>CM020028.1:4145401-5511368 GCA_009769605.1 Bucorvus abyssinicus
TTTGAATTTCTTCTGCAAACACATCCTGGACTCATTCATATGGAGCTTCCAGTTCATCTTTTGCATTGCATTGTAATACTTTGTATTGCAGCTCTGAAAGGCTCTTTTTTAAAAAACAAGCAACTGCAAGAAGCCTGCAGAAGTAGTTTCTAAAAGCAAATTCACACTATACCAGAAACACAGCACCAAGATCACATCCTCCCTTTATCGGACAGCTAGATTAAATTCTGTGTAAGACTGGATAAGCAGGGTTTCTTCGATGCCCAAATAAATTCTTCAGCTTTCCAAGGAAGCAGAATCTTCAGTTCAAATTGTTTTAAACAAAATATTTCAGCTATTTATTTGCAGAAATTTCATCATGGGATGATAAACAAAACATAGAAGACATCTGGGGGAATTCTGCAGCAATACTCAGTGGATATGAAAATGTCAGGAAAAAATAAGAGTCAACAATTTCAGCATGAGCAGAAAACTGCCTATAAAAAAAGACACATGGATCCAGCTGCAGTTTTGGGGAAGTCAGGACTATGTGCACCTTATCTCAGCGTGTTTCCAACACCATCCTTTAGGGGGCCAAGAATAACGTTTATGTTGTCAAAGTAACTTCTGAAGAAGTGAAGATAGGAAGCAATGTGGTATCTTTGGATAATTCCTACTGCAAATATTTTCTAGAGGAGACTAACCATAAGCACAACTTACAAGTGCATACACAAAAAAAGAAATAAGCAGACACAGTATCCTTAAAAAACCCCACACTTTCTCTCCATTCAGCAGCAACTTCTAGCAAATATATTTCGTCAGCTAAAACCCTGTAAAACCCATCCTTCAATGATCATCCATGGGCACAATTTAGACTTCCTTTATTAGTTGGAAAATACTATTTTTGCAGAACAAGTTTACCTAAAATCACTCCCAGTAAAATTTACCTGAAATCAGTCAAAATTCTCTACACAGTGAATAAGCAAGACGTTGCTCAGGCCAAAATAAACTCGATTAAAACCAATACACTGTTGAAGAAGTATTCCTGATGCTGTGAAAGCAAAGTTCCTTTATGATCAAATGACAAAACACTTACATCTAATTTGGGGAAATCTGTCAAAATCTGAGTGAGTCTATCATGGTAGTTTTGTTGAGTATATTTGACTTTTCTCATGTAAAAGTGTCGAATCCGATGGATTTGATAATGTTTATGAATGACAGTTGGGGTCTTCCGCTGGGTCTTTGACAATGTCAAATCTATGAAGTCCTGCAATCAAGGGAACATGATTAGTAACACAAAGCCATGATTTTATTTTGGTGGAGAGCATGCAGACCAGTTAAGCGCGGCCACGCCACTGATGGTTTGCAACATATGTTTTAGGACAGGTTCCCACCTCCAGGCAGTAACAAGCAGTTTGCCCATTCCGTCTCCGGTTTTCATTTCAAATTAACGGAGGGCTGGCCTCCTCTCCACGCCTGCCACAGCAGCGGCTCGGAAAAGGCTCCGGCTCGTCCGAGGCCCCAAGGCCCGGGGTGGGGCACGGCCGGTGAAGCACAGCAGGCCCAAACCCCGCAAGCGGCTCCGCGCACCGCACTCGTAACTACAGCTCCCTCATTAGACTCGGAGAGAACTTTGTTCTGAACGAGGGTAAGAACCACCCGCGTTTGGAACACCGGAGGGATTTTTGTGGGGGCCACCCCGACACCCCCGCGGGCCTGAGGGGCAGCGCAGCCCCAGAATCCCTCCTCAGGCCGCAGTGCCCCTCTCTGACAGGACCCCCACCCCAGCACTCTACGCGGTACAGGCCGCCGGAGCCAGGCGCACTAGCCCAGGGCGGGTCCACGGATCCCGCGGGAAGGGCAGGAGGCGAAGGCCGAGGCCACGCCGGCAGCGCGAAGGGAGGGGGTGGGGAGGGAAGGGTATCGCTCTGCCCAGGGTCGGCGCGGGCCGTCGCCTAGTGGGAGGGGCTCGCCCCGCGCTGAGGGGCGCTGAAGGACGGGGACGGGGAAGGGGAGCCGCGGCCGTACCTTGGCGGACGGTACCACCGTGATCTTCTTGAAGTTGTAGAGCGCCATGCCGGCCGCCCGAACCGAGCCGCACGCCGCCGGAAGAGAGAGCGGCGCCGTCCCTCTCGCGAGAACGCCGCGCTTCCGACCCGGGCCGGCGGGAGGCGGGAGGCAGGGCTGGGCGCTCGGTCGCCGGGGTGATTCTTGGCGCTTTACGACCTCAGTGCGGACTCCAGGGCTGGGGAGACACAGTCCCGCTCCCTGAGCGAGGCCCTCCCGACCTGCGTGAGCTCAGGGTGCTCTGCGGCGTGTGGTGGGGCCCCGGGGGGCTCTGGAGGGCCCTGCTGTGGCGGGTCTTGCCGGAGAAAGGCCAAACTGTGAGCAAGGGTTGAAGCAGTGGCCTGTTGGTACGATTTAGAGCAGTCCTGTTTTGTGCCCTGTAGGACCGTGAAGGTAAAAGACATCCTCACCCTGTTCAGTTATGTGATGAAAGGCTGGTTTCCATCAGCACAAAGGAGCGGAGAACAAGGATGGGGGAAGGGACCCAGTAACCTGATCAGTGTCAGTGCCAAGGGCCCCCTGGCGGCCTCCCCAGGCTGTCACAGCGAGCCAACAGCTTTGCGGCCCAGAAGTGCCACCTGCCAGACGAGTCAACAGGAGCAGCTCTCTGGATCACGCTGCAGATTGAAGGGGTTACTGCCTGCACGGGTGAGGGATGCCTTACGGGATACTGGGAAGCGCATCTTGGGATTGTACAAGACGTAGGGGATATTTAGAGAAGGGACCAAAACAGGGGAAAGGGAAGGATTAAGGTGGGTAAGGAAGGAAACTGTGGGAAAATTGAGAGGAAGCAGGATAAAAGAGGCCTGTAGCATGTCATCAGGCTGGGTAGTACATGTACCCAACCATGGCCTGCACCCCCAATCCCCACAGTCTGTCCTGCCTTATTAAACTCCATTTCTAACCATTTTCCTGGTTGAGGCGGCTGCCTATTCTCATCTGTGCATATGGAGCCAAGTGCCTGCCATGGGAAAAGGGGCAAAATGTCACAGTGGCCATGTGTCTGAGGTGCCTGGAACAGGAGGGGCTGTGGTGCTTCCATGCTGTATGTCATTGTGTATATGTTTCCATACATGTGTGTTTATGTATGCAACTGGGAGACCGGTTATCAGATAATCTGAGTGTTGAGTGGCTGTGTGACTGGCTGTATGCACAAACATATTTGTGCTGTGGCTTCCCACTGGCGGTATGTGCTCTGTCTTCCTTCCAGCTGGGCCTGGGGCTATGCAGCTGCAGCAGCCTCACCTCTGTCAGGCTACTGGATTCCTAACCCCAAAATCGGACACTCTTGCTTCCCTTTTTTCTTTCTTTTTTTTCATAGTAACTTTCAGTGACTTGTCTCATACTAAATTGAAAATTCTTTCAGATAAAGGCAAAGCCTGGATGAATTCTGAAGCAGTTGATGATCTTGACTATACCCTGTGCTCTGTTCTTTTTTGTTTATCTCCAGCAACCATGATCCAAACAGAGATCTAAGACTACGAATTAAGACCTAAAGATACCTGAATGCGGGCATGCACTGCAGTGTGCATGTCTTCCTTATTTTCAATGTGATACTAATAGTAAGGGGGCATGCACTGAAATACATCAGTTTTAAATAAATTACAAATTACAAGGCAAGTTAGATTAACAACTTAAGAATTCCCTTGGCTTCCACACTTTTTTTCTCTCTCCACAAAAAGCATGACATTTTCCACTTGAGAGAATTTAGTCATGTAGTGCTCTGTCATTGCACATTTTTCTACAGTTCTAGAAATTTAAATGTGTAACTCCTTCCACATTTCCTTCATTTCGTTGTGCTCCCAATTTTGCTGAAATATTCTGAGCAGCTGTCCAAGGCACTTGAAATGTGTAAGGTATTTGAAAAGCAAGAATTCATCTAATCGGCAAGCCATTAGGTAATGCTTTCCAGAAATTAATTTCAGTAATGACTGCATGAGCACTAATCAATCATAAACATGCTGTGAAAGCCACCCCTGTTTCTCTAGTCTGTCGACAGAGCTGCAGCTGCCCTGTTATGGAGGGGCGTGCTGCTTCATAAACATTTTGATATGGCCACTTCAGTCTGCTTCCTTGAAGAGTTCTTGAGCAGCGAGATTTGACCTCACACTTTATTTATATTGTGTTTTGCCTGCAAAACCATCATTTTATAGAGTAGAAGGAGCTCTTCTCTAAGCATATCCCCACATTTCCCCACTTTCTGGAAAGATCCCTCCAGCAGCTAGTCTGGGACACAGAGTCTGTCCAGCAGCTTGGACCAGCATCCCCAGGCCCCCTCACTCTCTGGCACTTTTAGGTTTGAGCCTCCGAGGCCCACAGCCCCATGCCTGTGGCTGGTACTTGGAACTCTCTCACACGCAGCCGTACCCTCCTCACCCCTCCATGTAACTCACCCTCAACACACGGGTTATCTAGTAGCTGGCCCCTGGGGCCCCTGGTTTCACACTGCATGTACATTACTGCTTTCTTGAGCAGTTTTCAAGAGAACTAGTTCCTTCCAAGACAAAATTGGGGTCCTGTTCTAGGTATTGAGTCTTGTACCAGGAGCCAGGAGAGGTAAGAACATGTCAAGTTAGGTTTCTTTTGCTCCACAGAGTTCCTTATCTCAGGTGTCTTTCTGCACTCAGATGTCCTCATTCATATTTATGGTAAACTCCGGGCATGTAACAGTTGTTCTTCATTTTGTGTTTTGAAAACACCATTCCAGTACACTATAACTCATATAACTTTGAAAGTAAAAACAACACAAAATTTTTCTTATGCCTTGTACAGAACAGCTAATGGCACCCAGCAAGATTCAGACCATGAACTGTGCTGATTGTCCAGAGAGGTACTCTGAAAAATGGGCATGAGAAGGGACATCACCTGGGGAGCTACCAACCATTCCTCTGTAACAAATGCTTCTGCAGCGTAGCTGTGGCATTTGTGTTATGCCCAGATATGGCATTGGCTTAATAGCCATAGTTTCTCTAAAGTGTCAGCTGGAAATTCCAAAACCAGCCTCAGGTTTGGGGTGTCCAGTCTGAATCTGCTTTGTGCAACAGCTGATGGAGTTGGAAATACTGAGCAAATTGGTGCATTTCATTTAGGTAGATGAAATCATCACCTGGTCCTGTAGGATTCTTCTATCTGTAAGTGTACTCATTCTGTAGGCTCTCATCCAAGTTCAGATAAAGTGTGTATCTAGATTGTCTGCTGTTTCAACAATCTGCTACTTTAAGGCTGTTTTCAATATCAGTCCTTATATATATGTGTGTTAAAGTTCTAAAGCTAATTTATCAAGCAAACACAGCACACAATGAACCTTGCCTAAGTGAAAAGCTCGGCCCCCTGTTTCCTTACAGAAGATGCTTTTGAGGGGGGCTTGTTTGATAACCTGTTGGCCTGGCAGCAAAATATAGTCCTTCTCATCTTTGGATTTCAGCAACTTAAGTCTAACTAACAGGCTCGGTCAGAAAATACAACTTTCAAAGGCAATTTTGCTTCAGTTTGGTTTCTTGGCTTTAACAAGCTGCTCCGCCTCACTAGCCAAGTTGCAGAAAAATAGTCCTATTCTAGTCATCACAATGAAGAGAAACAGGCCTGAACAGACCTGGCAGCTTCCCTAACCTCTTGCTCTATAGGTTGGATGTAAAAGGTCAGGACCAAGGGACAGTGGTAAATGGCAGTCATGGAAACTACTGCTTCTTCTCTAGTAGCTCCTCCGGGCTTCATCAGAGAACATCGATCTCCAAACTGCCAGCCCAGTAGTATCACATTAATTAAATACAGAAAATAAAGCTGTACACAGGCAATAGTGCTTAAATGTATCTGCAGTATCTGAATTATCAAGAGCATGATTTCATTTTGAAACAGTGCCATTTCATATCAGACACAAAAGGCAGATAAGGGGAAGTTCCAAAGTTGAATTATTAACCATCCAGACTCTCTTCCTAAATTATCATTACAAAGGGCATGCATGGTGATGGATCAAAGAGCTTTGGAGAGCAACAGTACTGCTACAGATGAGTAATGCTTTCTCATCTGTCCTGGTAACACGGCTGAGACATGCTAAGGAACACTCTCAGGAATGCAATATATGCATGTTAATGGTTGTAGTAACTGTGTAATGCTGGGAAAACTTTCAAGTTGTTGAAGGAAGTTCAGTAAAGATGTACAATATTATGCCTTTCCCAGCTGCTCCTCTTTATGGTTGGTAAGAAGACAGCTTTACCACAGTAGAGATGGGGTATGTCCTTTTCTTACGTGATTACAGAGAACAGCAACGGCAAGTGGAGGATTTGCTCTGTGTCTGGCAGCTGCCCCTGCTGGACTCTAGGAGGTGGTCTTATGGAAGGAGCCCCTCAGCATCAGGATAAGCAGGGGCGCATCCCTGCTGCTAGGGTTGGGTCAGAGTCACATGGGCAGGGAAGGGCTCATGAAGAGTTGCCTTCTCCTGTGCCACCTCCTCTTATGGCATTCTACCAAGAATACAGGCGGGGAGAGTCCTCTAAAGGCCTTAAAGAGCCCCAAGTGGAGCTTCTGAAACATCTTGTCTCACCCACCTTTCCTAAGAAGTCAACAGCAAACAGAAAGAGCGGAAAGCCTCAGCAGAACACTCACTGACATTTACTACACCATGAATTCCTGATATTAAAAAAAAAGTCCTTGGGAACCATCTGAAGTCTGGTGATTATTATGGTCAGGAAAGAGTTGCTTTGCTCATCTTTCTGAGTATGTACTCTCAGTCTTAGGGCTGGCAGAGTTTCATCATGCTTTAAGGAATAGGTAACTCTGCTGCAAAAATAGTGCCTCATGTCAGCCCTGTCAACACTCTGGCCCCAACAGAGTGACGTCGGTAGGTTACATTTTCAAAAGGAGCCACATCCAGCCTTCCTTTACTGGAAGAAGGTGCTCCCCATGCTCAATGCAATGGAGAGTGTCCTGGGCAGTTCTCCAAGGCACCTGAAGGGTGTGGTAGGCTATTGCCTATCTCTTAGGTCCAAAAGAGGGTATTTTCTATGCTCCACCAGCTCACTTTCTGATATTGAATTATCATCCTAATGTTAAATTACTTTCCATCCTAGCTTGGTGACCTGTCCATGACTCACTGTAGCTCCACGGAAAACAGAGTGTTGGCAGAGACCGCACTGAGACTGCTTGTGATCAGAGGCTCTTGACAGAGGGGCCCAAGGTGTGGAATTCATTGGCATTAAACTGCACTCACAAAAGGCTAATCACTTTGGCAAGCCTTCCCTGAATAGTGCCGGGAGGAATCAGCCTAGGAAAATTTTTTGTGTTAGAGAGAGAGAGAGAGAGGAAAAGGGGAGAAAAGGAAGGGGAATAAAAAAAGAACAAACAGTAACAGCAGTATTGGGAAGTCACACAAGAGGAGGCCCATAGTAATACTGTATTTAATTATTATTTTATTTGTCCTTGTTTAAGACTTAAATACCTTTAAGATTCAGAAGTGTAAATATCAGACGGATTTGAGATTACTGAGTGGATATTCCTTGAAGTGCAGAAGCAGGATATGCTGTCTACTCGCAGTAGATATTCAGGTTCTACTTTTCTCAAACTTCACGTTTGGAAACGATTTCAAGCGTTCTTAGATTTTTGCACTTGACAACATCTGCAGGAGTCATTTTTTTTTTGCTGGCGCCTATAATTCCAGGTACATTTTATTGTACTTAGATGCCTATTTTGTTTGGCCTGGAAAGTGAGCAGTTTGACGTCTAAATGCCCCTGCAATGAGCTGTGAGATAAACTCTATCTACAGATGTATTTTTGACATAAAAGTGGAAATTAAGTTGATGTCCTTTTCAAAAGTAATGCCTTCATCCCCGCATTGCTAGACCGAAGAGAGTAGCTTTCAGGTTTTATAATAATACTACATCTTTGTCAGCATATAGTTAAAAGGTATTAGCAATGACATTTTAAAAATATCACCCTGATCTTGCTAAACCCATTGAAATAGCCAAGTAGCTGCAAGTAGGTGGTATTTGACAAAGCTGGCAGCTGGAAACCGCTGTGTGGAGTCAGCAGGTGGTGCTTTCGAGCAGCGCGGGCACACACAAAACCAGCACCGTGCAATTCTCCGGCTAGTTTCGGAGACGATTTCTGGCATTCTGCAGGACCTTTTGGTTGTAGTGTAAGGCGAAGTAGTAATATTTTTGCCAAGTACTGTATTTTGAGCTATTGATATGGTTACAATTTGCCTTAACCGCTCACTCTGCGTGGACCTAACTCTGTAGGTGGCCCCAGGATCTCACGTGCTTGTCACCTCTGTGTCGGGGTAGCAGTTGCTGGTTATCCAAGTACAGTTATCTGGGAACAGTCAGTTGTGTTCCCTGGTGCAGCTCCCACCAAAGGATAATCAGAGTGTCTGCCAGCACCACTGGTTTTTGGCCCTGCAAGTCACTCTACCATGTCAGGCCATCAGTGGTCTGAAGACCAAGCTTAGCTGCTGTAATCAAGAACGTGGAATGCTTGGTTGCAGCCTGGTTTTCAGCCAGCCAGCAATATTTCTGCAGTTCCCTATTCTTGCAGCCACAGAGGTGCGAGAAAAGACAGAATATTTCTGAGACGAAACAGAGTTTTCCTCAGACGCAGGAGCTTCTCCTCCTCTGAACACAAGGCCACCAAAGGAGTCTACATTCCACAATTTGAACTTTGTATTTTCTTTACTTTCTGCTCACTGACCTCCCTCTCCCACAGCCCTTCAGCTGCCAGTCCCTCCACCCATCGCAAACCCTTTCTTTCCACATCTTTCATTCCTGGTTATACAGATCTATATATCATTCATAACAGCATTGCCCTTGTCGGTCACATGAATGCTGACTAATTCTTTCTGAAGAAAAACTAAAAATACCTGCTAATTATGTGGCTGCAGAATCAATCCTTGTTTTATGAATTCTCAATTTTTCAAATTTTGATTTTTTTTTTAACCTTTCATTGATTCTTGCTCAGGGGGAATGTCTTTTTTCTTAGCCATTGAATCAACAAAACTCCCTGAGACATAATTGTGAATTGGTACTGAGCGTTTCGGGCTTTTCTTTGCTGTGGCTTTTCCTGTATTTGCATATGGCATACCAACACGCTGTACTGTGAAAAGATAGTATTTGTATCACGGTGGGATGGAGGAAAGAAAAAATCCGTCCTTACCGGTTTCTGTCTGGATTTTTATAAGGTCACCTTGTCTCTGTGCTGTTAGAGGGCCTTGCAGAAGTACCTGAATATCTTCACAGTTTCTTTAAATAATGTCAGGCTAAATCCATGAGGGCTTTTGTTAGCAAAATACGATGGGGATTGATTTAATGTGTATGATTTACTATATAATCTCATACTTGCTATGAATCCTTGCTACTAAGGTAGCGTCAGAAACACAGGAGTTGTGGACCTAAAGGGACCTGCATATTATTCCTGGGGGAATGTATTACCACAGCATCATCTGTGAAGGATTACTAAGACTTCCCTTTATCATACTGTTCCTATGCATATGTACATATATATATGTACATACATAGGTGCATACCTGTTTGTAATACAAACCTGTGTGGGTGTGTATATTTATATACACCCACACACTTTCATAAATATAATTATATTTTATACATTAAATAATTTATAAAATATATTATATATATACTTATATAATGACAAAACTTTTTTTTTTAGAATTTACAAATTTGGGGGGAATTATTTGGCACATGGTCTATAGGACTATTACTGGTAATTGAAATTCATGTGGAATGAGGTAGGAAGTTAAAGCTGCAAAGAAATATCAGAAAAAACCCCACAGTTGTGAACCATTGCTCGATAATACTTGATAATACTTAGAACACTTACATAGCACTTTTCATTCTACCAACTTTTAAAAAAAACTTAACAATGAATCTTTGCAACAATCCTGCATAGTAAGTGATAATCTCAAATAACAGCACATATCCAACAGCCCAAAAGGAGATACAACAGAGGGCTCCAGAGACAAGGTCATTTTAGATGGAGCTGTAAGGGCTGTGCAGGAGTGCTGTTGTTTACCCATGATCTGACCCACAGCCTGTGGTCCCCAAGACTACAACGTGCTAACAGAAGGGTAATTACTGTTCAAGTACTCCTATTTTCAATGCAGGAACACTAACAGGAAGGATCCTGTGCATGTGACACAGAGAAATGATCCTGAAACGTTCAGTCACTGGCATTTTGTTGGAAATAAGACAACTGATGTGCAAGTTACTGATACAGAGGAGCCCTTCCCCTGCATCTGTGAGTGCTGTGCCACTGATCCCAGACCTGCTGCTCTGCGAGAAAGGTGACAAAGCCTGGGTTACCATCTGCTCCCGGTTAATTTCCTGAGAGCTCTCACTCCCAACACCATTTCCAGTGGTTTTCCACATGCCTTGTCCTCCACATTCCAGGCACAGGGTCCTTCTCTCCCTCACACCGCCCACCCCCCCCACCCCCCCCCCCCAGCATCGGCTGTGCGAGAGGCAGCTCTTTCTGAGCTCCATGGGACGCTGGTGCTGTGCAGCCAGCTGGTAAGCCAAGCTCAACAGGCAGGTGTTGACCTTGTCCTGCATCAGCAGAGCCTCCCTCCTCCTTTCACCCACTGCTTTTTGTTGCTTGTAGGAAATTGCTTCTGCAGGAGAAGAGCCCTCTGGCAAATTCGCTTTAAGCTCACCAACAGACTTCATTCATTGGAGGATGTGAAAGAGACAGACAGGCAGCAATATGGTTGCAAAGACCTACTATCTTTATGAAACTAGGCTAAAACTTGTTCTTTAGGGATTCAGCTTCACTGCCTCTCTCTGCCTCAGCATCCACTTTGTTGTACTCAGCAGTAAAAGGACAATCCTACTAGCTGTTAATGTTGCATGCTCAAGCCAGATATCACCCACCATGCCGGGGAGATGCAGTAGATGGATGCTATCGCAGTCAGAGTAACAGCACCTTCAGACACTCAAGGTGACAAGAAGGAACTTGGGGCCTCACCTACATTGTACTTTGAGAGCAGTCTCAAGCCCTTGTGTGAAGCCCTTGTTCGCCAACCCACTCCATGTACTCTCAGGAACTGGGGCTATGCTTAGGGCAAAACCAGACAGGATACATAAAAGGTAAACAATGTGCTTTAGGGGGAGTGTATAGCCACATTACCTGCATATGTTCAGGCTTTGGAGCACTGTGTTGGGTCCAGATGCTTTCCAGGCAAACAGAACGGCCCACAGTCACTTCCAGAAGGGCTCTGAGAGTGCCTGCAAGCACAGCCTGATGGCGATTCAGGCTGCCTCTGAGTCCTTCTGTCAATCTCAGGGTGAGCTCTGGTAGCTCAAAGACATGGCTTCTGGTACCGCAGACAAAGCCACAACCTCAGCGGGGTTCATATGGATCAGGGTTCAGCAGCTTCCTCCCCAGAAAGCCCAGGTGTGGGATGCTCCTGTGAAGTGCAGTTCTTTTTCAGAACTTTGAAAGAGTCAGCCAGGCTGTAACAATATAAGAAGTTAACCTCTAGTGTGAGCAACAAGACGTGCCAGACAACTAAAAGTCAGTTGACATCTTCATTAATCATAACAGTTTGCAGCAGACCCAAAAGCTACTGGGATAATAATTAATAAGGTCAGCTCCCATGAATGATGTGGTGATCATGGAAACTAAGGCTCACCTGAACAGCAGGCACCGAGAAAGTTAAAGGCAAGGTCATATATGCATGAAACAAAAATGTAGGTCATAGTTGTAGATTGGTACCTGGAAAGGAATGATTTAGAAAATAATTGTGAAGGCCTGATGAGTCACCAAGAGCACATGAGCTCCAAGTGTTGCAGCAGCCAAAAAGGAAAATGTCAGGTATAAACAATGCAATTTCCACTGAAAGCAACAGTACTGATGGGAGTATTGCCTCTCACTTCTCATTTCCATTTCTTAAAAGAATGTTGGCAAGTGTAAAAGGGTGCAGAAGTCTGTAAGAGTTATTTGAGATCTGGATAATTTCTTCCAGTGAGAAATCAAAGGAACCCAATCTCAACAAAGAGAAGATCCTAGAAATACCAGTACAAAGAGACACTTCGTAGTAGAAAATTCTAAGCTAATAGGAAAAAGACTAGAAGCTGAAATTGTCAAATTCTGACTAAAAGTAGAGCTCCCTGAGGATAGGTTATTAGAGATTTCTAGTTGGGGAATTCTCTCCAAATGCAATCAATAATGAGTAACTTTTCATGAGAAGTAACTTTTTTTCTAGGAGAAGCTGCAAACCTGAGGAAGTGTGTACTCGTTGAAGCTGTATGGTCCATGCTATGCAGCACATCAGAGCAGATCATTGCAATGTCGCACTGAGGCTTTTCCATCTCATGCAGAGTGTCAGCTTGCCAGATTATCTAAACTGCACACAGACTAGTTCACAACCAGTCTTACTCTGAAGAGAAATGAGTTGTATCCTGGCCAGGGAAATGCAGACATAGACCAGAGAGCACAAAAATCCCATCCTTGTAGTCTATGTCCAGCTTGAAATAGCTTCCATTGACCTTTCCTATCCAGTAAATGCCATCGAAAGCAAGCCTAAGTGTGTCCCATTCCTCTCCCTAATCTCATACCCCCTATGCCATTATCTACGTGCTTCACATTCAGAGTTACACTGCAAAAAGCCACATCTGGCTAGCTGGAAAGCTGTGCCTGTGATCAACATCTGCAAGGACCATGCTTGCACCCACAGCTTCTTTGGCAAGATTTGCCAGCAGCAATATGAAGAAATAGTAGACATATAAAGTGCAGGCAGCTTCTTACAGCTGAGCAGTGCTGGTTTGCATTAGAGATATTGGAAGCTGTATACAGACGTGGAAAGGTCAGAAAGCAGCCCTTGGCTACAGCCAGGAATGCCAGCTTTTGCACCAAACTGCATGTGGTACTTGGGAGACCATGTTGGTACCCCACATGGTCAGCAACCTTTTGCAATTAGGGCTGCAGGCCAGAGCTTAACAAATGACAGACATTTTCCTTTTCAGATCTTCACTCACTGTAGCTTCTGAAAAGAGAAAGGCAGAGAGAGAAAGGCAGAGAGAGAGAGGCAGAGGAAGACAGAGGACCACGCAGGCTCTATCTCCCTCCTCCCTGCCGTCCTTGGAAGCAGACCTGGAGACATCAGCTAAGAGCACATGTCCAGCTCATGGGGCAGAAACCTACCTTCAGCACACTCTTGATGAGGATATCCTTGTTACGGTACGATAAAGAATGAGTGAGCTGTGCTCACTGAGAGTATCCTGATGTGTCGTCTGCAGCTCCTAGCGAGAGAACGAGAATCGGCTGCATCTGATGCCCCAAGAGTACCTTCCAATAGTACTTCACCTTGTCCTGAACTTGCCATCACACACAGAAGGGGAACTGCTCTCTGTTAACAGAAATGGTCTCCTGCCTCATTTGCTTGCAAAGCAGTGGCAGTGATTTACTGGCCTGCTGTTTTTTGGTCTTGCTCATTTTTAACAACTTTTCTTTGTAGCAAACTGAATTGAATGATTGTATCCTCCACTCTGATCTTGCACCTCACAGCTACCACCAGATGAGGCTAGACTTGCCATAATCCCTAGGGTGACTTCTGCCCGCTGGGATATAGGACATGAGGTCCTGTATAGGAAG
The DNA here is from genome assembly GCA_009769605.1 of Bucorvus abyssinicus. Taxonomy (NCBI): domain Eukaryota; kingdom Metazoa; phylum Chordata; class Aves; order Bucerotiformes; family Bucorvidae; genus Bucorvus; species Bucorvus abyssinicus. The sequence continues at coordinate 4,159,046 of CM020028.1, forward strand.
TGTTAACCTGCCAGGAAGATGGTTACTGCTTGCTGAGTGCTTCTCACTCCAGCCACAGACTTGGTAGATATTTGGCAGCATCCTAGAAGGGACAGATCTGACTTTCCTTAATGTTCAGTATGAGGGAGAGGTTTGATATCCAAAGCACATCCTCACCCACCATGGATCGTGTGTGCCATCCTGTATGATAGAGATCGCATTAACTAAGCTGGTCTTCATTGGCCAGCAGCAGTATCAGCAGAGCAGCAGTATCAGCAGATCAGCAGCAGTAAGAGCTGGTATGACATGGAGTAGGTGCAGAGGAGAGGCCGAAGAGTTCACTCAAGCCTTGATTTTTATGTTGATCATGCTGGCCATGATGACAAGCAGATGTCAAGGGCGCAAGGCAAACATCCGTGTTTACAAAGCGCAATGTGCATAGACAACTTTTTCATCACTCCTGCCACAGAGGCTATAGCTGTACTGTTAAACTGAGCATGCCCAGCATCCTTCTCAGGCATGGACTGGCCCATCTTGTGATTCAAAAGCTCCTTAGTCCCTAGAACATGCAGGTCACCTCTTTTGAAAATCTCGTCCCTTACCTGCTTCTGAACTACACCTGGGAATTGTTTGGGAGAGGACTGCTTTGCACATCTAAAACCATGCTTTGGAGAGCCATCATAAGCGATGTAGGTGCAGCCACTGGGTATGTTGCCTGGCGTTGTTCAATGTCTTAATATAGATGTACCCAACGTGTCACTAGCAGGCCTTGGTAGCTCAATGCTACGATCACAGCCAGGTCCACACATGGTCCAGCACATGGCCTTGGCACTGCAGGATACACACCATGGACCCTCTAACAATATGGGCACAGCCAAGGGATTCCTACTGTCAGCCCAGGCTCTATGTAAGTGCACAGGTGGAAACCAGGACACTGGCTTTAACTCCCAAAATCTTAATGGCTTTGGGTTTGGTTACATGGGAAATGTCCTTCTACATGTGAGTGGGAGTATCGTGCAAGGAAGGCACTGCTAATGGGCTGTGATGTCCAAGAGGCTTAGACACGAGGGTTCACTGTCCTTTACCCACCTCCTCAGAGTTACCAGGGCCCAGGCATGTAATTCTGGCTGCTTCCCACCCAAGCTGTGGAGTGGGCAGGACAGGAAAGGCAGCATGAAAAATGCACTCGGGAAAACCAGGCTCTTTCATTAACCCCAGACAAGTCCATTTATGTGTCTGTACTCTTTCCTACCCTGCAGTAAAGCTGCTGGGCAGGAGGTGTTTCCTTGTCTGATAGTACCAAGCTCAGCTTGGTTGGGCCCTCAGGTGCTGCATAGTGCAAGTCATCATAGCTTAGAAATGAGCTACCTGGTGCTGGTGGCTGTATCAAGGGGTAGATGTCTACTGGTGGTCTTTGTACATCTGGAGACGTAAATAAAATAAAGCTACCTAAGGATAAAATTGCAGGGCATAGAACCCTCTCGAGTTCCTGATGGATCAGACAGTGTTCCCACAGTCTGAAGGGATCCATATGTCACATCAGTGGCAGCAGTCTTCAAGACAGCCAGTTGCGTGGTCCTGTCTGTGAGGGATGATGAAGTCTATTGTATAACTGTATCATGTAAGACAGAAGTTGAAGAGCTGCTCTAGCAAACTGTATGCAATTTTATTTTCTTTTAAATAAAGGCACTTTAGAAATGTGCAAGTGTAGAGGAAACATCTGATGTTAATTCTTTCTTTGTATCAACAACATTGAAAAAAGAAATTAAACTTCACCAGCTAATAACTGAAATACGGCAGAGATTATTATATGTCAAATTACAACGTGCAGTAATCCTTCATCTCCACATTATGAATTCATAAAAGCAATTGCAGCCTGTTTTTAATTATTAACTACCACATAATGGAGCAATACAATATATTAGAGTTTCTCTTTTTTTTTTTTCATATGGGAGATCTGAATTTAAATTCTGGATATGGCTACAAGTTAAAGCAAATTCTCAAATTTCAGTCTCACCTTTCACTATCCACATAACAGAAGCCCCATTAGAAGGAATTCCTCCAGGAACGGTTATAGCAATGCTGATGCTATCCATTTTCAAGTGCAGATCAACAAGTCCATGTGAAGGGATCTCGCACAATGCTTACATGTTAATGTCAGCAACACCACATTGCTCATCCAAAAAAAAAAAAAGGAAATCTGATTACATCATTCATCTTCCCTGTCAAGTGGCCCACAAAGCCTAAATAAATGGATATTTCATAACACATATTTGTAACTAGCAATCAGAAACAGCTGCAGTGATGAGCACAATATTTTCCAGTCAACAACACCAGAGTCTAGTGGCTTTTTACTTAAAATTCTGTACAGGTTCAATACATCCCCCACTCAATTAGCTCTAAGTGAGATGGACATTGGATGGGTATAACTATAAGTTAAGCTAAGGTGCTTTTTTATGACACTTGATTAGTCTAAAGGAATCATGCATTGAATAGAAATGATGCTCTCGTGCTGCTCTGCTCCGAGCATCTCCTGCAGCACAGGGAGGACCTACACCATCTTTGCTGCCAGCTTGTCCTGCAGAGCTCAGGTGCAGTTCAGGAGTGTGGTGCAACTGCCTGAGCACACACCATGAACAAGGCACAGTTCTCCACCCCTGAAGTCAGTCCCTTGCTCCACACAATGAAAGGCTGGGTTAAACATGCTTCAGACACCAGCGGTATATCTGATCATTTCTATATTGGAAAAGAAAGGAATGTTTATTTTCCTACTGTTTGTTTCTAGGTAACATCCAGTTTGACTGGTTTAGATCAGTGGTGCTCAGTGTCTTTTGATATTTTACAACAGCAGAAAGGTAGAGATTGACTCTGTCTCTACTGAAAAACAGGGAATGGAGCAAGAGTAACCCAGCCTGCCCTCGCCCCTCGCCCCTCCAGTCACTGGGCTCTGTCATCTGGAGGTGGAGGACTAATATCTATCTATTACACCACCTTTAAACAAAGAGCTGTATTCAGTCTGTATCCTCTTTGAGAGCCCAGGTTTAGCAAGCTCAGCATGCTCAGCCTCAGCTCTGAAAACCATCAACCTGCAGGACTGCCTCTGCACCAAATATGAATCTGGTTCTTCTGTGGGGAGCCCACAGGGTGAAAACACAACTCAGTGCAAGAACGGAGAAAGAATTGCAGCCGAAGTGCCGTAAGGAAAAGTTGTTACTTAACACTTTAGGTCTCATGATATATTTACTGCTTTATACACTGAAAAACAAGTTTCTGGGTTATAGGTGTGTGCAGAAAGCATGAGCTCAGCTGTACGGACCCTGACGAGAGGTGTTCTCTCTTAACAAACAGCCTGTGCCAGATCATTTTCAACAGAAACAAAATAGTGACAAAACAACCTATGCTGATAACTAGATGAACCTTCATAAATACCGTACTAGCGTCCTCACAGCAATCTTACAAATCCTAGAGATTAACCACCATCATTCACTTTGCTTTATGCACACTAGGAAATAGATTCTAGGAGGACGTTGCCTTGAGCTGCCCCACCCCTTGGCCCTGACAAACCAGCATGGTTAAAAGCTATATTCTCAAGATTTATGTAGAACATAAATCAAGAGAAGCTCGTAGAGCACCACAAGTTAAGGTGAAATCCTGCTTCTACTGAATTCAAGAGCTAGCTCCTCTTCTGGGAGGAACTCTGTATATCCACATACATGATTAGGGACTTCTGAGTGCTCTGGTAATAATAAACACATTTACTGATTTCAGCTGATTTCAGCAGTTTTCAGCTGATTTCAGCAGAGGAAGCATTTTATCTGCTGTTCTATATACATTCATACATTCACAAATACATTGACACGTATCATTCATTGGCACTGAGACATCAATACAGTTTTTCTAGGAGTCCCCCTGAACAAAAAGTGTTTTCAGTAACCGAGCTAGTTAGTGCCTATCTGTAGACCTCACTTCTGTGGCAAAAAGGAATCAAAGATCTATTTTGAAGTCTGTATTAGAGATGGAAGAGGTACACGGAACAGCTACTCATTGCCCTTGGGCTCACAAGGGAGTTTGTCGTTGCATGTGTATGAGAGTTTCGTTGGATGCAAGTGTAAGTGGTACATAGAAAAGGTCTGCCATGAACGCCCAATGTTCCTGCATAGCCCTACTGATCTCATTGTAAGAAAACCTTCCTGGACATCCCCCTGTTACTTTCCTCTGCTTTGTCCTACCTTCTACATACCTTATAGTGGAAAATTTATCATTCATTTTTGCCAATACACTTCTATGAGTACTGCACCAGTCAAGGGGCTAATAGAAGACTCATGGGGTCTCTGGCCATGGGTCTGTTCCCTTCAGAGAACAAATGCCCAGCTAGCTCCAGGTGCTCCCCTTTTCTTCCCTTTGTGGAGACCAGAACTTGATTTAGGAAAGAAATTGAGTTTGCTGGCTGGGCTTAGCGTAGCTGTGATTTATCTCTGCTGTTTCTGAGGAAGGTGTCTGATAACACTAAATTCTGTATTAAATTTCCAGAGAACTGACATATCTCAAGGGCACAAGTGTGAATCCCTCCAGACATTTTTACTGTAGTTCATCAAGAAAGAGTCTTCCTTAATGCATTTTTGCTTGTGAACTTGTTATGCTCTGATATAGCTAGTGAATTATTATACCTCTTATTGGTAATTCTTGAGGGCTAAGTTTTGAGATATTAGAGATTACGGCCTCGATAGTTTTTAAAAAGATGCTATGGTGTATCAGTGTACTACCATTCCTTTACTCCAATTTTATTGTACATATTGTATTTTGTATGGTTTCTGAAGCATTAAGATGTGTTGTACAGTTTAAAAAGATGCACTAGTGCATAGGCAAGCCAATTGGGGTTTTTTATACAGGAAATCTTACCCCATGCTTTAGAAGTTAGCTAGATGGGAAAGAGAAGCCTCCCCATACTCAGACTGAGGCTAAGTGCAGAGACTGATACCACCAGGCATGAAGGACTCAGAGAACAAAGGGCAGGATTGGGCCGTACGACATACAGGACCTCCAAGTACAGCATTAAACTTAGAAAAAGCACCACTTCTAGAGAGGCTCCTTATAGCTATTTTTCTTTTTCTTTCTTTCTTTTTTTTTTAAGAAAACCACCAGACAAAGCAATAAAGAACACTTCCTGTCTTCTACAACTTAATGTGATGGCAGTGGCTCGGCTGTGCTGAGTTCAGCCAGTGGTATGATGGGATGGCTGGAATTCACCTCTCTGGGGTAGGAAAGTTCTGGTGCTCCTCCGCTTCATCCAGCCTCCCCCCTCAGAGAGACTGGTAGGGTCTGCAGCTCCCATTGGCAGGGCAGAGGTTAAGGGAGGAATTTGCTTCCTTTAAAACAAAGTGCTGTCAAAACTCAAAATTTAATAGAAGAGCCTAATGCTAGGAGAAGAGAAAAGTGTCATTGTGTCACTCCCATGCTCACTCAGGGGAACCGTCCGCTGGGGAGGGCAAAGGGAAATGGAGGCAAGGCTGGAGGGATAGCCCCCAGGTCTGATTTGGCAAGAATAATCAGGCATGCCGAGAATAGACGGGACACTCTAGCCCAAGGTGGGCAGAAACATTTCATTCAGTTTTGTTCCTTTTGAATTTTCTGAAGCTGAGAAGCCCTAAGTCTTGCTCCTTTAAAAGGGGAGAGCAGCTGATATTCAGACACAGCGTTGCAAGGGACAGTATTTATCTGGGATTTTCAGGGCTTGCAACTTGTCTGGAAATGCGGCTGAAGGGCTGGAATATGGAGGATACAGCTTCTTCGGGTGCAGAAAAGCTGGCCGTACCCAGGACGGGTACAATCTGTGATACTAAACCTACCTGAGGTGGGTTGGTGGTCTCCCACTGACCAGCATTTGCACTGACTAATGTCCCAACCCACCACAGTGCTGGCCCGTCAATCAGTGTAAAAGCAAACCTCTGCAGCACGCTGACATCCCAGACCCAAGCTGTGCATGAAACCAGAGGGGTGCAAATTAACTGACAATAATTTGCTCAGCCAGAAATAATTACCTTTCATTGCACTTTTGCTCAGAAGGAGGGCAAGAGGCAGAGCTGGTGGGGGCCAGGCGGGAGCATGTGGAGGTGCTCTGCCGCGGGCTGTGCCTTAAAATGGCACCGCTAGCAAACTGCCTCCACACATCCCTGTGGCCTTCTCCTACATGACACACTGCTTCATTCGGTGCCGCCGTTAGTAGAAACACTGCACCACAGTGTCACTTCTCCTGTCCATGAAAAGCCCACCCAGCCTGGCAGCCAGAAGCCATTTTGTAGGAAATACAGATCAGTTGCTCTCCTGATGATAGAAAAATTTCTAAGAAGGGAAACACAGGGTGCGGGTCTTATCAGGGAAGGCTGCTGTGCTTCACAGAGCCAACCACTACTGCCGAGCTCAGAGGGGAGCAGAATATGAAGAATAGTCTTTAGAGAGGTGAGATCCTTGGTAAAAAGACAGTTTCTTCTCTTCAACCCAGAATGAATCAGCTGGGAGGTGCTTCTCACTGAGAGGAGAGACAACCAAGTTCTCCTGCCAGTGCTAAAACCTCTCCTGTCTTGCAGAGGAAACTGTTCACCAGGACGAGAGCTCACTATGAAGGGAAAGGACTTCCCTAGGGAAGAGCTTGGGTTGTGGGATTCCACTTTCCCACCAGAGAAGGGCCCTCCATGCTCCCCTGAGGTGGTGGAAACCAAAGATCAGCACAACTGGAGGTCTTTTTCCTTTAAATTAAGGACTGTTTGAACATGAAAAGGAGTGAGAGGCTTGGCTGGCATTGCTGTGAGGAGGGCAAGATCTCTGTGCAGACTGCATAGTGGAGGTTGGTTTGATCTTGCTGGGTACCCCGAATTTTTGTTAACTGCCTTGATCTTTTTTGATGAAGGAGGGCATTTCCCCTGACACTGTACCACAGCCTCTCCTCTCTACTTCTGTTTGCTCCACATCCTCCTCCTGTGACGTCTGCATGAAGGATGTGCTGAGAGCTTGCCCAGCCAGATCAAATGAACAAGGAGTGGCTGTTACCGCTTTACTGAGAAAGAGGCCGTGCTAACTTCACAGGCTGAATGCTGCAATGTGTGCCTGTGAGGATCACTGTCGGCAACCTGTTCCTCACCCACCGTGGTCGGCCTGAGTTGTACGCCATGGATCCTGGCACTATGCCTAAAAATCTTCACTCTAAGTCCAGTCTAATGAAGTCAGTAGAATATTTAATGTTTCCAGTTTAGTATGAAATTCAACTTTGCCTTGGCTCCTGATCTATCTTGTGGGATGGTACTAAGAGTAGGTACTGAAGCTATGCTTTACTAGATGAGCAACATGGCTAAGCTCAGTGTGTACGGCTCCAGTGACTCATGATGATAATTACAGTGCATGTCACATCAGCAACTGCATCTCTGTGTGCCTCCAAGGAATGTCACCTTGCGCATGCCTCAGTAGTGGGCTTCACCCTGCCTCTCTCCAGAGACAACGATCAGGAGGGAGCTATTAAAGTTCACGAGGTTGGGCAGCAGCGAAGACTGAGAAAGTGAGGCCATGAGCTTTCCTCTGCCAGGCAATATGAAGTGAGACTTCTGCCCATCAACAGTTTGAGCAGCTGGATTCCCACAGTGGCTCTGAGTGTTGGAGCCTGCAAAATATCACAGATGGGCAAGTCTGTTTTGGTTTATGCTCTCATTTCTTCCACTCATTGCCTAGACACAACTGTGACAAAGAAGGAAATGATCTTCAGCATGAACCAGAAGTTAGGAGCGAGGAGTAATCTGCCCTTGGCAGACAGGGACACCTCTCTCTAAAGCTGATCTCCCTCCATTGACACGGTTAATTCACTGCCTCAATTCCTCCCAGCTGTCCTTACTCTGTGGCACTCCGGGTTATGGCTGAAACTTCATCATGGTGAAATGTCCCCACAGTTTGAGGAGTTTTATATTTAAAACTTGTTCCTTCCGTCTCAGTTTGGCACCCGGTGATGATAAATTCCGAGATGTTTCTGGGAAGGCAGCCAGTGCTGTCAAAGCCCAAGAAAAATCAATCTTCAACAAAGAAATAAATTAAATTCTGTCACTATCTATCAATATTTGCCTCTGACTCCACGTAACAATTATATGAAAATGGACCGTTTGCTTTAAATATGGAGAAGGGAACTGCACACAGATATGTTTAGGGAAAAAAGAGATCTTTTGCAGTGCCAAGCCCTTCCTAAAATACCGTATGATCTCGTAATGGGCACTGCAGGAACAAACACAGTCAGTCTTAAAGAAATATAGTACTGTCACCTTCAAAGTCTCCACACCTATAGAAATAATCCTCTCATTTTTTCAGTGCTGCACTTTATAAAAATTTCATATTGACTTTACAGCCTAGATAAAGTGAAAATAAAGCACATGCCACTTAACTAGGACAGCAACACCAGTGGGGCATCTCTTAGTGAGTTGGCACAGCTACAGCTCAGCGAATAGCGTGGATTTGTGCTCCGTGAGAACAAACTCAGCCAGGTGTCCATGAGCAACTGCTGAACGTAAAGATACTACCTCTGGCTCAGGAAGTCCCTGAGCTGCAGTTTGCTGGAGGCTGGGCCAGTGTATGTTCAATTTAGGGAGGCAAAACTACATGCTGTCCCGTTCTCACAAGCTTTTCTGGAGGTCTGCTGTAAGATAGTAAAAGAGGCAGAGTACAAGGCTGGACACAGCTTTAGTCCGACCCAGGCTGCCCATGCTCATGTTCCTCATAGAGATACTGCACTTGAAGAGGTGTTCACTCCTGTGCCAGCCAGGGGGAAGCTATGTTTTACAGATGCATCCAACTTCTCAGGGCTTCCCACTGACTATACAGATTACCTCTCTTAATGTTCATATTTCCATGTCTATATTTCATTTCCCACATTAAAATATGCATCTAAATTATTTCAAACCTTCATCCTTTTTATGGATTTTGGGGTACGTGTTTCATCGCTCATCTGATCTCCAAACTGAGAAAAAAGCGTTGTTCCTCAGGAGCAGATTAGCAGGCGCGTTTTCAGGTCTCCCTGATCCAGATCTGTTTATTGTATTATCATGGTTATTTGGGATGTCTCTGTAAAGAAAATAAATAATTTTTCACTGTCCAAAAACAGGTCAAGAAAGCCACTGGGCATGCATAAAAGAGAGCCAGCTTTAAAGCACTGACTAACAGTGATGAGGTTCCAAATTCAAGTGGTTGTAATTCTTGATGCAAGCAATGGTGACAGTAATTATAACCACGGTCCTTCAAATGCAGTCAGGTCTCCAGGCTAGCCTGCCAACACACTCACTCACTGGGCCTGCTTTCATGCAGAATATGTATTGAAATGTTACCGTGAAAATTCAGTGTCCGCTGACATGCCCACACTGTCCCTCCTGAGGAGAACCTCCACAGATGGGGGGATGCTGACTCCTCCGCACTGCAGAGGGCAGTTGTGCCATTTTAAAAATGAATCCTAGGCAGGTTTGGTTAGGGGACACAGTCTGGCTCAAATCATAATCCAGCGGCTTTCCTTTATTTTTTGACTGTATGTGTTAGCCCCTCCATCAGTAAGCTTTTCAGCCATGTTATTCCAGTTTTCCTTCTGGAGTTGAATGTGCACAGCTGAATCCCAGCAGCACACACGAGGTACAGCCCCTTAGCAAGCTGTGCCTCTGCAGCCCCCCAACCTCCTGCGGTGCTGAAGGCCGTTGTTATCAACAGCCAACGGTGGAGCAAAGCATTAACGATGCAATGGCCAAATGTGGTGGCCATTAGTATTTGTGACAGATTAGGCGCTGGGTGGTTTTGGCTGAAGACGCCAGGGTCCATTGCAGTATACGTAAAGCGCATGGCTACTCATCCAAATGAAGATGAGTGCTAATTGCTAATAACCAAATCTGTGCGTATTGAGCTTGATGTGATCAGCCACCAGGAGGAGCCAGTGTAATTTATTTCCAGGCTAATTAAGGCATGAGCTTTCAGGTCACATAATTAGTTTGAAGGGGGTGGGAGTAGGGGAAGATGCTGTCTGGCTTCTACCTCCTTTTCCCTTGGAGTACCTCACAGACTGGTTTTGTTTTAACCACTCTCTGAGGGTTTAATGTTAGAGACCTGCCATTCTCTGAGGGCAACACTTCCCAGCTTCCTCAACGAGATTGCATCAGTTCTTGGGCACTGACTGTTGTCCGCGTGTTCAGAAGCATTTGCCACACACAGTGATGACGGCAAGTTCAGGAGCTTGCACTGAATGATGAATCAAGGCCACCTAAACAAAGATGTCTCAACCTTCTCCTTTTTGTCATCATCATGGCTTGGCTTCGCGGACGAAGATTTGGGAAGGGCTTTGCCCACGCTTATTGCAAGCGCGTTGATGGCTGAAAAGGCCAATGCGGGATAGGCAAGACCGGTTGCAAAGAGCACACCGGAGGGTCTCCTTGGGTGGTATAGTCGAGGCACGGTTCTTTCTGCGCTGTCTTTTCTCCTCGAGCTTGATTTTACGCGTGCTCTCAAAGGAGACAGCAGCGTTATGTATGGTGTGTCTCCAAATCTCCCGATTGGAGGCCAGGGTGGACCACTGATGGTGGTCAATATGGCCTAGGCTGAGGTGTTGTTTCAGGGAGTCCTTATATCTCCTCTTTGGAGCTCTTCTCTTGCGGCAGCCGGTGGCAAGTTCACCATAGAACACGATCTTAGGGAGGCGGTGATCCGCCATCCTGGAGACGTGCCCTGCCCAACGCAGCTGCGTTTTCAGCAACATGGCCTCAATACTGGTGACGTCTGCCTGTTCAAGGACAGCAACGTTAGTCACGTAGTCAGTCCAGTGGATGTTTAGGATTGTGCGGAGGCAGCGCTGATGGAAGCGTTCGAGGAGTCGCAGATGGTGGCGGTAGATGACCCATGATTCAGACCCGTACAGAAGAGTAGACAGTACCACGGCTCTGTAGACACTGATCTTGGTACTTTTCTTCAGGTGTTTATTGCACCAGACTCTTTTATGGAGTTTTCCGAAAGCTCTGTTTGCCTTTGCTATTCTGTTGTCGATCTCTTTGTCAATCGTGGCATCTGAGGAGATGATGCTACCCAGATAGCTGAACTGCTGGACTGGCTGAAGCTCTGACTCGCCAATGGTGATGTGGGGATGATGGTAATCATCTTGTGGTGCTGGTTGGTAGAGAACTACTGTCTTCTTCAAGCTGACTTCCAGCCCAAAAAGCTCAGCCGCCTCTGCAAAGCAGGATGTTAAGCGCTGCAGAGCTGCTTCTGTGTGGGCAACAAGGGCGGCATCGTCAGCAAAAAGCAGCTCGCGGACAAGGTGATTCAGGGTCTTGGTGTGGGCCTTCAGTCGCCTTAGGTTGAAAAGGCTCCCATCGGTACGATATCGGATATAAATGCCGTCTTGTTCGTCGAGGTCTGCCGTGGCCCTTTGGAGCATCATGCTGAAGAAAATTGTGAATAAAGTTGGTGCGAGAACGCAACCTTGTTTCACACCATTGGCCCGGGTTTGGAGTTAGAGTTGTCCTTCTCCTAGGATGGTTGCCCAAAGGCTAGTGAGCCCATCCTGCCCGTGGACACACTTTGTCTGACCCTTCAGTTGAGACCTGTCAGGCTTGGGAGACCCTACCGGAGGCATATGCCACCACCAGCATAGCTCTCAACTTCGCAAGGGCACGCAAGCTCTTTCCCCACGGCAAGGGGGTGCCCATGAAAGAGTCTCCTTTTTGTACTCAAAGAACAAATGCACACCTAAACCCAGGTCTTGCCTTAACTTCATTTCCTTGATACAGTCACAAAGAAAATGGTATAAAATTGTAGTGTATGAAAGCAGGGTACTGTTATTTTAAATAATTTGAGCATTCTAGAGATGATTCTGGTCATGTTGGAGGCTACCAGAAACCGCGTGAGCTGAAGAATACGAACATCAGGGTTTTACATTTTTGCAGATTCAGTTAACACAGTATTTGAGGTCCAGCCATGCCTCTGTGTCTCCTTTAAACTTTTGGTTAAGAGGGAAAAATGCCTAAGACTAATGAAGACAATTTCCCTGCTTCATGTTGCTTGTTGCCAGCTAGAGAGTAAGTTTTCTTGGCTGCGCGTGCAGTGTTACAGCAGGGATTGCTCTGGTCTCCCAGCAGCACTTCTTGCTCTGAGCCCTGTGCTTATTATGCACTGCTCCTCTGTTAGCATACATGGGAATTCCACCAAAGCTCTCATTTTTGGAGAAGAATCAGATTTTTACCGGCTTAGTTATTTTCAGGTTTCGAGCTGTGTGGGAAAACAACTGGGAGTGAGAGCTCGGCACTGCCTGAATTGTACGGAGGCTGGTGGGGGGCCCGCAGCTCCAGCCAGGCATGGAGCCTCCAGGCACCGAGGAGCAGCCAGAACTTCCCCATCCTCATCCAGAGCCTTCAGTGCTTTTTGAAACAACATTATTTAGGTATGTGCATTAATGAGTGAGAGGTTGCGTTTACTTTTAAATATTTCCCTCTAGGGATATTTTTCTTTCTCAAAACGTGTTTTATGACACTGTGGAGCAGCTGGAATGATTGAAATGCTGAAGAACAAGAGAACATATGACTCCATGGGGTTATTTTTAGTTGAGTTACATTGTTTTAAAGACAAAGATACCACTTGTGGTTTAAGGAGACCTAAACTTCACGCGTCTTAAGGATAGGATTTTGTATGGGAGCGCTGCTGTTGGGAAACTCTTCCATACATCTGCTATTGGCCACTGTCAGGAAGGATACCAAAAACCCACTGGTACGTATTTATATACCTTTGAGTGTCAAAAATACCATCCTATAAGGACGTTCCTTTTTTGGTATCCTTTGGGTCTCCATTTAGGAGAAGGTTGAAAAAGAAGTTTTGTTACTACATGCAAACAGGACACAGATTTTGCAGAAATTGCTCATTTACATCTTTGGCTACGAAAAGGCAGTGTGGTGTCTCAGCTCCCCGCAAGGAAGCAGGGCAGGTGAGGGGCAGCTGGGGCAGCCCCCGCCCTGGGCATTGGGCACTTCCCTGGGGATGGGGCCAGGCCATCAGCCCTAACACCTGCAGGACCTCGTTGTTGCTGTGGCAGGGACACCACAACAGACACAGCTGGCATCGCCCATCTTTTCATAGCTGCCAGGTTTTTATTAATAGTTACCGTGTCTCTTCTGTTTCACAGTGGCAACTAACACGTGTATATATATGACTATTTCTGTAAATGCAGTAAGATGCTTTCTGAATCACAACAGAGGACAGCTGAGGAGTTACCAATAGCGTATCCCCCAGAAACAATGTTATGGGGATATGTAGGTAAATGTCTGGGTCATTCTGCACAGCGCAAGGTTTATCTCTGAAGCATCACCTTGCAGAATACCCAAGAGGCAGAGAAACTGGGTGCATGGAGCTCACCTCCAACCTGGTCTGGCCAGGGAGGGACCAGCACTGCCTGCTGTATCTCTTTAAAGGAAAGAAAAGGATTTCCTCAACTCTCAGCTGAGAGAAACCCTGTCTGCCCTGTCCTAATCATGTTGTCTTAATCTGTCTTAATATGGCCCTCTTCACCTTCTCCATTGCAGCAGAAGTTTTCATGAGCTAAAGTGGAGTCAAGTGAATACTAAATGAAATGCTTCACTTGCTCAGGTTTAAAATAGGTTAGTGCTTATTATTTGAAAGCTTTGTGCGGGAGCAATCATTAAATGAAACACAGTTTTGGTCTGTTGTACTGAGCTGAAAAAGTAGGTCTGTCTCTCTGCAAATTGTAACTCACAGGGTCACTTCCCAGTATTGAAGATACCCAATGGCTCATCCAACAGTGTAAGAGAGAAATCCTGGCTTCACAATGAGAGGGAAAAGGAGAACATTACCGTGTCACCCTTACAAGCCCTGCACACCGCCCTGGTAGGAGTCTCCCCAGAGGAGCAGGAGGATGCACCCTGAAGTATAAAGTGACACCGTTTGCCCCAATGCCGCAAATACTCCTGGATGAGTCTGGCTGCAATGTACGTACTTGCAATTCGGAAAGTCCCTGTCGCAGGCCAGTTCTGACACATTTCCTTTGGGAGTACAGAGTACTCCATCACAGCTGGCAGCTGGATGCCTGTTCTGGATCTTCCTTACAAACCATTCGGGCATGTGTTGTGGTTTACCCCCAGCCAGCAACTAAACACCATGCAGCCACTCGCTCACTTCTTCCCCGTCCCAGAGGGATGGGGAGGAGAACTGAAAAAACAGTAAAACTCATGGGTTGAGATAAGAACAGTGTAATAACTAAAATAAAATAATAATAATAATAATAATAATTTGAAGAATATAGTAACGAAAATGAAGAGAAATAGAAGCGAAAAAAACCCCAAGAAAAGACAAGTGATGCACAGTCCTGTTGCTCACCACACACTGACCGATGCTCGAGCAGTGATCCACCCCTCCCAGCCAACTCCCCCCAGTTTATACGCTGGGCATGATGTTCTGTGGTAGGGAATATCCCTTTCGCTGGGCCAGGTCAGCTGCCCTGGCCACGCTCTCTCCCAGTTTCTTGTGCTCCTGCTCGCTGATCAAGCATGGGACACTGAAAAATCCTTAACTTGGGGTAAGCGCTAATTAGCAACAACTAAAACATCCGTGTGTTATCAACATCGTTCTCACAGTAAACCCAACACACAGCACTGCTCCAGCTACTGGGAAGAAAATTAACTCTATCCCTCAAGCTCTAATAGCTGGGGCTCACACACTGTTCCAGCAGATGTTTCCATAAGCTGTTTCCTCCTATGTGAATGTATTGATGTCTATGTCCTTGGCTGGGCTTGGCTGTAAAAAGGTTTCCAGCTATTGGCCTAGTCATGCTTTAATAAGAGCCTCTCTATTTCCTCTTAGTCCACAACACAAAAAGCAGTGGGCTCTTACTTGGATAATATTTTATTTGTGACCCAACAGGGGTGGGTAATGGAGTATGACAGAGTGGTCTGCCTGGAGCAGAGTTTTCCTGACGCCAGCACAGAGTGAGAATATTGACCATGTTTGGAGGGAACATGGTGCAGGAACACTGTGTCTTTGCCCGAGACACCTTCTTGTACACTGGTGTATCACTCTGACTCCCTCAGACTTCTCGTATTTATGGCCGTTGTTGCCATTTATCCAGGTTTGCAGATGTTAACTGTCAAATACTGAAGGAGAACAAGACAGATGGAAGAGTGGAGCAAATCAAAGGTTTTTAGGAGCTAGTTCAGAAGCCTGATCTGCTTGGTCTCAAAATCCACTGCCTTAGAGAAAGTGATAAACAGCTTTGAGACCTGTGCTGCAGAAGTTCTGACATTCTTAAAAATAGGATATAGATGATATAATAATTAAAATACAATCATTTTAAATTGTCCTTTTTAACAAATTAATGTTCTCTTATGGCTGGAAGATAGTTATCTTAAGCAATTACCCTGTCATCGTAGTGACAGACTGATGGTGACCTTTACACTGCAAGTCAAATATGCAAATCGGTATTTTCATTAAACATTAAATAACTCCCTTGGGAGTAAAAAATGTTACTTATTGTTCATTAGCTATTGAAGTCTAACAGTATGATATACTGCAACTTTGTTTTCCGGCTCCAAGGGCTCTGGAGAAGAAGAGATTAAAGCTTGGTTTGGAATTTGAGGCTTAGATGTGTGTAGACAGGTCAAATGAAGTAAAAAACAAAAACAAAACCAAATCCCAGTATCTTCATCCCACGTTCAAAGTGTATGTTCTCTCTGACAGAACATCAGTATGCCAGTAAAATGCCTACAGTGCCACACTTCCTAGTCCACGGAGCACCTCAAAGCCAAGAGATAACCCTCCCATTAACTTAGCCTAATTCTCACCACTGATCCTTACTTCATACCAACTTATCAGCAAGCTCCAGACTTTAAACCATGACTAGTTCTTTTGCTCTCAGCAGTTCACAAGGACCATGCATGCTCTCAAAACCAGCCTTGTGTCACTCAGGCTGAATCAGGCTGTAAAAGGCAACAAAATGCTGATAAGTAAAGCCTATGGGAAAATAAAATTCACCTGCTGGACAGATGCAATGGGAACACTGGAAAGCATGCTTCCAGCACAGCGAGAGTGAGAGAAGTTTACAGATTTATGTCAAAAGTCATAAGGAATAAGGCCAATAATACAGGCTTTAGGAATAACAGTGACTCTGTTTATGTGTAATGATTTCTGTCGTACAAAATGGCCCTCGGTAACAGCAGAAGCCGTACAGAAAGTGAAGCAGACTTTGTCAGTGGTACAGTAGACAGGCTTGGTCCTTAAGTGTTGCTACTCCTACAGATTTCTACAGTTTAAACATCTTTTTGGAAACTTCTGCCATTGCCTTAAACATTCAAGTGCCTGTTTTGAAAACAAAAAGTGATGGAGAAGGCACCACTTTCTTTGGGTTATCTGTTCCAATCTTATTTGCACATGTTGTTAAAATAGTATTCATTGCTAATAAGGCTTTAACTCTTAGCCTTTCTTCTGTGTTATTCTTGTCTCAGCTAGATTAAACAGCTGCTAGTTTCCAGTGTTTTGTTCCTCTGATAATGCTCACATACTGTAATCAAGCCATCTCTCAAAGTAGGGATAAACTATACAGGACCCTGTAAATCTCAGTAATACTGAAACAGCTTGCAAGACAGGAACAAATGATGCACCAGAAACTCATGTTTGTCTCACGAAGAAAAAAGACAAAACATAAAACTGAACTTTTCCAACATTTTCAGGTTTATTCAGAATTAAGAAAAAGATTGGGGTTTTTTTAATTATTATTATTGTTGTTGTTATTATTATTGCTGCTACTACTACTATTATTTTTGTGTTGTTAACCATGTAGACCGGTAGTTTCTTGATTGATCCTGTGTCATACTTTAACCCCAGCCAGCAACTAAGCACCGTGCAGCTGCTTGCTTGCTCCTCCCACCTCTGGTGGGATGGGCAGGAGAATCAAAACCAAGTAAAACTCGTGGGTTGAGATAAGAACAGTTTAATAATTGAAAAAAAAGAATAATAACAACAAGAATAGTAGCAATAATAATAACAGTAGTAGTAATGAAAAGAAAGATAACAAAAAGAGAATGAAATAAAACCCAAGAAAGACAAGTGATGCACAGTGTAATTGCTCACCATCTGCTGACCGATGCTCAGCCAGTCCTCAAGCAGTGATCTCTCCCTCCTGGCCAACTCCCCCCCGTTTATATACTATGCATGACATCATATTGTATGGAATGTTCCTTTGGCCAGTTTGGGTCAGCTATCCTGGCTGTGTCCCCTCCCAACTTCTTGTGCCCCTCCAGCCTTCTCGCTGGCAGAGCATGAATAGCTGAAAAATCCTTGACTTAGTATAAACACTGCTTAGCAACAACTAAAACATCAGTGTGCTATCAACATCATTCTCACACTAAATCCAACACACAGCACTGCACCAGCTACTAGGAAGAAAATTAACTCTATCCCAGCCAAAACCAGGACATCCTATCATCCAGAACTGCAATAGCTCATTCCAGAATAAACATATTCCGGAAAAATATTATTCAGTCAGGAAATGCTAATAATAGCATTTTCCAAATAAATGTTAGTTCATGATGTAATGAAGTTGTACTTTAAAGAAATAAGGTTGCTTTTTCCTAAATAACCTCATTTAAGTTCTGCTTTCAAGCAAAGTTGTATTAATCCTTTGTTGTTGTTATGTGTTCAAAATTCTTAACAGAGACGGAAGATTCCTGTCAGTGCTTGGCACTTGGTCACAATACAGAGTCAGTGTAAACTCCAACTCCAACAGCCAGAAAATGAAAGGAGAATATTCCTGCCAGGGCTACCGCTGGTCCCACTAGACAGGTAATATCCCCTGTCCACTGAGGCGGCACAGAACGAGCAGAGGGGACCGCTCAGTGGCCACTGGGTTCTGCTAACAGCAGCCAAGTTTCAGGTAGTTGGTTAGCAGGGGAAATGGGCTGGCCCATGGCACTGGCTGCCGTACCTACGATACTCCCTCCATTTCCAGAGTGGAGGTGCACATCACTATGCTTCCATTTCATGTTGTGGGAGGCTCCTTTTGGAATTTTTGCTCCAAGATCCAGGTAATATATTGTTCAGATTCAAGACAGAGAATTAATTTTAAATTTAAGTCATTTTGACTTAAATTGATATAGCTTAAATGCCTTTCTGGAAACTTCTGACATTGCTTTAAAAGAAATCTTAGTAGGAACATATTTTATTAAGGATATCCCAACATCTGTACTGAGAAAAACAAGAGTACTCATGCTTCTGGGAAGCACCATGAACTATACACAACAAGGAAGCTACAGCAATTGCACTTGAGTAACACCTGATTCAAGTAATTTTAAGTTAAGCCTACAGGCGGGCCATGCTTTTACCTGGAAGCAATGTAAAGGACTAATTAGGCAGAGCTACGGTAAAAGCATTTGCCTTGTGTGGTAGCATACCTCATGTATGACCAATGGTCTTCATCCACTCCATGAATGGAGAAACTGCAGGTGGTGGCTCATAGAGCTTCCCTGCTGCCAGCCTGATGCTGCCTTCCCATTCCTGTTTTCCATTCCATCCTGTCCCTCCCTCATGCTCCCATTAAGCATGCCAATTCGACTGACATGGCTGGAGTTCCAAATACCATTTTTTTGTGAACCACTTTCTATTTTTAAAGGATAGGTTTTCACAGGTCATTACACCCAACAAGGTCAGCAAGGTGAGGCAGGCCTGGAAGCAGGTTCCTCGGCTGGGGCTGGTGAGCATATGAGTGGCCATACTACTATAACCTGGTAGCAAAGTACCTAGAGACCTGCCCACACGCACAGTAAAAGCTTAGGATTGCAGAGGAGAAACAAATAAATACAAAAATGAAACCAGGAAAATGTCAGAAAGGTAGTATTCCTCACATGGTCTGGTGATGGTTTGAGACTTTCAGATGTCAGCTACTAGAAGAGGTGCTGACTCGTGGGAATCTCCTCATTCTCCACAGTGGCTTTATCTGGGACAGCGGTTCAGTCATCAGTGTTGGGTATTCCTTCTTTCTCACCAGCCTCCAGGGATTCAAATGTACAGCCATGGAGTATCTGCTACACTCTGGAACAACACCGACATCCAAGTTCATGATGCCACTAACCCATTCCTAGGACAGACAGACCACCTTACAGACCCTACAGCGCAAACTGCTGTGCCTGGCCTTCTTACAGGTACTTTTCAGCATTTCAGCTCCCTTTGGTGTCTGCACTAAAACATCAATATGGAAATGGGATACAGGTTGTGTCACTACGTGTACTGCCACCATGGCAGCTGCTACAGAGTGGCTTTTCCCCATAAAACCAGTAGGCCCGGTACCTCCACCCAGCTCCAGTTTGGATGACAGTAAAAAGAATGAGGCAAACCCAAAGAATGTGTAAATGAGCTACAGCGAACATGACTCTGATCTATGGCCCTGGTTAGGCAACTGCTTTTTTTGAACAAATGCAATCTGACAGCAGGGCTTTATCCTAGATCAACATTTGTGTAGTGGAGTGCTTGTATATTTTTTTGACCTGGTGCTGGAATCCTGCAAGGTAAAAGTACCAACCGCAGCCTTGCAGAGAAAAATTATTTAAGGCTGACAAGCCACTAAGGATATCCTGAAATCTGCACTGTGCAGATGAAAAAGCAAAATCCCTCTGCTCACCCCAGGAGACATCCAGAGCCTGATTCAGTTGCCTAAACACAAGTGTGTCGTGCCATTGGAGACACCACCAGACACCTGAGATATTCACACAGATATAACACAGAACCTATGATACATGTTCTTCTGAAGTGAGATCTGAAGGTCCAGATGGGTCAGATCCACTAGGTTATCCCAAAAGGCGCTGATGACATCCACCTGCTTGGCTGATGGATGTTCATCTAGTAGCTGATCAGCTCATCACTCTCCATTAATTGTGTTGACTAGGGGGCATGATTCAGTTGCCATCACATAAATATGTGGAGCCAACTGAGATGCTCTGGAATAGCCACCTGAAGTTACTGATTCAGATGAGTGTAGGTCTTCCATGGACTCTAGAAATGTTGATTGGAAGGGACCTCAAGAGATCATCTGTTCTAGCCTGAACATCCCAAGCAACAGTTCATGGTCACTGTCTCTTGTTATATTATCTGATGCTAGTGAAGCTAAGAGAGGAAGAGCTCTCCCTTGAACAATGGCATAACAGCACGGCCCCCAGCAGACAGACTGTGAAATGTGAAATGTAACTCTTCTAGACCAGAGCACAGGGGCAGTATATGTTGACTAAACGTTTTTTTGATGTGCTAAAAACCAATTTAGCTTAGGCATAGCAAATACAGCTATCTATGCTAACACTGCACCTACAACAACCATAAACTTGTCCTCCAACAAACTGCTGCCCTCCCTTCACCTTTGCCAGAAAGATTAAGGATTTATTCCATAATATTTTCTTCCCATACCTATTACTACCCCCTGGAGATGATGCCATGAACCTCACACGCCGCTGAAAATCCCCATGGCACCTATACTGTCAAAAAGGATAACAGCTGGTGCTGCAGACACCTAAGAACATAAAAACGGCCACACAGATCAGGCCAAAATCCATCTGGTGCAGTATTTAATCTCTGAGATGTGTCCAAAAGTGGATGCCTAGGGAAAAATTTGCAGAATATAGAAAAATAATAACTAGTGGTATTTTCTCAGAATAAACATTCAGTCTGCCTTTGCTGGTGGCCTGGGAACTTTCTGAGCCATGGGAGATACTTCTGGATTTAGTACTAGCACAGTACTCTTCATGGACAGTTTCCACTTAAATCCATGCCCATCTAGATACCTCTGATCCAGGCTGGTAAGAGCTGAGAAGTGTGATCTTGCAAGTTCCTGCCAAACTACTCCAAGTAATCTCTTCATCGTTCTAGACGAACATTGAACCAGGGAGCGTACAGAGATGTTATGGTTCAAAGCTCTATGAAAAATGCAAGCAGTGGCACGTTCTGTGAACCCTACTTCATATCTATTCAATGACCATTCACAGATATCAAGGTCAGAAAGAATCCATAGATCATCTAATCTGATTTCCACTCTGAACAATAACTGTATCCAATTTTTATACCCATTATTTGGAGTGTGGAGTCAGCTTGCAGATTAAAACCCTTTTTACACAGATTTTTACACGTGAGCTGAGTAAATTCATGCTACAGTCCTTGCCAGTGCAGCTAGTACACTCTAGGAGTCTGGGAGCTCTTCAGCTCACCCTGATGTAGAGACTGACAACTGCTGCACTGAGCAGCTCTCCCGGCCCCACTGGTGACATGGATCACATTGCCACTGCCAAGAATGGGAGCTTGGAAAACTAGCCCAAGTTTGGGAGTCTTGACCTGCAAGGTGAACAGACTCCTTATGCATGATAAAATCGGCTCCCAGAATGAAACTCCCAGATCTGAAACTGCCTGGAAGTTCATGTGTTTTTATGACTGGGTATCTCGTCAGCCTGAAGTTTCAATCTCTACAGTCACTAACTTTTGAAAGACTGCTTTCCAAAAGGGTTAGTGAGTCATATCACTAGCTGATAGAAATGCCGATCAAGAGGGATCAGCTGTAGAGTAATTAGATACAGAATGTGAGCATTAGGTATGCATAGAAGTTACAAAACCCGAGAGGAGAGTGTAAAATTGCACTTCCTGGGGAGCTGAATCTCTAGAAAACCTTGGTCAAACTACCCCAAATTTGGATCCCTTTCTTCTGCTTTCACAACAGATAACTTTTCAATAAAATTCAAATCAGCTTATATATTTTTAAGTATCTAGACCCTTAAATATGCATTCAACTATTGTAACACAGAATCACGCAACTGAAAATTATTTGATGACTACATCTGGAAAATGCATGTATTTTAGTGGCTGATAACATCTGCAGTCACCTAGCAACATATTTGTGACAGTGACCTGGCAAATAGTTGCATGACATTTTTAACTGTTTAGGCACTGGGCTGAATAGGTTTTTCCCATTTCAGTCAGACCCAGTATTAGATTGCACATACGGGGAAGAAAGGAATTAGGCATATAAATGGACTGAGAGTGAGTATTACAATATTAGAAAAGGCGTTGTGATTATGGAAATGTATTCCTTAAAACATAGAATTTAGTTTTGCATGCATTTTTTGCATGTGCCTTAGAGAACTTAGCTAAATAATAGGAACATAAAGCATATTAGCATGTTACATAATCTATTAATAGATAACAATCAATATATATGGATGGAGTATGTGGCTTTTTTTGCATGCCTTTATGCTGCATCACTTCAACCTTTCATATAGCATATAGAATAAATTAAATGACGCCTGGAAACAGGCGTATGAAAAATTCACAAGTTATCGTACCTTCCGAGGCTTAGCTATAGCGGGTCTGTGCCTTTCATCCTAAACAGGGAAACGACCTTTCAGTTATATACATCATGATTTTCAGCTTTTTATGGCCTGTGAGTTTGCTTCTTCATAGCCTTGTTACAGTGAGCTCAGCAGCAGCAGAGAGAAAACTTCCATAAGCACATTGTTTCTCTGACCTGCTGACAATACACAACGTCTCATGCACAGTTTCAGTTCAACTCATATGCAGCTGTATCACCGAACAGATATGTCCACCAGCTTACTAGGCAGGGTAGCATTCAGCTCTCCCCAAACTAGAAACCAGCGTTGGTCATCCAACTCATGCTTTGTGGTCCACTGTCTGTATTGATTAAACTTCCACTGACTGGAATGAGTTAAGACACTTGTGGGGTCCTTAGTGAAGAGGAAAGAATAACGAAGGCTGAATCATGCATGGATAATGAATTCATATTACTCCCCTGTTCTCTTTCAGGTTTTACACAACATACAAAAGGCAAATGTCCCTTCCAGGTCAATGTCTTAGCGGACCATTAAACCGCAAGTTCCAAGTTGGCTCAATGCACATACCAACCCACTGCAATTTGTGCATGAATGTTCATTCCTTGTTGGAAAGGGAAGTCACCCATGAAAAATCATGAATGAACATGTAGAGATTGCAAGGTGAAAAACTACCCCCAAAATCTACCTCACTACTTAGTGGCAGTGAATGTAAAGCAGAGATGGGTAGTTGAGATGTTCTAGAAACCATTGCAAGAAATTTGGATGGACCTTCTCAGGACATCTCAATGAGGATTTGCATTTAAAAAAAAAAACAATGGTTTGCATCTGAATGACAGGTAATTCCATTGGCTGAAACTCTCCTCTCGCAATATAACTGATCCAGTGCCTGTACTTTCTAGACTTAGAAAGACCAGGTTTAATTTTGGTTCAGTCTTGTATTGTATGTAAAAAGGTATAAATGGGGATGGGTATCCTGAATCTGTGCAGAGGAATCAGTACCTTATTAGGGCATTAGGTGGGCATTAGATGGGAGATCACAGCACTCAATGAACAGGCAGCACAGAGTCTGGGTATTCCCTGAAAGCAGTCACTACTTATTACCCCTGTCATTTCCTTTTACAATCATGTCGTTGCTGAAATGCCCATAAAACTACCTGACGGTGGTGAGGCAGCTCATGTCATTTGATTGATCCTCATTACATTAATTTTAAGTGTCTCACCAGTGTCTTCTGCTTCCCTGCCATCAGCTGGGCCATAGTATTTCTTGCCTCTGGAAGTTCTTTGGCACAGGAACTAACTTTTGGGACAAATATTCTGTCTTGCACAACAGGACCTTGAGCTTTGACCGAAATCTCTGGATACTGTTGTTTATTGTCTAAGAACATAAACAGCCCGCAGATGCCTGGACAAAGTCTTCTGGTAAGTGAGAACATAGAAAAGAGCTCCTTCCTATCTGTCTGAAACCACCCATGGTAAGAACAAACTATAAAGGATCTGTGAATATGCAGGACATGCGCTGCTGATGTTCATTGACATTTTTAGCTGAATTTATCAAAAAGACAGAAAATCTTTACCCAATAAAGTTCAAATTCACCTAGAAGAGAGGCTTATTGCCCTTCTCCAAAATGAAGAGAGGAGAACATTCCAGACAAATCCTCTGCAATTTTGGTGTTTCCTATCCGCATATCTTGACCTTTCTAGCAACCACCTCTCCTACTTCCACCCCACCACAACCCTTCCCTCCTCCAGCACCACTTATATATTTTCAGGTGTATATCGGCCATAGCAGCTTTTGCTTATCCATTTGCCAAAACCTCCATGAGAACTCCTTTGGATCCTCTCGCAACCAGCGCAACGCAAGGGCTTCCAGCGTTCCACCCCCCACGGCAGGCCTGGGCCACGGCTCTTTGGTAGAGCCATACCCCACTGTGATTCATAAAAGGATGTTTTGATGTACTACTGTTATGTCAGCGAGCCATGAGCGACGGAGCTGCCTCAGCACTCAGAGCAGGCAGCTGCACGTGGGCTTGCCCACACACTCTGCGGCAGGAGCACAACCTGGCTGCACGTCAGAAGCTTTGCAGAAGTGACAGGTGATATCCTGCAGGGCCGTGACTCTGAAAGGACACGGTACCAAACAATGCCACAGTTATTAGGCACTAATACTACCTGTAGCACTGGTAGTACTACTTGTAATACCAGTCATATGTCCTACTCAGCAGTGCTGAGTGTGGCCCCACTCCGAGCCACCTTGATGGCGTGGTTCCTCCCTCTTGCGCTCCTCTGTGGGAACATAAAAACTGTGTTTCCCTCCAACCCCTCCTGCTTCCCTACAAGCAGCATTCCTCCCTTTCTTTAACACACAGAAGGAATCAGATGAGCCCAAAATGGTCCTGGGTCAGGATGACTGATGGAAGTGGAGAGGGCCAGAAGGCGAGCAGTTCCTCCTGTCCCCTGTTACATCCTGTACTATGGCTTCCGATGAAGAAATCTCCAAGGAATAAACTCTATGTTCCAGCAAGATGAGATTAGCCACTGAATGGAGGGTTTAGTGAGGAAAGAGAGCTTTCCACCTATGCCCTCAGCCCCAAAGGCTTACTAGCATCTACCACTATTAGTATGCCTATAAATAAAGATGCATGAACATATAGCTGCAACAGCAGCAGCAACTGTGGAGTGCTACCAAGTTCAACCAAAAAGCAGGATAAGCACAAGCACAGTGACAATGCAACTAAGTCCCTGCTCTTCAGAGCACAAGCAGAGCTAGTGCATGGGTGGACAAAACACACGTGCCCCAAGTCTGCTCTTGGTTCAGTTCTGCAGAGGAGTTTATAAATCTGTCTAGGTGAACTGGAGAAAAACCAGAGCCAAAACCCCACAGAACTGGACATTCCCAAACTCTGAGAAGTCCAGATGAATTTGCCTAGCCCAGAAATCCCAAATCCAACCTTTGGTGAATTTTGGATCTGGAGATCAAGTCAGAGCTGCACTTCATAGTTTGGTCCCATCTTTAATATACAGTGTAAAAAATACGTCAGTCCTTAAAGCAATTCCTTTTTGTCTTGCATGACTGCCCTTCTGATTTCAGGACTTCAGTGATAACTAAAGACATGGTTGTTACTGACTGACCTCTCCCAACAGAGGCATCTTGTTACCTACGTGTTTCTTTGGGAGGCAATTATTTTCTTCCTCCTTCTGAGGTTTGCAATTTTGGAGCTCATGCTTTCTTTCAAGCTCCCACAAACCTCTCAGGAACCTCTCCAGGTAGAAGCAAATGTTATCTCAAAGGGGTTCTGAGGCTTTTATTGCATCCTGACTTCGCTTCTGTAATTTGTTATTTGCTGATCTGCCTTGCCATTCCCCTGAGGCATTGCTGCTCACGTTGAACTTCACTGTTGAAATCTGGATTTCTGAGTATTTTCCTTCTTTCCTGAGAGAACCTCTCCGATTCCATCCTGGTAAAGTGCTAATTTCAGGCTGAAATTATTTTTCTACTTATCAGCTTTCAATAGGTCCTTTCCACTTCTCATAATTTTATTTTCCTGTTACTTCATTTGCTGTGTCTCATCTAGTAATGATGACAGCCTCCTCCTCCTGAGTTGCTTTTCATATCCTGCTTTCAGAATCAATTTTACTGGTAAACATCTGGAAAACTGCCAAAGACTGAGTGCCCTGACTTACTAGTCAGGCTACTACTCAGGCTACCCAACGCAGAACTTGGTAAAGAGGGGGATTAACCAGGACTGGTTCCAGCCCCTCCTTGAATTCTTCCGACAGGTTCTTCTTGGCTTTTCCCTCCTTTCTCTCTTTGCCTGTGATGAACACCTGTACAAAAGCCAAGCACATGGCTTATTTGCCACACAACCGGATGATGGACAATTTCTCCTTCAGTTGTCTCCAAAGGCATAGATATACATAAAAGACTGTGAAAGATACAAATGCCAAGTTTGTCATACGGATTCTCTAGCAACAGCTGGAGAACCTGAGAAGCTTCATTTGGGGCGACAACACTTTCATAAAGATAGCTGCTGTGTTGCACACTGAGGTTTCCTACAAGTTAATAAGCAAAGTTTAGAAATCCCTTTAAAAGACTTTAGGCTTCTGTGTAAGCTGCATGTATAAGGTCAAAATCTGTCCCCAGTTCCACCTCCTTTGTGCAGGTCTTCAGACTGCAAAGGGAAAAGAGCACTTATCTTGGCTTCTCAAGGGGAATAGTCAGGTGGCATAAAACTGGTGTTTCTTGCTTCAGCATCCCAGCCACGCTGAGAAGATGGGTGCATTTGGTGGTGACCCTTGGCTGGGAGGATCTCCAGTGACTAAGGCTATTCTGCAACTTCTACTCTGCTTCTAGGGTTGACTGGTGATGGGAAATCAGCTGTGTCCTACTTTTGAGTGTGCTGAATTCACATCAGCAGTGCTTACGGATGATTTAGCTTCTGGAAGGCATTCAAACAGTCCAGATATGTCTGCTCTCACACATCTTCACCTGAGTAGCAAAGTAACTGCTGGCATGAAGCCAGACCCACACTACCCTTGTTGAACAACTTGGGGCATGTGAGCTCACCCACTGCAACCCAGCAGGATGTCCCCAGCCTGTGGCACCAGCACTAGGCACACATTCCAGACTGCTGAGCATGGTATAAAACCTAAATGGAGACAGTGGAAAGCATCAGGAAATCTCAGGATGCCATTCCTTAAGCAGGCATATCCACACCACTCTTCAAAGAGGCCTTGAAGGGTTTCCAGCCGCTGACTAGAAATGGGGCTCCGGGTAGTCAGACCTGCCATCTGCTCCAACTTGCTAGAATGCTAAATATGAACATTTGGAAACCATAACAGTTTGCTTCTAACTCTACCGGCATCTGCTTCCCAAGCACAGATCAAAACCACCCGGACCATTGCCTGTGCCTCCCCAGTGCAAACCCATTCGGCACTTTCTTCACGCTTGGTTGTGCCTTCATGCATGCACATGCCCACACCCTCCCTCAGGACTGCACAGGCATCTACCTCTGCCTGATTTGTTTTGTCTCCACCTCCTGATAAATCTTTCCTGCCTCTCCCTTTCCTCGCAGAATCCCAGACACCTGATTTCATTCCTCCTGTCTCATCCTTCTTGCCAGCACTGCTAGTTCTGCCTTTTCCCATACTTGCTCCACAAATCCAGGGGCAGCCTGTCCGTGGAGACTGCACTGAGCCCGTCTCCAGATCACAGACCTAAAGGCACAAGCAGGGTCATCTCTTCTGCTGCTCCCTAAGATAAGTGAGGACCACAGCATGCCACAGGCATCTACCCTGGCATGCCCTGACAGACAAGCAGAGAAACTATGCGAGATGATCATTCTGCACCAGGCAGCTGGCAGGATTCCTTAGCTGTATTTCCAGATTTTGTAAGATTTGGATGGCTTTGTGAAGATAGCAGAAGTCCGATTTCAAAAGCTGACTGGATTCCACAGGAAAACTCTTTTAAAATTAGCTCTTTCTTCACATGGAAGCAAAATACAACAATGAATGGTAAAAGGCACGTGCAATAGCCTTTGCAGCTTTGCCTTGAGGACAGCCATGAGAGAATCCGTTTTTATCAGTAATTTCAATTTTTAGCACTTATACATACTATTTAAAAAATATGTAGGTCAGATTTGTGTCTCAAAGGCAGGAACAGATTTTCTACTATTTTCAATGAAACTAAAGTTCAATGCATTATCACTGGCGTATCAGTAGCCTCCAATTTGTATCCAGCATTGGCATTGCTAATAGTTTTACGGTGAATGTTATGATCTATAAAAGGATTTTTACATTCAACTTACTACCAGATTATGACATTTTAAAATGTTTCTAGCTTATGCATGTACAGAAATGACCTCAAAAGTGTGAACCCTCAGTGTTTTAATGGAGAATATAAAAAACAACCCAAAGGTAATATTTTCATATTTCTCTCCTTACCCAGTTTTGGCTTATTTAGGGGTTACACGCACAATTTTTAAAAGCCTGTAGTTGGCAGAAGAGCTGATCTTAGTTGTGAACAATTGTATCAATTATTCCAACACCAGAAAGTTATCCCTCATTGGCTCATACTTCTTTAGTTGATTCTCATTTTTATTTCACTGATTGCTGATACAAACAGCCTTGATGACATATTGTTAGTATCCTAAATTTTAGGTAGGTCTGCCATTCTCCCCAGAAAACAGGCCGTTCAAGAAGTCTGACAATCTTGCCCCCACCTTTCTTTCCCTTTTGCCACTAGAAGCCACTTGCGCAGCAGACATCTGCGCTTGGTACCTACAGTACCAGGTCATCCCTGTGTGCTCCAAGCCAGGCAAGACCCTGGAGGGGTCTGACCCAGGCTTATACATCTTAGAGAAGATTACTAATTCCAACTACCAACAAAGAAAGCAAACAAGAAATGCAGCCTGGGAAGGAAGCCCCTTGTAATGCTGCAGTTTTTACACCTATTTATGGACCGTCTGTTGGTCAGAGTTGTGCTTACAAGTACAGACCAGCATTTAATTTGAACGGGCCTGGAAAAGCAGAGCAGAGGGATAGTAAAGCAGCAGAGGAGAACACAGCCATTGTTTTTTGCAGTGTGATGCAATAGTGACTTGATATCTTACTGCACTTATTCATTCGTTCATTCATTCATTCATTAATTCATTCATTCACTGTAAGGGGAATTTTTCAGCCGTCTTTCCCTTCCTGTCTGCAGTGTGAGCCACAGCACCATTCTGCAGCCATCTAACGAAAGCTACCCAGATCTCACCATGGAGACCCATTTAAATAGAGAAGTCACAGGACAGTTGCTGTTTGTGTGCCTGAATGGAAGTCTATTGTGGTTTTCTTTTTTTTTTCTCCAATGAAACAGAACAAACCCTTCTTTTTCTTTGTTTATATGAGGTGAAAAAACATACTGGTACTGACTTTCAGATGAAAACTCTTAGTGGTAGTCAGTTCCTGGTCACTTTGAGAACATCTGGGAATACAGAGACAGCCAGTCCATCTGTCCTGCTCCTACACTTAGGCAACATACCTGTGGTGTTAAACACCCTCCTCATTTCCTTTGTCTGATTACACTATGCTGTGGTGGTCACAGACTTTCTTTTCTACACTTGTGTCCATCTAGAACAAACAATAACCTTTGGGCAGTACCCAAATACCAATTTTTTATATATAATGCATGAAAATTAATATGGGTATTTTTATAGCTGAAGTCTTGAATCAAACCTCAGACGACCACAGCCTTGTCTTAGAGGACCTCTCTCTGCACTTCAGCTTTCTATCTCTATTTTTAATGAGTTTTGCCACAGTGTCCTTGTCAGAAACTAGGTGCTCCTCGTCTTTGTGTTGTATAAACATATAAGCAAAAGATAGTTCTTGCTACATTAAGTTCACATACTCAGAAATACTTTCTGAGAAAAAAACCCTCAAAATTAAGGAGACAAAAAGGAAAAAACATGGAGATGCGTAATGCATTTTCAGTAACATCTGAGCAGATGTATTCTCTGTAGAGCCTTCTGCACAAGTCAGTGCACAACGCAGGGCCATGGCTATTCCCGTGAGCTACCTCTGCCCTGCCTCTCAGCACGACTGGTTAGCCTGCTGGTACACCAGCATCCCCAGACTGCTTCTGGTGCTGAGCCAGCTCCGGTGCCCCTACACAATGTGCACTGGCTTTATTCACCTGTTTGGAGGGGGCACGCTTACTCAGAGTGGATCTGATGCCTACCTTCTCACATGCAACGTCAGCTCATTTTAAGACCTCTGATTTTTAAAAAGAGGCTAAAGCACTTTTACAATGTTAGCATCAATCTTTTATCTATTATCTTAAAGGCTACTAAAATAAGTCTTGTTTTGGGGCACATCTTAAAGGACACTAAGATCCACCTTGCAGCTTAAGACTGCAAGGTAGGTACCTGGTAGGCATCCACACGTGAATTGGATGTCCAAGCTTTTGTTACAGTCAGTGGAATCCAGAGATCTGCACACCTCACCCTAAAGCAGACCTCTTGGCACAGAAGCTAATTGTGCTGGTGTCAGCTTCACCTGAGGTATCCAAGACATTTATCCAGAACTGCCAAATATGAAACATGACCTTTCTCCTTCCAAAGTAGCAGTCAGAAGCTGGGGCCTATTGCAGAACACCTCAAATGGCACTAGTCGAATGAATGTATGTGGGCAACTGAATTAGTCAGTTGGGTTTCACTGCAGGTTTCACTACCTGTGATGGGAGTTTGGATATATCTCACGCATAGACATTTAATCCATGAGATAAATGCCACCCTGAATGCCACATAAGAAGAGGACTGTCTGTCAATTTTTTTCCTTCCCAAAGGGTGGGAAGTTTGGCTCCAAGTTCCAAATCAGCTTCTTCCCAGAACATCTTTCTTCCCAGAGGATATCACGGGACTCACCCAGCTCTTCATGACTTTCCATACCTCCAAGCAGTATCCAGCCTGCCTTTAGCCGATGCACTGACATGGCTTTGTATACTGTTAGAATTAATTTAAGTCTAATGTAAGCTGCTGGAAAGGAACAGTGTTTATCCAGGACTCAGTGCCTCTCAGGCTTTCTCATTATTTACATAATGTTTATATTGCTTAGTGGTGCCAATCAGGGTAAGTAGTTATTGCTTCAGGGTGTTTACTGCTCCATATCTGAATATAGCTTCTGCCTTGAAGAGCTTGCAATTTAATTATAAAACAAGATGCCAGCAGTTTAAAAGAAGAGAGAAAATTAATGAGCAAAAGAGGTAACAGTACCAGTCACAAAGTCAGGAGAAGCAAAATACTTTTTTATCCTACTCTGTTTATCTTTAAAAATTATATGCTTTTAAATGAAAAAAAAATAAACCTACCCTGCATGCTTCATTTCTTTTTCCCCTTCCTTGTTCTCAATGCAATTTCTATTTTTCAGTAGAAAGACTGCACTTCAAATAATTTCAAATAATTTTAATTTTTCCATTTAATCCCAATTAAGATTATTCCTCATGTATGTAACTTTCATCTACTTACATACCATTGGTTCAGGTGTGTCTCTCACAAGCTCAGGGCTGGATTATCAGCAGGGACATACAAGGCCTTTTTTTCTCTGGTGCTCTATGAAGCGAGGCAGGTCACATTCATCCATTTTGCCTCAGTTCCTCTTGATTAATTTGCCTCCAGGCTGGACCATGTATCAACATGTAGGTTTCCTAAAGGCCTCTCAGCAAGACCTCCTCCGGATTTCCTGGGACGATCAGTCCTGCTGTGCCATCTTGGGATATTACCCACCATTATCCCACACACTCCTCCCCAATGAGTTCCAACTCGTCTCTATCTGCAACTCAAGTCACTCCATAGGATCCAAGCACACGCCTCCTCAGACACAAGACCACTTTTAACATTCATTTAAAATGATAATTTGCATTCTTTCTGCTGGATACTACACACTTCTTGATCAATTTTATGAAAATCCAAAACATATGACCACAAATATTATCTATATTACAGCAGACACCCAGATGTGCTACTACTGTGCAACATACAGAAGAGGTGCTAGAAGTGCAAAAGGCATTACAGGCAGTATTAAGATTTTTTAAAAATCACTGTATATTGAAAATCAGGATTTCGATGTATGCTACATACATTTGCACCATTCGTGTCCCTTCGAATTTCACAGCCATACTCTCAGAGCTCTCCTCTCTCCAGACACAGAAGAGGCACAGAAGGTTGGAGGGAAACACTTTGCTTCTGTGCCAGAAAGCTGCTTGTGAAGAAAACATCTCTTAGATGTGTAGGTCAGATAGCATTTGTATCATGTGGGCTCATCTTTTTGCTACCAGGCACTGGCCTTTGCCAGGGAGCCTGGCAGTAAGGCAGAATATGCACATATTTGTCCAGTGGACACTAAACCACCCACACATTTCACAGAAGCCACCAGATATGCTCCCAGCCCCACAGACCTAACTCAGAACTGACCTAGCCATACTGAGAAAAGAAAAAAACACTGCAAACATGTATTTTTCACTACTGGGTAGTTCTCATGGTGATTTTATCCATCTAAAGTAATAACAAAAGGATGAGTGATACTGTTTGTGTCCAAAGCCCGTGTTAGCTGATCATGACAGTAATAACAATCATAGCTGCCTGCCACCAGGAGAGAAAAGCTATGCATTTCCCTCAGGCGTTGAATTCTCCATGTTGCATTTAGCTTAGTAAACAGCCAGCTGGAGCTTGCTATTCATCCTTGCTATAGTGTAAGCTGGTTTTGCTTTTGCTTTTAAAAAAGATTTATATTTCCTCTCCTACACTGAAGGGAAAGTTAGAATTGAGATTGCACAAAAACTCTGCAGAAATGGTGGTGTCTTTAAATGCATCTTGAGGGGCACAGTGATTTCCACACTGACCTAAGTATACCCACATTGTGTTTTAACCCCAGCCAGCAACTAAGCCCCATGCAGCTGCTCACTCACTCCTCTTCAGTGGGATGAGGGAGAGAATCAGGAGAATAAAAGTGAGAAAACTCATGGTTTGAGATAAAGCCAGTTTAATAGGTAAGGCGAAAGCCATGCACTCAAGCAAAGCAAACCAAGGAATTCATTCACCACCTCCCATAGGCAGGCAGGTGTTCAGCCATCTCCAGGAGAGCTGAGCTCCATCACGCGTAACAGTTACTTGGGAACCACCATCACTCCAAACCTCCTCCCCTTCCTTCTTCTTCCCCCCATAGCTTTATACGCTGAGCATGATGTCATATGGTATGGGATATCCCTTTGGTCAGTTGGGGTCAGCTGTCCCAGCTCTGTCCCCTCCCAACAGCTTGTGCACCCCCAGCCTGCTCGTTGGTAAAACAGCATGAGAAACAGAAAAGGCCTTGACTCTCTGTGAGCGCTGCTCAGCAATAACAGAAACGTCCCTGAATGATCAACACTGTTTCCAGCACAACTGCAAAACACAGCCCCATACGAGCTATTATGAAGAAAATTACCCCAGCCAAACCCAGCACCACTCAGTTTAGATGTCTAAGACATGTCTGTAGGTTACAATCAGACATCCATAGCAGTTGTCATTTGTGGGGCTTTCCTCTGCTCCTTTTACAAGTCATTCCACTCCCAAAGTCTGGCAGACATGATCCACTCAGGTGGCCACAGCTCTCAGCCTGGTACACCCAGGCTGATGTACTTTCATCCGAGTATATCTTTTTGGACATATTATAGTTCAATTTTGGCTTATCTTGATGCACTGGGTTGAAAACTGTGGTGATACAGAAACTCATTCTCTTACAAGCAGATCAGATGTCCTTGTTTCATGAGCAGCAATGACCATTAGGGCAGTCTGGGCATCAGCGTAGCTTCAGCTCCAGAGTTAATCCATTGCCACCAAATGCTTGGCCCTGTTCAACCTGTGGATGATTTAAAACCCTGCATTTCTCAGCCTGGGTGATTCCATTAACCGGACAGGAGCTACAAACACTAATCAAACAGCGCACATTCCTTTCCGCCTGTTTGGAGCCATGCTCTCTGATATTGCATGACAGAGACTTATCAGAGAGAAGTAAGCCATGGATTAAAGAAAGGACCCATCAATGAGACTGAAAAACCCCCTCAAGATCCTAAGAAGGCAGAAACTTTTAGACTGGAAGAAATATAGCAAGTTGTCAAGTAAACCAGCTGCCATTAAATGTTACCATCACAATCTGGAAGAGGAGAGGGTTGGTGTTCATGCTTGGCATCACAGTTGAGTCAAGGAAGCACTAGGAAGACAGGAGGGAAAAACTCTAACTCCCTTCCTCCTTAGAGAGAGTTGCTTTAGGAAGAGCTCTCTTCAAGAGTCTTTAAAAGAGCCAGTAGCCTGAGCAGAAGACTCTGTTGTAGATGAGGAAACAGATCAGTTCGATTTTTTTATGAGAGCAACAGCAATTTATACAGGAAAATGCTTCCTTTGAAAAATATCCTGAGGATCAAGCCCCTCTGGTTAGGAACATGTTTAAGATGCCAAGACCACTACCTGAAACTTAAACTGAGAAGAAAGCACTGTGACTTCTCAAGTAAGATTTAACTGTGTATTTTTTCTGAGCATTAGAATAAAACAGGTGTGGAAACCCTCTTACTGGAATCTTTCTGCTGGCTGAAAACCAGAAATGAAACCTCATGTAATGAAAAAGGGCTCTGCAGCAGGGAAATGGAGTTATAAGGCCGTATTGAATAGATCATCTCGACAATTTCTAGGATTCAGCAGCATGAAGTGATTTTTTTACAGGCCTCCAGAGAGTAATTGTCTTCTCCGACTGAGGGGAAGAGGTGTAAAGAACAATCAGACATGACTTTACAGAGTATCAACAGCTAAAGGTCTTTTCTTGTGGAATTACTGTTTCTTTCTCTGAGTGCTTGCTTCTTCAGAGCGCAGAAAAAGCATCAAAGAACCCAATTACAGTGTGTATATGTCATACGGTACCTGTAAATTACGGGTATAAAATATCTGAAGACAGAGCAGCAGAGGTTTCTTTACCACAGTGTGACAGATGCACCCGTCCTGACACAGACCTGACTTCGACCAGGTCTTGCCAAAGACCCAAGAAAGATCAGGGCTTCACGGCCATTAAAACTTGATTACTTTGTTTCAGGCCCTCAGCCTGCCTTTGTGCTTGCTCCCAGCTAATGACAAACACCACAGGTCAGACTCTGACTAGGGAATAAACGGAGGGAGAACCAAATTTGAGTAGGTTAGGTTCTCTCCTCAGAGCAGTAGGTTCATAGGTGGGGACTCTCCCCTTGGATCTGGATGCTGCCCAAGGAAACTTCTCAGGATTGAGTGGGCCCTCACCTCTCTTTTGATGAGTAAATATTTCTTCTGGATATATTCTTGAGTAAGCCCTCACTCTCTTTTGGGTGAGATGCCCCATCCCTGGAAACATTCCAGATCAGGTTGGATGGGGCTCTGGGCAACCTGATCTGGTTGAAGAAGTCCCTGCTCACTGCAAGGCGGTTGGATTAGATGACCTTTGGAGGTCCCTTCCAACCCAAACCATTCTGTGATTCTGTGAGTGACTCCCTTTCTGGGTACCCTTAAGTGGGAGGTTTTCCCTTTTAAGAGTGAGTGAATGCATGCACATTTTGGGTCAGCTTTCTAAAAAAAGAATATTCACAAAACGTTGGAATTAGTTGTGTAGTAGTATATTCCTGCCTGACATCTGAACTTGTGATTTACTTTGGTCTGTCGAAATGCCTGTTCATTTTTGTTTGTAATAAATCCACATTTTGGGTAGCTATTGCCATCTGTTCTGTGGGTGCCTCCGTGACACATAGATAAACCCTAAGTAAATATGATGGATGGCAATTCAGAAGTATTTACAAGCAAAGCTAGCCAAATGCAAGACATAAAGCCACTCTGCCCCTCCACCCTAGATGACAAGGGTAGGGATCTTCTTAAGAAGGAGCTCAGAGACAACCGGCTCTTGCTTTGTCCCTTTCCCCCCCTCTTTCCTTAAGAGTTATAAGGAACTTGGAGTTGGTTCATCAGAGAGCAGCCAGAGGCTAGCAGGTATCTGTGGGCCAAAAAAAAGAAAAACCAAAAACCACTATCTTGAAATATATGTGCAAGTGCAGGTAAAATTCATGGTAAAATTAATTTAATTAATTAAAAGTATTCAAGAAGGACCTGTAGATTTTCAGGACCGGCTGTTACCAATTCCCATTGACTACAGACCCTGCTTTCATGTGATTCATACTTGTGATGCATAAGCTGCCACTGTCTGTTTTTATTTATATCGCAGAGTACAGGTGATCTACACCAGAATTAGCTTTTAGACATTTCAGCATGTGAAGAATGACACCTTTTTTTGACTTATCTAATAATCACCTTGAGCTCTGCAGCTTCAGGAGCAGAAAGGCTGTAATTCGAAAGGCTCTAATTCAAAAGGATATGTGAAAAGAAACA
The DNA here is from genome assembly GCA_009769605.1 of Bucorvus abyssinicus. Classification (NCBI taxonomy): domain Eukaryota; kingdom Metazoa; phylum Chordata; class Aves; order Bucerotiformes; family Bucorvidae; genus Bucorvus; species Bucorvus abyssinicus. Next base: position 4,195,293 of record CM020028.1, read on the forward strand.
AAACAGAAAGGCCTCCAGCCCTGACTGATGAATACAACTGGGGTTTTCCTGCCACCTTTGCTGCTATCCTCCCTAATCACCTCTTCTAGCAAAAGTAATTTTTGCGTCACTAAGAAAGATGTAACCTCATAATCCAGCCGTAAGGTGTAAAACGCTCAGAAGAATCCTTTTTGCTGGATGTTTCATTATAAGCTCTAAGGTGGATCAGTTCTTGAAGCTGTTAAAAAAAAAATCAAAGCCAGGGACAATCAACTTAAGGGATGCTGAAATTAATGTCAGGCACTGCACATCCAGTACTTTGAAAAAGGATACGTGGTCTCCTTGTTTGGACCGAGCAGTTTTGGTGCATCTGAAGAAGAGTGTAGAACAGCTGCCTGGACCCCATTTTGCAGTTCCACTGTTCTTGGCCTGGCCTGGCCAGACCCTTTCCAAGTACACCAGCTGCCAGTGGTCTCAAAGGACTATGATAGCAGCCAGGAATCACTAGCACTGAAAGGGCATTTTGGATACACTTCTTTCTATCCTGAGCCACAATGACCCTAAAAATCAGTAGTGTCAGAGGGATTACTGTGCCCTTAGGAACTCCTGAAGTAAAGGACTATCCCACATGCTGACATTAAAGCATCTCTTAGACCCTGCAACTAGCCCACAGTATTTCAAAGAATTTTAAAAACTAATAATAGTCACTGGTTTATGGCATTTGGAACACTAAACTGTGTCTGAATTTCTTGTATATTTACCACAGTCTCGATCAAGTGCTCTTTATTATAAACCTGAACTTTTAGCCCCTTCATACAGAAAACCTGTCTTGTATCCAACACATATATGAAATAGCAGTTTGCAGCAATCTTCTTCTGTGGAGAGGAAAGGAGAACTGTGAAGCTGTGGAGTTGAAGCAGCATCACACGGACCATGCAGGTTACACAAGCAATCCTGACTGAAGACCGAAGGACTATGTACCTCTTCCCTTCCTCTCTCAGTACAGTCTTGCCTGTCTGCTAACGAACGAGACTGCACTGTCACCATGCTGCAAGTATGACCTCTTAGAAATACCAGTCCAACTCTTACAGCTCTGTTAGAAAAATTGCACAAGCCCGGCTTCATAATGCTTCCATAAATCAACTTAATGGGAAAAAACCCTCCTTCTGCCCTAAGCTAATACAGACACTTGTGTGTAAATACAGGTGTGAGTAGGATGCACAGCCAGCACAAATTTAGTGATGCACCCATCACCTGAAAACATCAATTTCTGTAAAAGACAAGGTGAGGACTCCCAATTTCCCTGTCCTTCAACACTGCAGAGTCATGTATACAAACCAGAATGGAATATCTCAATAACCAATTTGCACTATAGTTTCCAAGTTCAAATGAACACTCAAGCAAAGGGAGCAGAGAATCTGCTAACTCTTCATTACTAAGTTTCCCCATTTTCAGATGTGCTTCTTTATCCATTGAGGTATCTATGCCCATGAATAAGAGCTAAAGGATCTTCATTATCACTTCAATTGAATAGATACACTTCTGATTAATTGTATTTTAAAAAACTCTGCATTTCTGTGTCACAGAGAGGTATCTGATGCAGAATTAAAGCAGAAAACCACATTTCCCCAAGTAAATTGAAAGTTTAGGAGCTCTGCGATGTAAATTGTATTCTACATTATTAACACATGCCATAATATTTAGCGATATGACCAATGCTAGATTCAGGGAAAAGTGTTGCTTTATAACCACATTTTTTGTAATTAATGCTTCATTTGGCCTGAATAAACTTCAAAAAAGAGACACTTCCTGAGTTCCACGTTTGGTCTTTTTGTAAGTAATACTCCATTACGATGGACAGGTCATAATAAAAAAATCTATCATATCTATCATATCGAAAAGTCTATCTGATGCTAAATTGACTAATGGCCAAACAAAATGTTAATTTCAGTTGAGGAGGACAGAAACATTTTATATCTGTAGGTTTGCAAATCATTCATCCAGTGACCTGAAATTTTTCATGAGATTTTCTTCACAGATCTCCAACATAACTGCGAATGAGAGAATCAAAATTGCATCCAAAAGCAAAATAAATTAAAAAAAAAACAAAACAAAACCCAAACAAAACATAAAATCTTTTTATAATCTATGAGAACAAGAGCAGGAAATAAAATTAAAGATGCTCATGTTTGAAATGGGAAGTTTGGGGAATTAAAATATATGCATATATGGTCCTCACCAAATCATAGTCTAGGGCTCAAGAAGACAGAAATACAAAATTACAATCGTTTTTCAGAGCAGACACAACTTTTGCACAGGACCAGTTACAACACTGAGCTCAAACATCTTCATGCCTTAGTTTGCCAACTGTTGATTGGGAATAAATACACTCAGACTTCACACAGTGGTTACAAGGATATTTAACAAACATTGTGAAGTGCTCAGAAACAATAGTGATGGAATAATGAAAACAAGTACAAAGGCAGAAAATTGCTAACACGCTTTACTGAAAAGAAAATCTGAGCTAATTTCAGATCCCTTCAGAAAATTCTTACCCAGCCACAAAATTTGTATAAATTACACAATTACTCACTAAGGTTTAACTAGCTTTTAAAATGGGTTCAAGTTAAAGAAACAAATATTGTCACAGACGAACAATAACGAAATTGAAGACAGCACATTGCTCAAATCTGGAACGTAAGAGATCTGGTTTCAAGTCCTGGCTCTGTTACAGACCTGCTACATAGACCTGTAAGCCTGAACACTAGTCAGTTTGATGACAGTGTGAAGCCCATGAAATAGAATGGTAATTTTCAGACTTGTGATTATGCCCAATTAACAGTAATTATTACTGTTAAACCACCTGAAAGTTTGTAATCAGCTGCTGTTAATGACGGTTTTAATATTTATAGTACCATCTACAGCTTAGATTTTTTTTACATTGCATTAATGAAAACCAAGGTTTAATGATGGCTATAACCTTATTTTAAAATGGTCTCTGTGTCCTAAAGAAATATGACTAAACTGCCAAAGGGACAAGGCTAGAGGGAAAAATCTGCTAAGTGTGGTTTCGTTTGAACCAGTTCTACGGCAGCACTTTACAAGGTTTGTCATCAAACACAGCAGCTGATCCAAGAAAGTCAGAAAGTGCACGTGTTCATGCTGTCAATCACGTACACTGGTACTCAGCACTGCTCTCTGAGCACTGGAATATCATGGCAATCAAACTGAATTTTGGCACTGGATATAATTAACAAATGTCTCATGATAGCTTTGCCACTACACTATAAACAATTCTTCAACTAGAAAAGGAACATATCCAAATTATCACATCTGTTTTTATCAGGGCTGAACGCTCCGTATTACACATCTGCACTTAGTTGAGAATTAAGGTCATATCATTAAAAATCAAATAAGAAGCAAAGTTATATTGGAACATATCTCTGGCTACCTCATCTGAACCTGGATCATACCTACAGGTAGAGATGCATGAGTAACATGGATCATAAATCTATGTGATCAATAATGGACTTTTATCAGTTTACTTGATACTTAATTTTCATTTAGCTACAAAGGAAGCCTGAACATTTTACTAAACTATAGGATTCCACACAGAGCTCAGACTCAGATGCAAATATGTTGTATAAGCTTTTGTCAGGCCACTTCAACTCTGATTTCAACCCCACCCCCAACCCCTTTGGAAGCAGTATTTAGTTTCTCCTCATCTTTGCCTGCTTTGACGGTTGAGATGATAGTCTACTTGGAACAGGGACTGTCTTTTATGCAGTCAACTATTTACTTGTCACCTACGAAAGATACTGATATAGAAATAATATATATTTAAAATGCCACTCATGAAATCAATGCAATGCAGAATGATTACTGGATTCTAGTTAAGTTGCAGGTTTATGACAGGAATAGCCCATTGTATGCAATAATTTACTATTTTACGTTTGAAAAGATCTCTCTCTTCCTGCAAAGCTGCAAAAGAGCATCAGGAATTGTAAAATACTGTTTGGCTCATAAGATCTTGCAAACTGCAAAGCATTGAGTGGTTTGTGGGTGTTGTCAAGTGTTCCAGGTCAGCAATTCTTAAATACTAGTGATTCATGAAGCCTTATCCCATAGATCTGCAGGATAAAATATTTTGAGAATGAAGCTACCAGAGTATATTTTAAAGGAGTGAAAAGGCGGTGGGGGGGTGGGAAAAAAGGTAACCTAAACTTCTTAGAAAGCAGAAATCTAGTCTTGTTTCAGTGCAAGTTTTTATCAGGTCAGCTGAGTGCTTCACAAACTTTAATGAATCAATCCTCTATGCTTTTTTGAGGAAGAAAATATTATCCTTTGTATCATACACAGAGCAAACAATATAGACTGTAAAGCCCAAGCATTCCAGAACATTCAGTGATTTCTAACCGTTTGAGTTTCTGACTGCTCAGTTCCAGGTTTAGTATCCAGGAACACTGTATTTTTTCCAGTTTCTCTTCGTAAGAAGTTCCCTTCTTAAGCATACCAAACACCTCACTCTTTTCTGCTGAACTAGGAATCCCGATTAAAAAACCATATAAAATACAATTTTAACAATATATCACTAATATATTGAGAAGTAACTTACCTAGTCCCTTCTACATCTGTTTGACTACAGATCAAGAAAGAACCTGCTAGTTAGTCTAATCTTGCTTGACTTTTGTGAACAATCCTGTTGTTCTTGCACACTGTTCCTTCAGAGACGCATTCTCTCTCCAGACTGCTGAGTTTGAGCTGTAGAAGAAACAGGAGTAGTTTTTATTCCCACAGAGCATCCATTGTTGATTTGTAGTATTTTACTCCTATCTGTGCACACACTCCTCAGCTCCCAGCGTACCAAGGAAAAATGTCAAATCTCTTTAATCTCAGCAGTGAGCCATTAAAAAAATCAAGCATTTGGTGTTAAGTTCTACATCCTCTACACCATGAAGAAAATTAGAAGTGGCCCAGGCAAGTAGAAAACTCTTATGACTTAATGGAAAAAGTGCACTAGTTCAACTTACACGCAACCACAATAAAACTTAACAATAAGGAAATAAAAATCATAAACACAACACATATATTTACATGTCTGTCAATATATAACACTTTATAACATTGGGATTTTAAAAAATTCTCTCTCAGAGTATTTTCTCCCTTAATAACACAGTTAAGCTGCTTTGGGAAAAAAATACAAAGCAAACAGAACGAACTCTATCCATTAAAGAAAACTCCTACCTACAATGAGGCTGTCTCTATGTGCTGGTCTTTGACAGGAATCAGTCATTTTCTCTTTCTCTCACACTCCTTCAGTTACAGAAAGGGAGAAGATGAGTTCTGCAATCATAAACCAAGAGCTGGCGTAATGCCACGGTACAGTCTTCTAATAAGACTGATGCATTTCATTTTCTGCCCAAGTGTTGCATGGGGGTATGGCTTAGGCAGACATGAAGACTCTGTGTCTAAAGGGGTGAGCACTGGGAATCTGAGACCTCTCTAGAACACGGATATAATGGGGCTCATGGCATTCGAGAGCTTAAAATTAGACCCTTCTTTTTTTCCTTTTCTTGACAAGAACTGCTGAAAAATAGTCTGTCATTAAAGAACATAATTATATTAAGCTCCTTTATAAAATAAAAAAAGAATTAGGAATAGTAATTGTTTTACTGTTTTAGACTTCTAAGTAATTGATTATTTATATAGCAGCTGCATGGTGACCACCTACCTAATGGATCAGTTACACTTCCCGCACTCCTTCTGCTATCTTCTGTCCTTCTAAATACCTACACTCAAAGCTAAGTTTTATTCCTTTTCCTGATCAGGCTCTACCCTAACAATCTTCCTTTGCTCATAACAATTCCGTAAAACTGGAACAACTTAATACAGAAAATAGCAGTTGCGCTCACAGAAGGACTTGTCTGCCCAAGAATGAACACTGAGATAGATACACTTCCCTTGGATGAACAGAAAAGCTTCTCACCTGATAGGGCAGCACCTCATTTCAGGCACTGCGATGTGCTTTGTTGTCTCTACTGGCTCATGATTTGGAACAGCATAGCAACCTCAAAAATGGTTCCAAAGGGTACTTGGGTGTCTCAAGAGTAGGTCTTTTAAGTGAACCGCAGTATTGTCTCTATGGGAATTTCCAGCAGATAACCAGAAGGCTGGAATATGTCTGTTATCAGTAAGGATTAAAAACAGGATCCAGAAAGCCTTATTGAGATTAATTTCTGAGGTGCAAAGATAGGCAGCAACGGATGGTACAGATGATTACTGCCAACTGTTTGTAAGGTGAGGCAGTTTTGCCACATTTGAGGTAGAATGCAAGCTGAGGACTGGGAGCACTCCTGGAAGATGATTCTTTCAAGCTTTTTTTTTTTTTAAAGTCCTGAGAAGAAACCATATGTTTTCCATTTGCCTAATTAACTGTAGTTAAAAACAAATTACGATCTGTACCGAATAACCAGCACTGTTTGACAAGGCTCATTTGTTCTTTGGCCAAACAAAAGAACTCTTGAATCTCTTGGAATTCACCACAGTTTTATCTAACTGAAGATCCACTCTATTCCCCAACTTGGTAAAGTGAGGCCGCAAAGTCAGAAGCTTCCTGGCTTTCATAACCCACATGAAACAAGGCTCTTTCATTAAATATTGTTCTTTTATAATCCTCCTATTTATGTTTATCACTTCCTTTTGAAGACACAACTACTCAGTCTTACTGCACAGAAGCGTCTATATTAAAAGCTAGACTATTCCCTGGTAGAGTCTATAATTTTGGACAGGATTCTGGATCCTCCCATTGCTGTAGTGAAGCGTTTCAGGCGGTGACAACATGCCCTGTGTCAACGCAAAGACTCGAACGTGTTCCTAGTCTGACAGCCCTCATAGTAAGGGCCAGCACCGGTAAGGCGCCCTGCCCGGCCTCGCTGCGGCGGGCTGCTGCCCGAAGGGCGGGCTGTCAAAGCCGACCGGTCTCTTCCCCGTTTGAAAAAAGGAAACGATGCCCCAGTGCCTGCGCCCTGGCAGGCCGCGCTCCCCGGAACCAGTGAAGGGCTGTCAGGACTCCCGAAGCAGGTGGGACAGTCCCCTCCGCTCATATGGCACCCGCCGAGGAAGGTCCCGATTGAGGCGACCGCCCCTCGGCGGGGGTACGGCAAGTGCGAGGAGACAAAATGCCTCGTGTGGCCGGGCGGCTCGGCCCGCCTCCGCGCGCTCATTCAGAGCGGGTGACGTCAGCTGCATCACGTGCTTCCTTACGTCACACGGCGCGCAGGGTCCCCTCCGCCAATCCGTGAGCACTGGTGCCGGTTGAGCGCGCCGCTCCGCGCGGCGTCTCCGACCAATCCCTTTCGCTGGTGGAGGAGGGACTTCCGCCGGGAACCGGAAGCGGGTCTTTCATGCGAGCGGGTGGTTGAGTCTCGCTCGGCTCGGAGACGTTGCGGGCCCCGGAGCCGCCGCCGCCGCCTCGTCCTCCGCGCCCCCCCTCCCCTCCCCGCTGTGCTGCCGCCGCCTGCTCCTTCTCCTGGCCTCCGCCCCGCTCTCCGCTCTCCTCTTCCTGATATCCGGCGGCGGCGAGGCCCCGGCGGCGGCGGCGGCGGCGCAGCAAGAGGCCCCGGCACTAGCGGAAAGCCCGGCAGGAGTGAGAGGCCCCGGCGCCAGCGTAGACACACCCCTCGTGCCCGCCCGTCTTCTCCCCGTCGAGGCCCGGACCGAGGGCGGCGGCGGCTGCTGGTGACAGGTGAGTACGAGGGGCCTCCCGGGGCCCGCGCCCTCGGCGACGGTGCCCGCTTCGGCCGCTCCCCGTCTCCCGCTCCCCCGCCCTCCTCCCATCTCAAGATGTGCGGGGGGAATGGAGTTGCTGGAGGAGGGAGAGACACCTACCCTGTTCCGCCACCCGCCACCCCCCTCGCGCCGGGGAGGCGGCCGAAGCCGCCATCTTCCCACCCGAGGCGGTTCCCGGGGGAGAGGTAGGAGGGAGGAAGAAGGATCTCGGCTTGGGGCCTTGATGGTGGAGGGGGATAAGGCGAGTCGCCGTGCTGGGCCGCCGGGGCTGCTCCCGCACTGCGGCCTCACCGAGCAGTGCCCGCTGCCTTGGTCCCGAACGATGGCCGGGCACGGGCCGAGTGAGCTTTGCCCCCCGCGTCGGTTTGGTGTTGCCAAAGATCTCCGTGAGCAGCGGGTGCGAGCACTTTTGGAGGCATCGAGGAAGAGGCGAGTGGGGTGAGGGCATGCCTGGAGCACCAGCTTCATAGCGCTTTCCGGCTGTCCACCCTGACGGGGAGCTGTGGCCCTCGGTTTAAGAGCGTGACTGGAGTAAGCGGCAGGCGGTACCAGCCCATCACAGATGCAGGGCAGCGCTGACATTTCACGAAAACTGTGTCCTGAATAGGTGAATCGGTTGTGCAGGAGCTAGCAAGCTAGCTGTGCTCTCAGGTTACTAAGAAATACCTGCAAAAGCAGCCACCACACAAACAGTGTTTTGCCCCTAGAATTTTGTTGTTGTTGGGCCTTCACTAGCTGCTTCAGCTAAGTTGTTTTTCACTCTCAGTTTCAATTTGTGCATATGCTCAAAATTACTATGTAGCTTTGTCCACAGTTTAAGCAGATGTACGCTTGCCAAACAGTGTTGTACAAGATTCCTGTGTGGCAGATAAGTTAATTATTTTTATTCTGCAGGTAGGGGAGTTGAGGCAAAGTGGTTAAAACTTGCCTGTGACCACAGAGAGAACGCTGGTTTCAAAACCACTGTTTAAACTCGAGTCACTGTATGGGGTAAAACCATGGGAATTCTGGCTTCTGATCCTGCGTTTTGTCTCTGGCCTAGTTTTATTGGCCTCTGTCTGAATCCTTAGTAAAATTGGAGTAGCAGTCTTTAAGTACTGCTTCAGAATTGCTACTGAAAGGCTTTAACCTTTCATGTGGTTTAAGTTTCTTGTCAAACTTATCTGTTTTTTACAGATTGGATATATTTTTCAAAGGTTAAACCATGTTGTGTTCTTTTATTAAAGTTGCTGGGATTTCACAACTCTGGGGTTTTGAATCTGATCTGGTAACTGGTTTTATCAGTTGAACTTTCACTTGTTTCCTGCTGACTTGTAAGCATATCTTCAGTTCTTGAGATATGAAGCTAATCATTGCTTATTCACTCTAGGTATTAGAAGAACATAGATATTTTCTAATTTTTTTATTACTATTATTTTTTGTGGGAAAACTAGGGTGAGGCCTGATAAAGCACATACAGAAAACAGTATGTATTGTATATGTAATAGCAATAAGAAATTTTATTCTTCCAGGTGTGTTGCCAAAACTGCTCTTATGTTGAAATGGCCTTCCATTTGGGGGAAAAAAAAATCCTTATTGAAACTGAAATAAAAGGTTTACATAAATGAATTAATAGAAAACATTTGACCTCTTGGATGTTCCTAAATAAGTGATCATATATTTTCAAGGTATATAATTGGGTCCTTAAGTGCATGCAGTGTTCTGGGCTGGATTGAATTGTTTCCTTTATATTTCTTTCTGTTTTTTCAAGTGTTTATACACAAATGCCTTAAGGGAATAAAGGTGTCTGCACAAGTGTGTTCTGCCTGAGTTGCTTTTTATGGCTTGCTCTAATGTAAATATACACATAAAAAGGTATGGAAGACTGATAGGCACATGTACCTATTGTTTACATATGTGGCTAGAACTTAAATCTGCTTCAGTACAGAGCAAGATGGAAGAACTGGAAGCAGTTGTGGGGACTTTGGGATTTGGGCGGGTTTTGTTTCTTATTGAGACATGTGCTAACTGAGTAGCCAGTTTCTGGCTCTGATGTTTTACTCGATTAGAGTGAAATTAACTACTTTGTATATTTTACTGAAATGTGTAGATCTGCTGCTGCATCTCTTATCATGTCTTGTATCTGGCAGTGGTTTTGGCTTTAAATCAATTGTGAGCTTAATGGGCATGGTAATGTAAACTCTTTGTTAAATATTTATTGCATTACCTCACAAAATGCACATGCTAGATGTGGAAAAGTCATGTTTCTGACCGTAGTGTGTGACAAATCTAAAGTGACAGCTGAAAGGTAGCAATAAAAGAGCTATAAAGAACTAAGTAATTAGGTATAGTGTGTTTCATCAGTTTAATTTTTTTTTTTTTAAACTAGGTGGCTTTCTGGCCCTTCAGTGCTACTAATGTTTAATTCCATGGTGCCTGTATATATTCATCAGACATTCACCTTCTCTTAGATTAAGTGGTAAGGTACACAAATAAGCATGTGGAGCACTTGACTTATATTTTCTTGTGCCTATGTTGGGGGGAGCAGGTTTTGTCAAGGCCAGTGGCCTCATCGATCTTTTTGAAGAGCATTCTTGTCTTGGAGGTGCCCTGTGAGGGAAGGTGCAAAGGTGGCTGTAGAGGTAGCTAACAAATGCAGTGTCAAGAAGGCTATCGCTGGCATAGAAATAGGCAAAATAGACTAGATAAAGCAAAGAAACTGTTTCAAGTCTGAAGAATATCAAGCTTTGGGAGCATGATTTTCATTTTTTGTGTGTATGCATGTGTACGTGCACATGCGAGGGACTGTTATATGATGAAGACATTGTAAAAAATGTGGTTTACATTGTGTTCTGTTCCTTTAATCATTTACTAGCAAAATGACATTTTTAGACAGCAAGTTTGTGTAACTCTTAGAAGTAACTGTAGAAAACGGTCTTAGGCTGCCTTTATTCCTGTGTGTAATCAGTGATATTAAACTAACATGAGTATTGCAAGTCTCTTGTGTTTGCATTCAGAATGGACACACAGGTACGATGAGTAGGAAAGGAAGGATATTACAAAACAGGACGTTGTAAGGGAGAAAATGAACCCCTCCCCCTGCAGTTTTGAAAGCGGCAATAGTATGCGGAGCACTGTGTGGAAGATGAGAGTAAAAGCTACTCTCATAGTAAAGGCCCTGGAAAAGTATTTGAGTGATGTTGCTCCCAAAGCAAGGCATACACATGCTGAAACTAATACTATCGTTTTATTCACCACGTAAGCCAGGCATTAAATTTTGCAGAGGAATGTGATGTAAAACTTAAACTTTGAAATAGTTCTTTTTTTGTGATACTTCAAAAAAGAGAAAACACTTATGCACACACCCACCTGCTTCCCCCCCATAACTGGTAATATGCTTTATCAAAGGTACCAGTTGAGAAACTTGTAAATACAGTTGTAAGCGAATGCTTTGGGGAAGTTCTGTTTTCTTTTTCCTATGTATTCACTCCTCTGTGCTAAACTCAAGGCAAGTTAGTGTGTCATAACAGTCAAACACAACAATAGAATACCTCTGAAGCACTTTCTCTGAATATAAAACTTGGTGATATTTCACCTGGTCAATAAAAGTAGTTTGGTGCTGTAAATACTGGATAATCAAAGGAGACCCATTGCTATTCCTTTCTCTTTAAGGATATGCTGGCTTTAACTGGCTCATGATAAAAAATTGTCAAAAACCAGTAAATTTAAGGAACTCGTTAGAAAAAGGAGACTAGAATTTGATTTCTGTACCAACCGTAAATTTGAATTAATCTAGCCAAGTTCCACAGTGTGAGAAAGAAACAATTTCTACTAATGGCTTCATGGCTGATATTCCTGAAGTTTTGGTGATGTGACAGAGCCAAGGATTTATAATCCTTTTTTCCATTGCGCTTTCACGTGTGTGTGTGTTCTGTCTGTGCGTTGCTGTTACATATCCATTCTAAAGGGGGTGTGCCCCCCACTATTAGGAAGCAGGTGCCACAGAGTAATACCTGCAGACAACAGAGGTACTTTGGAGTACTTAAATTAGGTGTGACTGTAATACAGTGTAATTGTGCGATTAGGATAGCCATGACAGGGTTCACTCTGTGATGTGTGCTGCTGCAGGTATTTTGTGTCTGGGTATGTGTTTCAGGAGCAGCAATTAACTCCAAAATTGGAAGTCTGGCAGGGGTTACTAATATGTGGCTAGCTGCTTGGCCTAGAACATTGCAGGGAATTGGGGAAACGCTGTTTTGACGCCCTGATGAATCACAATTTCTTTGAGCCTTAATCTTTTCTAACGCTCGTTTACCATGGAGGGCTGGGCTATGCATGTTCTGGATCCTGTCAGTCCAGCTCCCTAATGGGTAGTTGAATGATGTAATACAAAAGGAATCATTCGTTCATAAGCTGAATGTATTGCCGCCTCTGCACTTCCAGCAGCTCTGTTGTTACTCACGTAAGGCTGTTGGCATGTAAGGAGCTTGTGTCCCCAAGAATATATCCTACAGTAAAGGTTTATTCTGGGTTGCCATTATGGCCTCTAGAGTTCATGAGTATCTCAAGTCCTGTGTACATGTATTTAAGGTAGTAGTAGCAATACACAACTTCTAGTTCTGGACTGTTGCACGTGTAGATAGATGGGTATCTATGGACACCTATCTGGCATGATAGCTTATGATGAATTAGACCCAGATTGCTTTATCTGTTAGGGACTCCTTCCTAAAATGCCTTTATCACTTTTACTATTGAAAATAGCAAATGCTGACAACATAGACTTTGGAACTTACACATTCAGATACTATCAGCGGTTCACATGGGACTTCTTCAGGAATATCCTGCGTTTTGAGTGTAGCTGTAGAACATAGTCATTTTAAGCTTGTGCTGGGCTTTTTTCAAATCTAAATACTGTATTCTTTAATTTTGCTTTAGATTTCTTGTGTTTTCTTACACAAGTATCAAACCAGGATTTTCCATTTACTTAGATTAATTCTCCCTCAACTTCATACTTCCCCTTCCCTGCTACCTTCTGGAAATAAGCAGCAATGATGAATATTAATACTTTATTGACAGTATTCATAAGGCAAACTTCCATCAACCTTGGTAATGGAGTCACAAACTTACTTCAGAAAATTGTAGTTCTCTGTTATTCTATTAAAGTGTTTCTCCAGTTTTCTCAGCAGACCTAATGTTCTGCAATCTATTTTCAAGTATTTTATAATTACAGGATGCCAGTGATCTGACAGGGAATCTTGAGAAACAAAATATTAGTTAAATAGTAATTACGTTGAGGAAAAAATACTTAACCATTTGATAAATCTCACTTGTCAGAAACTTAATGAAATGCTTGAGAAGCTTTACAGTGATGTCTCTTGGCAGCTTTATGGATTTGTTTTCGGTCAGTGTTGGTATCCATAAACGTATTTTTACATATGCTGTCGCAGGTTGCCCCACAACAGAGTCTCACTCTGACTGTTCAAACAAGGATCTGATGAATCAGCAGGCCAATGTCCAAATTAGCCTGCTTTTACCCGATGCTGAAGAGTTATGCTCAAACATTGTAATGTAGCCTACTGGTTTCTGAATCTCGTTCTAGGAATCAGGAAAATAGAGTGAAAGTGAAGAATGCGTCGGGGCACGGTTACTTTAAGTGCTGAGCTACTTATTTGTGCAGAATTTGCAATCTTATCTTGGAGTTTCATTCCCATTCAGTGTTGTTGCTGCCTCACAGATAGGGACAGAATATGGTCAACATGTTGCTGTTTAAAGCAGCAAAGCGAACAATTGGGCAAAATATCATTGCCTGTACTGGCTTGTCTCCAAGATCTTGGGTTCGTGTCCCTGTTCCTGTTTAAAGTTCGTTGTCCAATTCTTTATAATAGATATCTAAAAGATTTGCATTATAATTAAGGGAGGGGGATACTTTTTTTAATGAACATGTTGCAGCTTAACTTTTTTATGTTTATAATTTTTGGTTTCTTAATTAATGTTGTGTATTTTAACTGCCTGGATTCAAGGAATCAGTAGAATTTTTAGGAGGGTCTGTGCCCGGTTATTTTGACTTGCAAGGAAGAATTATTTTGCCTAAATCCAAGCTCAAATATTGGAATAGTTCATCCTTTAACAGTGAGTCAAAATGAATTACTAGTAGTTTTGATTATAGTGATACTCTAAAAAGGTGCGGTCCTCTAACTGTGAACAAATGTGCAGCTGGTAGGTGATAGTGTCTCATACAGTGTTCTAAAAGTAAGCAAGAGTTGTTTCTGATTTCGGTGAGGCTCATAATGGAGGATGGTGGCTTTTTTCAAAAGAGGAAGTAATACTAAAATGACGGGATTATTTGGGTTAAATTCTATTTTTGGCAAAGAGATTAATGAAGTAATTTTTGGCAAAAACATTAGCTTCCTCTTTTTTTTATTACAAAACGTTAAGGTTAAATTATGCTTCTTCTGCAAGTAATTTAATTTCACTTTAGATTTGGTCCTGAACATATTTCAGAACTCAAACTAATGTATTTTAGGTAAATTAATGCCTTTCAAGTCATCTGAAAAAACCTCAGAGCCTAAGAGGTGTTGATCCTAGGATCAGTTTGTTTTGCAGAACAACTGTTTATTAAAGTAGTCTTTGCATAGTCAAAGATTATTGTATGTGTTTGTGTTGGAAGAAAATTTGTCATTGTACCTTTCCATTTATCACTGTAATTATCAACATCTTGGTTCTGTATATGCCTCTCACATGGACTTCACATAGGTGTAGACCCTTTTCTTTCTTGCTTTCCTCAGACCTGTTCTGACCAAAGATGTATTGTAGGAGCCCTGTAACAGCTGTCCCATCAGTCTGCATCACATCTCTTCTAGAATTCTAGTTCTGTGTGCACTTGAATTTGAGATCCTTGGTGTAAGATTTCTGCTTCTCTGAATTAGGTATTTATTGTGTGGTCCAAGAAAGTGATGGTAAAGAACTTAGCAAATCAGCTTTGAAGCTATGTGTGCGTCTTACAGAATAATTCCAAGTACTAAAAATATTGTGCCCTAGAAGTTCCTAATACAGTTTTTGACCTCCTCTTGCTTAAGCATGCACTGATTGCAGATTTGGAGCATGGAATCCAAATAATAGCAATGTTCTAAGATGATAAGCCTATTAAGACCTATTAAAGAACATCAGACTTCTAACCTCACTGTTGGAACTGCCGTAAATATTAACCTTATAGCTTCAAGTCATGTTTTTAGTCTTGTCTTTCATCATAAAATACTGCATCGTCTTCTGACAACTTTGGAGTTTTTCTGAAGAAGGTTCTGTCCATGAAATTCTGCCCAGCAAAGCTGAGTTAGTTATTTCCTTTACCTAGAGTCATAGCCATCATCGGGAGCGTGCATTGGCTGTTTTCTGGTTAGCAGATAGTGAATTATGCAGAAAACTTAAAAGATGGTATTAGTAAATTGGGAGGAGGAACATTCAGTGATTGAAACAGGGAGGTTCGTTGTTCCCAGCACTGCGAAGCTGACACTCTTTATGCATGACATTTAACTTGTACTCTCTAAGTGCTAAAGCTGCTGGTACTTTGTCATGTGTCGTATCTTTTGAAGACTCAGTGTTTCAAAAGTCAAATAGACCATCAGTTACTACATTTTAGCTTTAAAAGTTTGAAGCAGCAGGTAATATATTGTAATACTTGCAGCTGTTTTGTGAAATAAGCCTAATTCATAAAATGACAGGTCCTGCAACATTGGCACGTGAGGTGCTGGTGAGTCCATTATTCAGCAAAATTCAGTGTCTTTTCTAGTTTTCATTCCAGGTCAGGAATCAGTTTCAGTCTTTGAATGAAAACTGCCTCTCACAATGAAAGTACAACAGTTTCTGTAAACTTTACTGCATTGTATGAACTCTTAATGTATTTAGTTGCTTCCTTTAGCAGTGGAATAGGAAGATTAATCTCTCTGACTTTCCTTCAATAGCTACTTTAAAGAAAAACAAACTCTAAAAAAAACCCTTGGTTAAGTGAAAGCAGGCCAACTATGTGAGGAGAGAAGGGAAATGCGGAAAAATATATTATTGTGCAAGATATTATCTTTGCATAATGATTTCTCATGTGTGCCTAAGTTTAGAGAAGATATGATAGAATGAGACAGACAGTATTCAGGGTGCCAAAGTAAACTCGTTCCTACTGGAACTAAGATGTGCGTCAAAATGAAGAACTGTGGTTTGTAGGAAAAAATACCTGAGAAGTCTTTCACGTGGCTTTTTCTGATAGCCATGTTAATCTCTTCATGTGGTGTCTTGGTGGGCTATGGGAAGGAGTTGGCTGTAGGCTGAAGACATGTGGAAGCCTTTGAAAAGTTTCCTTTATCTTAAATCATAGTTTAAGAGTTTACCACCTCGTGTTCTGAAAATGCTGATGTAAAAATAGTACAGAAATTAACAATATTTTGTGAAATTCATACTCAGTACTAATAGGTATCAGTTCCTGCCCTGTTCACTCCAGGGTAAGCTTTAATTTTCTTTCTAATTCAATTTACTGCTTCAAGTCAGTTGTGTTGGTCTTCTGCTTTCTGTGTGTACAGTGGTGTTGTGCAATTGTTAATTCATGTGACCCCAGTGAAAACAAGCAGCATGGATCGTGATAGTTTAAGAATTAGATGAGAGTTTGCATTTGATGGTGCTAAACTTCCAAAACAGATTTTTGTGAAGCTTTTCTAATGCTTACATTAAGTGAGAAAAATTAATTTCTGCATTAATGAACAGTATTTGACGTTAAATATTGGTGTTACATTAAAAGCCTGGAATAGTCTCCCAGCTAATTTGTAGGCATGAAGATACCTGAAGTTATTGAGATTTGACTTTCAGAGAAAAATGTGATCAGCCTATCAAAGATCACACCAAAATGTCTAGAGTTAATATTTGTGTAGTAGGTAAATAATTGTAGCAGCTGAAATCATAGAATCATCTGATTGGAAGAGAAATCATGTATATTAGTAAAAATACCAACATGTTTTATTTGCTGTGACTTGTGTTTGCAGGTTAGAATCCCACTGCACTGGACACTGTGCAAGCACAGACTGTTGCCTCGTAGCTTAGTCAAGCATAACAGGTAAATGCAGGTGGATGGGAGCATTACAAGAAATTAATGTGAGCAGTGGGTTAGCATAATATGTGATGCCTGTGTTCTGATGAAAACCTCATCAGTTTTAAAAATATACTAATTTAAAAATGTGGAATGTGGGAGCTTCCATCACATTGTACAGTTTCTGTTAACCCATGTTAGGCATAAACTTGATTTTATTTTTTTTTTTGGCTGTTATTTAGGCTGGCTGCTTTTAGAATATTCTATGACAAGTTAGTCTCCCTCTGCAGTTAATCTCATTTAACAAATGTGTTCTTTATTGAACAGCTTGGAAGCAGAAGCAGATGCTCTGCAGAGTGTGGGGTCTGGATCTCCAGGCTTGTCCTTCTGTAGGTACTTTGAAGCATTGTTGCCCTGTGTTTAGGCTTAATTGGTTTTCTGGTATGTTTGGTTTTTTTCCAATGCAAAAGAGCGGTGGTTTCCATTGATCTGTTCTTTCACTCTTTAATTCGGTACAGGCATTCTGCTGGGATTTCTCTTGTGAAAGTCCTGCAGGTATGTTACTGTCTTCCTTTTTTTTTTTTCCTTTCTCTTGTAGTAGGAACTACCTGTGATGCTTTGTAGGTGAGAGTAATAGTAGCAGCAGAGGAGTGACAGAGGCTTGACCTGTTAAGTTTCACTCAGAACTGCAGTACTTGTTTTGCAATATTCTGCTGCTGGTGGTTTCCTAACAAACAGGACAGAGGGATTAATGGCATTGGTTGTTCAGGCTGGGTTCTCTCTCCTCCACTACTCTTCTGGTGGTCCCAGAAGTAAAGTGTGTGTCCAAGCAACTACTGTGTAGTTCACTGTGTACTCCGTAGAAAAGGAGTATTGTTCATATTTATAAAATTCTGATTTTGTTGGTGATGCTTTCTGTCCTGGAAAAGTAAAAAGAGACACCAGGGCTGGGAGGTAGGGAGGAAGTAAATGTTCATGAACAGAGGCAAGTATTTTTGAAGTGTTTTAGTGGAAAATCATCTTATTTTGAGGTATTTTCCTAACAGGCTTAAGTGGCAAATGCCTGATCTCTTTCCTGAGAAAGATAAGACCTTTTGCCTCCAGTGTTTTCTGCTTTTTGTAGGCCTTGGTAATGAATTTAGAATTCGTGATTCTGCATTCAACTAGATAAAGCAACTTTTCAAGAGAGGATGAGGTTGTGGAGGATTATGATCGTAGATGCTTTATATTAAGTTAGCATCCCACCTTTTTCAGAATTGTCATGATTTGGCTGAGCTTCTAACAACTTTAACTCTGACATTTGAGGGATTGCTCAGCTAATGCACAAATGAGAGTGAAAGGTTTGTTTTAATTAACAGCTTGGCACTTGTTGAAATCATCTGATAAAAGAATATCTTATCTGACATGATAGTTATAACAGAAATTAAACATGCATCTTTATGGATAACCTGCAGGGTGTGTGCTCTTAGTCCGCTTACAGTGAGGAAAACAAGCTTGTGGTTTTATGATGGATGTGCTGTATGAAGCAACCCCTATTAATTAATGAGTTGGGTTTCTTATGCAGTCAGGAGAGTGCTGCTTCAAACTTGAAAACTGCGGACTGTAAGCTGTAAGCAAACTGAAAACTGCTCATGACACAATCACACTTGTCTTCAAGGCACATGATACTCTTACCAGGCACCAAAACTACTTCTTGGTGGATTATTTATGTCTTGGTAGACACTCTTGGTATTCTTAAATGGTAAGATTTATTTTTTTAGATTATATACTATTAAACATCTGGTGTACTGCCTTACTGAGGAGGATACAATCCGGAGGCTTTTTAGTCCATTTCCTGCATATTTGAGTACACAAGTGCACATCAGATTGTACCTGCATGTAAAACTTATGGTCTTGGTGTGCAACAGGACTGTGGAAATTGTGTGAGACCTTTCAATATAGTTAAAAGATTTTCTTTTAAGCATATATATATTTAAAATACAATGCATAAAAGGCTAGACATAAAGATAATCAGGATTATTCTTTTGGTAGGAGTCATCTCATTATCTTCTGTG
Organism: Bucorvus abyssinicus; assembly: GCA_009769605.1. Taxonomy (NCBI): domain Eukaryota; kingdom Metazoa; phylum Chordata; class Aves; order Bucerotiformes; family Bucorvidae; genus Bucorvus; species Bucorvus abyssinicus. Next base: position 4,214,157 of record CM020028.1, read on the forward strand.
TACTATCAAGATCTTTTCTCCCTGTTGCTTGAAATTAGGTGAGTGAATAAGGCTGTAAATTTATGGCCTTCCCATTTTTCTTGCTTTTGACTGAGTGTGTATGTATATATATCTCTATAGAGTCCTTATCATTTACCACTATGAGGTTTCTTTAGTATTTTATCACCTTTGTTTAGTAACTTATTGCTTGGTATCTCCTGGACAACTAACTATTGTAATGATCTGAATTTCTAGACTTGCAGAGTAATCAGTTCTGGTGTACGGTTCCAGTGCACTGGCTTTTGTGAGTTAGAAAGCTCCATAAGTGGAGTTGCAAATTGCTTGTGAAGCCTAGTGCAGAAATGTTTCATAAATCTTTAAATAAGGAAATGCAGTGTTCTCTTTAAATAGCAAGGTCTACTGGTTCTCTTGAAATCTCAGCCATTCTTAAAGAAGAGACAGTGCTCAAAGAGGTAATTAATGGAATTGTAGAACAGTTTTGGAGGCTGTCAGCCTTACAAAGAACAGAAAGTTTTTTAAAAAAAAAACTGATGAAGTAGGTGCAGCAGCAGCTCTAAACACTTTTTGCTGCTGTTTTCTATTGCAGAATGTTAAAAACATACAACGTTAGTTAAGGTTTAGGAGATCCTCTGACACAGTGCATTTCTTGCTAACACCTGGTTGCCATAAGCATTTTAAAATGCCCTGCACATGCCAACTGTCTTGTTGTGGGTGTGCCCTGGTGCTTATGTCTGTCTTCCTCTTTAAGAACCAAAAAGTTGTGTTGTTCTGGGTGCTGCCTGAGGGGTGCCCAGGCATAAGCAATTTGCTTGACAGAAAGAAAAATTGAAACAACTCAGACGGCACTTTTCCCAGGTTTTTTGAAATCTAACTTTTCAGCCACCATGCTGGCATGTACAGAGGATGCATGTACATTTTGAAACCCTTGTCTGACAGATTTTAATAAATGTCTGGGTTGCATTAAGCTCCAAAGGTGAAAATTTCAACTTTTCCCCTGACTGTTTAGCTAATAAGCTGTTAAAGAAATTCAGAGCCTTGTGGTGATTTTAAAAATAGTAGTGTATTCAGTACTTAACTTCTGTAGACACATGCTGTGACTAAATATCTATGTCGTGTCAGCTTTTTAATTGCTGTTGTGTAATACAGAGTTTAGAACTGACCTAGGTACAATGATGGTTGCAGAGATCATCACCGACAGATGTGCTTTTTGGCATTGTTAGATTTTTTTGTTTGTTTGTTCGCAGCTATTTTGTCCACTGTAGTAATGTAACTGCTTCACAGTGTATTTTCTTTTAAATATTGCCATCCTTTTAATGATAGATTGCTTGTCACATTTACTCTGTTAAAAAAACCCAAAACAAACCCAAACCACAAAAAAAAAAAAAAACCCCAAACAAAAGAACAAACCTGATTTCCTTTGAAAGGAAAGATGGAAACCCCTGAGTTTTGTCACATGCTTTCTGTATCAGAATGATACAGCTTTGTAGGATTATTAATCTATGGAAAGGTAATGTGTGTCCCATGTAGCTGAATGATCATTCAACTCTTTCATTACAGCTGAAATCTTCCTTTGAAAGTCTTCTAAATCAGCCATCTGATTAAAATTGAAAGCACTGGTTTGTATTACTGCTCATAACATTAAAATGGAGGGGAATTTGCAGCCTTTCAGAATTTGTGTTTGTCAGTTCTTCTTGATGCTCTCTATAAGCATAACTAGCCAATGTTTGAGTTAGCAGCTTTACTTGGACTTAGAACGTGATTAACTCTTAACATGTTACATATGCCTTGGGTATTCAAAACACTTGTGAAACTAAAAGAAAGGTAAATTATTTTTAAACAGGAGTTAATGTATTAAATTAATAGCATATGTTTGGAAGAAGCATCTGTTATTTCTTGTATCAACTATGTGATGTGTTCAGCAGGTGCTAAAACTCTCTTCAAAGCTGATGTCACTGGTAGCTCTGACTGCTTCTGCTGGCTGTCTTGATCCACAAGGATACATAAGGGTGTGAAAGGTGGTGAGAAAGTCTATTATCTCTGCCAGTAGAAAGAGGGTTTCTGGTCTGCAACTGGAATCTTATTATGAGGCTTAAGTTAAGCAGTGCACTTCTGTTCTGAAAACATTTTAGGCTTTCTCGTGTTACTGGAAGTGTATTTCTGCATTAGCTTTGTGAAAAGTTTATCTTCATCTATGTTTAAGGTTTCTAAAATGTTTGCTAGGAAAGCCAAACTCAAATCAATTTTTGTTTGTGCTTGCTGGAAGAGCAATGAAAAGACCTTTTATTCTAGTGAGCTTTTTTTGTTTTATGGTGTTGCTGTTTGCAGTGTGAAAGTTAGTTGTCAGCACTTGCATTTGTAAACCTTTTTAAGGGCTGATTACTCTGAGCTGAACATTGGCAGGCAAGATCTCAGCCCTAGAGCATTGTTTGGGGTTTTGCATGTTTTTAAATAACGGATCTATCTGCTGGTTTGATTGAGAGAATGCATGCTGCTACGCATACTGTCTAACTCTAGAAAGCAAAACAGACTTCATAAAAGCATGTTTTGAATATGAATTAGAAAAATTAGAGACATCTACTAATGACAGCAGGAGAATGGGGGGTTACACTCATGGGAGGTTTTGTGGGGGCAGGGCTAGCATTGGTTTTGTTGGCAATATATAGCAATTGAGTTGATGTCTCTTCTGAGCTGTTTGTAAGGTTGTGGTGTATGTGGATGCAGTGTGTGTATAAATGTCTTCAGACAGTTGACCATTCACTCTGATACCATAAGATACTTAAACCTAAACTAAAATGCAGTGTAAAGTTTGGCCTGATGTTGGCACCATAACATACACGTGTGGCTTTGGAATGAGAGCCGTCCCAGCTCTGCTTGGCTTGGCACCCAGACAAGTGTGATCATGTGGTTGTGTGCACTTCTCTGTATAGTCATCCTGTAGACTGTTGCTGGTGTGTATCTGGTATCTTCTGAAATGATGGAATTCAAATGATACATTTGAAAGTATTTGTCAGTAAAGAACCATGTTGTCAGCTTTAAAAAAAAAAAAATAACCAACCAACCAAAACCAAAAAAACCCCAGCCCTCTCCACAGCTTTTTATTTGTGAAGGTGGTTGTGAATGTTGCAGAGGGAAACCAGTAGGCTAAAATATGTGCTACCCATGTCGCTCAGCCAGGTGGTTTCAGACTCTCCTGGGAATATTCTTCTAACTCTTCAGTGATGACCAGGTGCCCACAGGGACAGATCTGTACAAGTATGAGTAAATAGTTATTGCACCTATTGTCCTTGTTCCAATGAGAGAACAACTGTATTAAGGTACCTGTTCCCTTTCTTGTTGCAATTACTAATTCAGAGGACTGAGCAGTGTATTACAGTTTCAACGACAATAAGGACTTCATGGTTGAATGTTGTGTGGTTTCTAAAGAAACGTGTTTTTACCTGTATGTTAAACTTCTGGGAGGTAAGTGTCTTGCTTACTTAGAAACCGAGTTCAAACTGCTTCTGATAGGCTTCAGTAAAATCCATGCAGTTTCTCTTGGATTAGTTAGTTCTGGAAATAAGTATTTGCATGTTTTGAGAGTAACTTTGCTCTTGACCTAATACATCTGAAGTTGTTGAACTTGGCTAGTTACTCCAATGACCAAATGGCAAGCCAGAGAAAAAAGTAAAAAAAAATTACTATACGCATTGACAGAATTGAAATTATGTATAATATTAAAAAATTATAATTGTGTACTTCTAAATAAATTCATAAATGCAGGCTATTCTGTAGACTGTGACAAGACGTTACTCTGTGGAAGACAAATTTTTTTATGGATCTGCTTGCTATAGACTAGAAATATTATTTAAAAACTTATTTAAGAGATTGTGTTCCTCTGAAGGCTTTTCTTGTGGTGTTTTTTAATAACCTGAATGAAAAAGAACCCCCAGTCTACTTCCAACAGGTCTATGTTCCGCCATAGGTATTGCTATCTCTATCCCAAACAGGTCTGCCTACTTGCATTTTTCTTTTGGTTGTTTCCCACTTATTGCAGCAGCATGTATTTATGCAAAGATATGGTTTACCAATCAGCAATTCAGAGTGTTTTTTAAAGTGGTGGGCACGTTGACTCTTCAGTGGGATGATAATTTTTATTGCTTCATTAAAATGCCACATTTAACTTGCTCACTAATTTGACTATTAAACTAGTATCAAAAGAGGATAAACTGTCTTCCAAACTATAAATCCTGATCTGTAGTTTCTAGTACTACCAGATATTGATTGTGGTTCCTGTAAATAAGCTTGAGTATGAAGATACATATCAATACTAATGAAAAACATGCTAAAACACATCCTCTGAAGAGCCTTTAACGTTTTATGATTTTTATTGTTTCTCTCCCTGAAGTAACACTGGCTTTTCCACAAGCACTGTACTCACTGACGTGATAGTCATGGAAGCCTGCAGTCATTATAAGTATTATGCTTTGAGAGATTGGTAAATGGCAGGTGGAAGAGTTGATGACACTAACTTTCCAGAACAGCCCTGCGCACAAAGTCATTTTGAAGTGTATCACAACAGATGGGATTGTGCAGCAGAGCACTCGTCGTGGTGACTTGTGGTGGTGTGACATGCTAAGTGAAGAAAATTGCAAAGGAAACTCCTTCTGCATTTGGGGTCTTCCGTATGGCTTACCTGTTTGCAGAAAGGCAATAGCTGATTGTTGTTAAAACCACAGGACTTAGAAGGCAGGTTGAATATCCTCTTTAAACAGATTATAGTATTTCACTTGTTTTGAGAGCCATTTTGATCCTTAATGATCAAAATGCAACTTAAATATATGTGTTTGGCACTGTAATTATTAAAAATAGTTTGTCCTTAAGGTGAATGGATTTAGTGTGGTGTGTATCACAACAAATCTGTATAACTAATGAGAATATTATTATTAGTCTGGATAATCCAAAGAAGGTTAACTAGAGCTTCAATCTATTCCTAGTCTATGATAAGCATCTTGAGTAATCTCAGCTAAAGGACTTCTGAAAAGCAGTAGAATGATGCGCTGCTCTGATTGCTAGTGGTTTGCCCAAGCAAGGTGTATGTTGCAGTCATGTGTTATCGATCAAGTGGACTAACAATTTGTCTACCCTTAGCCAAAATTAATGATTCAGCTGAATATTTTGTGCTTGATCAGTCAGCAAATGCTATAAAGAACGTATGTGGAGTGGAACTTTATTCTAGTTTGTTAGACTCACATGATCTTAGCTGTTTTCCTTCCACAATCCATAGATTTACAAAGTACTGGTGCTAACAGTACATACCAGAGGATGGAAGAGATTGCTGCATCACTGGGGACAGGTTGATCCTAGAAGGGAATGGCAATGTATGACATAAGCAACACAGGGATGCGAAGAAGTACCTTAGCATTGATTTGTGGATCAAAATGCTGAGTAGATAAACGTGTTTCAGTCGCAATGATGTTGTCTTCATGTAAAGTAGACTTTAGCTTGTGAATTTGGACTAGCGTGCATGCTCAAGGTTAGTAGAAAAATATTAGTCCAAAATTTTCAAAGACTAAAACCAATTCCTTTAAAGTGTATTAACAGAAGGATTCTCCAAGAAGCTTAGATACCTTCCGCAGTGTTAATGTGCATACAGCTTCCTGAGGTGGGTGGGAGGAGGAAGTAGTACTACTACACAGAGCATATCTAATACTTGCTTTAGAAAAAATACTTTCATCTTGAGGATGATTTTTGGTTATTTTATAAAATACAAACATCCTGAATGAATTCCAGACTTTCTGCTGTGTAGACTCTGTGTATGTTCATTTGTGTGTGACACTGTATTTGAGGGGCAGAATAATTTTTTTTTTTGCGTGTTTTGCTTGTCTGTATCATTTCTCTTACTTAACTAGTTTCTGTTCCAAGATGAGAATGTGTTAAGAAGAAAAAAAAAAAAAGACCTTCCAAGAATATAACAGAGATACAGTGCATGTGTTTCTTTTAAAAATATGCTTTCGTGCTGACTTTACATCAATAGCCTGAGGTGATAAAGCAACTGTTCATCTAAGCTGAATATTTTGTCCTGCCGGGGTTGTCAGTGTATTTGTTTCTTCAGCTGTGTGTTTAAAATATTTTATCTTCTGCATAATCCTGTAATACAGACACTTGAACCAGTTCATAGGTGAATGTCATAATTTTACTTTAAAATTTTGGAATATATTCAAACAGTTGTATGAAAGGCTTTTGCTTTTGACCATTTCAAAATGCAGTGTAGAGAAGATTCCATGGAAGGCCATAATGCCATAGACTGAAAGAAATACTTTTTAACTCCAGTCATTTGGTGTCAAGATACCCTAAAAGGAGTTTATACTGCTAAAGAATGGAATCATACTGTTCCCTTCCATGTACTGCAAATTTTTACGTTTTTTTAAGGAGATAGTAGAGGATCTCACCCTGAAGTTCGGTGTCACCAACTTGAAGGCAACTGGAATTTTCGTGTGAATAAGTAACTCAAAAAAACATATTACAACTTGCTCATAGTCCTTTTGGAAAAGAAAAACTTTAAAATTACCCTGATTTTACATCTCAAGGTTTACTTTCTGAGACTTTATGCTTTAAATGAGCTTTTCCTGTTTTTTGAAGACCGGTGGTTTAGGTAACAGTATTAAATTTCAGCATCAAATTTCAAAGCAAAGTTGCTGTCAGACTTTCAGTTCTACTCTGTTTTCTACTTGTCTAATCAAATAAAATAACATTTGAGGATGATGGAGCAGAACAACTTGTTGAGCATTACTAACCTAGCAGAACTGTTGTAACATGCTGCTTAAAATTTGAAAATACTTGTAGAAGACAAAGGTTGGTTTGTGACTAAATGCTTCTTCATAAATTAAGTCTACCGGTTGGTATGAAATAGTCATGGTTTGAAAACCAATCTGAGTAAGGCGAGAATCAAGTGAAACTTTCCCAGTGGAATTTCCCTGCCCAGTGATATGGCAAGTGTTCATCTGCACTCCCAGCGACTGGGAGCTGAGCGAGTCTGCAAGATTGGTTTATCCTCACCTTCTGCCATAACATTTCCTCTGAATGCGTAATCCTGACTATGTTCTTTGGACCTTTGGTCTGAATTAGCATGGCATGTCAGGAATGGCTGTGAGTTCTCAGGAATTTCAATAACCACTTACAGAATCTTTCGTCTTCCTATTTCCGCAGCTTACAAAGGTGACCAGTAAAGTTCTCTCCGAGCAGCCAAAAAGCAGACAGCTCATGACTTCTGATCAGGACACTAAAGTTGTGGCTGAACCGCAGGTGCAGCAAGTACAAGAAGTTAAAGACGGTTCTCATCTAGTAAGTATTATAATTACATATTCCCCTGGTATAAGTGTTGCATGAAACAGTTTTTTAACTATGTCTTAGTCAAAATTGTATCTCAAAACATCGTAGAAGGCAGGTGGCTTATAGCATTGCAACATAAAACGCTAGAACAGAGCTGTTGAAAGTGGCTAATACTCCATACCAAGTAGGAGCCTCAACTTAACTTTTCTTCAGCTCTACAGAGGATTTAAATAAACTGCAAATTACAACAGCTTGCACACATTGAAGGTACAGGGCTTTTTGGCTTTGCAGGAGTTGTATTACCAGTCCTGAGTTAGGTTCTAGCTCACTCACTGACATGCAGTGAAAATGCAGGAAATGCACTTGGTGTGTATCTGTAATTGAGAAAAAGTACGAACCCATAAAAATAGGAAATTGCATTCTGTAGCAGGAATTTTGCTCAATCAGTTCTGCCAAATGGCACATGCTGTTGTTCTGTGCTCTTGTGCAGGATCCGGTAGGTAGCATTCTGGAATGCTTTTGGCATATCATACAGCAGATAATGCTCTGAATGTATCTGTTGCAGTAAATGCTACCTATGTCTTCAGTAAGAGCTAATACTTTATTTGAGTTTAAACTCTACTCATAATGTTGTGTTTTCATCTTTGATCATTAACTGTATATTGGAAAGAATGTTTCCTCTTGGGACATGTTGAAGGGTTTGGTTTCAGTGTATGTTCTGCTAGGCACTTAGCCTGTGCTCTGATAAGCAGCAGGTGCTTCCTTCAACTTAGCCTTACAGCAACAGCAGCAGGTGCTTGCTGCTTCAATTTACCTTGCAGCAAGCACTAAGCATTTTGAAAAAGACTCTAAACTTGTGCTTTTCTTTGTAAGCAAGATGGTGGGCTTTTGTTGGTCTCTTTTTTTTTTTATTCTGGGTTCTCTTCTGCTGTGTTTTCCCTTTCTCAGACACGAATTTTGTCTATTTGAAAGTAGAGGAGAAGGTTGAACCCACTTTTGTACTATACTGTTGAAAGTTTAGCTTTTGTGATATCTTTTTTAGTTCCCCCCAGTACTCAAGGTGTTAAATCCAAGAAACGAGTATGTAAGCTTTAGAGGCTCTTGCGGATTTGCTTCAAAAGCTTGAAACTGTCAGTGCACTTTCATCAGGTGCATTAGTATTAAAGGTGGTTTGATTAATCTTCACAGTGATGCTAGCACTTTTAATTTGACGCAATAGTATTTTTATAAAGCTACATGTAAACTTGGATCTAAATCTTAATTTCTGTTCTTTCATACATTTTGGAGAAGAGAGTAGCCATTTCTCTCAATTTCAGAAAATCTGTCTGCTTTTTCCTAAGTAGAGGAAGCTAATGTCAATTTAGATATCTTGGAATGTATCCATAATACTGTAATCGTGCATTTAATAACTAATTCTTTTGAGATTAAAGCTCTTCCTATGCTGAATATTTAATTCCAAAAAAGATAAGACCTTTAAGTTATATCAGTATCATACTCTTACATGCACAACAGCAGAAGATCATTTTGTGGTATGAGAACCATTGCCAATATATGCTGTTAAAAGTGTTAAGATGGCCCTTTCCATAATGGCATGCTTTGCATGAGTATATTTTGCCAGTGCTTCAGGACTTCACTTGCAAGTTTTGGGAACAAAGCTATAGTTTGAGAAAAACTTCATGGAATACAGGAAGAAGTTAGCAAACTAAAATCATTAAGACATTTTCATCCTTCCAAAAATGTGATAGGAAGGAGAAAAACTTCTTACATTCTGACTTGATTGAGTTTAGCCAGTACATGCTTCAGGTTAACTGAAAATCACCTGCTTTTTCTTGTCTTATTTTGAGATCGGGGAATAGACTGTGCGAAGGTATAGATTGATGTCTGTGGTGATCCCTACTTCAGTGTCTATTTCATGTGGGGTCATACTGCCGTGGTATCTAGTGAGATTTCAAGGAGTCTTTTTTTTTTAATAGACTTAAAAGAAATGTGTGGAGTTACATTCCCTAGCTATTTTGGCTGTGCTATTGTATGAGGATATGGTGATACCTAGTCTGAGGGCTTTTGTGGCAGTTCAGGAGGAAAGTTGTAGAATTTCTATTGGAAATTTTTATACACCTCTGTAGATCCTGGAAAAATAACTCCCTATGTGCTAGTCTTAATTCTGAACTGATTATGCAAAGTGTTTTTTGTTATATCTTTAAATATTAACAAAAAATAATTTTTCCTAATTCTGACTTTAGTCAGTCTGTTTTCTTTGGCAGGAATAAAACTTAACGTGTTCTACTATTAGTTATGTTGAACAAATAGTCAATAGTGACTGAATGAAAATGAAAGTTCTGATGTTGTTGTGGAACCCTTCAGCAATAACTTTCCAGGGTTGCTTATGTTAGTGACACGGTGGTCACTTCTTTACTAACGAGTTTTCAAAGGCTTAACCTCATAGTGAGGGAGGCAAAGTCATTTCTTCCTCCTGGAAGTTGCTGTAAAACTATTGTGCTGTTTGATGCCTAGATTCATCACAGGCCTAGTATGGGTCATGTCCACAAACAGCTCCCCTTGCATGTGGCTGATGTTAGTAGTACTAAACAGCAGAATTTCAGTGGTTATGCATGCAAGTTGCCAGGAGAACGTTGGCAGCTTGATGATCCGTCTAAGTTTCTTGTTAATAGTAGCTTACACTGACAAGTTTGAGGTAGATAATTTAGAGGATACTAGCAAAGTCTTAGCTTTGCTAAGTTTGGGAGTTAAATAGCTGGTATTTGTGGCATTTTTTTAACCTAGAGGCAGGCTTTGTCATTTCAGGTGGCATCTGTCATTGGATTTTTTTTTTATCCTGATTGACAGTGACTCTTTCTGAGAAAACCCTTGTTGGACTTCACTGAGGAAAGTCAGTGCTTAAGAAATGTTTTGCTCACTTTTGATTTGCTTCTGTTTACAAGAGGAAACATTTTACTGCTAGAAATTCAAGGTTACTCTGAGGGAAGAGGCTGAGACCAGATCCCATGGTGGAAGTAGTTTATATGACCTGTCTGCCAGACAGGACTTAACTAACCTTTAGTGCTAAAGGCACAATCTTTTTTCTTGCTCTTTGATCCTAAACTTTTTTCCTGCCATGCCCACATTTGAATATGTGGCCTCTCAGAGCACTTTCCAAGAACCAAAGACTTTTCTTTCCTTGACTGGCTGAATTGAAGACCTGGTCTGGAAATTTGAAATTAATGTTAGAAGGGGTTCTTGTCATCAAAGGGCAACAGGTTCTGCAAAAGCTGATATGTTCCAGTGGAGGGTATCACCATGGGGCTGTTTAAACTTGCTGTCTGATTGTGATAAGAGTGTCACCTGTTCTCTCCCTAGTTGAATAATTATCAGGTGCTGCCATGGGCCTCTGTTCGTGGAAATTCAAATTCATGTGGTGTCCTGTTTTTGTACTGTAAATACAAGTTCAATCAGATCATTGGTTCTAAGCACAAGAAAAATGGAGAAGTCAGAAGATTTGAGATGGGACTTAATTGTACTTCCTGAAATGTTTTTTCATAGGAGATAGTATGGCAGGCTTGGACCTGCTAGGTTGTTCAAAAATCCCTTTGCAACCCATTCAAGAGTAAGCCTCATAAAATAAAAAGAGTCTGAGGAAATTGGATTTGCTAGTTTAATACAGGATCCTGTGTAACTGTTTAGTGAAAATTCAGTATAGCATATAATCCTCAGATCACTTGACAATACACAGTATTACATACAGTATATGCCAATTAAGAGTTAAGTAGCAGTTTGCATAACATGTAGGTGATATTTAATAATTCAGTAGGACACAAATAGCTGTAAACAAGTGATGGGAGGATTAAACCTAAACTGAACATGGACAGTGTACATACTGCTCCGTGTTTGCTCTTTCTGTTATATTATTATTGTAGATTCAGGCCATATGAAAAGTGAATAGTTCTACACCTGTAGATGACTTCTAATGCTAATGATTAGTTGCTTTCATGTGTAAAGTGTGTATTTAAACTCTAACAGTCCATTTAACCTTGATATATTGGAGGGAAGGTTAAGCTATCTGACCAGCTGTTTCTGAAAACCCACAGTAGTGAGGCTGCGATGTCTGTTGTGATGCTGCTCTTTTCCCTCTAGTGGTAGTGGGCAGGACTTCTGGTATGGCCTGGGAGTGCATGATAATCACTGTTTCTCCAGGCCTAGCTGCACGACTTTTTATAGAAAATGGATAGTGAAGTTAATACTGGAAGGTTATAAGGACTGTTTTAACTTCTGCTACTGTAATTTTAAAGCTAGACCATACTTTAAAACTTCAGTCTATAAGACTATATGGGATGAACCCTTATTCCTTGATAAGGAATAGGTACATGTAGAAATAAAAGCAGAGGGTAGGTGTATTCCTGTTAATAAGCATATTGACTTCTCACTGTCTGTGTAGGTGCGTGCAGGGCATAGGACTAAAATACTTTTTAAAAATACATTGTTCAGGTTATGAAAGTGCTGCTTCAGAGCACTGATTTAACGGAGAGGGAAAATCTATTTAGGCTTTGAGTGGATGAGAAATACAGTGGAGCTGAAACACCCACTCCTCCAGCTGAGCTGGGCTCTGAAGTTGCAGAGCACAAACGTGGTTAAAGTTCTTTTCGAGTCAGGTGGCAGTGTTTAGCTTAGCCACAAGGTTTTTAAAACTTATTGAGTCTTGGAAATTAAACAACCAAGGTCAGGTGATGTAGCCTAACAACAGTGTGGCATTTTTCTGCTTAAATTTATGTTGCTGTGTGTTTTTTTTAATGGTGATCCCACAATAAACAGGATTGAGAAATGTGACTTAATGAATGTGCACTGTAGGTGCTTAAAACCAGAGATTATTGCTGGAACTCTTAGATAAAACCAAAGGAACAAGTACAAAATGTGCCTTTGCACATAAGGAGAAGAGTATGGGAAAATTGGAAGAAGTTTCTGCTTGCCTGAACTGCTTCACCCATTTTTCTCTCCATTAGCTGATAGCAGAAGTGCTTGTTAAGGCACGGGAAAAGTGGACTTTGTCCTGTTCTGTCTCTTAAAGGCACTTAGTTCCTTTCTAGAAAGCTCATAGTTTCTAATGGTTAAATCACAGAGGAAAAATCTTGCTATTTGTTTACCTGACAAGTGAGTTTTCTAAATAGTTACAAACTTTGCAAGTATTACTGTGACTTTATGCTGATATTAAAAACAGTTGAATTGTTTGCTCGTGGCATTTCTTCCAAAAATAAAAACCACCACCCAGAAAAAACTATTATAAGTAAATTCCTCCCCCTTTCCCTGTACTTGGTTCCAGGGAGTGCTAGAGAGAAGTGACTTGGCATAGTTTTAAGTCTGGATCCAAGCATGTTGAATAACTGTCCCCTGGGAGAATTAAAAAAAAAAAGCAGCAGATGGCAGCAATGATGCACCAGACTTCCTGTCCTCAAGAACAATCTATCTGCAGGCACTTTTGAGGCCTCACCTATTGGATAAGCTGGGGAGGCAGGGTAGTCTTCCTCTTTTCATACTTTGCAATTTCAAAGCAGACTTGCTGAGGCAGGGCTGTATTCCCTAGACAATTCATCAACTGTTTTTTTATGGTCAGAGGTAGTAGGAGTTTGCCTCTGAAAGTTAGCCAGTATGGTTCTTTCACATATAGAAATCTGAGTCTGCCTATGGCATTTAAATTTATATGGTATGTAAATATATGGTAACCCCATGTTTAAAAGTCTAAAGCACTTAATTTTTTTGTTTCATTTGTCCTATGAACAGAATATTTGTCTGGGGAGAAAAAGCTACATTGGCAGCTGTATTACAGCTTTGCTCTTTTTTGCATTACACAGAGTATTTATAAAGACAAGTAGGATAAGAAATCACTCAAATATTCTAATACCTTACAAAAGCTTCAGAGATTAGAAGCATTTTGTGCTTTATAAGGGAGAGACCTTAAACAGACCTTTAGTCTGTTTTATGCTGCTAAATGTGAACTGTTACTGTTACTGCAGGAGTGCTTCATAGTGACTGCGGTGCAGACTAAAGTGAAAAATTTGAATTCCTAGAGTGCTTCTCTACTTGCTCAGTACTAGGTCGTACTTGCAAGTTATCATACGATTATGAACAGTTTGGGATAGCAAGAGCTTGCTTTTTTTATATTCTCTCCTATCTGATTTTAATCCAGCTTGGTTCTTCTTGCTGTGGTTCAGTGAAGCATCATTTTTTTCCTCAATCTTTGGGTGACAACAGGAAACCAAAAATGCTTGCTTCTCTTTTTTGTTCAATACCCTAAACAGATTTGAACTGAATTTACCATTTAGATATGAGTAAAACAGGATCTGAAGCTTGATTTATGTCTGTGTTGATACTACTAGATTTTCTGTAAGAAGTAAGCAAAGGAGATTAAAAGGAAGAAATGATTGTGGGCTTCTCTGGTAAAGATGGATTTTTTTTTTTTTTTCTCTTGGAATTTTGGAAGCAAAGCAGAAATCTTGCAGTGTGGAGGTAACAGGCCAACACAGGCAAAACAATTAAGACTGAATCATGTCTTAAGCTTTATATAGGCTATGTGATTTGCCATGAAAGCAGCTGTAAAATAAGTCCCAATGACAATCATGGAAAAAAATAATAGTGGGGTATTAGAGCATGGATCTTTGTGTTAAGCAGCCTTTATGCTGCAAGTATAATTTACCGTAGAAATTAAGATAGATCTTTTACTAGTTGGTTGAAAGACAGCTACTTTAATTAGCCTTAGTACCCCTATATACTGCTATATGACTACAATGAAGGCAAGTTGCCAGGCTAACTTAAACCTCTAATTCAAGTACATCTTGATTAAACTTGCTGTAAGGTGCACAACCAATTGAAAAATATCACTCAGTTCAATGTACAGCTGAAAGAACATTTGAAATAGAGTTTAAGGGATCTGTCTTGTCTTATTTTCTTCTGTGTTTTCAGTTTCTGTTAAGTAACGGAGTAGAGTGGTGCTGTGGGAGTACAGTCTGCAGGTTATCTGTAAGGATGAGGTCCAAATGTGAAATACTCACAACAGATTTGAGAGGAGGACTGGGTGATGTAAGGCTATGAAAAGGCAAATTGTTTAGAGCAGAGAATATTGCTGAGTATTTTCAGCTTTTTATTGGTTTGTTATTTTTGAAGAAACAACTGCCTTTTTAGCAAGTAAAGAGACTTACAGTAGTAGAAGTCTTCCAACATGTAAATACATGTATATAAAGATGTCATAAGGTCATAAAGAAGTCTGTTTATGTACACAAAGAAAACTTATACTGGGGACAGACTTCTGAAGAAGAGGCATTTAGTCAAACTACCTTTTAAAACCATCTGAGATTTTTGTAAAAGAATAAGAAAAATTTTTTGGAGGTTAAGTGTAATCCTGCCCCAGTACCATGATACGGCTAGATGAACTTGAGGCCCCTTCCAGTGCTATATTCTTTTTTTTTTCTCCTGAGATAACAAAATAAAAAAAAAAAAAAAGCTTGGAACAGAATTAGCTTCTGATAACATACAATGACTGTTCAATGGAATACATGAGGTCTTATCTATCTTTAGCTTGTTTTTCCTAAAGAAGTAATCTTGGTGTATGTTCAGCTCTGGGGGAAGGGAAGAGAAGGAGAAAGTGGTCCAAAATGTGTTTGATCTAGTAGTTTTCACTAGTTTAGTCTTCAAATCAGATTTGAACATGTGAAGCCAGAATGCATTTATCCTTGTATAGGAAGTGGCAGTTGTGTGACATAGGAAGGCAAGCAGTTTTTTTGCACTTATGGACATTGTGAAAGATGTCATTTAAATATTTTAATGATTTGGATGAAGGAAGCTTTTCAGGAAATTAAACAATGGAAGTTCCTAAGACTTGGTAATACTTGTAAACAGACTGTAATCTCATTAGGAGAATTATTTGGCTTGAATATTACAGGGCATATGATGAAATACTACAACATTGCTCAGCAACTGGGATTTGGACTTTGAGTGGCAATGACATATGAACCCCTGCATGGTTTTAAAGTGTGCTATTTTTGGCAGCTGGGTGTTGGCTTGTCTCCTCAGCAGCAGCAGAAATTTAGTTTACTGTATAGAGGAAGGTGATTTGCAATGAGAAGACTCCTCTGACACTGCTTGTTAAACATGGGCTGCTGCTTCAGTAAAGAATTGAGTAACAGCACAAATGAGGAGAAAACCGGCTTGTTACAAAAATCTGTGGACGAGGAAGCAACAGAGTCAAGGATAAGTAAAACTTTATCTTCAATTTTAGGAACTGTGGAAAGCCAGGGTCTGCATACAGTGGGAAGGACGGTTAATGGGGCAGCTGTGATAGCTGGCATTGAACATGTTCGTAGCGATGATTGCACAGCATCGAATTCTAAATCTGGGTTCTGGGATAGAAAAGCAAAATATTCGTCCTACAAAAGCATGGAGAGTACTCCCTGTGAGAGCTCTAGGAGAACATACAACAGACCTTTTAGTTTCTTTAATTCCTTTAGTCACCTCCTGAAGGTCTCTGGTACATATAGAAATCTGCAGAAAAGTGAAGAAAGGAAAGATAAGGTTATTAAAAAAAGGGTGCCTAAAAAATCTAATAGTAAAGGTCAGAACATTAACAATATAGAAAATACTAATAGTAATATTAATAATGAAAACTTAGCTGCAGAAGAACATTGCTTGTTTGATCATATTTCTACTTCACAGGTACCAGACATCCTAGACAAAGGCTTACAGGGTGAAATTTCCTTAAATAGAAATTTTTTTGAGGGTTATGCGGTTACATGTGACCATTCAAGGCAGAATGAAACAACAGTAAATGTTGAAGACAGTGACAGCCTAGAAAGAATGTCAAGTTCATATAAAGAGATGTCTCCAACCTTTTCCTATCTTGATGTAGATAACAGACAAAATATAAAAGATAGAGAGTTTTACAGTATTTGTGTTGTAGATGCTGAAGATCTGAAAGGGGATGAAGAGGTGCCAGCTACTGTGCATGAAGTGACTGCAGCAGACATAGATAACTCAGCTGTTGCTGATGAAGGAATGTGCAGCATGGCACGACCTTTAGACACTGGGAAGGAATTTCCAATGCAGCAATTGACACAAGTGGAAGCTAAGTTTAATTCACAGAAAGAACTGTTTGAGTATAAAAAAGAGGATAGGTCAAACATGCAGAAAAAGGAAACAAAGGAATATTGTAGCACAGACATCAAATCTTCTTGTGATAACTTATTGGCTAACACAGGTCAGGTGCCTAGGTTAAATACTGCCAATACAATAACAGATGGCTTAGGAGCAAAAGTATATGATGAAGTTGTCCCTGAGAATCAACAAGAGGAGGCATGTACCATAGGTAATGCTGTCAGTTGGAATGAATCATTCCATAGGCCTTGTGATTCTGTAAAATCTGGGGATGCTGCTGAAGAGGACCAATACAGCCCTAATTCAGAAAACGTGAAACACAGTGATTGTACTCCTAGTGTACTGTTAAACACTGGAATATGTTATTCAGGAAAAATTGAGGAAAGTTATGATTCTGAGATTGTACCATTTGGTTTGAGTATGCATCCCTCAAGTGTTGAAAGGAAAGTAAATACTAAAGAGGTGGCAGAGAATATGAGGGGTAACTTTGAATTGTCATTAGAGTTAAGTGAAATGGACAGTGCTTCTTTTTCGGTGAGTCATCATGTAGAAAAACCTGCTGAAGGAGGCTACTTCCTAAAGCCGGAAAGTGAAGTAAACTCAGATGAGAAAAAGAGAACATTTCAAAGGATGTATGGTGATGGCCAAACATTTGCACCTGACTCTAGTGAACATCACAGCATTTTGGAAGAACTCTTGAAAGATAAAAAATGCACAGGTACAGTTTTGCGTAACTGTGAAGCTTTGAATATCACTGAAATGCACAAAAACTTGGAAGAAAGTTCTGATTTTCAAACTCAAATTACGGGTTGCCCTGAATACAAGACGTCAACTCAAGTTGCAAACCATAGTGGCATGGAGGAAGATGTCTGTGTGAGTAGTATCATTGAACCAAAAGGCAATATGCTTGAGGAAGCTGGTAGCTTGAACAGAACTCAACCGTGGGTAAGTGATGGCACTTTGACACCTCATGAACTACATAATGCAAGCACAGATGAAATGTTCCTGAAGGAAATCAGCCGAGAGTCTCATATTTCACAGGAGTCACCAGGGAATAAAGGCAAAGTATGCAAATATTCAAATTCACGTAACAAAAACAGAGTCTTTTCTGTGTCTGTGGAACATGAGGATATGAGTAAAATGGACATGAACTGTAGACAAGATGAGCAACAGGATATCTGTACCTTCCATGCTGTGGAAAATCAATGGAACCCGGGGACTGACTCGGCCAAAATAGCTGGAGATGTAGCAGAGTCTGTAAAACAAACAAAATTTGAAGTTCACCTAAATGAGACAATTGACAGCAAGGCAGAAAATGTAAAATGGAATTTAGATGCTAACATTGTTGATTGTGATAAAAACATCTTAAATTGCAATAAAGGCTTGACTCCCAATCAGAATACTTACTCTAACTCTACTGTAGCTTTGGACAATTGTATGTCCAAGTGTATAAAATTGATAGACGACACTGAAAATCTGAAAGATGCCAGTAGTCACTTCCATAAGGCCCATAATTGCTTACCCTCATTGTGTCAAAGTTCATATTCTCACGTGCATGATAAACCAATGGAAGAGCCTGAGTTATGTCACTGTGCCAGTCCAGAGCCAGAGGTCAGGAACACCCGAGCTTCTGTTGGGCCTTTTACTGAAGTAGGATCAGAAACTCATGAAAAAAGTGTGTGTGATATAAATGAATGTAATCTTCAAGATGATGATGTAAAACAGTGTGTGAACATCCACTCAAAGGAGGAGAACCTCAGCGGGTTTAGTGCGTCAGCTGGGAATCTAGAAGCTTTTACTATGGGGAACGTAAAGCAGTTAGAAGCCAAGACTACTGAACTGAAAAAAACCAGTTATGTATTAAATACTCAGATGAATGACTTGACCACAAATTGGGAACAGACGCAGTCAGATCACAAGATTTTCTCAAACAAAGAGCTTGGAGTTTTTGTTGACCCAAAGCAGGTAGACAAATATGCCGCTACTCCTTCCTATGAAATACACAGTGCCTCCACTGCCACCGCAGGATTTCAGCAAGGCAGCGAGCGATGTGCACACGGTCTGATGGAACATGTATCGAGTGACCAAGAGGACTCCTATGAACTGGACAGACACAATCCCCAAGTTGAAATATTGTCACAGTTCATTGGTCTTCAGACTGGCAATGCTGACTGGACAAATCACCTATTTTCTGACACCGTTACTGCTGGGAATGGTGACTGTCTGATGGGCTTTTTATGGAATAATACAACCTGTAACAATACCATGAAGGATGACAGACTATGCATAGTTAGTGAAAACTTCCAGAATGAACCTGAAGATTTAACAGGGGCTTCATATGCAGTGGGAAGACACTTGTATCAGCTGCTAGCACCAGAAAATGTTAGTACTTGGGAATGGCAAGATGAAGATGAATTTGTAAGTATTCTGCAGAAGTGATGTGATGTTAAAGCTTAAAGCTGAAGCTAGGAATTGGGATAAGCCAAGTCAAACTGTGGTTTCATTAGGTAGTTAAATGTATCGTATGTTATTTTGTCCTGAAGCTGACCGTTCTCCCTTTCCTTTGCAAAACTGATTGCTATACAGAATGTAGTTGTTCAAAATGTTGCTGTTTACCTTGTTTGTGTTTACCTTGTGTGTAAGTGGGGCAAAGAATCTTGATTGCATATTCTCAATTGTAGATGAACTTCAGATGAACAATTCAATATGTGGAAGGGAAACTTTCTGCAGGCTTAATAGTGTTCTTTACCTTCACGTAGGAAGAAATGTTTGTGGATTTCGTTAAAGTTCTTGTTTGGTAGCAATTAGGAAATCTTTTCACCACTTCTGGAGATGATCTTCTGAAGTGCTGTAAGGGAAGGAATGGCTACAGAAACATGGGGAATGAACTAGACTGTATCTTGGCTAGCTAGGGTAAGAAACAAAGCTGACTTGCGACAGCTCCTGCTCCTCTTCCTTCCCTTGCTGAGCAGAGCTGGGGCTTGGTATTGTTGTCCACACCAACTGCATTACAGCAGCTGCTCTGACCTTGCCCAGCAGTTGCAGTGCCAGCAGTGGATTGTGCTAGAGGTGAAGTTTGTTATCTCTTGGGGGAACTTTTTGTGTTAAAAATGGAAACTGATGGCACTTGCTATCATCTTTGAATCCTTACTATTCAAGTAGTTATGTCAAACTCTTCCACTTTTTATGAGTTTTTTCTCTATCACCAAGATTCTTTAGGTCTTCTGGATGTGTTTTTTGTGTGCTATGATGAGGACTGACTGCATGTGTTTCAGAATAATTAAAGCTTCATGGAGTTTTGAGTGCCTGCCTTAAACTCTATAATGTTCCTAGCATCCTTAAATTCACAAAACAAATTTTAATAAGTGTTTTTAGTGTGTGTTATGAGCAATACTCTTTCCCAGTCTACTCATCATATTAAAACATGCCAAAGATATTCTGGCTATGGAATAACATAGCAAAACAAGAGAAAACTGTCTTATGTTACTATCAAAAAAGTATTGTAGATGTTGGCACTGCAGAGGGCAATATCTCTGAAGCACAGACATAGCCACTTATATAATGGTTACATATACAATGTATGACCAGTAAATGTGTCCATTTCCAGTCCAGGTTAAAGGAGTTGGAAATGGACACATTTATATATGTGTCATATATTGTTATATATAACCATTATATAAGTGACTATATACCACCCAAGGAGACCCTCCGGTGTGCTCTTTGCAACCGGTCTTGCCTATCCCGCATTGGCCTTTTCAGCCATCAACGCCCTTGCAATAAGCGTGGGCAAAGCCCTTCCCAAATCTTCGTCCGTGAAGCCAAGCCATGATGATGATAAGTGACTATATCTGTGTTTCAGAGATATTGCTCTCTGCAGTGCCAACATCTACCTAAGATGATTTAACTGGATCTGGGAATTCATTCTTTTTGTTCTGCCTAAGGGAAAACTAGCTTAAATTTTTGGTAATGCTTTGGTTTTTTCTCTTGAAGTAATGACAGTTGTCATGCATATCTCATTGCTTTCAATTTTCCATAATGCTTCCTTAAAACTGCTACATGTTTGTGTAAGTCCAGAAACAAAAAAACCCAAATCTGTGTTTTTGTATTTTCTTAACTTTTTAAATGTTATTTCATAGAAAGAGATACAATAAGAATATAATCAACATTAAGTTAACGTGTATATTAGACAACTGCCTGAAGTCTAAGGCAAGTACAGGTTGAATTAGTCTGTCAAAGGCAGAGAATGAAACGTTTGTACTTTGCTCTGCTTGGCTAGCCTTTTCTGGTGACCCTTAATCAGGGAAATGAGTCCTGTGCTGCATAGTTCAGTTGTTTTTGTACCTGAAACTATTTTGGGATGGCAATTAAGTTCATGTATTCAGATTCGAATAAAACTTGACAACATAATCTTGAGTTGTACATCTGATACTGTTGTTTGAAACTGTATGTATATATGCAGAGATATGTGCTGTGCATAATCAAAGAAATTTCTTTTTGTAGGAGTCAACCAAGGTTTCTGAGTTAAATCCTAATGCAAAGGTGTGGGGAAATCATATGTTACACTTGCAAGCAAGTGGTGCCACTGATGGTAGTGTGAGCAAAACGTGGGAAGAAATACCTGACCAACCTCCAGATTCTTGTAAAGAAGGTATGAATAAGAGTTTCCGGTTGTTGCTCAATCAAAATGTAAAATTCATTGCAGAACTTTCTCAATTTTAATTTCCTGTTAAAAAAAAAGAATGCAAATATGTAAACTACTTTAGATTTAGTTTTAACTGAGGTTACTGTGATTAGAAGGAATGCTTTTTGAGTGTGTCATCTCTGCTGCAGGACTGGATGCCAATGGTGATGGCGACAAAAAGCATCAGAATGCAGTGCTGACAGAACTGCAGGAGCCATCACCAGCTGTTTCGGTGTCAGACCAGACAGATATGAACCCTTTGGCTCTTGACCATTCTGAGTATGAGTCTATGCATGAAACCACCCAGACAGGTAAGAGAAAGCTAATACTTGCTTTGACTTGATTTAAAAAAATAAAATACATTTTGAGCTGAACAGTGAGCATCCATTAAAAGAAAAACAAAAAAAACCCCAAACCCCAGACCAAAACAACAGCTCCATTTCTGTTGTTCAATATATGTGTTCTGTAAGCAGACCCTAGTAAATTCTGTCTCCTTTGCTCTCAAGCTTAGACATATTTGGAAACCAGTCTCCTGTTCAAATATAGGCCTTACGAGATAATGTGCAGAACTGACCATAAGTTCTGGATGTAACTGAGTCTTGTTTTCTGAAATATTACTCTGAATGCAAGCCCCTAGTGTGTACGTTGACATTTAGATATCTACCTGTCTAAGCCGTGTGTGTCTAGTAGGGCAGGTACTGAGGTGTAATTCACATACCGTTTGTGTGTAATATAGTAATGTTAATGTGTGGAGAGGTCAGTCTTGTACTTAAAATGCTAAAATAAGCAACAATTCAGTCTAACTGCTTTGCATTCTGTTTTAATGAACTTTTTTTTTTTTTAGTGCAACTGTTAGTTGCTGTAGTCTATACCAGATAGCGTGTTTTAAGAAACTTCTGGAAGCTAGCATAGAGGTTCAGCCATGCTTATATTTCACTGAAAGGGACAGAAGTTCTGCAAAATGGGTGTAGGATTAATACTTGAACTAAGATAAAGGATGGAAGCGAGAGGAAAATGTGCTGGGTGTTTCTTGAGATTCATGAGAGGTCTGCTCCTCCTTCATTGTGCTTAGCTGATTTTATAACACGTATTTATCGGGAGATTTGGAGACACACCATACATAACGCTGCTGTCTCCTTTGAGAGCACGCGTAGAATCAGTCTCGAGGAGAAAAGACAGCGCAGAAAGAACCGTGCCTCGACTATACCACCCAAGGAGACCCTCCGGTGTGCTCTTTGCAACCGGTCTTGCCTATCCCGCATTGGCCTTTTCAGCCATCAACGCCCTTGCAATAAGCATGGGCAAAGCCCTTCCCAAATCTTCGTCCGCGAAGCCAAGCCATGATGAACACGTATTTAAAACAAGCAGCATAGCAGCCATAATAGCTGGAAATCAAGACAAGTGAAATCACAGTTTGTGTTTGCCTGTATTGAAAACTGAATGTTCTCTTTTGACTGTTCTACTTAAGGGTACTATTGGGGAATATTAAATAATAACTAAATGGCAAACAGAGAACGGTATTAGTGGTGCGTAGCACTCTAGGATGGAACAGTGTTCCTCAGCTTAGTGTTAGAACTTGTCAGCATGTCCTTTATGTGACCAAAATAATTAACTTTTAACAGGAAATAAACTTTTAACAGGCGTTAAATAGTGTTGTAAAGCAGCTGAACAGCAGCTCAGATCTACTCCACCTGATAAATAGTAACATAGGTTGTCCCAACTCTGAATTTTTTTTTTTAATTATTATTTTTAAAAATTCATATGATTTTGGATTTTGCTAAGTTCTTGGCAAGGAAGGAAGAGGAGATCGGGAGGGAAATAGCGGTTAGTACATGATACATGTTAATTCTCAGGCATTGAGATTATCTACATCAGAGTAGAACACATGAAGGATAAAACAGTGGGAGAAAATTAGGAGTTGCTTTAAGAAGAAGAAAGGTTAAGGAAAGCTGAACAAAAGTATTGAAGTTCCTGAAGAAGTGAAGGGTATAGAGGGTGATAGTTGGTGTGAAATAGTTTGTAAAAAAACCCCTTATTTACATTTAGGTTACATATTACTAAATGTGTTATAAATCTGTAAAAGTCACACTAAACTTCTGATCTTTAAACAGTTCTCCCACTGACACAGTAAGTGTGCTCTGAACTGACTGTAGTATATTGGGTCTTAACCAAAATGAACATGAAATTAGTGTTTTCCATGTGGTAATTTTGAAACTTCCAGGTATAAGAAAAAAATTAATTTCTCCTTCTTAACCAAGCGATCGTGAATTGATCACAGATCTCTTGTTAATTGATTTGATATCTGCTGATACTTCAAAACCACATTTTTGAAACACTCTTTTCCCTATTAGTGTATTGGGAATTTAGGGTGAGGCCAGAGGTATGAAGTGCCTCCATTACATTGCTCGCTTGCTGTATTAGCTGCTTTAGTTGGGGTTTAGTCAGCTAGAAGTTGTGTAGATTCTTAACACTGGAAGACAGGTAGTTCAGTATTTACTTTGAGAAGTGTTTGTAGCTGCTTTTCTAAAACGGCTTCTATTTTTTTTTTTATTTGGAGAACAGACATTAACAAATGAAGTCAGATACGGTTTTTCTTTTCTGTCTTAAATAATAAGGGTTCCTTTGCAGTTTTGGTGGGTGGTGAACTCATACACAATGAACATTTATTGAATTTGGAAATTTGTTGCTAGTTATACAGCCAGTAATAGACATGATGGTTTGATTAAAGTATGTATTGTGTAGTACAGCAGAGCTAAATTTTAAACTTAAGTATTTTTATTATTAGGTGGAAATGAACAGTTGCAGCCAGAAGGTCAGGAAGATTTACGAGAATTACTGAAAAAAACACTGGAATTCTGTTTATCTAGGTATGTATATAACTAAGTGTAGCAAACTGGGGGATAACTGGCAAAATTCAGTACCTAACTTGGGATGTACATTAATATATTTCTTAGCTGTCCCTTAAAACAGAGTGGAAAAGATGAGGATTTGGTGGAAGTAACACACAGGTTCCAGACTATCGTATTGATGTATCTCTTAAAGCTTACATGAAACTTCTGGTCCTAAATCATAAACTAGCAAATACATTGTTTTAAAGTGAGAGTAGTTACAAGCAATGACAGATCAGGTGAATTTTTATGACAGTTAATGTTTTTCTGCAAATTAAAACTGAGTAACTTAACCTGTTTGGTAAACTTTGTTTAAGCTAATAATTTTAAAATTTGCTTTGATACAAAGTAGGATTTTTGTATGTGCATCGGTAGATCCCTTTACATTAAGGATCAAGAAGATCAACAAAGCAATTTACTTAATTATTCTCAGCACTTGTGTCTAGATAAAAACATCCTAAAGACCTGTCTTAACCTAGAACAATTCCTAATCTGTATACTCCCGCATAACCAGTTACAGACAGTGATCATTTGAACTAATAAACTCCTAACAATCTTATATGTTTGTGGGAGGTAATGTGCTGCCTGAACAGGAAGATGCCACTACTGTTGCATGACACTTTCATGTTTTCTAGGAAGTAAAATATAGTACGTGAATGGACTAAGGAGTTGGTGAAAATACTGGAAAGAAATTCGGTGTAGGAATCTGCCTTCTAGTATGTGATGAGTTTTTGTCTCATTTTTTGGCAAAAGTTACATCTGATATTCCCCCCATTGTTTTTTTTTCTCTCCCAACAGAGAAAATCTTGCCAGTGACATGTACCTTATCTCACAGATGGACAGTGATCAGTATGTGCCAATAATGACAGTAGCAAATCTTGATCATGTCAAGAAACTCAGTACGGATATGGATTTGATTGTTGAAGTGCTGAGATGTAAGTAAAAATCCCTCAATGCTAGAAAGCGTTTTGGTTATTGCCATAGGACTATTAATCTGGATTTTCAATGTCCCTTTTTTGTTAATGTATCACAATAAAATGCCAACCTTTTCTGTGAAGCACTAAACAGAGCAAGAGGCTTCTAGTTTAGACCATCACAGCTATAGGACTGCAGTTTTATCAAAGCTACTTCATATTTGAGATATTGAGTAATCATCTGTGTAAATGAGAATAACGTGAGTTTAGATTGTGGGACTTGGTAGAACAACTCACGTGACTGGAGGATCACAGTGGATGCTATAGGTTGTTTCGTAAAGACAGGTGGGCAAGAAGAGAAGTTGCACTCTATGTTAAGGAGAACCTTGAATGTATAGAAGTCATCTATGGCAATTGTGGAAGCCCAGTTGGATGCCTCTGGGTCAGGATCAGAGGGATCGTCTCCAAGGGTGATCTTAGAGTAGACATCTGCCAAACCAAGACGATAAGACCAGCAAAGCAGTATTTGGGTCACTTAAGCTTCAGGTCAACAGAATTCCTTCATTCTTATGGGTGACTTCAGCTACCCAGACACTTGTTGGAAGAACAATACAGCAGCTCACATGTCATCCATCAAGTTCCTTGAATGTGTAGAACACTGCTTCCTCTTACAAGTGTTACACGTGCCAACCAGAAATGAGGCCCTGCTGGACTTGCTACTCACAAGCCAAGAAAACTGCTTTTTAATATCTTGGTTAGTGATAGCCTTGGCTGCACTGATCACGATATTGTGGAGTTTGGGATCCTGCTGAGCACACTGAACGTTGGTGCTAAGAAAAAGGGTTTAGATTTTAGAAGAGCAAACTTCAGCTTGCTCAGAACTCAGTTGGGAGGGATTCTGTAGGAAGCTTTCATGGAGGATAAAGGAGCTAACAAGTTCTGGGAGTTTCTCAAGAACACTCTCCTGGAAGCAGAGAGACCTGCTTGGCTTAACTGTGAGCTTCTGAGTCTGCTCAAAACCAAAAGTGAAGTGAACCAAAGGTGGAAAAGTGAACGAATACCCATTAAGAACTAACTACAAGGGTATTGCCAGGTCGTGCAGAGGTGCAGTTGGAAAAGCAAAAGCTCAGCGTGAATTAAAATTGGGCAGAAATATCAAAAACTACAAGAAAGGGTTCTTCAGGTACATAAACTAGCAGAAACAGAAGGAAAATACTGGCCCACTGTTAAACAGGAAAGGTGAATTATTCACCAACAATGCTGAAAGGACAGAGGTTCTCAACACTTTTTTCACCTCTATCTTTACCAGCACTGTTGGGCTCAGGCCTTGGGTGCAAGAATCCAGATGGTTGCAAAAATCCAGACTGATGCAAACACAGACCCACCATCAGTGGGAAAGTGTTGATATGTGAACTATTACAGGAGCTTTATCCATACAAATTGATGGGCCTAGACATGATCCACCTGAGGGTGTTGAGAGAGCTGTCTGATGTTGTTTCAAGGCTGCTCTCCATAATCTTTGAGAAGTCATCGAGATTGGAGGATGTCCCAGAAGACAGGAAGAATGCTAATGTCACCCCCATCTACAAGAAGGGCTTAAAGTAGGATCCAGGAAATTATAAGTCCATCAGTCTTACTTCAGTCCCTGGCAAAGTTGTGGAAAAAATCCTGGGGACTATCACAAGCTGAATGAAGCACGTGATTGGGAAAAGCCAGCACGGATTCTCCAAGGGCAAAATCATGCTTGACAAACCTGATCGCCTTCTATGACAAAGTAACCTGCTCAGTTGATGTGGGGAGAGCAGTGGATGGTCCCTACCTGGATTTCTCCAAGGTGCTTGATATGATGTGGTTTCCCACAGCCGCCTCCTAGAGAAACTGATGCATTACAGTCTAGACAAATGGTCTGTGTGGTGGGTGGGTAACTGGCTGACAGACTGCACCCAGAGTGCAATGGCAAATAGCTCCTTTTCAAAGCGGCAACCTGTCAAAAGTGAGGGTCCCCAGGGATCAACATTGGGCCCAACACTGTTTTAAGTGATCTGGACAATGGGTTCAAGTGTACCCTGTTGATGTTTGCTGATGATACCAAGACACAAGAAGAACATTTTTCACAACGAGAACAATCAGCCACTGGAATATTCTTCCCAGGGAAGTGGTGGAGTCTCCAACATTGGACACTTTTAAGGTTCAGCTGGACAGGATGCTGGGCCATCTTGTCTAGACCGTGCTTTTGCCAAGAAAGGTTGGACCAGATGATCCTTGAGATCCCTACCCACCTGGTATTCTATGATTAAATTCTCAGAAAAGGCTACTGAACATTACTACTGAGGTAAGAATCACAAAAGAACATGACTCACTGTGTGCCTTTGAAAAAACTAATGAATTGGGATTTTCTGTGCTGGAAGAGTGTAAAGATTTTAAGGAACATGTCTACTCAGTTTCGTATGTCCGAAAGTACAGTCGTCTTCTGCTTGTTTTTTAATGTTCAAAAATATTTGAAGGTTAGCACAAAAAGCTTTGCATTGTAAGACTGTGACCACAGCATCTGCTGGCGTGCCAAGCTATTACAATTGCTGACAGCTAAAATATATTCTTTTCTCTCTTAGCGTTGCCTTTAGTCCAAGTGGATGAGAAGGGAGAAAAAGTTAGGCCAAATCAGAATCGCTGTATTGTGATTTTACGTGAAGTACCTGAATCTACCCCCATTGAAGTAAGTATTTAATTGTTCAGTAAGGAATACTTTTCCCTTAGGATTTGGAAGTTAGATTTCTTCCAGATTTCAACAAGCATATCACAGTCCTTACTATATTGCTAGTTAGTTTCTAAACCTTCAGTTATTGTGTGTGTTTGGATAATAAATATCGTTGGTAGAAGCATGTCCCTCATGGGAGGACTGGTTAAGCCTGTAGCTCTGCAGAGGTGTGAAGCTGGCAATGCTGTGTTTGGTGGAGATACCATAATTTTCTTGGACTCTGGTTTATCCATATGTACTTAGCGCAGACCTCCTTGGATAAATAGCAAACCAAGATGAGGGAAATTAAATCTTAGAATGGAAAAATGTCACTGCTACACCTTGAAGCTTGTTAGGATAAAGTACTTCAAAGCTTTTCAAACATTTACAGAATGCTGAAGTTAGAGGTGTCAACGAGTCACTAAGGATCTCTGCTGTCTTATGGAATGAGTGCGAGAGTGGAGAACTTGATGATTTGAAAGATACTTAATGCAGCTCTGATGTAGCTGGGACTGTGACTAATGGAAAGTCTAGAAAGATGATTGGGCCGTAGATTAAATCATCTTGAATTTTCAAAAATGAGGAGAAGGCACATATTCTTGATGATGGGTAGATATTTTGATTTCCTCTCTATTTAATTTTACAAGGAAGAATAAAGATTCTGAAAGAGTTGCTCTTCTTCATAGTCTTCATACAAAAATAAAAAGTACTGCAGTTTGAAAACTCGTAGTAAAGAAGTGGCCTTAAACAGGAGCATGAAACAAAATGCTAAAAGGAGTTGGAGGGAACAGGTTAGATATGCTATATACATAGCTTAAAATATCAGCTGCTTTTAGCTTTCTAAATAGAATGTAACCTTTCAAAGACTGCCTAGCTTTTAATATTCCAGATTTTTTTTTTTTCTGTCATTGGTTTGTCAGGTAGGCTATATTAGCACTGGGTGGTCACTCTTAAATGATTAACACCACAGTTCCGAGGAGTCTTTATTTTCAAAAGAGAATGATCTGAAGTGATTTTATACGTGATATGTTTAAATGTGCCAGGCTGGTAAATCCAGATGTAACCAGCCAGGTTTAATAGGATACGTTTTCTGGGGGAGCACGGTCAGGCTTTATTTAAGCAGCAAAGTTCCAAAATACTATAAGGCCTCTTAAGTTGCATTGCTTTTTGATGCTGCTTGCCTCAGCTCTGTGACAAAAATAAATAATATGCAAATGGATTAAAACGAATATAAAGACCAAGATGTAGGGGTTTTTTCTGTAGAAACCAGCTGGTTGTTTTTGAGGTAACATAAACCCTGTTTCAAATATATTAATCTGCAGATGCTTGAGTTGGAGTGTATCTCTAGGTTTCTGCTGAAAGGGCAGTGTTCTCCTATCCCATGCACTATGCACAGGCTTTTGTTAGGCTCTGTGCGTTTGGAGACAGGAGAGAAATAGGCATTTTTCTGCACTGGATGCCAAATTTAGGTGTGTCTCTATGGCCTAAATAGTCTATCTCACCTGATTTAAAGGGAGCAGGCAGCTTCAACTAGCAGTATGGCCTTAGACAATGCTTGTTTGTATTCCTTTTAGCTAGCGGAGGGGTTGGAGAGAGCTAATGCTGCTGCAGGTGTTCTGAAGTTCTCAGTTCTGTTTTGTAAGCCAGAAAGTGCTTTTTATTTTTTTTTTTACCTGGAGTTCCAGAGTTCTGCACTTTAACTTGATGGTTTTTTTTTTCTGTCCCATCAATTTTTTTTCTCCCACCCTTTTCTCTCCCTTCTTATGAAAACCACTTTCCTTAGGAGGTTGAAGCACTTTTCAAAGGAGATAATTTGCCTAAGTTTATCAACTGTGAGTTTGCCTATAATGACAATTGGTTCATCACATTTGAATCGGAAGCTGATGCACAGCAGGTAACGCTATTTTTTTAGAAGCATTTTAGAATCTAACAGTAAACAAGAGTGAGATGACAGTGGATTGACAGGTTGTAAACTGTATTACAAATGCGTACCAATTTAAAAAGAAAAATACCCAAACTTCTAAAAACAGCAATGCTTCCCCTTAGCTAATATCCAGTTATCAGTACTATTAAACATAACCCTGTAAGTTTTTTATCTTGTTTGCATATCCTGGCTTTCTGGCCAAAGCTATAATTTTTTTATACCAAGAATATTGATATTTTGGATGACGTATTAAAACGCTTCAATCGTAAGAATTACAGTCTGGGTTAGTGCTGCTGAAGCACTTCTGCAATGATAACTTAAATCTTGCTGCATGCGGATTATGCAAGAGGGTTTTCTATAGTCTAATATTATCAGACACCTCAAGAATTATTGTAAGGCTTAGCCTGTCAAAACGTAACTTTCCTTTATTTAAATAATTTGACAGATTTTATAATTACTTTTTTAAAGGCTTACAGATACCTTAGAGAGGAAGTGAAAACTTTCCAAGGAAAACCGATTAAGGTAAATAAAGCTCTATGTTTTCTTTGGGGTATGTTGTGTATATGTTCTGATTTTTGTGGGGCTCACTGTGTGTTCTAATATAAATTTAAGTGGTCCAATCTTAGCAGTCATTTGACCTGGAGATGGGTTTTGAAATGTAGCACATGCCATTTTACTTCTCCTTTTTCCTCCTTTCTGGCAGTGGTATATCCATCCCAGCATCAGGCCAGCAGGGAAGCATTCAGTTGTTCCTGCCTTCCTTGAAGGAGAAAGCCGTGACTGACAAGTGTCCAGTAAAAGTTTGAGAGCTGCTAGTTTGAACCATCCTGATTTCATTTGAACGGCTGCTGTAATAATTAATCTAATCTCCTTTGCAGGCAAGGATAAAAGCAAAGGCAATAGCTATAAACACATTTTTGCCAAAGAATGGATATAGACCTCTGGATATGAATCTCTACACACAGCAGCGTTATACAACATCCTTTTACTTACCTCCAGTATACAGTCCCCATCAGCAGTTCCCATTGTACAGCCTAATTGGCCCACAAACCTGGTCAGCCACGCACAGCTACCTTGACCCTTCATTGGTAAGTCTTTTGATTACCAAACAGTTGTGTTCTTTGCAAAGTTGGTATTTTCTTAGGAAGTCTTCGGGTTGTAAGGAAGCATGTGTATCCTGAAGAGGGGAGTTTAAGATAATGATTCTTGAAAAACAGTCTTCAAAATTCCTCCCGTGGTGTACAAGATTAATTATTTGGAAATTGCATCTGGTCTCAGCCTGCAGTGTGATTCTCTCCTTAGCCTTTTAGTTTTTGAGGCAGTTCTTTAATAAAGTTTGTTAATTAGCCATGACCAAATGGAATCTTTACTAAAGACTTGTTTTAGTAATGGTTAAAAGCCTATGTGAAAATTAGATCTTCAGGACGCATACGTGAATACCAGAAAAAGCACTTCTGATCTGTACTGAAATAAATTTAATGGAATCAGATAAATAATGATAGCTTAGTATCTTCATCTTCCAGCAGGAAAATAAGTTCTAGGTTAACATGCTGAATTAACCTATTTGGCATGCCATTAAAGCAAAATATTTTATGTGCAAAAGTAACATCTTTTCTGGTAATAAATAAAATTACTCTTGCTAAGAAAAAAATTTCACTTTTAAATGGGTAAATTTTTAGAAATTTTCTTCAGGAGCTATCGGTAAGCCTTGGAGCTAGGGTGGTAGCAGTATGTCCTGATATACTCTAATGGGACATCTGCATCCTGTAATGCTGCTTCCATTGTCTCCAATGGGATGGACCCATCAGAATTACCCTGGCCCATTTTAGCATGCCTTTTGTTATCCTACAAATCTAATATGAATATAATATTCCATAATGACTGGGAGACTTAAGGTTGTCCTGTGTGGAGTCTCTGTCTCCTCTCTGTAAATGCCTCTTCACTTGTGGGCAAGAGAAGCTAGGGTAACAATGCTCAAAATTAGCAGCTTTATAAAGATGTTTTTGGCAGAGGATTAAAGTGTCCTTGAACAAACTTGAGAAAACTTCCTGTGTACTGAAGAGCAAGCTAATTAAAAAGTTGGTGTGTTAAACACTTCACATGCAGGGAGGGTAGCCAGAGCCCTTGCAGGGGAAGTCTTTTTAAGAGGGGTGGAGAACAGAGGGGAGACGAGGTAGCATAGTGAATGATATTGTTCCAGAAGAAAGCCACCTTATTAAGCAACAAGGAATGTGTTTCTTCCTCTGGATAAACTTAGACTGACTATTGCAGTCTTGCTGTGGGATAGTGAGGTAGCTGGATGGCACTGGTATAGAATCCGTAGATTAATTGGCCACAGGTTCAAGCACAGCATAGTGTGGATCTGCCTTATGTCATGCTGGGACTTCCTATATTCCAGGAAGCTTACTAGTCCTGGCCTTTGGGGGAAGACTCTACAAGTTTGCCAGCATTAAAGATCTCATACTTTTCTTAGTAAAAACACAAAATTAACTGGCAGAGCTTTGCCTCCCACTATTTTGCAGCATGTTGTCATTGGTTAGCTGCATTTTGTGTACATTAATGTAACGTATTTGTAACACATTAACATAATGTTTCTTGAACCTTTTATAGGAAGAGCTATATATGATTAGAAATTACTTGTGAGGAAAGCAGGGACCATGAGGAACAATGACAGAGGAATAATTTTCATGAGACAGGGTTGCAGTTTGCATGTAAAGACTTGTGTGCAAAGATAGCAGAAGTTTTTCTCCTCTTCTGCTTTGGCATAACACTAACAGTGCTTTGTCTCTTCTCTAATTTGAGGTTAAATATACCCAGTAGTGTGGGCATACAGGTTTTCAGTTCCAGAACTAGAATATGGCAACACGTGTCCTCTAAATTCTAAAACCATCCACTTCTTCATCAACTACTTAATAGTATTTGACAAAAGATCTAGTTTGTCCTGCTTGTAGGGGAAAAAATAGGCGTACTTTTGATAAGTCAGATGAATTCTGTGGGGAAAGCAAATTGATGCTTTTGGTATTATTGGAAAATGAAAATGACTTTTTTTTTCCTCCGAAGAGATCACCCATCTTTATAAACAAAGAAAGGGTGAATATTCCTAGTATCCCTTTAAGGAATGAGTTAAATTTGTTTTCCTTTATGTTGAATGTTTTCTCATTATTCAGATTTGGTAGTTGCTTACTATCTTTGATTGAATTTTAGAGTGTTCAAGTTGTAACTATTAAAGCAGAAAGGACTTCAAAGCATTATTTTGATGAAACTTTCTTCCTAAAATAGCTTTATTAAACTCCTAATGGCCTATTTTTGGAGTCTGAGGTAGCATTTGCTGTCATGCGTGCTGGGTTAGGCTAACAGTAGTTTGGCATGACAGCTTTGGTGTTAAATTTTATTTTTCATTAACTAGTGATTTGCTTTAACTTTTGCAAGAAAGTTTAGACAAGCTTGAAGATACCTTTACAAGAAACAGTTTTAATCCCAGCTGTTTCTCTTCATTTCATTAAGCATGGAATTCTCCTGTGCTGCATTTTGGTTCTTTGCAGGGGGAGAAGACAAGCAAGCATTTGGTGTTGCTAATACTAATATTTCCTAAATGGAACTCATTCATACATTTAAAAAAAAAAGAAAAAAGTGTGCTAGTGAAGGTGGAGAAACTACTATGAACACACTTCAAATTTTGAGATACCTTGTTCATACAAGACATCGATATGCACCCACCCCAAAACAACCTTTTGCTAATGCTACTTCTTTGGGCAGCTAGACAGTAATTCACATGTAGATGAAAGTGGCAAGATGTGAGAAGAATCAGAGGTCCATTTAACATCCCCTTGTTCTCTAGGGTTATTTAGGTGTCACTTGGAAGATTAGTAGGATGAGGAACTGCAAAGAAATTTTTTTTGTTTTCACAAGGAATTCATGTATAAATTATAGGAAAAACAATTACAGGCTGTGTAGGTTAGAGGCTGTTTGAAGAAGTATCTCTGTGCTCTGAAGTCATGCTTAGTATGGTGTGAAACAGAAGGAGTGTTACTTAACTTACAGCCAAGAATTCTGGCTGGATGTTTTTCATTCCTCCTAACAAATTATCAGAACTTGACTATGTGTAGTCTGTCTTCTCAAAAACCAGCATTTTGTAAGTTGCATAAAAGGCCCTGGACATGTGCTCTATTGCTGTTTGAGCCAATCTTTTAAGTACTGCGTAGAATAACATAAAATATGGGGTTGAGGAAAAAAAAAGTAGTATTTACTTCAGTTATAGTTATGAGCATGCAATATATTTTTTAGGTAACACCTTTTCCAAATACTGGATTTATCAATGGGTTCACATCTCCAACCTTCAAGCCTGCTGCTTCTCCATTGACTACCCTCAGACAATATCCTCCCAGGAACAGGCAAGTTCAACCATCTTTTAACAATATACATACTATTTTATTACACGACATGTGGGGTTTTAATCTGCTTATTTTATCAACGACAGTTAACTTGAAAATACTTGTGAAATTTAATCTGGTGCAAGGTTAAGTGAGCCCAAAGGGCAGATGCTGCTGCCATTGTTAGTGGATGTCCTGTGTAGATGTAAATGAACTGTCCAAAAGCTGAGAACTTGTCTCTTTCATGATTTAAGATGTTCAGATGAAATATTCTGAATGATGGCATGAGATCAACAGGATTATTCGTACAGTATTTTCAGTTTCAAATAGTTTTTAGTAAAGCCCTAGTTGAAAATAGACAGTGAAAAAGTTAATTTTACAGTTCACATGATCTGTTAAAATGAATAATCATCATTCTTATAAAGGAAATATGCAATAAAGGACCGCAAATCTTGCTTCTTCTGAATTCTGTGTATAGACTTAGGCCTCAGAAGATGTCTCATAGCACATATGTTGAAATGACTTTTGAATTTGTAGGAATCCTAGCAAGTCTCATATACGACATACAATACCCAGTGCAGAAAGGGGACCTGGGCTTCTAGACAGTCCTACAATATTCAACTTTTCTGCTGATCGTTTAATCAATGGCGTCAGGAGTCCACAGACGCGGCAGCCGGGACAAAACAGGACACGGATGCAGAATGCAACTACGAGTTATACCAAGAGGGAAGTAGGAACTGGACGGATGGAACAGACCAGTGTTGACTCGTCTCCTGGATTAGGTAGAGGAAGGTGAGTGTACTCTGTAGTTGTCCTCTGAACAGTCCAGTGCTCCTGCTTCTAAACTACTTTTAGTAAAGAGAGATGGTACTAGTACTGTTCTCATTACTATTTTAAATTGACACTGTCTCTCCTCAAAGCTGAAATCTTGGCCAGTACTTCAGAGAAAGTGCTAAATATAGAACAAATGAAAATCGTTAATGGCAACTGATGAACAATTTACGGACATAAGATCTAGTCTGGTCTGACTTCATTTGTTGTAAGTGTTTGCGTATTATTTGTTTGACTTTAATGGAGTAGGTCTGCCCATTCCATTGTTCAGCAGTGCACCTGAACCTGCACTAGCAGTACTCATTGATCTTTTTTTCAGTTGAAAGATCAGAATTTTGCCCCAATTATACATTTACACCAACAAAGATGAGGGATTGGTATGGAGGGATTACATGCAACTAAGAAAATTATTGCTATGCCATTTTAAAAAACAAAACAAAACCCCCACAAACCCACCTGGAGAGCTGAAAAGAGGTAGCACCTATATTAATGTAAAAATTTAGCTGGCTTATCTTGGAATTTTTTTAATACAGTACAGTTCTAATAAGTGCTTTATAAAAGTGCTGTGCAGCTTTAGTGATGGCTATACTTGTGTCTCCAAGAAAATCATATTTTGAGTGACTTAGTGAATTGGAAGATAACTCGAGTCTTTTATAGGTATTCCTATATTAGACTTGTATCATTGCAAAATTAAGTGTGGATTTTGTGCAAGGATTGTAATACTTTTCTAAATCTATTTTGCCCAATTGTATTATAACTAGCGGTTGAAAACATGATTAAGAACGTAGGAAACAAGATTGCTCAGACTATAGGCTACAAAAATGTGCAGGAATAGTCAGTACTTGGCTTTATACGCTGATGTTTTGATGTTGAATATATTTAGAATATTAAAAGTCAAACAGAAAATCTGTAAAATATATTAAAACCAAGATAAGAATACATTGCAAATTTTAAACTGATGCTTGGAGGGGCTTTACCTCAAGCAGGGCTGGGGGGGAAGCACTCAAAATGTTGTGGAGGGGCTTTACCTGGTGATAATAGCCACATTTCAAAAGTTACATAGGTGTGTGTATGTATATATTAAAAAAATACTAGAAGCTTTACTTCGGGTATTGAAAGGTGTTGTCTAAACCTTATATGTAATTGGCACTGAGCTGCTTTTAATGCAGGAATTATTTGTAACCGTTGTATTCTTATGCTGACTTGTATAAGATCTGTACCTTTCTTTTAATGAGAGCTTGCTAGAAATTTTTCCCCAAAACATTTTATAATAACCTGTATAGAATGAAGCTGGATGGAATAGCAATTTCAATTTCTCCTGTTTTCACCAACTGCCTTCAATTCATTTATAGACAAGGTTCTGATAACTGCTTTCTTTCCCTTAGGAAAAACTCATACGGCTACCGAAAGAAGAGGGAGGACAAGTTTACAGTGAGTGTTTATGATCGTATTAATCTATACTAAAAGTAGGGTAATGAGGCAATAGGATGGATATTATGTGGGATAGCAGGTGAGATAAGTTATTGCACAAGCAATTGTATGTCACAGTTGACTGAAGACAGCAGCTCATTAGTCACATGAGTTTACTTCACTGGGGTATCAGAGAAGACTGTCCATTAATGCAGAAGCCAGGAAGTTGAAATTATTTTTTTATAGTAGCAAAAATTTTTCATCTTAGTATTACTTTGTCAGCATGCCTGTGTTCATGTCCCGGGGGAGCTAAATAGCTAAGCTAAAGTTTAAATACTCAACTATTGTTCATGTAGACATTCAAGAACATTTTATAGATCGATGTGTCATGTTGTCAGAATGTTAGTTAAGTGGACAGTTCTGTTTCTTAAATGCCTCTCCAACTACTACTCGGTAAGGGTGTACTAACACTATTGGAATGTTACAGTTCTGGTAAGGTTAATTTCAAGGTGAATACATAAGTAGCCTTGATACTTGAAAAGGCCAGACTAGACATTGGGTTAAAAAAAAAAAAAATTTTTTTTAGAACTTAAGGTTTGATAAAACCTTTGCTAAAGCCAGACTTCTCTGCGATTCATTTCTACCACACATGGCATGTTCATGAAATTGGACAGGATTATCTCCTTATTTACGTTACAGTTGCAAAGTAACCCCACTGCCTGAGCCATGATGCTTTCTTAAACATCTGGAATTGTTGTATTTGTGGCTCTTGCTGTTGAGTTGCCTTAGGGGCTTGGATAAAGAAGTATCAAGGTTTGGAAAGCCTAAAACAAGTGATTCCTTCCCTTTGCTTGCTTCTAGTTCTTGTCAAACTTCAGTGAGATCAGATTATATGTAGGATTCTCAATACTTCTTTCTTTTGTCTCTTGAAAGCTGCCTGAATTTTTATGATGATGTTTTCCTATCAACATTTTTTTCTGTCTTGGAAAGAACAAGGAAGTGTTGCAGATTAGGCATGTGAGTGGCTGGAGTGAAAGGAGTACTTTGGACACCGTAACCAAGCAGAAAGGCTCTTCCAATTCAGCTGACCTTAAATGTTATTTTAACTTTGAATGTGAAACGGTAGATGTGACTTCTTGGGAGACCCATGGTTCCCTTCTTTCAGCACCAGGCTTTAACTGCAGCCTGTGCAGCCAGCTTCCTTCTAGTCTCTTCTGGCCTATGAGTCTTCAGTTTGCACTGTCCAGTGATGTTACTTGAACAGAGGTGAGAGCTGCTGCACACCCACAACTGTGTACTCTGGGA
The DNA here is from genome assembly GCA_009769605.1 of Bucorvus abyssinicus. Lineage (NCBI taxonomy): Eukaryota > Metazoa > Chordata > Aves > Bucerotiformes > Bucorvidae > Bucorvus > Bucorvus abyssinicus. Next base: position 4,251,651 of record CM020028.1, read on the forward strand.
AGAAGCATTCTCTGAAGTGAGAGGTTAAAATTTGACCCCTTTAGACTGTGGAAATAATTGAATCCAGGGTCCTATTTCTTGTGTGTTGCTGTAGCGATTAGGTGGTGCACACAGGACATCACTACAACTGGTTGTATTTGGAGTGATGATTTCTTTCACTTTTTATTTTTTAAAGGAGAGGGTATGCATGCTTGTGTGAGAGCATGAACCTTTTTTATCAGATTGGCTCTGAGGCAGTAGATGCAAGCCAGTTACTCAGCTTGTCATAACGAGTTGTCTTGAGAAATTTTGTGCTGTTGGCAGTTTAAAATCCATTTAAGTCCTCTCTGGTCTCACTAACTCAAGATGTTAATGCTACTTGTCTCTTAATATGTTGAGGTTTTTAGGACTCATATAACTTAAAATGTTTGTAAAAAATATAAAAGCATTATCTATTGCAAGACTTCAGTCCCTTTTAAGAAAACTAAATGCTGTGATTTGAAGAGCTGTTCTAAAAAAAAAAAAAAACATTGTTCCTCTTGCAGTTTGAGCTGGATAAACTTAGTCTCTCTCTGTGACCCTTTGACAGGTCATCTGTCATCTCTTCCTAGAAGTTTCAGCCTTCACTGCTGTGGTACTCCTAAAGTGTGTTCTGGGGGTAGTGCTGGGTCAGTAGCAGTCCTAGGAGTTGCTGTTTTTCTTGCTTCTGTATTTGTTCTTTTCCTGCTTCCCCCTCAACACGCCCTTCTCGTGATATAACCTGTAGTTTGTGAAAAAACCTTGAGGGTAGCTTTGTATCTATTGCTCTTCATGAGAAGGAAGGGGAGAAAACAGTAACTAGTGCAACACCTTTCTGTCCAGAAGCGTTGTTCTCACGATCAGACTGTCTTAGCTATATACCCGTAATTATCTTCCTTTCCAAAACAGGAATCATCTCAAAGGCCACTTTGCATTTGGTATTCTGCAGCAGAGATCATCTTGTCACAGGCTCAAGCCTGGTCATGAAATGGTTACTTCTTTTGTTTACATGATGTGGATGAAGTTAATGGGTAACTTCAGATACAGCATATTACAAAAGGAATTTTGTTTTTCCAGTGTAAATAGAATTTAGCTTTACAAATCCTTACAAGCAGTCCTCACAAGTGATCTTTAACTGTGGTGCTCCTAACTCCTGAACTGCTCCCACTACTGTTGCATTTAGCCCACTGATGCTTTTTTGCCTGGGACATGTTTTTCTTCTTAGTTAAAAAAATTCTCTCTGTTTCAAAAATAGTTTTGACATTTATATTTGCATTTTCACAGTGTGACCATATGAATAATATTGATTAGATTAAAATTGTCTACACTACAGGCAAGACATGCTGTCTTGCCATTTCTTCGTATATCTGAATATGATACAAGATTCTTATTGACTCCTGTCTTTCAGAATGTTACCAACTGCACACAAATGGACTTTATATTTTCACTGTATTGTGATATCTAAACCAGTCTATCCTTTCAATGTTAATGTCAGCGCTGAAGGAAGGGTCAGTAAGAAGACTTTTCTTACTATATATAGCAGTATCACTAAAGCTTAGGCAAGAAATTTTTAAGGATGCTTATGCCATCCCATGTAAATAATAGTTAAATATTTTAAGGGCAACAATGGAAATGTGGTTGTCTTGGGAGGCGGGATGGGCAAGGCCTCTCTAGGGCTTCACAGATATAAATCAAAGTACAATTTAGAGTCCCATGTCTGCCTTTTCTGTCATCCAGTGCAGTAACCTCAACGTGTTATTTCTGTTCCAGAGAGGCCAAACACAGTCTCCACCACCCCCAAAACCTCCATCTCCTAGCTTTGAATTGGGTTTATCTAGCTTTCCTCCATTACCTGGAGCTGCTGGCAATTTAAAGACTGAAGATCTCTTTGAAAACAGACTGTCCAGTGTGGTAATAGGAACGTCAAAAGAAAGAGTGAGTAGCCAGTGTTCATTTTTATTGGGGAAAATAAAGAATTGCATACCTCTTGTTTTCAGATTTGCTGGCTTATACACAGGAAGAACCTTTTGGCTTTACATGTGTCATAAAAAATACTTTTGAAAAACAGCTGTCAAATGATATGCTGCTGCCTTCTTCACTTAGACCTTAGAATTTGTGAAACGGTGCGGAATATGAGCACCAGTATAAGTAGCTGTTAATAGCAGAGATTAGAAAATATACTCTTTGCTGGTGATAATTACCTTAAGCTTTTTGGTAAACTCAGGTGGAAAATATGTGATAAACTTCCCTGCTCTTCAAAAGTCAGACTTCTGAATTGTTTATAAAACACTTAAAGTGACAGAGACAAACTTAAAAGCACTGAAATATGAAGAAACTGCCTACATGGTCCCAGTACTCTAGGTATCATAGCTGGAACAAGAACTGTTACCAAAACCAGCTGGATCCCAGTCTTATCTTGTCATATTGTTTAGAAAGATAAAAATATACGAGATCAACTTGGCAGCCTCCGCTTTCTAGATGCACTAGAGATGCAGTTGAAAATTAGTGTTCAGTAACTGTTGATAGATTTCACTCTTAGAACTGTCTCTACCGTGCCATCTGTGAGTGAGTGTGTTCTCCTCGATCAAGACTTGTATAACCCTGTGCGGTATGGAACACTCTAGGCTGTGGAAGTTTATATTAGCTGGTTTTGCTACCTCTATTTTAACTTGTGTTTTTCTAGCTGTACTGCAGAAGTAAGCCCTGGACAGAGCAGTGCAAAGCAACCTGATGAAACACCAGAATCTCTCTTGTCTCGTCTGTGAAACCAGTCTATTGCAGAATGTCTTTGGTGCCTACATATCAGGGGTGGGTAGGGGTAGGGAGGGTGTTTGTTGGCAGCAGGGCAGCCTGCGTCCAAAGCAGTGATTGCATAGACAAGCCATCTATTCTGTCTCCTGCAAGTGGTAATAGAGACATTCCAGGGTTTGCATTTAGGGTCCATATGCAGGACAGTGCCATGATAAGAGCAGTGTTTAACTTACAGTACTGCGGTTTGTAATCTGCTCTTGGCCAAGAGCTATCTATTTTTAAAGTATTTTACCTTTATTTCTGAAATGTTTTTTGACTATGGTATTTCACATTTTAAATATAATTCCAGCACTTGCTATTGATACTGCAGCTGAAACCCCATTGCTCCTCCCAGTACAAATCTAGTCCTTGCTTTGCACTCTACTTACTGTACAGAACTTGCACTTCTCCCCTAGAGGCAATCTTCATATCCGTCAGTCACTGAGGTTTTACGGTAGTGCGGTGTGCTTTCACATGGAAAAGCTTCCTTTGATTTACCAATGTCTTTTTCTGGCTTGCATGAGTTAGTCTGTGCCATTGTGTGGAAGAAAGGGATTGCACCATATATCACCGTTGGTGTTAATAAGGATTAAGACCACAGCAGCTGGCTCCAAAGAATGATGGTGGTGCTCTACAAAGGCATTGGGAGTTAATGTTAGAATCTGGCCAATGTATACAGGCTGCTTTTCACCTGGATCTCCACATTTTTCCATGTCACCTGATGTAGAGTTACGAAATGCTGAAGTAGAGTTAAAACAACGCTACTCTTGTTTTATAGATGGGCAAGTCTGCTGTACAGAAGCTGAGTGAACTTAGCTTGTATAATTTCCAACAGCTGTTATCCAAAGATCGTATCTTTATGTTCTTTGCTTTGTGGCGCTCTTCTAGATGTAGCTCTGGGGAATGGTAGGTGTTAATCATCCCACATTTTCTAACTAGGAAACTGCAGGGCTGTCAGATCAGGGGCTGAGTGTTTTGGCCTAGGAGTAGCATTTGCATGTCTTCTTGATTTGAAGCTATTTACACTCAATTGGGTACCTACAAGTTTTGAAGTCCTGTGTTTCATGGCCTTTGAATGGTGGCTGTGCTGGGGAAAAGGGATGGCTATGTTGTTCCTTCTGTATTTACATTCTCCCATTGCTCTCCCCTCTGTTAGCAGAATCTGTTTTGGTTCTGGGGTCAGACAGGTCAGAAGCAATACAGAAAAACACAGCACTTTTTAAAACAAAATGTTTATAAATGTCAGAAATATGTTTTTCAAGATACACGGTCTTTTCTTTCTTTATGACAATTTAAAGACACTTGTGCATCTTGAACCTATTTGGCCTTTATCTAGAAGCACAGTATCACTTGGCACTAGCAGAATCTTTGGAGGGCCATGGAAAAAACCCTCTTTTCTTGGGAGCAAATCATACTATAGCGAAAGAAAGGGACTTTTAAATGATGGTCACATCCTAGTGTGCAAAAACTTTAGGGTTGTTTATTAAGTTTAGGGGTTTTTTAGCACCAGCTATTGGGATGATGCAGAGTTAGAGCTTTGAAGAAGGCAGTTCTTAGTCCATAACTCTAGGAGACATTTGTCTTGGGCTAATTAGGGTTATGTGAACAGGCGAAAAGCCTGCTTTGTCACCAGCAGGTGCAAAATACCCAGGTTGAAAGAAGTGATCATCCAGACTGTCATCCAGATATGTCCCAAAGGGAACTCAGCTTCTAGCTTTTTGGGGAAGAGCCACAGTGTGAGACTTATTTCTAAATAATTGCAAAGGAAAAAAACTTAGTTGTTACAATACATATATTGGATCCTTCTGTATCTTCCTGTAGTTAATTTACCCTCATGAATTAACTGTTTCCCGATTGTGTTAATTTTCAGGCAAACCGTATTAATTGGATATTATGATTGCCCTTCTGTGCCTTTTTTCCTCCTTCAGAATATTAACGTGGATGCAAGTACAAACACTATTCCATCGGGAATTCCTCGAGAGCCATCGTTGCCAGTTTCTTCTACATTGCCCAGGACATTTGAAAGGTCTCCTTCGCCATCCCAGTCTTCTGAGTAAGCACTTAATTACATGGCTCTTAATTACATGGTTACATTCCTCTGCTCTGAATCACATTTGCATTTTCTGTCATCAGAAGGCTAGCTGGAACACTGTAAATAGCTATTAAACTTTTCATCAATGATACAAATAATATTTTGTTGTATATTTTACCTGTAGTAGTAATAAAGCTTAATTTCTGAACAATATCGTAACAGTGATTCAGTCATAATAGTCATTCAGCAGACAAAAGTTTAGCGCTGTGTTTTAGTCTCTGCAAGTATTTAAAAATTTAATGAATACCTTACTGTCTTGTATTTAGATAGCTTTGAAGCATAGAGAGTAAACCCACGATCCTGTGGGCATTGTCCATGCAGTAAAGAAAGTTTACACTAAGACTTTTTGGAACCTGCAAGTCAAATGGAGGTATTTGGGTAACAGGATTAAGATAACTGCTATCAAATGCTATCAGAATGTCACAAAATCACAGGTAGTCTGAAGTTCCACAGGAATATCTTTTTTTAATATTTGATAGCATTTTTAAATGCAATGCTAGTCATAATGTGCTAGGCATATTATAGCTGTAACTTTTTATAGTTAAGTAAAGTTTTAGACCCATTATTAGATCATTCAATCTGCTTTTCTTGAGCCTTGCTTCCTGCTGGATGCTTACAGGGACTCCAAGGTTATGGATAAACAGCAGAGAGAGACACAGAGTACAGAACGGCTTTCTTCTTCCACACTGAGTACTGCATGTAAATCGGTACAAGTCAATGGGGCTGCCATAGTAAGTGACCTTACTACTTTAATTTCTCTTGATGATCCAGTTTGATGCATTTAACAGAATATTGCTGCCATTGCTACCCAGTGTTGCTTGAGGACCTGAGCCCGGCATCCTAAAATTTGTTTGGTGGTGGCTTCGTGAGTACTTGCATGATACAATTATTCCATTAACAGTGCAAAAGTGTTCATATCCTTGAGGTAGAAGTGTTAATACATATGTTGATATTTAAACCAGAGTATTCATCATCTTTCAGCTGTTGTAGAGTTTGCTTGAATCAAAGCATCTTGTCCTATCACAGTATGCCATTTTTCTGGCATACTGTTTTGCATTTTACCTTGTTTTGAATCTTATTATCTATACAACTTCTGTAAACTTTATACTCAAGCCCTCATCTGCATATTTTAGTGCAGCAGTTTCTTGGGACAAAAACATACCGTTTTTTTGTTCATAAAACCCAAAATTTTTTTCTCAGGATGCTTTGTTTAACACTGCTGTCTTGTTTGCTTTTTACTTCACAGGAACTGCGAAAACCTAGTTATGCAGAAATATGCCAGAGAACAACTAAGGATCCTCCTACGCTGCAACCCCAGAAAGAACAGAAGCCAAACACTGTAGCATGTGGGAAAGAAGAAAGAAAGCCCACAGAAACAATAGAGAAAAACAGAGAACCTCCTCCTGCAAAGTCACATCCTGGACAACCCAAAGACCAGAGGAGACAGTCAGGACGCAGATCGTCGCCTCCAGCCGTTGGCAAACGCTTAAATAAAGAACAGAACACCCCTCCAAAATCTCCTCAGTGAAACTAACACCTGGGAGGGATTCAAAAAGAAGTCTGCTTCCCACAAATTAAACCCATGTTCCCACTAAGATACCTGAGAATGAGTTGCTGGTTAGGAGCTTGCAGTGATACTAGGCATATAACAATGCCTGCAAGTTATTTTTCTGTGAAATACTTTCTCCCCTCTTGAACAAACATTCTATTTTTTTCTGGATATTTCTGGATAGTTGTTCTAAACCTTACATTTAGGTTGGTGCTTAATTGGAGGTGAAGCTTAGTGTGATTATTTTTTTCAAGATGTAAAATACTTGTCTTTAAAAAAAAATCAACTTTTTATTAAGCCTCTCTGTGGCTGCGTGAGTGCAAGCTCTGTATAGTGAGTTTTTTCTAAACTGTTAAGCAGAAACGTGCTGCTGCAATATTTTTAATTAACTGGTCTGCAAGTACATATCTAAAGTGTCCAAAAGACTGATAACGGCAGCTAGTGTGTAGAGTGCAAGGAAGTAGATGTATTTTACAAATTAGTATGTGACCTTGAAGATGTTTTTTTTATTGGGCTGCTGTACTAAGTGTCAGCAAATGAACTTGCACTTTTAGGTTAAATGAGTAGTTGTTTCTAGCATTTTTAAAAATTTAATCTTTTTTTTTTTGACATTTTGCACACACGAAATAAATCCTATGGAGCACCATAGCAGCCTTGCTAAGATATTTCCTTTTTCGACTTACTGCAAGCAAGTAACCATCTTCTCACTCCAGAATAAAATTGGTGTTATAATTTGCAAATACAAAGCACATTGTGAATAGAAAGATTTAAGTCTGTGAGCTTCTATGGTGGTGAAGCCTGTTAGTGGATGTTATCAGGAGAAAGCACTGTAGCCTTCTTGTGATAACTTAGCTTCCCTGTGCTTGTAAGGGAGTTAACTGAGTCAGCGCTGTATGTTCTGGTTACCCCTGTGCTCTGTGTAGACTTTTTTTTGTTTTTAAACTCTGCCCCAAGTGCTCTTTGAAAGAGTCCATATCTTAGTCAGCCTTGTGCTGACATCTTCCTGTAACTACAAGCATTGGCATATGGATTTCAGTTTTTTCAAGATGTGAGATAATGGTGTTTGTTTTGTGTGGTGGAGGAAGAGATCCCTGATATTTACCTCTGGGATGAGGTTTCTCACACTTACTTTAGAAGTGATGCGCTTTCTGAAGGACAAGGATGCACTAAATTAGCAAGTTTCTAATAAAGTTGAATATAAATTATTTTTGTTTTAAAATACCTAAAGTTTTTCTTTAAGTGTTTAAACTGCAGGAAGTTCAGACAAAACTCATTCCTGCTGACTATGACAGTACAGTTTATTCCACAAAAATGTTTATTTAAACAACTGATTTTTTTTTAAAGAATTATTTCCATCCAATATTTAAAGACTTGAATTTTATTTAAACTTGAAAATGACTTTGCCTTAACTTTTGTACAAGACAGCTTAGAGTTAATGAGGTCTGACCCCGTGGAGGGTTAGCATGAGTGGAGTACAGAATTACTCAGTTACAGTATGTATCTATTGTCACTGGTCTTACTGGGTAAACATACTGTAGTACAGGAACTAGCAGCAGTTTTTGTAATATACCTTAAAGATCTTAAACAGTTGATCTTTTTCAGATTGTTGAAAAACCTGTAAATGCAAATAGTCAATACTGTATTAAATATGTGCACTTGGAAGTGTGTGCTTTGCTTGTACAGTTGTAAATAATCAGAACATATAAAAAAGGTACCCTAAAGAAAAAATCTGATAAAAATTATTGATATTATAAATGTTGCTGTTGAGCTGGATGTAGATAAACTAAATGTTGTGGTTTGAATATTACTTTAATTTGTTGGTTTTTTTTTTTCTTATTTTATTCTGGTGTGCTGAACTGACTCTGCCTCTTCACTGCAAAAGGGAAATGGAAAGAAAGTCTTATTTGAAAGCCCTCAAATGTTTTCCGAAGTCCCTCTAAAAACAAGTGATTTAATCAATTCAAAAGTGTTCTGTAATGTAAATAGTGAATTTCAGCAGTCAAACCGTAATTTAAAGTCATTAATAAAATCAAATTTAATTGGAAAAAGACTTTAGACTGCTACAAAAATTCACACTGAAGCTTTCTTGTCTGCTTTCAAGAATATCAGTGCTTTCCTTAGTGTATGATTCATAGAACTGTAAAAGTAACTATAGAGGTTGACTCCTGATAAACTTCCTGTTACAAGCATCGATTGGTAACTAGTTGACCTTTTAAATCCAGCCTGTTGTATGCTGCAGAATTGGTCAAAATAGGGCATGCTGGAATCTTTTGATTTTTCTTTCTTGTTTAAAAAGCGCACTTTGTGAATCCTGTGGGAGGAGTGAGGACTCTGACAACATCACCAAAACGGCTCAACTAGTGCTGTCCTTGGATTTCTAATATGCTTCTCCTTTCCCCAGTGGCAGTGAAAATGGTAGCTAGATCTGTGTATGGTTTAGGCCAGCTGTATGATTCATTTTGTTTGTCTGCTGCAAGTGAAAGGCTTTCCAGCTGCAAACAATCCCAGGTGGTTCCTTACAGCGACTGTGTACAGCTAGTCAGAATACCCAACTGGTACCGGCGGTGATCTGTGGAGACCAGCGGGATGTGTTGTGCTGTTCTAATGTGTTCTGCTGCCATTTGTGCTAGGTCAATACACTGTAATTACTGCTTACCCAGCAACAGTTGGTTGCATCGAAAGTTTAAACCTTCCTCTGATGTGGTTTTTATAGCCTTTTTTTTTTAAAAAAAGAAAAAAAGTGACATGCCAAATAGCTGTGGAATATACAACTTACCCTTACTGCATTTTACTTGGAGATTTGTTTTTCCCCACTCAGTGACAAAATGGAGTTTTCAGAGTAGAGTTGTGAAGTTGCATGCAGACTGTTGCTACGATACATGGAGAGATTAAAGTGTGGCTTTTAAAATGAAAAACCTCCCAAAAGCAGTAGCTGAGTTAAAGGTTCGAGGATACAGTAACTGAAATTGGCATTTTTCCTTGTAGGACTGTGTGGTGATGCGTTCCATTGTGAAAACTAGTCCAAGTGGGATCTGAGAAGGAATCTTCTTCCAGGAATCTTAAAAAAACAAAGGTTGCTTTTAAAACGTAATGCTATTTCAGCTTAGTCCCCCAATCCCACCGTGACACTGTCATTTGCCATTTAGAAATCTCTGAACAGTGGCAAATTTTTTACGTTGCTGCACTATCCTTCAAAGATTTCAGCAGCTGGTGTGGAAGGGCCCTTGTTTGAGTGTGGTGCAGTGTATCACGAGCAACAGCTGACTGTAATGGTGCATACCTATCTCTGGATCTCCCTCAGCTAGCCGCAGCCAGGACTTCTACTTGCTCTGTAACCTGTTACACTAATAGCAGCAGACAATCGGAGATTTCTAAGGAGACCTAACAGCTGCCAATTCACGAAACAGAAGTGTAATATGGGAGCCTTCTTGAGGGTTTTTGTTTTTGTTCTTCTTCCATTAAGACTGGAATCAAGCTTACATGTAAACTATCAGTAATTTAAGTTTCCTTTTGTGTCATAAAATGTAAAACTGTCTAATTTGAAAAAAAAAAATGTAGGTTATGAAAAATAAAGATTTAGGCACTGTTGAGTTCCTGATTATTTTAATTAAACCTTTCTTCAGCAATATTTTTCATTACCTTTTGTCTCTTGCTCCCATTTTTGGAAATTGTATATTTCTAATTTTGGGAAAAAACCTTTCTTTTCTTTACTGTTCAGCACAGCTGTGGTAACCAAGGCTATGCAGCAGCAGCAAGAACACCTATACAACTCCGAAGGTAGCACTATCTGTCTCTATTAGGTAACTATGACTGATTAACTTATTTTAAAACAAACAAAAAAAGCTGATGTGATGTGTTGTTACTAGTGGTTATCGTCTTCATTTGTAGCTTCCTCAAATTACTAGATAAGGTGTTGACGTGGTCTTAATATGGATTTTAACTTTTGGGTTAGTGCTTTGGTTACATGGCTCTTAGATCTGGGTATATCCTGGGATTATCTCTGTCTTTGGCTGGTTTTAGAGGTTATCGCGGTCATGCCTCTAGGAAAGAAACACTTCTGGGATATCTTTCCCCTCTGGAAAAGATCTATTTTGGAAATACTTGAAACCCATTTTCTTTTTTTTTTTAGGTTGGTCTCTCATTCAGCCGTATCTGACCAAGTTTAACAACAGACATAAGCATGGAAGTGTTAACAATTGCTGTGTTTTATAAGGATCTTGAAGTATTGCAGTATTATTCTTCAGGCTGGATGTTCTGTAAGCTTCTGGACAGGTTGGGCTGCGTGATGCTTTGTTTCTCCACTACTGTTTGCTCAACAGAGTAGGGCAACCCAGGAATACCCATGTACCCTGGGCACTGCAGGTTTCTCCATGTTAGGCATGTCTCCACGTAAAACATGAGGCTTTGGTGATGACATGGACTACAAGCAGTTGAAGACAACCAATTTTCACTTCAGCTTGGAGTATCCTGTTCTGCCCTTGGAACTCAGTTTCCTATTACTTAACAAGTAAAAATGCATGCAAGTTTGTCAGCAATGTTGCCATAATCCTAGCATGGCTTGTCAGGACTACCCCAGCTTTGGCAGAAATTGAGCATTTATTTGTTCACCCAACAAAACTGGGCAGTGTCCCCTTTGTGCTAGTTTTCCCCAATACAAAGTGGTGTTCGATGATGGCCGCACTGATGTTCATGTTAAACAAATGATTTTGTCTCCCCTTGGGCATGAGGAGAGTGAATATGGAAGGTACATGCAGTTGAGTATCCAGAAACTACCTGTTGTCCCCAACTCTGACTCATTGCATTTTGATCCTAAGGCTTGTATAGAAAAAAGCTTTTATGAAGTTTTAAGTTTTCTAATACACTTTTACTTCATAAACTTCTGGAAGTTAAAACCTCCTATTGTGTTGATTATCATGGCTGGGCTTTTATTAGTGCAACTGCTTAAGTCAGGGAAGTGATTGAATTTCAAATTTTGCTTGTTTATAGGTGGAAGTAACATGACCCTCTTCGTGTCTGCTTTTGAGAGAAAAAGCAGTGTAGCCGTACAGAGCCCTGCTGCCGTCTGGTTACAGCAGCTCAGTTACCGCAACATCCACTCAGCATGGATAGACGTCTCTCATGTAGTTCAGAGTTCAGCTTAAGCTGATCAAGTTGAAATTTGCTCCTATTGAGCTGGTGCATGGAATGCATGGAATTGTTGCAGGAGAAAATATTGACGTGGTTGTGATTAAGCAGTGATCTAAGATTTATTAATCGTGAGGGGTAGATTTTGTAGCGGCACTTAATCACTGACCAGGGTGACCCAGTCAAATACGTTACAATCAAATAGTGACTTCGTTACAGGTTCGATGATGATAAGATTCATGCTAACTTACTCTAGGATACCCTGTGTGTATATATATATATGTGTGTATATATATATGTCCATATGCATAGACACAATCACAAAACACACACACACAAACATACCCATCCAGGCTAGTGTTAGGGAGGGGAACAAAAAGAGGCCAGCCTATAATTAAAAATTCCTTCCCGAGTTGAGAGCCAATACTCATGATGCTCCAGCAGTCTCAACAGATGATTATTGAGTCTCGAGAAGCCTGACTTCGTCCCGGCCTTTTTGCGCAGTCTGTACCTGAGAGGTGTCCTGACCCAGGGGAGATGCTGGACCCAGACCGCTGTGATCCAGGAGAGCTTGAAGGGTCTCACGTTAGGATCGCTATTTATAGGGACTGAGATGATTGACTTTTGTCAGATATTTTTGCACTCTAGCCCACCTCTGATGTCATATTATTCTGGTATTTTCTGACAGCTGTGGAGACCCAGAAGCCGTTGATTTCTGATGTTTGATATCGCTCCCCTGTTGGCCTCAACTCAAGTACGGCTGTACCAGGTTATCATGACCCAAGTGTGCATGTCCCAGGCTATCAGGAGGATATCTCCCAAGGACAGGGAGAGCAGTGCAAGGCTGCGAAAGCAGGCTCAGCACACCAAGGAGGTTACTTAGCATCCTGTTCTGCTGTCCTTCGTGATCTGTGCCTGACTGACCCTGGGCTGGTTTGTGGCCCAGGGAGCAGGAGGAGCGGGTCTGGAGTGGGCTTTGAGCAGCAGGAGGACTGTACCACCACAGCAATACTGGTACTGCACTGTTATGCCCAAAGAGCACAAGAATGCTGTGCCGAGGCTGTGCCGTGTCCTTCCTGTCCGTCGGCTTCCTCAAGCCAGCGTGCTGGCCTGTCTGAAAAGTAACTGGGAAAGAGGTTCTTTTGGAACAGGCCAGAAGCTGTTGTCATTCCATCAGCAGAATGGAGGAAGCGACAGGAATATGCAGTCGGTGCCCAGAGAAGGCTGGTGTGATAACGGTCCTGGCAGGGGCAGTGTCTTAGACCAGCCGAAGCAAACTGAGTATTTGTACGATTCACTTATGGCTGATGGAAGGTAAAAGGTCTCGGCTCAAATGTAACTTTGCTTGCTCAGGCGAACGTGGCTCTGCTCATCAAGTCATTTTTGAGCCTTATTTTCACAATAGGGAGAAGGAAGGAGAGAGGATCTGGGTTTTGCTTTAGCCTTTTTCGTTATTCTTATGTATGAGCTGTAAATGTGCTAAATCTTAAATCTGTCTCATGGTGATGGACTATCAGATGTGTATCACCTTATCACAGCTGGTTTGGGAGCAGTTCGCTACTTGTGAAATGAAGGGCAAAATGTGTGCGTGCTGTGGGACGGGAGTCTTAAGATAAAATCGCGCCCTAATCTCTCCTAAATTCTCATCAGTTTGAAGAGAAAATTGCTTTGTGTGCTTGTGTTACACCCGTACGGTGCAGCAACCATCGTGCAGTCTGGTAGCTTTACATCCCATTTACTGTAGGCAGACAGCGTCTGCAGAGTCGTAGTAAATCTACCATGACAAAGGATGCTCTGAGGAAGGAGGGATAAAGGGGTGAACTTAGAGTTGTAAAACATTCTGAAGCTAGAGAGAGCTGTGAAATGTACATGGATGGAGTTACTGACACCTAATAAGATGTCTCTAATGTCTTCCAAAACTGGAGCCAGAGTCGTATGTATGCTCTTGATGTAGCCCAGGCAGAACAAGCGCGTGAGGTTCAGCAGGTCCAGCCTACCTGACTGTCCCACCTCCAAGGCTGGGGGTGTTTTCCAGGATCTACAGTTCGTAGGCTGTAGCACGTGAGAAACCTTTGTGCTCTTGTGTTTTGTCTCTGACTTCACCTCACTTAGCTTGGGCTTAGGATGTCACCATGCAGCTCTGTGTTCTGCAGGGGCTGGCGGCTCCTGCCAGCCAGCCCTGTGTGGTGTGGTAGGCAGCCGTGGGCCTTGACGGGCTCTCTTGGCAGGAGCTCTCTGTGGTGGGAACAGAGGTTTGGAGATGGGCCGTTCACTAGGCTCTCTCTGGGGGAGAAGGTCTGTTTCTCTTCTCGGGGATCCACGGTGTCTGTGGCTAGCCTTGCCTACACAGTCTCTTACTCTTCCACAAGGAGGAATGTGATTTCTCTCTCGTTTCCCTTTATAAATAGGACATGTAAGGTTTTTAGTGATTTCCCCTTTCCTGGTATATTCTCTCCTTCTTTCTAGTGATTCAGTGCTCTTATTCTTGAGAGCTGCATCACTTGTGGAAGACGGCAGCTGTCGATCCCTGCTCCTAAGAACTGCACCAATTTTCAGAAATACAATAGGCTCGGCACTTTGAAACATTTATTTGCTGGAGTTTGTTTTGGGGTTTTTTTCCAACTTCTTAAGCGAATTTGGTACTTAAAGGAGGATTACCTCGATGTGTGTCAATTTTTAGGCTCTGTGTTCCGGAACTATAATGTATACAGTAACTTCAAAAAAGATATGTTCAATCTTTGAATATTTATAGCTGTTGCTGGGTTCATGGTGTTTCTCTGATATGAAGTTCTAAACTTCTATGTTTGCTGGAATCCGTGTCCTTCCTACATACTGGCAAATGCCAGCTCCTCCTTCTCTAGTGTGACTCATGGTGGTACTGAGGGAAGATGCCTGCCTTGAAGCTATGGCAAATAAGTGCTGGAGAGACCAGTTAGATAGTAGACACCAAGGTGACTGATTTGCTGGAGTGATTTTCTCAGAGGATTTGATTGCTTCGACTGGCAATCAAATGGTTCCATGGTAGCAAATCCTGTTTCAGGTAAACCTTTTATTTTACTTTTTGTTTGACTTAGCTTTTCCCGTGGTGACCTAAGCCCAGCTATGCTGGCTACCATCCTGCGTACCAATGCGTGTTTTCATCCTAGCCTAGAAAATCTGAAGGCAGCCACCCTGGGTTGGATACATGGAATTACATGTCAGATTTAATGTACATGGAGCTTGAAAATAAAAAAAAAAAACCAACCAAACAAGAGAAGCTCTTCGGAACTGGTTGTAGTTCTGATATGGAAAAGGGGACATAGGTACTACAGGTGGTTCCAGAATGAGAAGTCAGGGCAAGTACAGTGGAGCCGGGCTTGGTGAGTCACACAAACAGCACACCACATGCTTCACCGTTCAGCTCTAGCAGGTGCCGCTGTTTCAGTGGTTCTGACATCCCAGGACGCAGCAGACATTGGCATTGTTTTGGTGTGAAAAGCCTCTACTTTGTTTCTGTATCAAATGATGTAGAATTGCCTGAAGCCAGGTGTACTAACCCTGTTTCATGTACCTTCAGGCTGTAGTTTCTTTTAAGGGTTGCTCTTAGCTGTAAGAGGGGGAGTGGCTGATGTTTATCTATTGTATTTTTAGCCATGATATATCAAAGATTTGCTTTATTGACCTGAATGTTGCAGATCTTGATAGGCTTGAGAAATGGGCCAGCAAAAATCTTACAAAGTTCAACAAAGGGACATACAAAGTCCTGCACCTGGTGAGGCATAACCCCATGTACCTGGGGGGTGACCGGCTGGAAAGCAGGTTTGCAGAAAAGGACCTGGGAGATCCAAGTGGGCACCAAGTTGGACAGGAGCCAGCAACGTGCCTTCACAATAGAGAAGGCCAACAACATCCTGGGCAGCACTAGGAGGAGCATTGCCAGCAGATCAAGGGATGTGATGGTTCCCCTCTATTCAGCACTGGTGAGGCCACACCTGGAGTGCTTGGCTCCATCATTGGGTTTCCCAGTCCAAAAAAGGTCATGGACACACTGGAGTGAGTCCAGTGAAGGGCTGTGAAGATGATTAAGGGACGTAGAGCATCTCATACAAGGAGATTCTCTGAGAGCTGGGGCTGTTCAACCAGGAGAGGAGACAGCTCAGGGAGATCTCATACATGTGTACAAAAACCTGATGAGGGGAATAAAGATGATGAAGGCAGACTCTTCCCAGTGGTGCCCAGTGACAGGACAAGATACGTGGGGACAAAGTGAAACAGGAAATTCCGTTCAGGCAGAAGAAACCCCCTTTTTTTTTCTCTAAGGGTGCAGCTTGCCCAGCAAGGTTGTAGAGTCTCCATCCATGGAGATACTCAATTCTCGCAAGAGCCAGCCCTCAACCACCTACTCTGCCTGCCCCTGTTTTTGAGCAGGGGTTCAGACTGGATGATCTCCAGAGGTCGCTGCCAACCTCAATGGGTCTGGGATTTTGTGATCCAGGAAGGGAGATGGTTCTTCTTTGGCTTAGTTATTGATAGAAAAATCCAGATCATACTGTTCATTAAGTAATCTAATTCCCAGTGAGAGCCACTGTTGGTTGGTCACGCAGAGCCGTTCAGAGCCGAAGTCTGGCTCCTTTGCTCTGGCTTATCAGCAGATAGTTTTCAATGTGGAGTGTGGCGTGAGGGTTTCTGCCATGTTGTGAAATAACCATATATTTGACACATTTTATTAACTGTTTCAAAGCCATCAACAAGTGTATGATAAAGGTGAAATCTTCTAAAGAAGGTATTACTTAAATAGCTTGTTTAAAAGCTAAATTGAAATGACCGAGTTTGAGTAAGAACTTAAATTTCTACAGAAAATGATAATGTTTTCCAATAGTATTTCCCCAAATTCCATCTAGCTGTTCCACTTGCATGACACAATGGAAGCTGCATTATTTGGGTAACTAGTCCAAATTCTGACTATTGACCACTTTACAACATTTGCCATTATCGCCCTTTTAGGAACGAGGTAACATACAAAGCGATGCCCTGGATAGGGAGGGCCAAGGACTGACACAAGCCACTGGTCTGTTATGGCAGCACATGGGATCCGTCACTGCCACCTCCCAATGAATACTGAGCAGCCGCAGAGTCTCGCTTAGTGTGGTGTGATGTTTGTGTGCAGATGGGGATCTCCCCGTGCCTTCCAGGTTCCCTGAGCATGTCCTGGGTTAAGACACGTATGTCTGTGGGTCCTCAGGCTGTGGGCAATCCTGGTGGTTCAACAGTGCTGTTGGTGTTTGGCAACATTTCCAGGGACATCTAAATGTTTTCTGGCTTGATGCCATTTCTGTGAGAACTGGCTGTTTAAAAATAAATACAAAGTGTTGTCTAGTAAACGGAAACAAAGCAGAGTGCAGGGGAAACTGTGCTTTGCCCCAGGAAGAGAACAGCAGGCTTAGCCAGGTGACTGTAGAGGCTTCTCATGCTCTATGGAGACATGAGCACCATGACCGCAAGATGCTTCTCCACTGAGATATATAAAAAGCTTTGTTGGTCTCCTCTGCTTCTTACAAGGTCTTCCTGTCCCATGCCCACAGCTGCCACGTCAGACTGAGCTCAGCATGGTAAAAACGCCCAAGCAAATGACGCTAGAATTGCCTTGTAAGCAGTTAAATGGGAGATTGTGTTAGGTCGTTGTCTGCTAATACAGCATAAAGGAGCAAGGAGTGTGAGTATAATACACAGAAATTAAGTTATAAGCTACTAGGCAGTGGTTGGGACTCAGCTTGAAGATGTAAATAAATTGAATTTTCTACTTAGTCCGTGGAGATTGGATCAATAGGCAGTGGAGCCTGAAGAGCTGGTTGTCTGCATCTTGATTGGCCGAATTTTGATCCTGCATATTGATGAGCTTGAGTAGCAATTCAGGCTCCACTGAAATGTGAGAACACGCATATACGCAGCTTGTCTAGGCACCTATAGCGGGATGTCTTGACCTGTGAACGCAATTTCATACATGAAAATGGGCAGTGATACAATTCATTATTAATTTGAGAATACGTAGCGTGTTTTTAGTGGCCTGGATGATGGTGAACTGATAGTCTTGGTTTGGAAGGTGCTGCAATTTATTGCATGTTTCTGGATTTGCTCTTACATCTTTTCCTAGATGCGTTTCAGATGGAAACTGCCCAGCCTCTGTGGGCAATCTGCTCTGATGTTTGACTGTCCTTACAGGAAGGAGTCTTTCCTTAAACCCCTGTTCCTGCTCCCTCCCATCCTCCCTCTGCCCTGCTGCACAGAGTCCAGCTCTCTTTCCTTGGTGGCTCCCCATAGGTATGGGGGGGCTGCAGATAAGTTTCCTCAAAGTCGTCCCGTCTCCAGGCTGACCAGCCCAGCTCCCTCAGAGTCTCTGCCCAGGGCAAGTGCTCCAGCCCCAACCATTTTGGTGATCTCCTCCTGCTCTGAACTGGCTTCAATTTGAACTGCCATCGGTTTGCTGGTGGCTTTTTTGGGGCCCAAGACTGGACCCAATGCTTCAGCTGCAGTCTGCCTTCCAGCACTTTTCCACACAAAGGGGAATAATTCTAGTTGTCTTTTGCCTTTGCAGAACTGGAGACTTAAAAAATTTAAGCCCACTTCTT
Source organism: Bucorvus abyssinicus (assembly GCA_009769605.1). Classification (NCBI taxonomy): domain Eukaryota; kingdom Metazoa; phylum Chordata; class Aves; order Bucerotiformes; family Bucorvidae; genus Bucorvus; species Bucorvus abyssinicus. The sequence goes on from CM020028.1 coordinate 4,269,808, forward strand.
TTGAAAGGTTGTGTAATGCTTGACAAAGTCTGAAGTGAGTCACAGTGGCTGCTTATAACCCCGATCACCGCTTCTCACGCTTGATGAGTACTCGTCTGGGCTTTTTCTTGTACCCAGTGGCTGCTATTATGAGACAGTAAATTTTCAGAAGTATGGATTGCTGTCTCAGAGTAGAAGGGCCTTCAGGACACAAGTCTATTACTTTGCTTTTGTTCCCTCCACACCAGACACTGTTATGTTTATTTTGTTTCTACAATGGAAACTACCTTCCCAAGCAATCTAGTCCAGTGTTGTCCTCCTCTCCTTACCCTGCTCCCAGCCTCTTCCCTTGTCTCCCTGCAGCTGGCCACCCTGGCTCTGGAAGGAGTCTGAACCAGGCATGAGCAGGGGCAAAAAGGGACAGATAGGGAGAAGCTGAAGAAAACTACAGTCCTAAAGGATGTCTTTTTGCTCCTCTTGCTGCAAGGAGGGTTCAATACACAGCGCACCCCTGTGTGCCAGCAGCAGAGCGCCGTGGCCAGCGATGGAGGAGGTTGTCGCACAGGCTGGCTGGTTGGGCTGACCTAATGCCCCACCAGCCCATCCCTGCTGGCCCTGCCATCGACAAAAACAGGCGCATTTCTTCTAATGTCTTTCCTAGACAGAGCTGGCTCAAGTGAGATGCTTCGCTGACATTGAATTAAGAGGGTCATTCCCTGCTGGAATTTTAAAATCCGGTTTATAAAAAAATAATGTAGTAGTAGTGCTGGTTTGCATTTCAGCTGCTATTTAATCTGGTTGAAGAGAAGCAGCAGAGGACTTGTAAAACATGATTTATGATGTCTTCAGTGTTCTGGCACTTATTTCAGCTGTATATATTATAAAAACCAAAGACCGTATCTCTTCAACCTTAAGAGTGACTCTTGGCCCAAGATGTATCATGGTAAACTAATGCTCCGAATGCCTTTTTGACTGCATCTGAGAATACTCTGCTAGATGGAACAGTTGCTTTTGCAAAGTGTTCTTCATGAAGAAAGAAACTAGGAGATCAGCCCTGTCTTGCAAATACACTTCTAGTGCATTAAACCATTGACAAATGCAGTGTAGCCATTCTAAACTAATTTGTCTTAAGTGGGCATCTGATGACTCAATTTATCTGAACTTACTCATTTGGAAGCAGCTCAGCCGCTCTGTTCAAAGGAAATCAGCTGGATGCATCTGCTGCTTCTTGCTCTCAGCCCTAGTCTAGGACTGTCCGAAAGAGGGCTGAGCTCACTCAAATAACCTCATATTTGATAGAGACAAAGAACACGACTGGGGTCAATTACTGCGTGTTGCCTGTTCCCTGGTGGTAACTGTGAGCCTAAGCCCAGAAGCCTGGAGAGAAAGCAGTATTCTTTTAGGAGAGTGTCTTTCAAAAGCTAAATCACATTGTTCCAAATAGCTAAATCAACTAAGCGTCTCTCAACCACTCTACCTTTATTTAAGTTCATCCTTAAAAAAGGGAAATTGCCAGAGCCAGCAAATTGCCATGCTCTTTAGAGTATATTGATTCTTAAAATTACTGAAATGTGGCATCAAATACCAAATCACCAGTATCAATTCTCTTTTGACCATGAGCAACGTAGTTTTTACTGTGCAAGAAATCTGCAGATAAAGATTCGTAGGATTGTTTTTGTATTTTACAGTATTTAAGAGATTGTGCAATTACACAAATATTCCTGGATATAAATTGTATAGCAGCCTGGCACGTCAGCTTTCTCCCATGGGCTTGCAGTGGAGAGCTCTACACGTTGCTTCTCACCGTTCCTCTCCATGGGAGGCCCAAGTGAACTGTCAGCTTCTACCCAGAGAGATGGCAAAGCTGTTTGTCCTTGGTGATTCAAAAAGATGTTTTATGAAGCACTTCACAGAGATGCCCGCAGTATGTTCTCATGTGTAGATACCTAAACAAGCACCGGGTATCATGCTGACTTTTTTTTAAAGAGATTTAGCCTGTACTGGGGAAGCTTTAGTGATATTTTAAGAAGAAAACATCGATTCTTTGACTAAAAGACTGTTTTTACATTAATACTTTCATGATGTTTTTGATCAGTTTGTATCTATTAGCTTCTCTTGCCCTTTACTTAGGGAGATGACTGGCTGATTAAATTGCCCCTCCCAACCCCATCTCAGGCTCTGGAGTAGAGGTTAGACCTGTGCTGCTGGGCTTCAGCTTTGGATATTTCTGACACGGAGGAGGGAATTGCCAAACCTCTCCAAGCTAATGTTATTTTTGGTGATCTGGCCTATAATTAGGCTTTCGAGAAGACTTTCTGGGAGATCCGACTTGAGCTAGTAAGAGCTAGCTTTTTGTTGGGGCCAAATAAGAATCTACTGGTTATGGCTGTGGGGTGAGGAGTCTTAGTCTTCCCTGTGTCTGGCAGAGTTTCTGGAGACGGGGTTAAAATGGAGACTTGTAGGACACCTAGTAGAGCTAGGATTGGTCAGATACCCCGGTGTTGTGGTGTACCCCTTGGCTGGGAATACAGCATAGCAGATTTCCATCTAGGTTAAGGTTTTTTGGTTCTTCAGTCTCCTGAGGCTAAGGAGCAGTGATCGTGGTTTTGGGTTAGGTGAGCTGAAATGACAGCTTTTTGGTGGCTGGAACCAAAGCTGCATCTGTGCTTATTGGGTGTACAGCTACAACAGGATCAGTAGCTGCAGAGGACTCTTTGAGGCAGCCTTAGTCATGGACTGGATGGCAAGGTGGCGTTTCTTCCTGCTGCAATGGGTATTGCTAGGGCTTCTCCCAGCAGTGTTTGGGCTGGCACGAACAGGACGTTCCCATTACACTGATTTGGGTTTACGTAAGGGATTAGCTTCAGCACAGCTCCTGGCCGTTGTAGCTCTCCCCGAGGAGACAGATATCATTATTCACTGGAACAAAACATTCAGGAATTTCAACATGTTTTATGGGATAGAATTATTTTTTTATTAAGCTGTGCAAGCTTCAAATGCTAGATCTGTGTGAACGTACACCTGAATAACTGCTGCTCTCCTGAGACTTTACATTCTTCCCAAATCTGGTCACAAAGATTTCCAGACCTTAGCTGTCCTCTCTCTGTAAAGTAACATCTTTTCATAGTACAAAAAATATTTTAATTAGTCCCATTAAAAAAAAAAAGGGTAGAAAGGCTGGGTATTCACAGGTTAGGGATAGTGCACAAGTGGTGAAGGACTTCCTGGGGGAACTGCTGCCTTGCATTTACTATGCAGCTGATCTAGACCATGCTGGCTCCTTCTGGCCTTCAGTCTGCAAATCTCTGCAGAAACACCCCCTGCCCCGTGCTCTCTCAAGCAGATGGTTAGGCAGATGAAGAGCAGAGATGTGCTACTTCAGTAAGTGCCTTGTTGGTGCCAGAAATCTTAAAAAGTGAGTTGGAGGAAGGATAATGTACAAAAAAAGTGCAACAGAATGTGCTGAAACTTCCCGGCAAGGATATCTGTGCTGGAAGGACATGCAGGATGGTGACTGGGGGAGGAGCAAGGTCTGTGGATCAGTGAATTGGCTCTAATTGAAGGAAAAATAAGAAAGGAGGGAAAAGTGTGACCCTGAGGTGTAAAAGGCTCGATGGTCTCTGCTGTGTTGAGCACATCTCTGATGATGTGGATGAGCTCATTTCTGGCTCGTGTGGGGGGTGGGGAGCCTGCGCTGCTTCCCTATGTTAGGTGAGGATAACGTAATTCGAGAGTCCCTTTAAATACTGGACACAAAGGACACATGAACATCTCAGACAAGCGTGAGGGTTTTTATATGTCAGGTGGGAAAATTAAAATGACAGCAGGCAGCTGAAAAGAGGGATGGTGGCTGGATCACAGTGATTTCAGCGATGTCTAGCAGAGAGGAAAAGATGCTGACAGGTCAGGGAAAAACCAAGGATACAGAAAGCAGTTTATCAGCTGAGACAGAGGAAAGCCCTCTGTAAGTGCTGTAGTTCTGGGATTTGTCATGGATTTGGGAGGATGATGACTTAAGGCTGGTTGTGGAGCTCTGAGCGGCAGGAGAGCTGGTGTGTTGCACAAGGTATCTTCAGCACTTTAGACCACAGACAACTTCCTGACACAGCTGGTGAATGGACCCACCAGAGAAGGCTCCCTGCTCGACCTGCTGTTCCCAAACAGAGAAGGATTTGTGGGGCATGTGAAGGCCATCTTGGCCACAGTGATCATGAGACGGTGGAGTTTTCAATTCTTGATGAATTGGGGGGATGGGGGTGGGGTGTAGGTGGCAGTTCTACTGGCACCCTACTGGCAGAGTCACTTGGGAGGTGGCCCTAAAGGGCAAAAGAGTCCAGGAAAGCTGGACATTCCTTAAGAGGGAAACCTTTAAGAAGAAGCCATCCCAGTGTCCTGTAAGATGAGTTGGTGGGGTAGAAGACCAGCCTGGCTGAACAGAGAGCTTTGGCTGGAACTCAGGAAGAGAAGGAAAGTCTATGGCCTATGGAAGAAGGGACAGGATGCTCAGGAAGGCTACAAGGATTTTGCGAGGCTGTGCAGGGAGAAAATTAGAAGGGCCAAAGCCCAACTAGAACTTAGTCTGGCTACTGCCATAAAAGACAATAAAAAATGTTTCTGTAAATACATTAACAGCAAAAGGAGGACCAAGAAGAATCTCCATCCTTTGCTGGATGCAGAGGGGAACATAGTGACCCAGGATGAGAAAAAGGCTGAGGTACTGAATGCCTTCTTTGCCTCAGTCTTTAATAGAAAGACCAGTTCACTGAGTGCCCAGCTCCTTGAGCTGGAAATGAGAGATGGGATCAGAATGAAGGCCCCATAATCCAAAAGGGAACAGTCCAAACTCTTGCACCACTTAGATGCGCACAAGTCTATGGGGCCAGATGGGATTAATCCAGGAATGCTGAGGGATCTGGCAGAAGTACTCATCAAGCCACTTTCCATCATTCATCATCAGTCCTGGCTAACTGGGGATGTCCCAGTTAGCTGGAGGTTAGCAAATGTGACATCCATCTATAAGAAGGGCCAGAAGGTGGACCCAGGAATCTACAGGCCTGTCAGTCTGACCTTGGTGCCAGGAAGGTTATGGAGCAGATCACCTTGAGTGCCACCACGTGGCATGTACAGGATAACCAGGTGATCAGTCCAAGTCAGCATGGGTTTAGGAAGGGCAGGTCCTGCTTGACTGACCTGATCTCCTTCTATGACAAGGTGACCCACTTAGAGGCTGTGGATGTTGTCTACCTAGACTTTAGTAAAGCCTTTGACACTGTTTCCCACAGCATCCTCCTGGAGAAACTGGCTGCTCATGGCTTGGATGAATGTACTCTTCGCTGGATCAAAAACTGTCTGGATGGCCGGGCCCAGAGAGTGGTGGCAAATGGCGTTAAATCCAGTTGGTGGCTGGTCACAAGTGATGTTCCCCAGGGCTCAGTGTTGGGGCCTGTTCCCTTTAACATCTTTATCAATGATCTGGATGAGGGGATTGAGTGCACCCTCAGCAAGTTTGCAGATAACACCAAGTTGGGTGGGTGTGTCGATCTGCTTGAGGGTCAGGAGGTTCTACAGAGGGATCTGGGCAGGCTGGATCAATGGGCCAAGGCCAATGGTATGAGGTTCAACAAGACCAAGAGCCAGGTCCTGCACTTGGGTTACAACAACACCCTGCAACCCTACAGGCTTGGGGAAGAGTGGCTGGAGAACTGTCCAGCGGAAAAGAAACTGGCAGTGCTGGTTGACTGCTGGCTGAATATGAGCCAGCAGTGTGCCCAGGTGGCCAAGAAGGCCAACAACATCCTGGCTTGTATCAGCAATAGTGTGGCCAGCAGGAGGAGGGAAGTGATTGTCCCCCTGCACTGGGCACTGGTGAGGCCACACCTTGAACACTGTGTCCAGTTTTGGGCCCCTCACTACAAGAAGGACATTGAGGTGCTGGAGTGTGTCCAGAGAAGGGCAACAAAGCTGGTGAAGGGTTTAGAGAACTTGTCTTATGAGGAGCAGCTGAGGGAACTGGGGTTTTTTAGCCTGGAGAAAAGGAGGCTCAGGGGAGACCTTCTTGCTCTCTACAACTCCCTGAAAGGAGGTTGTAGTGAGGTGGGGGTTGGTCTCTTCTCCCATGTGGTAAGTGTCAGGATGAGAGGAAATGGCCTTAAGTTGCACCAGGGGAGATTTAGGCTGGATATCAGGAAAAATTTCCTTACAGAGAGGGTTGTGAAGCATTGGAACAGGCTGCCCAGGGAGGTGGTGGAGTCCCCATCCCTGGAGGTGTTTAAAAGCCGTGTGGATGTGGTGCTGAGGGACATGGTTTAGGGACCCTGGCAGTGCAGGTTGAGCGGTTGGACTCGATAGTCTTAAAAGGTCTCTTCCCACCAAACAGTTCTGTGATTAATAAATACCACAACGCTGAATGTGTTCTGCTGTTTATTGGCACCAGGAGAGGAGTGACCTTTTTGCTTTCTCCCCCGCTCCCTGGGAGCCCGATGGGCTGCAATAACCCACTTAGCAGGTGTGTGGGCGGTGGGTGATGGCGTCAGAGTGACGAGAGGGAAGCATCTTATGCCATATCCTTCGCGCTACAGCGCTCTAAAAATAAACGCCATCTCATGTCTGGAGCCTCTGGCTGTGCCTCGGCTCCTTTTGGCTGTTCCTCTCGTCGGTGTGTCTGTCAGCGCTGCTCTGCGGCAGCTGATGCACTGTGCTGCCTCTGAAGCATCTGAGTCACTGGGGACCAGGCTACAGGGAATAGGAGTTCTTTGCATGACAGGGCATGTAGAAGAGCCATGGAGCCATCACTGGGCCCACTACTGAAATTTCAGGGACTGGGACTGCACCGGTGGCAAGCAGCTCCTCTGGGTGCCGAGCTGGGGAGCAGAGGTTTGGCCTCATCCCAAACTGGCACCAGTGGCAATGAACTATTGAGTGGGTTTAATTCACGGCGTGAGGCACAGGTTGGCAAAACCGTGCTGGCTGAAGGGAGCATCTTTGCTGCAGAGCTGGGGCAGGCATGCAGCTGAGCTAGCTCAGGTTAGGAGGAGGTCCCAGGCAGTGCCTGACCAAGGATGATACCAGACGTGGTGAAAGCAGTGGGAGGTGGCTACCTCCATGGGCCGTGTCAGGTCCCCGCTGTACTCACCGCTCAGTGCTCTTGGCATGTTTGAACACAGGCTGTGGCAGCGCGGTCCCCGCTGTGCAGCTCGAGCTGGCAGCACGCTTAAACAATTCGCCATGGGGTGAAGCAGCAGAGGGCAGGACATGGGGCTTGGGGGCATCTGGAATATTCATCTTGGGATGGGAAGCCTTAACTGGAGAGGCAACACTTCGACAGGTGACTTATTTACACATAGCAAGTGTAGGATGGTTTCTGCAAGCACAAACGTGAGAAGTGAAAGAGAACAAAACAGAAAATAAAACCCAGGTGGACAACGTTGCTGTTAGAAAAGTGCATCCACCATTGTCTCCCTTTCTCCCTTGCTTTCCCGAGATGGACCCAGCATGTCAGCCACCCAGAGCACTCCAGCCCCAGTGACTATGGGCAACCACCGGGGCAGACTGGGCTGGGCTGGGAAGAGGCTGCATTTGGTCTATGATGTTCATACATCAGTGAGACCGGCAGCCGCTCAGTGGGACCTGCTTTTGCTGAGATCCTCATCACCGTGCCCATGGAGCTGTTGCAGGTTCTTTATCCATTACCTACATGGCTCCTGCTGCATCTTTTCTCAAGTCCAGAGCTAGGACTGCTCAGCCTAGAGAAGAGAAACTGTCCTGTGTGTATAAATACCTGCTGGGAGGAGTAAAGATGACAGAGCCAGGATCTCCTCAGAGTACCCAGAGAATGGATGAGAGGCAATAAGACACTGGAAATTGCATTAAAATGTAAGAAAAAGCTTTTTTATGATGAGGATGGTCAAGCACCGGAGCTGTTGCCCAGAGAGGCTGTGAAGGCTCCATCCTTGGAGATATCCAAACCTGATTGGACGCAGCCCTGAGCACACTGCTCTGGCTGACCCTGCTTGAGCAGGGGTTTGGCCTGGATGATCTCAAGAGGTCGCTGATGTTCCCAGCTGATGAGTGGTTGTGTGGTCCTGCTCTCTTATCCGTCCCCCAGCTTCAGTTGCCCGTCTGACCGGCTGAAACAGCCGTGCGTATTTTTCAGCAAGCTGTTTCTGGTGTAGTCTTTTTGCCTATGAAGCCCCTGGATCCCCCCCTTATTGAGCAGTAAGATGGATGCCTCACCTTCACTAAAGTGCAATAAAGTGGCACATTATCTTCAGACTTAAGGGAGACTGAGTGGTAGGTGAGGGAGAAAGGAGCCTCTCTCCCTCTCCTCTCTGTGTGACATGAAAGCCAAGCTCATGACTTTCAGCACTGCTCTCCCTGAGCTGCTCTATCTCAGAGTTTGTCTGTAAGAAGATAACCAGAAGAGTCTTGGATTATTTTTTTTGATAAAATAAAAAAGGTTTTAACTGGTAGCAGGTCAGAGATTTTAGCATTGTTTCAGTCTGAGATGGTATTAGAACATACTAACTTGCTGAGGAGAAAGACTCAGGTAGGAAACTACCCCTGGGTGCTGTGGCACTCGTTTGACCAGGCAGGTTAACGATGGCTGGGAACTGGCTGGGGTCAGTGTGGGCAGGCTGCTGTGTCTGTGCACCTGGCACAACGCTGGGGGAGTTGGGACTCCATCTCGTGGGACAGGGAACAGGACGCTGACTTAACCCTCAGCATTGTCTAGTGTGCTCTTGTGACTGTTGCCATATCTGGAGAAGGCAGTGGCACGTTGCCCGAACCGCATCTGAAATGTTCTTGTGCGGGTGTAAGCATAAGGAACACACACATGTACGTATGTTTATTATTATTCTTCATGTAACCTGATAGTCATCCAACCATCCCGAGAACTGTTTCTGTAAAGAGGAGAAAATTAGGTTGGAAAACTCATTTTCTATGATGCTACTCTATTTATTCACAAAAACCATGTAACGCTTTCCTGCACCACAGAAATAGCTGAAGCGAAGGTAAGCGTCAACCTCTGATGAACCTCAGAAGTGCTCTCCTTCAGCTTTTCCATCCAAGCTTGCTTGTACAAGATGTCTTTTCTGTGTTCTCCTCCATTCTCCCCTCCATGTTTCACACCATTCAGAGAGCCCTCTCCCCATACCTTGCCTGTGCCGTGTTTTCAGGTGAGTTCAGGTCTTGGCATTTTGCTGTATAATTGTGACTATTTCCACAACCTGATTCTATAAGAGGAGTCTGGGGCTTCCCATAACTAACTGGGAAAAGGAGCAATGAGCATGTACTGTGGTTACAGCACAGCTTGTGAGGGCCGGTATTTGAAGGCATTACTAACTTCCCCGAAATGTCCTCCTGTACCAGCCTGCAGAAGCAGCTGCCGTAAGAAGTTCCCATATTTCATAGTTTCTTCCCACGGAGTGTATGTCAGATTGTAAGTTCCTGAGAACAGTATGGAGCAGAAGAAAAAGGACAGAAAATGAGTGTCCTCCTGAAACCCCAGTTTCAGTGTTGGAAGAAAGACCTCAGCAGACCCCTGACTAGTTTAGGATCAGGTTTGTCCTGTTCCCTCTTCTCCACTAGCAATATCATAGCCAACTCCTTGCATCTTAGCTGAAGCTGCACCGCTGTGCCCCCTGCTGCATCCCCTCAGTTGCAGACCCCCCTGGATCCTGGTTTTGGCAGGGCAACCCAAAATGGCAGTGGCTTCCCTGGGGAATTCCTGCACCTTGCACTGCCCGTGCCCTGTGCGGGCAGGAGTCCTGTTTGTAGGAGGATGTGAGGAACTAATTGAACAAATAAACAGACTGAGAGAAGCAGAAATTTCAACCTGAACTTCTCGCTGCGTGACACTGAACAGCTTGTCACCTTGCAGGGCTTGGAGTTGAGAGAGTAACAAACCGGAAAAGTCATGCCCGAGTTTTGAAACATCCTGATTAGTATACACGAGAGAAATAGATCAAAAACCAAGAATAAGCAATTTGAAATTGAAATTGAGTAGTTAGGCAAAACATATAAACAGAACTTGGTTTTTCAAAGGGAGGATGTGGCTTAAAGCTCTTGTTTTGCCAAGCAAGAGAGACAAGAGGGAAGACTTGGTTCTGGTCACTATTCCTAATTACTTCCTTTGTGACTGCAAGATGTACACAGAGGAGGAAAAAGAAGATGGGAAAAGGCTGGGGGGGACACAGGACTTTCAGGATGTTGTTGTTGCCCATGGCACCTCCAAAGGAGCCATCAGTAGCAGCCAGGCCCCTGGGCTGGACCCGATCTCACCTGGTCAGGGTCTCACCTCGCTGGCCCAGGTGAAAGGCAAAGTATCAGGAGAAAAATAGTGGGGTATGGAAGAAACACAAGGAGGAAGAGTTCACGTGTCCCAGGGCAATGCCCTTTTGAAAGGATGGGTGCTTGGTCAGGAGCTCCCACCTGGTGTGTTGCCTCAAGCATCGGAAGGAAGTTAGAGCTTCTGAACTGCAGCCTGAGGGGAGCTGAAGCTGATGCAACAGCGCTCTGTGTCTTGGGGAGTGCTGCCTGTCCTCCCACAGGCCCCTGGTTCGTTTGGTGGCCAAGCCTGCTCAGCCACATTAGTCCTTATTAGGCTTGCTTGGCATCAGTCACCTTGGAGCAATTATTTCCAGCCTCACACACTGGCCTACCAGGTCCTCAGCCTCATCCTTGGGCTGCATCGGTCAATCCTGTTGTTCAGACTGAGCCAGTCCTTTGTCTCCCCTTTGTGCTTTCTGTCGATATTTGTACCTGGGATGCCCTGGAGCTCTCATCTACTGTTAGCAGCTGAATACGCAGGTGACAGCTCCTCTTCTTTACAGAAGCTGCTGAAATTATAGCAGCATGGCTTTTCCCTTACCCCTTTGGTGACCAAAAATATGTCAACTACAGCAGCACACGAAACCAAACGCCAGCACTGAGAGCGCTCCCCTGGCACAGGCGCCTTTTTGGAAGCGAGCAGTCAGGGTAACAGGTCTGACTCAGCCGGGTGAGGTGGCGTTCAGAGGCAGAGATTAAGAACAAATGTGAATTCGATGAGGTTCAAAGTGTTAAACAGCAGGTACTTCCCTACTGTAAATATTTTGCACAAAGCTTTGTCAGGGTTTTAAATGAAAGGGAGCAGAGTGACTGGAGCAAACCCATCTTTGGTCAGCTATGGAGATACACCTGTCCTGACCTGCAGCATGAACCGGTGAGCCCCTGCCTTGCTTGGGAGTATCCATCACTTTGGCAGGCTTGGGTCCAGTTCAACAGCAGGAGCAATACCGCTGTGTCCTGTCCCCAGCACGCCCTTTGCAGCGGTGCAGCCGGCTCCCAACCAGCACCATAAACCCTGCCTGACAGCAGCCCCCCTGCCATTACTTTTTCTGGAATGTTCTACTTTAAGCGCTATCAGAGCAAGCAGTTACAAATAACATTTTCTCCCTCCTCCTCTATTCATCTAGTGGATTGCAAGAAGAAAACTGCAGTCTCCTTTCTTTACATTTAATTTTTCTATCTGGCACTAGAGGGCAGAAGGAAGGACGGTGGAGCCTTGCAACCCAGACCTGTCTCTTCTCAGCAGCTATCTGAGGGTGCAGAAATAAATCTGGCTTGAAAGGCTTCTCTCTTTGCCCATTACGAATGCGCATCAAGGGTTTCGTGCCCCAGCCTCTTTAGTGCTATTAAAGTTTAATAGCTCCACGTTGCATTTCGGAGGTAACACAATGCAAAGCAACCCTCTGTGCTCCCTGGCAGGCGCTGTGCCAAAGTGGCACCCCTGTTCGCTCTGGACGTAAAGTGGGCATTTGTGGTTCCTGGAAATGAGTTTATGGGATGGAGAACTTGTTTTGTCCCTTGCGGCAAGCTGTGTGCCCACCCTTAGCATCCCTTTACTTTGAAAGCCTTCTCCCTCCAGCCCAGAGTCTGCAAGAGGGTGTTTTGCAGCTCCACAGCCGGGCAGGGGGCAAGTAAGTGGCATGTACAGGGTGTGATTTGCCTAGAAGGTGATGGAGCCAGGTTAGGAGCCAGGAAATACCAGCTCTTCGCAGGCTCAAGGGATTTCTCATTAAAATCGATGAAGATAGAAGCATTTTCATCGTGCACACAGTTGGACGCCTCATCACATGTTTCTTCTCTCTGCCAGAGAAACACTGTCTGGGAGCCACCGGGGCTGTGGCACGAAGGATTAAACCCCGCCACGATGCCCCGGTTCCCAGACCGCCTTTGTCAGGAGGAGAAAAGAGCATGTGAGCCCAGGAGGCTGAGCACCGCGTGCCCTGGTCAGGAGGCCCCGCGGCCGCCGGGATGTTTGTTGCCATCTGTAGATAAGGAGGGGCTGCCACGAGAAAGCCATGGTGGGTTTAATGTGGGTTCTGCTCTGGGATGAGGAGAAGCAGAAACCAACTGAACCAGCTCCTTCCGTGTGTCTGGCTGTCACTACCTGACGGCTGAAGTGTGAGGGGCAGATGGCGGTGGATAGCAACTCACTGGTTTTACACCCCTGTTGAACAAATTAATTAGATTTTTCTGCTGATTTTTGCAATGTCTGTAATTAACATGCATGATATAAGTAGTTATTTAATTGACAAATAAGACTAAAAATATTCTCCCTTTTTGTTTTTCATTTGGTTCATTTCTTAGGTGCCTCACTTACCAGGATGAAATGATCTGACAATTGGGGGTAGTGCAGAGACACTAAACTTCTTAAATTCAAATGAAAACGAAACGTCGCTTAAAAGAGTTTTCACAGTCTGCCACACTTTTTGAGACTATGAATTCTATTCTGTTTTCCACAGAGGAAAAGGAATCTTTCATGTGCTGACGGTAAAAAAGACACCAAAAGAGGTAGCAGGTAGACCACTGGTCAGGACAATGTGGAAGAGCTGACATTAGGTTTATCATCTACTCATTTTGACCTCTTAAGCACAGTTTTTCAAGAAAAGCACTGATTTTTCAAGCAAAATTTTGGTTTCAACTGATCAGCATTTCCTGAGTGGAGAAAACTGTCAAAAATTCCGACCACATCCTACCAGCAAATGCTGAGAGAAGCTGGGACCGAATCCAGCACTCCTTGTCTCACCACGCACTGCAGCTGCACCTGGGAAAGAGTGATGTCCTAGGTCTCAGCTGTGATAAAGCTCTGTACAGACCCACCACAACAGTGGTCTTTTCCTGAATTATCTTGCAATGTCAGCATGCCGATATTTGCATCCTGAGCTAATTTAGCAGCTCAGTCTTGTTCATGGTCTAATGCGTGGTTCTTTGTTCCTGGACTGGAAGGGCCCACGCTGCTGGCCCTCAGGAGCCACTGCGATGTCCAGCTCCATCTCCTGGCCCTAGGGGAGGTGAACAGAAGGACATATTCAGGAAGAGGTATGTGTTGTACCTGATCTCTTCTTCGTGTTTGGACAGCCAGCACTTCTTCAGTGAGGAGTGGTTGTTGAATCACACTTTGCTTAACTCAAAGGGTGTTCTCATTCTGAAAGAACACTTCAGACAGGGGTTGACAAATGATACATGGTCATAGACAGATTTTCAGATGAAGAAGTAATGCATTGGCTGAAATAGATTTGTAACGTTTGTTCAGCAAACAATGCATACCTTGATGGGCATTAGGATTACTTCTCAAATAACATGTAAAAAAATGAATTTGTCATAAACTGTGAATAATTGAACAATCTAAAGCATAACGTATGCAAGCAACATCCAGGCTGGCATTTCTGTGCGATGCCAGCAAACATTCAGGAGACTGAATAAGTCATTGAGTGTTTCACCCAGGATAATATTTGGAAGACGTCAGGAATACGTGAATATAAACAAAGAGATGTGGGACGGGCATAGGAAATGATCCTCACTCAGAGAGAAAGAGTCCTTCTCCAGTGGAAATAACCAGTTTCAGGCAGAAGATGTTTGTGTTCAGTCCTGTTGGCCTTACGCAGCCGCTAAGAACTCTATGTTGACTCTGTTCTTCAGCAAATGCATAAGACCTACGGGTCCCACGGATAAGAAACTTCAATTTTGCCTCTGATACTATTTATAGATAGCATAAAACATACCAACTAACTTAAAATCACTGCAGGGAAGCAGCTAACAGCATGACCATCTCAGGAGATCCCTCCATGGGACAGATGTACATCCTTCCCGTAACTTCTAGAGTCTGAGAGTCACCAGATCCTCTTGCTGTTTGTCAGAATAAACCAATGTTTGGCTGGCCATAAACTGCTTCATGAAATATTTTGGTTAACAGAACATTTGCACGTTTCTGTTCTATAATTTTCCTTCAGCTGGAGAGTTTTTAGGACAGCGACTTTATTTTCTTTACTCCTTTATCCCCAGCTCAGGGGACTCCTAATAAGGTGGAACCATGAAGGAGGATGGCACAGGCTGCTTTGATCTGTATCGCCTGTGGAACTGGTAGCTCCCCAAATCATTTTGTGGTGCAGTGCCAGCGTTTCACAGGAACCATGCCAAGTGATGACATAGCCCTGGCCTACCAGGGCTTCCTCCAGCCCTCCATGTTACCCTAGGGCTCTGTCTAACCCAGCTGCGGCATCTCTAGCACATAAAAGCCATCACCGTGGCTTGTGGTACAACGCTGCACTCAAGACTGCTAGAGAAATGCAAGCTGGATAACTAGTTTATATCTACTGGGTAAAGAGGAAATCAGGAGAGCAAAGAGAATTTCTGTGAGTTTCCCTCATGTGGGCTGTGAATCTACAGCTCTGGTATTCTGACCAAGTTTTAAAGAAGTGAGAGGAACATTTCCAGTGTCCATTTCCATTTTGCAATGGCAGCTGAGGGCACAGAGTGACTGTTGGCCTGGCTTTGGCTATGCCAGGGCACAGGAGACCACCCCCAGCCTGTCCACCACCTCTCTCACACCGTGTGGCAGATGGTCCCCTCCACAGACCTGTACATGCTGCTGTTCCACCTGCCCACTCTGCTCCCAAAGTCCACCTGTTAAAACCTCCACAGAAAATATTCAGGTCAAAAAAGTGCTTAGCTTAAACGGGCAGAGGAGAGTGAGGGATCAGCTGCAGTCCCTGCCGTGCCAGCAGTCCCAGCGGTGGTACTACCCAGAGAGGAGACACAGCTCTCAGCAGCCCAGCCTGGCCTGGCCCTGCTGCAGCTGACGGCTCGGTCACATAAGCCTGAGGTAAGCTAAGCAACCTTTCCAGGTGTTTATCACCTTCAGTTTCAGAGACTGGCGTGGCTGCTGGTGGAGCCGCTGGCTGCTGGTAGGCCAGATGGGCTCCTCTACACAATAGAGCTTAGCACCGTTACGTTGGGGGCTCCTTCTGTGCAAGACGGCAAGGGGAGGAAGATCTGTATCTCTGAGCAACCATCACTGGTGTTTTTTTTTTTTAAAGGCTAAAGATAGACTCCATATGGGCTGTGCGCAGCGCAGTCTGACCATACGTACCATGGATCTTTGGTCTTGGCCTTTCTTCAGGCAGTAGGAGACCTATCGTGAGAAGTATCCTAGTGGTGGTCCTACTCCTCCAACAGCCTTGACACTGAGTGCATTGGATGACTTTTCAGTCAGATCAGGACAGTGAATACACTTTTATTTATCAACTATACCTTAAATATGACCTGATACTGCAAATTGCTCTCACCGGTCTAGAGGGGACATGCACACAGGAAGGGAAAGCGGGAAGGGTTTGTTTCCAGCAGGGTGCAATGGTCTGGTATGTTCATCAGCCGCAGCCCCTGCCTCATCTGTTTTGGGGACTGCTGACCCAAAACCACATGGTCACCATGTGATGGAAGCACAGGGCTTCCTCTGCAGGGAGATGAAAGTGAGGATTGCCAAGTAACTTGCATCCCAGTTTGAAATGGCAAAAGAGAAAAAAGAAAGAGATCGCTTTCATGTGCTTTTGCTGACGTGGTTCTGTTAGCAGGGCTTGTATCACTGGTACTGTCTGGTTACAGAAAATAAACAATTCCCACCTGACTATTACTGTTTCCACTACAATTTTTTCAACAGTCTTTGGCAATTTCAGTCCCTTGCTGAAGTGATTTCTGCAGGGATGGAGAGAGGAAAACTGTTCTGGGCAATGACGGACACCATGCCAGGAGCGAGACAGCTTTGCTTCTATTTTGACTGGTTTTCCTTTGACATTTCTGTACTCAGACATGCAGCCATCAAGCAGACCTGCAGAAAGGTGCTCGCCAGCTTCTGAGTACCATTAGTGACCAGCAACCCAATGCCCTGAAGGTTTTTGCATGTTCCAGGCATGGAAATGTGAGCAAACACTGGGGCTGAAGCAGGCACCTTTACCTGCCAACAGCGTTGTTTCTCCCTGGTTCTCCCACTGCTGCTGCTTGGTGTCTGTTTGTTGTGCTCCCTGCTCAGCATGGAGTCGCTCTTCTGTGTGTGAGGGAACAGAGCAGGAGGGGGAAAACCTGGTCCCAGGGAAAAACACAGAACAAACATGCAAGGCAGTGGGAAACTGCAAAATTCAAAATCCAAGGATGGAGACTTACTGCTCTGATTATGCATAGTATTTTTTAGGGAAAAACATGGCATTTTTAAGGAAAACAACCAGTCACGGTTTATACGTACCTGGAGACACAACAGTTCCAAGACATAAATTCGCTTCTCCCTGCGTATCTATAGTAGCTACCTGTGGTTCTGGATCTCAAAGAGCCTCTTCTAATGGGAACCACTACTCAGTACAGCAGAGTCTCTCAGTGGCTGCAGAGTACAAGCAGGATGTTTCCTTCCGTCACGTGTCCGATGTGCATATAAAGGTACATGTTCTGGAGATAGCCACCTGCACGCAGCCATTTTCCACTGCTCATTTTCTTTTCCCCTACCTACTGAGCTGTGAATTCCCTTATGCACTGGTGGAGCTACTGCTCATTAAAACTAAACAGCTGAGCAGATGCTGAAGGAAATAATGGGCTGGGAATAAAGAGGACGTTGGTCATACATCGCCAAAAATCTCTGCAACAGGCTTTTGTAGCTCACTGAGTTTTCATCTATTCCAAATCAACATGCAAACCAGCTCCACTGGGAGGAGAACAGTTCAATGAGGAAAGGGAGATTCAAATTATGAAGCATTGATTGCCAAATGATACAGAAGGAACCCATCATATAAAATATTGTGCGCCAAACAGAAACTGCAACACGGTAATGGACGTAAGTGCAAGTCAATCTCATTCTACTGCCACCACAGCCATAACTGACAAAATGAAAATTCTCTCCCTGCCATGCCCTGAATATGTACCTCTGATCCGGGAAGCTAAGAAGCATGCTCTCGCTTTCAGGAAATTGATATATGTTCCAGAGAGGAACCAAGCTCAGAAATGGCCTACATTAAGTTAATATCTGAGTATACAAAAAACTTAGGGCCAAATTTAGCCTTCGGTAGCATTAGTGTAAATGCAGCATAGCATCACTGGGTAGATGGGACTTTCTGGATTGTAAATGGAGGGTGGATTTGGCCCTTAGAGGGCTGTAAGAGGAAGAAGGGAGAGTGAATCCCATTATCCGGCTTTGCAGATAGCGGTTGACATATGAGTGTGCTGCTCCAGATGGCACGCTGGTGAGAGCCCTAACATGCAACAAAGGCATAGCTCAGGTATCAGCCTGCAATACAGGCGCACACCGATGAGAAGGGAGAAAATACAGCCACAAGAGATGGGGAGGTAAAGCCATGCTTGCCAAGGTAATTTTTTTCACAATTCCAATTAAAAGTCAACATAGCAGTAGGCACATTTTTAGCATGTCAAACATACCCACTGTTTTCCTGGCAGGAACGTAGAAGGGGAATTCATGTTTCATCTGTTTACCTTGGTGATGCTACCTGATGCTCTCTTTTGCATCAGATATGCCCAGACAAACACATTTTCATTTCTAACACAATTTTGTCCTTTTGCTTTAAAACTTTGATTTTTAATAAAAAACATGAATCACACAGAATCATCTGGTTGGAAGAGACCTTTAAGATCATCGAGTCCAACCATTCACCCTGCACTGCCAGGGTCCCTAAACCATGTCCCTCAGCACCACATCCACACGGCTTTTAAACACCTCCAGGGATGGGGACTCCACCACCTCCCTGGGCAGCCTGTTCCAATGCTTCACAACCCTCTCTGTAAGGAAATTTTTCCTGATATCCAGCCTAAATCTCCCCTGGTGCAACTTAAGGCCATTCCCTCTCATCCTGACACTTACCACATGGGAGAAGAGACCAACCCCCACCTCACTACAACCTCCTTTCAGGGAGTTGTAGAGAGCAAGAAGGTCTCCCCTGAGCCTCCTTTTCTGCAGGCTAAACATCCCCAGTTTCTTCAGCTGCTCCTCATAAGACAAGTTCTCTAAACCCTTCACCAGCTTTGTTGCCCTTCTCTGGACACACTCCAGCACCTCAATGTCCTTCCTGTAGTGAGGGGCCCAAAACTGGACACAGTACTCAAGGTGTGGCCTCACCAGTGCCCAGTACAGGGGGACAATCACTTCCCTCCTCCTGCTGGCCACACTATTGCTGATACAAGTCAAGATGCTGTTGGCCTTCTTGCCCACCTGGGCACACTGCTGGCTCATATTCCATTGGCTGTTGACCAGCACCCCCAGGTTCTTTTCCACTGGGCACATTTCCAGCCACTCTTCCCCAAGCCTGTAGGGTTGCAGGGTGTTGTTGTGACCCAAGTGCAGGACCTGGCTCTTGGTCTTGTTGAACCTCATACCATTGGCCTTGGCCCATTGATCCAGCCTGCCCAGATCCCTCTGTAGAGCCTCCCGACCCTCAGGCAGATCAACACTTCCTCCCAGTTTAGTCTCATCTGCGAACTTGCTGAGGGTGCACTCAATCCCCTCACCCAGATCATTGATAAAGATGTTGAAGAGGACAGGCCCCAATACCGAGCCCTGAGGAACACCACTGAAGTCTCTTTTGCTTGTGTTTCACATCAGCAACTTTTTGAAATGTTGCATTTCTGATCAGTATTTGATTTAGTTACAGAACAGAAAGAATTTTTGGTGAGGTTTTATTTGAATACAGCAAAGATTTCTGGTGACTTTTTTATTAAACTCGCTCAAACAGCCTCAGGAATGAATTTCCTCTTTCTCTCTTTTCTTGGTTCTTTGGTTGTTGCATGTTCCTGATTTTTTATTTCTTTTTGTTTTTTTCTGTGTGCTTTAAAAATCATTTTTATAGCCAAGAACACAAATGATTCACAATCAGAGCAAACAACTTCGTGCAAATAGCAAGTTTTCCAGTTTGCTGGCCAAGCTGGAAAACAAAGGGTCAGGGAACTACATGCATTTGGAGCTGATTTGAAATGAAATATTTCGTTGGGCACTAGTTTTTACCCCCTTTAAGAAATCAGCTTGGAATCACATGAGAGAAAACTATTCATTTTGCAACATCATGAATCCATGTCTCCTGATTCTTTCTGTCATCTGAAACACTTTGCTGGGCTTCGTTTCCCAAAACCGTGCTCCGTGGAGGTGAATGCAAGACTGCTGGGAGGAGAGATAATAGCACAGGATAAGGAAGAAGACGCTTTCTTGGAAACAGATTTCCTGGGGCTGTAAATTAGGAGTGAGGCCAAACCGGAGGATTAAGGTCTGAATGTCCTCCTGCATTTTGTGAGTTCATCCAGATTTCCACACTGGGGATCTATCCTCTGTAATTAGTGGGCCTGAAGCTCAAGTCTGAATGAGAAGCTTGTGAACAACCCTTCCTGGAGCCAAGCTTTCATAACCCCAGGGCTCAGCTCTACTCGGTCTCCGTGTTGCTAAAAGCACGTTGTTCTTTTTGTGGAGCTGCCAAGAGGAAGCACTCGGGACTGCTGGGAGAACGGAGTCCCCAGTGCAATCTTAAACAAAGGTTTTGAATTCCCACATCTCCAAATCCCTTGAATTCCACATGTGCTCTCCTTTCTACTTCTCATCTCCCTTCACACATTCCTCTCTCTGGCTCTTCTGGTTTCCTTCTTTTGCCCATGAGAGGCTTGGTTTACTCCCTCAAGCTTGCCAAGCTTGGCATGGATGGAGCAGCTCCTTCCCTCCTCCACAGTTAGCAACAGGGAGTGGTATGGACCCCCTTTGCTTTTTATGTGAGTAGTACAAGGGTCACATAGGAACATCTGTTTCTCGAGTGATTATTATTCCCAATGAGCCTCAAATGTACAAGGCCTTTTTGCATATGTGCTGCAGGTCTTAGTGGCTTCATGGTGGCTTCTGAAGCAGACCACAGTGAGGTTAGATGGATGGCACACAGATGACTTAAGAAGACAGAACATTATTCTCATACCCTATAGAAGTCATGGACTGACCCCTTTCCCTCACCACGCCTGGGCTTTACTTCAACACTCCATTCACTGTCCTATGCCATGTCTACAGCATTGTTTTTTCCCATCAGCAACTCTTTTTTCTTTTCTAAGCCTATTTCTTTCTGTTTACCTCATTCCATAATTCCTGCTTCTCTTTTAATTTTTTTTTTTAATGTTTTGCCACCTTCTCTCTGTTTGTATTTTCGGTAACCCCAGTCTTGGGGTGGGGGAGAAGGAATAAAAATAACAACAAAATCCCTTACTCTTTTCATTTTTTAGATCAAAGATGACTGCGCAACCAAGGGGGAGAATTCAGGGCAGCCTTTGATGCACAGTATTGATGTTGGCTTAGCATGAAAATCTCCTTGTGCTGTATTTGGGCCAATTACCAGAGGTCCATACGATTAACCTGAGACACACTGGCCCCATGTGAAGCAATGAAATTTAAGGCCTAGGGAGGTTAATTCAAATCTTAGATGTTTCTATGATAGGAGATTACTTACCCTGTTCCTTTGAATTTGCTAGGAATCTTTGTGCTGAGGATTTTGATAGTCTGTCAAAGTTGTGCTCTGGCAGCGTGCCTCTCGCTGTGATACGTGATTGCCTGCCGGTGCTGTTGGGCTCTGAGCACTGTAACTGGGTTGTTTCTACAACCAGAGGTGCTTTTGCTCTCACACCTTCCAGCTTCTCAGGGGAAATACTTCCCAGGCTCCTGAAATGGCGCCTGAGCTTCTGCAGCACTCTGCAGCAATGAAACGCCACCTAACCTCTTCATCATCATGGTTCTGTAGGATTTTTGCTTATTGTTCTTTGTACAGAGTTTCGGCTGACCAGTTTTGGTCAAGACAAGATGTCACACAGCAGAGACAGGAATCTTTGAGACCCACGTGCAGACTGGCACAGCTTTGTCTCCAATGGGTGCCGTGGTTTTCTGACTCCAGCCACTCTTCAGAAAACTCAGGATTCACTGGAGCTGTGAATATAATTCTTCCGTAAATGAAAATAGCCTTTGTTTCTCCCCTTCCCTGTAACGAAGTGGTACCCATACTGGCACCCCTTGCACTACATGACCTATATGAAACGAAAACCTTCTGTTTTGGACAGAAACTCCTGACTGAGCTCCAAAGCAGCAAGGGAGTACAAAGAAGGTGGAAACAGGGACATTTCTTCATTACTTAGAGCACAGCCAGCAGGTCGAGGGAGCTGGTTTTTCCAAGTCCTCCATGCAGGTCGTGTGAAACTGTACCGGTGTCCAATCTGGGGCTCCCTAATATACAACAATGGCAGATGGGAGTGAAAAACTACCCAGACAGTCAGGGAGAGGGTTTTCTTTTTTAATTCTCAGGCCTCAGTGTGTAATTTGATTCTGCAGAACATCATGGCTCAGATCCACAAAATAATGTATCCAGCTGTCCGTGTCTCTTTGGGACCATCGATTTAGAGCTGCTGTGAGAAAAGACCCCTCTGGGGCTTGCCTCCTTGGATCTGGCTGGTGTTTCCTCAAGATCAGGTATGTGAACACCTGGAAGATGGCTCCCCCTCCCTCATACCATCCTCTCTTGGTGCTTACTTCCTTACAGATGGCTCTTCCCATGCTCGGAAGCAGGACGGCCAATCTCTCGCCTCTCGTTCACCTCATCTTTGAGAACAGAGCTTGTCATATTCATCTGTGCTCTGGCACTGGTCCGGTGTTAAAAGCCAGCCCAAATTACACTAGCCAATCCCCAGAGGAGGGCTCTGGAGTTACAGTCCAGCAAGTACACTTGCCTTTGCAGGTGTGTCACGGAGGCACCCACAAACCAGACAGCAGCAGCCATCTGAAAAACGTGGATTTATTGCAAGCAAATGTGCCTGGCACTCCGACTGTCCAGGTTCGGGTGTCAGTTGGGAATTGTCACTGCACAACAGATTGCTGAACACTGAAGAACACACTCTAAGGAAGGATGACCCAAAATGTGCCCAGCTCACTGATAGAAAGGGAGAATCTCTCACCTAGTGATACTGAGAGGGTCACTCACCAACGCCGGGGTGAGGATCACTCCATCCCAGGGAGGTACACTGAGACGATATCCCGACTCGAGGGGAGAGTCTCCGACTGCACTGCCTGCTGCTCCGAGGAGAACCAGCTCCAAATGGTTCTCCGGCAGGGCCCCGTTTATCCCCTGGTCAGGGTGAGCTGGGGGCACTTTCAGCCAGCACAGGCAGGAGGCAGTTAATGGAACCCAGACTCCGAGACACCAGATAGCCCTGGGGGGTGGCACCTGATGTCTCTTGGGTGCTTCTGCAGGGCCCTGTCTTTTCGGCAAGCTCCGTGCAAGCAGTCAGGGGGGTTGCACTGCCACAAGGTGTCCTGAGGCTCTTCCTGGAAGAGCACAGACAAGGTCTGGACTGCATCGGAGCTAGATCCTCTACACATTATCTCTTCAGGGGCTGAAGGAGCTCCTTTTATTGCTTGTAGTCTTACATGGAGTCTGATGGCACGCACAACCTTCCTCCTCGTTCGTGGGCTCTGAGGCAACTGCTTTTATCTCCACCTGATAGGTCTCTGGTCAGACCTCACTGGACAGCTGATGTGGTTTCCTATGAGGACCTTCTCAGGACCTGAAGGTTGTTTCTGCAATCAGGTTTCTTCTGCTTGAGAAGCAAACATTCCTCTCAAGCCCCTGGGGCATAAACCCGTATAACAGTCATGGACACACCTTTTGTAGGCTGGAGGCTCCTTATCTCTTATCCCTTTCATACACTACTAGGCTATGATGAGATCTTTGTAAGCACTTCTACCTTCTGTCCTTTTTTCATATTTGCACAGTCGGTTGTTTAATGGGTGGTGTGATCTCATTCCAGTTTGAAGAGAGCAACCTTTGGTTTAGATGGACTCAGATCACTTTTGAGATTTCGGATTGCCAATTGCATCGCTGAATTAGGCAACGGTGATAGTATCCCTGGACTCAGGATAGCACGGTCGCAGTTCAGACTTTGCACTTATGCTAAGTGCACACTAAGTGCAGACGTTGCACTTATGCTAAGGCACTCACCTCAAATTGAACAGGTTTGCCTTCTGTCTTGGTCCTGCATAAAAAAAATGCATAAAGAAAATTTTTACCTGTTTGTGCCTTGGCATATGGCAGCCATAGATTTCCTTAGCTGTTCTGTTGTTTATTGTATCATTTTTTGTTATATGTTTGACCACACCGACAGAGATTCATCAGGTTATTTAGCTGCAAAACACTATACATACGCAATGACTGGGCTTTACAAATCTGAAGCGTTTCACTAGACTGGATGGCTCATTACTTACAGGATCATTAAAGCTGGGAGACAGATAGTAAATAGCCCATTAAATCACCCAGCCCCACCCCTGGCAATAGGTGATCTCTTTTGTCACTCCTCACTGGACATTTCACCTTGTTGAACCAGTTCAAACCCAAGGCTGCTCCACAGCAACCTGCCAGCAGAGCAAGTGAAGGACAAGCAAACATCAGCCCTTCTGCTGGAGGAGAGCTGGATCTCTGCCTTGTCTCTCACACCATGTATCGCTCTCATCATGCATTGCAGCAGGAACACGCAGGGCTGCACTGGCAGGGTGGCAGAGCCGGCCCATACCTGGGGAGCAAGAGCTGCCGGTCAGGTCTCAGGCAGCCACAGGAGCTGCCTGTAAAAGGTAATTTGTCACTTTTCATTCTATGGCAGTTTTGCAGATAAAAAGAAGACTTGAGTCCCCAGGGCTCTCCATCTGTCACCTTTCATGAGCACTAAATAATTTAGTAAAGGAAGTCTTTACATGCTCAGTGCTTCCTTTCTATATCTGACATAGCTCACCAGAAACCCTCTTGAAAATAAATATACCTGAAAATAAAGCTTTCTCAAACTAGTCTGAACCCCAAATATTTTCAGAGTTAACATCTTCTGACCTTTGGTTGCTGTTCCTTATTAACGCCAAATTGATATAGTATTAAAACCAGAATTCCATCTGTTGTAATAGCCTTGTCTTTGCCTATGCAGCAGTTCGGATGTCCTAGCAGGTACAGTGAAAGTGCTTTTCTTTGTGAAGAAGTTCTTTATTTCTTTTTATATTCTGCAATTTCCTTAAGCATAGTTGCTAACTGCCATTTTTCTATGCAAAATAGTTTCTTTTTTCCCCTATTCCTCATGTTCTTTCAGTTTTATATCGAGAAGGAACAGGCTGCCTGAGTTTCACATGCTAAATGCTCAAAAAAATGCTTTGTATGTCTGGACAGTCAATGTGAGAAGTCTTCAGAGATACCTGATCTGAAAACTGGAGGAGCTCAGTACTTTCTGAAAAAAACCTGAAAACCAGAAAACAAAAGACATGCCACTGTCAAGGTATTTCAAGCGGGGAATCTATCACCACTAGTGTTTCTGAAAGCTTTTATCCACTTCCCTTATGTCTTCTTCAGACACAAAGAACACAAAGAAAAAAACGACTGCTACTTTTAAATACTTAGAGATATCCAGTGTACCCGCAACAATGGTGTCTGGATTGTGGGAAGCACTGATGAGATGCCCGATTTTTAGGACCTGCCGAGAGGTGTGAGGCTGTTCATCCTGGAATCCAAAGGAGGGTCCATTAGCTGGGGAGGGAGGTTGCTGCCAAGGAGGGATATGAAGCCCTGCTGCGAGGGGCCCTTCGTGGTGAAGGGGACCTTCTCCCAAGTGAAAAAACATTTGTGTTCAAGGAAAGGATTTTGTATTGGGTTTGTGTGGGAGAAAGGAACAGCACTGACTGCAGATGTTGAGAGGAGCCTCATGGAAAACCATTTTTAATGAGCCACAAGTTTTATTATTTTTTGGACCTGAAAGAGCTTGTTATTTCTCTGTCCAAGTTAAATCAGAGTTGGTTTATTCCAGTCAGAAGCACCATTGAAGTCCATAGGAGTTGGACACATGCTTTAATGCTTTTGAAGCCGTCGTCTTTCATTTCTTTCTTTTTCCAGTTGCTGTGTTCCTCATGCATTGGTCTGTACATGTACCGATTCAACACAAACAAGTCAGCAGAGCTGCCTGCAGATCACAACGCTTCATCCTGTGCCTATTTGAGATCCACAGCCCGTGCCAACTCAAATCTCACCAAAAGTTGCAAGGAAATATTATGTGACACACTTTGCCTGTGAAAAACACATAAAACAGGTCTTCAAAGGTTTGGTGGTCCATTAAGTCAGCAGACACTCAGTCGAAATGTGTCTGGGGAAGGTCACAGGCTGGAAGAACCAGGCAGAAAGAGTGCTACAGGAGCAGAGGTGCATGCTGAAGTGCATGGCAAAGACTTCAAGGTGCCACATGCCCAGTTGGTGTGACCCTATGCCCGGCTGGTAGGAGCAGTCACCTTGTGTACAACCTGGTACCACATCCAAATTCTGACCTTGTCAGCTGCTCTTCTCACAAGGACTAACTACTCTCCAGCAATTGTGTCCATCCCCAAGGCAAATATTTTACGGAGGCATCATTTTGTCCCTCCATCCATCTATGCGTTTTGTGGTAGAGCTAGCTTATCTACAGCCTAAAGATTTGGGTCCCTCGGAAATCATCCACCCAGTCTCTTTGATAGGGGATGTGCTGGATAAATCCTTAATTGAACTTGCTGACCCACCACAAGCAGTTGCATTTAGAAACTGAGAAGCACATACGGTGCTCCAGTCATCAGAGCATTATGTGGGTGAACTAGGCTGCACAGCGATCGAGAGATATGTTAAATACTGCTCACCTCTACATGGTTCAAATCCCCTCTTGGAAGGAAAAGCTCCAGCTTTCTGACGCACGGACCATTTCAGAGACATCACTGGGAATACTGCAGGCTTACAGGAGATGCTATGCTCCAAGTCCTTCCCTAGCTCATCAGAGAGCAAATGAAAACCAACAGCTCCTGGAAATGCACCTTTTGGGAGCTGGGAGCAGCAGAGCAGTGTAGGTAAAATGCAGGAGCTTTGTAGGGGCTTGCGGGAGCCTACGTAAAAGCTGAAGTATCACAAGATGGCCTGAAACAGAAGACTCTTGTAAATTAACATAATTTAACAGGATTACACCTTTGATCTTGTCCATATTTACAAAATAGTGAATGTGGAGCCCTGAAGTAATTCAAGGAAGTACTGACTTTAGATGAACCCTCCCCATAAACCAAGGCCCATTGCAAATCACTTTTCTCAGCTGCCCAGCCCTGTTAATGCCGGCTCTGCAATGAGCTCTGCCAGGCCAGTGCTGGCCAGGTACATTTTGAAAAACCACGGGAAAAGCAGAATAAAATGACTACTTAGACTGCACAGGTCTGGGGACAGGGGCTAAATTTTTCTTATCTCTCAGCAGCCCCCAGTGCCATGATACTAATCCCTGACTACCATCTCTCTGTATCCCAGTCACTGCTCTACAAGCTATTGTTGCGATTATAACTATAAAAATTAAGAGAAGCCCACATCACTCAGGTATTTAAAAATAATGCCTTTTAATTTTTAACCTTAACTTCCTTGAGGGCTGGCAGGTTATGTGTATATGCTTGTATAACCCTCTTATTGCAGTGCAAAATGTTTGTTATCCTGATAGGTGTTTTGAGAACACCAGGGGTAGTTTTGCTGCAAAAATAAACAAGCAGGGAATGAATGGAAATACTGTTCAATCAGGAGTCCCTCATTGATAAAATACCTGCCACATACCTCTGCCTAAAGCACACAGACACCCTTGTATAGCAATGTGGCAAGTGGCCCACTAATCATATTCCAAGTAAGACCTAAAAAGGAAAATTTCTACAGTCTTCAAATCTATAGAGGAGCAGATGGATGATGGTAAACTCTAAGTGCTTTACTGGCTGCCTGCCTGCCATCCTCTGAACAAGGGCTAATAATAATATCACTTAAAAGAGCCACTGAAAGGTTAGATCAGTTTCACTGCTGCAATTTGCACATAAACAAATATCTGAGTTTACTACATCCTTTGCTATGACCATGGTCAACAAATTCCTGGGTGCAGCGTTTACCCACTGACTGGGGCTTGTGCTTACCTTTCAGGAGGAAGAAATCAAGACAGTGGATCTGGATCCCAGTGAAGTCAGTGGCAAAACACAGACAAAGTTTCACTGACCATTGTTTTGAAAGACAACAGCTCCCAGGCTCCAGTCAGGGGGTGGGGAGGAAAGCTTGCTCCCACTCACCTTCTGGCTTATTCTGCAGCTTTTTAAGCCGTTCTTGATGATGGGAGTTTGGAGCCTTTGGTGTTATATGTGAATCAAGGGAGGCACAGTCTCACTTCGAACTCCTGAGCAGGCATGTGGTTATCCCTGGAGTGGTTTGCACAGCTCTCCCATAGCCAGGGGCTACCGGGACCTGCGGTTTGGGACTTCATGCTACCACTGGCCTGGCTTTGTGCACAGCCTGGTCAGTGCACAGCCAAAATATTGCAGCCACTTTCATCCCCAGCAGAAAGTTCTGCTCTGAAGGAGGCAAGCATCGTGTCAGCAATAAACACAATGAACTCCCCTCTCATCAGACACCAAGCAGAGACAGGGCTCATAAGTGCTACTGAAAAGACATAGCAGGCAAATAACTCTGGATGTATGGGTTCCCACATTAAGGGGTTTGATTCCCCTCTTTTTTCTCTTCCTTCATTTCTTACATGATGAGGTCTGTGAATATTTGAGGTCAGAGCCATGAGCTACCACTTTGCCCTTCCTCCCTCTAAGGGTTAATATACTCAGATTCGGATTTTACTAACTGGGTGAAACATGGAAGGCTTTTTACATGAAATGGGCGTCGTAGAAGCTACATCAGGGAATAAAATGATCTTGAAATTATTTAATTCCAAATATCTTCAGAAAATAGCTACAGAAAATATCTGAACAAAAGAATAAGCAGGCTCAGCACCTAGAAAAACACTTGGATCCATTTGAATTGACTAGTCTAATACAGAAAATGCTTGTTCTTCATTTCCTGAACCTGAAACCTGAATGAGGCTAAATGGCCCATCCTGCTCATTCTGTTTATTTCTTTACTTGTTTTCCTCTCTCTGATAAGCTCTTTCGAAATGGTTATTGCTTTCCATTTTAATTGCGAATAAACAGGAGCCTGCCCAGCTGCACCCTCCTTACCCGTTTCTGCTCAGATCGCTGACTTTCTTGGTGAGAGGACCAGGTTTGGTCCATTCGCCAGGAGTTTGGTCACCATTTGACTTCTGTTATCTCCTGAGCAGGACAGGCAGGCTGTGATGCTCTCGTCAGTGGGTGATGTAACCAGCAGGTTTTCAATCCTCTAGATCATCTTCCTTTTTTATAATGATATGACATCTCTGCCTGTTGCCAAGCAAACCAAACAGCACAGGCAGGGTAGGCATTTGCTGTACAAGGGCTTTCTTATACTATTGTTTAATATCAAACGCAAACAAAACAAATCACAAAAACCAGCCATGATGCTACACTGACGCACATTTTGCAGAGTCAGTGTGTATTCTCTGTCCCCCTGCAGAAAGAGCTGCCAGCACGCCCTAGGGAAGAGCATCAGACCAACACACCTCACCACATGCAGGTTTCCGCAGGCAGATGCGGAGGGGACACATACACCAGCGCTCAGGGACCCAGGGACGCACACAGACGCAGCACAAGGAACCCCACCAATCTCACACTAACCTAGGGACTGACTATAGCAGCATCCGGATGGTCTGCTGCAGGACTGTTATTACCACTACTGCCAATACCAACCACCCCTTTTGATCATTTAATGCTTTCTGTTACTAAGAGGTTCTGCATTGCTGGTATTTGCAGCCGGCCTTTGAAATGTTGCGGAAGGAATCCCCGGAGCTATGGAAATGCATTTTCTTTTCCATTTTCCATAAAAATTAATCTAGATCTTGCTGAGTTATGAACTTTGAAAATGGCAATTTCTCTTCTGGCCTTTCACGTTTCCCCTAGAAAAAGTTAGTAGTGGATTTTCAAACCAATAGCTCATGACTGGTTTTGTGCCCCAAAGCACGCCTATGTCTACACAGCAGGGCCAGCTCCAGGCCCACCAACAGGACATGCTCCTCCAGTGAGGGCATTGCTGGGGCCTCCAAGGCAGCAGAGCAAGGGTGGGTTGGAGTAGCCTTAGCTGCCATGTGAGGCGCTTACAGGTCTGACGACCAGCTCTGGCTGTATCAGATGTTGTGGAAATGGAAAGAGAGACTGGGGTTCCTCAACCCACCCCTTTCTTCCTGTCTTCTGGTGGGCCACCCCTCATCCTGTCAGTAGGATGCTACATGTTAGCTTTGTACAAGGACCAGCTGGTGTGTCAGCAGAGGTGGTAGAGGTGGCAGCAATGCCGAGTAGTCAGCATGCCTGTTCTAGTAATACCCTGTAATGGAAGCATACCAAAAAAGACATAAGAGTTCGACATAAAATAATTAAGTTTTCACCTCTTTATTTAAGATTACATAGAAAGTGACATTTAGCAGTGCATTAAAAGAATTCTATTTAGGCTTCAAAGTCAAGCATTGGTGATGAAGGAAAGGGATGATTAGTGTGCAGCCTTAATTCTGTCCCCTATCTGCATTATGTTACAGAATTTAATTGTCGAATCACTTGTGCCTCAGGGAGGGTTCAAGAGGCAGAATCAAGACAATTTTAATGCAGCATTAATTTCCCATCTTTGCAGTACATAATTTTGCACCTCGAGTAGCTATTTTTTTTTAATTTAATTTACAAGACAAAGCAAAAAAAAAAAAAGAAATCTGCAGAAAAGGAAGTACAATTATTTATGAATGGGAAACTGAGATGTGGAGCAATTACAGAACCTGTTTGTCATCACGCAAAAAATACGGCAGTGGAGAGGGAATTTAACCTAGTTTCCCAGTAGAGTTTTTAATCACAGGAGGCTGATCCATGATGGAATACTTCTGTGCAACTGCTGTTTAAATTAAGACGGGTTTTATAAACAACTTTTACCTATAATGCCTGTATTTTTACAGTGTCCAACTGTCACCTTCACTTTCTCCTGTACTTTAAAATAAAAAAAAGCCCATGTCCTATTTCACAGGTAACAATGACTAGATAGGAACCTCCTTTCTATGTTTTCTATTCTCCACTTTATTGCCCATCCAGGATTTTGCTTGCCTTCATTTTCGTTACTGAAAGATGAGTTAAGAAAGTGATGGCAGTGGGACAAGCCTTTCCTGCAGGTCACCTTTTCCACCACAACACCCTCATGATTGTGAGGGCCCTGCGTGATGTGGAAGGCTTTCTGCATTTGTGGTACGTGATGCTCAGCACCATTTTCCAGGAAAAGTAATTGGCCATTGGTTTTCCAGCTTTGCACGTGTTCACACAGAAAAGGAGAGCCTGGCAGGCATAAGCTGCCCTTGGTGAAGAACAAGGTGCTGCAATTCAGCTACCTGCAACCTGTACCAGGATCCCATTGGCCCCTCTGGCTGGCATGGATGGACATGACCAATGAAACAAGTGTGTCTGGAAAGCTGGTGTGAGGTCTGGTTGTCAAAAAAATCCTGTTCAGTAGATAAAGGCTTTTGGGGTGTGCTAGGTGTCTTCACTAAGACCTTTCTGGGGCCAGGAGCTGCTGTAAAGCTGCTCTGACCACCAAGCATGAAGCCTTGGCCTCACTTAGGAGTAGACTCAATGGTGGGGTCTCAGCAGCTTCAGCAGAAATGTCATCGTGGCTACATCCCTCTTTGATCCTTCTCCTGATCATTTCCAAAACGCCCCATCCAGATGCCCTGTGACCAACACAATGCCTGCAGCCTCTGGGGAAGGACAGGGTAGGAGGGCCAACAAAACAAGGCTTTTCCCTATGCCAGTGTTGGAGGGGATATCAGAGGCATATTGCTCCCATCACTCTTATATCACCCTGTGTTCTCAGCCCGCAGAGGGAGCATAACTGCTCTTCTCTGCAGCCCTCTGAGTTCAGGAGCTTCTTCTCCTTCTCTCCTTTGGCCAAGTGCCCAGCCCTGACCTCCTCATGTACCTGGCTAACCTTGTCCCTATAGGCACCACATACATGTGCACCCTCCAGAGAGGAGACATCTCATGCACACAGCTGGGAGCCAGGGCAGGGAAGCACTGAGGGGATCCCCTGCTGCAACAGAAACCTCCTTGCCATTAAATCCAATCTCCTACAGGACCGCAGCCCCGTACTTCCTTCCAGCTTTCTCTAGGAAACGGCTGTGAGTTCTGGGGGTTTTGTTCCATCCCGGGATACAGTTATGCAGCCTCTGTTGGTTTGCACAGACTTGTTCTGCCATTAGCTTTGTGCTTTGTACAAACAGCAGGGAAGCACAGCTGATGGCAGACGCGGAGGTTCCTGGTCCTTGGGCAGAGATATTACGCTGAGCTCACGAAGGCTAATGCTAGAAGGGTTAACATGTATGCCTGAGCCAGCAGGGATAAATCAAAAAAATCTTCTCTCTTCAGCCTCTCTTTCTCTACATATATGGCCTTCAGCTGTGCCTCCCACCAGCTTACAAACCTATCCCCGCAGCTCCCTGCGAAAGAGCCAGGGCTTGACTGAATTTCTCAGAATACTTTAGGTACAAGATCATCCTCCCCTTAGCCTGAACTCTGAATGAAACCATTCCGATGCTCAGAAAGGGTTGCTTAACAAGTGCTTTTATTTTCTGCACGCTTCAGCTCTGCCATCGGGACACCTGGTACACAGAAAAGCCTTTATTTACTACGAGGGATTTATGACGTGGTCAGAAACAGAAGGGAAATGCTTCTTGATGCCTTGAGATCGCTTTGCAGCTCCCATCCCACACAACCACCTGGGAAACTGTGAGCTGCTTTTTGCTCCCTTTTGCAGAAAAAAATCCGTCTTTCCCAGTATTTCCAGGTCACCCCTCTCTTCCTCGAGGATGCAGCTATATTCCCTGTACATGCACAGATGAGTAATTCTGCAGAATGCTGGAGACCCTGCTCGGTACTGCTGGGTAAACGAGATGCGAGGAAAGCTGGGTGACTGTTTTGTGAAGATCTCTGCTGTGGCACAGGTGTTTTCCTGGAGTTCTGTACCAGCTCACTGAAGTGACTAGGATGCTTGGCAGTGAAAGATCAGCCCTTTTATTTACTCCTAGAGTTGCTGTGTCGCCCTTTTGGTGAGGTGCTTTTTTTCCATGACAGGCAATGGGTTAGAGGACTGATGCAACCCATGATGGGACCAGACACAAGACTTTGAAGTTACCAATACTGATAACAACCTAATTCAGGCTTTTATTTTGCAGCTTATCCCAAAGGAAGCCAAGAGCTCATGCTTATGGTGAGGATCAGCCGTGTGCTCCCTCCCAGAAAAAGAAGCTGGACTCACTCGCCCCAGCATGGCTCCCATTGGGATGGATGGCTGTACAAACCCAAGCAATGCTTCGGTCGACTGGGACACGAGGAAGATAGAGGTTTCAGCTATCTCTGTTTGTCACTGCAGATGTACGTCCAGATGTCTACGTGCTAAAGCAGTAGCAAAGCCACTGCTGAACTTTCTTGTGTCTTATGTTACTTCCTTTTCATGATCAAATGAACGTTGGACAGTTTTGTCATAAACTCCTGGGCACGACAAATTCCAGCCAGTTCATAAAGTAATTAATGATCAGATAATTATTTTGGATGGGAAAGCCTGGCTACGGGACTGCAGCATGGAGAGACACTATGCACTGTAAAAATAGAAAAAAGATAAAACTGTGATATTAAAAAAAGCTCGTTTTCGATGAAACAGATGGTAAAATATCACAAATACTCTGACAGACTAAGCAAAGCAACAAGCTGAAAGGGAATTATATTTGTTAAAAAGAGGCTTTGACATATCTTTCTGGAATGTTTCTTCACCAAATTTCTTTCCCCAGCAGCAGTGTGTCTGAGCTGGGCTACAGTCTCTCCAAGGATGTAGCGCAGCCTGTGACACAGGCAGAATGAATTCCTACCCAAGACTGAGCCCAGACAGTGCATTCTGCTTGTGTAACAATGTCCCACACTGACTGCAGCAGGGCACCTGGCTGGAAACCCATCACCTGCACTCACGCTCACCCAGGTGCCTGGTGATGCTCCATCTCCAATATCAACCCAGGGGCATCTCTGCCTTCATCCTGGGACAAAACCCAACCCTTGGGCTAAGTCATCTTGGGATTTATAATGCAGTGCCTGAGCTGGAGGTTGAAGGGGATACCTCATCACGGAAGAACCTCCTTCCTGTTGTGCTGCCCTGTGAGAACAACCTGCTGTTTTTATTTGCATAATCCCCATGCCAGGGGCCCTCTGTGGATTGCATGTGTGAAATAGCTGCTGAAGAACAGCTTGGTCTTGTTGTCTGTCTCCTTGGGCCTGCCTCAAGCACTGGATGTGGTGACACTTCCATATTATCTAAATTAGACCCAACCTCATCAGAACCCCACTGCATCCAAGAAAGTCTGGTGTCACATCCACACCCCATGATCTCCCGGGCAGGCACCACCAGAGGGGTTTCTTCTTACCACGGCTTAAAAGATCTGGTTCTCACTGCAGTTTATCCCAGGCTTGTTTATTGTTTTATTTTCTCCCTGGCTTTAAATGTATCCTCACCTTGCAATTTGTCTTTATGACTGGCTCATAGGAGCGATTGCTGGGCATGCCATCATACATCTGCCTCAAACTTGAGATGCAGGCAGCTTCACTCTTCCCATTGTTTCCTTGCTAAATCACTAATTCATTACACATTAAATGTCAAACAAGATTTTTAAAGCCTTACTCACAAAGACGAGCATTTACTCACATGAATAAGCTTCCTTATGTTATGGGTGTGCTTCCATGCCCTTTGAATGAATGAAAGAATATGACCTCTCAACCATGTTATCAGGAGGCAGATCTAGCTCTAATTTTGGTTTTACCCTTTGCTTATTCTCCCAAGACTTCTAGAAAGTCACGTCTACAGGTGATTCTTCCTGAGACAGGCTGGAGGCATGTAGAAACACAGGCAAGGACCTCAGCACCAAGGTACAAGCCTCTTGTGCAATCTTGCCAGCACATGCATAAGGAAAAAGGGAATGCGGTAGGTTGTTTGGCCAAATGTGTCCTTCATGTCAGCTATGGGATAGATTTAAACAAAACCACTTACCACTTCTGAGTGCCATGCAGAGCACAATTTATGCTGCTTGTCTCTAATTTGAAGAGAAGACATAATCTTTTCTTAGGACTTTCTTAAAGTCTGAGGAAGCTTAGAATAACTATAAGGTTAAAAACAGGGGGCAAAGCAATTATGGCTAACTTGCAGTCTCGTAATTCTATGGAAGATCAAAGTAACCTATGTATTTCAGGAAAGACTAATTCTCAGTGTAATGTTTCTTACAATTTCTGCAGATGTTATTTTGTTCTTGATTTAAATTTGATTTTTCTATGGGAATTATTCTTCCAGCAACTTAAATTTACATGCATTTCTATCTCCCAGATACATAGACATATTAGTTCCAGCTGCATCAATCCAACCTCCTCTTCATTTTTTGGAAGTTGCTCTTGCTTACACAGAAGTAACTGCACGTTTGGGAAATGGTCCTAACTTGGCAGGTATTTTATTAGGAATGTGGTGGGTTTTGACCATTGGGAAGAGACATTACCTATAATGAACTCCATTGCTCTAACTCATTCAAGATTATTCTGGAAATTTAAGAAGCTAAGAAGCATCATTTTAGAGTAAAAAAAAAAAATCTCAAGACTTAAAATGGTGCTAGATTAGTTTCAAAGTTGTCAGATGTTCCCCATAAGAGCAGGAAACTCAGCTGAATTCAGTAACCCAAGCAGACCTGCCCATGTGTCTCAGGTGGTCTATAAAACACCCCTCCTTCATAGCCAGGCAACCAATAGCTGTGACTAAGGCTGAGATTATGCTCAGCAGAGCAATGACTAAAGAAATCTGGTTTTTGGAGTACAGACAACAGCTATGGATCCATTGTGTCGAGGAACAAGTAGGTAACACTCTGCATTTAACCTTGATCTTAGTTTAGAACCTCAGGTAACTTGCAAGAGGTGTATAGCTTGTAGTTCTGAGCTTCTTGTTTGGATTTTAAGGTTACAAGATACTAAACTAAAACTTCTTTAAAGATTGTTTCAGTCTTTAAAAAGATGGTTTTTCTTTCCATGGCACATCTAGCCATGAAGTTTACATATTGTATGAGCATGCATGTCCCTTTCAGATTTATTAGTGAAGGGTGCTAAATAAATTTGCTTTAGGAACTAAGATGGAAAGTGGGCAGATTTCAGCCTTAATGCATTTAAGCTCTTAAGTGTGCCACTCCCTTTCTTTTCTATGTTTGAGTAACTTGAACTACCTTATTTTAATACAGTTTGCATACACAGCACATATTCATATGTTGTCATTTTAAGTGCAGTTACATTTTGGCAGCAGGGTGATACAGCAAACGAGATGCGATAAAAAACAAAGGGTCCTTGGTTAGGCTCTAAAAAACTGACTAATGCTCAGATTTTATGTCCCAGTTTAACTTTCACTGGCTTGAAGTAACAGAGAGGGTCAATTAATCCTCCTAACAGGAAGTAATTGCATTGCTGTTCCAATCCAGTCTGCAGAGAAAAAACGCTGTGCTATTTTCAAAGAAAGCAATTGCTGTACCAAGCCAGGTTCCTGAGCAATTTATTTAGCGTCAATTTGTGACAGCCTCCAAGATCTGTGCTGCCACGTCTGTGCATTTAATGTCATGGACCTGGACGTAATTGCTTGTCACAAATGCTGCAAAGTCCATTAAAGATCTTGTTCCCTCCAGGAGGGAACTGAAGCTGCACCTGTGATCTGTGTGGCCATGGCTTTGTCTGT
The DNA here is from genome assembly GCA_009769605.1 of Bucorvus abyssinicus. NCBI lineage: Eukaryota > Metazoa > Chordata > Aves > Bucerotiformes > Bucorvidae > Bucorvus > Bucorvus abyssinicus. The sequence goes on from CM020028.1 coordinate 4,305,831, forward strand.
GTAGACCTAATGCAGCACATGCACATCGTTTGTTGTATGGCCCATCAGATAACATGAGATACTCCTATCAGCAGCTGATCGCATTGTTCTGGTGACTTGAGGAGTGTGTTCGCACAGTGTGCAGGTATTTTACGATTCACTATCTGTATTGCAAGAATTGTCCTATGTGTTATGTACTGCAAACTGTTAATACTCTGCTCTAAAGAAAAAGATTATTAGATAGGAAATTTCTTTTTCGTCTTCCTATTATGTTCACCACAATAGTATCTGAAGGTCTACATCTTAAAAAGGAGATGTGAACATGCTGAGCGTGGCAGTGCCTGCTTTCTAGATAACTAGCAGACTGAAGATGTTGCCTATGCGCAGGTGGGAGCTGGGTACCTAGAACAGGAGGTACCAACACTAAGGTGAGATAAAGGTGTAATTTAATTTTTTTTGCACCTTCCTTAGATTGTTTTGCCTTCTAGTCCTGAGTCTGGTCCAGGAAGAAGTGAGGACTAGGCACTGCAGAAAGAAGACTGTTACATATGCTTCTCTTATTCCAAAGAGGGGGCAGTTCTCCTTATAGCCAGTAATGCAATGTATGCAGCATTCACCCAGGATGTAGGTGACAGGTTAAATTTCTTTCTCTTGCTATGAAAATGTCCCATTAATTTCACATATATTTTCAGACCCAATGAACGCGCACAGAGATCAAATTCTGTGTGCTCCTTGCAAACTGTCTGCGTTTCTTGGCTTTACCTCCTTCTTCCCATGTAGACTTTGCATCATGCCTTGTCTTCTCTGAAAGTATTAGCGGTGTCTTTGATATTACCTTGATGCTGTGAACCAGCAGCAGACCCAACATAAATCTTGCCAGAACAGGCTTGTTTCATTTTCTGTTTTATAAATTAATTAAGCTATCTTTCACATGTGTCTGTTGCTCTGCATGCAACTTCATCTATGTGGGCCTGTGAGTAATGTCCCAGCACAACAGAAGTCCCTGAAGTTTGTTTTCCAGTAGCTTTCCCTGTTACAGGCAAGACTAGATGGTCACTGAGCAGCATGAGAGAGAAATTCCCATGACAGCTGCCTGCGGAGAGGAAAGACAGGGCCTGTGGCTGATGTCTTATCGATTGCAATGCAGAGATACGCTTTCCTACAAACTGATGCAGTGTCACTGTAAAGAAACACGGTTGAGTTTTCTGCTGGGCTCTGATGCAGGCTCACAAGGTGTGATGGCCACCTACCTGCTGAAAATGAAGTACCTTGCTTTAGTGAGTACAAAACTGGAAAGCTGTAGGTGCAAGGTTTAGGGGATTACTTTTGAGGTATGGATGTAGGAAGGCTTTTCTCAATGAAAGTAACAACACACGGTTGAAGGTGTATTTATTATGCACTCATGTCTGAGTTTTCAGTGGGCCAGATTCACACGCCTCATGTATGACTGCGAAGTAGCTCCAGTAAAGGGCACAAGATAACTGCAGGTTAGGCACAGGTCCCCTTCCACAGATTCACTACTTTCATAAACATTTCATCTACGCAAAACGTCTCATGTCCCTCAGCAGGGACAAGAGCTTTTGCTTGATGTGTGAAGCTGCAGCAAACAAGGGTGCTCAGGATTTGTCCTGGTAAGAAGTCTTGGTTTTGTTGTAACTTCAGTTGATTGCCACTTAGATCTAATTAGCCAGCACAGTAACCAGTGCTCATCCAGATGAGACTGAACTGGAGGAAAGCTGGTGTTTCTAACTCATCATTTACAACTGTATAAGGGAGGATTCAGATGTCCTCTTGTGAATATGACTGACAAAGTTTAATAATTAATGACTCCAAAAAATTGAGCTAATGAGGTGAACAATACTCATTTCCTTCAATGAAAAATCAGCCTTTCTGGTATAAGCTAGTTCATAATCATCTGCCTTGAATTATAACACAATAAAAATTATTTCTTCCAGCCTTCTATGTAGAAATAGGAAAAGAAATAATTAGCACAGGATGACACAACTGCAAAGGGTATCTTTAGTTCAACCATGTCATCTGCTACACTAGCCATATGTGGAATTCAATATTTTACTGACAATTGAGAGCACTTACTACCTTCCTCATTGTATAAACGATTCTGCAGCCACTGGTAAACAGGGTTACGTAAAGGCCTGACTCATGGAATACTATATTGAAATGAACAAACTGATGGGGAACATCCCATGAAAGGTCTCAACATTTCTGCAGATTGAATAAAAATATCAAGGAAATGCAATCACAAGTTTTGCTAGAATATTTTCCCTTTAATACTGAATGACAGACTCCCTTAATGTACCATGAAAGGAGAAAATGAAAAGGAAAAGAGTCTATTATCCTAAATTGATTCTTAAACATGAAACGCAGGTTAAAAAATAGGAGAAGGAAAGGAAAAATTGGGCTGCCAAGAAAGCAATCATCTTCTCAACTTGCTAACTAGAAATCACATGAAGAGTGATACACAGTAATCTCAGACCGGCTCTTTAAAATTATATATCCAGTTCTCATCAAGAGTGGGTGAGAAACAAAGACCTCATGCAAAGCTGATGCTGCTCAAATCCCAGATTTGAACAGGACACATCAACGCTTTCTGAGTACTATGAAATGAAGAAAAAAAGCTACTGTTGGCGTTCCTGCTTCTTCTATTATCTTTTATAAGGAAAGAATGATATCCTACTCAAATACACTTTAGTTGAATCACTGATGAATCAGAAGTCCCTCCCATACTCTCATCAAAGATTCTTGAACATCTGCAGAATCTGAGCTTTGATTTTTAAACGAGATAATTTCTAGGCCCTGCGTTTGAAGAGAAAAAAAACTTTCAAGTGTGAACCGAGAGCAAACTGCTGCTATTCTCTGCTATGAGCTGAAATAGTAAATCAACAGCGGTGTGAAACATGAACTCCCTCATCGTCTCCCACCTTTCATCTCAGTAGGCTGAAGACTCTGAAGATTGTCTCTGAAGGGAGATTTTAGTGTCAATGTTGTTATCAATTTATTTTTCTGAGAAAGGCTGTGAGGAACATGGAAATAGGACTGAGTGATCCTTCTGGATCACTGAATTAACTCTCTTGCCACGGCAGCACTGCAACATACAACTCCCTCCAAAAATAGATAGTACTATTTTTTTTTTTTAATCTAACTGTTGTGGTTTTTTTTACCCCTGCTATTCTGATTAAAGGCTTTACTGCTCCAGGGTAGTGGGTACTTTCTTCTAAAACCAAGGCCAAATTTATTCAGGATGAGTTTATACCCACTTGATTGCGTGCCAGTATCATTCTTCAGTGTAAATAGCTCTTCTCTTTTCCTGATGTTAATGCCACAATGTATTTAACAATAATCACACCCCTCTCAGCCTTCATTTGCCAGACTAAACAAGTGAAGCTCTACAAGTCTCCTTGAAACTGGCCCCCACTCCGCTGATCCTGCTAGAATTGTACAGGCTATTTCCAATAAAGACTCACCAGTATATTGTGTAAGTGGCAATAATATTTTCCCAGTTTTGTTGGGAAAAGCTTTCTGAGAGTCTTTCTTTTCTTAATTCTGGCAGGTCTGAGAATAAGAAACAGATGAGAACTACCCAGAATGACGAGGCTATTTAAAATATGTCTATGGGCACCCAGCTGATGGAGTGGCAACCCTTTTGACTGCTGAGACAGAACTGGCCAGGGCTGAGGTCTCCAGACATCTCAGCCCACACAGAGTCCGGAAAGAAAAAGGGAAAAAGGAGAGTTAGTTATTATTTATTAAGTAATTGTTCTTGTAATATATATATATATATATTTAAAGCCACTCTAAATGCTCTTCTCATATTCCTTTTCCCTAACCAGGTTCTTGACACTCTCTGCTTCACAACCGAAACTGGTAAGGAAAACTAGGAACCGGGCAGGGCAAGGAGGAGGCTGAGGCACGATGAGACCTGGAGAGCCTGGCAGGGGGCAGAGGGAGCTGGCAGAGAGAGGTCCATCCTGAGAACACCCCACGTCCCAGTGGTGCAACTGCAGGGTGCTCCTGTCAGCCCAGCGCTGTATATAACCTCTCCGAATGGTTGCCTTATGCTATCATTATTAGTTTCTCTGATGTCCCTACCACGACAGGAATTTTCAGAAAAGATACATTATAATGAAATGCAAACAGCGCATTGTGTCTGAAAATGCCCATAGCTGAGCGGGCAGCACAATGGTATTAATTCAAGTTTCTAAACAATGTCACTGTTGCTGCTATTGATCTGACACCCATAATTGATATTAATGGGTTGTATATTCAGTTTAGTTACTCTCTTCTAAAATACCACCTTGAAATTTTCCACTGCTAATAGTATGCAGCAGCCAGGCCCTTTCCAGAAGAGGTAATTGAAATGTGGCCAGAAACAGAGAAATGAAAACAGCAGAGATGGAAACAGAATGACTATGGGAGAGTGTCCATAAGAAGAAAGGACAGGATGGGCCATTCCATAGACTGGCTATATATATATGCCATAGATTGGCTATATTAATATATATTCACATACATTCATATATATTCATATTTAATTCTCTTGCTGTGGGTCTCTTGGTTACACAGGTATAGGATAATAATTGGGTTTTGCTATCAGCTTGACCCAGGAGAAAAGCACTGGCCCTTTCACTAAGGTGATGTTGCAGTAAAGGAAAAAGGGCCAAGCATGTTTGGTGCCTCAATTTACAAAGATCTGACCACCATCAAATGAGGATTTTTCAGACTGCAGTAACATCACTGTTAGGAGTTCTCTCATGCTTGGAGCACCAAGTCACCACCAGAGACAGCACTTCCAGATGCTTGAATTCAAGTACTGAGGGGAGTACTTCCACTTGTGATTCATGCAGACCTGCTTCGCAAGTGAACGGTTTAAAGCATGACATCTGCTGGAGTGCACTGGTGGAGATGCAACTCAAACTCCATTATGGCCAAGTCCATAAAGACACCTTATCCTGAACTTAAAAGCACTTTCATAAATCTTCCATCCTTATGTATGAATTCTAGATTAGGCTTAAAATACAAGTCACGTGGTTTGATCTCTGAGAGTGAGCACTCAGGACCTCTTTCCCAATGTTTCATATTAGTCTAGGGGCAGATAGAGGAATCAGGCCTTGATCTTCGGTAAGTGAGTGCTGGAAGTCAAGCGTAAGTAAAGAAAATTTCCATTACAATATCTTCCCCAACCCTATGATGAAGCAAATCCACAAGCTTGCTTCCACAGGTTTTCCACAGTTGTTTTCCCCCCTGTTTTCTGGCTGGATATTTATTTTCTCCACCTTTTCTAGCTCGAAACTATAATTGCAAAGCTTAGAGTCTTCCAGTGCCTGCTTTCCGTAACTATTGACCCTATGGAGGATGACAAGGGAAACGAAGGGTTTGCTGCCCTCATATCCCTCCCAGAATGTCTGATAGAGAAAGCTCTCAAGGATCCCAAAATCCCCCAAAATAACCCACGTAAACAGAAATAAGAAGGAAATTTGCATGTTATCTGAATGTAGTTCCAGTGTTCTCAGAACTAATAGCTTGAAGTGCTTGAAAGAAATATGATGGAGTATAATAGTTGTTGCAATGTTTTCCCACTGCCCAGGAAACATAGTACTGATTTTACTGGGCTTTGCATGCTAGTTTTGCGCAGCGTTACTGATAATACTCAGAAACCTCTTGCTGCGTGGGTAGGATTAATGCAAGATGGTGCTGATGCAAATATAGCTTGCTTGCTGAAAGAGAGATGGAAAGCTGTTTCACGTGTTCACTAGCTATACCCTGTTAGGCGCATACAAAAATATGTTCAGAAGTTGATGTTATTTCTGTGAATCAAGAACATATATTAGAATCCAGATTTCATAAAGACAGCTAAAGGTGCATCTACCAGAAGGGGAGTCTCAAAAATGAGTTTCCCAGTTTAATGAGTCATAAAATCAGAGAATCATAAAATTGTTTTGGTTGGAGGAGACCTTTAAGATCATCAAGTCCAACCATTAACTCAGCACTGCTAAGTCACCACTAAACCACATCCCTCAGCACGACATCTACACAGACTTTAAATACTCGGGACTCCACCACTTCCCTGGGCAGACTGTTCCAATGTTTCACAACCCTTTTAGTTGAGAAATTTTTACTAATGTCTAATCTAAACCTCCCTTTGTGCAGCTTGTGGCCATTTCCTCTCATTCTGTCATTTGTTACTGGCAGAAAAGACCAACACCCCACCTCACTACACCTTCCTTTCAGGGAGTTGTAGAGAATAAGATCTCTCCTGAGCCTCCTTTTCTCCAGGCTAAATAATCTCAGTTCCCTCAGCTGCTCCTCATGAGACTTGTTCTCTAGACCCTTCACCAGCTTCATTGCTCTTCTCTGGACACACTCCAGCACGCCAATGTCCTTCTTGTAGAGAGGGGCTCAAAACTGGACACAGTGTTCAAGGTGTGGCCTCACCAGTGCCCAGTACAGGGGGACAATCACTTCCCTCCTCCTGCTGGCCACACTATTGCTGATACAAGCCAGGATGCTGCTGGCCTTCTTGGCCACCTGGGCACACTGCTGGCTCATATTCAGCCAGCTATTGACCAAACCCCCCAGGTCCTTTTCCGCTGGGCAGCTTTCCAGCCATACTTCCCCAAGCCCCAAGCATTGCATAATGTCATCACAGACCACTTGAGCCACTGCAGCTAACCATGTACATGCCCTTCACCTGTGACAGATGGGAAGTAAAACACTGTGCAGAACTGATTTCCAGTGGCTTGAGTGAGCATGTGGCCCATGACGGTTGATGTTCAGTTGATGTTCAATAGTGTATCCAAGCAGGAATCACATTCTTCTCTGTAAGGTGGACAATTAGAATTTTCTGTTTTGGACTCGGTGAAAATAAGCTGCTACCAGCACCCTCAACTTCCAGTTCTGGGAGTGAAAAGAGTGCCTGGCACTGTTCACTGAAGGGCTGTCAGACCCTGTGCTGGTAGCTCGGTTGCATGTTTGAGACATGGATCTCCAAAGGTCTTTAAAGGTTGCTTTGATCTTTAGTGGTGCTGAATACAGCATCTTGCTGTGAATTTAATGGGATCCAGAAAAGCTCAGCACTCCTGGAAAACAGTCTGCTTGAATCTATCGACGTTACATATATTCAAGTTTCTTTTCCTTGTACTAATTACTCAAGATGTTGAGTCACCATCTTAGTGTCAGAGATAGTAGAAAACCTTCCGAAAGCAGTTTTACCTCTGTCTGCACTGAACCAGTCACCCTTTACATGAAGTGGTTAGGACAAAGGATAATCATAGTCAAGGTACACTGATACCACTGTCTCTAGCTTAGAAATGCAGCACTGGATATCTCAGGAGCTGTCATTACCTTTTCACTGGACGATAAAATTATTTTTATTCTTCAAAGACAAATTCTTTTTGTGAAATGCGTAACTTGCTGGCTGGATGCCCCTGGCACACTAGCAACCCCAGTTGCTGAAGAATGATCAGGTTTCAGGGCTTCCTCCCTTTGCACATTACCAAGCATAGCTTGTTTTTTGTATGAAAAAAAGTCATTAAATAATAGTCTACATCCACTTTTTGTAAGAGACATGGCCAAGTATCAAGGTAATTGACATAGTAAACTCTGTATTAAGTTTTGTGATGAGCTCCATTCCATGTTCTCATTTTAACTGTTACCTCATCTTCATTTCCTAACCCTGCACTTCCTATGCTATCTCCCAACATGAACTGCACCGGATCTGATTTCATTTAAACCCATTGAAGACAGAAACCATCTTGTTACATATCTTAAAGATGGCTCTGAATTAAGAACTATATGTGATCTTTCTCTCTGAAGAAATTTGTACTCACTGTATGTAAGTCTTGATTAATGTGTGTATATATCTGATGTAAGAGCAGTATCAAATATTCTTCACTGTGGCCTTTTACAACATGATTTGACTACAATATGTCTTTGAATATCCAGTGTATTTAGAAAGCCTATTTAATGGTTACAGTTTGGGAACATTTTAAACTGATTAGATGATGATTTTTCCACAAACCAATAGCTTTAACTCATGTGTCAACCTTTTTGGCACTGGATGTCATCTTTTAGCTTTTTGACTTAAAGTGACCCACAAAGAGGAAAAAAACCTTAAGCTCCTTTTTTTCTGTTCAATTTTTTAAATAAACCTGCCTTCTTGTCTTTATCCCTTTCTTCCAAATTTGGCAGAGTAGGGAAGGACACTGGAGTCCTTCATGGAAATGGATAGTGGGCAGAGGAAGGAGACCCAAACTACTGCCTGTCCCAGAGAGAAGGGCTGTGGGTCATGCCCAGGTGTGCCAAGGCATAATGCCTTGCTATGGGGACTGGGCACTGAGGAGGAACTGGGGTTGAAGCTCTCGCCCCTTTACTAGGGTGGGAAGGCAGCGAAAAGGCATCTCTCTCTCAAGGCCTCCAGCAGGGAAAGCCAAATGTAACAATTCTGATGTGTATTTACCATGTAAAAACAAACAAAGGAAAAAACATTGTAGATTTTTTATCTTACATTGAAAGGATATAAATCCAAGCCAAGGAAAAATCCCAGTAGTCATCTAGTTCACCATCCCACGATACATATAACTCCAGCTGAAAACAGTAGGAGTTTACTCTGTCTCCCTAAGAAAAACTCAGGCTTTTAACGTACTACCAATTACAGCTAGAATTATGTATGGATTGTTTTAATGGTTTATTGACATGCTAGCAAACTAAGTACCTCATTTCATTAGTATCATTTAAGGCTGCATTAGAAAAAACATTACAGAATTTCACTCCTAATAACAATAATAATCTAGATCTTTGAAGGAAAGGCAAAGCTGTATGTCATTGCCATGATACGGCCACATAACAAGACATGATCCTAAAACATACGAAATTCTGAGTTGATCATAGAACTGATAGGAGAGTAATTCAAGAGTTTTTAAATGCCACCTTGATCACGGTAGTAATTTACCCTTCATGTGATATCTCTATAATAATCAATCATACCTGCACTGCACAGGTAATGTTTTCCAACGTATGCCTTTACATTAATTTATCCATCATGACTGTGCCCCAGGTACCACCTCTTCCCCTAAGTTGTACCGTTTTTAAAGCAGTTTCCAATAAAAATCATTTAAAATTGTCCATGAGCAGATACACTGTAAGGTACAATAAAGAGTATTTCACCGAAGTGTATCCATTACATAAAACAATAGTGATTTGTTTTGCAACATCTATTTTATTCTTCCAAGCTACATAAAAAGCACTCTTCTCCTGTGATAATTAGAAATAAGACAGCACAGACAAGTGTTTTTACTCCCTTTCAGTAATAGAAACAAGCCTGAAAGGACAAAATTTTGGTTCAACATTTTCCGTGCCTGGAAAAATGACAGCTCAAATAGTGGGGCAGGTGGTGAGCTATTCAGGCGTAACTAGCAAAGAGTGAGCAGATGCCACCAGATCTCGCCATTGATACTACCTGGAAAGGTAAGGAAACGGCAGTTCCTAGGAGCAGGAGCATTTGACATCTTTTGTTTGGTCTCAGTCTGAGAACCAGCAGCTCTCCCGGTGCAGACCTCCTCGCCCACCAGCAGCAGCTCCTTCAACACCAGTCCTGAAGGATCAGTCCCCTCAGGGCTCAGGACTATCTTCTGCTTGTCACTTGAAGATCCTAGACTATTCAGTTGTCATAGCTCAGGCTGATCCCTCATTCAGGCTTAGCAGATGGTGCAAAAAAGCCTCTGGGGCCAGAGATACATCCTACACAAGGCTGTGGGTCAAAGAGCAAGGGCTCTTCAAAAGCAAAGTCACAAGGACCACAAGGTCCCCAGCCTGGCAGAAGAAGCAGGACACAAGGGAGCTGTGGAAGCAGGGATTATGAGTGGCAGCAAAGATGAGGACATCTGGCCAAAGAACTGACTGAAAAATGAAGTTGGGGATCTGGGAGAAACAAAACTGCCCGTGAGTTGTCTCTGGTGTGTTCAGAAAACAAGCTCTTTGCTAATGAAAACATTACATGGAAGAATACATCATATTCATATAATCTGTATTTTCATCCTGTAAATGTACTCAAACAAGATATAGACTGACAACTCCAGCTAAAGAGGCAATAATATCCTCTTCCCTTATACGTGTGAAATTGTCACATCAGGATTTTTTTCAGATGAACTCCCAGAAAGCATTATAAAAATGTGGAGTTACCTCACCTGTGCTGAATCAACATCACAGCTCGGAGAGAGGTGAAACCTTGGAAAAACTGTAAATCAAATTCTTTCCTGCAATACAAAATGTGGTTGTTTTTTTTTTTTCCCCAGAGGAATTACATAAAAGAAACCCAAGTACACAATTTAACTGCAATAGGAAGAAAATGTTCTTATCAATAACAAAAAAAGGGACAAAGCATCAGGAAATTTAATAAACTGTGCAAAGAAGGTTGGGGAAAATGAAGAAATTATTTGAAACTTTACTCTGGGAGGGATTTTATCTAAATAACTTATTTCAAGAGTGCATGACATCAAGTCTTCCCTATTAGAGACAGTTGCGCCAATTAAACTGGTGTAACCATTCTAATTTTGGATTAAGAGTACTTTCACTTCATCTTAGTTTTGATTTGTTCCTAAAGGATACAAGCGAACTGATGTAACTCCAGTTCAATTTGAAATAAAAGGATTTTAGATAGGTTTGAACTAAAACTTCTCAGAAGCAGTCTTGAAGCTACCCCTGTGTGACCTGGAGACCTCACGTCAGAATAAAGGTGTTTGTATACAGACTTGCACCAAAAATAGCCAAAGGTTTGAATTTTAGCCCATCTAGTTACTTCCCTTCTCATTATCACCCGGACAAACCTGTGGCCATGTACTCAGTTTCTCTCAGTGGTTTGGCACTACATACATCTGATGTGACATTGCAAGTCAAGGCAAGAGTCCTCCTTAAGCGATACAGGAGAGTTTTTTTTAAAGGTCAGTAAATAGACCAGTTAAAAATCAGACCAAACCCCAGTAGGAACAGAGCAAGAAAAGAGAAAGAAGCAAGATCAAAGCATGTGACTGAAAGATTACCACTTCTTGAGATGCAGTGTTGCCCTGCTTGGAGAATACTAAGCTCCCATGCTTTCTCCAAAACGCAAGGTTTAAATCCCAGAAAGTGAAATGCTGTCCCTCTTAAATATGGTGAAAGGGCATTTTTGTAAAATATCAAGGACATTCTTAAAAATAGAAGGAAGCACTGGAGGCATTTTAATGCATAGAATTGTCTTAGTTATTAAGTAATATTGCTTTCTTACATTGCTAAAGAAGTGTTTATCAGTAGATAAACATGGTACCTGTGGCATGCATGGCATTTCCTAGAGAAACACACAAGTACTATTCAATAACTGGTCCTCACAACAGCCGATGAGGTAAGTAAATATTAAGCTGTTCCTACACGGCTAGATGTTACCCCATTCCCTGGATGACAATGACACAGAGAAATTAAGTTATTTCACTGTCAGCTCCTATGCCCCAGAAGACAAGAGATGGGTGCCTGGACTTAAAAGCATTAAGAAGATGAAGAAAAAAGTCATAAACTTGGGAACTGAAGTTCCCAGCTGTCAATTCTGACCTGAATTTCCTGGACTATTTAAAACACAAATGTAAAATCTTGTCACTGGAAGTTAAGTAGTATAGGGGTGATTAATTTGAGCCACTGACATGGGGCTGTAGGCCAATGATACATTGTGGAGTTCCAGTCTTTTCTGGCAAAAATAGCTCCCAGGGCCAGAGAGAAGAAGGGGCAGGAAGCACTGTCTACTGTTATTAAAATGGTCCACTGATCTCATGCCTTTAAGGAGGTTTGGCCAAATAAATAGTCAAACATTAACCTTTTTAGCTTAGAAAAGAAAGAAAACTGTCCAGGCACAATGAAAAGCAGTAATGCAGAGCGCCATCCTCTGTAGGTGTCTCTGACTGGTGCTGCCCAGCTGTTTGGTGCCCCTCTGCTGCCAGATGTGACTGCTCACAGTGGCGCTTACTGTGGGGTGCCTTTGTCCACATGTCAGGGACACCAAGCACTGGTTTCTCATTTGAAGGGTACACTTTATATTGATTAACTTGCTGTGTAATCAGGGCAGAGACTAAATCAATTATTTCAGCATTTGAAGGAAGCACACAGAAATCAAAACAACTGCTGGTTAATCTCATTTCCAGCACTGGATTCAACTTCCATGTAATTATTTAACAAAAAAAATTTACACAAAATCACAAACAAGAAGTTCCCTTTCCGTGCTGCCCAGAGGTAAGCACCTTAAATAAAAACTGGAGATGTGGCTTCATGTTGGAGTCTTTTCCTGGGGAAAAAAAAAAAGAGGGGGGGTATTATACCACCCTGGGTTTTTTACTCATAAACTAAGTAAAGAAATGGCATGCAAAGAAGAAAACTTCTGGAGTGTTTCATTAATGGCTATGCAAACAGCAAATGCTTGCCACTTAAGCCCTGGCAGGATTTTTTTTGCAAAGGGTCAGTGGGAATAGTTTTTGCAGGGTAAAGTTCTAGAAGACTGCAGCAGCCCAGTTCTTTCAGGAAAAGTATTTCTACAGAGAAGCTGTAGTACAGTTCTCTGCAAATTTTCTCCTGGACTCAGCAAGCCCTAAAGCACTGCAGCTCATAGAGAAGGCGGTACTGCAAACCTGAATACAGAAAAATGCTAGACAACATCCTTCAGAGCCTGCCGATAACATTGGAAGGAAGAAATGGCTCCTGAGACAAAAATAAGGATGGGAGTTTCAGGACAGGATTAGTTCAGAAGATTTTCTCAAAAAACCCCTATCAGTTTCCCTATGGAAAGAGCTCAGAGGTGAACAGCCTGGCCAGAATGAGGCAGGGATCTCGGGATGACTAGGAGGAATATTGTGACTGTTGACTTCCCAGAGGGCATCCTCAAGTCTGCACTACATTTGCTGAAGGCTGGCCAAAATGTGTACTTCCTTTTTGGAACAAGTATCTAGATCCTGCTAAGCCAACACCAAGGTGCACAGACTAAAAAGTGATAAAGATCTACGACAGAGTCTAAGCATTATTTATTTGAATTTAGCCAAGCTACATTCTTACATGGGTTGTGATGGTGAAAGTGATGACAGCAATATTCTCTCAAAAGTCAAGTTACTGCCTCAGAAAAGAAAGGGCTTTCTAGTTTACAGAACGATAGAAGAAATTACTTCATGCAGTTAAATAGCGAGATCAGTGACTGTCATAAGTTTACTGCCAGTGGTGCAAAATTGCTGATGGTAGACATCAGATGTAAGATAGCATGCAACTGGAGCAGATTGTAAAGGTAATTATAATACAGCTTCTCAGAACAAAATTCAAGGTTTTTCTTTTTTGTTGTTGTTTGCTAAGTAAGAAAAAAAAAGAAAATGTAAAGGTCGTGCCAAAGACATTGTGAAAGTGTTTCGGAATACTTCCACTACTGTTCAGATGGTTCATCTGGATGCGGCAGCAAGGAACTATTTTTGCTTCCAAGAGTCACTGATAATTCTACACCTTGGTGGCATAAATGCTCCAAGTCTTACCTCCCATGTTATCTGGGGAAACAAAAAGAGAAGGTTGAGAAGAGTGTATTTTTTCTGTAACCACTGATACTTCAAGTCACAGAGTTATAAAAGTGCTCTGGATGTGTATCTGTTATTCTGCATTAACAAGGAGTAGCCTAGCATCTCCTGATTATCTTCAAGAAAGCATGAGACCCTGCTAGGACTATCTCAAACCTTCAAAAACATTCACATGTGGAATGCATGGTGCAGTGAGAGACCAGCTGTGTGTGTGCACGTGTTGGGATCTACAGTAGAATATTGGGACATTTCCTATCTTCAGATGCCCGTTCCCTCAATTTGTCTGAACTTGTGAAATTTGTTATGAATTCCTACCTCAAATGCAGCAGTGGAGAGAATCTTTTTTTGTGTAAACAGGCTTCGCCAGACTGCAGGAGCCTAATAAACACTCCTCATGTGAGACTAACTTCCAAATCAAAGTTAATTTAAACTCTGCCAGTAAAGGCTTTTTATTAGATTTCTGCTTTTAATAAAAAGAAAGATGCATGAAAATTATTAAAATTCACAAAATACCATTGTAAAAAAATACTTCTAAATTGATAGCAATCAAATTGTTCCTCTAAGAACAATGGTAATGCAAAGTGGAGAGAGAAATATCTAATATATTAAGGGAAATTATATTTCCCAAGGTTTCCTTTTCCTTTCTTTTCCTGTGCAGTATCTCACTTCTAGCCAAGAAAGTTCCCTTTCATGCATCTTAGCTGAAATCCAGTTTCATTAGCATGTGAACCAATACGCCAAACGATGTGCAGAAGGAGCTAAGGCCTGAATTTATGGTCCCTGCTGCCAGCTGTGCTACGAGGCCAGTAAGCTCTGGCACAGGGACAGGTGAAGCAAGGAACTTCTCAGTTCCTCCACTATCAGAGCTCATCTGCACCTATGTTGAGGAAGAAAATGACTGAAGATCATAGTTCCTCTCATCTGTCCGGGATTTGCTTAAGCACTTTTCTGTATACTGAGGTAGGTCAGTCTATCTAGCGTATTCATTTGTCTTCCCTTGCATTCACTTTCATAAACCATAGTGAATTAAGGGAGGGACACCTACATTATTTTAAAGTATTAAAGCACGCCCACATGCCCACAGTAACTGAAGGGATCTAAAGTGTCTAAACAGCTTGGAGAAATGGAATTTGGTGCTTGTCTGGGTAGCAGAACAGCAAATGAAAGTCATATGTGACAAGTGCTGAGCAGCCACCTTCCCTTCCCTTCCCTTCCCTTCCCTTCCCTTCCCTTCCCTTCCCTTCCCTTCCCTTCCCTTCCCTTCCCTTCCCTTCCCTTCCCTTCCCTTCCCTTCCCTTCCCTTCCCTTCCCTTCCCTTCCCTTCCCTTCCCTTCCCTTCCCTTCCCTTCCCTTCCCTTCCCTTCCCTTCCCTTCCCTTCCCTTCCCTTCCCTTCCCTTCCCTTCCCTTCCCTTCCCTTCCCTTCCCTTCCCTTCCCTTCCCTTCCCTTCCCTTCCCTTCCCTTCCCTTCCCCAGGAGAGAAATTAGAAGATGATTTTGGCTATAATTTTTAAGTGTTAAAAGAAATTAGAAATCAACTTGGAAATAATTGTAGAACCATTTGCATGCCATTTGGAGGTAACTTGATTAATGCATCTAATCAATTAATTTTTGCTATTTGCGGTATTGCAGCAGGTAGCCATCCAGCCACATTTGTGGTAGGTACTGTAAGAGAATAATACATTTCATGACCCGTGTATTGAGACACAAGCATACGGACGCAAATAGAGGGAGTGGGAGAGGAGCGGTGAAGGGGAAACAATAAATTGAGTTCAACAGGAAAAAAACCCCCAAACAGTACATCTTTGCATAAGCAATGCCAGACAAGCATGTTCACCCCATCCTACAGCAGAATTGTTTCCTACAGCATGTTCATGATTGCTTTGTCTACTCTGGTTTTAACGTTTCAAAGCATGGGGATTCCACCATTTCCTTTGAGAGCCTCTTCTGCAGTCCAATGCTTCTCATCCCTTCAAAGCTTTCCCTGATAGATGTTTCGTCTCCCTTTCTTATTTCCACCTGATCATTCAAAGTTGTATCTTCTTTTCCCCGCTTTTCCCCCCTCCTTCAAATGCCTCTGTGCTCCCACCTTACAAATAGTAGTGTGCGGCTATCGGGGCCACCCCTTGCTGTTGCTTAGCAAGCTGAGCAAGCGCCCTTGTAATGACTCAAAACTCAGCCCCTCCAGGCAGCTAATTATTTTTGTTGGGTTTCTGTGAATGATTCCTGCTTTTGACTTTTTTTTTTCCCTACATTGGCCAAATCCTGACTCCCCACTCCCACACGCAGAAGAGGAGCTAACATGCTCATTCACAGAGACGGTCTTTTACTGTGCTTTTACTGTGGTGTTCAGAAGACACCATATGATTTTAGGTGCTTTGGGACAAGGTAACAGTGTCTATGCAAGATATTTTTTTTTCCTAAATATCTTTAGTGTCTTGGTCTCTTCCTAAAGTTATGATGCTGGGAACATTTTTTAGTATACATCTGGCTTCAGGCTAAACCTCTGCAAAATTGGACACACTTTTTGCTGTGAGAAAGCTAGAAAAGACTTAACTATCAAGTCAAGATCAATTCTGTGTGGTTCTTCAGAGGTCTCACTTGGCTACTAACATCATAAGGTGACCTGTACAGAGCATAGTCTCCAGTAGGATTTGACTACTACAATAAGTATTGCTAAGTAAAACCACACTTTAATAATTTTAACAAAAGCATTTGTGTATTAAGTCACTTGTAAGCTGTGCTGACCAGGGCTGCTCTTGGGAAGGCATTGTTGACTCGTTTCTTCTCTTGAAAGCAGATGAAACTATATGCCATGCAACTGTCACCATGCAACTGTCACCATGCCTGTCGAAAAGCACGTCTTGATAGAAAAGCATTCTACAAGTCCTGACCCTGCTAATTAATCACTGCATCAAAAATACAAATAGTGACCTGCTTTTCTTGGAGTCAGCAACGTTTCTACCCCTCATTCCAGGGGATGATTAAGACGCAGCCTCTTATCTATACATCTGAAAGGATCCATGAAATAAGACCAGCCAGGTCTAATCTCCTGATGTGCTTCTTTATTGCTGGATTTTTTACATCAAAATCATCGTGCAAATCTGTGTGCTTGAGATTTCATTCCTAGAGCCTGGGCCCTGATAATTTGCATAAGTAAGGAATCTCTTCTCTTGAGATCAGCCCTAGAGGAACAGATGGGCTTTGCAAGGAAGGCTGCCGTGGCCCTGTGTGCATCCCTGTGCCGAGGCTCGGCTAATGGAGCCCCAGGTCAAGGTTGCCACAATGCCTGCCCCGTCTGTGCCCAGACCCAGGTGGTGGGAGGACCCTGCCTGCCCAGGGGCCCTGCAGCCCCCCAAACTCCCTCCACGGGAGCAACCACGCAGCACATCGCCCTGGCAGAGAGTTTGCCAAATTCAGCCATTTCCATTTCTGCTGGATAAGTTCCAACACCAAGTGATTGCTCTTCCTTTAAAAGCACTCAACGCCTGAAACATGGGGCTTGTGGTGGAAGCGCCAAGAAAATTTCAGGCATAATGTTGTGAATGTTCAAATATTTTTCTTTAGGTCCCTTTATGTAAATTCACAAAAGGAAAAATTTGGAAAGTGGGGTGAACACCCCCAGTACAGATTCTGTAATGATCAGATAATGAGTAAAATAAGCAGCTTCTATCAGGACTGGGGAAGTAAAGGTGTGACTCTGAGACACACACTAGTGAAGGAAGCTGGATCACCACAAAGCCTTCCCTTGCCTTCCCTCTTGGCTGCCTCCATCATACTTGAAAAAGCTGTTCCTGCTGGAGGCCGATACATTCAGTCTATTCATCCCACATAACACAACAAACAAACAAAGCTCAGATTCTCAGGTAGGAACCCTGGAGCCTATTTGGATTTAATTGCTTTTCATTGTTTAGGTCTTGATGTCATGAACAAGAAATACTTGGGTAATTTTTTTAATGTCTTTAGTTGAAAAACACAGTACTCAACAAAAGGCAAAAATCTTATCCCTGCGTAGCACAGTGCTGGGGCAGAGGCGTTTGTATAGCCCTAAAAGGCGTGTGAGTCGCCACACTGCTAAAAGTAATGGCCCCGCTAAAGAGAGGCCAGCCAGGTGGCTCTCACCTTGCAGTGCATGAAAGAGTAGCCCAGGAGTGGTTACTAAAAATCAACAAACGTGACAATAAAACAAATAGTAGCACCATAAAATTAAGGGGCTTTATGTGTTCAAGCCTTCTTTACGGCCGGCAACCTTACGGAAGTATCCCAACCAGTTCTGCCACTGGTCTGGCTGAAGTGATGCTGGCATTGGCTACGATCTGGGTGTAAACAGTTCTCCCACGTCTGGGGCTGGTAACCAGTGAGAACTGGAGAAACCACCAGCCTTCCACACACTGCAGGAATAGGTCCAGTGTTGATGCCAGTTCAGCACAGCTGGTAGCATGATGTAATTTGGTTTTGTTCTACAACGTATTAAAAAATTACATTGTTTAGGATAGTCACAGCCTAAGCTTTGTCTTTTGAAGAAACTCCTACATCCTGCTTTTCTTCCACTGACTGGAATGGTAAGTCGGTGCACCCAGGGTTTAGTGATATACCTACCAGAATTGCCACGGCTTGTTCGGAATAGAATGGAATAGAATAGAATCATTTAGGTTGGAGAAGACCCTTATGATCATTGAGTCCAACTGTCACCTAACAGTACCAAGTCCACCATCGGCCGAACGCTGAGAGCACCGGTGAAAGCAGGGTCACGCTGGAAGGTGTTCAGCAGGTGGGGAAGGAACACGTGGTGCAGGGTGTTGCAGTGCTGTCCGTCTTTCCGCTGTCGAATTACCACCTGCCTCGAGCACATCATTTCTTCTCCCCCTTCCTCGGTAAAACGGGGGACCCGAAGACCTGCTTCCGGGGAGGGCTATGCTAGAGCACTTCACCAGCCTCTCCCCGAACACCCGGTACATTTGCAAAGCTCCGGACGCGGGAGGGTAAGCCGGCGGAACCCACTGCGCCCCGGCGGCTGGGCGCGGCTCGGGCCGCCACACCGTGGAACGGCCACCTTGGGGCGCCGGCCGGCGGCCAGCGCGGGGCGGGGCGGCCCCGGTGCGCGGCTGCCTCGCGCCTCGCGGAGCGCCGCCGGCGCTGGGGCGCCCCCTGGAGGCCTGCGGCGGGGGCGCGAGGCGGCGCGGTCACGTGGATGTGACAGCGGCGCCGTAGCCTGGCCAGCGGCAGTCGCGGCAGCGGCACCGCAGCGCCAGGCGCCGCCGCCAGCCCGAGCCGGGCAGGGAGGAGCGGGGCCGGGGCGCGGCGAGGCGAGGCGAGAGCCGCCGCCGCCACCACCACGACGGTGCCGGGCGGCGGGGGGTGGGGGGTGGGCCGGGCCGGGCGCGGCGAGGAGCCGATGCGGAGCGATCGCAGGCGGGCGGCGGCGGCGGGAGCAGCCATGGCGGGGCCCCGCTGAAGGAGGCGGCGAAGGAGGAGGAGGAGGAGAGGGGAGGAGAGGAGAAACCTCCGCATTCCCTCCCTCCGCGCCCCGTCCCCCCGCGCGGACCGCCCGCCCGCCCGCCCGCCTCCCCCCCTGCATGCCCGGCTGAGACCGCGGGGAGGACTCAGCCACCCGCCGCGGCCCCGCCGCCTTCCCTCTCCCCGTTCAGCCGCGGACAAAGGGGGAGCGCGGGGCAGCTAGAGGAGGGGAGAGCCCGTCCCCGCCGCGCGAGCATGGCGGACCGCAGCCTGGAGAGCGTGTCCCTGCCCCTGGAGGTGAGGGCCCGGCTGGCCGAGCTGGAGCTGGAGCTCTCCGAAGGTAAAGGGGCGGCGGGGCGGGCCCGGCCCTCGCGCGGGCGGCGGTCGGGGCGGGCGGCGGTTGGCGCGGGCGCGCGGCAGCGGAGCGGCAGCCCCCGGCCCGCTCCCCCTCACACACCCTCCGCCCTGCGGCCCTGCTGCGCCGGGCTGCTGCGGTGACGGCCCCGGTGGACCCCGCGGGCTCCCCTGACGGTGTGTCTCCTTCCCCCTCTCCGCTCCCACCGGCGGGCTGGCGGAGGCTACCGGCGCGGATGTTTTGTTCTACCTGTGAATTCCCGCTCCGTTCTCCGCCGCGACGCTGGCGGGGGCGGGAGAGGGGCTCCGGCAGCAGGGCTGGCCGCCCCAGCCTTGCACGCTGTAGTGCGGGAGGTGGAAAAATCCGTAGGGCTGGCTCGGAGGGGTTCCTGCCCTGCCAAGAAAATGCATCTTCACGGAAATCTGCCGCGTACCTGCGTGCAGAACCCTCGCTTAGACCGTATCGAGGGCCCCGCCACGGAGTCCACGCAGTGCGTGTGTCGGTTGCAACAAACCACCCCATGATAAGGTCGTTTTGGACAATACTAGTTAGGTCGTTTAGAGGAAACGTGGTTTGTTGGGGTTTTTTTTTCCCAATTGCGGGATTTTTTTTTTTTTTTTTTTTTAATATGTATAATTGAAAGCTTGTGGTGATTTTCTTGGCGTGGTTGATTTAGATGCTTCACCGGTTCCCGGCTTGGGAAAGCTCTCATGCCGCCCGCCTATTGCTGTTGCCGTGGCTGGCTGAGCAGCAGCCCCAGTCCACCCTCCTCTCCTCAGCCAGGCTCCAACTCCCCGTTTCCATGTGTGTCAGCTCCGGTTAAGGAACGAGCGGCAGGCAGCGATCAGTGCCTGACAGGATCCCTCGCTGATGGGGATTGAGCGCCCAGAGTGCCATCAGTCTTGGAGACAATTTTAGTGTATCAGATATAATCTGTTCCTCCCAGAGGAAGAGTGTGGGGGTATTTATATGTACTGATGCCAGGGTTGGTTCTTTCCTGAAATGCAAATCTGCTGTTAGTTGCCCCCCCCCTTTTTTTTTTATAAAAACCCCCAAATATCAGGGTTCATTCACCACCAAGAGGCTACAGCGCTTAACAGAAGGGGCAAATGACCCAGGGTGTCCCAAATTAATTATTGGAAGTGATCGATATATTGAGCTGTCTGTCTGTCTGTCTTTCAGTCTTTTTGTAACGGTTTGTAAGGGCTCCAAGCCAGAAAGTAAAATGCGCTTGAGTCAGTTTCATCAGCAGGGAGGAGCTGATGTTGACATTGTATTTTCCTTTTAACGCTTTGAGGGTGAAGAGGAGAATGAGCTACTGAGGTTGCTTGTGGCTCTCATTTCTGTGCCTCCTCCTCCCCCAGGGTGCCCTGAAAACCTGAAATAAGAGGAGTTAAATACAGTATTGCCTTTCTGTGATGTGCTGCCTGTCGATTGGCCCTTATCTGTGGTAGTGAGGGTGGGAGGAAGGACTGTTTATAACACGATATAGGTAACGTTCTCACTTTATGCAGAAAATGCTTCTGGTGCGTATTGCTTCATTTCGTGTGCACACCAACGAGATACTAATTAAAACAGCTGTTAGTAAATGCTTGCAGAAGACCAAAATCAAACTGGCGTAGACCCTCAATAAGAAGTATGCTAATTCAGCGTACTGAAGTTGTAATAGGGTGTTACGGTGCAGTTTCTGTTGCTGTAAGCATAATCCAAGAAGGCTCTGAGGAAGTAGGACGTGGTTTTCAATTGGACATCTGTATCTGCACTGCTGTAACTTCCTTGCAGCTAGAGCTGGAATTAATTTAGCCCACTGACAATATCTTTCCTTCTGTGCCACTGAAGTTACACCCAGCAGACGTGATGGCTTGTGTTTTCTGACTGTGGCAGCCTCAATGAAGAACTGTTGGAATTGCGAGACGGGTGGAGAAAGTGTCAGCTGGTCTCAGTGTCTTCCCCCAAGCTGCTCTTGATGTGCTCTTAGTGAAGTACATGACAGTGCTCAGTGCCTAAGCCAGTGAAATAATACACTGCTTAAAGCTTCTACCTTTAGGCACCCTTGTTGCAAATCCTGGCCTCTTCCCAAAACTAATCCCTGCAGTCACTGGGATCAGTAATTTGTACAGTTTTGTTGTGCTGTAGAAGACTGGTCATGCACTGGCCATGCTAACTCTGGGTTAAATGGTTTTCAAGGCACCTTTGTGCATCTTTACGCCCTGAACGTGCAGCACCTTTTGTATGTGCTTAACTTGACCATAATGAGCCAGTCCACTGGCTTCAGTGGAGTACACTCACTGAGATACAGTTACGTATGTACATAATTTCATGAGACTGAGGTTTTAACACGTGTTATGCTCATGACGTGTTAGGGTGTCTCTGCTGACTTTGTGAAGCCGGAAACTGTTGGAAGTAATAGACAGGCATGGTTAATTGGGGATTTGGGTCTCCTTGATTACATTGGGAGCTGAGTGACTGCCATGATTCGTGCCCCTTTTTAAAGTGCTTTCCTGAGTCAGACTTGCTAGGAAAATGCTTTTCAAATGCTGGGTGCCTGAATCGGTTTGCTGTGTTGTTTGTGAAAGTGAGTTTTTCAGTTCTGGTGATGCTGAATGCTGTGGGTCTTACAGTTACTGCTTTTACCCAAGCAACTCGATTATCTGGTGCCAAAACCTGTTATGGACAGTGCAGCTTTAGGAACAGCTTCTGAAAGAAAGCTGCTGCTCTGTGGAAAAGAGAGGAGCATGGGCAGGATTATTGCAAGATTGTTTTTTTGCCTGCAAGTTAATGCTGTCTCCTCTCTAGCTCTTGAAAGTACCTTGTGTGATAGTGCAGGTCCTACCCATGCAACGCGTCTTGAAACCTAACATAAAATATCTGGTGTCCATGAGACCGGGCTGCTATTTACTGTGTTTAGTACTGTTGCTAGCACAGCAGGCACTGTATGGATGTTGTAATTACAGTTTTTACTGGTAGTCATCATACATTTAGATTTGGCCATGGTGTTGCCTCCCTCTTGTAGCCAATTCCAAGTTCCTTGTTCAGCTCTGCACTGGGCATAGGCTTGCTTGTGGCAAGGGATGCTGGCAGGAGAACCTCGGGAAGTGGCTGCTGGACAGTTAGCACGTGCTGTTTAGATAGGGCAAAGTGCCCTTTTTTTGTGAGCATTTAGACTGTTTTGCACTGCTTGTTGGTTGAGAGGGAGGAGCAGTTCATCAGGAAGGTGTTTACTTGGTGCTCTGCTAAGATCATCTCTGTGGCAATCCTAACCCATTGGTTATTGTGGGCAAACCACATGCCTTGTAGATCGCCTTTGTTGTGGTCTGAGTGGGCTTTTTTGTTCTAAACGTAGTGATGCAGAAGATACTACGGATGCAAATTAGAATAACCATTTTAAATTTTGTTAGTTTCATTATTATGTTTTAGAAGGTGAAGATCAGTCAAAATCAAAAATACTTTCCAGCGTACCTGCGTGCTGGTAGCCTGCTCCGCACAAGGAGTGAGTGACAGAGGTAGCCTAGCACTCTGATGGATGCTGAGGATGACCTTCATGTTGATGCGTTGGCATGTAATGTTATGTTCGGCTTAAGGCATCAGTAGCACACTTCATGACAGTGTTTTAACTTCACTTTGGGAGGGTGAGATTATTTCTGAGTTCCTCAGAACGTAGGGGCACAGCAGCAGTGCAAATTTTCTGCATATTAGAAGTTGTGGAATCATCCTTATTCCACCAGATATTCTGAAGACATTTGTTTTGCTGTGTTTGAGGGAACATGCCTGGTGCTGGCACGTTGCATACGTGTTCTTTGACACTCTAGTAGTTTCCACTGAGCATACTAAAGCTTGCACTGCTCAAAACTATAGCCCTTCTAGGCTGATGCAATCAACATGTCACTCTGCAGTAGTCGTTCTTTAGGACTGCTTAGAATTTTATGAGGCTTTAGTCTTCTAACGATGTATAAAATTGTACTGGATGGAAATAGATGAATCATCTTGTTTTTTAGAATAGCTGGAGGGTTGTTAACCAAAGAACTGATTTAATAAAACCAGGAGTCCCGAAATGTGCCGTCGTATTAAAAAAATGCAATTCTACAATCCTTCCATTCTTAAAAACACTTAAGAATTTAAAAAAAAAAACCCCTCAAATATTTTTCTTATTTTGCCCTCAATTTAAGAATATTCAAGGTTATATTGCCCTTCCAATTACTTCCTGAACCAAAATTAATTGGGAAAAGATGCTCTACAGTTCTTCCAATGTTTTATCCAAGTGTCAGATAACACAGCAGAAACATTTAAAGAACCACAGATGCCACGTGGAAAATGTGAAAACCATCCGGTTCAGAAAGTATTCTCCCTATATTCTATACTATACTTCCAGTTCCTCTTCCATTTTAAACAGATGAGGCATAGCATTTTTTTTTCTTCAAAAGTCTGAACTTTTCTCTGAAGAGCACTTTCAAAAAAGTGTCAGCAGATCTTTAGAGTGTGACGACTTGTTCTCAAACACACTGGACGTAACCTCAGCTAATTAATTTGGGCCTCAACCTTCATTGTATCTACTAGCTCAAATTATATTTGGTAATATTATTTGGGTTGATCAGGTCATTGTCTGTCCAGGTTGATGACTTTATTAGGTATAAGTTCTGTCTTTTGTTGTCTGCATGTAGTCACTGAGTTGGGGCCAGAGAACTTTAGTTAGGTTCTGTACTTATTATTTCTCCATAACATTTGCCAGCTGACTCTTCACCTGTGGAGAGGTTTCAAAGTGTGAAAATTTCAATAACTAGCACACCTCTGTGATCTGGGACGAAAAGGCATCCTTTTAATTCACTCCTTGAGAGATGGTGCTCTGCTCAGCAAGTGGGTATCGCTTCTCAATGACTAAGTGTTAATACTTTCTGAGGTTAGGTGAGAAATGAACTAAGAAATTCAATACTTGCATTTGCTTCTTGTTTTTTGAGCTGCTAGGATGCAGTTGGTTCATGCTTTCAGTTCTTTTTCTGGCAAAGAGAGGACTAATTTACTCAAAATTCATAAACCTGAAATTTTCATGTAGGTTACGTACAAGATCTAAGGTTTTAAGAAAATATACCGAATACCATGGGAATTGTGATAAAATCAAGAGCACCAGCAAGAGAAACTTTTCTTTCTTTGTAAGATGAAGCCCCTCTCATGAGCTGTTTTATTTCTTGGACAGTGCTCAAGTTGGAGAGGGACCGTAACTCGATTATTTAAAAAAACAGATTAAATTCACTCATGAGTTAATAACCATTTGTGTTTTAAGGCACTGGACTTTGAAGGGTTTATTATTATTATTATCTACCTACTTCACTTTACTGTCCTATTTGGACTTAAGGTCTTTTAATGGGTGGTGTTGCGTCAAAAGAATTCTCTGTCAGTCATTCAGTTGAAGAACATTGTAATGCCTTGTAAAACAGACTATGCAAATCTCCAGGATGTTTGCAAAACAGCTGTCCCGAAGGCATGCTGTAAATACACCTTTATTGCCAGCTGATGTTGAGCAGCGTTGATGCCCAAGGGTTGCACTTAATAGATCATTCAGATGATCTTTACGGTATTACACAACAGACATACTCGAAAAACTTCTCCCAAGGTTGTATGAAAATTGCCAGTGGGGTGTCAGTTTTAGAGGCAAAACAGGAGGTAAGCAGTGTATTTATAAGTGGAGCACGTGTTGTCAGGAGCTGCCCTTTGCAGCTTCAGGTCTGTGCTGCACTGTGCAGGAAGCAGAAGCCAGCGCTGCTTCCCCTCGCCAAACAGCAGCGCAACGTACACCTGTGGTTGTGAGTCAACGTGCTGCTTTTCTGTAGAAGCGCATTGACCTGCTTTTGTTATTATAAGAGGAGTGCCTTCATTTTGGTTTGAATAGTCTTTATTCTAGCAAACCAAATATCCTTTGGTATTGAAGGAATTGAGATTTAGCACACCTCTTTCCTTTGTATTTAACTTTTCTCATGGAAAAATATTTTCATGCTGTATAAAAGGCAGATATATTAAACTAATTTTTGATGCAGGATTTGAATTGGGAGCAACAGAAAGATCAATGTTTCTCTGAAGGGACATCAATAGACTCCTTTAGGTTTTCATATCTCAGAATGGATGTTTGTGGTGCGCTACAGAGAATCCTAAATGTACCGTAGCTCTTCTATACTGAAAAATGCATTGACTGCATTTTAATTTTTTAAGAGGCTATTTGTATAACGCGTCAAGCAGGACATATAATTTTTTAAAAATAACTGCTTTAATTCCCCAGCAACTGTCAGACAAGATGACTCACTGCAGTATAAGAATTCACCACAGCACATCACAGATTTGACACAAACTCTTAATCCGTGTAAAATTATGCATGTATATTCCCCTATCTTCCCAGTGGGTGAGCTTCATTTTTGCCAAACTCCTGATGATCCTATTCTGCGTTCTGTCCTCCCCCGCCTCCTTTTTTTTTTCCTCTTTCTTCTGGAGAACCTCCTTGCAGTCAGTAGCCCCAGCTGCTGGGTCTGGGTGCAGCAGTCTTTTCCTGGCTTGTTAGACCCTTTCCAGATCATTAACAATGGCCCCTGATTCTCTCCTTGACTGTGGTGTGGGGGGAATTTCCAAAACATGATTGCTCACTGCAGGATTCTTTCTGGTCTTTCCATGTACTAATAGGGTAAACATACACTAAAAAACTGGAACTGGAATCATTTAACTCCACTTGGTGGCATGCATCAGAGAATTGCTCATTTTAGGCCTGTGTAAATCAATCAAGTTTTTTTTTTTTTTTCAATAATCTTAGCTAGGGTGTCTAATTGCTAGCTGGTATTATTTATCACTAGGATTAAGTATGACTTGAAACCATGTATAAAACATACACATGGGGAGACATCATGGTTTTCTGCAATAAAAAAGGAGCTGTAGAAATGGGAATACTCAAAGCAGTTGAGCTTGAGAGAGGTGCTGGGAAGACCATGGCCATGGCTTTGGCTGGAGCCTCTGGATGCAGAAGAGGAGGCTTCTGCCCTCAAGCCTTGTGGAGTCCTACCAGAGCAGCCCGTGCATGACTCTTGGGGGATGAATGAAGGCATGCCAAAGTGCTTCTTGTAGTCCCTTTTCTGAGAATAGAGTCAGTTGCTGGTTCTGCAACTGCTGGCGGTTTGATAGGCATAGTATATATGACACACAACCTGCAGTGCTTCGAGCAGCATTAAGTGCCGGGGTGTGGAAAATTGTCACATTATTTTACAGCAGAAGTTAACACTGAAAAGTAGGTGATGTCTGGTCTCAATGATCTCTATTTTTAAGAGTATTGTGTTAAATGGATGACTAGAGAAAGAAGTAATTCTTATAAAGTTGCTTGATAACTTGGAAGGGAAGGTGTTTTCTATGACTTTTAAAGCAGCTGTTTGATTTCCAAAGACTGAACTGGACTACCAATATGTCATCCTTCAGGATGCTTGAAGTGGTGTTTGCTTTTACGTGTGTGGCTGGGTCTATAGAATGGTAGCAGTCGAGGGGAAGAAGGGATTCTTCAAATGATGTACAGAAGAAAAAAATGGATGTTAGGACCTGTGTTTGGTCCTCTTTCTCTCTGGATCCAGAAACCACACCTCTGTACTAACCCTGACATCTGTAATTTCTTCATTCAAATCTTGGCTTGATCTGTATGTAAGATTAAAATACCAAAAAAAAATCTTGTAAGTGTGGTCTGGTAGGAGCTGTTCAGAAGCCAGGAAAATGTTTCTTAATGAACTCTGTGACACATACTGAATTGTAAGTAATGGATCCTGCTTTTTTGCTGGTGGGCTGGTGGTTGAAAGTCTGCCTAGACTAGCAAAAGCTTAGAGACTTTTGGTTGGCCTAGAGATCCAAACGAAGTGTGCTGACATTCTTTTTCCTAGTGTGTGGATGTCCATCTGTCCATAAACAGCCTGGCAAAATAAAGAAACCCTAGCAACAACCTCTTCACAGAAAGCAGGGCTGGAGTATCCCCTCTGTGTGGCCCCCCCAGACCGAGTTACGCAGTATTAGCAGGGTGATTACAGGGCTAGTGCATCTATTACCATTTTATGAGAAAATAGGCCAAATTAGTCTTTGGGATTCTAGTATCTCATTACGGAACAGTTCGCAAATTGAACAGAAAGTTTCCTTCTGAAATCCATATACTCTATAACTTTGGTCTCATACACCTACATGCCTCGAGGTCGTAGAATATAACTTCACCTTTTTTTTTTTTTTTTGAGGGGATACCCTTAGACATATTAACTCATACTTTTAATTTTTATAATTGCAAGGAAAATGAGCAAAATCTAGAATTTTGCATGTCATGCCTCTCTCATCCTTGTTGAAAGAAATGTTATTCAAATAATTAGGTAATATTTTTGATGAATAGGCAAATAAAACACATAAAATGATGGCATTGTCGTGGCATGTGAAAAGTTCAACTTTGGTAAAGAATCTTAGAATGGAAGGTGCGTTTCAGATGCTAGACTTCTTTGACAGGTGCCTGGGGATGAACAAACAGCAGTTACATAGCACAACAGCAAAATGCAGAAACGTCCCTGTTCTTTCCTGAATGATGACAACAGCAAACTCCACTGCTGAATGCGCTGGAAGAGCCCAGTTTCATTTGCTCTATTATTTTAGTCTAAAAGAAAGAGAATATATTGTTTAGAAGATGGAAGTTTTTCTAAGTGTTGTGAAGTGAGGGGTTAACTTTTTTTAGGAAAAAATGAAAAAATACTGTTGGACCATGGAGTGATTTTTAATTCTAAGAGGGAAAACCAGATTGGCAATACTTTCAATTGGCTCTACTTTTAATCAGCTTCATGTTGTAATGGAGAAAGTTGGTTTGTTATGTTGAGCAACAACAATGGGGCTAGCAGGAATTAAATATAATAATTCTTTTCATGATGTTGGAAAAAAAAATCCTACATTTTATATTTATGAATTTGCTGCTAAAGCATTTGACAGATTCCAGTCACAAGGTTTTATCTGTGCCTCTTACAAACTCAGACTTCAGTCATACAAGTATCCGTACCACAGCCTTGGGAGAACTTGACAAAACAGTACAGGAGACGTCTTGAAGAATGACCAAGAGTAGAGACATGGACATTGGGGGTTAAAGCAGTCCTAATAAACATAAACCAGGAGAAGGATGAGGAGTTTATTCTGATTATTCGACAAACCTTGTGTTGGGGAAGGAGGAATACTTTCTCACAGTGCAAAGTTAGTGCCATGTTAGCCGTCAGAAACGTGTGAAGATCCAACTCCTAGGAATGAAAATTAGACAAATTCAGATTGGGAATAAGACAAAGTATTAGTAAGGCTGGATAAACACTGAAATGCATAGAGAAGACTCAACGGTTTCCTTAAAAGAGAATCTGCCCACTAGCAGACTTGATAGAAGGCTCCTTTCTCAGAAATACTGAATGTTAAAAGTTGTATATGTAGATACATATGTAAACCACTGAATTCACCCTTGACCAGAAATATACTGGTTTAAGCGGAGCAAGTAGTGGCATTTTATAAATGTTTTAGTCTAATGTTATGAGAGAGATTTTCCTGGTAACTTCAAAAAACACTGCAACAGTGGGGAATTTTAGGTTTAGTATGTTTTCAGTAGTTTACTAGTGATGACTTGACATTTACTTGCAGTAGTAGTTTGTTTTAAATCAATATTGAACACTGTAAGAATGTGCATACATTACAGATTGAGAGGATATCAAATGCAGCTGCTCTGATAATACTTGCTTAAATACTGACTACTCATATATTTACCTGTAGCTCAGGGGACTTCTGTATAAGCATGAAGTGGCAGAACAATAACATTTTTAAAAGCCCCCTTAAGATTTATTATATGTAGCTTAATCATTGGTTTTTACAAAAAGATACTGTTCTTTTTATTTGTTTGGATGAAGAATAAGAAAACACTCACTTCCTCTGAAGGTTAATCCTTCCTGCACCCTATTCCCTGATACTTCAGGGTGGTGAGGTCTGTACTCAGCAACGAAATGAGTTGCAGTAAGACAGCTAGTGTATTGTTTTCATGCTTGAGTTGTATGTTTCCTTTTAGCTTTCATACAGTAGATATATATGTTGTGGTGTAGAGTTTTAGTTAACAGATCTGTGAATATTTTTTCTTTCCTTCCCCTTTACTGCTTCTTGAATTTTTTGTTGTTATTTGTAATTCCACATGTGATTTTAATGCACCTTGAATCCATGCTTTTCCAGCATACTAAATTGCAGCTAATGTTAAGCCCCTTCCTGCTTCGAAGGAGAACCCAGTTCTGCTTGGAAGGTTTTGTCAGGATGGCTGCTCTTTGCTCTGATGTCTTTGCTTTTGCGTCACTGGCCACTCGTGGTAACTTGGATTTGCTCACTGTGTCGTGGTGGTAGGTGGAGGGTATAGGAGCACTAGAAGTGTCTTTGTGCCTTAGAGCTGCCATTGGAAGGTCTCTGAAAACTGTTGCATTTATTGGGAGTTTCACAGAGCTGGTATCTTTGACCTCCAGAGGCAACCACTTCAAGAGCACAGTGAAACAGAGAGACAACATACTCCTTTGTGGTGGAAGAAGTGAGATATTTCCTTTTGCTTAGCCCAGACATTGTTTTTCTTCTTGAGCACAATGATGCCTTGGCTGGTATTTTCTGCTGATGGTACTTCTGAGGAAGATGAGGGCTCCTGGCAAGTCTGATATTTCTTCTTCAGGTTTGAAGTCAGCCTCCTGTCTGGTTCCGCCCCCCCCCCCCCCGCCAAAGGATGCCGTGTAACAGAGAAAGGTGATGGGTTGCCTCGTGGAAAAGTGAAGGAGCTCTGTGTGGTCTGCCTTGAGCCAGAAATAGGCACAGTGATGTTAAATTTAATCTTTAACTGCTAGACCTTTTAGAGATGCTTGATAACTTCTGGTAACTTAGTCTGTAACAGTTTTCCCTCCATAGTAACTTCTAGAGTGAGTATAGGAAGCCTAGGCTTGCTCTTGTCAGTGCCAGTTTCCCTGTCCTTCTGGGAGGAATCTAGGCTGGTTCGTGTACCAGCTCTTTATACTATTCAAGAAATGTGCTGGTCTCTTTTCTGGCCCAAACATCATACAAAGACCACAGCATCTCTGAAGTTGAAGGAATTTCCATCTGAAGTTCTCTTATTGTATAATACTGCGTGTCATTCCTGGATGGTGGTCTGGCTTTGGCTGACCTGCATAATGCTTTTCTGTGTATTTGGATAGGAAAATATCACCTGCAGTGTTGGGTCTATTACACATTGTTCAAAATGTCAAATTGCGTATCTATGTGGCTTCAGATGCACTTTGGCTGTTCAAATTGTAATTGGTTGTAATTGTTCAAATTGTAATTGGTTACTTCTGGTGAAAATAAATGTAGTTTCAGATTTAACTTACTTTATGAGCTGTTCTGCTTCAGGATGTACTAGAAATAACTCCAGGCCTCATCTGCCAACTGACTCCTCTCTACTTTTTTAGGACTGAAGCAAATGGAGTATCTAGGACTATATTAGACTGAAATTGGGAAGAAAGAAGCCAACTCTTTCTTTAGAGTTGGCTTTTTTAACATGATCAACTTTGTGATCCGAATTTTACACAGTCTTTTTACTTCTGTCATAAATCTGCTAACTCAGACGCTCAACGAAGTCTGCCCTGACTTCTCCATAGATACAAGGTTGTTTTGCTAGTGGGGGCCTTGTGAAAAGTAATAATTTGAAAATGGTAGCTGATAGGTGCTGCCTAAATGTCTCATATAAGTAGTGAGAAAACATGTTACGTGTATTTCTTCATCAAAAGTTGCTCACATGGGTATGTTAGGGTTAAGAGAGAGAGAATAAAGCACCTAAGTAAACATGCCCTTCTGAAATACTGTGGCATCAGTTTTTCTCCAGGCTCGTTTTGAAAATATTGTGACTGTTGTCATGGACTGGGTCACCTCTCATCGGTTTTTGCATGTCACCCCTGAGCCCAGCAGGGATGATAAAGCAACCACACCTCCCTGAGCTGGGGTTCTATGAGTGTACAGCAGGAATTACAATAGGGATTACAGTCAAGGGGGTGATTGGAATCTCCCCAAAACAGAAGTATGGGAGTACTCTTCATGTAAAAGCTGAAGCTTCATTTCCAGGAGCTTAAACAATGAGGGAGTATAAGTTTTGCCAAAATATATCCCTGTATTTATTTTTTCACTCAGAATGAAGTCCAGTTGACCTAAAAATAAATGGCAAAAACTATGTTGGCAGGACTCTGCTACTGGACGTACTTCCACTTAAAGCTATGTCTGTAAATAGTCAGAAACAATTTGTGATGTTTAAACATCTATGCCAGGGTGTATGGTAGAAAGAAACAGATACTTTTTCTTCTCTTCTTCTCTTTGTGTCTGGTCATTGATGCTACTAAGATAACATTTTTCCTTTCAGACAGAGCATTTACATATATGGAGCAATAGGCCAAGAGGTACTCCAGTGGAAAGATAGGGACCCAGTTCAGGACTGGGAAACTAGTCTGTATTTAGAGAAGTTGTTACTGGTTTGATCACAAAAGCTCTGTAGCATTTCTGGTCCTTTGTGAAAGGTAACGCATGGTCACTATCACCTTTTCCTATGTGACAGAGAAAGAGAAAGCCAGCATATGTTCCTTCTCTTTTTTACTTCTCTACACCTCTCTGTTTTTCCCCTGTATTGTTTCGTTGTAAGCTCTGTCCTTCGGGGCTTCTCTCCAAAGGCATCTGGCCCTGGTGCGTCAGGGTCAGTTCGCTGTCCTGCCCCATGTATTGCTGTTCCTCGGACATCTGGCTTTCCAGCAGTCGTCTTAAACAGCAGACTTCTGTGCAGGATCACTGCGTAGGTAATTCATGTGATGCCTCCTTTTGCAATAGCTTCTTTTTTTTCACACGTGAAAGAGTGCTTATGAGACATGTCAGGACCAACATGCTGAAAATTGTAATCTTTTTTTCTTGATTTAAAACAAATCCTTGTCTTAGAGCAGCAAACTTGTTAACTACTGAAACTCAAAGACTGTAGAGACACTAGCTGAGGTATATGTGTTCTGCTAATCATGCTCGATGTTTGCTTCTTTGGTTATTGCTGTTTATTTCTACTTTATTATTAATAGTTTGCTTAGAGCTAGATTAGGATATTCTCCATGCAGTGTGAGGCATTTATGTAGAAATGTGCATCTTAAATTTCTTGAAATCTGATCTGGAGATAAGTGATGACATTTATTTTCCATCTAAAAATGCGTTTGTCTTAATAATACCCCCATTCAGTGTTTGTTTTTAATTCATGTGAAACCCACACTAAACAAAAATACAGCTTATAGAGCCTAAAATTATAAAGGAACTACTTGCAAAGAGCCAGCAATGCTGCGTGTCTACATGATGAAAGCTATTTAAATTGTTCAGGCATAAAGCGTGGATTAGAAACTGTATCTTCAAATCATTGCTGCATATTTATGAGTACACCTGTTATATAAGCAGTGGAAGGCGCTGAGATTCCTCCTGCCCTGTGCCACTATTAGCAGGGTGAAGAAAAGCAAGATCGTTTGTCAGTTTAAGTCTTTTAAATCCAAAGTGAAGCCTTATCTGCCTAATAGCCTAATACCAGAGAGAGGTACTGTTTGTGTTCAGCAGGGCTGTATTCATGTGACTGTCAGTGCTGAATTACTGCTCTCAGTTCTATATAAAGATTCCTGCTCCCACCCTGCCCCTCCCCAGCACTGTCATTTAGCACAATGTGCAGCATGCAGTATGGCTATAAAATACCTCTGAAATACTGGTGTGTCTCCTTTCACACTCGTATATGGAAAAGAAGAAACAAATAAAGGTCTGCGTTCTTGGCTTGTATTAGCTTCCTAGCGCTGTTGGGTTCAGCGCCAGCTGAGGTGGAGTCATGTTACTTGTCTGTATTTTCAAGCATGGCCTATACTCAGGGGAGGGGTCGGAAGGTTGTATGGTTGCTATATCCTGCACCTCTTCTGTGCTCAGCACAAGCGTTACGCTCAGCTTAGACTTTGGTGTTAATTTGTGCACCTACAAAATACAACTGCCTGGGGAGCCCAACTTGCAACAACAGTCTGAGGGTGCTACATGATGTGGGATGAAGCTGGCTATTGAAACTCTTAGCCAGTGGCCCTGCTGCCATGCTACTGTTTGCGGGTGGGTCATGGTTCCAGTGATCCCTGGGTTTACATACAAAAAACCAAAAGAAACAAGAAAATCTTGTGGGTAGCTCCTCCCACTCACACCCCCCTCCCTGAGGAAATTTCTTTTTGTAGCTTTTAAAGTTGAGTCAGTTCAACAATCTGCTCCGTGGTGCAACTTTATACCGTAACTGCACTTGACTGAGAACAGAGATCTGAACAGTGTGGATGGAGGAAAAGATGGATGCGTTAGGAAGGCACATGTGTATAGAAACATCTTAATCCAGTTTTACTGCTGAATAAAATATTTTATATAACTGTCAATATAAGGAAAAAATGTTTTTACCATGAGGCACTAGCACAGGTTGCCCAGGGAGGTTGTGGACTCTTTATTCTTAGAGGTACTTAAAAGCTGTCTGGATAAGGGCAACCTGTTCTAGGTGTCTCTGCTTGAGAAGGGGTGTTGGACAAGATATCCTCTAGAGGCTCCTGCCAGCCTCAACCATTCTGTGACACACCCTTAAATTTCCACCCTTTCACTGATAAGTAATTTTGAACTTCCTAGTACATTTCTCCTGGAATTCACAGTGTGTGGTTCTTAGAATGACATGCTCAGCCTCTTCTGCAGTATGTTCATACCTGAGATCAGTGACTCACCAGCTGAGATCTTTAACACCAAATTTTTATATTTCAGTTGTAATTATGCCATGTGCACATTAGTGATGGTCAATACAAATATGCAACATGGGGGGTGAAACACAATGTATTAAAGAGATATTTGATTTTTAAACCATTTCACTTAATGTTACTGCTTTCTGTATGCAAAACTTGATAATGGCAGTAAATTTGCATCTTACATAAATGGTCTTATGAGTGTGGGTAAGGTTGCTTGTGATGATTTTAATACTATTATTATGATCATCACTCAGGTATATGACTGTCAATTAAACAATTCCTAGTTTTTTTCCTGTGTGATAGAAGTATATGTCTGTTGTGGAAGAGTAATTCCTTTGGTTCTGTCAGAAGTGAAGAAATGAGTGGAACTAAATGGCTTTGAAAATCAGTTTGTCCAGTTATTTATTAACACCAATTTTAGATGTGAAAATATCTTGAATGTTGATGAGATTATTTTTATTGAAACCTGTTTTGAGAGTTGCGTGCAGCTGCAGTCATGCACTTAAATATCGCCTATTTTTTTCAAAGTTTCATGTCAGTAATGCAATAATGAATCCTCTTGACCGAGCTAGAAAGCAGTCACCAGATACCTTGGCATTGTAGAACCACCCACGGTAAGATCTTCTTGCAAAAGCTGTTTGGTGGCTGTGGTCCTCAGCTGAATGTTTGGCCTCACGCTATTAATTCTTTGCCAGTCACCAGGCTTTCTTTTCGTCTCTATAAAAAGAGAAGCTGGGCTGTATTTTTTTGGGGTATGAACACAGCTTTTAGATATGGAAGAACTTCCATATCCACATTGTCTCCTGACTATTCAGTGAGCAGCTGGACATAGCTTTTGCAAGAGAAAGTTATGTAGAGTATGGTCCCAATTCAGCAAAGCATTTAAAGCATGTACTTCAGTCTCATTGATATTGCCAGTTTAAGTTAAACCAAATTGTTACACATGGAGTGAGCATATCTGTATCCTGCATGGAAAAACCAAGTCTTTGGCATTGTCATTGCTTAAAAAAGAGTTGGTGTTAATCAAGGGATCAACAATCTTTCTTCCGATTACTCTGTGAAAGGTTAGGGATCTTAAAAGCATGGGTTTTTTTAATGATGCTCCACTATATATTTAACATTGTCAGGTCATTAGATGAAGAACAGAACTGCCCATATCTGGTTCTCATTTTGTATGCTTTCTCTGTGTTTTATTGAATTTATAGATTCAAAAGCTTTTGGATGATGACATTCTTCATTTCTACAGTATGAGCTTGGAGGTCCTCAGACTTAGCTTGCTTTTGTACCACAGACCCAAAAACAGAATTGTATCACCTATGTTCTGTCTGAAGAAGTGTCTTTGGTTGCCTTCAGGGTAAAGATAGTGATTGCAGGTGTCAGGATGGCAATATTGGATTCCAAGAGGTGAAATCAAGTTGATGTAAGCCAGTCAAACTCCTGCACTGCAGGGTACAGTGGTAACGCCAGTTCCGAGATGGGTGGGAAAGTGTGGAGTCTTGTGGTAGTTGAAAATCTGCTTTAGAAATCAGACTAACCAGATAACAAGGAGAGAAACTGCTTTTATTTCCATGAGATAGTGCATGTCAGCAGAAAAATATAAAATAATAAATGTTTTGGTGAAGGATACGTTTGATAGGCTTGCGGGGAGTTGTCAGAAGCCACATGTCATGGAGAGGGGCCTCCTGTCTTAAGCCATAGGAGTGCAATCACATTAAAAGCTCCAGGCAGGTCCCCGTGTTCAGTATAATACCTGGTGCCTTTGAGTGACAGTGAGGAAATGAGAGATTACAGCAATTGCCTTTCCTCCTAAATACGAGGAGATCTAGGCATGCATTTTCTGGAAAAATGTTTTTGAGTCTGTTTATCTTTTGCTGTGAAGCGAGAGGAGGGAAGAAGCAAGGAAGAAAGAGCAAGGCTGGTGCTGGGGGTTTTTTTGGGTCTGTTTTGGTTTTTTTTTTTAGTATTGCCCTAAAAGTGTTTCATTGGCTGGTGATGACCGTAATTGGCCTAAGACAAAGATGCCTGTCTCTGTTTTCTGGGGCTGAGTTTGCAGCTCAGGCATATGGAAAATCTAGATCCAATGAGGTAGTTTTCCGAAGATTGTATTCAAGCCCATTCTTTTATGGGAAAACGAGGCAGTTGAGGGATGTATGAGAAGATTTTTTTTTTTGCTTTCTTTTCTGGATTTTCAAAATGCCAAGGAAAAAGAATAGGAGAAGCCAAGTGATGGGTATGTTTCTTTGTTCTTTGGCGTTATATGTCAAAGGCAGAAATTGTATCAGTTTTTGGAATTTGGTAGTATATTACTGTGATGAAGACATGAAATAAAAGATGCTGTTCAGAATCATTATATATAATTATGACCCATTTTGCTTTTTTATTTCCTTAATTGTTCTACCATCCATCATGGTGTTTTCCTCAGTGTACCTAAGATCTACTAAACTTGGTCTGAAGGATCACTGTTTTCCCACTGAGTTTGTTTTGCTTCGTTAAGCTGTATGAAAATGTAGTGGCTGCCAGGAGCTTGGTCCTTTTGTAATATCCTGCATTTATCGTGGTTTATTCCTATGTTAATGTGTTTCGTAAGATCTGACTAATGAAAGAAACTTTAAATGTCTGTGCATTAAAAGGAATGGTCTACAAAGCCTTATACAAAATCCTTGATTGTACCCACTGCTGCAGGGTGAGAAGGGTAAGAAGTTACTCTGTCACTGTCATGGAATAACTAAAATTTAGGTTAAGAATGTATTTAGGTATTTGGACAAGGACTGTGTGTTCTATTAAAGGCTAAATGTGACACACCAGAAAACCTAAGAATTTAATGGTGGAAACATCTCATGAGGCAATGATTTATTTTTGGTGATATTTAAGAAAGAAGCTTTATAAATTGTAAAAATCAGTAGACAGACGTCATTATTTTTACATGTGGGGGGTGTGTGTGTGTAGGCATATTTGAAGATGTAAAGGAATATACATGCAGAGAAGATAGGGAAGGAAAAACCTCACACACTGACTCCTCAAATGAACAGATCTTCCCACTTAAGGGAATGTTATGGGAAGCAGCAGCTCCCTTAGGGATAGGCATGTGCAAGTTACCCCCTTTCTGAGCCATGGATTTTTCCTCAGCTTTGTGGCTCAGATGTGCAAGCCTCTTCCCCACTGCACTCCCAATTCCTTAAATAACAGCTGAAGTCAAGAAGGACAGGGAGTAGATCACTGTCACTAGGAGGCTGCCTAAATCACACCAGGGTACGTGGGGTTTCTTGACACTCAGTCTCAGCTGTCTGCTACAAGAAGATAATTTTAATCCTATTTCATTTATCAGTTTTCAGTAGTGTTTTGGCTTTTATACTGACTTACACCCTTTCTAATGAGTCACCAGTGCTTTTGTTGTTAAACGGACTTAACAAACACCTTTATTCCCGTTGATTTTGTGATGTGTATGTTTCTACTCAGTCACATGACATAAATTACATGCTGCTGTTGCTGAATTTACAACCATGGTTTTTGGCTCGGAAGAATTAACCATAATGACCCTTGGTACCTCAAAATACACAGTGAATAAAGTAAAACTCCATTGTATATATCTTGAGGCTTATTTTAACACATTGAGCCTTTCCAATTGCAGTATCTGGTGATCTCTGTAGGGGCATTTTGTTATAAAATGCTCTGACTTTCACTGAAACAAATTTAAAACTGGAGCAAATTCAGACCAGTGTAATTGGTTGGGAAAATAATGAAAGAGGGAAGATCAGTTTGGCAGACAGGGACACAGACATACAGAAAGTCATGGGATGGAAGCAATAGAGCTCTGAAATCCAAAGCTGGCTCAGAGACTACTCAGCAGCATTATGCGGAATTGAACCGCAGGAGAGGTGAATGCTGCTTCTGAACAAAAGCTCTTCTTCTGCCCTTGGGGTGGTGACTGGACATACATGCTCAAAGCTCCCTGTCAGTGAAGGAAGCAGTGTTTGCCTCTCAGAGCCTTAACGTAGGCAGAACAGGCAGCAAAGCTGCAGTGGTTTCACCATGTGAAGCAGTGGCTGCGCTGACAGCAGCTTCATTTGCCCACGTCCAGGACGAAGTCGCCTGAAATGTCTCTAGATGAACATGTGCCCTTAAAGTTACGTCTCCAACCAGCATGTCAGGAAGTGCTCCAGCATAGGAATAATGACATATCGGTTGCTCAAGACAAGAGAAGTGTGATTTTTATTTTTATTTTTAATATCCTTCGCGCCCCCCCCCCCCCCGGTGATATTTCAGGGATTCCTAAGTCGATAGCTGTTTTGTTTGAGTTTTCTTTCGGGTCAGAAGAATTTTGTATGTCTGCTGATCACGTGCACGCACAAAAAGGCTCTTCCAGTAATTCCTACCTTGGGTCTAGTATCCTGTGGATGAACTGCAGTTCTTGTTAGGTGACCATCTTTTCCTGTGCTGGGAGAAAAACTGTACTTTTATTTCCAGCTTGGAGTTCTCCAGCGGTGATTTCATCCCCAGGTTTTAGAAAAGGCTTTTATGTTTAGGAAACTAATACTGTATATGACTTCTTAAAAAAGTATTAGCTTTGGATATGAACTTATGTATTATTGACAAACCTGCGGTTGCTATAACTTAGTATATTGAAATTTGACTCCATTATTCTTTAAGAAATGAAATTGCTACTGTGGGAGCACTGTGTTACCGCTTAAAGCCAAGAGGAAGTACTTATGTCTTTCTTCACAGTCTATTCTAAAAGGCTGTGGGGTATTTTATTACAGTATAACATTCACATAGGAGAAATTTATATCAGAATAGTGTTGTGAATTTGTGCAACTATGGATTATATTTGCTTATGGAAGTGTGTAGGTACAGAGTTGCATGGGACATATTGTTTTTATTATGGGCTTAAGTCATATTGAAACCAATTAGAACTGAAACACATGGTTAAAAGTGGGCGTATACTTAGGGCTTGCATGGTTAAGGACTCTGCTGTCTAGGGCTGGGTTACAGAACTGGAGCTAGAAGAAGAAAGCGTCCACAAGGGCATGTAAATAGAAAGGATACCTGGAAAATCCTGAAGGAGTTCAACGGGTAATGTAAGGGATTCAGTGCGAGGAAGAACAAGATTATATGAGGCATCTCAGGCATTTTGGGAGACTACACTCTATCCAGCATTTTTAGTTCCAGTAGTACTGAACACAGAACCTGCACCTATTTTTAAGCCCCGTGATCTTTCCAGTGTTGACGTGGTGTTGAGTTCTTCAGCCTCAAAGACTTGCACATCTGGACTAATTTTATTCATATTTTTTAATAATCTAAGCAAGATTTGATTATAATAGTGTACATTGCAAGAAAAATCCTAAAGAAGGAATAACTGTGAAGGTCCTTTAAATTTTTTCTCTTACTGGACTAAATGCTCCCACTTTTAATGTAAATAGTATTCTGCATGTAGCTGTAACTTTTTAAAAATGCTCTTTTAATAGACAGGAACTGCAGTCTTGGAAACACATGGTTCTTCTTATTCCCTCTTGTCCTTTTTTATATCTGATGCAGACAATGAAGGAAAACCAGTGATAGTGTCCAGTGAATAACAGGAAAAATAAAATGCTGGAATATTTTAGCAGTGAAGCAACAAGCATCTGTTCTTCAGCACCAAGGCTTAGTTTACCTTCAGACATGTTCTGTTGTTCAGGTGGGAATCCCTTAGGATGGCATTACCCATGGCTGTCTGCACTGTCACTTTGCTTGTGAGTGAAACTGGAGGCAGCTGAGGATGTGTTCTGGTACCCAACTGCACCATTGCTTAGTTCTGTACATTCACTAATAATTAATGTTCTGGACTGTGAACTGAAGGACCTG
The DNA here is from genome assembly GCA_009769605.1 of Bucorvus abyssinicus. Classification (NCBI taxonomy): domain Eukaryota; kingdom Metazoa; phylum Chordata; class Aves; order Bucerotiformes; family Bucorvidae; genus Bucorvus; species Bucorvus abyssinicus. The sequence continues at coordinate 4,345,836 of CM020028.1, forward strand.
GTGGCACACATTCACTTCTGCCACGTTTGCCATGGCTTTCGTGGCTACATTCAGAGGGGAGTGGTGGCAGCTGAATCCCAGCAAGAGTGAGAGCATGCCTCTGCAATTAACTTTACCAAAAAAGATGCAGCAGCATTGGAAATGTTTAGATTGTTGTTCCAAAACCTTATTTGACTCTCCCACTCTGTTCTTCAGGGGTTTTAAAGCGTGTCTCTAGTTTAAATATAATTTGGGGGATTATTTTTGATGCTGTATATAATACTGAAAAAAAAAAAGGTTGATTTTTCAGAGTTAATCATGGTGCTTTATCACAAGCTTTTTTCATGGCTCAAAACCATTTAGTGTTCTTGTAGCTTTTAGGTTTTCTTTTGTTAATAAAAAAATCCTCATTAGAGTTCGGAGCATACTGAAGAGGATGATGAAGGATAGTCCTGACCTCTGGAGGCAGCCAATTTAGGTAGAATCTCAGAGCACCCTGTTGACTATTTTTAAATGAGATGTCCACATCATTCAGCTGTGAAAGATTAGTATCTGAAAATCAGGCAACAGTTTAATCAAACAGCATTTGTTTTCTGTTCCAGAGCTCAGGTTTGCATGAGCTTCGTATGTGCAATATATATGTAATTCCTTAGATCACTTTTTCCACAATTTCTCGTAGATTTGATATGTAAAATAAGAGTTCAATCAATCTGTTGTCTCTCCCACACAGAACATGTATTTTTTTTTTTTGATGTGTGTTGTAGAAGTAGCACCTGAAACCCTAAGCCCTAATCTGTCAATACAGGCATTGAAAATCATCCAGGACCAGGGATGGTTCTCTGGTCCTGTGATTCAGTGGCCCAGCCTGGCTCATGTGTCTAAACCTTTTCGCAGCATATGGTCATATCCAAGCTCCCTACTGTGAACACTCTGCGATACGTGCTATTTCCTGAACCGTGTCTGGAGATTATCTGGGACAATGCTGGCTGTCAAAACTGTGTCAGTGAGACCACGATACCAAATAGAAGTGAGGGTCCATGCCTGACCCCATGCCCTGAACCAGTTGTATTTCCTGAGTGTCTCAGCCACAAATGAAAAATGACATGACAACAGCCTCAATACTGAAGCTCTTCCCAAAGAAAAGAAAGTCAATGGAGGAATTCAAGCCAGTCTGAATACTGTCCCGCAGTGGGGCTTTTGCCGTTACATTTGCCTCGCATGTTTCCCAGGAGGTAAATAAGTAGAGCACTCACATTTCCTAGGAATTATCTATTTAACAGAAGGCTAAGACAGTGACAAAATAACCTTGCTTTGAGATATGGAGGTTTCAGGTGTTGACATTCACACCTTTTGTTGAAAAAGAGAGAGGGAACATCACAAGAAGTGTTGCTGCAGTCTCTGCTGAGTAATGGCCAATTCAGAGTTCATGCGCTGGTAGTTGGTGACTTGGCATGAAGGTGACTGCTTGGCTTCCTTACTAGGAGAGGTCATTAGTGAGAAGCAGGAAGGAGAAAATAGAACTGACAGAAAAATAGTTTCTGAATTGAAAGCATTTGCCTTCAATCAGAGATTCTAATAAATAATTTTTTGACATCCTGTTTTTTGGTCAGATTTTTTTTTTTCCTATTTTTTTCCATGAGCTGATGTCATCACTGGATCCACCATGCATTTTCAGAACTATTGCTTTAGATTGCATCATAGTGTTACAACTTGCCAGTTTTAACCCAGAATGTCTTTCTTAGAACATTAAGCAGTGACCCTTTTTAACCAAATCATGTCAGTTTTAAGCAGTGTAACCTGCAGAACCAAAATCAAGCTGGGTCAAGCTGTTTGTGCCTTCAGTGGGTATTTTTTTTGGAAACTGCAGTGATATACATTTATTTAGTGTGAGTATTTCCAAAAGCTTGGGAATATGGGAGGAAAGAGTGGGATATAGAAAAATGATGATTAAAAAATGCTGTCTTGTCTTCTGGATTTGTATTTCCCATTTCCCCCCATTGTCAAATCTCTGAAAATAAATAAAGTCCCTTCAATCCATATTTTTGCATGTTATTGATGCTTTTTTCAATTTGCTTAGGATTTAGAATATGATATTAAAACAGAAGGATAGCTTATGCTAAAAATTAAGAGCCAGCCAAACGCTTGTGGGTAGTTTGAAATTGTGATGTTAAAAAAAAAAAAAAGACAAAAAGCTTAAGACTATTCAACTGTTGCGATATTGCTTGCAAAACAGAAAGCAAACTGGGGATTATTATGAGATAATGAGACAATACACAACTACATACATTCTTGGCGCTGGGGAAAAAGAAACAATAGTAACTACAGATCCTTGGGCTTAATTTCGAAAACAAATAAATGCAGTGTATCCAACTGCTCTGCTGCATTTGTTCTTGCTGCTTTTTACACCCATCTAATTGTTGTGATAATCTCAGAGAAGGCAACAGAAGTTCTGTCATAGTGTCTCAGTGTTTTGCAGTCTAAACCCCTTTTGTTTTAGACTTTTGTCGAGTATGGAAGCGAGGAGAGCACAAAAATGTAATTTAGGAAGTTATTAAAGTCTGTTCTAGATAGGGGCAGTCTTGATACTGAGGCATAACGCTTCCTTTGTAGGCCCTCACTGATAGAGACGCACAAACATTCTTTCGAGTATAAAGATGTTTCTCTTATGTGGTGGTTTTATTTTTATTTAATTTAATTTTATTTTATGAGACTTCTGTCCAGGCACCTCACCTGAATACCCTTAACTCTAAGAGGGTGCAGTTATGCTCAGAGGGAAGGGGTTGACTCAGATACGTGACTAACAATGTAGGTTTGCTATCAAGAAACTGTAAGGTTTTATTTACAACTGTTTTAAATGAAATAATCATAACCAGAGTTATCAGTAAATGACGGTAATGACTGTCATAGAAAGGTGCAGTAATTTCAGATTGGAGAAATTGTTTTTTGTAGTCTTATTAATCTAAATAATAATGTTAACATTTGTGGATATTAAAGTATTTCTCTTGCCACATAACATTTATACATTGTTCTGTCTTACTTTATGTGCCATCTTAAAAGAAGTGAGGTTGACTGCTGCTTTGCTTCAGAATAACTGGACTCCAGTTATTGACGGCAAAGAGAATTTGTAATGTCTGAAACTGCTCTGGTGCTAGCGTTTTGATTTTTGCTGTAGTTTCAGGAAGACCAAAACAAAAAGGAAGTGGCAAAGGCATCCTTAGAAGCCAAGATAAGTCAGGAGATCTGCCAGAGAGGGTATTATATTACCACACACCATTTCTTCTGTCCCTCAGCTGTGAGATGAATCAAGAAAATGCTCCCTTATGGCCCTATCGTCACCCATAATAAGAGCAGTATTTAAGCATGTTTAAAAGTTGTCCTGTTTATTGATGCTTTTTCTTAGTCAAAACATTTCTGTCACATCAATCACAGGTTGGATTCCTTTCACTGTAGGTAGGGCAGTGTTTGTCAGGGGCTGGGATGTTTTGAGGAGCATGAATAACAGCACAGCATTGCTCAGTTTTGTTATTCGTTTGTTTATGTTCAGTTTTGTAAATATTTTCTGTTTGTCTTAGCAAAAAAAAAAAACCCCAGAAAACAACAATGGAAAAACATGCCTGATTTCCATTCTTCTCCAGATTTATATGAATTTGCTGTATTTATATAGCTCCATTTGCTCATGATGGAGCTCTATATAGAAGACTGTTTTTGGCTGTCTTTTGTCTTCTAAATGGGTGCCACTTACTGCAACAATGTGCCTAATGGAGTCTAATTCTGTGATCTGCAGTTTTGGGGTTTTATTATTATTAATGTGTGGTTTTGGATATTCTAGATGTTTGTTTTTATGAATTGTTACAGTTTGCTTTGTAAAATGATAAAGTCAATAATTAACCACGTTCTGCCAAGAATTCATGTATTCTTTTGTTTTGGTTAAGCAACCCATAAAAATACCCCTGAATTTTCTTTTAATGTTCCCCGCCCTAGATGGGTGGGGTTGCCTCTCATGCATTTTGGTGGTGTCTTGCCACAGTTTTGAAAATCCTTGTGCCACATCTATTTGCACGAACTGGCAAAAATTTATTTCAGGCGTACAAAGATGATGCACCATTACAGAATAGCTTTGAAGCAGTGCCAAGCTTTAACAACAGTGTGCACCCTGATATTTGTGTTGTGTTTCTCGCCAATTCTTAGTGCATCCGTGTGTGCACATCAACCTGGAATAAAAATGGTAGGCCTGGCTGTGATGCTGGAAGGACAAGTTAGTTAACTGGCCTTAAAGTCTGTAGAAACAATACAGTCAGATGACATAATCCCAAATCTCGCTGTAAAATCATTTACATCTTGCAGAGGAATGTTCCTACCACATGTTAATTTCCAGTGGACAGTGTTTCTTTTTGTGTATAAAATAGTGCATTGTGTTGCAGAAAACAGTGCCATACAGTATCAGGCCAGAAATATAGATGGAGAAAAATTCTTATCAACATTCACGTTTTCCGCCCTTGTTCTGGGCAGCATTATCTTCCATTGGCTTAGCTGTATAAAGATCTGATGTGACAAGATTTCGTATCATCTCCTTCCTATTTCAGTACCTCTTCAAAATCTTAACAGTGTTATGTACACACCGTCTACCTTCTGTGTTACTATTTTCCCTTCCTGTATGGATTACTGCTTAGGGCATATCCACAGAATAAGTATAGCTGTGTCCTAGCTCTGCTGACAGCCATGGGATTAAATGTCTGTGTTGTAACTGGTGGTGTTTTGCTGCAGAAAGTATCAAAGATATTCTCAAATTCTTTGGAAGCGTATTCTGCCTGCACCCCAACACCGATGTGAGAATTTCCGTAGCTGCTGCTTCTGCTTGCTCATGTTTTAAGGGAAAGATCCTTAAAGATTTGGAATTAGCTGGCATTCGTTGAGAGTTTCCTTTAAATCTTTTGGTCAAAGATGATTGACTTGTGGAAAGCATGAAACTGCCTGTTTATAAAAAAAAAATCATATTATTAAAATTTTTAACAGCACACATGTCCATTTTATCGGCTTCATCTCAAAAAACAACCTAGAAACTTAACATGATTTGAACATTTTGGACATAGTGTAGACTCTGCAAACTGGATATAAGAGGTCCCTAAGGGTTTTGGAGTCAGCTGGCTGAGACCAGTCAGAAGAGTGATACTCTGGATGCATGACTGCACCTCTGAGCATTGACAGAGGTTTGCTGAAGGCATGAGGATGTCCTGACATTAACTCTAGACCATTTGTTATGGATTTCTTTTGACTCTCCTTGTTGCGAAAGCCTGGTGCTGTACAAGGACACCTCGGTCATGCATGGAGAGCAGTTAGCCATAGAGAAGCTGGAACACCTACACTTGCTTGCCTTATTATGTGGGATATTCAAAGGGTCTTCAGTAACGGTTGACTGGAAGAACAGGAGTTTGAGATTGAATATTTATATCATATACTATAAAAACCCCACTTCTGTTAAGTTATTGTTCCGTGCATCCTTCTCCCTAAAAGACAATTCTTTCATTTTATTTGCTTTTACCAAGGAAGGAAATACCAAGAAGTACTCAGCAGCCAGTACTGGAAAATTCTCTTACTTTGTTTCTTGGAGAATATTTCAATTACATTCTTGTTTTTACTGTTGCTGACTGTTTTTTTTTTTTTAAATTATTTTTTAAATTTTTTTTTTTTTTTGCATATTTTAACTGGCTTCACAGATGCTTTATATGACAATGCTACAAATCCCATTCTCAAAGTAAAGCCAGGCAGTTTCCTGCACAAGGTGTTTGACATCGCTCATTAGCAGCAATGAATCGTTATTCTTGATCTTGCATGGTGCCTTATGGAGTTGTCTGCATCCGAAATAACCACTGCGGTTACTTGTAGTCTGGAGATGTAAAAACCCCTTCATAGCGCAAAGGTAAACTGACCTACATTGCTGGGAGATTGCTTACAGTGTGAAATGCCGTGTTTGTGTCACCCAGGCTAAAGATGTAAGGCTTTTTATAAGGCTGCCGTCGAACAGAGAAGTATGTGGAAATTCTAATTGCATTTAAAAAATTATATTGTATTTACATTTTTAATCCAGGTCTGCTGGACACTCACAGAGTAATATTGTAGAAGAATGGTTAGTTTATTGCATACATTGTAGCAGGGATGTGCTTCTTATGCAAACTGCTTCTAAGTGCGGATTGAACATCGATGTCTGTTTTCAGTCTTACTGTAAAAATATTATGATCTGATGACTTGAGAAATGGAACTTAAAGGTGATTTTGTCCACTACTGTAAATAGCTTGTATCAACAGGAAGCTTAATAAGATGTTGGGTTTTGTCCAGCGTGAAACAAAGTTAGAGGTATGGTTGACATCTCTGGATACGTGAGATGGTGTGGATGCTCTTTCTCATTCTTTGAGTGATAGCTCAACATTTGTGAAATAGAGGTTGGACTATTTTTCTTCCATTAATCTTGTTGGGAGCATCCTTGCTTTTAGTGAGTGCAAGGCTCAGTCACTATTAGTATGGAATTATGTAAATATCCTGTCTCCCTTCCAGACAAGATATATAGGTCGCATTTTTCCCCAGCTAAAACTTCTGAGTGAGTCTTAGCCCAGACAAAGTCAAGGCAAAGCTTTCATCCATTTCAGTGGAGTCAGGGTTTAATCCCAGTGCTTTGGTGGGTAACAGCAGAGAGGAAATGATGCGAACCTTGTCAGGTTTACTGCTGCTTGCACAGATGTTTCTTGCTAGCAGCCTGGGAGCCATGCAGGGTACCGTATGCACCATAATGTATACGAGCAGAAGTGTGGGTTGAATGCAAAAGTGTTTTCTCATGCTGGAATATGAGTATTACTAAATCTCAACTGAATAGTCTAGAATAAAGTGAATGTTCATTTAAGAAAATGTCAACATTTTTTGACACTCGGATGCTCAGAGCAAATTGTTATTTGTTTGACTATCAATTTTTTTATCAGCTAAAGAAGAAGTCAAAATCACAGAAGCATATCAGTGTGAGAATATCACTGAATTAGTTATTATTCTAGAGATGTTTTTCTTGCTGCTTTATCACATGGACAGAATTACAATGCATTTGTTTTTGAGGATGAATACATTAACATCTTTGGTATGTCTCTCTCTGCTTGCTCATTCTCTGTTTGTACTCCAGGGTTTGGACTGCACGGGAGACTTAAGAAAGTATAATTACGAGCATTTTGTAGATCTCAATCTCCAAACAACAGTTACAGTAAACGTCTGCTACTGTGCTTGAAGACCAAGGCTTGCAAATCTGTTTCTCTGAGTTTTTTTCTTTACTTAAAATGAGTGGATCTATAAAAATCTGCCCATCCTAGATGACTGGAACTGTGTCAGCGGGTAACTTGTGCTTTCACTGATAAGTAGCCTAACGACTCCTAACAAGTGGCTGTTATAGACAGATTGATGTGAATAAAATGATCGTGAAAGGTACAATAAAAGCACTTGAAATATGCAATAAAAATAGTTAAGCAATGTGTGTTTGATCCGTCTGATGATGTATCAAACAGATGTTAAAAATTCTTGCTAAGATGATTTTGGAAAGTGCTAAATACATATATATGAAAAAACAAAACAAAAAAAAAAGGCAAAGCAGAATTCCACAGTTGAAGCCCCAGCTGTTACTTTTTCTTGTGACATGCTTTTGGCCAGATGGAGGTTTGTGATCTTACTGTTTGTTAAGTAATATGTAGCTCTTCTTTTTTTATGTTAAGTGTGACTACTTACTGTAATACCATGGGTTTTTAGCAGATACCATTGAAGTGGTGGTGGGTATAACGTGTGTATATGCTGCATAAGTACATATGGTCGGTTATTTATGAGTGCAGAATTTTTTTGTAGTGAGAAGGGAAGCATTAAGTAAAATAAAAGGTAAGATTGTAATTAAAATGCCATAAACTTGTATTTGTTACACTGTCTATGCAAGGAAGTACACTGCTTCAGAACAGTATGGTAGCCTGATAGTATTCTCTATCTGTAATTGCAAAAGGAAATGGAAGTGATGTGTTGCAAAAAAGCAATACTTCATGTACTGTGTGCCATAAAAGTATGTGAACAATGCAGTATTGTACAGTATTGTACAATATAAACAATTTAAAATGAGTCATATTAAGATAATAGGAGCAGAGCTCTAATAAAAGAGCAAACTTGTAAAATGTGCTCTACTTGAGATTTCAATTGTATCCATTATCAAAATGGAAATGGGAAACATTTCCCATTTTGTTTCATTGTGCAAGGCCTTACTTGACACTGAAGTTGTCACAGGAAGCTCAAGTTAAATTTATAGGGTATTTTATAGTTTGCACTGCTTTTAAAAACAGCAGGGGAGAGAAGAGTTAATGTCTTGAACAGTTATTTATTTTTTATTTGTTAGTTTCTCACCTCCAGGAAACAAAGCTTTAAACAAAGAAAAGCTCATTAAGAAACGCTCTAGATCCTTGCTAGCAGCAAGGGCCTTTCTATTGCTGCTTAGCAAATTATCTAGTTCTGACATCAGAGCATTCTCTCTTCTCTTTACTTCCGTATCATCAGTGAACTTGACAAAGATTGATTCATCGTTGCTACAGGAACATGGGGAGAGCAGCTACGATCCGGGTGCTGTTGTACAAGGGTTGCAGAAGTACATAACCGCTGCTCCGAAGTGCTCTAAAGGAAATGAGCAGACTGCCGAGAGGTGCTGTGGTGGGTGACAGGAACCAAAATCACGGACTGATTTCCTTATTGACCCTGGTATATGACCCTTCCATCGTAGTCCTTTTCACTGGATTTGGCTACTATGGGTAGTGAGCTAACATCTCTCCTCTTCCCACGTTCCTCTTATTTTCATCTGGCAGCCTGCACAGAAGCACCATGCGTTAGGTGTTGGGAAAGCTCTTACTAGCAACAGACTCAGGCTGCAGCAGTGATATAACTGCTTAGAAATCTCCCTGGACATCTTTTGGTAAGAAAACAAATGCTGCTTAACACTTTATTGTGAAGGGTTCCTCTTCCCAACTGGTGCCAGTAAGGGTTCTTTGTACCTACTGACCTTCCACGCTGAAGCTGGATGCCTGCCTATCTTTCACCTAACCTAGTCTGCTTTCATTTGACGTTAGTTTGGTTGGAGACTTCCCCCGGGAGATCGAGCAATACTCTCTGTGAGGGTACTAGATTGAAAGTGTGGGCAAAATACTCGCATGTATGTAAGCAGTTGCTCATCAGAAGAAGGATTCTGCAGTATCTGTTAAACTAGAGGATTTTCTCCTTTTCAGCTTAAAAAGCTTAAATATAATTTTGTTGAGAAAATTGTTCAACTCTTTCACAAATAGTTTTTATTGATACAGTTATTTTTCTTTAAAGAAAGCACTTTTAAGTGTCCTTATTTCCATATTAACTAGATCACAGAATGCCCATTCTAGCTCTTGGATGCTTCAGAATTGCTGAAACTCTGATAGCAAATAGTCAGACTTGCAGCCATCTTTCCTTTTAAAAAGGTGATAATATCTGAAAATTATTCCAAAGGAAAATACCTCAAACTTGAATGGAATTTTTGCGTTCTGGGGTAGACAGTAGTTGTCTTATGGTGTGCTCTAACTCCAGCTTATTTGTTTCCTCTCCTGTTTTGAATGTTTCCCAAAGTGAGCATGATTAGATCATCAAAATGCCACTTTTGGATATGTTTAAGCAATATAGATACATATTAATATATTGAAGAAACTTGCTAAAGATTCAGACCAATTCTAAGATGCTGCCAGGACTGATGAAAAGACTTACCATGAAATCCTTTCCAGAACTACTTCCTGCTCTCCTAATATATTTTGTTCTGCAAGCTGCAGGTCTCTGACCGTGAGACCTTATCCAGTTTCTGAAGTCACGTGCAAATCTGTTGATTGTTATCGTATAGTTGTTTGAAATAATGTCCTGTCTTGAAGGTCTGTTTGTTTTTCAAAAGATGCGCATGCTGCACAAGGACAATTTTACGCAGCCTGTTCTGAAGTGCATGGGAATAGTATGTATTAATATGGAAGAATAGTCTACATACACATTTTTTAACACAGCCCAACTTATTTTTTCTAATCAAAGCCTGAGTTCTTAGAGGAAGACTTTAGGTTATTGTAGTGATACCTTTGGTGCTTCATCAGATAGCAGCAGATGAAGGGATTGGGATCTTTTTGACATTATAAAGTGTCTGTCATCCAGATTCTAACAAGCACAAACTATTATTGTTATTACTATTTATTATTATTACAGGAGGAAAATATTATAGTGATCACACTATGGGAAAATGTTGTGACAGTGGTTTTTTGCATTTACAAAATGTATTTAGTTAATGTTTAAAATATAGTGCCCTAGCTGGGAAGTGACTGCATGACATGTGGGAGACTGTGCTCAGGTATTCTGAGGTCATATAACTCATTTTGTGGATTGCTTTCAAAATGGGCGGGCATTCTGAAAATCCTGTATACTGCATGTGTGGCTTCATAGTGGGATGTACTCTTACAAAGTGGCAGCGTGCCTTTTTTATATTCTGTTGGTGTAGCTAGCAAACAGTGGCTTTACTGTTTAGGAACCCGTGATATTGTAATTTCAAGTGTGCAGAGAGAATTTAATCTTTGAAAGACTGGAAGGTTTTTTGAACCTTTAATGGATTTTTTTGCAGAAGCAAGGAAACCACAGGCTGTGCCTGAAATGCGTTGCTTAAAAATTAGATCTCTTGAAAACTTTTTCTTTGAATTAGGTATTTGGGATACCACCTTAGCTCATGGCTCTCTGGAGACATCAATAGAAAAACCCCCTGAGGCTCTGCACAGGAACTAAGTTTTAATCTCCATTTGTTCTCTTTCAGAGTGTCCTTGGGGCCTTGGAAACTTACAGGATGAGGGAGGAGAGATGCATCTGATACAAAGCAATAATTCGCATGACATCTAGGGATATAGTTCTGCAAGACTCTAGCAGAGAAAATCTGCCCAAATTGGATCCATACCATCCTGTCAGCCTTATTGAGTGGTATAGATTAAAAACGAAGACAATATTTGGTTAACACATTTCAAATTTAAACTCAGGTGAGCTATATAAAAAAAGAAATTTGATCTAAATCCACCAAAGGGAAAAGATTAAACTTTGGAGAAGATCTGTGTGTCAGAATACATACAGAATGTCACACTTTTTAAGTGCAGTGCGTTTGGTTTCCATGATGTCTTATCCTAGCAACACGTTTTCTGTTATTTTCCGTTCTGCCTTCCTTTTGCTGCAGAAGGCACGGAATGCAGCGTGTCAGTCGAGGTCTCTATTGATGCTATTGTAGGAGGATTAGATAATTTTAATGACAAAATACGTAGCGAGGATGGTACCTTCCACTTCAATGTTTTACTTCTTTGAACTGTTATATCAACGTTATATATATTAAATCTCTAAATATTGCAATTTGTCCCATAGAATAATCTTTAGTCTAATTTATGTAGAGTATCGGCAGAATTTTCATGTGTTTTTTAGTGATTTTGGGACAAAGTTTCCTGTGTTCTGATGTTGCCAGTCATCATTGACTTTTGGGGAAATAAAATTTGCACAGCTTCTGTGGAGGTGAACTTTAAAAGCTGTATTAGAGTCGTACAGTGGGAGGTGTGAATTCATCTAAGTGTTTTGGTATTGTGTTCTGAAATGCTTGAAATCAGATGGCAGTACCCTTTCTGTTCTTAGTAATTCCAAGGAAGGATTGTAGAAATACATATTTCTTCAACAAAAGAGAGGTGAAATACTTGGGAGTTACATAGTCTGGGTGACTAGTTGCTGGGACCTGAAGCCATGCTATATAATTGGAGTCCTCCTTGTAGTACCTTCTTTCTGCTTTTCTTCCCCTGTGACTAGCAGTGGGTGAGTTGGCTCAAATGGGATTCTGCGTTCCATGAGTTCCATCCAAAGCCTTTGGAAGCATTTCTGAATCTTTCTGCTGATTTCAATGGCACTTGAAACCAGGACCTGAGTTATTATCTGCAATGTGAATGCAAGTCCACTGCCTCGAGGGTAAAGTTACCTTATAGGACAGGGATCTACTCTGTTCAGCACGTTGAGTCAGTATGTCATGCATTTTCTGTGACCACATGGCCCATGCAATGCTTAGCATCGCAGTTTTGTCATTAAGCAGTGCGAGCAAGGCTGGAGAGATTATAAAAGCAGCCTCGGTAGACTGCAGCAAGGTATTTGAAGCACCTATTATAGGCTATCAGCTTCTCCTCTCTGGAAGAGGCCTTGCTGGCATCAGGCCCCATTTCAGTCGAAGTTATGTGTGTCAATAAATAAGAGTTGAAATGCTTGCAAAAATTTGTACATCTTTGAAATGCCTTGGAGCAGGTTGAGGCGTTTTTGACACCTTTTGACACCAGAATCTCAGTTTCCTGCTTTCTTACTCTTCAGTGGTGAATTCTGTTTAAGACGTGTTAGGGCAGTGGTGTGACCGAGGTAAGGTTTAACCCGGCATGGTTCCTGTTCCCTCTGGTTTTAATGGAATTTTAATTTTTTTCTATATAATTTCATCAGGAAAAAGCAAATAAAATGAGTCAATGAAATTTCCACCCAGATCTGATTAGTGCTGTTGCCTGTATGTTGTGGCACATCAGTGATCTGTAGCAGCTTTGCATTTAGGATGTGGGTGTTATCAGTGAAGTTTTAGCTGAGGTCCTGGTCATTCCATCTCAGAAAAGGGGCTGTGGGCATTGCTGTTAACGTCTGGGATCTCTCTGAACTCTGCCCAAATTCAAACACATGCAGCAGCATCCCAAGTCAAATTTCCAACTCTGGTGTTAGTACAGAGGCTTTTTTCTTCTCTCTTGTCCTCTAAAGAAATGTTATAGTGCCTTGGCGTGACAGTGTTTTATTTATAAAATAAAACCAGCTAAGTTTATTTGGTTTATAAAATGCCCTCTAATGTATTCTGAGATTGCTGCCTGGATTATGCTGTGCAGCAAAGAAGGTTTGTTGGCAGTTTGATTAACCTGTACTGCTAGATTTCTAGTTACTTTATGGTCTGTAAATACATAATAACATTCCAGTTAGTTTCAGCTCCAAGTAGTATCATTAAATCAATATAGCTCGAAATTATTGAGTCGGTCTGTATAATGGCTTAGTAAGTTGGGAATTTTTCACTAATTCGTTTTTTTAATAGGAATTTTTAAAAAGTGACCACATTCTCATCTTTCATCAGTTTATATATGCACAGAAATAAATGGTGGTTTGGGTGAATGCTAGTATGAATAACATGAGTGTATGCCTATCCAGATTTCATCTAAGCACATTTTCACTTCTGTCTCTTTAATGGACAAAATGTGTGAGTGAAAAAGCTTTAAAATCTGGTACGTGAGCCGCAGTGTTTCAATATGAGTTCTTGGGGCAGAGATTTGGACTGAGGTGTCCTGCATATGACACTGCTGGGAAGATGCAGAGTGAAACCTATTTACACCATGGAGGATGAGGAACTCCTGATAAGAGCTGCCATTGCTGCCATGTGGGAGGTGATGGTCGCAGCAGGAAGACTGGGAGGTTGGAGTGGGGAGAGACCAGCCTAAGGCTGCAGGTCTGTGGTAGGCTTGCTTTCTGCAGTGATTCCTGCTTCTCTTTTCCCCAAGCCCTCACTGCTGTGCCATCCCTGCATCTCTGTGCCAGGGAATTGATCTGGCTTGAAAACTTTGGAAAAGTGTTCTGTAGCTGGATCAGTTCTTGATCCAGTTAGCAGCATGGCTCTGCAGAAACTGTGTCTGTGCAGTAAAAGGAGAGGTTGAGCCGTAGGAGTGGCTGAGGTGGGCAGCCCTTGTTGAACCATGGCTGACCGCAAGTGCAAAACCACAAGATACTGGTGAAGTAGGGGACATGCTAACAACGAGAGGAGGAAGAAGGGAAGAGAAATGGAAGCCTACAGTGCATGCAAGAGAGAAGTGAAAAGGGAGGTTAACATCTGGGGGAGGTAAATGGCATCATAGCCTCAAATTGTGAAGTTAATATCCACTGTCAGTTGGTAAGTGGCTAGTAAAACACTTTGCTCCATTTTCCATCACGTATTTGTCCGTGTCCTGAGTCTGGTTGAAGCCTGAGAAACAGAGACATCTGTTGTGTATGTGACAGTATCCACAGGAGGTGCTTCACTTTTTCACTTCGCTTTTTAGGAGGCTTTGTTTTCCTCCTGGAATTAAGAAATAAAAACTAGAGCACACAAGTAATAGAGAAACTGGATGTTGGTTGCTGGGTTTGCCCTTCAATAAAGTATACATGCATTGATCTTTTCTTTAACTTCTAACATGCAAAGATCAAAAAATCATAGAATGTTTTGGGTTGGAAGGAACCTTTAAAGGTCATCTAGTGCAACCCCTATATTCAAAGGCAAATATTTTCTATTTATGAACATCTTTCCACTTTTGTTCTCTTTGATACCACAGTCTTAATTTTAAAAGACAGTTTTATTTTCTTATTTTATTTCATGTTATTTACAAATATGTTTATCAACATCATTTGCAATCTCCAGCTCTGTTTTCTCTTGAATTTTTATAATACAATATTGCTCCATGAAAGAACACAAGCTGTAATAGAGTATGTATTATTTTAATATTCCAGGTTTCTTACCTATGAAAGGAGATTCAGAGTTGTCGAGGTAAACTAGGTAACTCCTGAAATGCATTTAACAATTACTTTATAAGATTAGTATCTTGTAGTGCAAGTGCTGATTTCTCCATCCCTTGCTATACTGTCCTGTTGTTTCTCTGGAGATGTGTTTCAGTGGGTGTGGAGAGATCTGAATTCATGCACATGCACTTTGTATTGCATTCCTGCCTTAATTTAGAACCTCTTGGAGACCAGCTGCAGCCTTATTTAAAGAGGAGAGGGGGGATGGTTAGCTGAGGAAGTGTCCTGCAGAGTAGGAACAGTCAGTTACAGTTGTGAATGGTGGTGCTTGGTGTCTTGTCTTGAAACTGTGGGGTTATATCTTATTTTTACAGGTTCAAACACACTCTTGTTTTTGTTTTTTTTTTTAAAACTAAAGCTACCATTTCAGCAAAATTAGAGTGAACGAGAAACCTCAACTGAGATAAAATAGAGATGGATGCTAGCCAGAAGATTTATTAGAACTTTACAACTGTCTATTAAATTAAATAGCCTGTTTGGTTGAAGTGGAGATAGTTATTAAAATGGCAAATGTTAAGTACGTTTGGCTACTGATTCTGTTAGCACTGCCCTACCAATATTTAATATGAAGAAGCTATTTCTGTAATATACTTAGTACAAAGAAACAGAATTTGTAGGATGTATCGTTTGTGCACTTGTTTCATGAAAACTGTGGCAGAGGGTGTAATGAGATTGTGCTGGGAACTTCTCATCCTTTCAAAAAAACCTTTTAGTCAAAACACGATAACCACATAAGGGCAGAACAGAGGTCGCTGTATTTGCCAGTTTGTTTCTAAACAATTTTTCAGTTATGTTAAAGCTGAGCCTGGAGCCCATGACTTCACCTGCTGCTTTTACTCTCTGAATTCTCTCGCTGGCTGCTACCATTTTATGAAACCACCCTGATTTATTTAGAACTGTTCATTTTTGCTTGTATCCATTTATTTATGTTTTTTCATCTTCTCCAGTGTTATCTTCTGGTGTGTGACTGACTAGTTCAAATTGTACAGAAATCCTTCTCCCAGCAACAAGGAAATAGTGTTTGCTTTTAGTACTGAATTGAAGAGTTCTTTCCATGGAGTTGCAGCTGATTTTATTGGGCACACCTTCAGGTGGTGTCAACTTTTTCACATGTGCGGTCTCCTGTAAGCATGGGGTGCCTCTCCCTCCCTGGGCAGAGCTGCTCTCTGAAGGGGCTACTGGCTGCCCCAGGCGGGGTGTGGAGCCTGTTCCTGCTCTCCCCGCTTGTGAAACTCAGTAGTTGTCAACCTTCTGCCACCCTGCAGTTTAAACCAGTCTGGTGTCGCTGAGGACTGCCCTAGTGCCAAGCATGTCTTCAGGCAAAGATCAAAATTACAGACCTGTGTATTTCTGCAGCTAAGGCTGCAAGCTGATAATTAAAAGTGATTTTCCTT
Source organism: Bucorvus abyssinicus (assembly GCA_009769605.1). Taxonomy (NCBI): domain Eukaryota; kingdom Metazoa; phylum Chordata; class Aves; order Bucerotiformes; family Bucorvidae; genus Bucorvus; species Bucorvus abyssinicus. The sequence goes on from CM020028.1 coordinate 4,361,879, forward strand.
TCTTAAGTAATGGGCTTACTTTGTACCTGTTCTCATCCTCAGGCCTGTGGCTTGGGAGAGGGTTCTTGTAAGAACAAGTGAAGGTGAAGGATTTGGACTTCTGCAAATGCGGTAGATAGTTGGGACACATTTGAGGAAGCTGATTAGCTATAGCATGACGTGAGAACTTGGTTAAAATTGCAGGATTTCAGATATGCTGTTGGGTTCTATACCATGCTTTGGCTATAAGCTGCCACAGTGCCTTACCAGTAACTTAAAATGCTTAATTGAGCACTGGATTGTGGCAGGAGGTGGGGACAGAATATTAACGCTCTCTGGATGCCCTACAAAGAACAAGACACGTTCAAAAAACTGTAATTACACATTTTTGGTAAAATAAACTGGGATTTCCATCAATAATAAACTTTAATCAGCTCCTGTGCCTAGGGTCTTATACCTTGTCTTCCGTTTTCGCCACTTGTCTCTTGACTCCCCCAAACCCATTTTAAATTCTACTATCTTCACTTTATACCTCTGGTTCCTTTTTAGATGATTTTGTTTTAAATGATAACTTAGTAATCTATTTGATCTAAAATTTGAACTGTTTAATCTTAAATTAGGTCTTTGTGGCTACTCTTGTCAGGTTTTCTTTTTTCTTGGTGACTTCCTGGTCCTTAATTAGAACCCTGTTCCATTTTTAAGGGCTGGTGAATAGACAGGTACCTTTTGGTAAAATTCTGTGATTCTTTTGCTAAACCTAGAACAAAACTTGCATTCATATAACAATTTCCATCCTAATTCCCAGGCTGCAAGCTTATTGCTTTGCTGAATTGCAGCCACCTCAGAGAACTGTAGCAGCCAAGGACAACTAGGCAGGAATCTGTTTTTTTTCCAAAAAGCCCCAAGCTATCATCTTTGTCCAAGGCAGGTGCACAGGGTATGGATACTTAAGGTCTCATCTGAACACTGCCATGAGTTAAAGGTACTTAAAACCATATATTGAGATAATCGGCCAATTCAATTCTTGCTTTATTGCAGTCTATTTTCTAATCTGAGGGATATGCTTTTGCAGTGTTAAATTTTCGGTACACTCACCAATGCACAGAAAATGTAGCTGCATGTAGCCTGCTTGTGCCAGCAGAAAAGAAATGTGTTTGCAAGCATGAATGATTGGCATGCCATCATTGGTAGGGTGCATGTGTGAAGCTGTGTATGGACCAATGGGGCACATGCAAAAATCTGCTCATGAGTATTTTGTTCCTCGTGAAAGATAGAGCAGGGCTGAGGATGTAGAATCTTTGGTCACTTGTGAATGTCCAGGGAAAGGATCCTTTATACCAAAATTGTAATACCAACTTGTCTTTCTTATGCCCAAGTGAGTCATCTTCAGTGGCTGGTAGTAACGAGTGTAATTATCTCCCTGAGCAGTGGGATGGTAACAACCACCTTTTCCGACAACGGGGCTGTAAGCAGTTCCTATGCATGTTTCTGTGGCTGTTGTTTTAAACTAGTGTTTCTCATGGTACTTGAGAACATTTTCATAGGTAGGGTAGGATGGACTGGTTTTGATTTTAATCTCTGAAAAATTTAGCTATTTTTTTCTAGATGTCTCTTTGAGTCTGTGGCGGTGACATTCCCATTATTCTGCACTGTACAGATGTCATGGGCTGTGAACCTCTTTTGCTGAGGAACGGCTTTCGGAGCAGCAGCTCCATCCCAAGTCTCCCCCTCCAACCCAAGTATGGGACCAGTGCTTGGCCACACAGTGTTTCCTCTGGAATGGCAGCTGCCCCAGCTGCATCTGAGGTGGAGTGAGCAAGCTGCGCTTGGCATTTTCCAACACGGTTAACAACTGCTGCCAGGATGAGTCCTTAGCAGTCATCTATTGCTCTCTTGTTTTTGAAGCCCCTTCTGTTATTTCATTCATTAGAGATGATGTGTTCCAAATGCTGGTCTATGCTTCGTTTGTATTTACCTCGTGAATGAAGTCCCTTTTGCTTTGTCTGAACTTCTTTAATGAATGGCTACTTTTAAGGAAGCTGGACCTTAGGTCTGAGAGGAATTCACCCAAAAGCAAGAATAGTAGCAATAATTGATGCCACTGTTAATGGCTTAGCCTGATGTGGGTAGTGCTCCAGTACTCCCTCTTCCAGGGCTGAGGAAATGAAGGTGAAGTAAGTAAGAACTGCACAATTTTAGTCTTCTGAATAATAAAAGATAATGTGATAGCCACACACAAAGGATTAATTTTTCCTTAGTAAGTTTAATTAATAACTTGCAGAAAGTCAATTTCTGCCTTCAGTCAAACAGATAGAAGATCAGTTTTCCTTCTGCATCTAGTTTCTGGCAGGTTTAGGACTGCAGGAGTCCTTTTTCCCCTCGGTGCCCACTATATTTGGAGGCAGCTTCTTCTAAATGTGTGCTTGAGCCACGACAGGGCAACAGGTGGAACCGATATTGTCAAATTTTATCTCTATTCATTAATCTCAAATAATATTATGCCAAAGAGTCTGTATAAAAGCTATTATCATAACCTGTCTTTCTAGATCAGTATACCATGGCTAATGCTTTGGCCTGCTTCCCTCTGATGCTGTCACGCTCTGGTGCATCCTATGTTTTCGCCTGGTAAGATTTCATCCCAGAAGAAAATGCTTGAGGGTATTTTGTTTTCTTTTTATTCCCCCCTTCCCCCCAAATAATGGATTAATTCTGTTTTACTGGGTTAATTGGTGTTAGCAAGAAAATAAATCTGTCCTGGCAAAGGGATTGAATTGGTAATGGAAATGACTTTTATTACCTAGAGCTCTTAACCCTCGGATAATACGGTGCAACAAACTATGTGTTTTACTATAACAGGGAGGGATTTTCCATGCACAGTAAGTTAGCCTAGGCTGTAGAAAGCCTCAGGTTGAGTTTCTGTTGCAGGCAGCTCTAACACCAAGTTCCTTGTGTGCAGGATGGGAGTGAGGGTAGCCCCAGCCCTTGGCAGCGTAGCCAGGTGTTTGCAGTAGTGGTGTGACCTGTGCATTGGTAAGAGTGGGAAATCTCAGTGTATGAGGGTCTTGGATAGGAAATGGGTCCATTGCTCATTGAATGCATGGGAATATCTTATCTTTATTGTGGAGCTTAATTTTACTCTTAACTCTTCACGAATCTCAGCTTTGATGTCTCTTTGTACTGTAAGGAGAGATGAGGCATTTCAATTACTGCTTTCCCTATGATCCCTTCTCTTATTTTTGGACCGAACCTGAGTCACTAGTTTACTCTTTAGCATTTCCAGAGGTAACTGATAATATTTAATACTGACTTATTATCTGACAGAATGAAAGCTTGGGGAGTTGCATTTTAATGCTTAAAAGTATGATTAATGGTGAAGCCTTCTTCAAGTTTGAGCTCCATTTTCTCATCTCAGTGCTTTCACAGAAGAGCAAAGGATGTAAGTGATTTCTTTTCCTAAGAGACTGCTCTCTACAAATAAGATGAGTGAGGCTGGCACTATTTTAGTTAACTTTAATCTTGCCAAAAGAATCCTCTGCCTTGTGTTTAGGAAATATATTGCAATTCCCAATGGCCTCATCTTTGTGGCCTTGGGTTTGTGTGTGGTGTTACTGTGGATTATTAATGAAACTTAACTCCTTCAGCAGAATTTATGTGTCACTTTAAGTTACAGAGACTAGTGCCTTGAAGCTACTGGCCTATAGCTAGTTTGGTTATCTCTGATGACTGCAAAAGCATACTCAGTTTTAAGGACAGTAGCTTTTGTAAATAAATCAAGAAATCAGTCAATAAATAAATGGTAGATTCTAGCCTGAATTTTTTTTTTTTTAATGCTAGAAAACCACAGGATGCATTTGCAATCCAGAGATGTTAAAAATACTCTCTTCTCATACTCTTCCCCCTATAAAAATGGCTTTTTATACTGTTTTGCAACTTCTTAATTTAGTTAACAGCTTTGCTGTTCGTGCAGTCAAGCAAACGAATCACTCTAGTGTGTGATTACAAAGACTATAACAGATACTTGAATTTGAACATAACAAAAACGTGGTAACATGTAGAATATCTCCTGCAAAATAGAGTTTTGTCCAGTTAAGAATTAAGCACTTGAGCTGGCCCAGTTCCCATAGCATCGGTATGTGCCTGTGTAGTGCTCTCTGGTAGGGAAATGCTCGTGTCTCTGCTTCACTGGTGGACATAGCCTTATGAACAAATCAAGAGAGAAACCTCTGGATGTCTGTGGGTGTAACAGCATGTCATTTGTGGGTGCTTGACCTCTGTAGCTGAGTGCAGCACCAGAGCAACTGGGTCATGCATAAGACAAAGTTGCCTTTACATGTGGCCTAAAAAGAAATGCAGAAATCCTATATACTGATTACTTGCATTTTATCTTATCCCACAGATAGTTTTCTTTGTGGTTAAATAATAAATAGTGTTGGTTATTGTTAAATGAAACAGTGTATTTTAAATTCTAGCTCCTCTGTAGAGATGGATTCTGCAGTCTTGGGGACGCAAAGATACCTCACTCTACTGGTTCAACATCTTACTTCCTTTCTTGAGCTGTCTGCAGCTCTTACTTCCAAGACGTGTTTGGTCTTGCTCTCTGAATGCGTACAGTAAAACTCGCAGGTGGTGATCCTTCATACCTTGTGCATTTACGTTACTCCACTTTTGCACAGTTGACACTGCAGATTTGCACTGCCTTGATAGTTTTAGAATTCTGGTCTGTGGCTTGATGAGTTCCCAATCCACCCTAGTGTATATGGGAGTAAACCACCATGTAATGGGCTGTGCAGGCAGGGTAGACGTGCTACAACAAAGAGAGCAGAGAGAAGGCTTGCAGAGCGGTTCGCCTCCTTTTATTATGTTCTTCTGTACATCACATAATGATGAATTGGCTTACTATGTGATTCTTGTTTTCTGCCTCCAAAATATCTTACTTGAAACATAAGATTAGACCTTGAATTCGCTTGTCTTAAAATAACTTAACTGCGAAGTTCTAGAATTCCATAGATGTTTTACTTTTTATACAGAACAGGAGGAGAATGCTTGGGAACATACAGTCTTCTTCCAGATCCATACAGTGCTCTTAGTATGTATATAGAATTTCAGTGCTGCAGCTCAATGGTGCTGTACTTAGTAATGCTTTATTTGAGAATTCAATCCATTCTTTTCTCACCTGAGAGTAAATATTAAACCAGGAGAAATATTTGAAGTCTTAATGCCATTTGATTAGAACTCCTCAGAACTGGCATGGTCCTGATAATTTCCAGCAACACTAACTGCTAGTGTGGGTTCAGTCTCCGTCAGTCACTGGAGGAAATGGAAATACTCCGAACGAAATCTGTATGTGTAGCTAATAATAAAGGTGATGTGGCTGTTTCACCAGGCTGCAACTCCAAAATAGTTCCCTTTTCTTTAAATAGGAGACTGTAATAATAACTTGGTCTGTAATCTTTTTCATTTTCCCTAACGTTGATGAGGAATTGTTGCATACACTGTTACATACCATTTTTGTTGGTACAAATGCTATCAGAGGATAGATTTTCGATGACTCTACTCAAATAACTAATGAACAGGGGGTTTCCTTGTAGGACAAGGTGTAGTAGATGGAAAAAATGTACGTCCATTATTTAACAATAGGCATTGAAGCAATTAACAATTACATGCGGATTCCCAGTTACAGACTTTCTAAAAGGATAATACAATTCTGTAATGATGCCAAATCAAATTTTCAGGGATTATTCTGTAAAAGGGTTTAGCCCAATGCGGTGTGAAAACCCCTTCAGTTTGTTACCTTAATTAGTCATTAAGTACATGAGACAATTTTTTTCTTGATTTTGTTTATTTGTATGGAAAATGTACATGGCTTCTACTTAAAAATAACTGTGTTCCTCTGTCTTAGGAACTCTAAGTAGATCAAAACAGACAGGCAGAATGAGCTCTTGGGTTTCTCTTGCTGTGCCTTACTGAGGCTACCATTTCTTTCTGAAGTTGACATCGTCATTGAAGGTAAGCATAGACAGGAATCACATCTTTCATAAAAAGATTATGTTCCTGGAAAGGTATGTAGATAGACCGTCTTCTCAAGTCCTGCTTGAGCCGTAGACTTCCTTGAGGAGCAGGGCTTGTTTTGCTTGTGGTATTTTTTTTCATTTGCTATCTCAGTATAATATAGCAAGTCGAAATTCCACTAATGACTGCTCTTCTCAGATACTGTGGGGGTGAAGATTTGGTAACTAGTTCACTGGTGAAGTATGAGACTTTCTGAAGTTAGTATCAGAATGCTCTAAGAGATGTTTATTCAGGATCATGGTACAGTAAGAAACTCCTTATGGAAATTTTAAATTGAAGCTTTGCCTGTGAGAGTGGGAAGATTCTTGTCCATACTTCATAGGTGCTCATATATTCACATCCAGATGTTCTAAGTGAAGACAAAGTCGTTGAAATAAAATATGGGCGATGTCAACTGCATATTTCTTCATCAAGTTGTTTGGATCCGTATCATGATGTGTGTTACTGCCATAAACCTTTACAGTTAGCAGAAATCAAAAGCCTGAAAAAGCACAGTTTCTGAATCATATAATCCAAGTGGTTGGATTGGGTAGAACCGAGGTGATTCACTTGTTGCTTTGCCTTTTCTCTGGATACAGTAAGATAGTTTCAGTTACTCTGAATCAGACACCAGTCACAAACTTTTAAGTATTTCTACTTACTGTCCATAGAAAGCTGTTTGTACTAGTCCGGGAAAAAGGCTTCAAACTGACAGCAGCTGTGCTCTCTGCTTGGTAGCACAAGAGGCATCCTCCATCACCACTTGGTGGCAAAAACACCCCTGGCAGAAGCATGGTCATTTCTACTGTTGTAAGGGTTGTTGTGGTTCAGGAGCATTCCTGTGTGCACTTGGAAGAGAACTTCTTGCAGTTTCAGTGGGATACTCAAACCAGACTGATACAGGATTGGAAGCTCCTTGGGACTTCTTTGAGAGGACATTGGCTGATGTTCTGTGTTACTTCTTCCATAAAAAGTAGTAAGGTGACAATTCCTTCTTCTCCTCGTTTCATTAGTTTTAGGAGCCAGAGCTGGTAGCAAATCTGAAGACAAATGTGAAGAGCAAATCTGGCAGTGATGTCTGAAAGTGGTTTCTGTGGAGAATTGCTATATTGTATTTTTTCAGTTTTTTATGAACCTGATTAATTATGTTCCATAGTTTAAGTCGTATTTTCCTGGTTTCAGCTTTTCTTTCTTTTCAAAAATCAAAAGGCTTTATTTTTGTCTCCTTACACCTACACTTCAAATACATTTTGGCAGGATGTATGAATTTGAAATTGGAAGCGAAGTTTTATGAACTGTGTGGCTAGCCAATAGCAATGCAGATTGGTTGCCTAACAAGAAAAAGACATCAGAAGATTTTTGTGGAAGGGTCTACTGAAAGAATAGCATCATCCTAAATCTCAGCAATGTCTTCCTAAATTCAGCTTACAGCATGTCTATTCTAAGCAGTATTTTGGATTATTTTAGCTCAAGAGGTCAGGGGAAAATGTTTGAGTTTTTGTTTTTCCTCTACTGTTTGTTTTCTCTTAACACCATATTAGGTTTAATTTTATGAATGGCTTGGAAAGGCAGGCCTTATTGATTTGCTGTGGTGATCGAGCTCCTAAAACATTAGGCCTTTCTGGAAATCTCCACTGTCAGTGAGGTGTCTGTAGCTCTTCCCTAGCCCAGTTAGCTGTGCTCTGCCTCCACGGGGAGGTTTACTGTGACTAGGGGCTCCGTTTGCGTTTTGCTGGTGAGATGCTGCTGTGATTCATGCCCTCTAAGCATGGCAGGGGACCAGGCTGCAGCATCGGCAGCTCGCTTTGCTGGATTCTGCACTCCAAATGGTGCTGTGCTGCTTCTCTGCTTTCTCCTGAAGTGCCTGAAACACAATTGAAGCAATTAGTACAAAGATAATTATGTAGGCTCACATCTTGCTATTTCTCTCAGCTGAGAAGACTCATTGGCTGCTCTTTCAGGACCAGTTTTAAGGTGATTATTGATATAACACGGGATTTCTTCCTATGTGAAAAGGCCATGCTGTTTTGGGGTGAGGCAGTTTTACCCCAACTATGAGATTCTTAAGGGAAGAGCACTTGTCTTTGGGGGATGACAAACTCCCCAGCCAAAATACTGCCTCCTCACCTCTGTGTCTTCAGCAAGTTCCTGGGAAGCCCAGCACAGGCAGGACTTGGAGTCACAGGCTGTCCTCCCCACTTCATCTGAGATGTGGCAAAGAGAAGAAATACAGTAGGGCTCCTCCCTCCTTGCCATGGAAAGAAAGCATCTTTCCAAGTTTGTGGAAATCCAGTACCTTTCCATCTTAGGTGCATACTAGGAGGAAAAGACGCTCTGCAGACTTAGTTACATTTATTTTTTTTTTAGGTTTTCCCTTACCAGTGTAAGCTTGATGCTTTCCTCCTATCTGTGATATTGATTTATCTGTCCCTTAGCGTGTCGTCTTGTGTTCCCCACTCCAGAGGGTGGAGAGACAAGTTCTAATCTTGTATCTTTAATCTACCAGTCTAGGAATATATCTCCATTTGTTCCTTAAATACAAACAGCTATTTATGCATTTCTCTGAAGCTGGTAGCTTCAAGATATTTTCATCCGCTGGCTAAGATAAAACCTGTAGTGCACTTGTGATAAGCTGTGATGAACGGTTCTGAGATGTAAGCTCTCCCAAAATATAAATTTAAATTATTAAATTTTTCATCTTGTATTTACCATGAAAAACATATTGCAAAAGCTCAGGTTGAGACACTTCTAGGCATTTCTAATAGCTCTTAATGTCAGCACTAGCATGTGTGTACATGTTAAATATAGAATGCAAATTACCTGTTCTGTGCTGCGATCATTTTTCTAGTGAGAAGAGCTTCATTTATCGTAGTTTCTAGGCAATCAAGTGCAGCAAAATAAGGGTTAGGACTTGGAAGACAAGTGGCTTTCAACGGTACTTTTTGACACATTTATATTTGCTTGTTATTTTATGTCTGCATCAAATTAGATGCAAACCTACCCTTTTCATTTTGGTGCGTTTGCGTTTCTGGTTCCTGTTGGATCTTACTAAAAAGGAATGGCTGATTAACAGCAGAGCAGTTTTTAAGGTATGACTCAAGTGAGCCCACAGAAGGCAGTTGCTTCTAAGAAATGCAAATCCCATATAAAATGGGGAGGAATGGAAATGCACCATTGGAAATGTGTTATTTTAAACTTAAAATGTGATTAGAGACAGTGTGAAATTGTGTTAACAATGACAGCTGTTGGTATGTTCTAACGAACACAGTCACTGCAGCTTGGAGGGCTGCGTGTTCTAAAGTGAGTGATCCTTGCTGAGGGCTCGCTGCTGCATGTGGCCATGGCTTTTGTAGCCAAGTGACAAAGCGGGGAGACTTGCAGTACTTACTCATTCTGCTTCACTTCCTGCGTAAGCCGATCTTCCTTCATAGGCCAGTTGTAACCATTTGGCTTACTGTGGTTCCAGACGTGGAGACTGGAATTTATTACGGCTGTTTGTTGACCGAGTGTCCACGGTAGCACGTGGGCAGCAGTGTTCCTGAGGTGTAAGGCTTAAGACAGGTTGCCCTTTTGAGTCCTGAGCTGCTTTGCTCTGACCCTGCAGTATCCGAGTCTTGCGCTTTTGGCAAATTGGAAGAAATCCCACTGGAATCAGTGCGGCTGGTCTAGCTGCGTTTGGGATGTTTGGGACTGTCCCCATTTGGGATGAAAGAGATGCATGGCAGGTAAACAAAAGGCAGCTCAGGAATAAGTAAAGACAAATACCCATTGATATCAAGGGTTTGAGTTACCTACCTGATTGCCTGCTTTTGTTTTTCAGATGAAAAAATGTTGCAGTCAGGACTAAGCCAGCTACTTGATTCATGATGGTATGAAGCAGTCATAGCTTTGATTCCACATATGATAGACTGAGTGAATTTTACCGAGAGAGTTTCTGATGAAAACATACACTTCTTTCATGTTTAATGTCCTTGAAGTAACCTCTATGCTTGAAGGATGAAGTTAGTTTATACTAATTTTTTCTTTCTGATGTAAATAAAGTAGAATCTGACTAATGTTAGTGATTCCTTACTGCTGTAACCATGAACTTTTGGGCACAATCTCATAAAATAAACCCCTGTTTATTTGATGTAAACAACGAGATTAATTTCTTAGTCTGCAATAAAGACGTTATCTTGAAGACTCATAGTGGGATTTTGTATTTTTTTTCATTTTGCATAATTATCCAAGCTGTTAACCTTCTCATTTAGTTAAAATAAATCACTTAAGTAGGCATATTGTTGCAGTGTTCTAAAAGTGTGTTTATTATGTATAAGAATTAGTTATCAAAGTTATGAAATGTCTTTAAAGAACAGAGGCCTGATTTGTTTTTCTTCTTACTATTATTTTTCCCTCTGGCATAAATTATTCTTTTGGTTTCAGGCTGAAGATATTTGTTCTTAACAGCAATAAAACAAAAACCTGTAAACATTGTGTGCCTTTGTTTCTGACTCCTTTTTCCACTTTAGCAACTTATAATGGCAGTGGGTATTTTACTGAATGGAAAAAGTGTTTTGAAAGAGGTAATGACTTAGTTCCACACTTTGTTTCTAATGCTAAGTATTATGGTTTCGATTTGTTTATGCAAACTAACCAAAGCTTAGTCTGGTGATAGATAGCATTTGTCCAAAGCCTGGTCGTTGCCTCTGGAAGAGAATTCTCTTTAGGTGAAACTTTTGTTATCCACTGTGCTTGTTTCACTTAAGTTTCCTTTTCTTGTGTACTTTGAATACTGTGTTTATGGAAAAACCATTGGAAAAAAATTGGCTAGTCCCTATGACTATCCACTGTACTAGAAGTGGGTGAAAGACAGATGGATGCTACTGGGAAGCCCCAGTACACAGCACTCCGGTTCTGTATAGCTCCGACAGAACATGAGCCTTGCTTATAAACTATGTTAAACTCCAGCATCTTTAAAACAGATAAAAAAAGCTCTTGCGTGGTCACTGAATTGCCGGAAGAGTACAGTGTAAGGTAATTTGCTATAAAGATCTCTTGAAATAATTTCAGTGTATTCACTGTTGGTTGCTCTTTCTAAACCAGTCCTAATACCATGATGCAAATTTGATGTGTGGACAAGGCTCAAATTAGGTTCAGGTTTTAATTTTTGCCTCTTTCACCACGTGGTTTAGATGTTCAGACTGTGCTTTATCAGTGAAGATTTTATGGAAGTAGAAGTTACATATTAATTGTTTTCTTTAAGGGTGTTAATTTTTACTACCTGACCAGTCCTCAACTTGCCACGTCACCTCTTAATATTAATTTTGTTTTTAGATGGAACCAGGCAAGTCACCATTTCAGACTCACAAATAGCTCTGTATTAACTTCTTTGAAAAGTCTACTGCATTGTCTTCTCTGTAATACAGCGGTTTTGATCACAAAAAAGATGAAGTAGATCTTTTTGTTTTCAGACACTTTCAAAAATTATTTGTACAAGTTAAGAGGATTTAAACTCTAGTACAGTTTATAATCGAAAATGGCATAAAATCATTCAGACTTAAGGCTGTAACATCACTGGATGTGTTTTTTGAGTTTCTTTTAATCAGTGGCTGTGCTGGTGACTTCCTGTGGGTCAGCAGTGATTTTATATCCTGACAGCTTTTAGCTCCTTAGGAAAAAAAACCAAACGTTGTCAACCTACCTTATCCTTCTTGCTTTAAAAAGGTGGTGATTTATATTATCCAATCCTAAGATATCTGTTCGAATTTGCTGTGACTATAGGAGAAGTTCATCTGAGAGAGTCCTACAGACAAAAACTGCTGAAGCTTGCTACTTTAATCATTATTCCAAGTGCAAGTTACAGTCTTAAGCCTATTATTAGCTTTCATACAAAAAAAATTAAATATATAATTTGACAACTAACTCCTACAAATTACCCATTATTCCTTTCTTTAAAAACTCTGAGCGCTTCTGTATTTGGGCCCATTTCCATGCTTGCTCTTAGTCACTGTAATGGGGCTCTGTGTTAATTTGACTGGAGCTGGCAGATGCAGGGTATGCTGCTTAACGTGCTAGCCAGAACCCAATTGGACGTTAGTTTGCAAGGAAATAATAAAGGATTTGTTTTCAGAGAAGCAGACTTTGGGTTCAAGTATTTTCCTTTCTTCACATTCATCCAGTGGCCAGCTGCACAAGTGTCTCTCCAGCTGTGGGGCTGTACTTCTGTTTGGCTATCCAGGTTTAAACCCGAGTCTGCAAGCTGAAATGCCTGACTGTGATTTCAAAACATGCTAAAATCAGGAGTAAGTTTTTTCTTTCTTAAATACAGCCTATTCTCTCAGTAGTTTGTGTGTGCTATGGGGGGGCTGTATTTTCAGAAAGTGCCTATCTGAGAGAATTGAATGGAGCCTGGGGACAAAGGGAGTTACTTTTCTCTGTCCAAGGCAAGTGAAGGAATACTTTCAAGTGTTTTTTCTTTTGTTTTCCTACATAATGGTATAAAGGCTTTCTTTTACAAACCATGGGTTGAATTCAGGGCTTCTCAAGAGCATGTCTGGCTCTGGCCTTTCACTTTTTTGAACATAGATCCAAAAAAAAGAAGAAGGGGTCGAGGGATGTTTCCTCCCACAGGTCACTCGACACTCGAGAGCTGGATGCTCAGACTTCAACAGGCTCATGTGAGAGACTGCAGACCATGAGACTATGCCATTTCATGCTGGGATAGGTCATGGTGAGAGAGACCATGACTCAGTGGTACTGCTAAAGGGCTAGGTCTCTTTCCATGTAAAGCTCTCCTAGGAGAGGCACTTTTAGGGTCATGGCTGTTATTCCTCAGCACAGGCTGGCTGGCTGGCTGTGTCTGACATGCTGGATGACAGAGCGAGGTTGAGGTCCTGGAGCTACATCTTCTGTCCGCCATGGGGAGCACGAGGAAGGGACCACTGGATAAGCTTCATGGTCACATGGCAGAGACTAGCTGAAAATGAAGTGTTAAAAATGTAGGGAATAGTGGAATGTATTGGGGGAAGCATGAATAGGTTCAGTTGTGGGGAAGAAATTTAGGTGCCCATGTTTTGGAGAAAGAAGAGGTACAAACCAAGCTCACGGTGCTGGAACTAGCTGTCTGGTGCGTGATCGAACCGGCCAGAGGTAAGAAAAGAGAGGACAGAGGTCAAGGGTTTGGCAAGACTTTAGGAAAGGCTGAAAGATATAAAATGTCATGGTAACACTTCACTTGCTTCAAAGGAGAAGATTGAGTCCACAGCCATTCACACTGGCTGTGTCTGGATCATTGAATTCATCGAACAGGTTTTGCGTGTGTAATGTGTGCCGATGCCACCTGCTTTAAGAGGGAATTTCCGTGTTCCTAACTTAGGCAATGCTGCCATTTATTTCAAGTGAAGTGCTGCCTGTAATGGCTGAGAAAGCCATCAAAAATTTGGGCCTAACGGAGCAAATAATTGCATAAGGAACAAGCCTGTAATCATTCCAAATAGGAACTGGAACATTTGAACTTGACAACACGGTTGCTGTGTGCAAAGTCTCTCCTTCCTTGATGATCATTGACATTCCCATTGGATTATAAAGACTGCAGCATTGCTTTCTGATAATTTTTTGTGTCCTTCTCTGCTGCAGAGTAATGGATAGAATCAAGTAATGCAAAGAGCAAGAATTGACCAGCAAAAACTCCTTTTCAACATGTATTCCTAATGAAAATTAATGTTTTCCAGAACCGGTGTTGGATGAATTCTAGAGATCTGCTTCAGGTTTTCCAAGGATTTGAACCAAATTAAGACAAACGTTTGTTCCAGGCATCATCATCATCAAGATTTAAAGGAAGAAGCCTATAGAGTTTAATCAAGTGAATGAACTAGGCTTTCATTTCTTCCCTGATGAAAAGGAGCTTGTGATTTTGGTTTTGGCCCTTTTTTTTAGCAGGAAAAGCAGAGTGGAAAGAAAATTGAAATATGAAGGCATGGCTGATGCAGATATTCTAGTGTCCATCCCAGGCTTCACCAAGCAGCAGCTGTCTGTAGCTTGCTTTCTGTAGCAGGTGTCATAGTGGGACATTGCCTTTGGAGATAACAAAATAAGTTAGATGTAGGCTTGCAAAACTTTGAAGTGTATTTAGAAAGTAGCGATGAGGTGAGAAAGGGTAAACAGTAGTGCACAAACTGCAGAGATACTGCCTCCTTGTACTGAGTAATTAAGAGTGCAATAGTGAGAAGTCGTCATTTGGTCTGCTGTGGAGTTCTTAACATCTAGCACATCAAGCTGGTTGCTTTCCTGTGCAGTGCCCTGTGTGGTGTTCTTAGTCTTGGCCTTGTGTAGCGAAGAAGTATCTTTTGAAGCAGTTTTGTGAAAAGGCTCAGTTAAAGTGGGTCAGAATTACAGTGAAATTTTTATGATGCATTTAGACTTGATTTATATCTTTCTTAAGCAAAAAGTAACCCAACACATCATGACCTCAAGAGCTTTGTCATCAAAGCCCAAATAAAACTGTTACATTTCAAGTCAGTTAAGAGGTTTTTTTCCCCAGCTACATTAGTTACTGGCCCTGATAGAAAAAATGAAAACTGAAATCAAAACATTCAGGCATTTTGTTGAGGAGGAATCGTACTCTTGTTTTATGTTGCCAGATGAACTGGTAATGGATTGTGCTGTATTTGGGAGGAACGGAGGTTAGAATATGGCCTTAGACTGAATCAGCACAGTCTTGGGCTGTCTTGTAACGTCATCAACTATGGCACTTTTGTCCCATTTTAATTTTACTGAAAAACAGGGATAAAAGGCTGGAATCTTTCAGTCTGTCCTCCTTTTTTGATCTTTATCTTTGACAGATTCATAGAAAAACTGAAAGCGAGACTATGAGTTAGAGCTAACCTTGATACTGAGAGCTGGTTAATTGCTTTCATTTGCAAGCCTTCAGTGGTGAGGTGGAATGTACTTAAACACTCAATTCTTCCCTTACACGAGGCCTTTCATATTGTCTTTCATATCAGTGCCACAGCATGGATCACAGACATTTTTGATAGTTTGTAGAAGATATTATTATGATTTTTGGTATTATCCTAGTTTGTTGGCAGTTGCTTTTAAAGATTCACAAGTAAGCAGAGTCAAACTCTTTAGATATTTTTCTTAATACCATATTTTGTTTAATGCAAAGAAGCTCCAGCATGTCTGACTTTCACAGTTTGTGTGTGAAAATTTTTTTTAGTGTATTGTTTACACTGGGTAAAAAAGAGTTTTGGACATTTCCAAACTTGAGGCATGCTTTCCACCTGAACTGAAGAGTGGTGTATCTTATTCACAACCCCCCATGCCATTCAATATTGTTCTCTCATATGACTTACATGTCATCAATTGTTTCATAGCCTCAAGGCCATTTTATCCATGGTTGGACAGTTAAGCGTTTAAAATGATTTTGGGAAGGGCCAAGAGCTAGAAGTCATTGAATTTCTTACTGTTATGTTTGAAATGTTAGAAGCAGCAGTTCTGTTCTGTGCAGCTAAGAAACGTGGGTAGGTCAGCTAATCCAGCCATGGGCTGATGGGTGGTTTTGCAGCTCCTCTGTGACAAGACCTCATTAGCAGTACGTAGTTGAGCCGTTGGTTAAGCCTGGTGGCAAATGTGCCACCTGCTAGCTTACAGTCTTGTATGCCAGACCTTCCTTCGAAGGCATCCCTTTAGATCTGTCGGAGCATCCAAGTCCTGAGAATACGCTCATAGAGGTGGCAGTCGTGACCAGCAGGAGCATCACACAGGGATCGCCGGGGTGCATATAACCTCAAAAAAACCCAAACAAAAACAAACCCAAAAACCAACAAAAAACCCACACCCCAGCAAAACCTGCACTGAAATAACGTTGCGAGTTTGTGGAGTTATTCCAGGAAAACATGTATACCGAACGTAGTAACACTCAGGTAAAGTCAGCAGAAAGAGACTTCAATTACAGCAAGCAAAGTAAGTGTGGAGATTATGGAAATAAACTCTCATGCCTGGGGGCTAAGGCTAGTTGTAAATGAATGAATAGTATGCAGAAATTTTCACAAGTGGTTTCCTAAACCTTTGCTACACTGTTTATAAGTCCCCGTTGTTGTGGGTAGGATATCGAACCTAATAGCTGACTGGTCTGATCTGATATTCCACATCTAGTTTAAAAAAAAAAATAAATAAAAAAAAAGGGCAGTGCAGAAAGACACTGCAGAGTAAATTGTAATAGCAGAAAATTGCTTTTAATGAAAAAGTTATTTAGGGCTCAAACAGGAACAACATGGAATGGAGCATTTTTATTGCAGATAAGAAAATGCATAAAGCAAAAAAAGCATTGTTTAACTGTGTGGAAGATTGAAGTTGAGCAATTTAAGATTTTAATGAGTCAGGAATATGGAGTACAAATACACTGATATTTCAGCTTAGAAAAGCTTTGCTGCTTTCCTTTTTTGGCTAAGATCCTGTAGCGTCTGTGAATTCTAAAAATACCACGCTCAAGTTCTCTTGTCAACATAGATTTCTTTCGCTTTAAAACTGCACGTAACAAACCAGTGTTTTCAATATCCAAAACTATGTTCACGTGTAGGTATGCACATTAAGCTATGCAATTGAATTTATGTAAAAAAAAGCAAAAAATAGGTTTGCACAGTGAAATCTGCATGCAGGGCATTGCTCGGCTCCAGTCACCTGCTCTGCCAGTTAGTAGGGACTGCTACCCTGCAAGGTGACGTTGTGCTCTGAGCGGTGTTATCGGTGTTACACTGGGGACAGAAATAGGAATGAAGTTGCCAAATTTATATCTAAGTGATATTTTAGGATGGGATTTGTTTGTTTTACTTATGATTATTTCATACGTGGAAACTTCGAAAACTTCTGTGGTATTGCTGATGGCAGTGGTTTGCGGAGTGTATGTGGAAGGCTGGTGTGTAAATCCTCGATTTTCCTGACCAGTGACTGAGGAGTTGTGAATGCTGGAGATATCAGTGCTGTGTTGTGGATTTATAGGAATGAACTTTTATGTCAGCAAGTCTCAACCAGAGGGAGAATATTTCCATCCAATTATTCTCCAACAATGAATTTCTTAACAAAGATGTCACAGACGTGATTTTGTCCTTACCTGCCTATCTGTAAAGAAACTCTGCCTGTATATATGAAAAGGAAAGTAGTATTTATAAGGCAAACCCCTCTTTCTGCTCATGGAAGGTTTATAGGTGAGAGACTGTAACTCCACTTTTTTGTTTCGGGTCTAGTTATTTCGTTCTCTTTTTGACTTGAGTAATGTGCATTGTCACTCCTAATTCTGTACAACAGTACAGGTCCTGCTTCAGTCCTGTTCAGAACAATAAGATATCCAATTTGCTGCTAAATGGCTTGACAGACTGTTCAATTCTCCACGAGCTCCGAGTGAGCGTCAGATCTTCCAGTGTGGTATTTGTATGTCAGCTGCAATTTTATAGATACTCTTTACCGCTCTAAGTACGTAAGGACATTAGATGGCAAAGAGAAAGTGCTTGTTGGTATTGTCTTCTGGAAAGAAGAGCAATTCCATGTTTGCAAAACTCGCATGTCAACGAGACAGAGTTATTAATGTCTTATTTTTGCTGAGAGACACTTGAAATTGTTTCAATTCCAGAGTAGAAGAATTACATAATAAATCCCTGACACTAAATTAGGAAAGGATTATGCGGAAGAGAAAGCCCCATTCATTACTCAGAAATCCTAACACAGACGGAGGGAGGATCTTTACCGTTGGCTGAACGGACAGGAGATTTTGCGCATGATGTATTGCACCGTTGTATGACAGATGCTCATTGTTCAGTGACTTTTATACGTCGGCAAAATTTGTACAGCTTGCTTTGTTAACAAAGACTAATTATTAGAGTTAATATGCCATCAGTGATGCACATTATAGGCTTACTGGATTTCAGAGCTTCTCTAACGTTCTTTACAAAACCAAAGCCTTTTGTTGAAATAGGTATATTTTCCTTTTTTCCACCTTCAAAATAATAGGCAAAAAAAGTCAAAATGCATCAGAAAGAAGGAAATCGGTAAACTCATCATTGAAAAGAAATCAAGATTGTTTACCACTTGTACAGATGTATCTAGCATTGTGCCTGACAATCCTAATTGGTCTTTCAAACAATATATACAAATTAATTGACATTTCTGTCTGGCATTCATCTAAGATGTAAATATGGGCTATGACTGCAATTCAGATTATTCTGAAATTTAATATCTGGTTATAATCAGAATCGCTAAAGATGTCTGGCTAATTTAATTGCCATAATTGTTATAACGTCTCTAATTTTCTGTTGTAGTCTGATGTAATGACTGCTGAGTCACCTCTGCTTTGGGAGGCTTTTAAAATAAAAATGAAGGATACCTACGACTGTGCAGAAAACCTGTAGAAGAAAAAGAATTTATATCAGTTTTTCTCTCTATTTTGGTAGGTTG
Source organism: Bucorvus abyssinicus (assembly GCA_009769605.1). NCBI lineage: Eukaryota > Metazoa > Chordata > Aves > Bucerotiformes > Bucorvidae > Bucorvus > Bucorvus abyssinicus. The sequence continues at coordinate 4,380,332 of CM020028.1, forward strand.
CTGGAGGGAAATGAAGGAAATCTGGAGATATACAGCAGTATACCAGCCCTATCATTCTCTAGTAAAGATGAGCATGAAAAAGCAAATGGCTCATTTATTGGACTGAATCATTGTTACTTATTTACAAGACCAAAATAGTTTCCTTCGTATAAAAAGCCTTCAGCAAGTTCTTCTCGGATAGGAGGATTTATTTATGAAGTCTCTCTTGGATAGTGTAGGATGATTCACTGTTTCTGCTACTTGCCAAAAATGACTCCAGCAGATTAGTAGAATTTAAGCTATTGAAGTATTGGGTAACTTGTAAAAGTAAGCCAGGGACCTAACTCTGCTTAAAGTGTCAAGGGATAGTTAAAAATCTACCTGATGTGGAGGGCCTGCTGGTGGTGCGTCGTGCTCGTTGGCTGCTGACATCCCTGTGTTGCCACAGCCAGTCCCAGCTGCTTGGTCCAGGAGTGACTTTCCAGTGCAGAAATGAGGACGCTGACATGCCCTGGCCTTCCAACTGATGCAAAAGCTTAAAAACTTTCTTAAGTTGGCCAGAGTAGAGCTGAACATTGATTTATGAGCTAAAATTATCTTGATTACTTGACCGTGGAGATCAGTCTCCTGACTTTGACTTCACCCCATGTCTTCAGCTGAAGACAAACGCGTGATTGTGTGAGGAAGATGAGATACCCAACTGACTGATTAATTCAGTATGTGCTGACAGACGGACTCTGTTCTTAATTCGGGGGAGGAGGGGAGCGGGAGGAAGCTGGAGAAGCAATAAGGAGAGGGAAGCAGTTGGCAGCCGCGTGGCTCTGGGGGATGTGGGCATCGCAGGTTGTGCCTGATGGGTGGCTGAGGTGCATGGACCAGGATGGTGCTCAGGAGGCGGGCATCTCTCTGACTAAAGCCTGGGATATTATTGCTTTCAATTCTCTGAACGTATCCTGTTTTTTCCCTTGAAAAGTAAAGATTCAGTACAGAGGTAATGATTGCCAAGATTTACTTTATCCATGCTCTGTGCAGAAGAAAAATGCATGTGTTGTGATCTGTCTGGGTTCCATTTTCAGATTTCTCATTTCTAATAGACCACCTGAATTCAGGCTTTATGTGCTGTTCTCAGAATTCACATGGTCTCTATCGCCGTAATGGTTGTCTAACAAACTATCCATCCTCCTGCTCTTGGATTTTCAGTAAGCTTTTCAAGTGTCTGAGAAGATCACACTCTTCCTAGAAGAGAAATAATCTTTCCTTTCTCTAGTCAGTAGTTTGACAAATTTGACAAATGTCAGTAGTTGGTGTCAAACGTGAGAAGGTACATGCAGTCCCTTGTTGAAGGTTCTTTGCAAACAGGAGGATATACTCAGGCTGCCCTGCAACAGTGGTGTGGATCACCTGAGGCCATGTTGGAGGGACAATCACAGTGTTTCAGACCATCCTGCCTTCATGGTTTTGCAGGTACCATAGAGGGACACAATCCCATGTGTTTGAATATTGTTTTAAAATGGGAAGAGTGGATTATTAATCCCCAGGGGACAGCAGGGTGGTCTGCTGATGTCTCCATCTGCTCTTGGCCCTCCCTGGAGTGACTGAGAGATGAACTTTCCGAAGAACCTTGTAGCGTTCCAAACAACCTGGGAGCAGTGTTTGCACAGAGGTATCCGTCATTGCTCTGACATCAGGTATCTAACAATAACTTCCCTAGCAAATCATCCACCCTCTTCTGCTTCACCCACTCTTAGTCACTATACCAGTTTCTGTAGGCTACAAGAAGTAGGCTATTTATTAAAAGCAGTAGTTAGTGAAAAATGGTTTTCTTAATCAAGTTTCTCCTGCCAAGACTGTAGAGTCAGTGAGACCAATTTTAGGTGCCTCGAATCCTGTCCAAGTCAGATTACTTGGCAACTTGTGTTACCTCAGCTGCTTCCATACCTTCCGTTCACATTCCAGTTGCTGACGGCCAGAGTGCCATTTGAACATCTGTGGTTATTAAAAATATTGCATTAAAATTCTTCGTTAGGGAATAAAAGTGTTTGGCTAGTGCCCTTGCTGTGTCCCATCCAAAGCTGGTACTGCACTGCATGATGCAGAGTCTTCATTTACTCTGCAGGAGAGGGACGAGCTTATCTGAGAATTAATCACCTGCTTCTGCATCCCTCTCATCTACGCATTACCTACAGGGTCATGCCTGGAGATGCCAAGGGGAAGCATGAGGCTGTTGAAAGTCTGCAAAGGGGTTTGTATTTTTTCTGACCTTGTTGGCTTATCGCAGCAGTAGCTGTGCTTATGCCAGATTTTTAGGTAAACTCTCCTGTGCCCAAATTCTTGCAGGAATGTCACATGTCACTTTTTTTTATAATGGGTCACTGATTGGCAAGCTCTTTGCACGTGGGAGCTATTCGGATGGCAGGGGAGCAGCAAAGCCAAGCACCCAGCTTCTTTCCTGCACAGGCTGAGGGTTATCCTGCCTGCCGGGCAGGATGGAGAGCTGGGAACACCCTGGAGAGTCACCATGAATGAGATGCAGAAATTTGGGGTTGTAGCAAAAAATACCTTTCTAATTTAGTTTGTTCAATTTATAGGTCAATATCCTGTGAATAAAAAAGAAAAATAATTTCATAGATTGGAAGTTTCCCAGTGGAAGATTATTTCTGAATAAAAAAGCTTCTGATAGCACGTCTATTGCTCAGCTTTTGACCCCATGGCAGTTTAGAGAGGAGCCTGTCATATGGTACAGGAGTGCTCTGGAGCCTCTACCACATCGTCATTTTACTTCGTCTTAGCTGCACTGGTTTGCCAGGGTGCCAGTTTATGAGAATGTTCCTCTTTAATTTTTGCGCCATCTTTTTTCTGTACTCAGTTTTCTATTTTTAGTATGAATTCATGTTTTTACGTTGCATAACTTGGGAGAGGGAGCACAAATTAAAAATTATAAATTTTAGAGTTTTGCCTCCAAGTTGGTTTATGCCCTGTGTTTCTGGGCCAACTTACTAGTTCCCTGGGTTTTAAAAGTGAAGAGTAAACTTGCCACTCTGGGGGTCATCGTTTTATTTGCCTTCTGGAGGTAAATGACATTTTAAAAGTAATTGTGTTATCAGACTTCCCTTGTTACTGCAATATTATTATTGTCAGGGCATTTTGTGCCTCTGTGCCCAGTTTTATTTTTGCTTTTTTCTTTCAACTTCCCATTTTTTGTTCATTCCTGCTATTTATTACTGAAGTATTTCTGCCCAAAAATGAAAAGTAAGAGATACCATTAAGTAGTCTTAGGACAATCCCATTTTTGAGTTCTCAGGTAGTCTTGTACTATTGAAAAATGCAGATACTTGGCTGAAGTTGGTGAAGAGGATGGTTGGAATTAAGGCTTTGGAATAGCTTTTTTGCCACCTGCCTTCTTGCAGCCACCTTTTGTACCCCTGAGATTTCAGGGCTGCTCTTTGGTACAGAACAGCTGTGTTTGGCTGCTCAGTTGGCCGGTTAAAGGGCTCAGTTTTAAAAAACTATCTGCACTGAAACAGCTGGAAAACATCCTTCCCAGTCCAGTTTCCAGACAGAGTAACAGATCTATTAGGCAACATTGATATTTCACTACCAGTTGCCATTCACCGCTAGAATTAAAACAAAAACAGGTGCAGGGAAGCACCGGCATGCAAGTGGGACTTGGTGAAGTGTCCGTGTGAGAGGCAGGTGGCTGCTCTGCAAGAGGGTCTCCGTAGGGTGGTCTGCTTGTGGCTGTGTGGGCATACTTCGATAAAGGATCGTGATGGAGAATCTGGGTCTTCTGTTGTGAGTGCCTGGAAGGTGCTGAGTTGGTTTATATTTTATTTATTTAATTGCTTTTGTGAAAAAGTTGATGTAACTTTATATTGTGCGGTATTGTAGGACTACATTGTAAATAGTTCACGGGAGGAGTAAAATATCATATAGCAGTAATTTCGTCTTTCTGTGTTGCATAGTCTTGTCTTCTGGGGATGTTAAAAGTTATTAAAAGTGTTTGGCTTTTTACCTTAATAGGTAGTCTGGAGTTTTAAATATCTTATGAGATCTCCTGTATGCTTTCTGTCTGAGGAGCAGATTGCTGCTCCTTTCCTTCTTTACAACTGCACTGCTTTGCAGCTGGTGAGCCTCACTGGTACTTGCTGGTGAATGAGATGGCTGTACATACTGTGGTGATAAGACATCTAAGGCAGGCACCTAAGACCACTGGTTTTTTTGGCCCTGACAGGTTTTTTTGGCTCAGACTGTTCAAACTGTGTTTTTATGTACTTTTAGGTTTTCTGAATTTTGGCTTCTGTCTGTGAAATGAAGAAGGTGGGGCTGTAGAGGAAGAGATTCCCACAGCATGGTGGGCTGCGTTAGGAAGTGCGTTGCAAGGAGGCTGAAGAAGTGGGGAGTGCTGGCTCTAGCGCTGGGCTCCCCAGTACAAAAGGTCATGGGCAAGCATGAAGGACCATGATAATGATTAAATCATTTGGAACATCTGTCATATAGGGAGGGGCTGAGAGAGCTGGAGCTCAGGGAGATCTTACCAGTATGCATAAATACCTGAGTGGGGGAGTAAAGAAGCTGGAGACAGGCTCTTCTCAGGGTATCCAGTGACAGGAGAAGAGACAATGGGCACAAACTAACATGCAGGAAATTCTGCTAAACCACAGTAAACAAGTCTGCAAAGTCTCTATCCTTAGGGCATTCAAAACCCAACTGGTTATAGCCCTGAGCATCTGCTCTAGGTGACCCTGGTTTGGGCACGGGATTGGTCTAGATGGTCCCCAGAAGTCCCTGCTGACCCCAACTACTTTGTGATTCTGTGAATTGATAGGAAGAGCTCATGTGGAGGGTACCAGACACTGGTACATGTGAATGTAGCACTCACATCTTGTCTGAGCAGAACAGTTGCAAAGATACTAGTAAATCAGTTGGCAGCTTAGGTTGAAACAGCCTTTTTGTATGGACTCCCTGAAAGTAGTTTACTTACTGTCCTTGACTTTGAGAGGTGTCCATACAAGTTTGATGAAGTCAGCTTCAGTAGGTGTAGGGAAAATTCTTGTGTTTCAGGATGTGAATTTTCTTTCGCTGCCCAAAATTAGGAATATGCTCCACCCATAGGAATATTTCTGAATCTGTATCAATTTGGTCGTTTTGTACTTTAAAAAGTGGGTTGAATGAAGAGCCTTGTGAAAGACCAGATAGGCCTTTCTAACCCCTTTGGTTGTCTACACGTTACCACACAGGGTAATGCTATCTCTTAAGAATGTGGGGGGAAAATCGTGGCCCAGGGCTATATAAAATGAAATCGTTTTTCAGTCCTTTGAGACACGGACTCCTTGTTTCTGTTTTCAGTCATAGGAGCAGCTATATAGGATCAGTAAGGGAACAGCTATATCAGATAGTGTTAGGAAGGGGTGAGCGCAGGTGCCTCTTTCCGTGGTGAGTCCCCTGAACTTCCCGCAGCTGTCCAGCTGCAGGCTTTCCAAGCTGCGCTGATAGCTTGTTCAACAGTCAGCGATGAACTTATTTCCCCTGAATTTTTTCCATAAATCCATTTATGCTTTTGGCCTCTGCGGCATAGAGTTACACAATTTAATGATATTGTTTTTGTGCAACGGCCCTTCCTCTTGTTTTATTTCTTTTTTGTAAAAGCTGCTGAAAGATAATTTCTGTGAGTCCCCATGAGTTTTCTGTGTTTACATGAGAGGGAGTAATAATTCTGAAAGTTAGATAAAATAAGAAACGGCTAGAGAAAATATTCTCAATCAGATGGACTTTTGGCTTCGTCCAGTATGACAGTTAATTTTTTCCTGTAAAGGATTAGGTGAAATTCCTGTAAGTGGTTCTTAAGGGAGGTGCTAACTCCAGGCAACTGGGCAGCTCCAGTCTCTGCACTGACTGCCTGTCCCTCCGAGAGGGTGTTCCTATTCATTGGATTTTTGCCCTTAACTACTCAGCATTCAAATTCAATCTTAGTAGGCGACAGTATCTAGGAATATGGAAAAATCAGTGCATAGCCAGGAGAGCTATACACCTTGAGAAACTGGGTACACGTATCTGAAGTATTCAAGCTTCTTTTGAACAACGGAGAATTAAAATGTTCCCATTATTCTGTATGTTGTTTCTTTCTCTAACTTTCTACAGTGACTTTGAGATGTGAAGAGGTGGAGTGAGAAATTAATGCAGTTACAAAATATCTCAAAGGTTAAAAAAATTGAGATATATAGTCTTAGCTATTTCTGTTGTGACTCCAGAATGACTGAATAAAATGAGAGCAGGAGATGAGGCAACTGCATTTAAGAGTAGATTCGTCCAAAACGCAGAGCTGAAAATTTTGCAATTTGCTTTCTCTTCTCTGGGTTGTGTTTTAGCAGAGAATAAGCATTCCCCTTCCCCATGTTTTTAACAGCTATTTTATTACTGTACTTTTTACAGTGGTTTTACAGATTTAAGAAGAAAATTGCTGAGTGGAAGCTGGTGAGATCCATCACGCACACTGTGACATCTGTCACACTCAGAACATGCTTTAATGACCAGATACCAGGTGAAGTTCAGCAGCAATGACAGCAGGAAGGGAATTCATCTCGGTGCTACTGCAGCTTGTTTTCAAGAAGATGCTTTTGTTTCATATTAAAAAATACACAGGCTTATTTGGAGAAGGATATTGTATTGGTAAGGGTTTGAAAAAGTTGAAAATCTGTTCATGATCGTGACAAAACTTCACATTTCATGGAAATCTGTTACACCGAGAGAGTCTTAGTTCATGGTTATCTGATCATAAACAAATATAACTGTCCTAGTTTTTGATTTTGACTTGGGGATGGAAAAACTGATGAAAGTCTGGGAGGGGAAATATAAATCTGCTTTTCCTGCCTCTCATCATCCTCCTACCCACAGCACCCGAGTGTGGTTTTGTTGGGATTAGCTCAGTCCATTGGTTTGTGTAGTACTTGGTTATACCTTATAGTAGAAAGGCAGGAGAAAGACATACACAGTATTTGAACTGTGTCTGTTGTCTTTTCAAATTCAATTATACTTTCATCCAGCGAGCCAGTTTTTTAGTGAAGACTACATGTGAAGTTATGTGCAGCTGTGATCCAGAGGGGCATTTAAAGCAGCATTCTCCTATGTTGAAAGATTTGAGTTGGTGCTGGACTTCACAAGGCTCAGCTGTTGCCATGTACACATTTTTAGTGATGTGTACGTTCCAATAGGTATGTTATCCTTGTGGTCACTGGACCCTAATTTTTTTATTTAACACTGCAGCTGCTTTCTCCTAAAGAATAACAAATGTTTATGCTGCAACTTTTTCCTGTACAATTAATTGGAGGGTTTTTGTGTTGACTCCAGAGAGTCTAAATGGCACGACAAAAGACTAAAAGGAAAAGAATGCTTCATAAGGTGGTTGCCAGAGATGGAATTACACTATTATTACTATTATTAGGGTAAAAATAATGAAAAGTTTGATCATATCAATGTATAAACAAGCAGGAGAACCTTTTTTTGTGAGATAGCTTTGGTTACCATTTCCATATAGTATGGAAATAGACTATCTAGAAAATGAACTGTTATGTTTTCAAGATTGTTTTGAAACATGGGATTAAGCAGCAAGATTAATTTGGTATAGAATCAGTTCAGGAGGTTAACATGAGCCAACTGGGTTTTCTAAAACAGATTTATTTATCCATGTAATGCAATTTCAGGCTTGTGTATTTTCACAGACCCTTTACGTTTAGACTTTTAACGTCTAATTGCACTGCTTTTCCATACAGCTTGCCACTAAGACTTTAAAACATGTCACAAGAAATATTTGAGCTAAATATAGCATGTCCGCTTCGTTTGAAAATGAAGGCACAGGAACATAAATATGTAAATGATTTCTGTGATGTGGAGCTGGAGGATACTGAATGGCTGCTCTCTCTCACTCCTCCCTCCCTTTCTGAGCTGTCCTGCTGCCTCTTCAGCTTGTGCGCTGTGAGTCATGCTGATGTCATTCCCCGCACTGGCAAAGGATAACTCGGCAGATCCGTGACTCTTTCTATTTTGGGATTTACAGATTTGGGGTTTGGTAGCATTGTAAATATCCGAATATAGGAGTAACAGTTTTACTGTTGTGTATGTTCCACCCCCTCCCATCCTTGGCTGGATATGTCATACCTGCGATCGCTTTCCCACTCAGGAACACCTGAACGATACCATTGTCTCAAAGCTTTTCTCCTTCCCTTTCTAGCCATTATTAACACTTCTCATTAGAGGTGTTAAGACTTTGTCAGTGAAATACTGTCAATACAACAGAGCAGTCTGGAGCCTGGAGCCTGCAGTTCTGGGCTCCTGTGCAGTGTGAGAACACGGGCCCCGGCTGTGTTTCTTTCTGCAGGGATCATTCCTTTATTGAAGCAGTGGTGGTCCTAATGCAACTACAGATTTCTGTTTCAAATAAATTTCTCTGTAGGTTCATCATATTGTGCTGTTTTTTGCAAGTAAAACTGGACGTGTTACTGGATACGTTGAAGGTGAGGATGCAAGGTGCTGAAGCCTAAAATTACTCATCATGATGTAAAAGAATTTTTATTATAGGAAAACAGTGCTGTCTCTTTTGTGGTGTGCAAGGTTTAATGACTGACACATCATCTGCCAAGCACCTTCAGTTTCAAGGTCTACTGGAAAAACTGGCATATTGCAGTTGGACTAGATGGTTGTTGTGCATCCCTTCCAACTGAACTGATCTTTTCTTATTCTGTTCTCTTCTACCTCTTCTGCAGCTGTAATCAAAGATATTGCTAACTAATTTTTACATTGAACTAACTTCTTATTTTAACCTAGCAATGGGTTGCCATAGTTTAATTCTTTATTTTGTCCCAAGCGTTAGGAATGTGGTCTGTACATGCAAGTTCTGCGTAGCATTCCTGAAGCAGGAATGTCTCTTTTTTTTCCCCATCTCGGATTTTGTGAAGTGCTGGGTGTCTGTCAAGCTCACTTTTGCTTAATGTCTAAAAATCTTTGAGCCCTCTGCTTTGCTCTGCGTAAGCCTGACTGTAACAGGACCCCTCAGGTTAGTTTACTCACAAGACACAATGAAGTAGGTGGCGACTACACCTGAATATTAATGGCAGCTGTAATAAAACAAATGTTCTTTCTGCTTTTCGTCACCCTGGTACATGTTGCTCTCCCAGTAGAAAATTACGTTCTAATTGTTTCTGAATGGCATCTCACACTAATAAAAACCTTTTCAATAGGTTGGGCATGTAAATAGTAATTGTATATGTATGCTATATTAAAAATATTGCTGCCGCCTTTTTGATCATATTATAGAAGTCACGAGACGGAAGCTTCAATCAGATGTAATGTAACTAAGTAGTTCTTGCATTTTAAGATCATAGTTTATGGAGGCACAAACATTGTAGTCTTTTGAATATTACTTGTTACTGCTCCTTGGAAATGGAAGAATTTACTGAAGATAATGTAGCTAAAATTGTCCAAAGCATGTGGCATACACTGCAAAAGAAAAGGACTTAGTTAAGCAGAAGACTTCAACAGGGTCTAAAAAGAAGCTGTAGAAGTATTTATACAGCATTAAAATCTTCATAACCTCTGAATTTTGGATGCTTTTTAGGGTGTGACTAATTTGTTTTCATTCGGTGAAGGTAAAATGCAATGTGGAAAATCTTATTGCAGTAATCTTTTAATACGAACACAACCATAGACAGAACCCATCAGTATTTAAGGAATATGCTCCTCTAATGTGCTTTGTAGGTTGGAAGAACGAGACTGCGTTGGAAGAAAGAGTCAATAACTCAGCCAAATGCTTTCTGATTATTACCTCCTTTTTTGTATTAGTTACGGTTTTGAAATTACTTTGTCTGTTTTAATTTATATTAATGATAGGAAAACAAGGAAAGTTATATGGTGATGGTTTTAAATAGAACTTTGTATTGCTCCTCAGGCATGGTAATGCAGCAACAGATTGATGGGAGAACTTGAGGTGTGTTTTTGTCACTGTCTGGTGTATGATGCATTGCTGTAGCCAAAGCAAAGCCACACGGTCTTTTCTATGGAGAAATGCAGAATTGTGGCCATTCTTTCCTTATTTACGTATGTGCAGGACCACGTGTTTACTTGGGATTATTCAAGTGTAGCTGGCTGCAGTGAGAATTGAATTCTCTGTGTTTTGCAAAGCAGAATAATTGGTGCAGTGCGGTGTAACGGTGTCAAAAATCTGCATGTTATCCAAAGTAAATGAAACGGATTTTCTTGTTAAGAGCTCAAATGTCAGCATTGGAACAAAAATATTTACTGTGCGATTAAGAAGTTTCTCAACAAAACTTTTGTTCTTGCTCAGTAAAAAGAACTTCATGGTGGATTAATAGCATTGAAACTAAGGCTGTGGAAAATAGTTTTAATACCAAAATAATTGTTTAAATAGAATCTTAATTACAGTGATTAGTGTAGTTCTTATTGAGTGATAATGTATTCCAACTCAAAATCTTATCTGGGTTTTAACTATTGCTGTGTAACCATGCACCGAAGAGTTGCTTTATTTAAAACCAAAAGAAGAACAGTTTGTGGTAAGAAAATAAAAGACAAGTTTGATTCAAATGCTTCTAGCATTTTTGTTTCATGCAAGTTGCCTTGAGAATGGGATTCCCAGATGTGTTCACAGGGATGCTTCCCTGCCAGTCCAGAATCAAAGGAAAAATGTATTTCCCCGTATTTCAGTTTATAACTCCTGCTCTCACTCAGTGTTATCTGGGGAGTGTTACGGTTCTGCTTTCCTCAGGCAGGTGGTTCTCAAGAATAGGAGGCTTTTAGGTGCCCCTTAAAGGGTCAACTGTTTTTCTGCATATTGTATGGCAATGTGTCAGCGTTTGACCAAGTCTTTCCTTACATGCGCCGTGTGTCTGCTGGGGATAAATGCAGTGGTAGCTGTGCTGGAGACTGAGCTGCCCCTTCAGTCACAAGTGCCAGTGTGTTCCCAACGCGGGGGTTTCTTAGGCTCCATCTTCTTTATGCCAGGTTTTAAACACTTCTTAAATTCCTTGACTAGTCGCTCCTGAATTCTGTTTTCTTTCTCTAATTACATCTGTTAAGAGAGCGGGTCCATGTCCACCACAGGGTTTAAATAGCCAAGTGTGGGAGGCGAATGTTACCTTTTTTCCATGCGACATATTGGAATCATTTCGTGCATCTGAAACAAGTCTTGGGCTTAAACGCGATGGTATCTAGAGTGGGTTAAGTTCAAGGTTCTAACAGCCAATTTTGGCAAAAGTAGAAAGTTGAACTGGACCCTTCTAGTGTGATCTGATTTGTGTTCTGAGTGTACCTGTGAACAGCTAGGCTGTGATCCTGGTTAGGTGTAAACACACGCGTGTTCCCGCTGGCTGAAGGGAGACTGCCCGTGCTGAAGTGAGCTGTAGGTGCGGGAGTTCGCAGGGCTGGCCAACAATGGAAAACGGCCTCCTGCTCTTACTGGTTTGTGTTTAAAAGGGGAGTATGGTCTCCCACAAATGTAACCAGTGCACTAACAGCTGCAGTATATTTAATTTTAGAACGAACATAAACCATCTTGATCAAGTAATACTGTATATTTCATTAAGTTGATGGCAACAGTTTATGACACAAACTGGAACCGTTGCACGCATCTGATTAAATGCTGCGTTTTTAGAACGGGGCATTTGATAATTATTCGGAGTCCTTTGTTGGAAATATTAATGAAGTTTCTGGTTACATATATATATTTAATTCAGAAATGTGTATACTTTAATCTCCCATCTTTTTACTTTATGCTGGACATAAATTTTAAGTATTTTGGACTCTGTGCAGCAGGAGGTATGCTTGTCCTCATTTGGTTTCACAGTATTTAAAGAAAGAGAATTGGCTTACTGTGTTTGTTCAACTTTAGGAAGAATTCAAAATTTAGTAATAACATTTTGGATGCATTCTCAGGAAAATGGCCTCAAAAGGCAGCTTGGAAAACCTTGACTGAGTAAAGCTCAAATATGAAAGAAGCGGGAGATCTGGAATGTTATTGATCTTGGCAGTGCTTTTTCTAAGAACTGAGTGTTGCAAAACCTAATTAGTGACCTGGAAAATAGGTGGTAATTAAGAAAGGCCAGAATGGTGAGCGCTTCTCAAGCAGAGGCATGAAAATTTGTGTTACAGCAATTGAGTCAAACCAAAACGTGGCTAGAGTGGCTGCTCCTTTTCCTGATTAACGTCTGAAGGAAACAGATGAGGCAGCACAGCTCACAACTTCACATGCAGTTTTAGGTCAAGTTTCTGCAGCTCAAGAAAGAATCTCTTAGCTAAAGGCAAGTCAGAAAACATTCGAATGAAGAACAAGTCAGATAATATACTCTGAGATCAGAGATGCTTTATCCTGATATATAATTTTAGCAGTAGGACCTAGATATGTCTTTCTCTTTTCTCATGGATGTTGTAGTTATGAGATGAAAAAACACTTAATACCATAAATGGTGGTAAAAGCTCTTCATGGAATCTCCAATATACAGTTTACTTGTAGTTGTATTTTATTTAAATACACCCAAGAACTGTCATTATGTATGTTTTTATGAAAACCTGTTTTAATAAGAACTGTATGTGGGGGTCCGAATAACCTCATTTTCGTATAAGACAGATGACAGCTTATGTCCCAATATATTTTTTCAGACCTTCCAACCAGGAAAAAAAAAAAAATACTGGAAAAACCCAAGACACAGTTGCCAGTGTGTCTGTGGGGGTAACAATGCACCAGTGTATTAACATATATCGTTCCAACTCTCTTGATTGTTAACCTGCCATTTAGCATTTATATAGCATTAGCAATGGGATGATCGAACAGCGCAACGGCACCAAGGGTACGGTCTTGGGCCAGGCTTTACAGTTGAGAACATAGACTGGTCTCCGTGGCATCAGTAATTGAGACATTGCAGATTTTCACAGGTAAGAGCTGTCTGCATCTGTAATGGAACCTGGAACATTGTCACCGGTTGGCCAAGGCTGGCCAGTCATGGGACAGACTCTCTCTAATTAGCTCTCCCCCTGTTCCGGGAGAAAGGGTAAGAAAAGAGATAAGAGTAAAACCAGTTTGTGAGGCCTCTGTGGCGTTAGGAAACTAAAGCAGTTTTAATATCAAAACAAAGATATTATATACAGAAAAACTAGATATTTGCAAGTGGATGTAGGACCAGAACCGGTGCAGCGAGGGCCGGCGGGGGGTGTGAACGTGCACCCAGACCACCGCTAAGGAAATGGAGCAGTGAAGGCTCCCAGGCTGTTCAGTGGCAGCAGCACGTGGCACATCAGGGCCGGGAGCAGCAGGACCACCAGTGGCGGTGGTCCGCACACAGGGCAGGGCCGGCAAAGGGATGGCAGGAGCACTCGTGCTGAAGCAGCAGCTGGGCTGTGGAACAAAGCAGTCGATGGCAGCAGTTGCAGCCGGGACAGCCCGTGGAGCAGCGGGGCGGCGTGGAGTGGGGCGGCGGTGGCGAGGTCGCGGCAGTGCCAAGCGGTGGGAGAAAAGGGGTGCGGTCCTGCCTGCACATCCTTTTTAAGGAAGCCCCTGGGGCCACCAAAAAATTCCACCACCAGTGAGATGAGCTGATGTACGTGGGAGGAATATACCATGGGCTGTTTGATACGTCTATCGGAGATAAACTAACCCTGTTTATCTCAAACCAGGACAGACATGTTTTGTAAAGAGTAATTTTTGCCTCTTTCATCATTGGGGCAATTAAATCCCTGATTTTATGGTTGTATTTAGTTAACTGCCATTTTTAGCATCTGTATTATGTCCATAGTTGCAAGGGACCCTTGTGTTTTAGCTAACTAGTTTGACTGCGCCCTTGTCATGAAATGTGATGTCTTTTATATTTAAAGGTGGCTGAGCAGTAGGCCTTGATGGAAGTGACCCAGCCTCTTCTTCCTTCCCTTGGACCACCCAACAGGGTTGCCTTGCCTACCCTACCCCACCCTACCCCACCCTAGCCGTGGTGGGTGGTTTCAGGACTGTATATCCATGCAGGAGAAGGTGGCCTCAGCTCCATCTGCTCCTCTTTACCTCAGGCCAAGGACCTGCAAGAGGAGAAGAGGTTCAGTTCCTCGTGTACTGTTTGCATCCCATTCATCAGTCCTGGTTCCCCTGAGGACAAGGGTGAAACGTTGTGCAGCTGGTGTCCTTGCACAGGGTGAGCCCTCTGGGCTCCAAGGTGGGATGTGCTTCCTCAACCTGCCATTTCTCAGGGATGATTTACTGTTACAGGTTTGTCCTGGTATTCAAATCCTCTTGTTTATGAAGGTTTACTAAACACTTGAAATTTATTTACGATGTGGTTAGACAGATTTTTCTTCTTGCCTGGCTTTCACTGCATAGATTAGTGTTTCGCCAGGGGTATTACAACACTTCATTATTGAAGTGGAGCTGTTACTTTTATAATGTATTCAAGCCACTGCAAGGCCTGTTGTTTAAGTGCTGTGAAATCCTGGTGCATGGTGACGGATGCATTCCTAGCCAACAGAAGAAATCTTCCAATTTCCTGAAGTTTTATGTGCAATCTGAGAGTTTAACCTCTGTCAGGACTTTTGGAGCAGAGAGGTATTTGTCATCACCAGTGTCAAGTCCCCAGTCAGAGGACTTTCAGGTTGACTGACTACTGCATTGACATCATCTTTCCTTCCCCCCAGTCTTTTTGGTACCTCTTTTATGGTTTTATCTAGGCAGTTTACTCTGTTGGAGTATACTGCCGTAGGTGTGTAAGACATCTAGTGTTGCTGAGCCATCTTGGGCATTTTTCTGGTCTGGAGATAAAAAATGGTGTAGATTCTTAATTAATTACAGTAGCATGTAGCTCAAAGCACTGCTGTTGTGTGTTGTGGAAAGTAAGAAGCAATAGCTGTCATAGGAGTTCACAATGTAAATGGCCATGAGAAATGGCAGTTGGTACATGAGATGCATTATTATCTCCCCCAGGTATGAACAGGTGGGTAAGAAGTAAAATGATATATCTAGTTTGAGTCACCTTGGTGACATTTGAGGTGAGTCAGAAGGAGCCATTTAGAGCCCTATCACAATATGTAATTGTTCTAATTAATCTCTCCTGAAGGAGGCATATGAATACGCAGTGCTGGTATTTATATATGCTTAATACAGTCAGCAACAGGTCCAGTTACTCCAGATTATTGTAAAGATGTATAAAACCCTCAAATTTTTACCCCAAAGACTTTATGTTCCAGCTTCAGAGAAAGTCTTGTCGAGCAGGCATTGCAAGAGGGGGAAGCAGGGAAAGGAAAGTGTGTGTGTCGCAGTGTTGACAGATCTCATGGCTACACAAGAGGCACTTTCAAACCACAGGAAACACTTGGCATCTTGCAGGATAAGGCTTCTTCAGGTCATCACGCAAAGAATACACTCCTTATTCCATCAGGTGATAAATGTCTTTTGAGTGCACTCTAGCTCCTCCACTGTTGATAGGAAGTGCAGGTGCTCAGCATCTTTCAAGGATTAATTTAGAAAGAATGAAATGGAGAATTATGCCTATGTTTTTTGCTGAACTGTTTAGTTTATCTATCCTGTGTGCATCCATTCACCTGTTTCTTAGAGGTACGTGTAAATGTGCCGTATACCGACTATCCTGTCTGACTGTTGTGACATTACAGAAGTGTAATTGTGTAAGCTTCTGGGGGCAATGTTCTCTGTATAGATAGGTCCAGAAGCACTGCCTGATAAGGATAGCTAAGGCTTCCTTATGAAGCTCTCTGTGTGAAAGCAAACTGCATCCATTATGTAATCATTTCTCATTTAGACTTGAAAGTCAGTAAAAGTTCATGGTAACACTGTATGAAAAATTGATAAGAAAAGCAAAATACATGTGTTAATACTGCTAATGAAATGAACGCAGTGTTTAGGATACAGCTATCCTCAGGTTGGTCCCATTAATCAATATCATGTGGAACTTGATCCAAGTTCATCACTGTATCCTGTATTTATTTCACTGGCTGCATGTCTCATGTCTCTTAGAATCATAGAATCGCTTAGCTTGGAAAAGACCTTTAAAATCATCAAGTCGAACCGTTAACCCAGCATGCTAAGTCACCACTAAATCATATCCATCAGCACCACATCTACACAGCTTTTAAATACTTCCAGGGTTGGTGACTCCACCACTTCCCTGGGCAGCCTGTTCTAATGCTTGATAACCCTTTTGGTGGAGAAATTTTTCCTAATGTCTAACCCAAATCTCCCCTGATGCAACTTGAGGCTGTTTCTTCTTGTCTTATTGGTTGTTACTTGGGAGAAGAGACCAACCATCACCTTGCTACAGCTTCCTTTCAGGTAGTTGTAGAGAGCGATAAGGTCTCCCCTGAACCTCCTTTTCTCCAGGCTAAACAACCCCAGTTCCCTCAGCCGCTCCTCGTGTATTCCTGCCTGCTGTACTAGTGCCGTGTGCCAGGTTTAATACTTCATGGTTTTCCTCAGTGCCAGTGGAGCACGCCTGTTTTGGAATGAGATGAGAATACTTAGCTATGGGACTCCTACCAATCAAGCGGAAGAAGAGTGACTTTGTAGGAAATGTAGAAAAAACCCAAATCTAACTAGGAGACCTAGTTGCATAGGTTCTTATGAGTCTTGATCAAGATGTAGGCTGGCTGCTTTAACTTTGGAGGTAACCTGCTTGCCTGTCTTGAAGGCAACCTGCCTGTGTGCTGCTGTGCTGTAGGACCACACAGATGACACGAATGAAGGGACCACAGTGCAGTTTGTCATGAGCTGGGATTTTCATGCATTCCTGCTACTCGGACAGAAATTTTTGCTCCAAGACATTAGAGCTTGGATTCCATATAGAATTTAATTTTAAGAAATTGTGTTTGAAACAAAATATTTCTGTTTTGGCATTTCTCCCTGTATAACATTTTGAGATGTTATTTTAATACAGAACACAAAACGAGCCTTCCTATAGGACAAAAGGCGATGGTTCCTAGCTGGTTGTGATAGCTCAGCCCTGATGTAGCAGCAGAGCTGAAAGAGTCCATTTAATTCTTATTCTGCCAGCCAGCAGGATGGTCAGCCATGGAGGGTCCTGGCAATTGAATGAAGAATATTGGTTTATTTTGGCTAATGGCTGCACAGAGGTCTTGTGGTAGAGTCTGCCAAAGCTACTGAAGCTGTGAATCATCTTGTGTAACATTAGACAGCGGTTTAGTGTCTACTGATCAAATGATACTAGGATCCATATATAACCAAGGGCGAAGTGTAGTTTTTTTCTTGGACACAATTCATGTGATCACTTTAGTAGAGGGTCAGGTGAATTGTGGCACAGGAGTGCCTATGTCTATCCATTGTTTAGGAGCGGAAACCAGATTAATGAGATGGATTCATTTGACAAAACTGAGACATCCTAAGCAGAGAATCTCACTATTGATTTTAATAAGGTTTCTGATCAGGCCCCAAATGGGTTGACTTACTGACTCTTTCTATTACCAAACAATGGAAAAATGGGACAGGAATTCTGACTAGAACTTTTATGTATTCTAGAAGTACAAGTAATTGATACTTGGATTTTAGTTAAAGTTATTTTAAGTACTATATATATAACAGCAAAGTAGAAAAAGATTTTTTTTAAAAAAATATATGGCTTTTCATGCAAGAAATAATGGATTCCTTTGTTAAAGGTTGTATAAAATTTGTTTGTTATAGTCAGAATAAGTTCTTTTACTTCAGACTTCAGGGGCCTTTCAATTCCAAAAGCTGTTTTATAGATTTTTCAGCTAGCCAACTTCAGACTGGTAGTCTGTGGATAGATGCATCACGGGCACACTTAACGATGCAGAGATGCTCGTAGCTGATGCTCTTATAAGACTTGCTTACTAGAAGGGAAAATACCCAAACACAGAGTATTTGTCCATGGCTGGCCTGCATCTGGGATCATTGCCAGGTATGTTCTTCTATTCCTGAGTTCCTACCATGTCCAGAAAAGAAAAGGAAACCAGCATGTTCCCAGTTCCAAACTTCCTGGGAGCTGTTTTGATCAATACACAGCTAGAAAGGCCCATTCATCTGGGATGCCACCCAAGGTGTTGCCAGGTCGAGGTGCTCCCTGCAGGCTGGGAGGGTTGGCAACACCAGTGCCATGGAAAGAGACTGGTCTGCTGGCCACCGCCTCCTCTCCTGCAGTGGGGATATCTGGGGAACCCTTCCTCTAGACCCAGAGGGGCTGCAGTCTGATGTTGATTCCAGTCCCACATCCAGAGGTCTTTGCTTGTTGATGTTGAGAGGACGGTCGTGGCTTTAGAGCAGTTAAAGAGGGTTGTATTTTGTTGTTGTAAGAAACTCAGTCCTGTTCCTACAAGGTAGTTAGTTACATACTTACATGCTGGTCAGAGAGACCGTCCTTGCCTGGACCTTAGTACAGTTGTCCTGAAACTCATACAGCCTGCTCTGGAACTGTTCTGCATGTTGCCCAGAAATGTAAGAAAGTTGAGGCACTGGGTTAAACATCCCGATCCAGGGAGAAGATCTGAGATACAGCTGGAGTTCATGGCTCTGTATAGGTTAATTGGCCTGCCCCTCCACTTGCTGAGGGCACATTTGTCCCTCAGAAAAACAGGAATTCCTGGGCATACCCAGGGTTTTACTTTATTTTACCACGTGGACCATACTGTCTGTACCATCACTGCTTGCAGCTGCAGCCAGACTTACTGTAGGTCAAGAGATCTCAACACAGAAGATACTGAAAGGAACAAAGGAATATCAGAGTGCCATTCCCCAAATTAAAAGCTCTCCAGCTGGATATCAGGGTTGTTTTCATCATGGTGCAAACAGTTTTCTCCATCTGCACAGGATCACAAATTCGTTAAAGCAGCAATATAATGAGAGCCCACTGACCTTTGCCCAGCATGCTGCCCTGCTCTGAGCTGCCGATTGCAATGACTAATTTGGGAGAGCAACCCTGTAATCAGGATTGTGTAAATACAGCAGGAACTCTTTATCCCTGTGATCCTAAAGGGTGCCGTTGGCCAGTCACTGCAGAGGGGATGCTTGCTGATGGGGACTGGAAGGGCTCCTTGCCCTACAGTAGCTGTACTTCTCACAGATCCTGTTTGTTTGTTCTGAGAGCTGGTGTCTGTTGCTGGTTTTCAGAGACCCCCACTGTCACAGCAGGGTGTGGTTTGGATCTGAGGGAGGGTCACAGGCATTTCACCTTCCAATAGGTGAAGGATAGGAGGAGACCCAGAGAACGTGTAAGACCTTGATGCTGCTACTGGCATTGAAAGAAAAGGTACTGTCTTGGACTGGTGCTTGTAAGGATGTCCCTGAATACTGCTGTAGCATCTGCATTGCCTACAGTATCTTGAAGTACCAGTTACTCACTGAGTTAGTCATACTGGTACTTTGATATTGCTTTTTCTCAAATCTGCAAAAGGCATCCTGGCTTCTTGGCATTCAGAATGAAAACTGCCTTGGTTTTCTCTACTTAATCTACATGGCAGGCACCAGCCCACTGCTTGATTTGCTTTTTGATGTGATATTTAAGGAAGAATATTTTTCCTTGGATGGAGAGAAGTTATCTGGTAACATAGAGCTAAATTATTTTTATTTTACTATAGAAATATTTTTATTGACTTAATTGGGACAATTTTGTATCAATGAAGCACAGAGTGTTTGGCTTGTAAGCAGCTGAATTTAACATGCTATGCAATTTAAACAAAATGCGGATTCTTAGATCCATTTGTCCTTTGGATCTTTAGAGTATGCTGATTTAGTGTTGTGTCTTGTATTGATTATACTGCCTTTGGATTTTAATGAACATTTGCATCTTTGGCATTTCAGCCTTGGAAAGCTTAATGCATTTTCTTAGGGGCAAACAAAATAATTTAAGAGTTGTTGGTGTATTTGTTTATCAAGATGTTTTTAAGTCAGTCTTTCAACCATTCACAATTGTTCTCTGAGCTGGCATCCCTTGAACACAAGAAAAGACTGAAGGCCATCTGTATCGCTTCCTGACTTGAACGGGACTGTTGTAAAGTAACTAGATCCTTTTTAAGAGCTTCTGGCCCATCTCCTAAAAATGAGTTGGGTAGAACTGGAACAGGGGAAATCAAAAAGACCAGATTATAAATGGTGCTTTGTGAGCACTTGTGAGGTTTGTGTAAACTCTGTAGCTGCAGTGGGCTGGATATGGTCAGGTGGAAAAGGAATAGAAGAATACGTTTTGGATGAAGAAATGTTTCATAATTCCCTGAAAAGAAGGAGCTGGAATCAGAGACGCTGCAGCATAGTGGATTGTTTATGCCTGAGTTGTAGGGGTTGTACACAGTTTAGACTTTTTGGACTTGAGCTTATATTGGTCTTGTATGTTTGCGCTTTCCAACCATGCCGGTGCAATACTAGTAAAAGTGCTGGGTTCAAAATGCCTTTTACATTCCACATTACCCTAAAATTTGCCCTAGTTTTGCCCTAGATGAATCAAACTAAGCTATCGAAACCGGAGAGGCTTAGAGGGTTGCCATAATTGTGAGTAGAGAAATGAAATGGTTGTGACAGCAGATTTTCTCAAGTCAATGCTAGTTTTAAGCAGTTGACAAGACCATAATGAGTTTAACTTAATCACGTAAGTTATGAAAACATGTTAAGGGGTGGTTGAGGGAAGGGTGTATGGGAAGTTACAATGTGCCAGTCTGTGGCTTTTGGTCAGAGTCATTCATTTTAGGTTTTGTGCTGTTCTGTTTTGATTTGAAGATACTTATAAGGTCTTGCCTGTGGGTCACAAGGGAGAGAAAAGGGATTTAGTGATTGTGAAATATATTCTCCCCCCTGTTGTCCCTTCAGGTACCTGTGGGAATTCATTCAAGCGTCTAGTATTTGGTTAATAGCACGAGTTAGATGCCATTGGGTTATAAGATAGGATTTTAGGATGTACATGTCTAGGATTCATGAGCGTGTTATGACGGAGGAAGAGGGAGGTTTATTATGGAGATACATTGGCAAGTTTGGCATTTGTTGCTTTGGCACTGTGTAAACAGAGACATTATTCAACCTCAGCTACATACCTTTCCTTGGAGCTATCTGTTGTTCTCCATCTTGGATGTGTTGCAGCAGCAGGAATGGATGAAGGCAGCGCGTGGGACCCTCATGCATGCCTTATCTTCAGAATAGAGACGGCGTTGTGTGTCTGTCTTGGCAGTCAGTTGGAGACCTGAAACTGGTGGTATTTTCTGAGCTGGCAAAGGCTGGGAACATGGCATTGAGTTCAGCTGCTGGAGGAGAGAAACATCTTACTTTCTTCAGTAGCAATGCCTCTGGCTAATGATCCAAATTAGAGTTTTTGGCCTCAGAGAGAGTTGTGTTTACTCAGCCAGAACAAGGGCTATACAGTTGGGTCTCTGTCTCAGTAAAAGCAGGAAAGCCTGCAGAAAATCTTCTCAGTTTTTTTGCCATTCCCCCCCAGTGCAGGGGTGGGTTTTGGGGATGGAGAAGCCAGTAAGCTTTTCAGACAAGTTCTCCAAGCTTTATCTGGTAGAGCTGCCTCTCATGAAGAAAGTGGTTGTGGTTGATGTTGGAAGGGACTTTTGTTGCAGCACGCCAGTGCAACTCATTAGCAGGAATGTCGCTTTAGCCCGCTTCTGGCTCTTTAAAAGGAGCTCACGGAAACTTTCCCTAAGAAAAGTTTGTGTGTTTATACTGGTCATTTCAATGGTAAAGCTCACCTCTTACTTCTGTAACAGAATGAATTTACAAAGTCAACTCGAAGTATGAAGAAGGCTAGAGGAGGAGTTTGTAAGGGGGCCAGCAGCATTTCTCTCAGAGTTAAGTTCTGAGCAGCACTCACACGTGAATGTCTGCTATTTTGTGCTGCTTCACTCTTTTTCTTTAGACACAGAGAGGCTTGTGTCCCTGGGATGGGAATATGTACTGATTCCAGCTTGCCATTGCAAAACTCTTGAAGCAGCAGTAAACTTGTGGCTTCTGCACCTGTCTTCATGCGTTAGTGCCCAGAACCTGTAATTAATGTGAGTCCCTGTGTGTCTAATCTGCCTTGAAAATTTAGACTTTCACCCCAGAATGCTCTTGGTGCAGCATTCAAAACAGCCCGTGCAGACTGCGGCACTTGACGGGGCCGCATGAATACCCAATGTGAGATGGCGGCACCTGCTCTGCACTGTCGTGTGGAGCAGTACGGGCTCCCTGGGTGGCATCTTGGCCTGTTTTTGTCTGCATGTACTGCCCTGTCAAACAACTCTGGCTGCATGTCCGCCGGGAAATCCTAGGCACGTGTATTTGCTCTGTGGTAGGTCCCCATCTCCAGCCATCCCACGTGTCCTTGTGGTGACAGCACGAGGCAGAAACAGTGAGTTTTGGCAGATGTCCTAAAATCCTTCCTAGAAAGAGTATGAAAGTGCTTGTCAAAGAGACAGATGGGGTTTTCAGGCTGCTGGGTGCAGGTAGTGTGTGGGCTCTTCCTGAGCGTGGATGCCAGGTCTCAGTGACGGCCCGCAGCTGGGCGAGCTCTCAGAAGGTAGCAGCTATGCTATGGGTG
Source organism: Bucorvus abyssinicus (assembly GCA_009769605.1). Lineage (NCBI taxonomy): Eukaryota > Metazoa > Chordata > Aves > Bucerotiformes > Bucorvidae > Bucorvus > Bucorvus abyssinicus. The sequence goes on from CM020028.1 coordinate 4,402,834, forward strand.
CCATCTGCGTGCAGGGTCCTGGGAGGCACCTGTCACCTTTTAAGCTGGTGTGTCCTATAAGGCCTTTGAAGAGCACGAGTAGCAACGTCACTCTAAATTGCAGTAACCAGCTTTGGCAGCCTGTTCTTGCAAGTGTCCTCATTCCTGGCTTGGCCCATGTGGCAGGTGATGAACATGGATGTGGGCAGGGAAGTGATAAGGCGTGTGGAAGATGCTGAAGAGCTAGAGCCTCATTTCCCAGGGAGAACTATTGTGGCCGTTGATTACACTGTATTGAGTGGTATGAATTTATGAATGCTGTGAACTTGTTCAGCAACAGATTACCCAATTAAGAAATAATAGGAAGTATGATGAGCACAAACCAGAAAAAGTCAGGTCACATGATTAAAAAATACCAGGTTTCAGTCTAGTACTGTGGTTTTAAACACAAGAAAATTTTTAAGAGCTGAGCAGCGATAGCTATGCAATACTTGAACAACAGCTTTGTCTCTGTATAGCTGATGCTAAATGCCAGCTGAACACTGTTGATTGTGATTTTATGCTCTCTGGGAAGAACTGGATTGTGAGCCTGCCAACCCCTTGAAGACTACACTGGTAGGATTTGTTTTCCAGAACCATTTTCTGGAAACAATAATCAGGAAAAAAACATGGCAAGTCGTACGTGCGCATCATAATTTTGTAATAAAGGGACTATGTTTTAACAAGATTCATGGAGTATCTCTAGGAGAATTAAAGGTCACCGTGGCCTCAAGGTAATGAGATATTGCTCTTGGTTTCTTTTCAGCTGGGATTTCACCATGCGAGTTAATTAGTGTATTTGGTGAGGGTGAAATAGTGCACACAACTACCAACTACCTTGAGCTTGTTAAAATCATATTTTATTTTAACCAGGGATCATTTCAAAGCTTGAGTAATTCTGACTGCCAAATCCATTTATTTCTTGCCCAAAGTGTCAGATGAGACTATGTCTGTGAAATGACTGATGTGGAAGTACTGCAAAATGATATAGCAGGTGATTCCCTCATTTTTTCCAACATATTTTTCTCCACCACTGTGCTATAACTAGACTACAAAAGTAGCATGAGTTTGAGTTTTCCCCATATCACCTGGAGCTGCAAAGTGGAGCTTGTGTAACAGAGGCAGAGTAATTGAACGAGCAGTACAGCTGCTGGGATACACAGTGCTTGATGTCGTTTGTGATAAATGTAGCTAATTATTTTGCTTTTAGTGGTGAAATTAATATAATCTGTCTACAGTGTTGATCTAGACAAATGCAGTTGTAGAGGTAATGTTTTGTTCAACTCAAACCTTACCATTAGCAGACTTCTCTTGCGTATTGCTGAGGATGAAAACCAGCTCCCCAGGTCTAAGATACAGCGGGTTCATACTGCAGGTTTGGGTTGGTCATTGATTCTGCTCAAGCAGAAGATAGACATCTGGGCTGCTAAATAACCTTTTCCCCCAGCCTGCTCACACAAGAGATTGCAGAAATGGCATTGCCACTGTTGAACTTCAAAAGTTATCTGCGAGTTACGGTTGTTGGCATGCACCTAATGCCATTCTCATTTTAATTTCCTAATGCAGGTTGACACACACATGTACAGGCCCCGTAGCAGTCAGAGAAAACGTGCTGTTGTGTGTTGGCACGTTCCTGCTTTGGAGGAGGGCTTCAGCATTGCTTTGCAGTAGGTTGGGTGTTGTGCTCTCCTCCGCGGCTCCCGGGTTGTCATGGGGATGTGTTTTCAGCTGGTGAGCTGAAGCAGAAGGGGGTTTGCACTTGGAATCAGTGAATCAGATCTTGCAAATACTGCAACAGTATTGCTTAAAGGCTTGGAGGCTTCGTAATTTTAGGCAGCTCTTAAGCACTGCTTTGTTATCAGGCACATTGTCTAATATGAGACCTCTGAATGGTATTTCCCTTCTGGAGGTTGACTACCTGTAAAAAATACTGGCTCCTCTAGCTCACATTTTTCCATTTTTACAGTACTGATCATATCTTATTTAAACCTGCTTTTGGTTGCATGATCAAAATAGTCTTCTGCCTTTCCCTGCTACTCATTGCAGCTCAGAAGCTGGTGGCTGCTATAGCTGAAGCTACTCAGCTGTGTAGGGACAAAAGAAGACTTAATTCTAAATTCAAAGTGTACCAGCATCAATCCATCAGAAAGGAAATTTCAAATCCATGAAACCATTGTAGAAGTCCTCCCCCAGTTCTTGGCTAATTTCCTTCCTTCGGTCCCACTGAAATAATTTCTTCAGAGTTCCCTGAATATCCACTCAAACTGAAAACAAATCTTAGCGCTAAGAGAAAAAGAAGTCCCACCCTTTTCACAGGTCAGTGCTGTTTTATTGGAACAAAAATCTTACTTTAATTTGTTTTGTTAGAAAGAGGAATAGCTTTTAAGTTTTCCACAAATAAGGCCAGAAGAGAGTTTCTTACATGTTACGTGTATATTATAATGTCCACTTTAATTACAAATGAAATTGAGAAGAAAAGGATTTATAAATGAAACAGTGTAATTTTTATTTACTAGACTGTTTTATTTTAAATAACTTAAGACTTTTTGATGCCTTTGGAAGCATCAACCGATCCACTTTCAAAATAACTCTTGATTACTGTCTTTGTCAGGTGATCTTTTCCTTTCAGAGAAAGGAAATTGATTTCACCTCTGTTCCTGTGACCACTAAGCTGATTTCGTCTTGCTAACAATATGCCATGTTATTACTGTACCATAAAACAAATTCCCTAAGTCTTGATATAATACTGATATGCAGCTTCCCAGGATTGTCAGCATTTATTTTTCTATTCTGAAGTTAGACATTTGGTAATACAGCAAACACTTTGTTGATGCCATCTAAGAACACCTGAAAAATGCAGGTAATTAATTTGGCTGTCTATGCCAGTAAAGGGTTAGACCACCACAACATGTAAATAACGGGTATACCCAAATCTCTCTTGGTATCTAAGGCAGAAAAAATATTTCGTACTAATCTCTGGACCAATCCCTTGAACATGGTAAGAGGAATCATAACACAATACTAAAATCTTGAACTCAGGTTTGATTTCTCTAGAGCGGCACGGAACTGAAAATGCTGACTATCACACCTCAGCTTTGTAGCTGCATTTCAAATCCCCGTAGGCAAATGAAAAGCGCGGGGTGTTGAGCACGCTGTGGAGGTTGATAGTTGGTCCCAAATTGCATGAGAGGTGAGAAACAGAACCCTGGAGTCACCTTTGCTAGACCTTCCTCCTTCTTTCTGGTTGTGAATTCATGATTAAGTTTTATTTTAAACCAAGTTTTTTTCTCAAAACAAACACAACTGGAGTGATTCTTTATGGCCCTTTGCTATGTCTGTAAAATTTTTATTTCCTGCTGTTATAATGTTACAGGAAAATGACCAAAATTCCTTTACTTATGTTCTGGCAGTATCTTTATACATCTTAGGATGTCAGTGCAGAAACTGCTAAATACCAGGTTTGGAATAATTCAGCTTACCTTCCTTCTCAAGCAGATATAGGTTTCATAGAGTAAGATTTAGGTTTCTAGAGGGTAGGCACAGAAACAAAGGTCCTATTGGATCCGTCACTGTTTTCTGAAAACAGATCTGTCCTGGGCCAAACCATCTGGTTGCGTGGATGCACTGGTTGCTCTTGGTGCTTTCTTCTGCAGAGGTTTTTAGTTCCTTGGCAAATTAAGTTTTGCTTGTGTGATACCTATAAACTGCTCTGGGTCTGTTAAGATGAACAGATTTGAAATGCACATTTGAAATATAATTTCATTGAATAAAGGACTGTAATTTATAGATATTACAGAAAAAGATGAAGTCAGTACTGTATCAACAAAAGGGCCAAAATGCAGCAGATACTTTAGCATGCGTTTGACTGTGGGAGTGTGGGTGCCGTCATTAACTTACAGTTTTGCTGGATTGTACAAGACCAGAGTCTTGTGTACTGGTGAGAGTATCTTCATCTGAGACCGGGCGCAGAATGTGCGTAGCTTAGGGGAATGCATCACACTTTTTTCCCCCCCTCATTCCACACAATAATAATTTCATTGATTTCAGTGACTGTAACTTTGCATAAGGCTGACGTGGAATCATAATCTCCTCTGTTGCTGTGTTTCCTCTAATTGCTCGTATTTAACCAAAAATTGGATACTTAGAAAATGGTGATTCAGTGCAGGGAGGAAGTGCAGACGAGATAGTGCTGAGATTTGTAGAAAAATGCTTTGAAATCTGTATAATTTTCTAAAGTATTTGATTAAAACCCAGCCTTTTCTATGTTTATGGAGAGTTTTTCACCCTGTTCTTGGTGAACTAAGCAGTGATTGGAAGGAAGTGAGAAAACTGTCCTTTACTATGCATTTTCCCCCTTTTCTCTCTTGTTCTGTTTTCTAGCCAGTTGAAAAAGATTTTGTCACTGCATGGTACCAATTGGAAACTTCTGAAGCTTTTCATGCCTTGCAAATGTCCTCCCACATCTCTTTCTTCCACAATAAGCATAGACGAGAAACGAAAAAAAAGTGAGCAACATGTCTAGGTAGAGGATGATTAAACAACCATGTTTCTGAATAAAAGCAACATTTATTTCACAGCAAATTACTTTAGTGTCATTCTCTGTAATATTCTTAAAAAGTATAAAATAATGTGCTCCTCGTTTAAGCTGGAAGGACCCCACCACCCGACTGGTTAACAGATCAAGGCAGTCAGCTGACAAGCCACATATGGTAGAAACTGCTGCATGTGAATTGTTAGTGATCATCACTGAGGAAAATAACCTTCTTCCTGTTGGTATGGAGCCCAACTGGAGTGCGGAAAAATCCATTAAATGTATGAAGATTACAGTGAGTCAGACTTTACCTCCTCTCTCAATAGGCTGTTGTGTGAAATGGTGATTTAGAAATACTTTCTGTATTTTATTATATTCCCTGGCATCATGTGACCTTGATATACCACTAGTTGAAAAGCCGTACCAAAGGCTGGATGCTTATCTCTTTGAGGTAAAACCCCCAAACCAGAATGCCTCAAGACAGACATTTGCACTTCAGCATGTCACTTACTGTTGCCCGTGCTGAGCGAAGGATGGGTATTTGGTCCCTCTCAGTCAAACGTGGTTCCACCTGAAGGCAGAAACCAGAAGGGTTTGGGCGTACACGTTGCCGTTTAGGCTAGGTCATGGAGAGCAGCCTGAAAGTTCTGTCTTGTAGGCAGGAAATCATGGTGGTTTAACAACACTGTTGAGATTTAAATGAGATGTTTTGGGGAGACAATTAGAATTACTCTTAGACTTGAGGCTTGGAGCATGCCCTGCTGCTCTGTAGGTAGCATCTGTGGCTTTGCAGGGGGCAGTGAATGTGGCCAGCAAACACTGTGGGTCTTGGATCCTGTGCCTTAGAGTCGTTTTGCTGTGTAAGCTCTTGCCTGGCTGCTTGCCCTGGTCCCTTACTGTATGGAGGTAGAAGAAGTAAAGGGGAAAGTAAATGATAAGGGGTCTTGTTTCTGTTTTCCTCTGGGTTTGAAGACTGTTTCCACCTATGCTGTTGAACATGTCCTCTGTACTGGTGGGAAACCGCGTGGGTGAGGAAACACTTCCCTGTGCTCTGAAACTGAAAAATGAATTGTAGCGTGGAGTTGTTATTGCTAACTTTCTTTCTGCAGGCTTTGGATATATTCTGCTATTAATACTGTAGTAAAGAAATTGCAGTGTTCTTGATTGTAGGCCTAAAAGGAAGGGCTGTTTTCATTTAAGAATAAAATGTGATGTACAAGAGCAACCTGCTGTGTTGTTGTCGGTGCCTGAACACGCAGGATGAATTCGAGAGTTTCTTTTAGCAGCTTGGGGAACTGGGAGAGTGGGACCCCAGGCAGGCAGGCAGGAGGATGGGCAGCTGGCAGAACTGCCTGACCCAGATCATCTCCATTTCGTTTCAGCAAATCACTAATCCATTATACTTACAAAAATATTTCAAGCACTATAAATCTTTTAAGTGAAATTAAATGACAATGATATAAGTATTTCAGAGATTTTAATTCATCATCTTTGAAGAATATTTTAGTTACATCTGCCCTTCTATAATTTTTGGTTGAGTTTATAGCAAAATTTTTTTTGGGCAAGGGAGGGAAGACCTGATGTAAAGCAAGCCTAAGTGCCAGTTTTCATTCCAACTCATAATCATCAGATACTAGAGAAGAATATCGGTGCAAATTTACCAGCTTAAGAAAATGAGGAAAACAGTGGAATGCCTGAAAATGGAATATATTATTTCTAGAGCCGTATTATCAGCCCCATTTAGTGCTGCGTTCTGCAGTCCCTTCTTACATAACGCCGCTGGGTAAATTCAACCCTGCAGAATTTGGCATTCGGTAAATATTTTTAAATCTATTTATAGTCTATTAAAATGACAGCACAAAACTGTTAAAACAGAAATGCTTTCTGCAGCTTCAAGTACCATCTACTTATTTTGGTCACCAAAGCAATTTTCAGCATGACTCTTCCTTCTCTTAGGATTGCAGCGCTAATGCGACATTAGCAATGGGGCTGACGGTGCTGTGTGAGCCAGGGAGATTGCAGGTTTGGTGCTTTGATGGAGGTTTCAGCCCAGGCAGTCAAATTAAATGATAGTTTTATTTTTAGCACTGAGGAGCAATACACATATACCTACAATATCATTTTAAAGTTAATTTTCAGAGGAGATCTGCACTCCCGTTAAAACACACAGTTATCTGGCAGTAGCTGTTTTCCCTGCACGGCTTCTTGTCAGAAGACCCAAGGGCTATTTATGATAAAACTGTCAAATTTTGTATCTTCTGATTCACAGATCGCTCTTGGCCAGGATTTAATTTTAAGACCTGTCGGTGGGGTTACATAATTGTGTAGCCTCAGGTGAAAAACCGTGGAGGAACTGTGACTCAGAGGTGATGAGTAGGATTCATCTACTTTGACTCAGATGTCCAACTTTTGAGATGCCTCTGCCTGAACTGGTCATTCTGGCTTTTATTTATAGTTGCTGGAGTAAAGTAGGTGCCTGCCAAGGGTGTCTCACCTCTGCCTCAAGTGTGCACCGTGGAACTGGGGGTGGCACTGGCAGAGGACCTGGCTCCTCCACGGCTGGCCCCGTTGTGGTGGGGTGTACAGCTCCAGCGTGGATGGCCAGCCGTCGCCAAGGCGGGTGTGCATCTGACCTCGCAGACATACCAAGACTCACGTTTCTCCCCACTCATTACATTTGCACAGAGGACTGCAGAAAAAATTGGCAGCTGCGCGTTCTCGGAGGCCACCTTTTGGTCTGGAGTCCAGGGTTTCACTCATTGCCTCTGCCCACCTGTTGGCAGCAGAAGCTGGAGCCTGCCTTGATCTTTAATACCCATTTCCTACGGCTGTAGCTCGGATTTGAGAAGGTTAGAGAGGTCAATGTGCAATCGTGTAGCTGGTTGGATTACACACCCCTTTCAGACTGTGTTAGAGCTATGAAAATCTAACTTCTGAATGGTACTGCCTTCGGAAGAGTATCCGTGGAGTTTATCCTTGATGCTTTCACGTATTACACAGTGCGTGAGATAAAAGTAGCTAGTGAAAACATCAGAAATTAAAAATTTTCATCTGTTTTTATTTTTGTTATGTGGCAATACAAGTATGTGCAGATATGTTCTGAGTGTTTAATCTCCATAACAGATTGGGTTGAGTCGTTCTGCCAGTTGTTTACTGTTATCTTTATATCCATCATCAAAACTTCAGTGGCTCTTCTTTCTCATTCTGTATTCTGAGACGATGGCAGTCTGTCACGCACCTTCGTTGCCTACATAATGCCAAAATCAAGGGGGGTTTGAAAAAGCCAGATGCAAATTTATGTGTAGTTCAGATTAAATTGAAATCTCTTGCTCACAACTAGTTTTTTATTTGTTCTTTTTAGGTACAGTATTGAAATTTTTATAATAACATGCATTTTAGAAAGTTTCTGCTGTCTCCAGGGCTTTGGTAGAACATCATGAGTTGTAACACTAAATCCTTGATTCTACAAAGAATGTTACTGCTGACAAATTACTCCAGTGGGGCTGTGGAAGTTTGGGTTTTTTCCCTACTTGGGGATTAATCTTGGCAGTGTATTGGAGGTATCCCAAAGAAGTTGTTCATAATGGTTATTATGTCATTTCTCCAAATTCGTTATCTTTTAAAATTATTATTTGAAGCATTATCACTAAACTCGAGGAGAGAGGCGGTTTAGAAGCGCTGCAGCTGATACAACTGCACAGTCACTTGTACATGAAGTACGTCAGTTGAGAGTCTGAATACTGTGGTGCTCCAGCTTGGTCCCGTTCCGGACGCTTTTGAGGCCGGCGTCACCCGCAGTGTGAGCTGGCCGTTCTGGTGATTTCAGCGCTGAAACGCCCGGATCTGGAGGACGGTGAAGTGCTGCGGTGCCCTGTGGCAGACTTGGTAGTTTAAGACCAGTTGTCGGAAGCCGACTTGCTACCTAAATTGCATTCTAAGTAAATAATACTAGTTAACAAAGACATGTGGTTCTCTCATGGGTATAATGGTGCGAATGCAATTTTGTTAATTTGTGGGCGAGCGCGTCCTGTTGTTACTGTGAGGAAGGGTTTTGTACCGTGGCACTCTGGTGTGGAGTGGAGGGAGGAGAATTCTGCCCTCCGATCTGAATAAAAGTCGGTGCAGCCCTGGTGCTGAGGCTTGGAGCGACACCGTAGAAGTTTTACCGGAACATTTTCACTGTGCAGTCCTCTGTGGAAAGGGAAATGCTGAGTTGCAGCACTGGCACAGTTCCATGGAGTTGCATGGCTTGGGCTGGAGAGGAGAGAGAATTTTGATTGAGGATTTGCTCTTGACGCTAATTCTTTGCTTTCGTCTGGGTGTACGTGCTTCAGTATCCCACCGTTTCCCTCCAGGCTCTTCGCTCCCCCCTAGTTTTGGGGCATACTGCCCCTGTTCCAGGGTGTTTCTGGATTATGGACACCTCATTTCTGCTGGGCTCTGTTGCACTCAGGTGCTCCAGAGGCTCCTGCTGGCAAAAGGACACCGAAATCTCACCGGTCCCTCTGGAGCTGGCGCGGGAGCAGAGAGCCAGCCGGTGACACTGTGCTCTGGACTTACCCAGCGCCTGGATGTGCCCTGGGCAGCCCCAGGTTCAGGTGGGCTGTTGGGTTCTCCATGTGGTCCTGACTGTTCAAAGTCAGGGTTGCCCTCCTGCAGCATGCAACTAAGGGTACAGTGGCTGTTCAATTAACAGCTGTGCTTCACTATAAAGTTGATTGATTCCTTAACTCAGTAAAGGACGTATGAGGTACCTTATCGTTAGTCGTTAGCGACACTTTAAGAAACACAGCAGCGTGTATAATTCTGCTCGTGCATGTTCTTTCCTTCCTATCTTAATAGTTATTGCTCTTGGAAATAAATATGTATTTGAGTGATTCGTTTTATTCAGGCTACAAAACGTGATGCACTGGCTCTTTGTTGAAATGTAATTACTGGCGTTTGAGAAGAAGCCGTGTCAGAGCCATGGCTAAATAATACATTAAAAGGTACTTTACATGTGTAATCTTCTGGTACTAGCAATGTTATCTCAAGTCAAAGCTGCGCTAATTAACCACTGCAGTATCTTAGTAAGTTTGTAGTTAATGTCTCTCTGTAAAATTTAATTTTTCTGGTTCTAGTCTTTACCAGTAATCACATCTGGGATCATTAAATGGGAGCTACGGGTCAGCCTTGGTGAAGTCCACGGAGTGGCTGTGGGATGTTTTTGGGTTTTGCGTGGGCTGTTTCTGCTCTCTAATTATTCTTTGCAAGTGAAATTAAAAGAGATCTGTAATTAAAATGTTCCATTTTTGAGCTTTTGTCATCTTGAGTTGGTGGGCACTACTGATTTATCTCCTTTGGTGACATAAGCTTGGTATGCAAAACCAGGGTAACTAAGGAGGCTGTGAGGGAGAGGGCTGCGAGAAATTACCCCCTGCAGTGGGAAAAGGGAGTGATTTCTATATTGCGTGCAGAAGCAACGTAGTGGATCTGAGTTAGCATTTGGATTTTGTTTTTCTAATTTTGGGGAGTAAAGCCCCTTTGCCTCACAGTCATACTGGCCATCTCGACTTTAAGGGCAAGTTCTACAACTGAACATGCTGGCCATCTTCTTTCTTTATTTATTCACTGGAGAAATTAAGTGGAGCGAGTTCTCGTCGTTTTCCTCCATGCCAATTCAGCCTGGTGAGATTAAGCGGGGGAGGATCAGCTGGGCAGAGATTTCCGTCGGCGGGGCTCTGGATTGCCAGTTGTTAGATGACCCACATACACCAGGCCCCTGTTGTGACGTGATTTTTCAGCTCTTTGGTGGAAACCGATGGTGCACAAAGCTCCCTTTGAGATGTGGGTAGATGAAAAGAGATGAAACAGCTGGTTTGGTTTTATCCCATTCAGGTCAGATTTTCTGTAGTCAGTGTGCAGCATTAATAATAATAAAACCAGCTGTTGTATACCAGAAAACTTCCATAAAAGGGACATAATTACTGAGGGGGCTGGTACTGTCATTTAACCTATCCTCACTTCAAAGCAGAGATCACAGTTTTAAGATCAGAAATGATGAATGGCTATGGTGTTACTATGAAAGTATTTACATTGATTATTTTTGTGTTTGAAAGGGGGAGGCAGAGATCATCCTTGATCCTGGAGTGTCGTACAGACATACTTGAGTGCGTACATAAAATACAGCTGGTGTCACAAAGGTAAATGGTTGATAATTAACTTTTAGCCCTTGAGGTTTTAGTAGGAAAAGGAGGAGCCTTGAGCAGTCAAAAATCAGCAAAACCAGGAAGATGTGAAGGCCACAGTGGAGAGACAAAGACAGCCCTGGTGGGTAGAAGGAGGAGGGATTGGCTCTGGAATAAACTGACAACCCCAAGCCAGAGTCTGACCCTGCTGTCCTTACAGCTCTCCAGCTAGTATCTTTCTGCAACTAGTATCAAAAATATATAGGGTCACGGCCATTGTTTACACCAGGGTTAATTTTAAACTCTTTCATGGGCACCCCCTTGCCGTGGGGAAAGAGCTTGCGTGCCCTTGCGAAGTTGAGAGCTATGCTGGTGGTGGCATATGCCTCCGGTAGGGTCTCCCAAGCCAGACAGGTCTCAACTGAAGGGTCAGACAAAGTGTGTCCACGGGCAGGATGGGCTCACTAGCCTTCGGGCAACCATCCTAGGAGAAGGACAACTCTAACTCCAAACCCGGGCAGATGGAGCTCGTTTAGCCCTGTAAGGCCATCCATCTAAGAGAAGGATACTCTAACCAAACCTACGACCTGAGGACTTCGCTGTCACCGTCCAAGCTCGCTAGGCCCTGGCAGATGAACCTCAGGTGTAAAGGGTGGGGCCAGTCTCGCGCACGCTGCGCCTCACCTAAAAAATCCACCGCGCAGGCTTGAAGGGTGTGCTCACGTTTGCAAAGCCCTGTAGCGACAGGCAAGGGACGAAACGGCAGGTGGAAAGATGTCACTGGAAGCCGCAGACCCAACCCTGCATGCAGGCGGTTCAGGACATTGGTCGCTTGAGACTGACCCGGGAGATGACAGTCTCGTTCGGCAGCATCCTGAATGACCAAGCAGCCTTTTTCAAGGAGAGCACTGCTTGCTCCACATGGAGAGGGGCCTAGAAAAGGTGGCCTAACCAAAGCTCATCTCCCTTCCAATCCGGTTGGCTAGCCACGGCCAACGGACATCTTCTTCTGCGGTCAACCAAAGGCAAAGAGACAAAGGCATACACCTGCCTCCAAAGGTGTGTCCAGATTGACACTCGCATGTTGGAACATCAGAACCATGCTCGATACAGCAGACAGTGGGCGTCCTGAACGCCGTTCTGCTATAATTGCTCACGAACTGTCACGACTCAACATCGACATTGCTGCTCTCAGTGAAGTTCGCCTTCATGAGGAAGGCAGCCTTAAAGAACATGGTGCCGGCTACACACTGTATTGGTCAGGCAAACCCAAAACCGAAAGTCATCATTCCGGAGTTGGCTTCATGATTAAAAACTCCATCGCCTCTAAACTTGAAAATTTGCCAACAGGTCATTCCGATCGCATTATCTCCTTACGCCTCCCGCTACACAACAAGCAACATGTTGTTCTCTTCAGCATATATGCCCCAACTCTCCAAGCTGACCCTACAGAAAAAGACAAATTCTACACCGATCTGCGCCGCCTTACTCAAAAGGTTCCTGCGGATGATAAGATCATAATCCTTGGTGACTTCAACGCCCGAGTAGGTAAGAACTCTGAAGCCTGGAAAGGAGTACTAGGCAAGCATGGAGTTGGAAACTGCAATGACAACGGTCGCCTCTTGCTAGAGTTTTGTGCTGAGCAGCAGCTTACCATCACCAACACTATCTTCCAGCAGAAAGACAGCCTGAAGACAACCTGGATGCATCCTCGATCTAAACACTGGCACCTCATTGACTATATCTTGGTGCGCCAGAGAAATGTTCGCGATGTCTGTCACACCCGAGTGATGCCTAGTGCAGAATGCCAAACAGACCACCGCCTTGTGCGCTGCAAACTTAACCTCCATTTTAAGCCCAAACCTAAGAGGGGCGGCATTCTGAGGAGGAGGCTCCAAGTTAACAATCTTCAAACAGCTGCAGTGAGAGACAGCTTCCAGGCAAACCTTCAAACTAGGCTTGAAGACTGTCCCATAGACTCTTCTCCTGAAGCGCTTTGGCAACATATTAAAAATAGCATCCTGCAGTCCTCTGAAGAATTCTTAGGGTTCTCCACAAAGAAGAACAAAGACTGGTTTGATGAAAACAATCCAGAGATCCAGGAATTGCTGGCAAAGAAGAGATCTGCTCACCAAGCACACCTCGCTCAACCATCTTGCCATGTAAGAAAAGCAGCCTTTCGTCTTGCATGCAGTAAACTCCAACAGAAACTTCGAGACATCCAGAACAAGTGGTGGCTCAACCTAGCAAAAAAGACTCAACTATGCGCAGATTTGGTTGACCACAGAGGATTCTATGAGGCTCTGAAAGCAGCGTACGGACCCACACACCAAGTTCAAAGCCCCCTACTCAGCGCAGATGGCCAAACGCTTCTCACAGATAAAACCTCCATCCTGAATCGATGGTCTGAACACTTTCAAACTCTCTTCAGTGCCAACCGTGTAGTCCAAGACTCAGGAATCCAGCTCATCCCAAAGCAAACGGTGAAAAATGAATTGGATATAGCCCCTACTATGGGAGAGACCCTTAAGACCATACAGCAGATGAAAACCGGCAAGGCAGCTGGGGTCGACGGAATCCCGCCTGAAATCTGGAAACATGGAGGCCAAACGCTCCATGCTAAATTTCACGAGCTAGTTGTGCGCTGTTGGGAACAAAGCGAACTACCACCAGATCTCCGTGATGCAATCATCATCACCCTGTACAAGAAAAAAGGAGTAAAGTCAGACTGCTCAAACTACCGAGGCATAACTCTGCTCTCCATTGCTGGAAAAATCCTCGCAAGAATACTATTGAACAGATTGGTACCCGCTATCGCAGAAGAACTTCTACCTGAAAGTCAGTGTGGTTTCAGAGCCAACAGAAGTACCACAGACATGGTATTCGTTCTCAGACAACTGCAAGAGAAGTGTAGGGAACAGAACAAGGGTCTCTATGTAACTTTCGTTGATCTCACCAAAGCCTTTGACACTGTGAGCAGAAAAGGTCTGTGGCAGATCTTGGAACGATTAGGATGTCCCCCCAAGTTCCTCAAAATGATAATCCTGTTACATGAGGGGCAGCGCGGCCAAGTCAGATATGGCGATGCACTCTCCGAGCCCTTCCCAATAGCCAATGGTGTGAAACAAGGTTGCGTTCTCGCACCAACTTTATTCACAGTTTTCTTCAGCATGATGCTCCAAAGGGCCACGGCAGACCTCGACGAACAAGACGGCATTTATATCCGATATCGTACCGATGGGAGCCTTTTCAACCTCAGGCGACTGAAGGCCCACACCAAGACCCTGAATCACCTTGTCCGCGAGCTGCTTTTTGCTGACGATGCCGCCCTTGTTGCCCACACAGAAGCAGCTCTGCAGCGCTTAACATCCTGCTTTGCAGAGGCGGCTGAGCTTTTTGGGCTGGAAGTCAGCTTGAAGAAGACAGTAGTTCTCTACCAACCAGCACCACAAGATGATTACCATCATCCCCACATCACCATTGGCGAGTCAGAGCTTCAGCCAGTCCAGCAGTTCAGCTATCTGGGTAGCATCATCTCCTCAGATGCCACGATCGACAAAGAGATCGACAACAGAATAGCAAAGGCAAACAGAGCTTTCGGAAAACTCCATAAAAGAGTCTGGTGCAATAAACACCTGAAGAAAAGTACAAAGATCAGTGTCTACAGAGCCGTGGTACTGCCTACTCTTCTGTACGGGTCTGAATCATGGGTCATCTACCGCCACCATCTGCGACTCCTCGAACGCTTCCATCAGCGCTGCCTCCGCACAATCCTAAACATCCACTGGACTGACTACGTGACTAACGTTGCTGTCCTTGAACAGGCAGACGTCACCAGTATTGAGGCCATGTTGCTGAAAACGCAGCTGCGTTGGGCAGGGCACGTCTCCAGGATGGCGGATCACCGCCTCCCTAAGATCGTGTTCTATGGTGAACTTGCCACCGGCTGCCGCAAGAGAAGAGCTCCAAAGAGGAGCTATAAGGACTCCCTGAAACAACACCTCAGCCTAGGCCATATTGACCACCATCAGTGGTCCACCCTGGCCTCCAATCGGGAGATTTGGAGACACACCATACATAACGCTGCTGTCTCCTTTGAGAGCACGCGTAGAATCAGTCTCGAGGAGAAAAGACAGCGCAGAAAGAACCGTGCCTCGACTATACCACCCAAGGAGACCCTCCGGTGTGCTCTTTGCAACCGGTCTTGCCTATCCCGCATTGGCCTTTTCAGCCATCAACGCCCTTGCAATAAGCATGGGCAAAGCCCTTCCCAAATCTTCGTCCGCGAAGCCAAGCCATGGATGGAGAATTTTAAAAGAAAGCATAATAATTACGGCAGTTGAGGACAGTTACTTGGATTCGTGGGAGCCAATTAGTGAAGACTGATGCCAATCAAGACTTGATGGTAGATACTTTTTAAGCCAATATTAGGTATATTTAAGCTAATCCTGGCCTGAGTTATGCCAGTGCAAGCTTACAGAACTTACTCTTTCCTTCTGGGTTGCGAATAGATGTCCTTCTGCAGTAGGATATATAGGGTAAGTCCTTCAACTGAAGCTTGGGAATTTTTCATTGACACTCACAAAAATCATTATGTCACTGACACTCTATAAGCTTCATAACCATCTAATTCTTTCAAATGTGTCTAACTTTCAGTTCTTTGACTTCAGTACATTTCTGTTACAGCCTGTGCATTCTCATTTGGGAATTTAGGAAGAGATACCATCGTACCTGACCTTGCTCACAAATGAGTGTTGAGATCACATATAAAGTTTTCTGAGCTAGTTGCCTATCTGTATACACCCCACAGATGAACTTCAGCTTCCTCAAATGCTATTCTGCCACGGACAAGAAAGGAAAAAGAAGCAACTTCAGGGAAGCTCACCAAAATTCCCAGTTAAGGAATTAACTTCATTAGATTTCGGAGTAATTTCATTTTGTGTAACGAAACATGGAGACAAAGGTCGACTTTTACTTGAGATACAAAGTCATAAGGGCAGACAGAAATCTGAGTTGCTTTTGAGATGCAACTCAAAAGCATTGTGGTTCATACTGTCTGTAATCCCCACCTGCCTTGTGCCAGGTGGTGGAGGAGCTCCTCTAAGGAAGGAATTGAACTGCTTTTCCTGTCTGATGGTATTCAAGTGGAATTGAAAACAGTGTGATGTTTAAAAAAAGATTATAGTCCATAATCTGTTATCACCTAAACAATACCAGAGAGGTATTTGATGCAGATTTTCAACTGAATTATATATGATGCTTGGCCTTGCCTGAGTTTGATTTGTATTTTAGATCACAGGGTGGAACGGTATTTGGAAGAGATTTTAAAAGCTTTCTAATATGAAGCACACAAAAGACATATTACAACTATTTCTTGTATTATTTGCCTTTAAGGCATGTGATGGTTGATACAGAACACAAACTGAATGTTATTATTTGTAACTTACATTTGTTACCTGACTCATCTGTTTAACTCTGATGTTTTGTGGCTATCGTGAGTGGTCTGCGCTTAATTCTGCGGCAGCACTACTGAAACCCGGGGGTTTCCTTCCACAGCAGCTCAGGAGCGTGTGGCTCGGAGGGGTGGACCTGCTGAGCTGATGCCAGGTGGGATGCACACAGCCCCGGGAGAACAAGAGGCGTTGCCTGCCTGAAGCGCCATTCCCATATTGATGAAGCAAACTTGAGATTGTTAATATTCTGGAAATCATGCGAAGCGAGATACTAGCTGAGGGTATGGCTGTTTTCTAGGCAGCTTCCGTGCCAGCTGATGTTTTCTGTCATTGGTTTTTCCTGCATCTGCTACTAGACATTTCAAGTTACAACTTGAAAAATCTGATTATTTGTAGATGGGCAATCTGAGTTACGTAGCTACATAATGGTCGCGGGGCGGTGTGTGTGTGTGTGTGTGTGGAAGGTATATGTGTGTTTATGGATATAAAGTAAATATTTATGCTAGCAACACCAACTCAGTTTAAAGTATAACAGAGAAAGTTCCCTTTAGTACTGACTGTGAAATTGTTGTGGAAAGACTTCACTACATTTGTCGTAAATGACCTCTTAGCCCTAAATGCAAACCGGCCAACTTATGACCTATCAAGGGAGGAAAGAGGGAAAGACAAGCACAATTACATTTCTCGGGCTTTAGGAGTGAAGAAGCAGGATCTTTCGGCAACTGTGGAAAGGCCATGTTACAAAATTGGCTGCAAATATGTCCCAGCCATGGTTGGGAGTAAAACAATAGATTTTAATCTTTTAATTGCTTGCACAGTTTGCTACTCTGAAGATGGAGAGTGATGTTTTCCAGCTCTGTTTTTTAGGCTCTCCTCCATTTATTTATTTTTTTTTAAATCTCCCTCTCCCATTAATCCTCATGGAGTATAAATTGTCCTCCAATATCAGAACAATGGAAAGATAAACTTCTACATGAATGTTTTTTTAAATCATATTGTTTCTTTCTCCTGCAGAACCACTAATGTATCTCCTGTTTGGTGACTGACTTCTTAAGCACTGTGTAGTGCTAAAGAGCTGGTGTAACCTCTAGAGGGGTTTAAGCAAAGTGGTTTAAATACACTTTTTTTTTTAATATGCTAATTTTTCATGAAGGTATTCTTAAAGAAACCAACAGCGGTTATATGAAGAAAGATTAAAAAACCACGAGGCTGTTCTTGTCAACTTTAATATTAAAAATTCAGGATATTTAAAGTTTTCTGCCCCACGGGAATTCCTTTCAGCAGGATAGCTTTCCAAAAATGTTTTCAGGGGAATACCTATCCAAAACATCAAGTGAGTAGACTGCAAGGGAATAGTGAGCTGTAAGCACACATTGGTCATGCTGTGAGATCAGTGACTGTTAGAAAGGGTAACTTCTGTCATTAGTAAAAATTCCTCCAAAACTGCACATTTTTGCTTCAGTCAGCCTTATCACTTCGCTTCTGTTTGTTTTATGGGATCATTAGCAAGGCACACAAGCAAAACTTGTTCAGCTGGTCATTTTTTTCTGTTGTGTATCCGAATCTTTGTATACTTGCAGCTGAGTGGTGATTTGAAGTCTGTTGGTTTGAGGGGGAAGGCTTCCAGAGGTTAGGCTGCATCGGACATCTCTGAAACTTGGAAAGCTGCATTAACTTCTTAGGAGGGTGTACTCAACCAGCATCTCATCCGATGAAAGCAAAGTTAAAGGAGTGTTACCCTAAAGAAAAAGCAAATAATAGTAGCATTTTGTGTATCGTTGAATCGGACCATGTCTGCTGGACGCTGCTACAGTTAACAAAAGGATTGTTCCTTGTTTTGTTTTTCTGCTGTTTCTGTTTCTGCTATCTGTTGATTCTTATTTAGTTCAGAAAGTTGCATGGGCAACACCAGTAAGACTGTTTTCTAAGCATCAGCCAGTTTCTCGGTTTTCTTGGGCTCCTAACCTACAGGAAAACACTGAGCCACACCTTAGCAACAGTTACCTACATTCCTCTGTGGCTTAATTACGAGAGGGAAGCAGGAAGACACGTATGCTTGGGTACCCAGTGTGTGCTGCAGATTCCCGCTGACGTCTGTGTTGTCTGGGGTGATCACGTTACCCTGACAACCAGGAGCATCCCTCTTTTCAGGGCTGGTCCCTGCATCTGTTTGGGTTTTACAAACATAACTACTTTTGTTAGATGTGCACCAATTTCGTCTTGCACACTCTGCAAGCTGGACATCGACAAACTGCCCGAGCAGAACAACAAAGAGATCTCCATCTAGGAAGATGGATGACAGGCTGCCTCACCACATGTGTGTCACATTTGCCTGCCAGATCCTGACTCCTTTGTACTTCCCTCTCAAGCCGTTTCTTGTATTACAGCCTTCCTTCAGTTCTGCAGAATGTAGTGATCCCAATTAAAGCCAGTTCCTGTGTTCTTTCTTCCTCGTTAAATCTTTTGTTATTTATTAATTTTGGTCAGACTAATGGTGTCACACGGCTGGAGCAATGAACAAAGTCTCCTGTTTATTCTCTTGGAGCAGTCAAAAATAATGGAAACTAGAACCAGTGGGGGAAATAATGTAACTTTTTAAGTCCTTAAGGAAATCGTAAGGCTTTGTAACTGTAATAAGCACGTAAATTTTCTACTGAAAGTATTTATTTGAAAACGTCCCTGCAGACATCAGCCCGGATTTGATTTCTCACTGAGTCTCTTTTTACTAGTGCAGAGTAAGAAGTTTAATTATCTGGTAAAGTATTTCTTTCATCTAACAGATTACTTTAGAATCGCAGAACTGTATACTGCAGACCAGTCTCTAGAGAGCTGTGCCTTCAGTTTCTTACTTTAGCAATTATTGATTTATTGTCAAAAGAGAGCCTTTTGGCCAATGTGCTTTCTTGGTTGCTCTTTTCTAGAAATTCAGCATAAGATTGTAAAAAAACCCCACAACACTTTTGGGGAAATTTTGTAGGTTAAAGGAATGCTTAATATGTAGCAAAAATCTGAATACATGTTCTTTGAAAGTGTCATCCCTTATTCAAGGCCATTTAACGGCTTCTAGCTGAAATGCGCGTCATCTATGAACAATTTTCCCCGTCTCCAGATACCAAAGTACCAACCCTATAAATTGAATGTCAGGCCATGTTTTTCATGGCTCACACATTCCAGCCAGGAATACCAGCTCTGCAACTGGAGTTTAAGTACGGGTCTAATGTAACTTTCGTTGATCTCACCAAAGCCTTTGACACTGTGAGCAGAAAAGGTCAGTGGCAGATCTTGGAACGATTAGGATGTCCCCCCAAGTTCCTCAAAATGATAATCCTGTTACATGAGGGGCAGCGCGGCCAAGTCAGATATGGCGATGCACTCTCTGAGCCCTTCCCAATAGCCAATGGTGTGAAACAAGGTTGCGTTCTCGCACCAACTTTATTCACAGTTTTCTTCAGCATGATGCTCCAAAGGGCCACGGCAGACCTCGACGAACAAGACGGCATTTATATCCGATATCGTACCGATGGGAGCCTTTTCAACCTAAGGCGACTGAAGGCCCACACCAAGACCCTGAATCACCTTGTCCGCGAGCTGCTTTTTGCTGACGATGCCGCCCTTGTTGCCCACACAGAAGCAGTTCTGCAGCGCTTAACATCCTGCTTTGCAGAGGCGGCTGAGCTTTTTGGGCTGGAAGTCAGCTTGAAGAAGACAGTAGTTCTCTACCAACCAGCACCACAAGATGATTACCATCATCCCCACATCACCATTGGCGAGTCAGAGCTTCAGCCAGTCCAGCAGTTCAGCTATCTGGGTAGCATCATCTCCTCAGATGCCACGATCGACAAAGAGATCGACAACAGAATAGCAAAGGCAAACAGAGCTTTCGGAAAACTCCATAAAAGACTCTGGTGCAATAAACACCTGAAGAAAAGTACAAAGATCAGTGTCTACAGAGCCGTGGTACTGTCTACTCTTCTGTACGGGTCTGAATCATGGGTCATCTACCGCCACCATCTGCGACTCCTCGAACGCTTCCATCAGCGCTGCCTCCGCACAATCCTAAACATCCACTGGACTGACTACGTGACTAACGTTGCTGTCCTTGAACAGGCAGACGTCACCAGTATTGAGGCCATGTTGCTGAAAACGCAGCTGCGTTGGGCAGGGCACGTCTCCAGGATGGCGGATCACCGCCTCCCTAAGATCGTGTTCTATGGTGAACTTGCCACCGGCTGCCGCAAGAGAAGAGCTCCAAAGAGGAGATATAAGGACTCCCTGAAACAACACCTCAGCCTAGGCCATATTGACCACCATCAGTGGTCCACCCTGGCCTCCAATCGGGAGATTTGGAGACACACCACACATAACGCTGCTGTCTCCTTTGAGAGCACGCGTAGAATCAGTCTCGAGGAGAAAAGACAGCGCAGAAAGAACCGTGCCTCGACTATACCACCCAAGGAGACCCTGCGGTGTGCTCTTTGCAACCGGTCTTGCCTATCCCGCATTGGCCTTTTCAGCCATCAATGCGCTTGCAATAAGCGTGGGCAAAGCCCTTCCCAAATCTTCGTCCGCGAAGCCAAGCCATGATGATGATGAATGATGTATGAGCCAGAAACAGTCTAGTTCCTGCATTCAGTTTTTGTTGGATTTTGGATTGCAAAGAGCGACAAATGAGTAGAAAAGTAATTTTAATCCCTAAAGCAACCAGAGCATGTCTATTAAGGTGGTTTTCTCGTAGCTGCTTTTCTGAACATCAGCAACGTGGTTAAGACCATGAGACTGGTTTTCCTGTGACTAGGAGCAAACTTTCACAAATAAAGTAGGTCTTTGCTAACTATGAATTTAAGAAATAGTTCTTTTTTTTTTCCCCAGAATATATTAAAATAATTCCTCCTCCTGTTTTCTTAGCTGGAACTGCTTGTCAAAAGATGTTCACATGTCAGCAATCATCTCCCTCCTTACATGGATCTCAAAATGTTACTGGAGGCATTGTTGTTTGTCTTTTCAGTTCTGTTTTTTATTGCATACGCAGCTTCTCATTTTGAGAAGCTGGGCTTTAGCAGCTGCTTGGTGTAGAGCTGTATTGCTGAGATCCTTAGGCAGGTACAGTGCAACAGACATTGTGGGTTTTGTTGAGGTTTAAAGTCCTTAGGTCAAAACCACTTCACTTGGGATTGCAGGAAGAGACTTTACTGTTAATGTTCTTAGGAGGCAGGGTTTGGATTGACCTAGAGAGATTGTCCAGGCTGTTCCTTTCTTTTGGCTGGAATCAGCTGCATATGTATCTTTTGGGTGATTTATAAGGACTTTACCTGAACGCTGAACAGGGCACAGATGAGGCTTTCTAGACCTCTGCCATTCCTTGTTGAATAACTCTGGACTGTCTGAATGGGTACTGAGTTAACATGTAGTTCCCAGAGCTGATCGCCAGGTTTCACGTGCAGGAAAGCTGAACACTGTGTAGGGATTATTCTGGTACTTTGCAGGCTAAGCACCTGTTTTTATTTCCAAAATGTGATGATTAGCTGTTGTGCAACTGCATGGAATTAGTCCTGTGTGTCCTGCAGAAAACCAGTTGTTGCCCCTGATGTATGATTGTTTCTTTTCGAACTGAACCATTAAGAAAACAAATGAAAGGCTAAGAATGGATAAAAAGCCACAGAACTTAGGATACGAGCAACCCCTTATGTCCATTAAACTTTCTGTTTGCTGGAAGTGAATTAATAGAGAACTCTTTCAGAATCAGGGGGGGCTTTTTCAGCAGAAAGACCCTGCTCTACCCAGTTTTCTTGTGGGGTCAGGAATAATAATTTCATTTATCCATGAAATCTTCCCCCAAAATGGAGTATAATTCTGAATTTGAATTTAGTTTTATGAATATTCTTCACATTTTCTGCCATTACTCATTCTCCCCCTTTCCTCTCCTTCATTTTGTATGTGAAGCATGTAATCATAAGCAATTTTTTTCTTACATGACAGAGGCACTTAAGGTCCACTAAATTCATTGGGTTTTGCAGAGGGCTGTTTATTCTTACTGACATGAACAGGAAATGCACTTGTGTGTCTTACGAGATTAGATTTCTTTTTTTGTGACAGCTCTCCGTCATGTTTTATTCATCATAAATAAATGAATCATTTGAAGACTACCACTGTTAGTTATAATTATGTTAGTGTTTACTTGAGCATTTCCATAGATGGCGTGCTCGAGAACACGGGAAAGCTTTCTTTCTTTTGCAGTACAAAGAAAGTATAAATCTGCTGCCTGTTTTTTTTAGTCAGTATATCACACCAGAGCTAGTGACATGTGGGCAAATATTAAATACAGCTCAGCCTCAGAACCCTCTACTACATTCTTGAATTTGCAAGTGTAAAATTGTAAGTTAGTTTCCCAGTTCTTGCAGGTTTTGTGGCTTCATGGTTTTAAATCTAGAACCAAAGGGGAAAACCTCTTCATGTTTTCTCATTTTGTTTCAGAGTTGTCTCAAGTCTGATATGACCTAGGTCTTGCTGTCATTATTATAGACTAACAGTACCGTACCAGCTCACTCTACTGAGTGTCTTGCAGCTTTGGCCATCACACTCCAAACATGAAACTGAAGTTATGGTTGCCACATCTTTGTTCCACCAGCTGAAATACTCAAATAACTTGAATGCAAGACAGCTTACGAGTTCGGTTAGTGAGTGCGGGAGTTAGTAGACTCCTGCCTTCTAGCAGGAATGGAGACCAAGATATAAGACCAGTTGTCCATGAATGGCACTCTCATTCCAATACAGGCATTGGAGAGTCAAGGCTTCTTTCTTGCTTGTAATGAACCCCTCTTACTGTAAGAAAAGTTACATCAGTGATTCAGAAATTAGTGCTTTCTTTTCTTGGTAACTTGCATGTTGTGGTGATGGTGGGTGACCTGGGAAGAAGAAAAAAGAAAAGTGATAGCTTTAAAATATCCAAGGAGACCAAAGGTTTAATTTGAGATCTCTAAGTACAGTCCTTGTGCTAAAGGCTAGGTAATGAAAGAGGGTGATTTTTCTTTTTTCCCCCCAACCTTAAAAGCATTAAGTTTTACTTTCATAATTAACTCTCCTTGCAGTTCTCTACAAGGAAACAATTGAGCTATTATTTGCAAGATTAGCTGAAAAATGCAAATATGTGGGAGTTTTGTTCCTGGTTCTGTTCTGTTTTCTCTTTTCCTCTGACTGTACCTTCATGAGTCGCAGGCTTTTGCGTATATAGGTCTATGTAGGCATAGCATAGGCAACGGCTTCCCTAGTACTTGCTTGTAATTGCTGTACAGTGAACTGCACAATAATATGAGATTCAATAAAATACTGTGATGATTTTCCTGTGTTTTTTGGGTGATTTCTGAAGTATTATGTTGCTACTTTATTCAGGACGGGCTATGGCAAACTTTGCAGCCGGAGACTTGTGCTGTGGTAGGTGGCGTAGGAAATCAGCAGGAACCTCACGGAGGAAGACTATCAGAGGGACTATCAGAGCTCTTTGGTGAAGGCAGTTAGGTTGTCCTATCGGGGTAGTTGTACCATGGCACTGTACTTGGGCACCACCCTTGGTGAACAGTTCTGCATGATGTTGAGTCTTCTTCAATCTTAGTCCTACAGGAGCATCTCTTATGGGGATTGGAGCACACTCTCCAAAATGCCTGATTTTTTTTATGGGAATACGTCCGCTGTCATTGTCACTAAAGCCAGCGGCAAAGTAGCTTTGTCAGCATTCCTTTGCATGCAGTATTTCTTTTTATCTTCAGAGATAAATTTGCTCATAATGTGTGATAAAAATACCGAGTTGAAGGTGCCCAGCAGTGATGGTTCATACTTGTGTAGCAATTCTCATGTTCAGACTCTCCCAAAGAATATCCGGTCTTCCTCTCTGGTTGATGTAACACAACAAAGCCAGTTGCTGCTGTTACGGGGAAGCTGGCCGTGATTTTCGTAGAAATACTGATCTTTATCTTCCCTTTATGTTCTTCTTTGTTTTTGAGAAACACTGGCTGCCCAGCCTGTGCCAGCTGCTCCTGGGTCCCAAGGGAGTACCCAGCAGCTGTGAGTAGCTGGAACAACTTGGTCTTGGGCCAGCCCTTTCCTCGGCGGTGCCTGGCTCTTGCACACCCTTGCATGGTGGACTGGGGCTGAGTCTGCTGAGGAAGTTACCTCTAAACCCAGGGAACGCCGTGCCCTTGCTGTTTGCTATCTGGGCAGGGCTGAAGACCCACCACGGCGGAGGACTTTACTTTTTCACATGACGTAGTTTGTTGGCACCGGTGAAGCCATTCCCTTGGGACCCGGTGCATCCTTTTGTGTTGCTTTTTGTTTCCCTGCCAAATTATGTGTTAAATACATAAGTACTGATGTGGGTAGTGGAGAACAGATCATGTATATGCATACGTCAGACATGTTTTCTTACTATTTTTGGCAATATGTTTTCTCTGCCTGAAATAACAAATTTTGTATAGCTCTGTCTCGGTTGCTACCACCGCAGCTTCTTTGCTCTTCTGTTCATAGGTTTTTAGATTTTAAAGCTGGAAAGCAACCTCAGGTCCTCTAGCCTGCTCTCTTGTAGCCCACAGGTCGTAGAATTTCCTCCAATTATTTCTAACTTGATTAAAATGTAACTATTCAAAACGCCTCCGGTCCTGTTTAAAGAATTCTAGATAATCTTTCTGCTTCCCTTGTTCTTGCTTTCTTCTCTCTCACATTCAGTAAGTTTATCTTCTGATGAAAATTTTTGCTTTTTAGTCACATCTCCTTTTTTGTCTCATTGTGAGTTTTCATTTAATATTAATTTTTCTCTGGTTTTATATACACCCTCCAGTGGGATTGCTTATGGATCAGGAGAAAGGTTTTAGCGTTGTTCCCTAAAATAAACTCCCAATTGCTGATGCTGCTGCTCCCAGTAGTTAATGGCTGCTTGGCTGAAATACATGACTGTAGCTTTGCTTGATCACCTAATTGTGCTTAAAGTATGCTAAGTAATTCGTATTTAGGGCATGTAAATGTTACCTTGAAATCCCGGGGGGAAAAAAATCGACCTAAATGGGCAGTTCATGCTTTCAAGCCCTGTTATAAGACTGACTGCAAACACGGACTGCTGAGTTAGTTATTCTGAGCTCCCAGAAAAAACAAACAAAACAAGCAAACAAACAGCTGCCAAGTGGTGCTGGGGTTGTGCATGTGCATGCTGCCTCAGGTCGCATCCCCAGACAAGGTGCACGGTGGTTCTGTGGGATACCGGTGCTCAGGCACAATTTCTGAAGGTGCTTGGTTTGCACGTGACATGCAATTACTGCCGTAATTCAGTGTCACGTATCGGGTGTTTTCTGTACGTGGTACCTCTGTCTGCTTCTCAGGGTGTTGGGAACTCTGCCCCTGAATAAGGCTTCTCCTACCTTTTCATAGAAGCACAGCACTGACGGAAATGTGTGGGCTCGATTCCTGCTTACCTGGGTGCGTTCGGGGGCTCTTCACTGCTCTTAGAAATAACGAGTGGTGACTAAAGTGTATTTGCCGTTCTGTGCTTTGTAGAAGATGACCCAGCTCTTAGGAGCATTCATTCATAGTTGGGCTCTGGATGGAATCGCTGGGAACCATTATCACTGGTGTACTGGTAAAAGCAGGCACAGGGAGGGGAGCCAGGGACTGGGTCAGCTGGCAGCCAAGCGGAGCCTCCGGAGAGCCAGCTCAGGAGCAGCCTCACATTTGTCATTAAGTTTTATGAGGACTTTCCACGGAGCGGAGTCCATAGGGTTCGGCACGTGATTCTGACTGCGGATGAATGCAGTCTGTTGTGGTTGTGCGCATTAGACCCTCATGATGAATATCATGTGAAAATAGAGATTATAACTGATAGAAGGATGCAGCCCAGAGCCACAGTCTGAATGTTGCTGAAGTTCAGAGGCTTATGGTATAATAGTGTGGCCGTTTGGGAAGAAACACGTCTGGGTCTTCTTTTTCCAAGACAGGAGACTTTAGGCATGTGAATAATCTTGTCTGGACAGAAACGTTAGTAATTTTGGCTGGGGTTTTGTTTTAATGCAGCATTTTGTGCAGGGAAATTGTACGAATAGTTGCTTGTTACCAGGGAGTATAATAAATACTGCTGAACAGCTGCTGGAAACTTTGGGCTTTTTCGGTATTTTTTTATTTGTCCTTTTTTTTTCCAAAAAAAAAAAACCAAACCAACCCATGCAGTATCAATTTGGGTCTGTACTGGAACCAGTGACCAAGTGGTGAAACGCTCTGTATCCGATTGTCTGCTCCTCTGCGTCTTTCAATCACCTGTGAAAATGTCTTTCAGTGTGACAGATGTTTACAGGTTATAAACCAGAAAAATTTGACTTCACTTATTTTCCTGGTTGCTGAGTTTTGCTAGGAGTGGGAGTGGAAGGGATACCTGTGAAATGACTCCACATGGATATTAGGGCCACTGACTTTTTATTCTAGTATTACTCAAGTGGGAACAAAAAAAATGTGTTAGTACTTGTTACTTTGTGTGTAATGATATAATGCTCTGTTTAACTGATGTGGTTTGTTGGTTTTTTTTTTTTAAAGTAATTTGTCAATTGTTTTATTCTCCATTTGCACCTGAGAATAATGGTGACTACGGAAGTCAAAGCTGAAGATTTTGCCTCTTTGTTGTGTAGGCTTAAAAAGAACTGTATATTAAGTGAAACGTTTGCTAAAATGTTTTTAAAAGCACATTTTTCCAGTAATCAACCATTGTGTATCCTGTTATTTCACTTAGAGGGTGTCAAAAAGATTAATTCCCGTATTTCCCCGTAGTCCTAATCCTCAGCTTCAGACCTGGAGGTAAATCTCACAAATTCACTCACACTGTCGTAAGCTGCTGTCACCCTTTGGAATGACCGATTGGCATCTGCAGTTTGCAGCCAGGGCTTCACTCCCTGAGAAAACGTGAGACTCCAGATCCAGAACGAAGTTCAGCCAGAGTGACCGTAATGCAGCTCAGAGCACATGTAGGTCAGGCTTTTTTCACGGAAACTTGGGAGTCGTAAGTAAGGTTGTCATGGGTCAATGCAGGTTTTGAATGTAGTTAAATTCCACACCAAGCTGTCAAGAAGAGTTAACTGTGAAGTTTTGGAACATTTTTCTCCACACTTAGCCAGCCTGGTAATATGTGAGATTGCATCTGTTTCCATTAAAACAAAAACAAGATGTTTTTTATATTAAAACTTCTGAAAACATGACTCAAGTGATTAGTTAACAGCTCAAAACTGCAAGAGAAAGAATCCAATTGGATTTTTTTTTTTTTTAAACTGCGTAATATGGTAACCTAAACTTAAGATTTTGGGAGTTGACTTGTCGTTTCTAGATTCTCGAAATGGCAAATCCCTCAGATCAAGAATTTTACTGTTACTCTTCCTATGTCTACCTCAAGGAAGCTCATTGAAGAACAAACATGTTTCTAGACTGGACTGAAAGATACCTGAACTTGATTACTAAATAAAACTCAGTATCGATGAAATATCTTAAGATTTTAATAAAATTATCTTTGTTTAGTTTATGGTGGATCTTCAGAGGGAAGTGTATGGTGTGAAAGGCAGGAAGAGGATGTCTCCAATCCCTCAGTGCTTTCATACCAAAGAGTCATCTGAGAGTTTGCTTTAAAATAGTTTATTCTCTCCGAAACAGTCATGGCTCTGTTTCAAATACTAGCACATTTACATTTCATGATTTTTAATTTTTGGACTTTTTAATCCAAACGGTGCTTCCCAAGGGCTGCCCTGCAGAGGCTTTAAGTCTAATAGAAAAATTCGTTTTAGCTATCATTTATCACTCCAAAGCTTTTGGGGAAAAGACGTCACACTCCTTCCTTGCCAAGTACAGTAGCTTCAGTGAAGAGGAAACAATCCCTTGGGATGGTTATGAAATATATTTATTACTCTTAAAAATGAACTTTTAAATATTTCAGAGGGTTGCTGACAGGAATAAGTGTGTTTCTTAGACACCTTGCCATCACCTGGAAAACACGGCACTCTTTGAGGCCTTCCCAACTTACAGTGTCTTGTGGAATCCACCGCAGCAGAGGATGGGATTTTTTTGGATCCCCTGTTTTTTGATCATACCTCATGGAACAGTTGGTGGCCGCTTGGCTCCTTCTTCTCATGGGTTGCCTCCAGCCTTACATGATAATTATCAATGATCCCTGAAATCTGCAGTGCCGGCTTTTCCGTTGATATATCAGCGAGAGAGACGTGTGTCCTTTGCCACACGTGGCTACTACGCGTCTCAGTACTGGGGTTATAAATTTAATATCAGACTTGTCTTTGCTTTGAGGGATGGACACTGAACATCCCGTCCTTCCCAGTCAGGTCGGCAGTGCTTGTCATGGCAGCCCTGCTGGCAGTGTTTCTGTGATGGAGCATCTATCAGCTCCCTGTTTTGAGGGTGGCTTTAAATTAACCGTGTATGCCTGCACATTCAATCATGCATCTGTTCCCCTGTGAAACTGAACTCCAGCTTTAGTTCTGAGGCAGGGAACTGTACTGCGGTTGCCTTTTGTTTTAACTAAGCCTCTTCTGGGGTGCAGCCTAAGCAGGGGGTCTGAACAGTGCCTACGGTAACAACAAAGGGTAATTTCTTCTTGTCTTGTGCTAAGTGGTCTCTGTTCTGGCAAGGGCTCAGGCTCATGTGTGGGATTTTCTGTTTTCGCTAGGTATTTGTTTTCTGTTCCTAAGAGGTGTAGCATGCAGTGGCTAGAGAATTTGACTGAGCCCTGTTGCAGTTGATTGAGTTTGTCTGCTGATGGTCTGTATGTTAGCAGTAGACAGGAGAATTTCAGGCGCCTCAGCCAGCGTGCATTGCTGCTCACCTCCCCGTGCTGAATTTCATCCCCCGTTATCCCTGCAGCTCACATCTCCCCGAGCACTGAGACTGGTAAGAAGTACTGCACAATCATCTGCAACTCCCTTTGTGGATTGCCTTTTCTTGAAAGAGCTCTGTGAAACTGAGCTGAAAAGCTTCTATCAGAGAAAATAAATACTTCCAAGTGACTTCTGAGCATACAATCAACCTGTGTAATATTATGACTGTATTAATGATGCCTGCTTCTTTCAATTATTTGTGATAATCATTAGTAGTTTCTTTGATTTTTTTTTTTTTTTGTTTTTGTTTCCTAGAATAACTCTTCAACTAGATTGAGATCTCTAATGGTTGTTGCATTGCAAATAACCTTAAAATACTGGGAAGACCTGATCTAGTAGAGGGCATCGGAGGGTAGGCAGAAGGCTGTGTCTCTGCTGTGGGAGTTTTCAAAGGATCTGCGGTTCCTCCAGACTTCTAAAGTGATTATACTGTGTCACACTTATGAATGGGGTGCAAAGGCTTCTGTGAAGGGGGGGAAGGGGTTTGCTTCCTTAATGAGTATGTTTTCAAAGAAAAATTACATTTCCTTGTCACATGAAAGAAAGTAATGTGTACACAAATGCTAGCCATTATTTGGGAAATGGCTGGAACTCAAAAATCCTGACTGGAAACCATTAGGAAGAAAAACGTTCTCCACCATCAATTAATGCATTGTTTTTCTTTTCCTTTCATGTTGCTAAGCAGGCCAAGAGATAAGGGGCCAGCTGTAATCCATCTTGTCAGATGAATTAAGTCACTTCATGTTATACCGGTCATCTGGAAGATGAAAACTCCACTTCACTCTGAGTTTGGTTTTTAGATCATATTTTTCAAATTATCTTTGCTTTTACTTAATGTTCTACTTGTATTGATTGAGTGTTCTGGTCCAAAAGCGTATAATATAGTGCTGCCTTTTACACTGTGTGGTGTCGGAGAAAAGGTGTTAATACATGTTTGGTGTGATACTTAAAAAGCAGCAAAGTAGATTCTGGTAATTAATTGCCCTCTCTGTCTTGAGAGCTGCATTTTCATCACTGACTCTAATTACAGAGGGTAGGTTTTGGTAGGAGATACCCAACTCTCTTTGAAACAAGCTAGATAAGGCACTGCCAGCACTGCAACCCAGCAGGAGGGAAGAGCATCCAGTGTTGGATGCTCTCTGGAGCTAAGAAACACAGCTGGCAGCTGAACTCTGGTGAAATTAATGGGGGACTCTTTAAGGTACTGGTGCTGCGGGCTCGAGTGCACGCCACGTTGTTTGCATCACCTCCAGCAGAAGGACTAAATGAAGGCTTTGACAAACGATGATAAGACCAGGCAGTGACACCTTCGACTTTTGCCTCTCATCCCTCATAGCCCAGAATACCGCAGTGCTTGTTCTGTGGCCTGAGTCTGCACAGTTACACCACTAGCAATATTTGAGCTAGCCAGCTGAAATGCTCGTCTTTTCCTGACTGTGTAGTACCACTGGTGCTCAGCTCATCAGGTCCAAAGGGAGGGAAACATGGGCTGAACATGGATTATGCACCCTCATCTACTGCATGCGTCTTCCTCCTCTGTCCTTCACTCCAGGTGCTAAAGGAAGTGATGGCAGAAGTTAGTGTTAAAAGCAGACTGCCTGGTAGCTTTCCAGTAACTACCTTTTGTAGACACCTCTGACCACAGGCGATGGGTGAGAGACCTAGGAAAGAGAGATCTGAGTCCTGCAAGCTCCATGATGTGGAGCATTGGCTGGTGAGGAGAGTAGCGCCCTCCCATCGCTTGTCTTGCTCTCTTCACATTTCTATTTTATTGAAGCAATAGAATCGAATCCAGTAGCACTTTTAAAGGCACATCTGACCTTTTCTATGTACAGTAAAGTGGTTTGGGGTGCAGGAAGGTACAGAAAGGAGCTTGATTTGTCATTTTAAAGAGTTATAATTTTGACGTTTTTCAATGCCTTTGCTGAAACTCAGGGTCCCGCTGCTCCGTGCAGCTGTAGAAGGCAGCCGTACTTAACAGCCTGTGTTCTGCGTTCATAAAAGTCCCTTTTAAATAAGGGTTTACTTTTATATCACGCAGACTTGTATACTAAGTAACAGAAATAGAACACATTTCCCAGAATTAAACTCGTGGGGTTGTTAATGATACCACGTCGGTAACAGGTATTTTTCCCTGGACCCCAGGAGATTACTAACCAGTGTTTCAGTGCATCATCTCTGCTGGAAATGCTGACAGTGATTTGTGTCTGTAGTCAGAGGAGAAACCAACCTGTGGGGACCATGTACCGTTGTAGCAAGTTCTGCTCTCCGACGACTGTACGTTGGACTGTTAAAGACACCTGAATGTAAAACAGTTGGAGATCCACGGCTGGCACGCCTGCGTGATGCTGCTGGGCTGCTGCTGGGATTTGTTGGTGCACGAAAACACTGTGGCCGCTCTGGTAGTGGGGCCAGCGGGCACTGAGGAGCCCCAGCCAGCACCACTGAATCTATTACGCTCCAAAATGGCTTGGTCACATCCCAACAGATGGGTGGGCAGAGCTCACTCTGGAGCTGGGCCAGAGATTGGTTTGGGGCCAGGCACTGCCGGGGACCATCTCCCACCAGGAGGGTGTAGACAATCAGGTTCGTTCTCCCGGGAACATTCCCTGGCACTGCTTAACGTGCCAGGATAGATGGAGCCTGCGACCCTCCAAGAGTGATTTTATTAATATAAATCTTACGTAGGAGGACAGCTCTCATTTATGAAATAGATTCAGTCTTGTGTGGGAAGCCGAGGAGAGGAGAAAGATGAGAAGAAGGATTTAACCCTTTGATTGCTGACGAGCTTTCTTTATTCAAAGAGGAGATTGAGTAAGCGATTGCTGAGTAACATCAGGAAAAAGTTTGCATAGGTCATTCGTGAGCAGGACACAGCCTGGTTTTAGACAAAGATGCCTCAGTGTTTCTCCAACGGTGAAGTGGTCTTGTACCACTCTGAAAACAAACAAACAAGAACCGGTAAGGGCTGTTTATGTGAGTAACTGAAGAAGGTAGGAGAGAAGTTCTACCCTCCTGCTCTGCCCAGCAACTTGGGAGTAGATTTGTATTACTTTTGCATTACTTGGGCTTCATAGTATCAGTTTTTAAGAATAAGTCAAATTAAAAGCCTGTTCTCTTTGCTTTTAGGTGCATGGTCAGAGTGTCTAAGAGCAAACTTAGAACTGAGAGCATACTTAAGTCCCATATCCCATCTGCAAAGTATTTTAGCTGTTGCTGGGTTTCATTCCAGTCTAAACAATTACATAATTTCATTAATATCTATGGGCTTGCTTGGCAATCCTGATAATATAATATAATAGGAGTAAATTGTTTATTATTGGGTTTTGAAGTGGTGAGCTTTTTCTCATGTGTGTATATATATATATGAGTCATTTGTTGAATGCTTTCATTCCTCTTTTTACCCTTCTTCCTTGAGTATATAAATTATATCTAAGGTTGTATAATCCTTCTCTTGTGGTGAACCCAGTTTAGTGCGTTTGTTGCTTTGACCTCTGTCTTCTTCAGTTGTCTCAGATAAGAGCCCACAGTTCACTTGTGTCTCTGTCACACAAACTCTATAAATGAGATTTGGGTAAGAAGGAGTCTTTCTTAGCAGAAGCTCATTCTGTACAGAAGCTGGCTAACAACTTAGCAGATGCAGTTAATGGTGCTATTCATTTTCATTCTGTTTTAGAATAAATATAGTGTGGTTTAATTTGTGGCTGGCAGGTTTTTTCTTTTGTAAATTACATCTTCTGAGGCTATTTACGTGAGATTTTCTTTTTTCATTTTTTCCCTCTCATCTTTTTTTGGCTGCAATCTGGAGAAAAAGATCTCCATCAAATAGTACCTCCCATACCAACTTCCAAAGGCTAAATCAAAGAACAGAAAGATGGAAAACTCTATGAAGCTGAAAACCATCAGAACCAGATGAGCCCTGGAAGTTCAGCTTCCTGCCTTAGAGGATACTTTCTTTGCATTCTGCAGTTGCGGATTTTTTGTACTACTTCTTTGCTGTGTTTCCTAGAGATTTATAATAATGTGTCTGTGGGTCTAGGAAGAGAAATTGGTAATACATCCAAACAACATTATAAAGCTGGCAATATAAATTGGATTTCTTTTTTTTTTTTTTAGCTAGGAAAGAGATTCAAACACTTATATTTAATTCAGAGAGCACTATATATCTAGTAGAAATATTGTTGAATTTCTTTTTGTGTGAAGAGTGTGCCAGATTATTTTATGTTTCACAGAAAATGTTGTTACATCAATGTTATGCATTTCATCTCAAATTTCTGCCAGATATGTGCCAAAATATTTTAACAAAGCAACTTAATGAACATGCCCTTCCAATATTAAAAAGTGAAATCCTCCTTTGATGCTTTTACATGAATGTACCAAAACATCATCCTTAGTGCTATTAACCAGTTTATGCTCTGAGAAAACTGTACTTGTTTTGTTCAGTCTACAAGTGTGAAGGTTAAAAGTAATTCTTACCAGTTCATGAAATTTGCCATTTTGGGGGCAAGTTACAGAGCCTGAGCAGTATACGATGTGTTCAGTATAAAGAGAATTTCTGCTCTTGTGCAGTACCTGTCGGTCAGGAGGTTCCAAGTTTTGCAGACCTTGCAAATTAATGTGCCCGTGTTTTAACCAGGAGCGTGCAAACCCGCCTGTCTGTTGGGCATTGGAAGATCACGGCTTCTGAACAGGGTGGTTTTTTGCGATTGATTAGCCGTTTCTGAAGGGAGTTGACAAACAAGCGTGCCAAGTGAGGAACATCAGCGGAGCATTCCTCTGAAACTCAGAAGAATAAAACGAATTGTGTTTGAGAATTAGCTCTTTTCTAATGCATCTTGAAACCATTACATTGGCCTGGAAATGTTTTTTTTTTCTGAGAAGATAAACTAATTTTTGTTTCTGTTTCATTTGAACCATTAAGAATAAGTTTTAGGCATTAGCGTAGAGCAAATTTCTGTGGAGAGATTTCTGTCAAGAAAAGGAAATCATTGTGGTTAGTATGTGGTACGTGCTGGCACAGGCTGGCTTGTTCCTAGCAGCCAACGTATTTGAAAGTTTTTCCGTTAGCGTGTGATGCTGCAGTCGTTAGGCCTCACGGTAATGACTTTCACAGGTAATAGAAATAACATTTTTTGTGATTCAGTTTCTTTCATGAAGGAATTATGAAATAGTTTCAAAGTTCCAGTAGTACTGCATTTTTGGCATGCCAGCAGCGTTTTGAAGTGGTGTGTTAGGTACATTACTCATAACAGAAAAGGCTGTAAAACCCGTACACGTATCCATTGAGCAGAGTGGGATTGTCTTCGGAATCCTGACTACAAACCTGAAAGAAAATAGAAACCTTCACTAGAGAGGAATGGCAATGTATTTTCTGCTGTTCGCGGAGGTGCTAAATGGCAGGTACAGAGTTACTTCAAAGGTGTAAATTACAAAAAAAGAAGAAATTGTTTTTTTAAAAAAAGGAAAGTTGTATGAGGTAAGAAAATACAAAAGTTCCTGTTAATGATTTACACTGGAAGAAACCCAAGGTGAAAAAGTAATTTTTCTCAAATCAGCTTTCAGTGGAACGGTAATGGCAAACAATAAGCATGTGATATAACTGGTGTTGTCAAGATGATGGGAGAGTCTGTCCACCCACGTGGGGATGGGATGCTGCTGCCTTCGTGTTTGGGACAGTGGTTTGCCACAGGATGCTGGGACAGGGCAGCGTGGCACTGCCAGCTGCAAAGAGCAAAATCCTCCAAAGAGGGAGGGTTAAGGAATGTGATAAAAGTCTTTCAGTTGAATCTTTCAATGTTTTTTGTTTAAAGATAACTTCTCCACAAGAGCTGGAGTTTGAGCGTGGCCTTTCCGGCTGACCTACCGCTCTGCTGCTCTATACCTGCAACAAACAGTCCTGAATATTGATTCTGAGGCAGTGGGGTGTAACAGGTTTTTTTGGTTGTTCATTTGTACTGCTGGGGCCTAGAGGATGCTGTGCAGTAGGACACCTCCGTGCCTCTAATGGTTGTGCAGTACTTTTTTTTGGAATTAAGGTATTTTCAGATAGGCTTTTTCTTTAGATTCATGTGCGCTGCTTGGGGTGGGGAGGGGTTGGAAGAAAGGCTGATTTTTTTTTTTTTTATTTTTTAGTTTTCTCTCTCCCAGAATGACAGAAGAAATATGGAATTGTTTTATTTTTGCAGAGAATGGTATTCAGTTACAATCCTGAAGCCTAAGGGAAAAGAGAAAATCAAATGTTTTGGCAAATCTCATTTCAACAACAGCTTCCTTTGTCTTGTTTCATATATGTTGTTTGGTTTGGTGTTTTTTTTTTCAAAGAGCGTAGTTCACTTTTCTCCTTTGGATACAGATTTCTCTGGTGATTATGAGAGCCTGTCTGTTTGAATTTATCATGTTTTTGGCAACCAGTGTTCATCTGCAGATGATGTTTCTGTAAAGAAATGGTGTCTGTGAAGCATGAGGGGGAACTAAGGCTCTTTTGCTCCTGAGCAAGCTTCTGAGCCCGGTCCCAGATGCTGCATGGAGCAGGACAGTCTTCTCATCTGCTTGGGGATGCTGCTCCCCGTAGTCACTAATTGCTCTGTTACTGGCTTGGTTGCATTACTAGCATATACTAGTGGCAGATACTCGGTGGTCCAGCTATCAAACCCCATTACCCCAACAGCACCCTCCTCCTCCCCCAAATCTTCCCCTTCTCTTCACCTCTTCATTCATGAGGCTAAAATCGCTGTTTGTAAGAGAAGCAAAAAGAAAAACAAAAAACCAAAATATTATAAATATAAGGGAAAATAGCAATTGCTCAGGCTACTCAGAGAAACTTGTTCAGAGCTGGGCCACGATGGCTCCCTCTGTCTCCTCTCTGAATGACAGGTGTCACCAGGGAGAGGGAGAGGCTCCCTGCCCTCCCCTGGGTACCTAAGTAGAGCTTCAGTCTCCAGCCTGGTGCTGAGCATTCATATCGCTACGAGAAGTCTGGGCAGACTTCTGCCTGCAGGGCATCCCAGGATGCAGTGTATGTAGAGGGCAGGGGTACCTCTGCCATAGCTCATTTCATCTGTCTCCTTCGATTTCAGTTTCAGTTTTGTAATTAATTAGGAAAAAAACCCCAAATCACTGTAGGTTTTCTGGTAGCATTCTGTCACAGCAAGAGAAATGAGCAAACCCCCAAGTGCGGCGGCTTGGTGCTCTGACTACCTAACCCTTTGCTCTGTCCTCGTTATGAAATAAATAGCCCAACAGGCACGAGAGAGGTTTGGGATAGTTTGATTTCTTTTTCTTTTTGAAAAGCTGTTTTCCTCTGTGTCTTATTATGATCTGCTGTGCCAAATTACTCTTGATCTGCTTAGAAAAAGAGGTAGAGGTATACGTAGAAAAAACCCCATTCAAGTGACTTTTCAACATTTTATTTATGTATTTCATGCAAAATTCTGCTGTCTCAGGATGTTGGTTATATTGTTCTCGCCAGTTCGAGTACGTGGCTAGATGGCGGGAATTACTAAGGAAGCAGAAGACCAAAGATATATCCTGAAGTTCTATAAAGCAGATTACATTTCCTTTTTGAAGTGCATGCTACTGTAGCCATCGTTTTAATTTTCTTCATGTAAATGTTTACAAAGATGCTCTTCAGTGTTGCTGAGTGGTGTTGCCAGTTAAGTAAAACCAATCTATTGACAACTGCTAATGGGTGGGAACGACTCTGGCAGCAGTTATTAAGGTTGGAGTGATCTGGGGCTTGTCTTCCTCTGATAATCATTTAGAAACAAAAAAATACCTTTTGTTTTAGGTCCTTAGCAGCTCTCATTTCTAACAGTTCAGAAAGCAGAATGAATTAGCCTTAGAAAATGTAAACACGGCTCATCCCTGTCTGTGTTGTGTTACGTGTAGTTGGAAGTGTAGAAGGTGGTGATCTGAAGGCAAGTGAAGGGGTTGTCAAATTACAATGAAATGTCCAAAATGTTGTTTTGGTTAGAGAAATTGGATTTGGTTAATGTTGTGTGCTTCCTTAGGCACAGAAAGAAAGTTAGAGGCATTTTAGTGTTTTCAATAATTTTTAAGGCTGTTGTGTTAGGTAGAGTTAGGGTTAAAAACCTAATGGAAATATTACTGGAAGCTGTAGCAGAGCTTCCTTTAAGTTTGGCTACCCCAAAATTTCCATCAGTTACAGCTTCCAGTGCGACAACTGCTTCCAAAACTGTTGAAGCTAGTTCTGAAATAAAGAGCAAGGAAGAATTTCCTTTTTCACGTTAAACTCAGGCTTTTTTGACATATCAGTAATATGTAACAGGGTTTTGCCTTTTTTTTTCCTTCCTCTTTTCCTGTGAAAGTATACCCTGTTTTTTTCCAAGTTTTTAAACCTCGAAAGACTTTCTGCGAGGAAGTATGCAGGCTGCTCAAAGCAAATATTGGGACTATTGAGTTAAGGTACGAGGTGGGGGGTGGGAAGGTCTGATGGAATCTGCCCAGAGAAAAGGACTTGGACAGAACCAAGCCTGTGCCTCCTAGCAGGTTTGCAGCCATGCCAGGCAGTCTCGACTTTACCTTGACCCATGGGAAGCAGTGGAATATACAGAGTTAAACCTGGGAATAATCCCGGTATGAAGTGTCCTGGCCTCTTTCCTTCAGCTCTCTGTAAGACACAACCTCCCTGGGTTGCTTTTCTGGCCCCTGAATCAAGCCAAGGGGAACCGGCACACCATCAGGCTCCGGAGTCCCTTCCTCCTCTCGGCAGAAGTCACCTTCGTGCCTGGATTATGAAAATGCATTTCCAGTGTCACTGTTAGAGGGAGGAAATGCCAGGCAAAGTTTGGGACAGTATCGTTCAGTGGAATATCAATCAGCTCGCGCTGGGAAACCGTTTGTGAGAATGGGGCTGGTTTTTAGAGAAAAGCTGCAAAGCAGCTGCACACCTTATAATGAAAATACTCATATTGAGCCTTTTCAAAAACTGCCTGCATTAGGGTTTCAGCACAGGAAAGACTTTCATGTCAGATGTGCATGAGCAAAGAATTTGGGGGTAAAGTATCTGTTCTCTAACATTTATTGCAGTGGCTTTTAGAAACAGTGCACCTTTTGATGTGAACTCTTGACTTCTATAGTTGGCCTCTTACACGTGAAGTGCCTTCTATCTAATGAAAAAAAATTTCCCGTGGAGGATATTGGTAACATCTGATTACTGATATACTACATTTGCCTCAATTAGAGCCTGTCAGAACGGCAAGGTCACACGACCATCTTCCTGCTTAGAGATCCCTGCTAACTGTTTAACCTTGGTCTTCACTTTGCAGTGCTCCCGCGCGCGTGTGACTTGTGATGGAATAACTTAGCATGCTGCATCTGTAGTCATCGCTGCGACTGGCAAAGAGGGGATGTGGTTATTTATAAAGCCTTAGGCCATCACACAGTTTTAATAGACGTTCATTGCCATTCAGATACTAAAAATATTAATCTCAACTGCAATATAATCTACGTTTCAGGTAGTGATAAGACAAGCTGGCTTTTAGAAGTACTTTAATTAAGAGATCTAATTCTGTTTTCTACATAGGTGCAGACTCTAATTTGTTTCCTCTTGGTATGCATTTTTTGGCACTTGCTTTTTTCTGAAAGGAAAAGAAGGATCATCAGAATAAGGTTTTGCCCTTGTGAGGAGGAAGGAGTGCAGATTTTGGGCATGTTTTTCTAAGTCGCTTTCTATGCACAGGATGGTGAAACAGCCACATGAGGCATCTGCTTTATCACTGATCTTTTACTGTCTGCAACATCAGGCTTGAATTATACTGCATTGTATCATCTTCAATTTTTTGTTTGCTTATATGCCTTATGAAGGGCTTTAAATTTGACTTGAATGGAAGCATATTTTGTCAACTTCTGCCTTCCTAGAATGTCAGCTTTATTCTCTCAATTTTTTTTTTTGATGAGTCTATGTTTAGTTATTCCATGTAAAATAAATTGTTAGTTGTATGAAATTTGCAGTGCACTGTAGCCGAGCTTCTTTTCCTCCGAACGTCAGAGGCAAATGCTGGCGGGAGCAGGAGTGATGCAGTGAACTTCAGGCAGGTTCCTATAGGAAGCCTGAACCGTTGAAAGGGTGTTGGAAGGCAGGAGACACGGGCCTGAGTGCCTTTGCCGTCATCAAGGGAAAGACATACTGAGAGCTGTTCAGAGGGAAAAAGAGGGGAAGAAGGGTTTACAGTAACAGTAGTACTGCAGTAGCATGATGCCCTTGGCAAAATTTTTTCATATTGTTTTATATGCCGTTCCTTTGATAAGTAGTTTGTTTTTCAGATGTCACTGAGCATCTGCAGCTCTCCTTCAGGTGGAAGGTTGTGTCTATGTGTGGACACAAAAATTGTAAATATCAGACCTTTGGTATGTAGATGGGAAGGGGCAAATACTGCAGCTGGATGTTCTTTAACCTCCTAGTCCATATATCCAGTGAATTGCCATTTTGTAATTGAAGATTTCAGCCTAGTTTCAGCCGCTCTTTTAAAGAGACCAGGATGCCAGAGTGCCTTTAGACTTGCAGGTGAAGCCCTACTTGTACTGCCTTTTCCTATGTGACTGAGGACGCCATCATTTCTGGAAACAGCAGTTGACTGAATATCCAGATGACTTTTTCTGTGATTTTGTAAGTGACTACTTCTACCATATGGTGGAAAGATTTCTTGAAAGAAAGACAGAGTTGGTGGAGTAAAAAAGAAATGCTCCAGCATCCCCATCCAGAAGAGTATCTTGGCAGAGGATGACAAATAGGATGTTGTTCAAATACTTCTTTCTTTCCAAGAAGCTATTAATGTTGAGCATTGTAGATGGAGAGCCTTACCTGGTGGTTTACATCCTGCCGAGCTTCCTTCTCAGCGGCTTGTTCCTGCTCTCCAACTCTTCTAAAGGAAGACTGCAGAAGAGGCTGAAGCTAAACAGTGTGTCACTCCTGAATCATCCTCACTTGATCCCCAGCAAATCTGGCATAGGCTGAACGTGAACTGAATGAAGAGGACTGAATACAGAGGACATCCACTGTAAAAGGCTAAAACATGTCCAGTGAAGAGCTGTCTAGAGCCTATTCCTAGTCAAAACTTTTTTTCCTTGCATTGTAGTATTTTCCAGTCAGTTCACCCATTACGCAGCTTTTTATGTGTGCATAATGGGAAGCAATTAAGTATCAGTGAAAATCCCAATACCTCTTTGGTGACTGAATTTTCAGGTACGTCTCATGGCAAACCTAAGCCATGGGTCTGTGGAGAAAGTCTGAACTTTGCTATCTTCTTTGTAACGGGCTGTGGTGCAACAGAAATAGTTGCTGCTGCTCTCCAGCCCTGGAGAGTACTGTGCTGGCACGCTGGTCCTGTGCTTAGGATGGGATTAGCCTCAGTTACACAATGATTTTCTGAAGCAGGATTCCTTGTTGTAGTCCTGGTGACCTACTGGCGCATGTAGAACTTCATTTTGCTCCTTCGTTTATAAAGGAGTAGTGTAATTTCCATGCATCTCTCTGTATGTATATATGCATGATAAGGTCCTTCGAGATAGTGGCAGGCCACCTCCCGTCTCTAAACGAGCCCAGCTTCCTTCATTTGTGGATAATGTGCCTCAGGCCCTGATAATCTTCTGGACCCTTTTCCCTTCTTCCTCATGGCTCTTGAACTGGGAGAGGCCTGAAAATGGTCACAAGTGTGGCCCAAGCGGGGTGAGTCAGTGGGGACCATCCCACGATCTGCTGGTCTTGCTCTCCTGGGTGTAGCCCTGAGCAGGGTTTGCTTTATTCATGCCGAGAGCGTGCTGGTGGCCTTGCTTTTGCCAGGGTCTGTTCCAAGACACGCTGTGCTCTTGGGTTGCTTTGGTGTCTTCTCCAGTTGAAAAACATGTTTGCGTGACTGCAGTAGTACTTGGGATGCGGAGAGCTCTAGATCTACTTTAATCTAAACTCGTGATCATAAAAATGTCCTGTGTTCGTGGAAGAACAAACCTTTCTTGTGGAATATGTCTATAAAACTATATGAATATAAGCGATGGTTAACAAATTGATCTGTATGAAAAGAGTATCTTAAATCATATATAAAAATCACCAAAATGGTCAAATACTCCTAATGTGAAATCCTCCTTATTGTAGCTCCTGATCTGGCTCAAACTCATTTTTCCGCCCGTCTCTGCCATATACCATTGATCATGGTAAGTGAATCTGGGCTTCAGAAAACAACGTGACTGCGGCTGACATAGAAGTACTTTGCTAACGCAGTCTTTTTGGCAGGGTGAACAGTATCCTTTCAGGATATTTTCTTTTGATGTTTTCAATTCTGATGAGTGGGAAGATTGAAAACTTCTGAAAATTAAGTATATCTCTGTTTTATAGCTATCAGGGCATGAAAAATACGAGCTGAGGGAAGGAGAAGGAGCACTTTCTAAGATAGACCATTGGCAAAGCCTCCCTGAAAGAAGATTTTATTAGCGTTGCAATTTCTCTGTCATTACGAAGTGTTGCTTTGAACACTAGTGATACCAAATAGTAATAAAGAGAGTGAAAGAGTCCGAAAACATTCACAGTATGGTGAAGTATTTGGCCTAGTTTGGCTATTGCTGATAGCCACTGTTAAGGAATACAGAGCTTTACAGTAGCTTTGGAGAGGAGCTGCAAAACTTTAAACTTAAAACCTCCAGAAGTTCCGTCCTGGGTTTCTGCTGTCAAAAAATAAGGGCAACCCCTACAGCTTGCTTACAGTAATATTTAATGGGTTTAAAAGTGAGCATGCAGTAATGAACTCTAATTTTATTTCTTTGAAGACAGCTAGAGTCTGTCTAGCTATTCATAACTGATTTTAAAGATTTTGTGTCTGGGTCAGAAAGGGAGTATTTTTATTCCATGTTTTCAGATCATCAGGAAGTTGGAGGGAAGAGCTGACCTGGTATCTTTTCAGTGACAGGAAATTTCTGCAGAGCTACAAAATAACATGGTTTAAACTGATAACAATTTTCTTTACAGATAAGTGGTTACAAGCCCAGGAGGAAAATCTTCCCCAGCCTTCTGTGGCTATCGCTTCAGGAACCTGTGTTTGGAAGAAGGAAGAGTTTTCTCCAGTAGCCTGCGTTTGAGTCAGTTTGGGAGGTTGGGGTGGCAGGCGAATTTGGGTATCTGGTGTCTAGATGAACCCCAAAGTACTTCCTGGTGCTATGAACTTGTGTCAGCAGCCTATATCTCAATATTCTCTTCAGTGGTGCATCACAAAGATAGACGGGTGTGTTACAGACATCCATCAATCCTGGTGTTGATAATATGAGGAATTACTGAGCTGTTTCCATATGGTGTACCTTGTAGGGCTTCATTTTCGTAGTAGTTCATCTCCCTGTCTATGTCTTTTTCTAGAGTTTTAAACCCTTGGTCAGGTCCTGCCAGCTTTTGTTTAGAAAAAAGGAGGAAATTTGCAGTACGTGGGCTATTTTCACTTTTAACCCTAAGCCCAAACACAGAACAGGATGCTAAGTGGGCACGGAGGACTTCTGCAGGGGTAGCCAGGAATATTGAGTGGCCATTACGTGCAGCTTGATGTACATACGGGTCAGCTAGAAGCAACAGAGGAAGGAAAAAACCTCAGAAACCAGACATTTTGCAGAGCAGGAGTACAGTGTTTAAAAGTGGCCCCATCGCCCTAGCAGACACAGTCTCATCATTCCTCACTGACGCGAGGCTGGCTGGGCCACTCCTTCGGTGCTTGTCCACCCCAGGTGCCGAGGCTGCACGTTTGCCCACTGCTGTCGCAGCAGAGAGGGGCTCCATTTCTGTGCCATGAGCATGGCAACAGAGGACTAGGCAATGACTCTGGTTTTTCCATACCAAACCCTTCCTTGCACACCGAAACTGGATGTGGTAGTGGAGTGGGGGGATGAAGATCTGGTGGAAGTCCTCTGGCAGCCAGCCGGAGACCTCACTTTGTTTCTCCTTTTTTCATGGTACCATTGAAAGGGTCCTCCTTAAAAGTCTACTAGATCACCTGTATTCTGCAGTGGTCTTAAGTGTCATACTGCGAATACATGATTTAATAAGTAACCAGAATTTTAA
Organism: Bucorvus abyssinicus; assembly: GCA_009769605.1. NCBI lineage: Eukaryota > Metazoa > Chordata > Aves > Bucerotiformes > Bucorvidae > Bucorvus > Bucorvus abyssinicus. The sequence goes on from CM020028.1 coordinate 4,445,946, forward strand.
GCAGATTATACAGACAGTTCAAAAACACAGAAAAGCCCAAAGTCTCACAATAGCTGTTTTCAATTTTCACTGCTTGAATAGAGTTTCAGAAGGGTTTAACCTTTGTTCTTTGATCATGACACAAAAGAATATATACATGCAAACGAGGAGGCTGAGGTAATGATTATATGCAAAGATGGTGCTAAGTATATAATTAAAAACTGCCCCGTGCAACACCCCCAGATTTTATATCCTAATTTTGTTTTATGCTGCCATTTAGGGGAGGGATGAATTCACCTCTCCCACGCACTCTTTGCACCTGTTCCATATAATGGGCAGATTCAAAATCCATCTTTGAAGGAAGTCTGCTCCGTATTATTCAGATAATATTATGCAGTATTTGTTAACCTAAATTTTGCCCCCGTCAGATACTTCAGTCTAGACTAATTGACTGCAGCACTTAGCATTTAAATTAGCGAGTGATGGGGTTTATGAAAATTGATCTCCCAATGTTGATACTAATTCTTTGTTTTCTACTTCTTCACTGAGAAAATTGCAGCAATTGTTCTGCAAAGCTTGAAGCGAAGGAAATAAACACACACTTATGGCCACACTTACAAACAGCGGGAATAGATTTTTATTTTAGGCCATTGTTATTTTCTGTGATGGGATGCTGAAACCAGGACTCCTCTAACCTTAGAATTACAAAATGCCGCTTTGTAACGCGCATCACATGAAGTTATATGCCAATGAAGTATGTAAACATGAAAATATTGATGAACCAAGGCAATTCTGTAGTAGTCCTTGTAGTTTCTGTCCTGTCACCAATATTTTTGTTTTCCTACTTATAAGGTCTGCATTTTTTTTCTCCCTAACTGAACTTGGTGTCTCTTTACATTTATACGTCCTGCAGAGCAGGGCCTTGATACCAGCTGAGGTGTCTGCGGCAATACAAAGACTAATAATAGAATTTCAGAATATAATACCAGAAACTTGGCAGACGGTGTTGCAACGAAGTGCAACTGCCAGGTTTTTCTACTGACAAAATTTACTTTTGAGGTGGGAAATTTACTTTTGCTGGGATTTTCTTTTTCCTAATCCACAAGTTGCTGCATTCTTTTGAAATACCTTCCCCTGTGAAACACATTTTTCCTGTAGAATCTGACCAACAGAAAACACTTAGGTGTGCTTGAGACACTGCAGACATCTATTGCTGTTCTTCCCAGGCAAGAGCATTTCTCAGAGCTATTAGCAATGGCACTTGTGCATGTGTTCATCTCATAAACCCATTTTCAGGAAAGAGAGGTAGGCTTGAGGAGTGCCAGATACACTCACTGATCAGCGATGTCTAAGATCATGTCTAGATACTAGAGTGCTTCTGCGACCCTTGCTGTAGCTGCCTAGGTTCCAACGATGAATGCATCTTAACAAAACGGCCAGTTGCAATGAGAGACAGGAAAATAAAAAATTTGTCTTCTGTAATTATGGCGTTTAGCAGATGCTCTACTGACTGTAGTCAGGGCAGATTTCCAGGTGAGATGAGTCTGAGCCGTGACATTTGTATTTGGGAACAGGATTCCTCTGAACGTGTTGGAAGCTTTACCAGAAAAGCAGAGGGGCCAGCCACCGAGCCAGGAGTCGAAGAAGAGGAAGACAGGCTCTTGCACTGTCTGCAGTTACCTGATAGGTAACTCAAATTACTGCTTTTCAAGTCGAAGTGTCACCAAGGAGCTGTGCTTCTGCGCGGTACTGTGTGTTACAAAACCAGTTTTATTTCTAGCCCTTTATGACTGATCAGATGTCTCCCTTTGTCAGTTCAGTACTTGCAGTGTTTTCTGCCCTAAGTTACATACTTGCATTTCATTAGTGCTGCTGGGAATTAATGTTAAGTGGAAGAGCTTTGGTCCATCATTGCTACATCTCAGATATCTTGTAAAGATGCTTTTGTGCTCCTTGTTTGCTATATTCTTATCCGGTGCAAGATCACGGTGCCCGCAGTACGCTGTTGGCATTGGGCTGCCCCGTAATAACGAATGATTTGTTGCTGGATCACTTGAAATAGCAGGCTGTCTTCTCGCACGGTGCTGGGTTTTCAGGAACACGGTCTCTGTGAGGAGGCAGCCCTGGCTGCCCCTGTAGCTTTCGCAGAGCGTGGGGGAGGCTGTGGGAGGGGTGCGAGGACCGACTGGGCACTTGGCAGGGAGGCAGGAGCCAAGGCAGGGCATCTCAGTGCTGGTCCCCGAAGGCTCTGGGTGCCCTGTTGTGTACACAGCATGTGGCTCGGGCTTTGTGGGATCTGGAGGAAGCAGCCAGCTGCAGGACAAGCTCTAGTCTGTGAATATAGAAAATAGAAGGCAAAGGAGCCTGGGTGTTTCATGCACCAGGGAGCTGTAATTACAGATTTGGATTCCTGGCAGCATTGAATGCACTGCAGGAGCCAGGGCCAGATGGGCAGAGTCTTCTGATGTCTACCAGGAATTTTTTCAATCCGTTTCCCCAATACCAATCACCAATTTGTGCAACACTTTTTTTTTTTTTTTTTCCTAAATAGGAACAAATAAATATCATACTCATTTGCCTCACACAGCATCTTTATTACTGTTAAAACAGTGCCACATGAACAGAAATTGGAATGAATCCTTAATGTATCGCTCTTTATTTCTTGGCGGAAGAGGGGGCATTTTCCTGTGAAAACATTTCAGCTGTCTTCCTAGATGTACTGCTTTTCTGGCCCACGTCTCTGTACCGTGTGAACGTCTTGCAAATGCTAATGTAATTACTGCTGTGATGGAGCTCAGGTAATAGGTAACAGAAAAATGCCGTTATTCACAGCCAGGGAGCAAAATCCAAAGGAGAGGTGATGTGATTTCTTAATCTTGTATAGGATGTTCATGCAAGAAAATGGTTTTGAACTGGCTTTGATAATTTTGTACTAGCTTTCTCTGGATCAGTTGTGAGAAGAAGGCTTGATCTTGTCTATTCTCAAGGAAAGCTTTGCTATCCATTTCAGGATGCACTTAGAATGGCCTTCCTTTAATTCAGTTTTATTTATTACGTCTAAGGTTTGGCCGCATGCTGTAGAAGGTAAGCTAGGATGTAGACCAATGTGTGTATGAACTGCCCGAGAACATGCTCTGCCCTTTGAGAGATGTGGGTTTTCTTGTTCCGCCTGCGTTCTGGTTTCTGCCCTGCCATGCAATGTACTCAGCGGTTGCTGAACTCGTTAATTCACTGCACCAAATCCTGTACTAATGTCTGTGCATTCACTCTTACACAGAAATACAGTTTTAATCACATTTTTAAACTAGAGCAGAAAAAGTCATTTTTAGAGTATGTTGTTTGTCTTTCTTATGGAAGATGGTTTTGCTTTGTTGTCATTACTGAAGATTGTTTTTTTACACAGCAGTAACAGTAGCAGAGTATTGACTGATGTTTTGGCAAAATTCTCAGTGAGCCACAGCAAGTTAATTATTTCCTCTTCTTGAGTGTTATGTACTGATGCTCACTGCCCTTGAACAGTTACTGTAGATCAGTGGGTAGTAGGATGATTGAGTATATATGTAAGCGCTAGATAGGTAATGGAGGATCTTCCTTGACGAAGGCTGGTTCTGTATTTAGCTGGCATGTTAGCAACCTTCCTGATCTTGCTTGGAGTGCAATCCTTGTGGCAAATGACCAGTGACTTTGGTAGCTGGGGGTTTGACCTGCATTTTCCTGTTTTGGTTTACTTCCCTGTGCTCTGGTGAGAATCTCAGTGCCTGCCCCTACCTGCTTAAGTAAATCTATAATTCTCAAGGTGGGGAGAAACCTTTGAAAACAGGACTTTGGCAGATGCTAGAAGTTAAACAAGGGAGGAGGAACTTAAGCGTCTTACGTATCAATCCCATAATTTGGAGGTTGAAGCCAAGATTACTGACAGTAGTAGTATTGCAGCACATAAAGTAATTGCTTTCTTATTATTAATGTTAGGGAAATTTTTAAAATGAAGTTTCTCAATAAAAAAAAAAAGTGTAAATCCTCATTCGACTTTGGCTGTACTGCCTGTGCCTCTGATCCTGGTGGGGCAGCCAAGATAAATAGAGCTGTGCTGTTATGTGAATGGCCTGTTTGTGGCTGAAAGAATTGGCAACAGTGTTATGAATCAATTTGCATGAAGGAATTACTCTGAACATCTAATTAATAGAATTAAGGCCGTTTTAGTGTTGAGAAATAAGATAGGAACTAAGTATTTCCGTTGTTTTCCCTCCCTGCTTGCCACTTGTAATTGCTTTTCACATGGTTTCATACACAGTTTAAATCCAGGGAATAACTCAGAAATAATTCATTACACCTGTTCTGTAGGATGGCTAATCTTTATGATCCAGAGAGACTGGCTATATGGTCAATCGCATAAATAATGTGTTATTTCTCTTTTCTTGATCAGGTGGTTCTTCTGTAACACCTTATGGTCCATGAATGGAGAAACCGTAATCATCAGCTTGACTTTTGCTTTCTGCAAACATCTGAATAGAATACTTTTCGATACAAAGTGAAGAAGTAATTAGAAGCGTTGCAGAAATCAAAACAAAAATTCCTGAATTCTGTAAAATATTTTCCTTAATACTATCTTGAGCAATCGGTACCAAACTCACTATTTTCTCAATGTTCCATAGAGCTGCCTTCTTTCCTGATGTGGGTCTGTAGGCTGGAATATCATTAATTGATGCAGTGAAGCTGATCAGATTCAAACATCAGACTCAGTCTGGACTTCTGTGGCACTCCTCTGATGGCCTTGTTCGAGACTGGGGACAATTCTAGAAAGGTCAGAAATGCCAAATAGAGGGAAATAATAATTTCATAAGCCTGCTGGCAGCACTTGCTGATGAAGCCCGTGTGCAGTCAGTCATTCTCCCGGGCCGCGAGGGCATACAGCTGACTTGTGTTTCCCACTTTGGTTCACCAGAACCCTTGGGTCTTTTTCGGCAAAGCTGCTTCCTTGCCAGTCAGTCCCCACTCCATATACCCGCATAGGGTTATTTCATACAGGATGCAGGATTTCACACTTGTCATTACTGAACTTCAGGAGGCTCCTATCAGACCATTCTTCCAGCCTTTTGAGGTCCCTCTGAATAACAGCCCTGTCCTCCAGCATATTGACCACCAACTTAGTACCATCCACTAACTTGCTGAGGATGTACTCTGTCCTCCTGTCCAAGTTATTCAAAAAGACAGTGTTGGCCGCAACGTCTGTCTCTCAGAGACACCACTAGAAATTGGCCACTAGTTGGACTTTGAGACCACAAGCTTTGAGACTACCACCCACATGGTCACATTTAACACTGCATGCTAGAATGATGATCATACAAATATTTTACACAGCGTTTGTGGACTTCGGTCACTATCCTTTGAGTCAGTGATACAGTCAATTTTCTGTCTTCCATGCCCATTTTTTCACTCTCACCAGTTTGGCCATGTGACTGAAAGAAAAGAAACATGTCTCAAATAAGCGACTCTTAATCCTCTGCCCTTCACCTCCCACCTCCAAAACCTCCTCCAAACAGTAAGAAAAAGTCCTAATGCACGTTCACAAGAAAGATAACTCTAGAGAAATAATTCCTTTTGTAGTCATGTTACATGCTTGATGGTGGGTGGTCCAAATACGGCATGTACGCCATGGTCACCATACTGGCTGATTGAGCATCAGGTCCAGGATCTTCTTCAGAGGCCCAAACTCTGAAGCTCAAGTATGGGTACACACTCACCCCAGTTTGATCTTCCTCTTCTTGGGTGAATACTAATTTACGTGCCATCGATTATTTCGGCAGTCATTTGTCAATAGATTTGATTTGTCTCTAACATGACCTCTTTGAGTCCGTCCTGTTGATGACAGGGAAAGGGCTCGTGTTGCCGTCGCTCCTTCCCTTTAGCAGCTGTTCCCAGGGCTGAGGCTCATCACTGATCTGCGTTGCCGAAATGACTAGGCAGGATTGTGTCTAAAAGCAGGGGTGATCGCTCAGCACCGGGGAGGAAAAGCTTTGAGACCACCACCCACATGGTCACATTTTACACTGTGTGCTAGAATGATGTTCATATGAATATTTTACACAGCGTATGTGAATTAAAAGTACTGAGCAAAAAATTTTGGCTGTGTAGAGTTCAGGAAAAAAAAAAGTAATGTGTTTTCTTTCTATTTAAGAAATATTGCCCATGATCACCTTTTTCTGCTTACGTTTTACTACTTCTGGTCACTTTGACTCCCTTTCTCCACTCTTTCCATTATTCTTTACATTACTTCTGCCATCGGGTTGTGCTCCTCCTGTTAGGAACAGGGAGTGTGTTTTTTAAATACAGATTATTCTGTTAATGTATGGGTGAAAGGGGTTGCAGCTGTTCACTGTTTAGGTATTTGAACCATGGAGATAGTCTGAGGGCAGGTATCTACATTTCTTGTTAACAGTCTACTCAAAACCTAATTGAGGATAACATTAAAACTTGGGTTGAATCATAATGGACTGCAGACTAGAGCTTACTGGAGCCACTTCGGTCAATTCTAGCAAAACAAATATGTTGCAATTTATGATGTCAAAGAGTTCTTGCTTACTATGGTAACTTGGTGTAACTACGGGGCGCAGCTCAAGTTTGTAATAGAGCAAAAGCTCTCTGGAATGTTAAAGGTCAGAAATAGATACCTCTGGACACGTGGCCATGCCTGTAATTACCCAAATTGTGTTTCATGGTTCAAGAAAGTAACTCCCTGGGTGTGTCGCGTTGAGATTTAACTGAAAGGCTCGAGGAGAGGCATCTGGTATTATTTTTTTTCTTTTTTTTTTTGTTAGATTTTCTTATTAAAGTGCAGTGTGTAAAACTTAAGCATCAAATGTTGAAATAGTGACATTTCTTTAAAAAAATACATTTAGATTGTCAATCTAAAAGCAGAGAATTTACAGGAAAATTAAAGTTGAGTAGACATCAAGAGCTTTTAGATTCACAATCCATTTGAAAAATGTTTTTATTTGAAAGAAAAGGAAAAAATAAGGAAAAAAAAGTGTATTTTCAAAGACAACCTATTTAAATGCAGTGGAATATAGACAATTATAGACCAGGCTGTAAATTAGACCAATGCAGCTGCTTTTCCCTCAGATGGAGCTGAAGCACTGGTCCAGGCTGCTGAGGGGGAGTTTCCCGGTAGGAGTACACAAGTGGTGCTCCAAACGCATGATTTAGGGAGAAAGAAGCTGTGTTTGGGAAGAGGGTCATAAAGAGTTTTCATTAGTACCTACACTTTTGGGTCATCCTTATACGTATTGAAGAGCACAAGTATGTTAAGTATTTAATGAATACATTTTAGAAGTTGGAGAGATGGGTTTGGACATGCTGCATTTCAAGGCAAACAAAACAAAGCTCCCAAGGAATCCTGTGCATGCTTCATCCTTAAATCTAAGCACTGGTCTCTTTGAGTCAAACAATTACAGTTTCCTTGGTGATCTTCACGTGTCAAGCACTGAAGATTTAACTTTTTATTAATCCTTTTCTATTTTAAAGAAAGTATTCTTAACAAGAATCAATAGTGTGTGCCAAAGACACGCTATTAAATAATGGGTGGTCCAAGTGTAGGCTTCTAAGTTAGGGTATCCAGAATTTTTTGCTTAAACAGGTACTTACTGTACTTCCTATATTTACTTACAGATTTTAGAAGTTACTAGAATTTCTGTGTTCCCATTTTATTACTAAAATATGGAAAATTTCCGTATACTGATCTGTGAGATTGTGACTGATTTTCAAAGTTAGGAATCTGCAGGTATTTGCATTTACCTAAAACGTGAAAATAGTGGAGCTAAAAATTGGTATATGTGGATGTAATTTCTAAAATCCATGTCATTTGTTTATTAAGAAATTGCACTATTTATAGAATTGCTTCTTATGAATTGTGATTTTTTTCTGTTTATCTGCAAGTAAACTCGAGTCCTCTCTATTCTCTTTAAACCCCAGCAACACCGTAGTAATCCTATTAAAACCCCTTAGTGCTGTATATACGTGTCCCAGTGCAACTGGAGGGATATCGTGTGCAGGTAGTACTGTTCTTGACATACGGCGGAGAGGAACAAGTTGAGTTTGAGTCCAGGCAGAGGCCTAGGTTCTGGCTGTTGTGTGAAAATACGTTTTATTTTGCAGAGGAAGCATCTGTAATATGGTAGTGCCTGAAATCCTTCAAGAGCAAATCTGATAATGTTAATCTTGTAGAGCACTTTTTTAGTGTAGATATTCCTTCACTTTCACTGTGTTGTTTGGATGTTATCCCTCACAAAAAGAAGTGGCCAGAAATGGAGATAATGAAGCTGTTGGCAGTGACATGCACATGAAGATTATGCAAAGACGAAGAAAGGTTCATGAAAATGGAAAGTGGGACAGAAATAAGTTTGTCTCCCAGACCTGACAAGATACGATAACTGGACTGAAGGGCTTTCAGTCTAAATTTAGGTAATGAGAAGCAACAGTCGAGAGGAAAAGAGAAGGCAACAATACAAAAGTCATGTGTTGTGTTCATCCATGTAAGCGTATGCTCACACCTCCATGGGCTATGAAGGTGCGGGCTCTAAAGACAAATTGCAATCATGATGCAACTACTTACTTCATTTGCAGAGGAAGAGAAGGGGAGGCAGAATGTCGAGGGTTGGAGGTGGTAGGGCAGGTGGGCAAAGACTGGAAAGGGTTCTCTGTCATCTCCAGGGAAGCTGAAGCTCCCTGCTGCAGAGGCCAGCTGCAGATGTGGCGGGAGGGCCATGGAGTGGTCAGAGCTGGAGGTCTGGCTTGCTGTGTGGTCGCCCTTGATGGGGGAGACTGCAGACCTGGGCAGGCCACGCAGGTCCTGCGTTTGTCTCGTGCTCTGCCTGCAGAATTATTTTCATCATCCTCACAATTGAGGACGCCACCTGAAACATTGGATAGAATGAAATATGGGACCTTCTTGTATGGATACTAATCACATCAAAGCAGAGCCTCAGAAGGAGAAATCAGAGCTGATCTGATGTGGTCATTGCCACACACAAACCCATGCGTGCCAAAAAGGACCATAAATATGGCCACGTTCATGTTCCGATATGCTAAAACTAGATATACTTTCAATGGACTTTAATGAACTTTAGTTTGAAGGTAACTCTGTGTGGCTCTGCCCTGGGTGGGGAGGGGGAAAGTGCGGAGACCTCCTGTGTTTGGTTTTTTCCCCCTACCTTTTTTTCTTCTGCCACGCTGGACATCTAGATGCTGTACCCCTATGTAACCTGCCCCCTCCAGATGATTTTTCAACCACTTCAGAGCCCAAACACCAGCTCTTCCCCACTTCCTTCCTTTAGACAGAGCATGCAAGGAGGTTTCTGCTAGGAAATGGGACTGGGTGAGTAGTGGGAAAGATGCTGTCACAGTTTAGTTTTGTGAAGCTCATACTAAGAGGTGACATGTAATTAAGTCACCATTGTCTTGCATAAACTATGTCGGTCATTAATTTAAACATAGTTAAGTATAACAGGATTTCTTTTGTTAAGTATTCTGCGTATTTATGTGGCCTTGCAAAGATGATAAAAACCGGTGGACATGCTCCCCATCCTGTGACGTAAGGCTCTCTTAGTTATCTCCCCCCAGATCACCTGTATCGTGGAGCTTAGCTTACTTATTTTTGTTCTGTCAGCCAAACATAATTCAGCTTTTAACACTATCTTGCAGTTGGAGTAGCTCCTCTCCTATTTCCTGTCTCTTTTCTAAGCCATCAGATGGCAGCAACTCCATCACTAATTATCAGTGAAGGAGGAGCATGTTTACTTTAGTATCTTCTTTGAAGCTCACCCAAGAGGAATGGAGTAAAGGCGGAGGCAGCTCCACAGGTGGCACTGGCTGCCCCGAGGTCCAGGGCCAGCTCCCTGTACACGGTCGCATGCTTGCATAGCCCTTGGCTGCGGAAGGGAGGCTGGTGTCTCCCGCCTCACTAGCAGATCCCTTTGGAAATGTCCCCTGTGAGAATACCTTCCTAGCAGCCAGATGAGGAGCTCCTGGCAGAAAGATGATCTGTGCGTGGCATAGGGAGGTGTGGCACTTTGTGCATCGTGCTTTAGGTAAAGGTCTTCTGTAATCACCTCTTAATTATATTGCATTTAACACCTGACATGTTTTTGTGGAGCCTTTAGCCAGAATTCAATGTTCACTTTCCTATACCCATCTGATAAATGGCGGCATAGATTATTTTTGTAGAGACAGTGGCTGATTTCCATCCGTCATCTACTGCAATTACAAATCTCTTAATGATGAGAAATGCTTGATTGATACGTGGTTGGCAATCTGATACTCTGTTGTAATTATGAACTAGCAAGATCATGCTTCCTTAACTTTGGTGATCTTTAAAAAATAATCTTCTCCCCGTCTTCTTCTCTATTAGGCAAAAAAAAAGTAGAATAGTGGCAGAACTGAGCAAAGGTTGTTCCAGAAAGCATTGCCCTGGGGGATCTGGAGGAGCTCTGTACTGAGAGTTGCTTTTCTTCTTCTGTGTCCGGTGGTGGCATTCAGAAGCACATAATTGAGGACATTAATATTTTCCTTAGATACGTATTTCATAAAATGGTGGAGGCTCTAGCTGAATTCTTAGCTTTCTGCTATAGTTTTCAAGAGGAGTATACAACACCTCATATAATTTGAGACAAGTACCCTCATACCATGATAGTATGTCTAGATAAGATGTGTAGATAGACATGCAAGCAAATACAGTAGTAGATTAATTGCTCTGGATTTTCTTTAGAATATCATCCACGGTTCCATAAAGCTGCTGTGTGTTTACCACAGCTCTTGCCAAAAGTGCTCTCCAGCTGCGTTCATGGAGCACCAGTTCTTGCTGACAGAAGGGAAGTGGTGGCTCACTGCCTTCTCTGGGCAAAGCCGTCTCTCCTTCCTGACTGCAGGTCTCACAGGCTTTTTGTTGCAAAGCGGCCTGAAGAAGGTTGCAGGTCACTTTGTCAGGATTAACCCATGCACTTTTCACATCTCTGGCAACATGCCTAATCCATGCCACAATAAATTTGGTTCTCTGAGTCATATTTTTAAGGAACACTCAAGCTGAGCCCGAAAGAATGAATGAACCTCTATGGCCAGGGACTGTGTTAGGCAGAAAATCATTCTGCTGTTCCTACTAACTTGTCGTAATGGATGTTTAGTTCCTTTCATCATTGGAAAACCAACTGTGTTCTATTTTTCTCAAGTCATATGTCCTCAAACTGATAATGCAGTTCAAGAAGCCTGTCTTTGCAAAACATGGTTGCTCTGTGGAGCTTGCAAAAAAATAGATGAACTTGCATTGTGGGGCTTTTCCATCTTTTTGAGGACACCTAATTATTTTATTAGATCTGAATTAGAAAGGGCAATATATGAAAGAAAACTGTGTTTGTTTTGCATGGCAAAGCATTGGTAGCAGGGAGCCTACAGGGGTGGATTCTGTGAGAAGCTGCCAGCAGCTTCTCCTGTATCCAGTAGAGCCAATGTCAGGTGGCTCCAAGACAGACCTGCTGCTGGCCAAGGCTGAGCCCATCAGCAATGCTGCTAGCACTTCTGTGATAACATGTTTAAGAAAGCGGAAAAAACCCCAAAACTCTGCAATTGCAGCTAGAGAGAGGAGTGAGAATATGTGAGTGCAACAACTCTGCAGACACCAAAGTCAGTGAAGAAGGAGGCTGAGGAGTTGCTGCAGGTGCTGGAGCAGAAGATTCCTCTGCAGCCTTTAGTGAAGGCCATGGTGAGGCAGGCTGTCCCCCTGCAGCCCATGAAGGTTCATGGTGGAGCAGATACCCACCTGCAGCCCATGGAGGACTCCACGCCAGACCAAGGGAATGCCCCTGCAAAGATGTTGTGAACCTGTGGGAAGCCTGCACTGGAGCAGGCTCCTGGCAGGACCTGTGGACCCGCGGAGAGAGGAGCCCATACTAGAGCAGGTTTGCTGTCAGGACTTGTGACCTTGTGGAGGCCCTGTGCTGGAGCAGTTCGTGAAGAACTGCACATCGTTGGAAGGACCCACACTGGAGGAGTTCATGGAGAGCTGTGTCCTGTGGGAGGGACGCCACGCTGGATCAGGGGAAGAGTGTGAGGAGTCCTCCCTCTGAGGAGGAAGGAGTGTCAAGAGAAGGTGTGATGAACTGACAGCAACCCCCACTCTCCACCGCCCTGTGCTGCTGAGTGGGGTGAAGTAGAGGATTTGTGAGTAAAGTTAAGCCCAGGAAGACGGGCGTGGTGGAGGCAAAGTGTTTTAAGAGTTGGTTTTATTTCTCATTATTCTACTCTGATTTGATTAGTAATAACTAATTTCCCCAAGTCGAGCCTGTTTTGCATGTGATGGTGATTGCTGAGTGATCTCTTGACCCTTTCTCCACAAACGAGCCTTTCATTGTATTTTTCTCCCCTTGTCCTGCTGAGGAGAGTAATGGTAAAGCAGCTTTGGTGGGCACCTGGCATCCAGCCAAGGCCAACTCACCACAGAAAAAAAAAGACAAAGCCTCAAAATACCCGGTACGTATTTCCTGTCCCTGATAAGTAGGAACTGAATATTGCAGCTCCGTATAAGCACTGAAATAAGGAATGGATCTACTTGTTTACTAGTTCAACTGTTTGTTAATTTAAGGTTTTCCCTGGAATAAAAAAGATTTCCAGTAATAGAAGGAGATAGGAAAGGTGGTCCTCACCTTTCTGCGCTGGTGGTGGTGATCATCTGCCTTAGCTGCAAAAGCATTTTATTTATCATAATAGTATCTGTGGTGACACGTCTCAATTCAGAATATTAAATTTCTCCAGGCTAGAGAGAGGGAATGAGTTATTAGTCTGAAAAAATGCTTCAAAGCAAGAAAAAAATTTGGAGCCGCTCTGGCTCTTTCTAGGAAGGAGCTGCTGGGGGAGCTGCCAATGGACTGGTGAGGTACTTTTCACCTTCTGTGCAAGCAAGAAGCTAGAACTGGGCGGATGGGAGCTCTACTGCTCACTGCTTGGCTTTGCTTTTTCACATGGTTGTGTTCCTAATGGAGAATAAATGGGATAAAGTGTTTCTTCGGTGGTACTGTGATGCAGGAATATGGAAAGATCCCTCATTTAAAACATGGTGCAGGAGAATGGGGAACTTCAGATCGTTTGCCTTCATCCAGCTTTGATTAACCTGGAGACTTTGGGATTTATTCACAATCATGTTAAACATAACTAAAATCGCATACACCATTATAAAAACTTGAACAGAGTATAATAATGCAACCCCTCCCCCGTATATAAAATGTAATATATTTGTGTATGTTAAACAAAAAGAAAAATTATCAGTACACAATTAAGAACAAATACCGTGCCACAGAAATATTTGTTTTAACCAGATGGTCTTAAGTAATGCAGTCAGAGCTGTGGTCACAGTACATTAGTTTTGTTTCCATAGTAACACTAGTTTGGCAGACTGAGTTATTTAGATCTGCACTGCAGTGTTCGTAGCAGTCTAATCCTTATATACATGCTTTTACTGACGTTGAAAACCATACTTAGGCAATAGGGCACACTTAAACGTGTGCGGACAGCATGAGAAGTCAGATTTCCCCAAAGCGAGAACGTCCACATATCCAAATGGTGTTTGTTGTTTACTGTTGGTTTTATGTTTTTATTAACTATAGTATAAATAGAAATATATAAATATGAATTTAAATATAGACATAGAATATGTGGAAGCAGCACTGGGCTGCACTATGTGCTAGTGAGCGTGCTGGAGGTAGCTCTGAAGTGGTAAGGGATGAAGCTTAGCTCCAACTTTTCTGTTCCTGTGAAACTTTTAAAGAAGTTAAAGGGAAAACAACCATAAGCAGTCAGCACAGAAAACGTCTTTATCAGCTAATCTTGTTATGACATGCACACTGAGTTGTGTTAAGAGCTGAATTGTGCAGTGACTTGGAAGGTTTCTCAGTGAAATGAATCTAATTTAGATACTGTAATTCATATTATTAGCTGTGATGAGTTGTATGCTTAGAGAATATGCCCCAGTTAATTAAGAGAGATGGTGATTTATGAAACTTAGACTCAGTTTTGCCTGATGGCAACAGCCAGAACTGTTCATTGGAGAAACGCAGACAGGTACTGCAGCACTTTGGGGGCCAGGTTGGACAGCAGGTCCCTCTGCAGTTGGAAATCCCAGTTTATAGCACAGCAGAACGAACTTTGTATCTTTTCTAAGCTGATCCAAGTTTGGATTCTTTCAGACATTTATGAAAGTATAATCTCCTTGAAACGTGGGTAACAGCTAAGATGATGGATTTTCTGCACACTGCCACCAAAGGGGACCTTGGCACTCTAAACCAGCAATTTTCCTCTTGCCCCTCGGCATGCCAGCGGTACCCTAATTACAGAGGGCCTTGAGGCATCCACAAGCGGGAAAGGATTCAGAATTGCTTTAGCAAGTTCTGACAAAGAACAGTAATCTAATTAAAAACAAATGTGTTTTCCTTTTCAGCTACAAGTGAACAAATCAAATATACATCTTCTAACTGATCATTAAAAAAAAAAGAAAAATGCCAAGATAATCTTACTGTGTCTGAAGTAGATAAACAGCAAAATTTATATTTTTAGCAACAGTGTGTTGAGCACTTGTGCAAAAAGAGAACGTGTTTTACTGCATCAGATGATGGGTCTGTGTACTTTTTCCAGGGTCATCGGCTTACTTTTCATTCAGATTAGAAGTGTCCAGTTATTTTTACAGTTGTTTTAGCAAAAAAAAAGGCGTGTAAGAGGAACAGTTTAACAGTCGATGCGTCATTCCCTCTGCCGCAGCAGAGATGCTGGCCGCGGTTCTTATTTACCATTGGAGAGCCCTGGACGAGGCGTCATGTGCCCTGCGAAGGGAGAGTCATACGGTCGGGGTGAACCGAGTTTTCCGTTAGTCTTTGGGATTGCCTCTAACACTGAGCTTCTGGGCGGGCGAAGGACTTGCCTGAGGAAGGGTAGGAAATGTTTCTGTCTGCCGTGTCACACAACTGTGCATGTAACAGTGGTTTTTCCACCCGTGTTGATTGTTTTCCGTAAAATGGGTGTTATTTTATAAACAGTAGCCTAGCGGCTGACTCTCTGCTTTCCACTTTGGAAGCTTCTCTCTGAAGTTTGTGTTGTGAAATTGTGTAGCTGTGGATGTGCCTGTGAACAGCATCCTAGAATACAAAAATATGTAAAATAATTTTAAAGGAATATGAGGCAAAGGTGTAATAAAGGAAAGCACGCTTACCATTTTTAATGCACCCCACTTTGCATGTTCCAGCATATACAGAAAATAACCATGACCCTTTGGAGTTACCTTGAATACATAAGGAGAGATGAGTTTAAATCATCAACATCAGTTTTGAAATGACGCACTTAGAAATATTTTTATTTCCATTAGAAGAAACACCTAAGAAGTCAGTGACTGAAGTAGGTTAGGGGAAATTATTTTATACTGTTCGTCATGGCCTTTTTGCTTTGCCTTTGATGTAACTTTCAGTAGTGTTCACAGAAATAGCTAGGCTCACAAATAATTTATGTTCCATTGATCTTTTAGGTGATCCTGGATTAAAAAAAAAAGTGTGCGTGGTCAATTTTTCTGCTCCTCATATGGTTCCGTTGTGGGGTTTTTTTTTTTGCTAAAGCTTTGCTTAGCAGTGGAAGAGAAGAAATTTAGTTTTCATTTTTTGAGTAGGAGGTACGAGCTAAGGAATGCATTTCCAGTGCAATAACTTTTACTAATAGATTTTACTTGCGAACTGCTCCAGGGGGTGTGTTGGGGGTGCCGGATCGGTCTCTCTGCTGGCTGCAGACCCTGCCTGCGGGGCAGCTGGGGGTGTTTTGTGACACGCAGCGTTGACGTGGCTACCCCATCTTTGGGTAGGATTGCCTGACATCTGGCCAGCTCAGGACAGCAGACTCTGCTGGCCCACTTTCATCTTCTAAAGGTCTCTGTAGAAGTGCGCTAAGTGTTTCCAAATCTGAGCTCTTAAGCGGTTTTCATGTTTATTCCAGGCAAAAAGCAATCACGAGTTGAAAAAGAAATGTCTGCACGAGGATTGCTTTAGAAACGTGTTGAAGTAGTGCTGGGACAAGGTGTGATAATGTTTTATTGGTGTAGTGTGTGACAGCATTACAGCAAAATGCGATTTTACTAGACAATTATAAATACATTTTTTCACTTAAATAAGATTTGTTCATTCAAAAGCTTTTTTCTAGTAAAATTTATGAAATGAAAATACATAGTGACAAAACCAAACCCGATTTGTTATAAAGTGAGTACACACTGGACTATTCCAAAATCCTACTGTAAACCTCTATTAATTGCTCTAAGTTAGGAAAACATTAAAAAAATCTGTTATGGGGTTTAGAAAGCACGTAAAATGACCTGAATTATAGGTACGTACAACCAGGTGGTGTGAGCCCTGTCACAACCAGCTCACCAGCATGCTCTGAACCACTTCCACCCCTGTGCCAAGCGCACTGAACTGATTTCTGTGATTGTGAATCACAATCACAGTGAGCAGTGAAGTGATTTTTGATTTGTTGCCCCCTCAGGAAGGAAACGACGGGGTCCTACAGGAGGTTAAACTGGAAGCATGTGGGTTTTGTGATTGATGGCGTTTCATTCCTGATCCAGTGCTAGCAGCAATCATGAGCTCTAATTTAGACTGTACTTATCTCCCCCCTCCAACAGGCATCTGTGTCTTATGACCTTGCAGGAATAAATTTACACAGGCACAAACAGTAACTTGTAGGAGTTCAGACCGTGCCGAAGTAAAAAGCAGAACTTCAAACCAAGCCACTTTATAGTCAAGGTGGCTTTACAACAGCTAAGCCCCGCAGAGAGACCACCACACGGTATTTGACAAATGTGTTAATTTCTAGCACCTTTAAATGTACTGACTTGTCCTGTCTGACCATGTGAGGTGTAACAGTGCTGTGCAATACATACCATCCATGGCAGCATGCAAGAACATTTTCCGTGGTGCCTTGATATCTGCTATCAGTTTGGCTGGCAGCTACGCTTGGACTCAGCTGACAGCAGCTAGCTGAAATAGTGAGAACTAGTAAATGCATCAAAATTCTTCATAACATTTTGGCATTTTAAAGCATCTTCCTGCTATATTTTTAGGAACAAGTTGTGACAGTCACAAGACAGACCTTCCTCGGGCTCAGAAATACCTGTGACCTGAGCACCATGGTGGGTTAATTAAACGATGAGATGGGATATGGAACCAATACGTTGAGTCACTTGAGCACAACTAATTTTAAGCACGTGAATATTGTGCTTGTACTTGGCTGCTGTCAGCTGAGTTGGAATGGCAGACTGTCAGGCTGATAAACCGTAGCTCCTAGGGTCAGCTGAGGGCTTGAAGTTAATCATGAGCTTTCGCAGCTTTCTCTGCTGGTCCCAGTGGTGGAGCAGGCATACTGTCCTGGAGCGTTATGGCCTTTGCCAGGGTGGCTGTCTTGCAGTTCATGTGTGCTTTTTCAAAGCACGGCAGATTTAACTCTCTTCACTTGGCGTTCTGTTTCTTACCGCTTACTGCTTTCCCTTACTGTTATTTTAAAATACGCTGCAGCCAGTTTCCTGTTAGCTGGGTGTAGGCATATGACATTTTGCTGCAGATGTATTAGAATACTCAAGAAACGTGTCTTATTTTTAGTTGCAAACATTTTTTCACCTGCAGTCTGTATAGAGCATTCTTTGTCTGGTCTTCGGTTTTTATCAATAGATAGTTGCTTCCAGAAGGACAAGATGCACTGTTGAGTAAGTAGGTCATGGGAACAGCCAAATGATGGTGTTTCTGCAAAGAAATGAAGGGAGTTAAGACTGGAAGTGGAAAGCTGCTCTGAAGAAAGACAGGTATCTCCTGGGATGGAGGGCCTTGCGCTGCCTGCGGCGTTTGGCTCCGCGGAGTGCTGCACTGCCAGTCATGGTCGCTGAGATGATGGACTCGATCAGTTTACTACAGATGTCCAATTTAGAGATTTACTCCCATAGGTTGCCTTTCCTAAAGACTGGACCTTTTTCTACTTTTAGATGTACAAAACCTGTTAATTTGCAGTGGTGGAGGAAAAATTACCAGTGAGAATGAGTCTCTCTCTCTTTCCAAGGGAGCCTCAGTCACTTGTGCAAGTTAGTCGTGAGAGCGGAGATAACTCACTTGAATACACAAGGTGTAACTGCTGGAGTTTCTGGGAGGTGGTAGTGTAGTAAAGGTAATTGCTGTAGTATTGCTTTGGCTGATATCTTTCAGAACTCAGATTACAGCTTAGAGCTTTGTTCTCGAAGCCATTGGCCAAACGTGTTGTTCTTGATATGTTTTACATTTCATTTTTATTTTAATTATTTAAAATCTTTCTGATGAATGTGTACACAGTGGTTGTCAAAAATCGTGTGAATTCGAGTTATTATGATGCTGAGCAAATTTTTCCCTTCATTTTTATTAAAATTTTCTTCCTTGTCACCCTGCTTAGAAAAAGGTTCACTTTCTTCCTAAAACAAACAAACAAACAAACAACCCCTTAATGTTACCTCGGTTGTTCAAGAATGGAAGAACGGAATGGTACTTAGGCTAAATCTGTATACTTTAAAAGGCATGGAACAACATTGCACAATTTTTAAGCTAGTTGGGTTTTTTGGGAAGCTTTTGTACCAGTTGCAACTGTCATCCATGTCGATGGGATGGGGGCAAGTCTGAACCGCTGATAATATCTGCGGAAAAAGCTTTGCAGTTGGCTTAGTTCGTACATTTTCTAAACAGAGCCTGCAGATTGAAGAATACAAGACTGAGGCCAGATGTGGCTGAATATGTATGTATGACTAAATGTGCTTAAATGGTCAGTGGATAACGCATATGGGCATAGATTGGAGGATATCGTGTCATTAAGCAATAGCGTTTAGACCGTTCCCGTTATCGGAAAGATTTCTTTAACCTAGCCAGTGAGTTAAATTGCTCCACAACAGAAGAAGTGCAAAAAGTTTTACGTTTCACTTGAAAATTCCTTGACTGGAAGTCAGTGGTGTGCAGAATTTGTGCCAAGGCTTTCTGCACTGGGCTGGCTGCAGGATCCATAGCTCAGAGAGGTCCAGCTGTGGGGATTTGAAAACCATACCACATTTTGACTGTATTTTAGGAGTTGGTTTACCTGCTGTTACGAAAAATAGTGGTGCACAAAGCCTTTGCAGAAGAGAAATGGTCTTTTTCAATGTTATCCCATTTTTTTCCTCTTGTTTCACATTTAAATTTTAAATACATTTAACATTTCAACAGTTCATGTCAGAGATTTTAAATAATTACTACATTGAGCTAAAAATGAATTTTTAACCTCTTCAGAAGCAAAGAAGATGTAAATTTACAGTTATTTTCCTGGCCCAGTGCCGAAACATCTCCTTTGTTATCATGAAGGAAAATAGAAAGGTTTGATTAAAACCATGTTCAGTAATTAAATGTCTGTAGTTTTTCTCCTGTAGACATTGTTCCATTTTGGTGGTACTTATTGTAAGGCTCTGTGGAATTTTAATAAATCCCTCGAACCCCCAGACAGTTTTCAGGATTTTTATACTACATTAGCAATTACAGAAATACACTACAAAAATAATAAACGTGTGTTAATTGCAAGCATTTAATTGTGTAGTCTATTAATTTAGCATGAAGAGCAAATGACGGGCTATATTCTGCTGTCTGTTGCAGAAGTCTTGCACATGTTTTTAAGTTCTTTGATTTCATTTGGAGTAATGAATGATGCATCTGATACTTGGATCTTAAACTGAGCCCTTGCGGAACAAATTTATTAATACACAGCCCTGCTCAGCGCTCCCTACTCACCATTGCCACTGAAAAACCTTAAGTCTGAGAAACCGACAGTAGGGAAAGCTCTTCAGTTTAATGATATTTTAAGCTACGTGATTGGTAACGGTTGTAGAATAACTTGTATTTAATGGGGCATTCGGGAAGCGTGGGGGAATAAGGCTGCTTTCATGCAGAGGGAACTGGAACAAAATGTGAATGCTGGGAGGGGATAGGCTGTAGAGGAGCGTGCGATTGCTTTGGGGCGGAGGTTGACTCTTCTGAGCTAAAATTAACTAGACCTTTCAAGTTTTGCTTACACATGGTTACCCCATTAAATACTTGTAGGTTGTTTTTTGGTGGGGAAAAGCCATGACCAGTATCAGACATGTTTTCTATATTAGAGCTTGCAGGCAGCAGTGCTTCAAGCTCAGTTTTTCATTTGCTCCAAAGAAAAAACATCACTGCTCAGTAGAGAGTTGCCTGGGAGGGGTTTTAGAGATGATGGTCTGTGGGACCTATACCAGGGGTGACAGTGGATGCTTTTTTTCGTGGGACCTTCCATGCTTTCCAGCTTTAACTTATTTTTATAACTGTTTTTTTAATCCTCCTTCTAGGCAGCACCTGAGCGACTGCCACCTTCTCCCTCAGCTTCCATTCTGTCATTGCATGGTGCTGGGTGTCATTTCTGCACACCCTCTCTCCTGCTTGTGCCTTTCCTACTGCAGAATCATGCTTTTCTGCCTTTTCTCTTCTCTTTTGTACTTTTTCTCCTGCTCACATAAAGCTCCTGCAAGTCTGCATAATTTTTGAAGGTTTGCATGCAGTACCTAGTGTCCTCCACTCATCTTGTTGGAGACACAACCCTTGTGATGAGCCTCTAGATTGATACCTATGTAGATTTCTCCGAGATTCAAGAGGACAAGAAACCCTTTAACTTCCCAGTTCTCTTTTAAGGACACAACTGAAAACTGAATTATTTAAAGGAGAAATCAAGCCCTGCGTGCAACCTACTGCTTGTGAAGGAAATGGGAAAGCTGTTTGCCCAGGCAGCAGCGAGTGGAGCTGCTGGGCAGAGCAAGCTCTTGCAAGGGCAACAGCAAAGTGCTGCACGGCAAACACGTGGACATAGGGCATCAGCAAAGTGAGCAGCTACAGAAAATTGATTAGTCTGTGAAAGTATAGAAATCTCCTCTCTACATTGACTTTCTGGAGTCTTCTGTCAGAATACGTAACTGTGATTATAATGTGTTTCAGCAAAGGCTGTGTAGTCGCTGAGGACGTCAAGGTTTGGTCAGCTGCTGTGGTTAGCTATAACAAGTGTTCTTCAGGATACAAAAATATTTCTGTGCAGACATCCCTGTAACTTAACAAAGCAGAGACAAGTGCTTGCTAAATCAAGGTGGTAGCTTCTTTTGTCTTAGGTGGAATTGCTTCCACACTAACACTAAAGCCCAAGTTGCAGTTCTGTTTGCAACACTTCTGTTTTAATGTGCCTTCATATGCTAAAATCCTTCAGTTTGTGGTTTAGTGGTTTTTTAAAAAAAAAACACGACTATTTGTTGGATTTTCTATCAGCTGTTTTTAACTTAGAAAAAGTTAAGGTTGAGAGATGTTTTGTGAGATGACCTAACAGCTTGTACTAAACCAAATACTTGCAAGGAACCAAGAAATTTTTGGATCCACAAGTCTTCCGTAAAAAAAGTATGCTTCTGGTGATCTCTGCCTCTAAACGCCACTGCTCTTTGATACTCTTTCTTTCTTCCTTTTTGATGGTGCCATTAAGAAAACAGGGCTGTGCTGCCTTTTGAATTTCCCTTTCATCTAAGCGTGCTGTCTTCTACGTCATACGGGAGGTCTTTGTGTGGTTGGGGCGTATGTGACAGGAGGACTTCTTTCTCCTTTAATTAGGGACAGGCGGTGGGTGTGAAAGCTCTTTTCATATCAAATTGTCATACAACCCTCCAAACAAATCAACTAGTCACCTGCTAACAAAGCGTCTCCTCTATTTTTATATAAAAAAAGGGTATTTAAGACTTTTGGGGGGGGGGGGTTATGGTTTTTTATTATCACACTGGGGAAGATTTTACTTGGCAATTAGATGGAGAGTCCTTGGTGGTGGGCAGCAAACTGTGGCAGGGGAGAAGGAGCTCTGGAGAGTTGGAAATGGCAAAGGGGTTTTAATTTATGCAGCCTGGACGGTGTATGGTTGCTGTCTGAGAAAGCCTCAGCCAGTGGCTGCCCGGCGCAACTGCTCTGCTATTTATGGACAGCCGAACTGCAAGTGCGAGCTGCAGCTCTTAATTCAGCAGAATACTGCCAGTCCTTTGCAGCATTACGATTCCCACCCCCCCCAGGTTTAGCCCATAGCTAGACTTTTTTACTGGTATGATTTGTGTCTCATATCATCCTGTTGACTGCAGCGGCGTCAGCGTAGCCCTGGTGCAGCCAGAGCAGGACCAGCCTGTTGAAGCAGAGGAGGAATATAAAACTCCTGGTCATAAAAATAGCCCGTTTTGTATTTTACGTGTAAACTGAACTTTGCCAGGTATGCGTACCGTCTGCTTTGTGACCTCTGTAGGACTAATGCAAATAGCAGTTGACTTCAAATAATTTAGCGTTATTTAGCGCGTTAATTTATGTCAGTCAAAAGGGGGTTTTCTGCTAGCAATAAATTAGTTTCTGGTATTGATTTACTGGTAGTGATGGGGAAGAATGAGGAATGACATTTAGTATGGCTATGGCAAAAACTATTACCTTAATGTCACAGTGGTCAAATTTTAATAACAGCTGCCACGTTACTTCCCTGAACAGAGAGTGCTTTCCAAAGTGTGGGAAAATACACGTGGTATTGCAGGGTAATAACGGGTGGGAAATGCTTTTTTTATTATCCAGAAGCACTGCTTCTCTCTGTATCAGTTGAGACCACTATGTAACTCTCAGAAGTTGTTATTTTCTGGTTTGAGCAGAATTGTTGGATCCTAGACATGCCTTCAAGCCATCTGGCCACATCTCGTTGCATTCGAAGAATGCTCCTGGGCGCGTTTAACCAGGTCTCCACGCCAGGCTGCTCTGGCCGGGGGTGCGCCCGAGGGGCTCAGGAGGCTCCGGGTGCTGCCCTGCTGGAGGACACAGCTTCTCCTCAGAAGTGTGCAACTGGCTGCAGTTCATGGACGTATTTTACTGCCTTGTAATCTTTTTATCAGAGGTTGTTTTTCTTTTCCAATGTATATCTGGCGTTCTTTCTGGAGACGGCGAATTTTCAGCACGTTTTCAAATGGATTGTTTCGTGGGATTTTGAAGAAGTATGCCTACAGTGTGTTCTGTAAAACATTTTATGCATATTAAAACAAAAAATCCGTAAAGGTCTTGTCTGCCAGAGATCATACAATGAGAGCTTTGAGTTTGCATGGTGTGTCTTGTTTGTGGAATGAAGATCCTTTGCTGCGATGCCGAGAGGGCTGTGCAAGGCCCATTAGTTTTCCATCAGCGCAGTGTTAGTGGGTCCCAGGAGTTCTCTTACTGATGGCGGATGTTTACCGTTGCCAGTATCAGGTGGAACGACCTCTCTGTTCACAATATTGTTGACTGTTTCTTCTCTTTTGATGATACTTAATTCTTCCTCGTATTTTGCTTAATCAGTTAATCCTTTGGCCTTCTTACATTTCAGAAAGTGCCCTGAATTTGTTGTATGCAAAGCTGGTTTTTATAATTAAAAGAAGAAGAAGATGCACAAACAAACAAAAATCTGTCTGACCTGAAGTTACGTAAAGAAAGTAAAATTGGAAAGTTTTGTGTTGCATTGCACGTGTGCCTGACATGGACATCTGTAGGGAAGAAGCCCCCTGAACTTACATAGCCTGCTGCATTCTTCAGTATATTCATTTGAGTTCCATAGAAGTAAGTTACGCATTCAGACGAGCTTTATGGCTTTGTTTATAACTCCGTATCCCTAGAAATCTAAAGTAGAAGTACCTGTGTTGTGAGTGATCTGATTGTGTTCCTTACTTTCTTATCTTTAGTATGGCCTCTTACATAAATTGTGTGAAAAAAGAGTTAGCTTTTCAAGGGGCAAGGAATGCTAATTGTATGTAATAAACCTTCTCAATAAAACGTTTACCCCGGCTCATAAAACGAAGAGAGTCATTTAATTGTTGGTTGTGTTTCTGCGGTTGAATATGGTCTACTTTTAGTAATACATTTAATATTTTTGTGATTTCTTTAGGATTGTATTTATTCCGCCACTGTAATTTATCAGAAGTTGCACTAGCAGAGATCTTTACATTTGGGCATTGGCAGACATTAGGCTGAGTTGAGCGCCCGTGGGTTGTTGGGTTTTTTTTAAGGTTTTCCAAGGAAGGGGGAATCTCTGCTGCCAAGTGTAGTTTCTTCCGAGGTCAGGAGCACAACACACGCTTGCCAGATCGCATTAGATTTGAGAAGAAGAAGGAGTACATAATATGACACCTTCTTTAGGAACTGGTTGCTTTTTGAGATGGGAAACTAGATGTATAGACAAGAAATCACATGGTCGTTCTACAAGGAGTGTAGCTGCCTGAATCCAAAAATCCTAAGCATTAGCAGATGAAGTATGCCCAGAAATGAGGCTTTTTCACTATACCTCCTTTCCTCAGCTTTCTCTCTTATTCTGTGGTTGGGAGATGCTCTTGTGCTGCGATTGGTAAGTTCGAATGGAATTAATTTCATTTAACTTTAGCTGCTAAGTTCAGTCCTAGTCAGTGAATGCAGATTGAATCATCCCTGGAGATTCCTGTTTTATAAACCTATTTTAGGATCCAGTGAATCACCCGCTGAAAGAGCCTGTCTCTCATTGCTGATTCTAGAGGAAGCATCAATCATTACTGCAGAACAAATGTCAAGCATGTATGGCTAAAATTAAGTATCATGAATCTGATCTCAGGACCTAATTAAAAAAACTCAACATTTTGGTTTATGAAGTGCAACAGAAGGGGAATTTAGAGTTACTTGAGAAGGGAAATATGTAAAATCCCATCTGCCCACACAGGTGTCAGAGAGGCTGGGGGTGTGGAGCCTCCACAAGCTCAGGTGGCTGCGGTGCCACTGCCCAAAGTACCTCCTGCCCCTCCGTGCAGCAGTGGAGCTCTGCCTTTCTCCCTTTGAGTATACAGCTCAGCAGTTACTCACACATGTTCTTCAATGTGTTTATGGTCCATGTAACCATAAACTGGCAAATAACATGGCTTTGCCACTTCTTGGTCATCTGTGTTGCTCTTGTGCTTACAGGCAACCTTTGCCTTCCAGAGATTAAGGAAAGAACTTGCTTAATTCACTACCATTTGATACATTACTTGCTTTTTTCCCCAAGATATTTATTTGGGTGAGATTTTAATTTTTATCGTACTGTGTAACCTAATTCTTGATATTGTACAGAGCTGAAAGGGCCACTTGAAATGAGCTGCTATGACCCTTAGCTAACACAGGTTTTTCCACTTTTTTGTGAGAAGGCTATTTGAGCCCTTTCATAGTTCTGTAAGCACTACAACTTTTTCTTCTTCGCTGTTGGCCACTCCCATTTCCAACACTCGTTGGTTTTTTGAGAGGTTTTTTTTGGTTTTCTTTTTGCTGTAAGACTCCAAAGACGTAAGCACTCGCTGTGGATTGCCACCAGGAGCTTGCGCAGAGAAGATTACCCCAGCAAACTTTAAAGTTCAACCTCTTCCATTTACTACTGGTGGACAAATGCCTTCTCTTTGGCCCCTGCTGCCGTACTGCATTAAATAAGCAGTGATAGGTGACAGCAACTCCTTCAGATCTTTCTGATGTCCAGACAATGCATCGTAATTTGAGGCTCTGAGCATATAAACCCCAATTTTAATTGCTGATTGCAAATTTCGAAACCGTTAAATGAAATCTGTATAAAGAAAGCAAGTCAACAGCCCTTTCGCCTGAACCCAAATTAATTTCTTTTAATTTTTTAGTGAACTAAAGTACCAGATTATCTTGACTAAAAAATATAATCTGAAAAATTAGCAAGGCTTGTTAAAATTGCATCTCTGATGCACCTAGTACACCTTCCACCTGAGAAATGCAGTTTTTTGACTGTGCTTTGGGTTTCTGCATCTCTCACAGCAGATTTCTTTATGGGATTAATGAAAAGCGAGAAAAACGAAGTGACACACTAGGACATATTATGCAAGGAAGTGATGTGGCAAAGCAACATTTGGGTTGAATTAAAATTATTACTTACATTTTCTAAGTACCTGCTGGCTTCCTCTGCTGGCAGGGCTGGGGGGTGGCTGCTGCCCCTGTACCAAGCACTCAGAAATGAAACCCCCAGCGTTTCCTACGATGTGAAGAGCCCAGCGTGGTGGTTTGAGGCATTGCAGTGTGCTTGCAGGAGCCTAGTTCTGGGTAACAGTTAATCAAGCAAGCTAAAATCTCTCTGTGCGTAAAATACCTTGATTCACAGTCTTAAAAGTAAAATATGTGTTTTCTTTTCATGAAGGACTGCGAATGATTTTGATAACAAAGCTCTATAAAGAGTTTGAGCCACATTTTAAATTTTGTTACTCTGGAATAAACCCAGAGTAAGTCAAAATGCATCGATACTTGTCGCTGTGCTACAGTTGGAAGTGTTGTGAGTGAGGGCCAGTACTCCGGTGGCTGGGAGCGGTCCCTTAGCGTACCAGTTCTGCCTGGAAATACTCTGATCACGTATCTGGCAGCAGAGAGGTTAAATCCCTTCAGCTACCAGCGATCTGCTGGCAAGGAAATAAGTTTTCCAAAGTTTTGCGTAATGGGACTATTGAACAAGTATGTTTTGAAGCTTGTGATGCAGGAAAAAAAGTTCTCTGCTTTAGCATTTCTGTCCTTTCAAAGACAAAACGAAAGCAGGGTGAAGCCTGGAATGTTAAATACCTGCATGGTGAAGTGAGACATTAACATTTCAATTGAAATCCGAATGTTTCTGCTCCTAATTCCAGTGGTTCTGGTGTTTATTATAGCAACATCTGGCTTTTGTCTGTGTGTCCACAATACTGAAGCAAGTTTATAATTTGTTTTCATGGCTTAATGCTTTCACCCCTCAACTGATAACTTCTTTTTCCTCATCCTCTTGGGGTCATTAGATGTTGCAGGGTTACTCTTTTTGCTGGACCTTTTTTTTGTGCACTTAAGAGAAGCTTATGTTTTATTAGGGTTTTTTTATCAGACTTCACAAATAATTGAACTATAGTTGTTAGGGGTCAGCAGATGGCTGTCTTTAAATGCGCAGACCTACAAGAACATGGTTGGGCTGAACTAAAGAAATGCAGCAGATGAAATACAGCACTGCCCAGGGCCTGGCTGCTTCTGGGGCACAGTTTCTCTTCCCTCTGCAAGCATACGCATCCTCCCTTCTGAATATATAGAACCAATACTTGGTGAGCAGCCTGTCTGCCCCTCCGGGTTTGCAGGGCCGCTGGCCCAAGGGGGAGGATTTCTCCTCGGTTTCATCCATTGCTTTCCAAGCTACCCCAGCCACAGAGGGGCCGGAGCCCAGGCTATCTCCTTATGCTTTGTTTCATTTCTTTCAATTAGTTCAGGACTTTGAGAAAGAAGATTACTGAAAAGAAGGATCTTACTTGAATGTCCGACATAAAAAAGATACTGGGATGTGCAGGCTGCTCGTCCCATGTTTGCCTCTGTGACTGCCCCATAGCCAGCTGGCCAGTCAGTACTTGTCTCATCAGGTCGTCCTAGCCACGGTGGTTCCTAATTCTTCTTGCTAATTATATATGGACAAAGGAAAATGTAACAGGAGTATATCTTTGAACGAGTTTTGCTTGGAATTGTGTGATTGTGCACTAGATGTGTTAGGGGAATATGCAGAGATACGGATGCCAGAACTTACTGAAAAAATAGGAAAGGGTTAAATGAATGTGGAAAACCTAAGTGAGATAGGATAAAAAAAAGACTAAGAAAAATACTGTTATTGACCATATGATGGCTGTAATAGAGAAAAACATCAATAGAAAATGAATAATGGAAAGAAATTGTTTTCAAAAAGATAAAGATAAATGACAGACTAAACAATATTAGCTTCTTCAGGAAAAAATACTGAGCTGTCCCGGCAGATAAAACCACCCTTTGGGAAGCAGCGATGGAAAGAATAAGAGGGATGGGTGTTGGCTTTTCAGAGTCCTCTGTGTAAAGGCTACAGCGTGACAGGGAGACCTGTCTGATGACTGCTGGCCTTCTGCCACTGGAAGGGTAATTTTGGGTTTCAGACATGCATGTCTGGTCATCTAGCAATGTGAAAATAGAGAAACGTGTCCGTTGTTTTGTGATCAGAAGAGCGCAGGCACCGTTCTGCGTCGGGAATGGTGAAACGGGGCTCAGCCGAAATACTTCGTTTGACTCTATTTCTGCTGCCGAGCTATGAAGGCTGTTTCTGTAGCTTTAGTTATCGATGTCACCTTCCACTGTTTGGATACAGTAATGGCTTTCGTGGGGGGGATAATCGTACAAAGGACTGCGCATTTTGCATAAGTACACACACCATAGAGGGAAATGCAGAATGCAGGGGAGCGGAGAGCCAAGGGAGAGCTCTTATTGATTTCCTCTCACAAACTGCTGAACGCTGCATGCAGGACTGAGCCCCTGGAGAAACCTGTCCTGCTACATGTATATCACTGGCTTTGACATCCCGCTGTGGGGTAGGCAAAATCAGAGAGTGCTTGGAAAGGGCGAAGCGTTCGCTCCTCCTCCCCTCCCACACGCAGGCACTCCGGCTCCTCTCCATCCTGTTAAATTGCGACAATGAAAATAAAAACCTAGAAAAAAACTTGCAAATGGGTTTGTGCTTTTCAAAATTCTGTGTACTGGGGGAGAAAATCGTGTTTAAATTTGAGCTTTAAATCGAGGCTGGTGGTGGAAAGGTTGGGGTGGTGTGCTTGAGCAGCAGGGGCAATGCCTCCCGTCGGCTCTGCCTTCTCCTGCCGCAGCAGCAGGGTCCAGCCCTGCTCCCAGAGCCTTCCTCCATCGCCTGGGGGACAAGTCCGGTGGGAGGCCAGGTGGGCATTCTCCTTGAGGAGGGTCTGTCCCCCAGCTGGGGTATATTTGCACCAGCCAAAGGGTGAGGGAAGAAAAGCACATCTCCAGCTGAGCTCCTCTGAAGAGTTCCCTTCCTATTGCAGCTTAGGAGGGGGCAGCTGCCTGATGTCTTTCTTCTGGTTTTAAACGTGGAGATCTCTTCTTTGGAGTTGCCTAAGGCGCTCACTGCATACCTCATACTTCCATTGTACAGCTGGGAAGAGCATCGTTATGACTGGGGACCAGCTCGGCTTGCCTCCACACTGGGAAATGTGTCAGCCTTCAGCCCTTGCGTAGGGCAGAACACTTCCCTGCTGAAATCACAAGCTGGAGAAGGTTAAAAAAAAAAAAAAAAAAAAAAGGTTGGGTGTTTTTTTTTTCCCCCCCCCAAATAAACATTTCTTAGGCTTTGTTTTCAGCTAAAAATAAAGGTTTGGTTTTGCTTTTTCTAGCTGGCAGAACACTCTCTGACCAGCTCTACAATTTACACTAGATCGAGTAACATCAGAGTGTTGCCGAACTGGACCAAGACAAAAGTGGTTGGTTGTGAGGCACTGCTTGGCGTGACTTTGAAGCACAAGGGTTTCTTCAGTGACACCTATAATGTATATAAAGAGTTTTCTGAGTAAGTTTGCTGCTTTTAAAGCTACTTAAAAATGTGAGAGGCTACAGGTTCAAGTATTGGTGCACTGGTCAAATGTGGAGCTACGTGAAAATTTATTTTTATTTTCAAATCCGGTTGGAAATTGGATGGAGTAAACAATCTTTGATGCATAACAAGCCTATATTTTTGTAAATACACAAAGAGTTTTGAAGTGAGCTTTGTCTGTATTTTGAAGTGAGAATGACTGTGGAAGGAAAACATCAGACTCTGTGTCCATGACCTGTGTATAGGCCATATCACAAATCCTCAGCTTGCAACTGTTTGTTTTGGCTGTGGAGGGTTGTCAGAGCATCTGAATCTACGCTCGGTTATCACTACCAGCTTTCAGCAAGGAACACGTGGTGCTCCTCTGCACAATTAATGCGTCTGCTCCATAAAACATGTTTTCTAGCCTTGAGGAAGGTGCTTTTTCTTGCTTTCGAACCTCATGAATGAGGGGCAGCCTTTTAATTACGCATACTCTCCTTTTTTTTAATATTCATCCTAATGCCTTTAGTAATAACATCTACTTTTTAATAGCTTAAGGACTGTATTTACATGGATTTTGTACTGTTGTGTAAGCCCTGTCTCTTCTGTGGTGGAATACAGCTACGGTCCTCTGCCAGTGCTGTTGCAGAAGGGACAGGGCAAAAATGAGTGCAGGTGCTAGAATAGCACGGGGAGGTGGGGCTGAAGAGTCCCTTGACCTGCATGGTCATCTGGCTTCCTTCCTAAGAGGACATTTCCTCTAAAAAAATGTATTAAGAATGGTTTCTTTATGTTTGAACTACGCGAGGTGTAAGAGAAGACGTGGTAGTGTTGCAGAGGTAACGAGGGGAAAGATCTGCTTTAACTTGGTGCTCCTCATCGCTGAAGCTCCTGTATGATTTTTTGAAATTACATTTGAAGGGTACGTTTCTAAAGAGGCCAAGAAGGTTAAAGAGCCTAGAGGAGAGCGATGGATGGGGCGGGAGTGCAGTCGGTATTTTTTAGACTCTTCTCACTAAACATCTGTTGTGTAGATACTTTGGCACTGCGCATGATTGCCAGCGTTGTTCTTTCAGCCCTGCTATGCCTGTGTTTTGTCATTTCTAATAAAATGGAAGACGTAATATTATAACTAAATGGTAATTTCTTATCATTCATTTATTTTCACATGGACAGAATATTTGGAGCACAAATGTGTTAGTGGGAAGAGAAACATAAAATTTCACAAGATTTGCTTGGTATTAGGAAGAAGAAATTCACTATTAATAATACTGTATATGTAATTTGTAATGATACTCTTGCTTGCCGTATGTACAGACCTAGACAGACATGACTTGAGCAATGCTATGCAACATTCAACATGACTATAATAAACATGCACACAAAAAAGTGGTCTGACGAGAGGGATAGAAATTTGAGCAAAGCGATATGTATGCAAATACAGCATCGTTGTCCTGCTGTAATGAAGTATTGTCAGATAGAGGGAAGAAATAGATTGCTACCACTGTCCCAACAACCTTCTTTCTTAACCACCCTAAGACATATATGCAGCTACCAACTTGATGAAATAAAGATTTGTATTGCTTTTATGTTGTTACTCTAAGGAAAAGCTTTTTATTGCAGTATGGGGAATGGAGGGTAATAAGTTCTGATCCACCATTTCAATAATTCTATTTTTCCGTATAGAAAGCTGTGGATACATTTTACAGCGTTGTTACCTAAAAAATGCAGACTTCTGCTTTTGAGTGTCACCGGTAAAGCAGTAGGGTGAAGATAACAAAGAAGATCAAAGAGAGTTTATTTCAAAGACATCCATAAAAATAGTGGGGTTTTAAAATTTTATTAACAATGACCTGAATTAAGCCTAACTAATTTGGGTCCTGATCTTGAAAATAATTTCATGCATGCTTAACCTCAATCATGTTTGTTGTCAACTAATTACCTCTGCTACAAACTATTAAGCAAGCATAGAATGTCTGCAAATTGAGCACAATAGAAAAATTGATGAAAACCACAGATGTGGTAATGTGAAAAATCAGGCAGATACACAAAGTATAAATGTTATTTCACCTTTTAGCACTTGGAAATTCGGGAGACATTAATTCCGTGTCTTTTCAGCCTCTCTTGAATTTGATGAAACCTCTCCTTTTCACCTGAAGGAATGAATTAAAAAACCCCAAACAACCCAATTGTAAGCTGATGGAAGAATACTGAACTTAAATGAACGTTGCAGTAAATTATGGAGACCGAGTAGATTTTTGGCTTAAGGCCAAAAGTTGTTTGGTTTGGCAGGAGTCTTACAGGTGCTTGGCTTATCACCAGCTATTTGAATATTTATTACGTTGACGTCATTGAAATAGTTCGAGTACCACACACAAAAAGAACAAGTAGGAGCATGACAATTAACTGTTAGAAAGAATTCATAGCAATGCTCAGTAAATCAAAGCACTGGCCCTTCAAATCAAAAGCAGAAATCTTGAGTTGTGACTTCTAAAATAATAGTTAGTTCAATCAGGCTTACATAAATAAATTTTTAAAATTGCAAAGATAGGTAACCCAGGTGGAAGACAGGGCCGAAGGCTGCAGATCTCTTCTGTGCATCTCCTTGCTAATGGAGAGCAGATTTTTTCTGGGATGGGATTGATGGTGTACTATATGTAAATGCTATAAAAGAAAACAGTAACTGAAGAACAGAGGCACTGTACGTTTTGCCTTTGCATAATTGACCTCTGTGGAACTCATGCGTGTTAAACTAGAGATGCGAGTGCGTGAGGATTGTCAAGGTCACTGTTCGCTGGCGCTGCCACACAACCTTGACAAATGCCCGGGTTTCTATTCTCTCCAAATTCGTTTCCTGCAAGTTAATTTGTTTTTTCTGTAAGTTTATTTGGTGGGCAAGAGGTGTACTGAAAGGACCTTTGATCTGGAAGTAACTTGGCGGTGCTGTTTTAGGGAGACTGTGACCGAAACAAGCTGTGTCATCTATTGGAACTTCTGTCATGGTGGTTCCCAGGGGTTTCTGAAGCAGACCCAGCTGGAGGGACAAGCGGTCTTTATGGAGTGCCTGCAAATGATTAATTTCCACTGCATATATGGCCACCAACTCTGTTTTGCTCTGGAATTGAATGAAGACAAATTCAAATTCTACCAAATTTGCAGCTTTTGCACGATTTCAGTATGGAATCTGGATGTGACACAATTTGAATAAATCAGGTTCAGGTCTGTCAGAAAAGGACTGCAAACTTCTGCTTAGTCTCGCCTCTGTTTTGAGTTGATCAGAATGATGTGAGAGGGGTTTTGGATGTTGTTGATAAGGGTTCCCATGAGTTTAATTCTACTGAATTAATGTCTGCTGTAACTGGGAGCTGAATTAGAGCAATCTCCTATTGTTGCTGTGTTGCCCCTTCTTTGATGGACTTGCCCCTTAAGGTCACTGAGCCTTCTGTGCCTCTGGTACCTGTCAAATGGGGAAAGCAAAGGTAATCCCCCCAGGAGAAATAAAGGCAAATACAAGATAGGCAAATATAATTTATTTGGTATACAAATGCCAGTCTTGGAGTGTTCTTGCTAGTGAAAAGCACGGGGAAATGCCGAAGGGCAGAGGAGTCAGAGAAATTCTGTGATGATTCCCCAGTTCCTGTCTCAGCTCCTGAAGGAGGTGGGACTCTTCTAACATAAGTGGCTATTGCTGGGCTTTGGGTTATTTGGTTTAAATGCCCACGTAATTCTCCAGCATCTCATTTTCCATTTGACAGTTCTGATAGTTCGGGATTTTTTCTAAAGAGGTTATGGGAGGGCAAGATATTGAGGGTTTTTCCTACTCTTCTCTCCTGGGCTCTGAACAATACTGCAGGGAAGCAGCTCCATCCCTGTTCGCTTCAGTATGCAACTCCTCCATGCCCATGTCTGCGCTTTTATTCCATGGCGCAAGTCCCCACAGCTGCAGCCGGGAGGGACCGGCGCTGGTCAAATCCCACTGGTGCCATCAGGTGCTCACAGAGGGGCTGGGAGCTGATGTTTTCCTTCCTTTCCTCATGCTCTCAGCAAAAGCAACTGACCCAGAGACTCTGCAAGTTGACTGGACTTCTGTTTGGGAAACATCGTGCTAACAACCAGCATGCTGGGGCTCTGCCTCGTGGCAAGGAGGGAGAAACCTGTGCTGGGTCACAGGGACCTGTCAGTTTTGGGACAATGAAGGTGACACTGTGCCCATGCAGAAGCTGTTGTTTTCCCAGCCTGTAGCTCGTGGTTGCCCCTTGCGCGCGATGGAGGGAGCTTTGTGTTCCTGCTGGGGTTGTTTGCATCCTCCAGCTATCATGCCCTCAGTTAAACATAGGCTCTGGAGAAAGGACCGTCCTTCCTGGTTGCAGAAAGCTGCAAATTATACCTCGCCTTTGCTAAAGAGGTCCATTGTGTTCCGAGCTGGCAAATCACCGAGCTCGAATAAGCTTTAATTTCTCATAGGACCCTATTGTTACTCTGTGGTGAAAGCTGCTGTGGGAAATTTCCATGATAACAACTGTAAATTTGTATCCTCTCCTTTCTGGGGCTGCCTGCATGGCAAACGACAGCAGGAGACTGTCCTACCAGAGCCAACTGGCCATCTCCTGCCCCGTGGTGCTTGGTGCTTGGGCTCCTTTGGTCCTCCCTGGCCCGATGGCAGGATTATTTGTGGATATCTGTGTCTTGCTGGTCTTCTTCCCCCACTTCAAAGGGCTGGAGCGTGAAGGCTGTGGTGAAGGGTAAGGAAGGAATCTCATGTATGTGTCAGATACCCTGGCACAGGGCATGAGCCAGGTGAGGGTGCTGGCTGGGGCTGAAGGAGCAGAACCTGGTTCCTCATCCCTGGTGCCTGGTGGAAGTGTTGCATGCTGTCATCCCACCCGTTGCTACCCCTGTGCCAGAGCCTGCCAGCTGGCACCTTCAGCAGCCCCGTGCAGAGCTCATGCCCCGACCCTGACACTCAGTGCTGCAAACGCCACTGGAGGCTGTGTGTTCTGCAGCCACTGCTGAATTTGCTGGAGGCTTCACAAGCAGAATGCACTAAACTTCTTACTTAATGTAAACTCCCAGCAGAACTACCGCCAGTGCGTTCACAAGCGTACAGCACAGGCATGCATAAATGTTGGCTTGGGTCACTTGAAAGCCTTTGTGTCAGGCTCTGGCATGGGCCTTGGTGAGACCCTGGTTGCCAGCGTGGGGAAGGGTACCCAGACCTGCTCCTCGGTTAGTGCTTGAAGAGGGAAGGTGAAACTGCAGTTTGAACATCTATTGAAGCAATTTTAGAGCTCTAGATGTTGTGGAAACACATGCACAGCACACAAACTTGTTTTTTCATTTCCGTGTGTAATTTTTCCTCCTGCAAAACTCCTGTACTTCATTTTGATGCCACGGTCCTGTCTGTCTGCAGAAGGTGCTGGTAGGGGTGCGGTTCTTCGCCATGTAAAATTACATCGTGTATTCCCATTTTAACATTCTATTGCAGTGAACCACTTGTAAGAAGGGTTAGTGACTATTTGAAATACTCTTGCACCCTTTTCCTATATTAGGTAAGGGGTTATTTTTATGCATTGCAATGAAAAGGCAAAATGTGTGTAGGCAAAATAATGTTTCTGAAACTGTAAGCTTCTATTTTAGTCTTGCACAGAAATGGGGGAGGTCAAGCAATTTCTGAAGTGTCATTTAACTTCACATTTCTAAAACCATTGACTCAAAACAGTTCATTTAAAACATTTATTTTAATATTATGCTTATCCAAATGTCTTTCAACAATAACTCCCCGTTGGTTTTGATTCAGAGATGCAGAGGGATAGGTTATCCCTTTGCATGCTTTCACCTTTTGTTTCTTGGTAGATGTTAGTCGTGAGACATTTTGGAAATGCTTTACCATTTCCAAACCACTTCATTGTTTCTAAAGTGTAGGCTGGAAGTCACGCTTCAGTGTCTGATAAATGTGTGCTCTCCGTTTTAAACCTTCCAGACAAGTATTGCTTTAGTATTGCTTTACAGCTTTCTTTTGCCTGCTTAAAATCTTTAACGTTCCTGACTGTAACCTTGTTATTACTTTCTGGCAAGTCTTTGTAAAAAACTTAAATCCAGTGCAGCCTGCAAAATCACTCACTTTCTTAGCAAGAAAACCCAGGACTGGGCTTTTAGGTTTCTGTCTTTATTTTTAAACTTGGCAGTAGTTGTAGTTTTCGTTTTACTTCAGTTGCCTGCCCCTCTGTGGCTTGTATTTTATGTTTTCAAGTAAAATGTAGAAGGGGTTGGCAAGCAATATCAAATGAATCTATATATTCTAGAAATGCTTCAAATCCCATGGATTTTAATTTTGTGAGGTGCACCATTTTTTAGTTCTGTAATGCAGAAAGATTTCCTCCTGCTCCAGCACTGCCTATCCTCTGTGCAAGATAGAGATGATATTTTTTTTTTAAAGTACTATAATACCATTGAATCCAACTCCACTTCATTTCTAACTCCTCTTATTTCTAATATTTCCAGTCTCCCATAACTCTGAGCACACATTACGCTTTCTAAACATTCTCACTCCAAGCTCTACTACATAATGCAATCAAGTTATATTCAGTTATTTCCCTTTTTCTAATAGTTCTGCCCTCAACAACTCTCACAGTACTAATGTGGGCACTGGCACAGGCAGCCAGATGCAGAGATACTTGAACTCATGCTTCATATGCAGGAATAGAATATGTTTGCAGGCGGGTGTGAAGGCTTGTGGGTCTCCGGAAAATTAAAAAGCCATGTCAGTGGATCGTATGAAGCAACAAGGGAAGGGTTTCTTTGCCCTGTCAGAGCTTTATTCTAAATCAGTGGTACCCATGAAGCCCTTTCTGCACACATTGAAGGGCTCCATATGCCTGCTTAAGATAATTTTACTTTCCTCAGTGTCGCTTGCTCAAAAACCAATATAAATTCTTAGTGGTTTGCTGGATTTTTTTTGTCTAAGTGGAAATTGTACAGGAGAAAAAGGCTTTCCTATCTCTGTCTTGTTTTTGGAAGCAGCAAGGAGGTTTGCTCATGGGATGCCTTCATCAGACTACCTTTACCTGTGACCGTGTGTGAGCATTTCAGCGGTAGAATGGGATTTATCCTGAGCTGTCTTGTGCCTCATCAGTAAGGGAGAGGAGGACTTTCAGACTGCCTGCCCACTCTATTTAACCACTTTCTTTCTTCTCCCTTTGCTTCCAACCTTCTGACAAGTTCCTTGGGTGATTTTCCTCCCAGAGTGCTCGTGCTGCCTGTCCTGCAGTGGGGAAGAAGGGCATGGACAGAGTAAATATGTAGCAATAAAACCTGCAGATGATCCAGCTTCCATTATTGTCCCATCGGTCTACTTGTGCACTCAGCAGAGGTTGTGTAAGTGTTTCAGGCGTTCATTACATCAAAGTCTTTGAGGATCCTCGCAGCTTTGGTCATGCATGGAGAATGCAACCACCTCCGTTTCATTCTGATCAAGTCTTCACATCAGTCTGTGTTTTAGATATAAGCAGATACCTACAATCAAGCCACTTACGTATGAGTTGCACATCGAACCTCTTTTGTGGGGTGACGTGTCTCAGCCGCCACGCTGATACCGGCTGAAGCTGTCATGTGATTTAGACTGACAGAGTCACATGGGAAATGTTTTTTAATTGAAAACTCATTTCTCAGAATTAGTTCTGCAGTTCAAAATATTTCTCACGATTTCTCTGGCGTGTGTGTCTCGCCTTCACAAGACTTTGTTTCATGGATTAAATCAATTTCCTTCTTTTGACAATTGCGTACGAAATACTTTTCCCCTGGAATATCTATTTTTAAATTAGAAACTCAAAATAAGTAGGTCATGCACAGCTTACTGTTTAGAATGCTTATATATAAATTTAAAAATACACTAAATTATTTAGTTGTGAGGTAAGATGAAACAAGATGTCAGGGGAAAAAAAATCTCATTACCTGCAGTGTCAACCAAGGAAGCTTTGAATTGCTTGTCTTTTAAATTAGTATCCTGCAGCTTCAAGAGTATGTTTGTATATAAAATGAACATGCCTGCTAGTTTACATTGCAGATCTATTGTGTGATTAATATGTGCTTTAATTTATAATCTCCTTTATTTGCCAGAAATATCCATGCTGGTTCTTTACATGCATAAACACAAATCATACAAATGTAGCTGGAATTCCTGTGCCTAATTTATACGATTTGTCTTCTTGCTTCATGAAATGACTGCCCAGAATGATATGAATAGCCATGTGCCCCTCCAACTCTCCACTTCTTGGAAGACTGAAAGCTTGAATTACGTCATCTCCCAGAGGGGAAGAATTTATTCCCTCGTGGAAAAAAACTGAAGAGACTGCTGTTTGTTTCTGCTCCTTCTTAAACTGAGTCCTGGTAGTTTGACGTCGATGTCCACGTGGCCACATGACTCGTTTCTTTTCACCATTGACCTCACACACACGGGTGAGGAGAGGTGACGGAGGAGGCCCCAGGTGACAACCTTCTCTTGCTCTCCAAACAGTACCTGAGATCCACTTAGCAGTGATTCAGCTGTTACCTGCTAGGGGCTTCAGGCTTCTTGATGAGACTCCTTGGCTGGTGGCAGTTGATCTTTATCCATTTCAAGGATTAGATGAGCCAGTGCCAACAGCAGCTTCTGCACTGTGCCCATGGCTGAAAGCGGGTTCAGTAGAGAAGAGGAGCCAGGAGATCCGAGAGCTCCACCAAAGCAGCTGTACTGCATTGCTGAAGTCTCATCAGCAGCCGGTCTGTGCTCTGTCACCCACCAGTTATGGATGATTAGGGGAAAAATAGAGCACAAATCAGGTATAATGTGACTCTGCCCCTCATAGAGCCTCCTGGTTTCTGAAAGTGAAGAGGCAAAAGTGTCTGGTCCAGCATATGCCACGACCTCCTTTTTCTATAGATCCCTTTTTGCAGCTAATCTTAACTGCTGTCCTTTACAATATATTGGAGAAATTGGTTCCATACGGGAGTTATGTGCTATGTAGAAAAGTACTTCTTTCTTCAATTTCTTTTAAATCTGCTGCTTGATAGTTTTCTTGGGGTACCCGTTTCTCCTGCTGTGTTAAATGGGACACTGCTGTATTGACATGTATCTGTTAATCATTATTATATAGAAATCTATCATACCTCCTGGAGGGAATGTGTCTTCACAGACATTCGATATACAGAAATGTTTCCACAATTCTGTTCACCCTCACTGTTGTTATCTCCCTGTACATCCTTTCTAAGTACATCCACTAAGTACAAGCAGGATGGGGCTCACCACAAGTTTATATGATGTTGTAGGTATGAGGTTCCCCATTCTCTCATAATGATTCCTACTATCTGTTTGCTTTTGGCTTCTGGTTATTTCTAATTATATTTCTTAGGCTTAATCCAAATAATTAACACATTTTTCTCTTACCAGAATTGCAGTAGGTACATTACTATATAAAAGAGATGACTAGGATGATTTTTCATGTTGTTTTAATGTTCCTTTGCCAGACTGTGGTGTTTACCACAGCTCGGTATTAATGTTACTCTCTATGGAGAAGACATTTGAATGCAACCTCTTGGGACAGATCCTTTCTTCAGAGAAGATGTGAATCTCTGTCATTAATAGATTTTCTCTTCATCCTACAGCTTTTCCCCAACAAACCATAATGATACACAGCCAACCTTGCCAGGACTACAAAAGAACATTGTCAGGTATTAATCAAAAAGACCATGTAGATCATAAAGAAAATCAGTGAGGCCCAATCAATCATCAGCCTCTATACATAAAACAGATGTACAACGTCAGTCCAGCAAAATGCAACATACATCTTCTGAGCTATCTTTTTTGCTCATGTGGAGCAAGCTGTTTGCTTAGCCTGGTGACCCTGTGAAAGCAAGAAATAAGGAACGCAGGATCCATTTAATCATCTGAAAGGAAGGAAAACATTGTGTTAGGAATCTTCTACTTTTTTTTAAAGAATAGTTTAATAGTATGGGTAATACACTAGCTGGAGATCTACATCCAGTTCTCTTCAGTGCCGTGGACTGCCTACGTGTAAATAAAGTAAGTCACACTTACTTTATTTCCTTATGTACTAAAATAAGTATAACAAGAAGATATGATGCTATGATGTTGTCGATAATCACTTACGACTACATGGAAACATTTGAAATGAGATAGTGCCACTGTCATATACAGAAGGGCAATGAAAATGATCCTGCACTTCATCCTCAAACTGAAGGAGACAAGGGCTACTGCATATCGAGCACCTCTTCTAAATGATACATGGGTGGATCAATGTGTCGAGCCTGTAATTTCCATGGCTTTTGCGATATGTAGGTGATATGTACTTTGAGAAACAATTTCATCAAAACCCCATCCCCGTGCCACTTAGCAGGACCTGTGTATGCATGCCAATACAAAAAACGTGAAATACTTTCTGTGTTAGTTGCTTTAGGAAGACAAAATCTCAGATGCTGTGGTTTATGTAAAGTTGTCCTTTTATAGTATTGCTTTCTGAAATGAATATATACCTATTGTTATTTGTAACATCGTTCCCTCCTTTAAAGAATGATTTATTTTGGTTTAATTTTTTTTTTTTGCTGCATTTCCCTTGTCCTTCTCTGGAAAAACTAAAGGAAGATTTATGTAAAATGGTGATTTGCCATCAGTTTGCCTGTGGATGAGTGCCAGAGTTAGGAGTTTGGCGATAAAAAATCTTCCTTGGTTTTCTTCTTATGAGACAAAATTGTGATGAGTAACATGTCAAAGCCTTCTGCACCTGTGACCAAGAGTTTCTCATGTGGGTTTGTGAAGTGTGTGGAAATGTCTTTTCACTATCTAGTGTTTAATTTATTTTGTGTTTAGTAAGTGCATCCATCTTTTTACATCCATCTTAAATGCGGAGTGTAATGTGCATGAAAGACTTCTGTTGTTAGTAAAATCAGAAGGGGAAGTTAGAGCCGTTCCCTTGGGTCACGCTGTGGTGAAATTTGGAATATAAATCTCAGCAGTTGCTCTGTAACTGGAGCTAGAAAGCAGTAGTAGTTTCTGTTTTTCACAAAGAGTAACATATAAATTGTATAGAGAGATTTACATAAGAAAACTCATTCACATCACAAAATCAAGTCCCTTTTCCCAAGCATGTTATCATTTATTTCTGTGAGAGCAAATTACAGATGCAAGTAACCACACAACGATACGCGGAAAGCTGAGCTTTCAGAGGCTTTCATTTGAGACCGTACGGGGATTGCTGCTTGTAAGAAACAGGCTGTGGCTGAAAGAAGAGGAAATGTAATACTAAATTAAGTTTGTATAAATGAGAACACAGCCAGCCTCCGTGTTGTCCAATGCAACACTGAATCTTTGCAACCTCTTGCATTTTCATGAACAAAAGAGGGAACGTGTTGTTTGCAGAGGTTCACAGATCTGCAATCCATCTCCTTTGCTCTCCTGAACTCTCTACCCGTACAGCTCATTTTTCTCAGCCAGAACCAAAGACTTCATCCTGTGTCTTGCTTTTAAGTTTAGGAAGGAAGCAGCAGCAGCGGAGTTCTGCTCTTAATGTCTTTCAGATTGGCCTGCTCAGCAGTGCCTGGAGTACAGCTGGAGTGGACTGAAGGTTATCTGCCTATAGCTGAAGGAGAACAGGTTAAGGTTGAAAGGGGAGGCTGAAGGTGGTTTAAATGCTATTTGGGTCCCAAGGTTACATCTAGGTTCCCCATGTCTCCCCTTTCTTCCTGGTTCTAGAACATAGGTTAGTTTTGTTCTATTTTTAGGTTTACTGTGGCTCTGGATTTTAGAATTCCTTGATGTCTGACAACTGTAACAGACTTTCCATTATTATTTTGCTTATTTTCATTTATTAGAAGTAATTATTAATTTATTATTATTTAATTATATGGTTGGTGTGTTTATAAAATAAGCATATAATGTAATACATGTATTGCATTATTATATTACAAGGGGAGCTCCAAAAGTAACGCCTCCTATTTTATTATGTTGGCCCACAATGTTGGAGACGGATGTTAGTGGTCTGGCAGTAGAGGTTGAACCTTCCCATCAATATTCCATTAAATTTTGTTGCTGTGTGATAGATGGCAGCAGAGTGACCCTCTGACCAAATGGTGTCTGACATGGGACTGTGTATGAAGCAACGGGGTGGAATTGAATTCCTCCATGCGGAAAAAATTGCACCCATTGACATCCATCGACGCTGCTGAACGTTTATGGAGACCAAACAGTGGGTGTCGGCACAGTGCGGAGGTGGGTGCCATGTTCCAGCAGCGGCGACAGTGGCGATGGGTCCCCTCCGCTGGGGCAGATTTTTAAATGAGCGCGGCACGCAGGCTGTCGTTCATCGCTGGTGACAACGCACAGCCAATGGGGGTGACTCTGTCAAAAAATTAGCTGTGAATTTGCTCTGTCAAATAGTGTAATTGTGCTCTTTACATCTGTTGTGGTTTCCATGGAGATCCATCGTAAATAGGAGGCATTACTTTTGGAGCTACCTCTGTACTTATCTTACGCCCTCTTATCAGATAGCCGGTGGAGCCCATACCTTCGCCGCAGGCTGCAGCTCAAGTTTTACCAGGTTCGGTTAGTCCCGCGTTGGTGGGGTAGCCAGGTAAGTAAGTAGCCTGCTTACCTGAGGGTCTTTCTAGCATTTACCAGCTGGCTTTGCTGGAAACTGTGCAGCCACACTGCAGGGGAGCAATACTTGGTGAATCCATCCCTGAAGGTCCACCAGTGGATTAGCCATGCCCTGCGGTTGCTGTGTGAGGAGAGAGAACTGACAAAGTTCCTGCTTTAGGAAGACAGATGAAGGGGAGAAAGGGTCACAGGGCACGCGAGTCACTGAGGTTCAGCTTCGTGTGTAAACATTGCCGTCGAAAGCAGTGCCTGCCGGTGGTTTGGATGTGGAAGTACAACTCCTGCGTAATGTGGAGTCATAACATCACTGGGACCCAGGAGAGGCTCCAGCAGTGACTTGGCAAATTCTGAGATAAAAGCGAGCAGTGCCGTTTTCTGTAGGACAAAGAGGTGAGTCAAGAAGAGATGGCTCTCTAAAGTTGTGGGTGCACTCTGGAATAGTCCTGAAGAAAGTGCATTGAATGGACTCTTACAGGAAAGAGAATTCGCAAAATGGCAGGGAAAGTATCGAACAACATTTTGGAGGAGGGAGGGCACAGTGAGGCTCGGGACAGATCTAGGATACTTGGCGGTCAACAGAATTACTGAGCTGAATGTCCGGGATGCGTGTTTGGGTTTCCTGTATTTTAATTTTAATTTTAATTAATATTTAATTTAATTAATATTGTGTCCCAAACCGTAATTGTCACCTGCAGCGGTACGTACTCTGGCTGCATTAGGGCAATGATTTCACTTGGGAAGTGAAGGATGCCTTGCTGTATCTCCTTCTCATCACGCACAGCAAGCATCCCACTTCATCTCACTTCTTTCCCTGGCTGGTGTCCTCCTGACCTCCTGTGCTTATCGTAGAAACAAAGGAGGTCAGTCTCT
The DNA here is from genome assembly GCA_009769605.1 of Bucorvus abyssinicus. NCBI lineage: Eukaryota > Metazoa > Chordata > Aves > Bucerotiformes > Bucorvidae > Bucorvus > Bucorvus abyssinicus. The sequence continues at coordinate 4,488,913 of CM020028.1, forward strand.
TGATACCCTCTGGCAGTGGAAGGAGCAAGTGCTTCTGCAGTACACGTGGTATCCCCTACATATACAAGCAGAAGTGAACCATGGCCTTGGTGTACCTGGAAGAAACGTGGGCTTGTCTTTCATTACGTTGAGTCCACGGTGAAGGTCATTCATCTGTCACACGGAAGGAAAATTGCAATTGCTCTCCACTGAGTTCATTGATGTGGTAAAAATGAATCTAATCACCTTTTTGATTAGGTGACCAAAAGACAAATAAGCTGAGCTGCTTTTTTCCCTGTCATTTCTTCATACATATGTATGCAGAGTGTAACTTCTGAAATGAGCCATTATGCAGTGCCTGACTTTGCAAAAACTTGTGATTTTTAAAGGGGCTATTTGACATACAGCTTGCAGAGGTTAAAGAGTAAAAATGTATACACAGCCTGATTTATAAAATCAGGGCAAGTGTTTTTTCATAGTGGAAGTACAAATGTGCTGTTTGCTAATATGCAGTATTTATATTACAGTGGTACTTAGAAGCTGCAGAGAAAAGTCCTCTTTCAGGCTCCCCGTGACCTAATATGGCTCTGACAGTGCGCCTGAAACTACGGAATAGGTCAGCACTAAAACTTTACGGTTTCTTGGTCTGAAGAAGTCACAGTCTCAGTTTTGTAAATTAATATAATTTAACGGAAAGACATTTCAGTGCTTGTTCCTAAGAGCTGTTAGCTTTACAGAAGCTCATTTGACTTAATCTAATAAAAACCATTGTAGGCAATATATACTTTTAAAAACTTTGGACTTATATCCTTGCTGTTCATGCTCCTTCCCTTAGTCAGCTATTACCAGCAGTCACCCACTGGTAGGTAAAGATACATATAGAGCCATTCCTGAATTCACCCAAATTTTTCAGGGCATCAGCCAGTCTGGACATACGCAGTATACGTGTAATCACAGCCCTTGGTACCGCTTTAGTATCCTCTCCTATTTTGATCCCTTTCAGCATTTATGGGTCCAAAGAGTTAGTGATCTTTATGCTGTAGCATAATTTTGTGCAAAAGGAGTCTCAGAAACCTTTACATAAGACAAATACTTAAATACCAGTGTAAATGGAAATTGAAAATGAAGGACTTTAGAGGTGTCAGGAATTTATTCCTCCAGTTTACTGAGACAGGTAGTAATTTCACATTGGTACTAATTAATATAACAGTTGAGGTTTTTTTTACAGTAATCCTGTACTTGTGCAGAACTCTTGTATAGGAGTATACATGTCTAAAGAAACAAGCAAATATTTTGGGTTAGAGGATTGGCTGCATTGCTTTTGGTATTTAAATGGAAACTGTTCTGGGATTGTTTCTTCCAGCTTCTTAAATACGAAATAAATCGATAGCCACCTGGGAGAAGACGTGCTGTTGACCTGGTTCCAGGGAGGCTCATCCACAACTTCTCTTGACAACCTGGTCCAGTGTCTCACCACCCTCACAGGAAAGAATTTCTTCCTAATATCTAATCTAAATCTACCTTCTTTCAGTTCAAAGGCATTATCCCTTGTCCTGTTACTACACTCCCTGATAAAGAGTCCCCCCTCTTCTTTCCTGTAGGCCTCCTTTAAGTGTTGGAAGGCTGCTATAAGGTCTCCCCAGAGCCTTCTCTTCCCCAGCTCTCTCAGCCTGTCCTCATAGGAGGGGTGCTCCAGCCGCCAATCATCTTCGTGGCTCTCCTCTCGAGGCGCTTGAGCACGTCCATGTCTGTCTTATGTTGGGGCTCCAGAACTGAACACAGAAGGGGAGAATGACCTTCCTAAGAAGGAAACTGTATGTCCTTATCAGATTTAAAATAGCAGAATACTAAGATGTTTAGAAATATTTAGTCATTAGCCACTACATTAACCAATTTTTGGAGAGAACTTATAGGGAAGCGGGTAGTAGGATCATAGTGCATGCAGTGTTATTTTTGTTATTGAAAGGTTTGGAACAGAATTCTAACAAGAAACAAGGGGAAATGGGATTCTTTCTTTTATTAGCTAAGTCTACCTTCTAACTTCAAGCAAAAATACCTCTTTGTCCTTGCAATCTCTTCCACCCTCTTATTCTTTTGTTTTTAATATTTTCCAATGAGAAAGGCTTAGTCTGAAGGATATGTTCAAATCATTCTGCTTCAGCCCAGAGAACATTTTGGCATAGCATAATGTTTGATTGAAAAGAACCAAAGGAGTTGTGCTGTCCTAAAGAAAAAGTGTTTTTTACATCAGAGCCCTTCAAAGACAGAGCTAGGCAGCCAAGGAAAACAGAGGGGGAAATATAAAGGAGAAAAAAGCAACCAACCAACCGAAAAACTCAGTCCTAATGACAACTTAAGGATTGATGGTACTAAAATCACAATCATCATAAGGAAAGCTTTTATTAATATAGAAGTGTATGTAATATGGAATTAAATAATACATAAAATACCATAAATTTTAAAAGATTTTTTATTTGGATGTCTGAAGCACTCCAAACATGTCCTGTGTAGGATCTGTGTGTCAGGATGAATAATTTTAGTTTTCTTTTAAACCTCTGGCCTTGGACCGCCTGAGTCTTAACTTTGCTATAACATCAGATCTGTCAAGTTTTCTCAGTTAAGTGTAGCTAATCTCTGCTTTTGGGAGCTGATATGTTGTAAAAAGTCACTCTGGGATAAAGGTTTGTATTTAAATTTTTAAATGGAAACAGTCAGGTCGCAGGAGAGACGTGAGCATGGGTGTCAGTAGTTGGAGCAAGTGGGGAGCACTGTGCAGGGCTGGTGGCTGGGAGCCGTGGACTGGGAGCACTGGGAAACCCCGGGCTGGAGCATCGTACCAGGTGCCTCTCCCCGCACTACCCACTGCCTCATCTTACCCAGAGGGGAACTGGCCTGTTGCTGTGATAGCGGGATGAGAATGATGAATGGCATGGAAAAAATCCATATCTAAAGTGTGTTGGAAATCTGGAATTAATTAACTTGCAAGGAGCTAAATGAGGAGGAACTGACAAAAGTGTGTCAAATAATGAATGCTGCAGAGAAGGTATGTCATGAACTTTCCATGGCAGAGGGTAGGGGGGTATTTAATTAATTTAAAAGTTGGCAAATTCACACCGAGTGTAATTACACTGTGGAATTAATTCTTCATTGAAAGTTATTGAGGCCAAGATTTCAGCCAAGGCTTCAGCAAGATTCAAAATGGGATTCCAATTTTATTTGGGCAGCAAAAGGTACTCTGAGCTGTAGCAGTGAATCCCAGAAAGTTTTTGCGGTGTCGTGCTCTGAGGTTTGGGTGAGTCTCAAGTACCTTTGGATCAAATGACAGTGTGAGGAGAAGGAGGATAGATATTTACCTTTTCTGTTTCAAACCTTTTACCTTACTCTGTCCTCTAAGTAACTGTAAGTGCTGTAAGACATGAAAGGAAAGGATCCAGTGTGACCTTTCTTCTGTTTCTCACACTGGATGGGATCATTCCTCTGTTTCTTACATTCTTCCAGCCATAAAGACTAATAACTACCTCTTCAGACATCCACGGCATGATGTTATTAGAGAAATGATAAAAGCCATTACTTGTCTTCTGAAAGTCACAAAGATGCTGTATCTTCCCATCTTGCATGTACAGGTTTTCAGGTGCTTCTCACTATTTTAATTACAGAAATAGGGTGGGAATCACCTTTTAGTTATTATTCTTTATCACCTTTTAGTTATTTTTTATTTAGTTAGTTAAGTAGTTAGACTTATAAAAATGAAGATTGTAGTGAAAACTGAGGTGTTCGGATGGGGAGACAGGCTTTGCAGTGCTACCATGGTATGAAATCATACGGTAGTGATGACATCAAATGAAAACGGTGAGGCATTCCTATAGGGACCAGACAGTGAAACTTCCAGCCTGTGTGCAGAAGGGAGCAGTTGTGACGTCAGCCTCAGCTGCAGAAAGCCTAAGCTGGACAGCGGCTGACCCATGAGGATGTTAGGATGAGCAGTATCTGAGACTGCATGATTAGTAAAGGTAGATTTAAAAAAACCTGCAAGTCTTGTGACCGTTAAACAGCAAAGGGCTGATTAAAGCTGCTTTGCAAGGCAGCTCTAGGGCCATCAGTTCTGAGTGTGGCTGCCCAGTGCTGAAGTGCATGGACACCTGGACGTGGACACCTGGACGTGGACACCTGGATTTGGACACCTGGATATGGACACCTGGATGTGGACACCTGGACGTGGACACCTGGATGTGGACACCTGGACATGGACACCTGGATTTGGACACCTGGATATGGACACCTGGACGTGGACACCTGGACGTGGACACCTGGATTTGGACACCTGGATATGGACACCTGGATGTGGACACCTGGACGTGGACACCTGGACGTGGACACCTGGATGTGGACACCTGGACATGGACACCTGGATGTGGACACCTGGATATGGACACCTGGACGTGGACACCTGGATGTGGACACCTGGACGTGGACACCTGGATATGGACACCTGGACGTGGACACCTGGACGTGGACACCTGGATACGGACACCTGGACGTGGACACCTGGACGTGGACGCCTGGATACGGACACCTGGACGTGGACACCTGGACATGGACACCTGGATATGAACACCTGGACGTGGACACCTGGATGTGGACACCTGGATGTGGACACCTGGACGTGGACACCTGGATGTGGACACCTGGATGTGGACACCTGGACGTGGACACCTGGACGTGGACACCTGGACGTGGACACCTGGACGTGGACATTATTTGCAAGGCAGAAAAGAATGAAGATCACTGAAAATGTGATTGTGACAGAGCCTTACAACATCAGAGTCAGGGATGAGTAAAATACCGAGTCTGGATAAGAAACAAGCGGAGTAAAATAGAAGCACGGTGCCGAGTGTTTCAGGATTATCAAGCTACTTCTTAAGCTGTACACGGGCCACCAGCTGTTCTGAGTGGGTGTATTCCTTTGCTGATGTGGACTGACAGTCAGAGGAGGTCTGTTTGGATGCGCGGATCTGCTGTGTAGGACAGCAAGCAAAGGTACGACTTCAGCTGATGCTTCACCTGTGACTTTGTCAGGTCTCAGTGAACAGTTGTCCAGCCGAGCTGGGCACTGGGATCAGCAGCATTTGGGGGCCAAACAGATGTTAGGAGACACAACCACAGGACTGAGGATCTTGGATTTCGGTGTACAAGTTTAAAGACTGATAGCTGATGTTGGTCACGTGTTTCTGTCCGGAACAACCTACGTGTATGTGCTATCTGCATTCTGCCAAAAAGTCAGTGTTTTGTGTATATTTACAAGAGGTTGTAAATCCTACCTTAATTCTTGCATTCTTAACTTAAAAAAAGGCTACCTTCCCAGGCTCTGCTAGTCCTGTTTCCCAGCTAGAACTTAATAACACAGTATTAAATGAAGTCTCTTGTTGCTCCTCTGCATGTTAAGTAATTTCTATTGGCATTTCTAAAGTATAGCTGTATTGTAACTGTAAAAACAAATGGACTGATGGCTTTTGTAAGTCACGGTATTGGTGTTTCTTCAGTCCTCAGGCTGGCACGTTTGCTGATTTACCTACTGATTCACAAAACAAAGGAAGTCACGATGGGAATTCCTGCAAACCAATGAATTAAAAAACATTTGTGATGATAATAAGCTACCTGCCAGCCCCTGACAATTGAAGAACAAGAGCAGAACAGTATCTGTTTTGACATATTGATACAAACATGTATTCATGGGCTTTCTCAAAAACTTCGACTTCCAAACCACCAGCCCTTTCTGTGAAAGCCGAACACAAGTGCTGAACTTCATCATCATGGGAAATGACCTTTGCTAACGCCTGCCTGTTAGAAAGGTATTGGTCGTTTTGGCGTCTAGTACGGAAGGAAATGAACGCTACTCAGTAAAATTTTACTTGATTTTATTTTATTAAGAAAAGTTATGATTTAATTCCAGCTTCTTTTTTAAAAGAACTCTGTATTGCATGAAAGAATGTAACAAAGATGTGAAACCAGTGGCTTGTTTCAATTTTGAAATATTTTATTAGTTTTGAAATCTGAGGGGAAAGGCTGCAGAAATCACAGAATAACCTCATTAACATGTGAAATAAATCATGAACTCAGAACTAAGGAAGAAAAGGAAATGTTTGCACATGTGGCTTACCGCAGGAAATCTCTGTATCTCAATCAACAGTAGTTGTAAGCTGGAAATGGAGGAAAACAAGAAAGATGAGAGTATGGAGATCTGATTTTCCAACTGCACAGAAGTGTGTGCCTTGGACCTAGCGGAAACTTGCAGATTTCCAAGTGCCATATTTCACAGGCACTGGAGGGTAATGCCTCCTATGAGAACAGCTGCTGTGTGCTAACATCAGTATGAGCTGTCACATTAGGTCTGTAATAATGTCACGGACCTTTTGGAGCATTCAGAGGTGCTACAGCAGGGAAAAAATGGGATTGTCAAATACTGTGAAAGCGGTGGAGACCAGGGACATCGATTGTGTCTTGAGGTAATCGAAAGCATGCAACTATTTCTCCTTTCGAGTTGATTTGCAGGCTTAAGAGAGTAGGTTCTGAGTCAGCCTTTGAGTAATAGAAGTCCTTCAGTAAAAGGATGCGTATTTTCAGTGCTTCATAAACACTTTGCCCACATAACAGGAGAAGAGCGAGCTGCTTTTGGGCTTTTCTGTTATTTTAGTAACACGCTTGGAATCAAGTTGAGTAACCAGATGATGTTAATTCATCTTGCTGTTTGAGGTCCTTCTGGAACAAAGTGGGAAAATGGCATGAATACCTTTTAGGTTATTTCTTTTAAGAGCAGAATTTCAGTACTTTGCTTCGTGCAGAAATTATGCTAGCGACAATTTTCAAATGTCGTTTTTTACATAGAAAAGATGAAGCGGTCTGGGTACCTTATTAACATGTATTGCAGTTCTTGTATTGCGGATGCCTTTAAATAGCTGTTCATTTTGTCATATCTGGCTGCTGGATCAAATAAGCTGTCAACAAAATGTATTTTAAAATAGGCTAAATTGCATTTGCAGGCTGTAAAATAAGGATTAATTTTTTTTTTATTTCTTGAGACCAGAGATATATTTCATTTACTGTGCATTACCAGGACAGGCATATTCTAATATCTTCTGCATACATTGTCCTTAATTTTGAGGCTCAGATTTAGTTAAAAATCTTAACTGGGTTTTCTTTTAATTGTAAATTAATTGCAGTGACTGTTTAGTTATTAGGTTAGTAGGAAAATAAATACTTCCAGGCACTGTGCAGTTTGGGAAGCCTTTATCTTTTTAGAAACAGTTTGGATGGTGGTTATTATATATTAATAACAATGGAAGAAAAACTCTGTTAAATTTGTTGAAGTAGGCAACTAGATAATGTCAACGCTGGGATATTGAAAGCAAAAATACTGGTGGGGGAAAGTCCAGTGGTAAGAATTCGTAGTACTCAAAGAGTAAGTGGCATTATGAGATTTACAAGTAGTGACTAGTAATGGTGTTTAGGACTGAGAAGAAAAGGTGATCTGAGACACATGTCTAATTTTAATGGAATGGGATACTTCAGGTGCATTTTGAAGGAAATATGGTGAAAGATGGGGAGGTAAATGGAAAAATTGATAAAATACAATCTGAGTTATCTTTGGCAAGATAGGTTGTACAGGACTGGCCTGATCTCTTGCTTTAAGGTAGCTCACTTTTTTAGATAGGTGAAGTTTGTCTACCTGAAGGCCAGGAAAGCCTGTAGTACGGGGTTACATGGAAAAGAATTATTTCAAGTTGAAAAGAAGGTAAAGAGGATGCTATAACAGCTTGTAATAAAAAAAGGAGTCCAGCTGAAGTTAGTTCCAGATGGAACTAAATTATTTTCTGAAAGCGTTTGACACGCTCTCTTGCAATACAGGGAACCGGACTCGGTGACCCAGAAGTTGCCATGTATCTGTCTGACACCTTTTAAGACCTCTTGAAGGAGAAGGTTAGTAAAATGGGAGGTCAGTTTTTTCTCAAGTGATAGTGAGCAGGGAGGTTTGTGAATAAAAGTATGGTCCTGCCCTTCAGAATGTTTCTTCAGTGAGGGCATCACTTTCAGGTTGCTCTGTTTATTCTGCATATAGCCTTCATCTTCTGTCTCACCAGTCAGCAGTTCGCCACCAGTCTGCACTGGGACAGAAACAGTCCTTCAGGTGACCTGCTTTGGAGCTGGTGTCTAGTGTGCCGGACTGAAGTTCTGAGCCACAAAATTATGAACGGATTTCCTTGGAAAGACAGCGTTGATGTGTTTGTGCTATGATATTACAGTTTAGAAATTTCTGAGTGTGGTGTTTTCTGTGTCTAGCGGTAATATCAGAATTACTTTTCAACTGCGTGAGAGGGAGAAGAGTAACACAATGTTGTACCTGGTTTTGATTATTTGGACTGTGGGATATGGGTCAGAGAATGTTGCTTAGATCCATAAAATGCACCTGAATGCTAACTCTTGCTGTGTCTGAGATGTAAACGCTCTTCTGCTTAGTAAAACCTACGGTGAAATCACATTAGGGTCCATCACGGCCATCTTAGCAAGAACACAGTTGAAAGCCAAGAAGAAATCTCCAGCCTGTCTCACAACATACAACTGGAAAAGATGCCTTCATTTAATGCACATGTTAGAGCACTTAAAACTAAACTCCCTGTCTCCTCCAGAGGAGTTTTGAAGCAATATCTCACCTTTTAAGTAAATATATTGATAACCATCTTTCAGAGGACATTCTAAGAAGGGAGCTCTAAATAAAGTAGTTTTATTTTGCACAGAATAGTTAAAGATCTGCTGAGACGGAGAAGATACAAGCAACTGTTTAATGTTGCTGCTAGTGCACTCCTCACTCAGAGGAAGGGTGTTCAATTTGGTCTGTTATTCTTGCATAGCGGGATATTGGACTGTGTGTCTGACGAGGTCATTCCATTTTGCATGCTTTTAAAATGAGTATGTTTCTATACATCAGTGGTATTTTGGGGGTGGGATTTTTTGGGTTTTTGTTTTGTTTTGTTTGAAAGAAACTGAAGTTATTTTGTTTGGAAGCTTAAAAAAAGAGCCAGAGTTACCGGAGACTGGAATGGAGGTAACAAGGCTGTGGGTTAGGTTGCTGGGAAAATTGCTTATCAGACCTTGTAGGCATCTGGAGGCTTCCTTGAGGATCTCATAACATGGGTCATATTAATTACGCTTGGGCACTCTTGAGCTTATGATAGGTCTGTGTCTCAGCTGTTGGAATTATGAAAGCAGATGATGGGTATATCAGGTGTGGATGGGTAATAGGTGTTTATGAATCCTGAACACTGGCAACGGAGTTTGTGATTGAGGGAGTTGAACTGAAAGTAGTAGGAAGTAGCATATTAACTGGACTTAATAAATTAAGCGTTATCATTTAAAGAGAAAAATGTGAGTATTGTCATAGAAGGAATTTATGTTCCCTTCATAAATTATTACTTTTTTAAAAAAATTCTTCAAAATCGTATGTGTCATATAACAAAACATGGTGTAATAAAATGGTAGACCAGATTATTGGGCTCAACAATCTCCCCAGTGTTGCATTTTGTAAGTCATTACGGTCACTCAGCGTGGTCATTACGGTAATTCAAGTCGCTGTTCACAACTACTTACAACTCTTCAATATTCTTCTACAACCATTAGCAGTCTTCTAATTCTTTGAAAAGGAGTATTCCCGGTTCAGTTTCCCCATGGTAGTTAAGAAATCCGGGCTTTTCTGCATTGGCATCCAGCTGTCAAAGCATGTGGAAATTTGGGTTTGGATGAAGGGGGATTTTTGCGCTGAAGAGGTCCTAGTTTTACAAAAACTAGGAAGAGATCTGGACATTTGGCATTCTAATACTATAGTACGTCTGCTCTAAATACCTGTTTTTTAAATGAATGTCACGTTTTTAACCCACATTAGGGCAAAATAAAATTATTTTAGATGGTGCTGAAACACTTCTATTATTGCCTAGCAAAACTAATCTCAAACACAAAAGCTTTCCAGTGAACCCAAACCAAAAGGGAGAAAGTTGCAATGCGTCAGGTGAAAGCTTGTTCTTCTTTTCAGCATATGAAAATAGGACTTCCAGATTTCTGTTCTGAGTTAAAATTTGGGGAGAGCTCTGTAGCTATACTGTGGTGCATCAAAATACTGCAAGCAAAATTATGGATGACAGATTTAGAAATCTGTTGCTTTATAGAATATTTGCATTCTCTTCCAAGAAGATTAACCTATTTGGACTTTTTTGGTTAAACTCAGGAAGGGCCAAAGTTAAAAAATAAGAAGTTAAACATACCAAGTGGCAAGCAGGAGAGTTGTTTTCGTAGTTGTTTTCATAGGCTGCTTCCTAGAGAAGTGAGAAATTTCCCTATTAATAAATTTTGTCATTTTACTTAGATATCGCAGGTTTTTCTGTCTGGAAAGCCTGGCTATAGCTCTCTGCCCAGGGGAGCAAATATGCTGCGGGCTGGTTCGGATAATGTATTATTGTTTTTGTTTCATACATCTATTGTATTTTCCTCCTTTAGGATTCCACCTCCTCCTCCTTGGTTGTTTTTTTTTTTCAAGACGTTTTCAGGGCTGGGAGAAAATCGGAACGCAATTTTGCAGTACGCAGCGCAGCATTCATGGAGATGTCTGATTTGTTCTGAACTGTAGATTCTAAATAATGATAAGTGGAATTAACTGCTGCAATTATCTTTTTTTAGGGAACATTTCTAACTTGAAATATAAAACCTGTCTATTAAATAACATTTAACAGGAATGTTTCCTTAGGCGTACTTTTCAGAATTGTGTTTTATTTTTATCTTGAGCGAGATCTGACTCTGCACAGTTTGTGTTAGAGACAGGGAGAATAACTAGAACAGGCTAATGCCTCGTAGGCAACAGGAAAGCAAGTGGAGAGATGAAAGATGAGCTTCCAGCTGCTGCAAAAAGGATATACACTTCAAGGGTGCCCTATAAGCCTTATAAAGCAATAAACTATGGAAAACAACATTATGAAGGGTCCCAACAGCCATAAAATTCCAAAAATGGCAAGGATGGCTTTCATTATATAAAGTGTTCGTTAAAGCTTTAAATAATGAAATAAACTCTTGACACTGAGAATGGAAACCTTCGCTGTTCAACCAGCCTCTGTTTACTTTACAATAATCCAGGCCATAAAAGTAGCGCTGCACAAATGCTCCGTTCTGGGGGAGCTCCGGGATGCCCAAGGACCACACAGTTCCCCGGCTTCAAAGGAGCGGGGTCTCCGGCAGCGCGCCCGGCTCCTGGCCTGCCGCCACGCCGCTGGCGGCCGCCGCTGGTGCTCAGCTCAGCCCAACGGTAGAAAGTCTGAGTCAGAAAATCCCCGGGATTGTTTTCATTGGCTTCAGTTAGGTGTTTCGGGGTGCTTTTTGGGGGGGTAGTTTTTTTACTTTCTTCTTGCTTTTGAAGCCCAGGAGTATTTTGGGTATTGGAAAAATGTGCTGCAGACGTTGGGACCAAAAAGTAAGTGGGGAAACTCGTTAAGGGCTCTTCTGGGATTCAAGGTGGAGATACTAAAAAATGTTTTCAATATAAAACTATTTGCTACTCACTCGCTTGTTTAAAAATGTAGAATTTAAGGTAAAACTAAGAATTCAGCTGATTATACGGCAGATATTTGACTGTCAAAGAATGGGAAGAAAGTATTTGTTTTGAACAGAAATACTTCCAACATTCAGAAGACCTTGTATCTGTTATTTTAGCAGTGCTAGTATAGTTTACCCTATCCATTAATGGCATCGTCTGTTTGAATGTTTTTTCCTGAACTGGAAGCCCCTTCAGAAAACAGTATGAGCTGTGAAGTACACGTGGAGCACTCTTCCTTCTCTGTCATTGAAATTCAGCCATTTTCTGCTTTGCTTGCAACGTACGGGAACAAAATGTATCCTAGGGGGAAAAAGCGAATTCAGCTGTATGTGAGTAAAATCGTCACTGAAATCTTTAAGCTGCAGCATACCCCCCTCAAAGGAGCTGGAGCTGTACTGTAGTTTATGACGCTGTTCGCAGTGGGAGTGTGGGATCCCAGTGACTTTTCTGCCCAGTGCCGTAGTTTACCATTTGTCGTAGTTCTGAGTCGTTTTCTAAGCTGCTGCTGAGGTTAAACATCTTTCTTAAAAGACATTGGAAAAGAGAACGGCTCCTGATAGATATTTTTATGTTCGCGTACATGCTACATGGGATATATTTGTGCAGTTTTGATGATCTCTCTATTTGCATCATCCCAAATGAAATCCTTTGTCTCTTGGCGTATTTTTGGGAGACCAAACAGGGAGACTGTCTGCATCATGAGTGGGAGAAGTAAGTGAGTCACAGTTCTCTTCACGAGGAGCTTTGTTTCATTCAAATCCCTCTTGCCAAGATGCTGACACTGAATTTGAGTCATCAGCAATAAACAAGTCGTACAGAAAATGGCATCTTTAGAGGGCAGAAAATCACGGGCAGAGGAAAGGCACTCGCCAGCAAGCTCCGTATTAGCCTGGGTTTGGGTGGAGTTATTGATTGCGTTATTTCCCACGGCAGATTTTTCTGTAAGTGTCTTAACCTAATTCAAAGTCCCAGTCAGAAATTTCATTTCAGAACATGCATGTGTAGTCAAAACCAGCAGCATCAGTCAGGCTTTGAGACCACGGAACATGAAATTGAGTTTTCACTGCACTAAACAAGGCGATTGTAGTCCCTGTTTTCATCACTAGCTTTTCACCCGTGCTGTGTCTTAAAGGACTGAGATCAGTAAGAAGTGCTGGCGTCTTCCAGAGAAAATGAAAGATTCAGTGAAATTTATCACGTGTTGGGTTTGGTTTGGTTTTGTTTTCCCCTGTATAGTGCAATTATCTTTTGATTGAATAAATTCACTTCATATGTCATGGTAGCAGTCCATCAGGACTGGACATGTTTGTGTTCAGGAATGGTAATAGATCAGCTAATACGTATTTCAGTTGAAAAGGAAACTTTTGTACGGTATCGACTTTAAGTGTTTTACTTGCATGAAAGTCGCACAGCACCTTATTTGTCTATGGTAGCAACGTTTCTAACTGCTCTCAGCTTTTAAAGCGTAAATGCTTTAAAGAAGGTGGTAATGTACAGATATTTTTCATGTGGAAAGATTTTCACTTCTAATAACTCTCCTACCAACAAAACACTAAAAAGTCAATATTTTGCTGATCACCTGAAATGTGGCTTTTTATTATTTTCATTTTAAGGTGTAACTCCATGATCAGTCTAGGGCATGACAGATTAATGGATGGAGTTGACTCCTGGAGAGGCCAGGAAAGGGCATAGGATAATGGGAACAACTTCAACATTTACGGGCTTTTCTTACTCCTCAAAATGCCTTGTACAACGTGGAATATCCCAAGGGGTTCTCTGTTACTTAGAGTTTCTTCCTCGCTTGTGATGAGCATGTGTGCTGTGGTTACGTTGCTCGACCTGCCTCCCTCAGCTTTGTAAAGAGGCAGAAATCCAACCCTGTTGAAGGAAACAGAAAAATAGAGTAAATTTTCAAAGAAAATGGAGGGTGTAATACAAACAGTAGCACTTGCAGCGAGCAGAGTCAAATGAACTTACACTACAGCGTGGCTTTGCTAAATATAGCTACAAAATACTTGTGATCTGTGAGTGCTGATGTGGGAGGGCATTGCCATCTGCAACTCAGGAACTTGCAGAAACGGGCACAAATCGGAAATAAAGAGATGGAGATAGGATTACGGAGTGCCAGAGCCCTGGTCCTGTACTCAGCTCGACCGGGCAACCTTCTTTCTGGGAGGGATGGATGGTCTTTCATTTGTACTGTCCCTTTCCTTACAAAAGTGGCATTTCCCCTCTTGTGCCTGAAGAGACTCTGGGAGACTAGAAATGAGAAGTTAACTTGTTTTGTGGAAGGAGGATCGGTGTGCTGCGTGCCTGGTGTGCAGCCGTCCTTGACAGTCCATTTCAAATAGGGATGGGGAAAAGGTTCAGGGTAAAATTTCCTCCCTCTTGGTGAGTTCAGATCTCTCAGCCTCGTGCTTTGCTCTCCCCCACGGACCCTCCAGGGTGTCCGTCTGTGGCCTTCAGATGGTGGAAACCCGCCAAATGACCAGTGGAGGTGAGGAGGAAAAAAGCAACATGTGCAGAAGAGGAAAAACCTGGAGAACGCTGATGCAAGCAGGAGGCTGAAGTCCTTGGGTGCAGCGAAGTGTGTGCAGCCTGGCAAGGAGGGAGCAGGGAGGAGGAGGGCACGGGGACCAGCTGTGGTGTGAAGCGGAGCAGGGCAGAGTGCTTGGGAGCAAAGCCAGGGCCAGGGCACGGGCACGGGGCAAGTGCCAAAGGAGGAGACAGGCAGACAGAGCAGAGGGCTGCAAAGAGCTTCTAAACGGAGGTGCCACCTTTCAGCTGCCCGTTAGGTGACGGTGTCTTGTCCCAGGGAGACCCATTCCCAAAGCGCCCTGCGGCCACGTGCCCCGTCTGCTCCTGCGTGTCCTTAGCGCTGGCGTCTTTTCATTGTCCCTCCATACATGGCCTGGCCTTCTTCCTTTAACGCACTGCCCGCCTTGTCCCCTTGCTCTTTCTGGCTTGCCTCCCAGAGCTGTTCTGTGCAGCGCTGCAGCGTGGCTCGGGAATGCCACGCAGAAGTAGGGAAAGGTGTCTTGAGGAGAAAGCTAGAGGGTGATGCAATGAGAAGGTCTAAATGCACAGGGGCATTGAAGAGTTTATTCCTGCGGTAAACAGAAAAACCAGCTCGTACTGTCTGGTCAAAAGGCATTGTGGGCGAGACCCTTTTCCCTCCTGTCTTTTGAGCTGGGCTTTGAATGCATGCAGCTAAGTCCTGAGAGTCTGCTGGCTTTGTGAGAGAAGAAGGGGTAATTAAAAAGGGAAAGGCAGCGCAAATCCAGTATTCTCATGACAAAGATGTATAGTTTACATAATCCCGTTGATGTTCTCTTAAAGTCCAGCCTAAATTCAGTATCGTATTGTGGAAGAAAGAGCATGAGTTAGGGGTTTGTTCCTCGTATGATACTTGTGAAATTATTGCATCAATCTGCAAATGAACGAAGGACATAGACCTGAAGTCTTACTGTTGCGTTTAAAAAACTGGGTGAGTGGTAACTGGTGATGAGAGCAGATAAGCTCACTTAACTTTTGGTGAGCTGTGTTTAGTATGTATTTACGGAGACTTCAACATAGCTTTGAAGTGCAATAGTTTTGCATATATTGTACTACTGTTTTAATGGTAATTCAGTTACTGTTCCTATTCTGAAGTCACTGTATCTGAAAAACCACAAATTAATACAAATACCATTAACTCTTAGAAATAAAGCGTTTTTGCGTACTTCCCTGGACTACATGATGCAGTTGACTTCCTTCCACATCAGAATGGTAATAGTGATAGTAGAATGAAAATTTTTGCTGGTTTACATTTTGCTTTTACCTAGTTTTTAGATTTGGCTACCAGGGCAATGAGGGCCATGATTATAGGAAGATTAGTGATAATTCTCAATGATTTTGCTGTTTACTCCTGGGAGTTGAAATATTTTCATATTAAATTGTCTCCAAAAAATCATTTTATTGGTGATTTTTTTGGGGGAGACAGTGGTCTGGGGAAGAAGTCACCATTGTTCCTTCTCAGAATAATTCCTTTACCTGGTGAAGTTCAAAAGAGTGAGTCTGGATGCTGACTGGAATCAAAACTTCTTATTGACAACAGATAACACTTGGTAGTTATCTTTCCCACTTTGGTGTCAAAGAAATTGCTTGTCCTATGCATTTCTTCCCAGTAAAGACACTATAGGTTTAGAAACTAGTGGAAGAAACCTGTATTGCAGGAATGGGTGCAGGTTCCATGAGCAACATCTAGAATGTATAGCTTGCAATATCAGTTTGCATTTGTATGGACTACCCTGTGTGTGGAAGAGTAACCAGTAGTTAAGCACCTACTGTTAATAGTTTCATGTTTAAAATAGCATTGCCAACTTGCACGTACCACAGTGGAGCTGGGGTTCTCCACAGAGCGATATGGAGAGTATGGAGCAATCTGAGCAATATGTGGTTCTCCTTTAAGAGCAATAGTAGACTAATAAAATCAAATTTTTAGTCAAATTAAGATGTGTCTGAAATGCATAAGAATTTGGTATTGAAGAGCACAACATATTAATAGCAATTTCCTTAGCAAAACTTTAGAAGGAAAAATCATTAATATTTTCTAATTTTCAAATAGAAATAAACACATTTTTTCCAAAAAAAATATTTTAATGAAATGGTATCTATAGTTACTGTTTTGTGAGAAGCTGATGATTACTATGGAGAGGGAGCTTGTTTCACTAGTTTGAGCACATGCCAGAAGTATTCAGACTCGGAAGAAATGTGCTTGAAGAGTCGCTGGGTTTGAACTCTAAAGGCTTAGGTCTTCTTGCCAAGTCTGCCACTTCTTCCCTGGGTAAATATGGGACGTTTATCATTTGAAGTGCTTCACTCTTGCTTTCCTCATTTAAAAACACAGGTATTTTAGTTGTCATCTTTTGTGAAGCAGTTTGAGATATGGTAGCGAAGAGGATGGGTGTTATTTTAAGCACTGTTTTTTAACCAGCAGTGAGAGGTTGGCTCAGGACGCTGGCAGAGAGGCTTGGAGAATTTTGCCTCCTTAACGTGCGTTGGAACCATCCCCAAGTAAAGGTCTTTCATCAAGGAATAACATTTGAAGATGTTTTCATGTAATTATTGATTTCAGACCAACCCACAGGAAGCTCTGTCTATACGTCGGTGCTAATTTAGCATCCGTTTACCGGAGAGACGGGGATTCAAATGAGTATGCAGTTGTCTTGGCAAATGGTCTCCTTATCGAAGGTTGAACTTAGGGATGGAAAAGCATGATCAGACACACGTTGCTGTGTCTAGCTGGACGTTACTGCCACAGCTCCACTTCTTTTTGAGGTGCTAAGCCCTCAGCCTTTTATAAGCACATGAGCCCAGTGTTGCAAGTGAAATTTGACTGCGTTGTGAGTCTCACCTTATTGAAAGGGCAGGGAATGTGGTGTTATTTGAAAAATGTTGTAATTGTAAAACCTATCACTTTTTAGCATCCAAAGTAGATTGTTTTGAGTTTAATACATACATATATGTGTATGCATCTGCGCTCACACATTTGGAAAGAAAAATCTGGATATTTGAATTATATTTGAACAAGTATTTTAAACATTAACGGTGGATCTAGAGCTCCAGAGCCAGGACTGCATCACAATTTCAGTGCCATACCTCTCTTAAACACTAGGAAGACTAAAAGTATACGTTTTGTTCTACATATCTAATTATTCATCACTTTCCCTTTAGGAAAATTTTACGTAAAAATTAATTTTTTATCCTTACAACAAAAAAAACCAGTTATCCGAGGAAACTGCGGATACAGTGAAGGGTCATATTAATTGAATGTAAGAAATTCAAACATTTGTCTCCAAAAATTTTTTTGAGCTTTAATTGGAAAGTCAGACAAAGACTATTTATGCTTCTATTTTCTAGTGGATCTGTGGTAGATTTGTTTTGGTTTGGTTTTGTTCCTGTCAGTACTGCTTAGAAATCAGCTAAAACATTTATATTACAGAAATGATAGAGCAGGAGTTTCAAGTCTTTTGTGCCTTACATGCTTGATTAGAAAAATCCCATTAATGATAGAAAATGCTAATCAGCGATATGTGTTTTGCCAGCCACCACAAGCCCACACATTCTATATAATCCATTGTTTATTAAGCTAATGAAGGTCATCGTAGCGTTTGAAAGCTTGTGTGACAGCATCTCAAAATGGTTTTAAGCTTGTGCTGCTGGACTCCAGTACTGGAATAAATCAAGGCTGGGTATTTACTTGTCAGAATGGCTCTGGTGTAAATGAGGGTTTTTTCAGGGTGGGATGATGTGCTTTTAATTTGTTCATTATAGTTGTCAAGACAGACAAACAGTGCAGTGGTGGCTAAGCTGATGATGCTGCCGTTAAGCAGCTGGATACTGTCTTTATCCACATCTTATTGATTTTCCTTTTCTTTTCTTGACAGGTGACATCACACAGAAGGGATATGAAAAGAAGAGATCAAAATTAATTGGGGCCTACCTGCCACAGCCTCCTGGTACGTGTATCTGTGTTTGCAATATATGAAGATGTCAAGTGTACCGATAGTTGCCACAGTAAAAACCTGCATCTGAGGAAATTTTGTGGCAGAAACAAAGCTATTGTTATGCAGAAAAAACTTACTCCATCCACTTTATGTTCATTTTTTTATATATATATGTCTGCTTTGATGTGTGTGTACATCTTGAAATATGTTGCTGTGGGTTTGGCGGTCATGTCTGGAAAATAAAATCAGCCTAGACTCATTAGAGAGGCATTATGTGTTAGAAGTAATGCAAAAATACAGAGGAAAATGCGATGGCCTGACTCACTGAGACCTCAGCCAAGTAAAGCTTTTTGAACAGCTGAGTGGAAGAGAACCTTGGAATTTGTACCTTCTCCATTCCTGGGTTTCCCGTCCAAATCTCCCTTTTGAAGACCCTAGAGAGATCAGCAACATCCCTAGAGTTCATGTTGTCCCATAACACATGGGCAAGCGATCCTTTATAGCTACCCAGTCTCTGTGTTGAGGGATGGGTTGCATGTACTTGCCCAAAAGGTGTGAAAATATCTTCAAACTAAATTTAATAAGGTACTGCTTCACTGAAATTATTTCACATATTTAGATATATATATATACACACACACAAGAACGCTTCAGAGTTCTTTCACCCCGAGGCACTGCATTGTGCAGTTGAATATGTAGTTGTAGGTCTTGGTGTACGCCTTCCTTTTGGGTTGGCCTCACAGGACCATGCCCCATGTGCTCCTGGCATCTCGCTCTCCTCATGGAGGCTCCACTTGGGCTTGGCTGTCCTCTGAGCCCCAAGTTTTTTTGCAGCTCTGGGGTCTAATTTCCTCCTTCTTTTGCAAAATCCTGCCTTTATGGTGGAGTTGATGGTTTTCTATTTAAACTGGTCATGTGTGGAGGCACTGCCTTGTTCTCTCTTCTTCAGGTCTATATATGTTAGCTAGCTCCGTAAGAAGACTGGCATTTTGTGCCTTTGGATTTCACTAGGCCTGCTCCACCTGGGGGAACTCCACAGAAAAGATCAGTGTTACAGACACCTCCTTTTTCTGAAGTGATACAGACTTATTTGAGGGTGTCTGTGACATTTCCTAGCCATTGGGAGCCATCAGAGAATGAAACAAATCAAATCCACAGAATTACAATATCAGAAGTGCAGTTATTAAATATCTGGGTGTTTATTGGTCTGACCAGACTGTCAGACATACAGTAGTCTTCACAATATATTCTCATGAGGCTTGCTTAGGTTTACTGACTTACAGAGAGACTGTGGCCTCCCAGTAATCCTCAGCATAGTGGAGTGGTTGATACTGGTATTTGTTTATGCAGTTGTAGCTTTTTTTAATTTCACATAAGAAAATAACAGCTTTTTCTCCAGAAAGCTCATAGTCTTCTGGTCAAACTGTATCCTTGGCTGGAACTGCCAGAGATTCATCATGCATGTAATGATGAAAGAGAGAAGGTGGAGAACCCCTTGAGGTTTATCTTTCAAGGTCTTTGTTGTGATATTAAAGTTTTTCAGTGTAAGGAGAAGCAGAGGGATCTCTGTAAGCCAGTCCTGTAGTGGGATACATTCAATAATTTGAAGAGGTCATGACTGAGGCTGTAGCTGATTTAGTGCTATTTTAAAGATGGGAAGAAACTGAGCGAAAATCCTGCCCTGGGGATGTGGGGTATGGATGAGTGGAGGAAGATGGTAATAGGGTGAAAAGGAAAAGTATTAAAATATTGCCCACTGTTTTCTTGTCCATACGTCAAGCTCAATCGTTTAGCTGGTGGCTAAATGAATTATTTTATCATAGTAGAAGTTGCTGCTTCTACTGTATTAAAGTTTTTTTCTCCAGAAGCTGGTATTATTTGTGCTTGGGTCTTTGCTGTCTTTGTACTTTTTGTATGTTTTGTTGTGTTACCTTTTGGACAAAACTTGAAACAGTGGAATTTCATACTCCCTTCTAAGACCTTACTCATCTGAATGGTTTGAGGTCCCAGCTTACTAGGAGGTGGGAGACGAAGCCTCTCCAAGAAGAAAGAGGATAACAAAACAGATCCTGCCTTTTGAAAGCCTCTGATAGTATCTGAGCAGTATCGCATACATGACCAATTAGTCATTTGTGTCTTTGTTGTAATTTGTTTTGATGGGGAATTGCAAGAATTTATAAGCTTTGGTGGTCTTGGATTTTGCTATTTAAAGGGAATAGACATTTTAGAGGTGTTTTAAAGCAGCGTTAATGGACGTGACTCTTTCCCTGGGATTGGAGGCGTTGGGGACGGGCAGGGTTTGCGTTCTGTGACTGCATTCAACAAACTAAAGGAAATCCAAAGGCAGTTCCCTTCCCTTGGGACATCCAGTTCTCTCACTGCACCTTTGCTAACATTCCTAACGCCCATGTTGGCAGAGTGGAACATTGACCCACGTTGGCTCCGTGGGTGTCCTGTGGTGTCTGTGCGTGCGTGTGCGTGTGTGCTCTACTGCATGGGGGCAGCAGCTCCATTCATTGCTGTAACAAATGTAAAAAAACTAAACGTGAATTAATTAGTTTTTTTCAACTTGTTACAGCAGCGAATGGAGCTGCCGCGGTACGGTGTAGACTGCAACACAGTGAAGGAGCTGCCAGAAGAATGCTCCGCACTGCCAACATTGGTGTCTGTGACATCCGGGAAGCAGCCGCTAGAGAGAGAGCAGCCAGCACAGCAGGAAACCGGCCTCTCTTTTATTTTCGTTTTGGTGAGCACAACGAATGTATCTTTTCCGGTCCATATCTGTCTGTAACAGTGCCTCATCTGGAAGCCTCTGGTAGACACCTACATCAGTATGATTGACTAGGAGCTGCCAGTTACAAGGCAGGGTAACCAAAGGACAACATCTGGAAGCCCATTACTGACTTCTGTCTACCTAAGAGTGAAAGCAGTGGGAGGGGAGAAGGAATAGTCCTTCCTCGTAAAATTGGAACATGTTAGCGTCTCTCAAGCTAGCATACCGTGGATACTTTGAAGGAGGTTTCATACAGTAAGCTGGCAAAACACAGGAAGGCGTGTGTTTCTAATTCCCTTTTTGGCAGTGCCTTTTACAGAGCTCCGGACAGGTCCGAGCCCACCAGAATCCGGAGGAAGCTGTATAAATCTAAGCACCTCTAATTCTGTGCTATTTTCAAGTAGAGGTCTCCACCTCACATTCAAAGCATTCAGAAGCAGACTGACTTTTAGGAACAGGCACCAGGCTGCTAGAGCAGACTGGAGGAAGAACACTCTGCAGGGCTGTGCGTCTGCAGTGTGGGCTGGCAAGGCATCATCCCAGCTATGCCTGCGTAGCTGTGCCCTGCAGCAGATACCTGTCCTGCCTTCTGGGGGTGACCTGTGGCTGGTGCCAGGCAGTCTCCTCCTACTCCCTAGGTTTGTAGCAAGGCTGCAGAGGAGTCACAGCCCCTCAAGACACCAGATTTTTCTCTTGCCAGCCATGTGGGTACACGGAGAACATCGCACTCTTGCCTGTATGCTTCTCCACGCTCCTACAAGGCTATCCAGACATGGTGTAAGTGATGGCCAGAGCGAAGATAAGATTTGCAGTCCTGTCAGGACAAGACAGGCCTGTTAAAAGATGATCCCTTTGAGAAATCGTTGCCCACTCATTCTCAAGCTGATTTGTTGTAATACTCTGGAGAAGATCTGTGTTGGATTGTGACTGTGGTGTTTGTATTTCTCTGGTTACACGGAGCTGCTCTAATTCAGGTTCACTCAGTCTGACACGATTAACTTCCTTTACCCAAGATTTTTTCAAAATGGGAATGATTGAATTTCAATTGGAATTTCAGGTTTAACAGATTTAATGATATAAAATCATGGAAGTGCTAAATGTAGGCAGTAGAAGGGTTGGCTATATACATATACATATAGTATATATACTGTATGCATACTATATATAGTCTTTTTGTTATGCTCATTGGGATGCTGTCATTTTAGAAGGGGAGAGCTGTTACTTTTCAGGAATGGGATCAATGAAAGGTGAAGCTGGGCAACCATGTGGTTGATACTCTACCAGGTGATGTGGGAGTTCACTCTTAGGCTCCATGGTTTTGACAGGACAGTCCCAGAAAGAGCATTGTCACATATGCTGTACAGCAAACGTGCAGCGAGTCTGACACGTAGGGGATGTGCTGGATCCACTGCACATTTGCAGTTTGACTCCGCAGTGCACGCACAATAGGTCTGACACGTCCAGATGCTGCACAGACTGCACATATGCAAAGGACATTGGTACTGTTCTAGCCGGGCTGTCAAACATCCAGAAATCCGGAACGGATATGCTGCGTTTGGCAGTGTTAATGGGAGAAGGGATAGGGGGAGCCCCCTTTTTCTTTCCCATTAAATCCCCACCTGCTTTTACTTAGGGAGGCAAGAAGTGCAGCTTTGTTTCCTCAAAACACTTTCTCAGGATGTCGGTTTATAGCTGGAGATGTTCTGTGCACAGAGTAGTTTTTCTTTTCTTAGCGTGCTCATATGTCAGACATCTAAAAATAATAGTGAATCTGGGCCTTTATATCCGCACATATATTCCACTCTCTTGTGCTGTGACCTTTCTCTTACTGTCTCTGTAGAGGAGACGTGACAGCCAAGAGCTGAAAGAATAACCACTTACTTGAACAGGCATTTATTGCAGAGTATCTTTCGGAAGATTACCTTGATTAGATCAGTCCGTTCTGGGTAACATAACATGTGGACAGCTGCATGCATGCTATTAAGAGAAACCCTCCCTAGAAGAAAAATAACTAAATTCCCCGCATACCCCATAAGCTGTGTTTTTGCCCAACTTGCTTCCAGTCTTTTGCCAGGAAATTTGATTATTCATTCACAGAACAGAGACAATGTTGTTATCAATTAAGTTTTGCTTCTAACAGCTTAGACATGGGTGGTTCATTCTCTCTTAATCAAGTGCTGTGTCTGCATTAGATTACTTTCTGTAATTTCCCATCATTGGTACCACCAGTGTAGCTCTATTTGTAGTGTAGCCATGTAGACCAGTCACCAGAGCTGTATTTATTATGGCTAATAAACCTGTGAGGTGCAGTGTTTAAAAGGCACCTGCTGTTCCTTTCACAGGCCTAGAGACAGATCGCTGCATCTCCCACTGCTGGAGCCCAAACAGCACCAGCGCGGGGAGGTTTCAAGCGACGCAGTGCAGGGAAGATAATGCATTAGCACAGAAGATCCCTTTACCTTATAAAGAAACAATTATCTGTAGAATTACAGGAACCAATTTCTGTAGTCTCTGTTATTAACAGAACATATATATTTATATACATTTCTAATGTATGCATACAATTTGCATACCTTTCTATGTGTATTTGTGCATACATTTGCTTTCAGTGATTCCTGCTGCTAGCCCTTTGGGCCCTCAAAGTAAACTTGGCAATTACAATTTCATTTTCTCTTCCGCAGACATTGTTTGGATTGCAAAGATTTCAAGGAAATGTTTAAACAAAGCTTGACCTGGAATTGGGAAAAAAAAAAAAAAAATCCTCCATGTATTCACTTTATTAATAACAAGTATTCCTATCTCATCTGGCTTCCTAATTCTTATAGATCTTACCAAAGGGTAACCATGTTGGAGCATTTCAAAGCATATATGTAGGCTGAGAACATGGGTCTCATTGAAAGGCATATGCATTGCACAACTCATGGACACATTTCTGAAGACTGTGTGGTAGATGTTTCGCAGATGAGGAACTATGGCACACAGATGAGTGCTTAGTAACTCTTGTTTTTAAAAAAGACTGTTGGTTTGAATTGGTGGATGCCTTGCAGAGTCTAGTTTGGTTAAAAAGGAAGGTTCTGAAACCATCTGGGAACAACCCCTTGATGTCAACACTTAAAGCATGATGATAACCGCTTCGTTTCGCCATGCTGGCTGAGAGCCCAGTTAACGGTTTCATGCTTTTGTCTGATGATGGCACCTCTGTTTCCTATCCTGCAATAAGACCTCGTAATATTAAACCTTGTTCAAAAACAGAGTAAAAATTACCTTCCTTCAAAGACATCTCACTCTAATAGTAAAGCCAAAAAAAGCGGGTGTAAGGGAAGAAATGAGTATATGATGAAATCAGTTAATGATGCGGGTAGTCCTTTCAGCACTCAGCATGATGGTTTTTTGGGATAGGATATTTTTAGTACACATCAGAGTTGGGGTGTTTCTCAAAGAATTTGAAGAATTTCAAAGAAATATCTGTTGATGTTCATGGAAACCATCTGCGAAACATAAGAGCATAGGAGGAAACATGAGGATGTTGGTCTAAAAATATGACAAATGGGTGAGAAAAGATGGCTCAGTCAGAGGTGAGGAATGGAGGGTGGAAAGGAAATAAATCATCGAGGGCCTTGAAACAAAGCTTGCCTGTGCTGGAGCAGAGGAGGTAGAGCCAGAGGAGGCACATGAAGAGTTGGGTGCCCCTGTAAAAATGAGAAGCTGATGGAATTCACAATACTGCCCAAATTTGTCTGCAGTGTAAGTTGACCAGCACATTGGTGAATGTGTTTGCTGTGTGGATAGGTAGCCTTCTTCTACATATTCACCTAAAAGAATCTTCAAACGGTATACTGAAGCTGTGGGACTGTCTAGAGAAAAATGGCAATCCAACATTGCATGTGAATTGGATCTGTAATGTGATGTCCACCACTGCTGAGATAGATAATGGAGAGAAGAAAGAAGCCCACAATAGCCATGCTAAGCTTGAACTGAAAGCTAAAACAAGGAAATGCTGGAAGGCAAGATTGAAATAGTGATAAGGAAAGAAGAAGATCAGTTTGAAGTATGTGCATTGTTTGAAACCAGAACCAAGTCCAGCAGTAAGTGTGAAAGCTCACCTGTGAAGGAAGGATTGATAGTTAAATGTATCTAATGAGAAATTCCATTTTCTCCAGATTTATCTAGCAGAAAGTGACCCCACTTTCCTGGGTGTCTTTGGTTATGCGTATCACACTTTAAGTCTTCTTTGCCTTATCCAGTGGATTCATTACTTAGATGTACCTTTGATGGGAAGAGTGAAGTGCCAAGCTAAGTAAGAAGTTCCATGGGAGCGGTGTGACATTTAACCTGTTTACAAAATACACATGTGTTCATCACCTGGCTTTGCCTTTAAAGCTGAGCCACCAGCTGTTGCATAGAAGCTCGGGAAATACTTTGAACGGAAGGTACATGCTGTTTCTTAAAGCTGGGCTGCAGACACTCTTTGCCTTTCTTCCCACTAGCGCTGGAGGTGCTGGGTTTATCCTATAGCTGTGCTCCAGGGGGCACACAGTAAGTTAGTTTTAGAAAAATAAATGTAGCCTATGTCTAAGAATACTTTCTATTTCTTGTCAATTAGACATTTCAGCCTTCAGATATATTTATGTTCAAAAATTTGACACAGACAATAGAGATACATCAAAGCAAGTCATCAGCTGTCATTAAGGAAACAATTGTCCTCTGTTGGAGAGGGCACTGTAGCTATTGCCACGTAAGCAGCACATAGCACTGCAATTTAGCTACAAAAAGAAGTAATAAAGAAGGGAGGAACAAAGAGGTAAAGGCAAAAAAAAAACAACAAACCCCAAACAAACAAACAAACAAACAAACAACCCTCCCAAAAAAAAAAAAGGAAGGAGGTGAAGCCTGCTTCCAGCTGCCAGTTTTGTGCCTTCCCTGCACTTAAAAATAAACCTATCCAGCTTGCAGTGGTGTTGCTTAAATAGCTTTACTGAGGCTCTTGCATTCTTAGCTAAATACAGTCAAGGCAGGATCCAGCTTGCAGATTAGGATTTGTAGATTGATATATCTACATTAAGTTGTCTGCCTATGAACCTGGTATTTAAGCTCCTATTCTTATGTGAAGAGACACAGTTAATTCAGTTGATGAATCCCAGAGAGCTTTTCAGCTTATTCCAAAGCAGTTACCCCCACTGACCACCTGCACGGCTCCCAGGGCTTCCCTGGGCTCATGGAGTTCCCTGAAGATAGTTGTCTAATACTGTTCAGGACTTCCTGCAGTGTGGGAGGCATCTGCACAGAGCAAGGACGTATAAAACAGGGCGTAGAGGGGACGTGTGCCATTCTGGTCAAGCCAAGTATCCACAACGTCTGAAAAGTCATTGGACTCCTCTGTTCAGACTCCTGAGTCCTGGCCTAGGTCTCTGCTTTTCATAAATGAAGCTTCTTGTAGACACCTAAATAAAGGTGTGTTAATCTGCAAGCCAAATCCCACATTAGCAGCATTAGATAAATGAACTAATGCTTGTGTTGAGAATGGGGCTGTTTGCTCCAGTGCACCTGATAATGCTTACCTGTGATGTCATGAGCATAAAGCACTGATTTCTCAGCCTTTCCTGTAAAATAACTGATCCAGCCATATATATTCTGCTAAAATTCTTCGTGACCTGTAACGAGTCAATCATTACTGCTAATTATCCTTACTTTTGGAGTCCTTTGGCCAGAAGACTGGGGTAGACTATGGCCTTATTAAGAATGATGCCAGTTTGACAGTACCTGTGATTGTGTCTGCGCGCAGGGCACTGGCGCAGACGCTGTCCTTTCTCTTACCAAAGCCACTGATGAATTCTCAAAGCCCGTTATGCCACTGCTTCCACTGATTCACAAATGCATCTGGGCGAAGCTGCACTTGAACAAGCGTTAGCACTTAACTCACGGACGCCGTGTGCTGGCTGGGAAGGCTATCAATTTTGGGAAGTTTAGTTAAGTTCAGAAGTAGAAGTGGAAAAAAAGGAGATGCTTGTTACTGCACTATATTACTAGAGCCTTCATGGAGGTGAACAATTCTGCTGTTAACACCACTTCACTATCTATGGCAACACCTCACTGATTTCACAGTATTCAGTATTCTGTATGGCTTTTACTCCTGCCCATCGCTCAGGAGTGGCAGCATGTAGGTTTTCACCGTTGTGTCCTTTGTCTCACACCGTTGCTGGTGCTGTGTGAGGGAGCGGGTGCACGGGAAGCAAAGGTGTGAGTCCAGGCAGTGCCAGATAATTCCTGCTCCAGCCCCTTCAGTAAGGAACCGTCATCAGCTTTCTTACTGTCCCCCCAAAGTGGGTTGATCCTTTGTGTTTTCTCATGTTAAAGGAACTTTGTACGGAGACGTGTCCCCACAGATGGCTGATGGAGAGCTTCTCCTGCATTTTAGTGCAGAATTGCCTTCCTCATGTAAATTGGTGCTATCAGCGAGCCACGTTCATTCGACCTGCTCCATACTTGTGTGGGGGCTTTTCACTGTTCTCATGTTTATGGGAAAGTGGGAAGTAAAGCCATTGAATGATCCCCAGACCTCGTAAAAGCCATAGATATTTTGATACTTCCATTTGCTATGGCCTGAAGTGACTACTAGCATGGGACGGTGGTGCTGTCTCTTGCCTAACTCTAACGGAGAGACTCCGCATCAACCATCGCGTCAGAAGAGACTTAAAAGACCAAACACGCAAGTACCAAGTGGAAGGGGGATAAACTAGTTAGTGTTGCAATTTTAAGATTAGATGAAAGCTTTCTGTATCTGTAGTGAGAACAAGTAGCGCTAGAATCTCTACAGTGAACCAGAGCAGGGAGGAGCCCTGCGCAGTGTTAGGGGGTGCCTTGGGCAGCAGAGCTGCCCAGCCCTTTGGGCGTTCTGCTGTCTTCTGCAGCGGCAGGGTCAGGGTTTGAGGTTACCTTACATGCACTGTCTCTTTTACACCTTGATAAAGAGCTTTGTGCACTGCCCACAGCTGCAGGAAAGACTGAGGTATCTCAGCCACGCGGCCAGGAGCAGGAAACCACGGGCTGGAATGTATTTTGTCCAGTGGCTTTCAGGTCTGCCTCCCTCATACAGCAGCTGCACACCTCTTTGCACCCGATGCTTTTCCTCACAATTTAATTTGCTCTCAGTGTTTCTAAAGCCAATTGCATGTGATTTTGTTGTGGGGAGGATGCATTTTCTGTCGGATCGTGATGCTGTATGATGGTAGCAGCACCTCCGTCATTTATGTTTGTTCCTCTCCACATGCCCTACACGGGTAATTTACCATGGGAAGTTGTGGCACTGCTTTCTTCACAAAAGCTCTGTCACACAGCTGCGATTTTAGGTGCACAGTTTTGGGGTGTGGGGTTTTTTTAGGTTTTTTGTGTGTGAGTTCCAGAAAGTGTCCCATTCCTGAGAATACGGGTAAGGACTGAGATGAATAATAGTGGACAGCATCCTGTACAGACTGAAACAGAATTTGCTGAAAATTTTTGATCAGAATTAATTTTATTGCTAATTTCATATTGCTGTTCCCAGGGTGACCCAATAAAGCAGGAAAAACTCTAAATACAGAACTGAGGAGAAAATATTTCTTCTCTTTCAATGATTCAGAAGTTAGGTTCACCTGCCTTAGAGAATATGAAGACTTGAGGGCAATTGAAATTACACAGTACTGTAGTGTGGAGACAGAGCAGTTAAATGAAGACATTTTATTTGATTTAAGAGTATGAATTATTAATCGCAATCTGAGCAGGAGAAAATCTATGGATTCACTCTCTTTCATGCGCCTATGAGATTTTATTCCAAGTATGTTTTTTAGCCACCCAGCCACTTCTCCACAAAATGAAAGCAGACTTGACAGTGCTGATATTCCAGAGATTTAAGAGAGAATCTGTATTTTGAGTTCAGTTTGATTTTGATTTTATGCATCCTACATAAAAATTCCTGTTGCCAAAAAAGTAAACTCTTTTCCCTCTCCAATAAGCAGCCATTGAATAGTTCAGAAATAGGAGTGCAGAGCTTCTACACTGCGTTTTAATTGAAAAATATGAACATGTTTCTAAGCATTGTTTTGTGGAATCCAATTTTAGTTTATTACTCACCCACTAATAATTAAGTTAGGTAGTTTTAACAGACCTTTTCTCCCATCAGCCCTAAATGAAAGAGGCCTGTTTTACTTCTATTTCTACAATTTCATGTAGTGTGTAACTACTTTTTAAAGGTAAAAAATGAAGGAAAAATTTAATTTAATGTTTTTAGTTACTCCTGTTTTTTTCTCCTTGTGCATCACTGTGCCTAAGGCTCTATGCTTTATTAGCTCGACGCTGAATGTGCCATTTACTGGGCTTGTCTGCTTAGGTTCTTCTATGGAAGAGAGCAGGGTAACATATTATGCCACTATTACAGATGTACATTTGCGTTCTTTTCCTACTGTTTGAACTTTTCTGCTTAAGTAATTCACTATTCTCTCTGGAAGTTGTCAAGGAACATTAGTTTCTAGAAGTGTTTATATACAGTGCTGCTGTTATACTGCTACACTACTATCGTTGAAGGAGCCTTCAAGAAAAAAAAGGGAAAAAAAAGCAAATTCACTATGAGAAAGGGGTGAATCCAAGGTTTGACTCTTAAATACTGGATGTTTAGACCCAGCACTCTGAGATGCTGCAGGTATATATATTATAAGGCTCAGTTATTTTTGTTGTTTTGCTGGAACAGATTACTATTTTCAGACTGAGTTTGGTGCAGTTACTGTTTACTTTCTGGCCCTTGGAAGCTGCAAATGCCCATAGCTAGTAATATAGTTCCTTTCCCACAGGGTATCTAGTTTCCATAGGCTAGTCTGTTGTTGTTGCCAGCTGATATCATCCAGCCACATGAGGTTTTATATAAAAGGCACTGGCTCAGTCTTCTTAGGAACTGTTTCTAACCAGTTTTCAAGAAAGCTTCAAAATCCATTGCAATCATGTCAACCTTTATCAGTACATTAAAATATTTCCTGAATACTGCTTTATGGAAGGTCACCTGTTTGGGAAAAAAACATCACCAAGCTTACTGTCTGTATGCTGTTTTCATGGAGTCTATGATCCTGGAAAAAGTTTCTCTTAGAGAGAACCGGGAAAATAACCACACTTGAAAAGCTGTCCGGAGGCAAGTACTGCGTAACCAATGGACATGACGTGGTTTAGCCACTGGATGTTCATTTGCTACTTCTAGCGTAGGCTGAACTCCTCCTCGCTCTTAAGCTTCTGAAATTCAATGAGAGTGAGCTGTTGGTTTTGGGTTTTTTTTTATTAATACAGGGGTGGACCAGGCATTACCACAAGAGCGTCGAACTCCTGTTACTCCGTCCTCTTCCTCTCGGTATCACCGTCGCAGGTCCTCAGGGTCACGGGATGAGCGCTATAGATCGGGTAAGTAGAACTGAACACCACAGAATTGGAATGAAAGTTTGATATAGCTCTGATCTTTACTTTTTTAAAAAGAATTTTGTTGTAAACTCATGTAGTAGCTATGCGTGGGAAATATTTGTTGTGCAAATACAGAAACACCATCCAGGCATGCAGGGGTGGACTTAGAAAGCTAAAGTACATCGGGAATTGAATGTGGCAGTAAATGTGAAGGGCAACAAGAAGGCCTTCTACAGGCACATCAACAGCAAAGGTAAGACTAGGGAAAATGTGGGCCTGTTGATGAATGGGGCAGGGGACCAGTTGGCAAAGGGCCAAGATACTTAATGCCTTTGCCTTTGTCTTTACTGATGAGGCTTATGTTCAGGAATCCAAGGCCCCTGAGGTCAGCAGGAAAGTCTTGAACAATGAAAACTTACCCTCTGTGAAGGAGGATCAGGACAGGAAGCATTTGAACAAACTGAACCTGTAGAAATCCATGGGACATGATGGGATGCATCATTGGCCAATGTCATTGTAAGACCACTCTCAGTTCTTTGAAAGGTTTTGGCAATCAGGGGAGGTTCCTGAGGACTGGAAGAAAGCAAGATTCATTCCTGTCTTCAAGAATGGCAAGAAGTAGGATCTGGGAAGCTACAGACCAGTCGGCCTCACCTCAATCTCTTGAGAAGGTGGTGGAGCAAATAATCCTGGAAACTCTTTTAAATATATGAAGGAAAAGAGGTGATTTGGAGTAGTGAGCATGGGTTTATGAAGTCCTCTTATTAGGTTGGTCAATTCATGCTTGATCAACCTAACAACCTTCTACAATGAGAAGACTGCTCAGCACTGATGAGCCACATCTGGTGTGCTGGATCCAGTGCTGGGCTCCCCAGTACACGAGAGAGATGGATGTACTGGAATGAGTCCAACAAAAGACCACAAAGATGATTAAGAAGTAGAGCCTCTGATATGTGAGGAGAGGCTGCAAGAGCTGGGGATGTGCAGCCTGGAGAGGAGAGACTCAGGGGGATCTGACCTCACCCAGCCTGTGGTTCTGTGGCACAGCTAGATTTTATTGTACTGATTCTAGTTCAGTGAATACCATAAGAAAAATATTTAAAGTATAGCAAGTTGGGAACATCATTGTGCCCTAAATAGAAGCACTGATTAAGGGAAGATAAAATTAATTTCAGACATGAACAAAAGGGTTAAATCCAAATGAGTAGGATCCATCTCTCTTCACAATGCTGCTCCAGACAGAACATACGGTGAAGGAAGTGATTGGATTATAACTAAAGGAAAAGTGAGCTATGAAACTTCTTTACTCTTACCTTTGAAGGTGTATCCTGCATCTAGTACACCTTCTACTTGATGAAAGGTAGGTGTTGTCAGATGTTGTTTCAACTGCTAGAGGCACTGCCTCAGCATAAGCACCCCTCCCAGATGACAGCCGGAGGCCGTGGGCTGGTTTGTCTGCTGCTGCCTCTTGCAGCTGCAGAATAAGGGAGCTATAAACAGCAGCACCCATCAACTGCTGTGGCAGAGAGACCCTTGTGAGCTGAGGGTCAGGAGCTAAGGACTGATGCTTGTGGAAGGTGCCGAGGAGCCAACTGTCAAAGTTCTGGATTGTGTTTGAGAGATGCATCTTGCTGGATGCATTCAGACTCATTGTGCTGACACAACTGTAAAATTATACAGAACTCCTTACTAAACCTTTTGTAACATATCTCTGGTTCATTCCATTAGTCAAAGAGCGTGCCAGACTCATTTATAGGAAAATTAAACCATAAACGTTGGCAGAAAACGTTTGTCCAGAACATTCTGATAAGTTTGAAAAACTCCCCTCTCCCCTCAGAAACCTTGGGTTCACACTGTAGGTGCTGCCAGGTTTTCATTGAATAATGGTTGTGGGATCTGCATAATAATTCCTTGATATATAAGCTCCTAGAAGTTTCTCCCACATTACATTAAAAATAGTCTGATTTCACCAGTGTTTTTAAACAGGTAAAAATTGTCTAGTTTGTGGGTGTGCAACCCATAGTCCTCAAACCTCCATGCTGTGACTCTCCAGAGCAGTTCTGTTAAAAACGTGTATTTGCCTTTGCATGGAAAGTCATCTGCTTGAACTGTGCTTGCCATTTAGAAACCAAGATGTTGGGTCAGTTTGGGGATGGGTGAAATGAGATATGAGGCACACCTTCCCTTTGTGCCTCTCCTGATACCCCAGGAGTGCTCTGAGTTGGTGTTGCTGCCTTGGTTTCCGTGGCTGCCAGCTGCCTTCAAAGGAAGGTGTTTGTTCACCGTAATGGTACATAAGGTCCTGCCTTAGGAATGGGGCAAAGTGTTGTAATGATATGTGTAAATAATAAAGACACAAACTGTGTGGCTGAGAGGAAAAGTAAGGAATTGAGTATAAAAGAGTTGCTTGTTATTAGTGCAGCACTCTCATCTTTGGAGAGTCAGGTCTATAAATTCAGATCTCTCTTGCTGCTGTGGTAATGTCCTTGGTGTTAAAACTGGAAAGCTTGACAGTGTTTGGGGAGCTTATGGCAGGGCTTTGAATTCCTACCTTGATTGCTGTATCACCTGACTCAGTAAGTCACTGAGCTCTCCAGCAGGTTGGTTTGAACAGCTACTGCATCTTCATGCACTCAGAATAAAACTGTATGTAGCAAGTGTCAATGAAGGCAAATGTAAACTTCCATTTAAATTCTGAAAAGTTATCAGATCACCTTCTTCAAATTTAGTTTGAGAGGAGCTTTGCCAAGATGCAGTACAATGTTCCTATCCTGAATTATGTTCTCCCCTTCTGTACATTGCCCTGTGAGATCAGAAGTCTATTTCTACCCTCTGTTACTGCAGGCTGCAAACTTGAAAGTCAGATTTCTTTCTGGTTATCTTATCTTCAGATTCAGATTTGCGGCAGGTAGAAGCCTCTGTTTCAATTGTTGTTTTGCTGTGCTTGATACTTCAGCATCTCTGCTCTGATCATACTGGATTTTTAGATCCTAGCTGTTCCCTAGTTTCAGTGCTTGTTATTGTATTTGGCACATCTTCTTGGAAAAGGCCCAAAACAAAATGAATGTGGAGTCTTTAACCAATAAGTAATTCACTTCTAGAAAAACATTTCCCTTCTTTAGTTTTTTTGCACAGTTTATTTCAATTAACATCTGCAAGTAAATCCTCTACTCCAACTCTGATCAAAGTCCTTTTCTGTCTCTCTTGGTAAGGTTTTCCTAATTGGAAGTCTAACATCCTGAAAGACATCCAACTCTCCTTCCATGCCGTTGCTTTTCACATAAATTTAGATGTCAGCAAAGATTGTTTAATGAACTCTCTTTGGAAACTCAAAATCATTGCTGCCACTAATATCACCTTCAACTTACGCTCTTTTATTATGGAAAATGTCAGTCTGACATTTTAAATCCCTACCTATTTTCTCACTTCAGTCTTTTTTAATATTATTATTTCATTGATGTTGTAACAGAATTTTTCAGCACTATAATTTTGAAAACCTGGTTTCTATCTTTTTTGTATTCTAAATAAAATTGACTCTCAGTTTATGGAAACTATTTTTTTCCTAAATGTTCCTGGTACATTTTGTGTTTTAAGATAATTTGATTTTAGAATTCAGCCTATATTGGGATTTTAGTCTAATTCTTTAAAACAAAAAAGATTTAAAATTTCCTGGCTGCTTCTTTTTATACAGGAAGGGATCCTCAAATCATTATGTTTCAAAATGTCAGCTGCTTTGGTCGTTTTTCAGGTGTCTAAAGAAACAGATAATGCTTTAAGTGTAGTAGCTGAATGAGTGCAGGGTTAAGCTCTATTACTTACTTCATTCAAATGTGACATCTAGTTTAGCTGATATTAATTCAAAAGCTTTTTTTTTTTAATTTGTTTACTACTGAATATAAAAATTCTCTCAGTATCTACTCACTTGGAAACACTGTTTGGAAATGTTTGCCAAATGTTGATCACGGCAGTGTTTTTCTCTTAGCAGCTGCCGTTCCTTAGCCAGTGCCGGTACTATAACATTATCTGGGGGCTCAAGATGACACTGAAGCCAAATGTAGGCTGGATCAGTAACTTCTGCCAAGAGGCTTTTCTGGCCAGTGGCTCTTCCGTCAAAGGAAAACTGGTTGACACTTCACTTCTGCTTCTGCATGCAGAATAGGTGTCAGCATCTGGCTTGATCTGGCGCAAGGGAGTGACGACAAAATCAGGCACAGACTCCAGTACGAAGTTAATAATGGTCACGTAGATGCAGCTGCAGTTGGACATACAACTTTGTTTCCTTAGTGCAGCTCAGAAACTCGGTTTCTCAGGTACTTTTGGAAACTGCAAATCCATGGATTTGGTGTGGTGTGTTGAGATAAGGAGACAGGAGTTACACGGTGGAGTAAACAAGTAGGTAACCTGAATGGCTTAGCTTTCACAGTGTTATCGTGCAGCCTAAGTGAACTCACTCAGTCGAATACTGAGATTTTCGAAGGATGTTGGCCCTACATGTCTTCCATACAGACACTAGGGACCTGTTTGCTCCCTAGTTAGCGCTGGCTACATTCTGCTCCTGCTGACATTGAAATCCCTTGTAGAAGGACCTGAAGTTTCTGCCGCCATTATTTAAAATACCATCATATACGTTGTCTTCTTTGTGATTTGGTGCTTAAAATAGAGGTCTGTAACCTCTCCACAGTGCAGCCCTGAAGTAATACTGCTGCTGGAGTTTGGCCCCTTGCCTGTGGCTCTCTGTGCTGGTGGCCTGAAGTAGAGCTGGGCTCTACTGCCACATAAAGGCTGCAGCGCAGTACAGCAGTGTCTGCTTCAGTGGCAGTTCCTAAGGAAATACCCCATGGTATGGGGCAGATCCTCATGATCAGAAATTGTTTTCTTGATCATGATACATCTCCCCTAGTTTTGGGTTTCTCAGCCAGTCATGGACAGTGGGGTTCAGAGAGCAGCTCTCCTTCGGAGACCTTCAGTCCCTGTTTTACCTCCTCTCTAGAGAATAAGTTTGTTATCCTCCCTCAGCTGGGTGTTCAATGCATGGAGAAATGAAACATCAGGTCCTACCAACTTCATTTTTCCAAAGGGACACCCCTGTGCCCTTTAGCTTATACCAAACCAAAAAGCTTCATTTCTCCATCGCGATGCTGAAAACCAGAGCACCTTCTCATATGTCAGGACCTGGCTTTTACTGTTTCCACACCTGTCAGTATGTCAGTTAAAAAAAATATGGAGGGGGGGATGATATAAACACACAAGAAGTATGCACCAATAAAAATTAAAAACTAAAAAAAAAAAAAAAAAAAATCATTAAATGATAGGGAATGTGGTATAACATGTTCAAATGCACATGCATGTGTTAGGAATGAGATAGCAGCACTTGGCTCTAGGATTTCTGCTGTAGAATTTTCCTCTGATGAGATGAGGATATGACAGATGGGTTGGGCTAAGTTATTAAGTCCTTTGTTTCTCATGAGGACTCTGAGAAGCCTTGAAGACGACCAGTGTTCCACACTGCCTGGAGCAAGTGTAATGCTTAAGAAAAATGACACCAATGAGGTCTAAAAACTGAGTTTTCCAGATGTGGGAAGTAGCAGCGTAAGTGAAATTGCAC
The DNA here is from genome assembly GCA_009769605.1 of Bucorvus abyssinicus. Classification (NCBI taxonomy): domain Eukaryota; kingdom Metazoa; phylum Chordata; class Aves; order Bucerotiformes; family Bucorvidae; genus Bucorvus; species Bucorvus abyssinicus. The sequence goes on from CM020028.1 coordinate 4,524,795, forward strand.
TGCCTCTCTGTCTAAGGGTTCACAGCATCCTAAAGACCAGCGAAGGAGAGCACATGTGCTACATGAACTATATGGACAGATTTTAAAAGGCACAGCAGAGGATGAGCATAGAGCTGGGAGCTGAGAAATGGAGTGTTTTGGGAAATATCATTTGTGGAATCAGCATCTCTCAGCTGGTAGCATGGAGGAGGGCTACTGCTGGTAAGGTGGTTTTGGTACCTGGACTCTCGACAGGGAGTACCTCCCTTCTCCCACTCACTCTGGCTGATTTTTTTTCTCATACATTTAACTTGTGAAGATGAGAAAGAAAAAACCAGTCTGGTACACCATTCTTGGAGGGCTGCCAACCCCTGCCCCAGAGATCCCACCACTGCAGAGAACAGCTCGTTTTTCAAGCACACTCAGCACTTCTTTTAAAAGACATCTTAATATAGGAGATTTTTGGAGATACTGCCAAAACAAACGCATCCTAACTACAACTCTCCCGGCTCAAATTTCTGAGCCACCTTTCCCACAGTGTGGTTCAATAGGGAAAAGACTGAACAGATTATACTGAGCATGAAATCATTAAACTTCAAAACTATCATCCCCAGCTAGGTTTGAGGAGCATTTGAAGTACAGGAGCTAGCAGTGAGAAAACGTCCCTGTAGACCCAAATCCTAGAGGAGAAGTTGGCACCAGACACTATTTGTTCTCATTTACCATGAGGTAAATGTGCGTATGAACCATTACAAAGGTTGCTGACATTTTGCATGTTTACAGCTTTCCTTACCTCATGGAGATTTAAAAATGTAAGGGTAGCTTATCTTTTGTACTTTGAAAGAACATTCAAGATCTCATTCTGCCCTTTTGCCAGAACTGATAAAAGAGTTAGCTATGAGAATATAAGAGTTGTAATGCGTGGTAAAGGATGCAATAGGAAGATTTGAGGAATCATTTTTATTGAACTCTTGTCATTTAGCATTTCTCCTAAGAATAAGGAGAAAGAAAAATATGATGCATATGCTATATATCAAGATGGGACTGCATAAAAGTATTAAGGTGGCTTGTCATAAAGCAAAGAATTTGTTAACCCTTCAGGTAGCAAGGGTTACTTTTAAGAGCTAATCTGAATTAATCAACCTGGCTGTAGACACACTTACTCAGAAATTAATTAATCTCCTGTTTGATTTAGTTTTCTTAAAAACTTAATTTTAAACTATAACTCAATCAGGGTAAAAAAGAGGTTGAGGAAAAACTTTTGCAAAGATATAATTTGTATGACCACACCCTTGCTTTTGACCCAGAAGAAAAGTTTGTAAGGAAAATTGCAGAACTCTTGAGGAAACTTACTCAAGGATCTCCAGAGAGAAACAAATAGAAAGTTGATTTACTTCAGATCGTATAATAAGGGACCCGAGATGAAGTCACTGTGTGAAGCTGACTTCCAGATTGCATTGCAAATGAGATAATAAATAAATGGAGGGATGGAAATTATTAGTGAGAGGCCTGCCTGTTGAATTTTTATTTCACTTGTTAGTAGAGTTAACATGGTTCGAAATCTCACAAGTTTAGAGAAAAACATTTTAAAATCAATAATAACAATACCCGAAGAATCCAAAGTAAAGCAATATCTATACCTTCCAGCAAAGCTAGCAGTCGAGTCATAAAGAGTTCAGTCTTCTGTTGTGGTGTCCTGTTTCCGTCACATAACCTCTGTGTTTCACAGCCTGCCCATATGGCTTTCCCAGCTGTGTGACCAGCTTTTACCTTCCTTCCACCCAGAACTGCGGATTATCGGCACTGCTGTCCGAAGTGGGAGATGACAGCCATGGTTTTCCTCTTTAGACTTAAGCTTTCTGAGCACGTGAGAACACAGGCTTCTAGCTTCTTCACATGTGCACCAGGAGGTGGACAGAAGGTGCCCAGGTGCTACTCAGCAGCTGCTGAATGAATGATGGCACAGCACAGCCCTTCGCAGAGTGCGCGGAGCAAAGTTTTCTGCATCAGTGGAGTTCGTTTGCTGCAGCATCCTGGAAAAGCCAGGCCTTTTCCAGTGGCATGTTCATGGGATTGCCGATATTTTCTAAAATGCTGACTTTTCAGTGTCAAAATTGTGTGGGTCAACAAAATTTGGCCCCAAATTCATGAAAAGTCAGCAGAACTTTCCTCCGCATATCCAGTTCCCAGTAAAACCAGAGGCCCAGCGCATATGGTTTAAACATCCCCAAACCTGAAACTTAGATGCTTAAATTGTTTTTTGAAGTGTAAGCAACAGTTTATTTCTGTCAGGAACCTCCACAGCCCTGGTATAACTGAGTGTTGTCTTAGAGCAGATGTTCTTGCATTCACTTGGGTATTCACTGTGTATTTCAGAACTAATAGCACACCTGCCTGCAGCTGGAGACAAATCAGATGTCACACTGTCCTGGCTGTGTGCTTTTCTATCTTAATACCCCGAGAGATTGTGAAGGTATTCTGAGACTGCCTCATTATAGCATCACCCACCGCAAAGATCTGGTACTATATGGACTCATTTACTATCACATTCCCAGGGATGGGATGATTTTCCCAGGACTGATTGGTCTTGGCTGAACACAGCAATTTTTATAAATCACTTACCTTGTATCTGCCTGAAAATAAGTCTGTGCTGTCAGCGCAGGACGATCAAAAGACAAAGCCCAACTGTAATCTGTTCTGATGATACCGCATTTACCTTGTCTCACCCTATTTAGTACATTCTGATTGCATTTCATATAGATGTAGCTACCGAATTATCTACACTCAGAGTATTTACAGACCACGTATTAGGAAACGAATTCTCAGTATACCCTTCGTTTCCATGGTAGCTACAACAAAGGTCTGGTTAAACTCATGAGAGACTTTCATGCTTTCAACTACTAGTTTCCTGAAAGGCAGCAATTGCCAACCTTTTCTCTGTATAATTAGAGCACGTACTGTTGCTATACTTAGCATTGCCTTAGCTAAAATTTTCAGCCAAAATTCACCTTTGATAGTACTGGTGGGCTTGGGGAGGCTGTTTTCCCATAGTGTCAGTTGCCTCCCTGTAATAACTCAGAAGCCGTTACGATTCTTCTGTTGCACAGTGTGTTAATGCAGCAATAACTGCCCTTGCCCCTATTGCCTCCTGCCTCCCTCTGCCTGTTCTTCCAGCTGTTTTCTTTGATGCCACCCCAGATACTGGCTTCCCTGAGATAGGGACAAACTTGTGGTTTTATTTATTTGTTAAATGCCTGACTTCAGGGCTGTCCCTCTGCTGCAATGTAAATAAGACATAGATATGTATTGCATGTACATAAAAAACCTCTTATTAAAAATCACTTGGCATTCTCAACTCATTAGTGCAGAGTATCAACCTTCTTGATCTTAATAATCTGCCATTCTGCAAGCGAGTCACTTGTGTTTGTGGACTACCGCACAAAAAGCAAGGGTGCTAAAGCTTTTGAGAGTCCTCAGGCCCAGTATCATCGTCATGTTACCAGGAACTAGCTACTAAAGCAAAGGAAGAGAGATCGTTTCTAAAAGCTAAATCAAAAAAAGACAAAAATAGCTTGGGGGAGAGGAATGACAGAGGCAAAAGGAACAAACAGATGAAAGGGATGGAGTCACATCACATCTGGGTATGTCTCGCGGCAGTTTTGTTCTTTCAGGGGTAAGTCCCCTGAAGGGAAGGATGGAGGTACCAGTACTTCAGAAATGGAAAACCAGGCTGCAGAAGATAGGCGGGACTCTGTTAGATGATTCTGCATCTGTACAGGAAAAAATTAGGCAACAGCTTGTTTTTCCGTATTTATGTTTCTTGAACAGCTGGTGATGGATATCAAGGCTTTATAATTACTGGGAAACTGAAAACTCAAGCAAAAACAACAGAAGTAATGTATTTTTTCTGAAACATTGGTAGGAACAGACTTCTGCTATCTTGATTCTAGCAATGCACAACTCCCATCTATCTACATCAAGTCCAGTTTCTTGTCTTAAAAAGAAACAGGGCTGTGTGATAAATTAGATCCAAGAGAACTACTTGACACAAGTGCAAGACCTGATTTAAGTACAAAAGATGTGGTTTTCTTTTGTGTGCTGAGGCATTTTCTGCCGGGGTACGAGGAACAGTTTGATAATGTGGAAATTTTTAATGTAGCTGATGCTTACCATGGGAGGAGTGCCCTGTTCCGTGATCCATGCAGAACTAACACCCAGATCCCTGATCCATGAGGAGGTATCACTTTACTTACAGTACGTTGAGTGTTTGACATGCCTGTGGAGTGAATGCAGCTAATACTGAATAAAGGAAGCCGCTGAGGCATGTTAAACATTTTAACAGCCCCTCCACATCGAGGGAAAATGCAACTGTAATTTGTTGGCATAGATTTTTGGTTTTTTTGTAAAAAGAGTTGAATAAAAAGGAGCAAACTCATTCTCCTGCTAAAAGCTGCAAAAGTCTGTGGGAGGACTAGGAATATGCCGTATATTTCAATTGTCTCAGTTACAGTTCAGAGCTTTCAAGGACACTGTATCTGGCCCAAGTAAGGAATGGGGCATCCCTGTTCATGGGGTGTAAGGGGAAGGGCGAGTCAGCATTATGCTCTATGCCGAACGAGGGTGCACACTACAGAAGAGTGCTCTTCTAGCAGCTGTAGAGAAACATGAGATAGTGCAACGTGGTTCCATGTGGGGACCAGGAAATGGCTGTGCTTGTTCATCCCACAACAACTGCTTTCTTGCTTCAGGACAGAAAGGCTGATTTGCTTGTGGAGCTCATCTGAGCCTAGAAAGATCATACGTAGTCTCTTCCCCGAAGTAAATAGCTATGAGAGGACAGTTGGTCACAGAATGAACTTGCCAGTTATTATAATTACACATACATTTGTGAGAAAGTATGTTCTACAGAACAGACTTCAGCAGAAGTGCAGAAGAGACGTTTCCTATCCCAGAGCCGATAAATACCAGACAAAAACTCCTGGCCAGGCTCTCTTTCTGTGTGCCAACCCAACTACTGACAAAGAAAAAAGTTGTCATGTCCCACCACCTCCCCAAAATTACATTCCAGGTTGTCAAAAATGTAGGGAATAAATGGCTAAAGAACACTGTGAAAAGGGGGCAAGTAGTATGAGCAGTCTGTAATTAACAGTGTTTGCTTCTGTATTTCTGGGCATTCTTATTTTGAACACTGCCTACCTATCAGCAGTTACTAAGTTATCTCCCTAACATCTTCTTTCACCCAGTTCTCCCTGTTGAGAATAGGTTGCTTCCTCCCGCATCACCATGCGTTTAAATGAAAAATCTCTGAGCACAGGCTCGTCCCTCTGGCATGGCTATGTGCTGACCACTGACTCTGCAGTCTCCTGCTGGTTTGGAATGCCAGTGGGATCCATTGGAGCAGCGTGCTAGCACAGGTAGGATGTCACTTGGTTCCACAGAAACAGAGATGGGCTTGCTCCCGTTGCATTGGACAACCAAATTCACTGATGTGTTGAACTTGCAGCTGTTAGATCACACTGAGGATTAAAGCTGGAAGAGACAATGGAGAACACAGTGTCCATATCAAGCTGATGCTGTGTGGTAATGTATGTCAGTGGGTTGGGATCTTTTCCTAAGCCTTTTCAGTTAAATAAGGAGCACAAAAATGTGCCAAGTTATGAGAAAAACCAGATGAAAAGAGTGACTGCACTGAGCAGATCACCTCCTGGGAAAGCTGGGCAATTTGTCCGGCTGATGGAATGAGGAATTTACCTCTATTTTCAATAGAGGAGAGTTTCTGGTTATGGAGCACATGGCCAAATCCATAGGACATGACTGCGGGAGTCTGAGCTTATGGATCCTCATTCTCCATGCCAGTTTTAATTTCTCTGCCCTTTGTTTTGAGGCCTCATCTCTTGTTTAATAGATCATTAGGTCTTTGAAGGGAAACTTTCTCTCTACCATATGCTTGTTTTTACAGTTCCACTTCCTTTGTATTTCACTTACCGACTTTCTCCCAGAATTTTGCTTGTCCTCTTTATCCTGTCACAGGAAGTTAAGGGAGAGAATAAACAAATAAAAATGCTTGAATGTGAAAGAAAACATGGGACAGAGCTGTTTTGTCCGAAGTTTGCTAAGTATTTATCAGGCAGCCTGGAAGTAACAGGAGTCAGGTTGAATACTAAACACCAGGCTGACTGCAAGAGCACGAGATAAGCAATTAGCTTTCCCAGTCGTGTTGGTTTACTCTTTCCCATTTATTGATTCCCTGAGTGCAAACTCACAAATCAGATTCAGCATATCATTGGCCAGTCTAAAACAGTGGAGGGCAAGAGCAGGTAAGGAACTGTGCGTTAGTTCCTACTACTGTAGACAGAGGCAGTGAGATTTTACTCTATGCTCTAGATTTTCCATCGAGACTTTCTTGTGGAGAAGCCAGGTAGGAAGAGTATGAAGGTTTTGTTACCTATAGGGTATGCTTTGAAGGGTCTGACAAACCTGAAGTCGTTTTATCAGCTGTAACAGTGTAGTTTGTCACGGACTTCTACATAAAAGAACACTTCGCCTGAAAGCATTTTCTTTCCACTTAGACCTGGGACTTTTTCAGAAGGCTTGAGTGCAGCGACATCAAGGTATACCTGTGGTTGAAACTCTATCAATCAGAAGTTTATAATAGGTGAGAAGTTGTAGCATGCCACACTACAAAGAGAGAGAGGAGAGGTGGGGATTTTGCTGATTTTTTTTTTTTTTACTGAAAGCTCCTAACTGTTCGGCGTTTCTGGGCAGAGATACTTCATACATGAGCGATTTTTTCAGGAAAATGTGACAAGAAATCTTTGTTTTAAAACACTGCTCAATCACAGCGTGATGAATTCAGTTAGCCTGAGTGTGCCAGGGTAGATTGAGAAGACACTTCAGACACTTTTGTCAGACCTGCAATACAAGGGGCATCACCCTGCCAGAAACGGTTTGAAATTCTAATGTGATGTTCTCTGCTGATGCTCTGTGTGATACATGGAGAATACAAACTGCTTTGTGCTGATGGGATTCAGGGGAATAAGCAGTTTCCTGTCCCAATGAAACTTGGACGTCCAAGTGTGTATCACAAACGTGGTTTCCTTCCTTTGGTGAACGAGGAGCTTCCAATTACTGTTGTATAAATTCCTATTACAAGCCTCCTTGTATTTTTTCAGTAGCCGCTAGGGACAGATTGTGGGCAGTCAGTGGGAGAGAATGGGTCACAAACAATATGATGAACACCATAGCCCATTTTTCGCCAAGATAAAGCAAAGAGCTACCACACTTATGCTCAAATTGATGAGAAGCAAATCACCAGGGTCACCCTTTGGTGAGGAATGTACGTTTCAGTTTAGGTTTAAATATATGTTTCATAAAACTATGAAAAGAGATTATTAGTTGTATTTTTGTTAACTTTCCATATGATGCATCAGCAGAGTTGGCTTGTAGATCAGAAAAGCAAAGCTAAAACCTGGAGAAAGGCAAAGTACATGTATTGGAAGTGAATACCTGAAGCTGATACTTGGTAGGAGCAAACCTACTGTTTCTGTCTTGCTGTGGTTACAGGATAAGTGTTGTAACCCATGAGTTGTTCTCACATGATTCTTAAGTATTGGCCTGGCTTCTCCTCACCTCTCTGGTTTCTCAGTGCTTTGAGACTAACTTTCTGGGTATGAATGGCTTGAAAGCTGTTCATTAACAAGTCCAACTCCATACAAAACTGTCAAAATGGGTTGAAGAGCATCTTCAGAACCCATCAGTAGACGTTCATTCAAAAAAAAAAAAAAGACCATACAAACTATATAGGCTGTTATTTATTCTTTAACTCATACTTAGCCTGCTTTATATGCTCAGAGACACTTAATTTAGCCAAGGGTTTTATTTCTGGGAGAGAACTTTGTGAAAAGATTTTTCATCAAAGCTTGGCTGTTTCTGGTGCCTTTTTTTTCCTCTCCCCTGAAAGCCTGTAAGCTCTTGCTGACAGTCCTTGGATCGTCTCTGGACTGTCTGTCGTCAGCCTTTTCTAGATATGTGTCCTGGGTTTTTTTGTAGCCTCTATAATCTGAGTAATGCCTTCAGAATAGTTGACCTTGCAGGCTGGGCTGGCAGCAGGTGTGTGTTCCTTCTCCCCAGTCAGCTTCCCTCTGGTTTATTCAGAGTTTCTTATCTTTTCCATTGTTTTTGCTTTCCTGTGGGGTTTTGGGGTTTGGTGGGGGTTTTTTTAGTGTTCTTTATTTTGGTTTATTCCACAGTAACCCATTACAAATAAACATCTCAGCCATGTGCTTTATTAAGAAAACAATTCAATTCCTGGACTCCCGTAGACTCATTTGAAAATCAAAATGCTGCAGATGCTGCAGAGTGTTTTTTAATTAAGCTGATGAGTTTACCTTCTCACATCAAAAAAGAAATCAAATAACTCAGAAGTTATGACTCAGTGTCCAGCTGTCACTAAGCATTTTAATAATTATTTTTTGTCAGCCGTCCCCCTTCAAAAAACTTCTGGAGAATTTGAGTTACACCTCACCTCCCTCCTAACACAGTAAAAAACAACCCTAAATACAATAATACACAAATAATTCTTCCTGTCTTGATCAGCAAAATTCATTATCTTCCAAAAACCGCTGTGAAGTTTCTGGGGTTTTTTTAAAAGAGAGAAAGCTCTTTTTTTTACTGCTTGATATCTAATTGCTATCCTTTGCTGGAAAATGAAGAATTTTCCCTGTTTATTGGGTAAGAAACCAGACTGTTAGTGAGCGTGTTCAGTCCTGTACACGTTATTGGCATTGGTGTGGAGTGAGCAGGTAGGAATTTATCTTGGGGACATGCTGTTAGGTAAACACTTACATTGTTTGTTGTCTTAGCTTGGTACTTTTCATATAAACTTTTCATCAGGTTTTAATTGTAAGAAACCTTCTACTTTAAAGTAATGACTTGACAGGAGAGGAATTGTTTTCTGGTTTGCTGTTAGCTTTGCAATCTTCCTCCGTTTTGGTCCGTCAGCCACATGGCTTGTTTATCTTTTGAGTGTGCTTTTCCAGCTTTGCTCTTTGCTTTTCTTGCTTTGGTTTCGCTGACGTGCTCTTCCTCTTCGTGATTTAAAACAAAAGCAAGAAACAACACACAGAAGCAGCTGATAATATTCTTTTTCTTAGACTTACTTTTCCCTGAAGTCTTTCCACCGAGAGGTGCTTAAACCCTGGCAGAGGATAGGGAACCTCATTATTATTAAAAATGAGACATTGGGGCTTATCAGCAGAGTGTGTCATATAATGCTTCTAGTCATCCTTCCCAGTTGTTGCTTAAAACAAGTTACTTACGCTGACGTGATCCAACCAACACCTCTTTAAATAAAGATATATATACTCTTCTTTTTTCTGTTGCTTTTCTTGGGGAACATCGCCTGTTCAGAGCTGCCACCACATCGGCACAGGAGTAGGAAACACTCCCGTGTGCAGCCAAACCAGCCTGCCAGGGTGGTCTTCAAACATTTGACAGCAGCAGAAGTGGGATCACTCTGGATTAAACGTGCTTCACTATGCTCCTGCTTCACAAATGTGAACAGCTAAATAGTGCACACAACTTGCTGCGTTCTCTGCAGCTGACTAAAGGCAGGGGTTAAAAGGCAATGTAATGTAATGTGCTTCCAGTTGTGTGCCAGATGGTCAGTGTGTGGCAACTTCATTAACCATAGGTGACTTTTGTTGGCTGCCATGTGTTTTGCATACGGTCTCCTCATGCACGTCTTGTCCCAAACCCATACAAATATGCAAATAGTGCAAGGTAGTAAACTAAAGGCAAACTCATTTCAGTGTATAGTTGTGGTAGTAATTAAAAGATGAGCACAAAGCAGATGAATTAATCAAAACACGTGGCTAGAGTCTTTCAGACGTGATAACTGGCCTTTTTCAGAGTTGGAGAGGCAGATAGCTATGTATACATGGGAAAGGTAGAGAAGCTCTTCACCAGGGCTGTCCCCATGGAGAATCAATCACTTGGATGCTCTGGAGTGGGCTGGTGTAAGCTGTGTGTAGCACACACCTGTGAAGCACCAGGCATGTGAAGCACCGGGCGGGCGTGCAAACCAGCCCCTGCGCAGGTGCGCTGAATGCACAAGCAAACAGCTCCTTTCTGTCTGAACACAGCTTGAAATCTCTCTTTCCTTCCAGATGTCCACACAGAAGCAGTTCAGGCAGCCCTGGCTAAACATAAAGAACGAAAAATGGCCGTCCCCATGCCCTCAAAACGACGTTCGTTGGTGGTCCAAACATCAATGGATGCCTACACACCTCCAGGTGAGCATCTCTGTGTATTTTATGAGAATTTTAAAATTGGTTCTTTGTGCTGCATAGATAGCAACGGAAATGTCATTTGAAGCACTCTGAGCTTCAAACATTGAGATGTGTTTGAAGAGGAGAAGGTTAACTGGACGGTTGAAAACTCAACTGAGGCACTTCAGTGATTGCTTTGCCCTCAGTGTTACCTCAGCTTACATTGGTCCTTTTGTCTTATGGCCAGCTTGTCCTGTTTTCTGTCACTCAAAGATCCTTTCAAGTTTCTGGTTTATTTCCTAATACTACAATGGAACGTTGTCTTTACAATTAGTTGTGCCATTCCTTTTCAAATTGTACCTGCTTTTTCACCTACTAGGCTGAAAGTACCTCACATCTCATGCATTCTCATACTCGCTGACTCCAGCTGGGACTCCCTTTCTCACTGAGGGGTGGGCTTTCTACAACTGGAGAAGTTTGTCACAGACCTTGTGGAGTGAGTTTGAGGAAGTATTTGGGGTATTCTGCACTGTTAATACATGGCTGGAGGTCTTCAGAAGGTTCTCAAGCCACATTATAAAGGAAGAATCTTTTCTTATCCTTATTTTTTGTACAATAATATGCAAGCCATGGCCTTAGAGCAGGAAAGCTCTCTTGATACACAGTTAGCGGTTGACTTCATTTCAGGGTTTTCAGTATTACAGACTTTTCTTACTATGTTTGCCTACCTTCCTGAGTAATGGCAGTTATCTTTAGGTTTGTGATATGAACATACCTTATTTCTATTAAGAAAGTGCAAAAGCGGTGCAAGTTAACAGGCTGTTTTTAATTACTAGATACTTCTTCTGGTTCAGAAGATGAAGGCTCCGTACAGGGTGACTCCCAGGGAACTCCGACCTCAAGTCAGGGGAGTATAAACATGGAACATTGGATCAGTCAAGCGATCCACGGCTCTACCACGTCAACCACTTCCTCTTCCTCGACACAAAGTGGAGGCAGTGGTGCTGCACACAGACTAGCTGATGTTATGGCTCAAACACATATAGGTTAGTGTACAGACATTTTAAGTATGTCCAGTTTAACATGGATTTTGTCTTTCACGTTCAACTGATGCTGCTATATGAAGTCTTATAAAAATCTTTCCTGTGCTTTTTTTCTTCTTTCCTTTTTTCTCTTTACATATATTATATGGAGATACAGTCCTAAGATCTTACTTCATGAGGAAAAAAAAAAAAAATGGCAATTTAGATTTGGGTGTTAACTTACGTTCTGGCGAAGAGGGTCTAACTGTTGGCTCCCAAATATCTTAAACTGTGCAGCTGCATGACGTCCATTACTTTGCAAGTAAACAGATCTCTGTAGGATCCATCAGTAAGGAAAATCAGTGCATGCAGTATTAGGGATTGCTTCCATACGAGTTTCCCCTACTGCTGTACCACTTTACTAGCATAGTTTGAGTGATTTTTGATAATTCTGTTAACATTAGGTCCTCTTAAGCATACTTTTTTCTGCCCTTAATTGAATCTAGAATACTGGGGCTGGGATAACTAGCTATTATAATCCTTGGGAAAGACTATTATACACCTTCATATTGTTTCTACCCTTTGGAAACAACCTAGGAAGTCAAAGCTTTCTTTCCATTAGGGCTAAGCTTCACAGACATTAATTATTTCTGAATATTGTGCCATTGACGTTAGTCTTCATTAAAATGAAGCAGCTATTTGATTAGGCACAGGGAAAGCAAGATTTGTTTTCCCTTCGTTCTCCAGTCAATGCTGTTTATCATAAGAGGCGTCTGCTTTGGGTGCATTCTTGCTGGGGCTGTGTATTTTGGGTTGTCTCACTGAAAATCTGTTGCCATCTATATTGGAACAGATAAAGCAACCTTGCTACTATTCTTCTACACAGAGGAAATGCAGTTTTGTGTGTCTGTTCCTCAGGTCATCATTCTTTTTCAAGTATGTGTAATGACATACATGAAAGCATCTTAAATGTTCCTGGTTTTATGTGCTGGGACAGTCATCCATATCCTTTCTTTTTTGCTCTTAGTGTATCTCGATGTAACGCCTGTATTTTCAGATACGTAATCCTCTCACTATGGTCTGGAATTGCTGAATTGCATTCAGGGGAAGAATTTCTATTGTATTTTTTAATTCATGCTACCTGAATAGCTTAGAACCTTGTTTTAGGAACACATATGCTTCTGAACACATTAATCATTGCATTTGGTTATTTTCTGTGACTTCATCTTGAAATGCTAGAATAAATTATAGCATTGAGAATTAAATTTATCCAAACTCTAAAAGGTTGCATTACTCACACACCATGTCTTGATGTGTCTTTAAATATAGCTTCTTTATAATGTGACATTTTGGTAATTTTAAATCTGGCACGGTAAGTCTTCTTTTATAATCCCTGGGTTTGCGGTAAATAAACAGTATTTATAGAGCTAAATTAAGATGGCGATATTCTGCAGAAGAGGAAAAATACTCCTTCTTTTATTTGTCTTATTTTGCCTTGTTGTTGTTGTTGACTGGAAAGATCTCTCCTTTAATGGAAACAGTTAAACTTACCTCCTCAGTGTAAACATTTTTATTCGTTCTGACAGTAAGATACCTTAGATTGCATCTCTAGTTGGACAGTAGTTATGATGTAGTACTGTAAAGGTCATTTGGATACAAAATATGAGTGATACCTGCTAACAGATTGAGACTGTGATCTCAAAGTTACCTCCAGTCATTGTTGCTAAGATCACTGGAAGTGTAAGAGAAGCTGCAGAGATGATAACTGTAAGATGAATTTCTTCGTGGGTGAGCTGCTTTCTGTAAGAATTTGGAATTAAATGGCTCTTTTGTGGCTTTTCAATCCGAGGAGGTGGATTTTGCATTTAAATGTATTCTAAGAGGTAGTAGATTTGAAGTATTCCCACAGATAGCCTTGCTGTTTCAGAGGCAGTCTGCCAGTGATCATAGATGAATAATCCTCTTCTGAGAGAGAAGAGTAATCCTACTCTCTGAAGCTCCTCAGCTACTGGAGACAATTTGTTCTTGATCACAAAGTACATATATTCCCATGGCATGATGTTTCTTTGGACCAGGGAGTCGTTCTCCGGAGACAGATCTGCCTACAAGAGAGAAATCATCTGTAAATACGTAAGGACTGCTGTACTCTGAAGAAGCAGATTTTGATAAATACAAATTCAAGGAACAACATGAAAGACCAAAGAAAAGCCCTCCATTCTGATATCCACTGGGGTTTGACCTCCAGAGTGCTTCACAGCAAGGGAGATTTTTCCAGTTTAAGTACTGTAATGCAGTCCTGAGAAGGGATTTGATAAAAAGTGTTGGCTATAATATAATCAGAGTTCAGCTTTGTGGATCATTTAGATAATTTCCATAAGCTATTACATGCTTTTATATGCTATGTTATATAAATGTTCATTTAATTTGGCTGGTGTGGCTGCTCTGTTACAGCCAAAGTTCTAGTTTAGAATAGAGGTGCTTTAAATATTTATTCTCAGCTTAGAGATGCTAAGTACAGGGAGAATCTCTAGTTTGGCGTATCACAGTTGTGTGGCTAATTCTTGAATTTAGAGGTCAACAAGTTAAATCTGTAAGAAATATCTGATGTTCTGACCCATCTTTGGATCAGTACTGTATATATCTAAGGTCTTTAAACTTTCGTTTATCTGTATTGTATTTTCTGGATCTCTACATCTATAAAAATCAAGAAAAAAGCATATCCCAAAGCTCAGAAAGCTCATGTAATGAAAATCACACAGCGCTTAGATGTGATTGTAAATTTTTATACAGAGTTAAAAATAGCATCTTAGAATCATAGAATGCTTTGGTTTGGGAGGCACCTTCAAAGATCATCTAGTCCAACCCCCCTGCAGTCAGCAGGGACATCTTCAACTAGATCAGGTTGCTCAGGGCCCCATCCGACCTGACCTGGAATGTTTGCAGGGATGGGGCATCTCCCACCTCTTTGGGTAACCTATGTTTTACCATCCTCATTGGAAAAGATTTGTTCCTTAGTCTAAATCTCCCCTCTTTCAATTTAAAGCCATTGCCCCTTGTCCTGTCACAACAGGCCTGGCTAAGAAGTCTGTCCCCACCTTTCTTCTAAGTCCCCTTTAAGTACTGGAAGACCACAATAAGGTCTCCCCAGAGATTCCTCTTCTCCAGGCTGAACAGCCCCAACCGTCTCAGCCTTTCTTCATAGCAGAGGTGTTCCACCCCTCTGATCATTTTTGTGGCACTCCTCTAGATTGGCTCCTGCTCCCGCTCCAACAGGTCCCTATCTTTCCTGTGGTGAGGACTCCAGAGCTGGACACAGCACTCGAGGTGAGATCTCACAAGAGTGGAGAAGATCAGGATCACCCCCCTCGACCTGCTGGCCACGCTTTGTTTGATTCAGTTCACGGCTGGCTTTCTGGGCTGTGAGTGCACATTGTCAGCTCATGCAGCTCGTGTCCAGTCTTTCACCCATCAGTACTCCCAAGTCCTTCTCTACAGGGCTGCTCTCAACATCTTGTTATAAAATTTTGACCCTGTAGATGTATTTAATATATAGTATTACAGGGATGCTTTTTGAGTTCCCGGAGACTTATGCATGCTTCCGAACTTCCACTGGGAAGTATCCCACCTCTTGCTTCTCCTCAAACATGGGGCTCTGTCAATGCACGTACTCTGTCCCTCTGTGAATGTGCTCTGCGTTGTGGGTTCTATCTGATTTTCTTGAAAGGGGGTGAATTATACCACTCCAGTTGGAGAAGTTAAGAGAGCCTTAACTGGAAACAGCTGTTCTGTCTATGATCTTCTGATGCAAGAATATTGGAAGCGATGGAAAGAGGAGGTGACACAATTATATATGTTTGATGGAGGAAATGCTTTGAAGTCATGCAGCTGTCGCAATTTCTACTTTTTAGCCAACAGCTATGTCAGGATCATTATTCATAAATAAACCTCAAACAGTGCTTCAGGTTACCTGACATAAGAGCAAGCAGCTCTATACAGATTGTGCCCTTAGTCTAAGCCCGAGTTGACTGTTCTGTACAAAAAAGGGTACATTTCACATAACGTAACAATTATCTTTTTCCTTAGAAGTCATTCAGACCAAATTTTTGTCTGCGTGAGTTTCATTTCTCCAAGCCTTACTCTGAGAAAGGAACTGACTGAGGATTTGTAAATCTAATGGATTAAACCTACAGCTGTAGTTACTGCCATGATAAGACATCTGTTAAGCAGGTACTATAAAGGAACACAGCAAGACAAACCCTAATGTTCCTCTTCTGCTAGCTAATCATAGGATCGTTTTGGTTGGAAGAGACCTTTAAGTACATCAAGTTCCACTGTTCACCCAGCACTGCCAAGTCACCACTAAACCACGTCCCTCAGCACCACAGCTACACATCTTTGAAATACCTCCAGGGATGGGGACTCCACCACCTCCCTGCACAACCTTTTCAGTGCTCTGCAACCCTTTCAGTGAAGAAATTTATTTTCTAATATCCAACCTAAACCTCTCCTGGTGCAAGTTGCGGCCATTTCCTCTTGTTCTATCAGTTGTTACTTGGGAGAAGAGACCAACCCCTACGTCACTACAACCTCCTTTCAGTTGGTTGTAGGGAGTGATAAGGTCTTCCCTGAGCCTTCTTTTCTCCAGGGTAAACACCCACAGTTCCCTCAGCCACTTCTCGTAAGACTTGCTCTCCAGACCGTTCACCAGTTTCGTTGCCCTTCTTTGGACGCGAAATGTCCTTCTTGTAGTGAGGGGCCCAAAACTGGACACAGTATTGGAGGAGGGCCTCACCGGTGCAGAGTAAAGCTTCCCTAGTCTTGCTGGCCACACTGTTTCTAATACAAGCCTGGGTACTGTTGACCTCGTTGGCCACCTGGTCACACAAATGGAAATGTAAATAGCAGATGAGTAGCCAGGGTGCTAAAACCCCACTCCTTGTCCAGCCAGTGGTGGCCACCTTGGGAAGAGAGTTTCTTTCAGATGATTTCAAGTGCTAGTGCTGCTTGTTCAAAAGTAAACCCGCTTACCAAAGAGCAGGAAGCTTCTTTCTCATGTTGTTTCACCGTGCTCGGCACCGTGTGTTACAAAGAAGTGTTTTGTTTCAAGTGTATAGATCTGAAGGGAGAGCGTCTCTGCTCTGTGGTGCTTTGGATCACATGTCTTTTCTCCCACCCATTAAAAAAAAATCCATCTCGGTTCTACAACCTGAAAAGGAGATACTTGAACTTCAGTTCGGTTTGCCTAGTAAAGCCTGAACGATGGAAATACTTCATGGGAAAGATGTAAACAATTCCAGCTAACTTTAAAAATACTTTCTCATGTTACTAACAGCTGACTAAGCGCAATTATTTTCTTAGTCATGATCTCCTATTTGCATAGCAAAACTGCATTATAAGTCAAAGATAAAGAGATAAACAGCAGCATTTTTTAATTGACTTAGTTACTGAGTAATTCAATCATGATCTATAAGTAGCTCTTGCCACTTAGCAAGAAAGGGCAAAAGCTGTGCTGAGTCTGAAATAGTTGATAATGACAAGGCACCTAAAATGAAGACATTATTCAAACAGCTACCAGCATAAGCTTCATCCAAGCTATTATACTTCGGCTGGTCTCTTACAGCACGGTATAAGGTGCTTGTTTCAGTAAAATTGTTGCAATGGATGTGATCAAACTCCAAAGGTTCAGCTGGACATGTGTAGGATGCAAGATGCTTTGAGTTGCACGATAAAAGCCATCTCATGTTTTCCTCAACCAGATACTGTGGTTTAGTGAAAAGGTTGAGTCCTTGTGCTGTTCATGAGTATAAACATGAAATAACAACCACAGACATGAATATCAAAATAGGCATCGAATACAGCATCCTATTACTGTATGTGTAGCCATAAAAATTAGTGTTGATGCATCTGTGTTGATAGTGCATGAATCGGGGATTGAATGGACAAGAATTAAAACTATCCATAATTCAAGACTCGTGAAAATGCTTTATAATTACATTTGAGGTGAAATTTACTTTAGAAATTGGTGTTATAGTAGAGTTACGGCACCATAATGCTTATAGGACAGATTCAATAAAAAAGGCGTCTTGAAAATAGTATTGGAACAAGATGGAGTTTTTGCAGAATTTTTGCATTTTTAAAGACTTACACTATTGTAAAATGGAGTGCATTCCTCTTCACTTCAGCGGCAGCAGAATGAAGACCTGCCGCCTTCTGTATCTCGGAGGCTGCTGGGGATCATTTATGTCAACTGAGAGAGAAGTTGTTATTTGCTCATGGTATTTATCTTCATCTACTCTAATGCTGATAAAACCTGGAAAAAATTATGAGATTACCCATAAAAATAGTACAAATACGTAGGTAATACAGACTCAGACTTGAAAACATGGTAAAACAAACTGTGGTAGCATGCTGAGTTATCAGGCTATGAAAGACAAAGATCAGCTCTGTGGAATTGTTTAGCAGTGCTGGCATGAGTCAGTCCAAATTGTGTTTGCCTTCTGGAAGGCAAGTCTTTGTTATGCGGAAGGATTGAAATAGCTCTGTCTAAAAATAGTAGACAAGCAAGTGTCCATGCAGAATGCAAAGTTCATGTTTCTTTACATTTTATTTCTTTCCCTGGATTCCACCCCTCCGATGATTGATTGTTTTTTCCCTAATATATGATCAAATTCCTTTCTTAACGAAAATTGGCATATTCAAAATATGGAGGTTATAAAAGAGTTATGCATTGGCACTTGCAGCTGATTGACAACATGCAGTATTCTTTTTGTTTGGAAAAAAGGATGCAAGGATCTATCAGAAGTTTATTTGTCTGGGTCTTTTTGAGGTTGTTCACAAGCTTTAACTTAGTATAAAATGAAATGTCAGCGGAGAACAATGTAATTTTATCCTTTTTTTAGCCTATTGCTTATATGATTTCAGATATACAGCCCCTGTTCTAATCAGTGGAAACTTAATTTATTAAAATCATGCCGTACGTTATAGTTATACATTCATTTTGTGCATTAATTTTAATGCCTGCTCAGATGTTGGGAAATAAAAAAATCAAATGGTATTGTTTTCTCTCCCCCTTGCTTTTCTGCCCTTCGACACTAGAGGTACATGGCTAAACCTTCTAACTTATTTTTCACAGAAAATCATTCTGCCCCTCCAGATGTTACCACTTACACCTCAGAACACTCAATACAAGTAGAAAGACCACAAGGATCAACAGCACGGGTGGCACCAAAGTATGGAAACGCTGAACTTATGGAGACTGGTGATGGTATGTCATAAAGCAAAACTGTTTTTTTTTCCCTGAGTATCATAACCTTTTGAGTGGTTACTGTGTGCATCTCCTCTTTATTTCATCTGGGCACATTTCACTTGTAAAAAGTTGCAGCATCTTTACAGTCCTAAGATAAACTGGTATAAATTAAGCAACACAGAGAAATACTTCGTAATCAGCAGAGTTGATTCCCTGTAGAAATTGTTTGGCAAAAGCAAGCAGTGAGTCTCTTTAGATCTGCTTTCATCCTGCTGCCTGGTTACAGCTAGTCTGTTTTTTAAATGGCAAAGAAAGTGATATGCTAGGATGGCTACACCTTGAAAAGTGATGTCTTTGAAGTTTTATTTTCTGAGGTTGGTTTTGGTGGGTTTTGTTTTTTTTTTTGAAAAGCAGTTATTTGTAAACCCTTTCTTATTTATTGCTCCTCTTTTCTAAAAGCTATTAAACAATATTTCAGGAAGGTATGGACACTTGTTGACCAAGTGTATCGCATCTAAACTTAGCAGCTTCAGCTCTAAAGAGCACTTGGCAGAAGTTTCGGAGCCAGCCTTTCAGAAGGGTAGGAAGTTGAAATTCCTGCAATGCAGTGACAGAAAGTTATTAGCTCAGGAACAGATAATGTGACATTGCACAGACTTTGCACTTGTCTATGGAAAAGAAAGGGGGAGGTGAGTGATGGGATTATATTATAAAAGTGCCCCTTGCCCCATGCTCCTGTTCAGAATTGTCATTTTCAAAGCGCTGTATGGGCAAGCCCTCTCCATTTGGAGATTGCTGGCTGGTGGGATTTGCTGTAGAGATGTTCAGAGAATACAGGGTCATGCTGAAGTGATACAAAGGTGTGAATCATGTTTAAGATGGATACTGGACAGACGTCCACTACGGTGTAAACAGCAACCCAGAATAAATGATGGAGTAGAGCCCATGACCCACAGTCCTTGCTGAGCTGTGGTCTAGTTAGACAGTGTTGGTATGAACAGTGATTATGGGGAGAGCCAATGCCTGTCTTCTCACTGACCATTGCCAATGCCACCTAGAAGAGTTCTCTAAGGTTACTGACATTTGCTGTAAGAAGGGTTTTTTCACTATGCTTCTCTTCCTCAGTCTATGTGCTGTTTCCCTTTTAATTTCGCAAGCTCACTCTGACATTGTTGTATTGTTTTTATTTAAACTAGGCGTCCTTGTTCCTTTTTGCTGAAATGATCTTAATGTCTTAATGAATACTCGAGTCATGGTATGGCCTGAAACTGTAGTCGTGGTGGCCTTCAAGTCCTAGACTTTTTCTTACCACACTTTATGCTGAACATCACCGGACGTTGTGGTCGACTGATGTCTTCATTGATCCCTGTCCTGCAGGAGTACCAGTGAGCAGCAGAGTGTCGGCAAAGATTCAGCAGCTGGTCAATACACTAAAACGGCCCAAACGACCACCGTTACGAGAGTTCTTTGTAGATGACTTTGAGGAATTGTTAGAAGGTAAAATGACTGTTTTTCAAAATGTTTGGGGATCTCTTATTAAAACTCTGTCGAATGTTTGTCTTGCACATTGATGTTCTAGAAAGCTAAGTAAGCCCTCCTTGTACTGGCAAGTACCAAAACGCATCAATGTTTGGCAGAGTCTGCTTGTAGCGAGCTTGGACGTAGAGCTGAAGAGTCAAAAGTCTCTCTGTTTTGCTCAGCTCCTGTTTCTGCTTGCAAAGAAGTGACAGAAGAGAGTGGAGAGACTCTTTGCTTTGAGAACATTCAGCGGTGGGTTACAGCCATTGAGAAAAACTGTCAGTGAGGGAGCATGTTAAATGTTTTACACATCCTTTGTGTAGAAACATGGGTAAAGTCAATAAATGGAATTTTTTTTTTTATAAGGAGGCCAGCGCTTTGAGAATTAAGATTTTGCAGGATGAGGAGATTTAAGTAGTCTTCATAGTATGTATAGGAAAGCACTGTAACAGAACATGACTTAAATCAATCTGTTACTGATGACTTGTTAAAATACATTTTTTTCAGTAGTTCTACAGTTCCTCTCATCCTGGCATTTTTGCCAGGAAAAAGTATTCTCCATCTCTCTTTAGGAATAAAGAAAGGTTAATTATTTCGAAGAGAAATACATGCATGCTGCCTCAGCAGTTTCTTTCCCCGTTTGTAGAGCTAGTGTAAGGATAAACATGTGCCTTCTTGAAATGTTTCAGTTGCTTCATCTCTGCTAAATGAGTAAGTTAATTATTCTGTTCTATTTTTCTGTTGCTCCTCAATACCTTCTAACTTGTTACTATTTTCAGGATATTTTGCAAAGGTAACTTACTCTCTTGGTTACACAGGGGTACACAAGGTATAGAATTTACATGCTAACTGTATATCTTTTCATAATCCTAAGTTCAACAGCCAGATCCAAACCAGCCAAAGCCAGAAGGAGCTCAGATGTTGGCTATGCGTGGGGAACAATTAGGTGTGGTTACAAACTGGCCGCCTTCTCTGGAAGCAGCTTTGCAGCGATGGGGGACCATCTCACCGAAAGCTCCTTGCCTAACCACTATGGATACTAATGGAAAACCACTGTATATTCTCACTTACGGTGAGCACTCCTCAAACTCCTTGTGCTTTTAGATATCGTATACAGTGCCTGTGTGTACAGTACATGCATACACAATGAAAAAAGCCCTCTAATGATGCATTTGTTCCATTTCCAAATAGGGTAAGACAGTTCTGAAGCTGTTGGTGTCTGAGTTGCTGAGCTGTCATAGTATGATCTATTTCACAAAGAGGGAAAGAGCTCAGTAGATACACCCATGGAATCACAGATTATAAATTAAACCCACCTTTTAAATAGAAATACATCCCTAGGGCAGGTTTTCTGTAAGATTAATGTCTTAATCCATTGCCCTTGCGTATTCCCCAGGCTTTGTTCTGCAAAAGCAAAACCTGGTATACAAAATTCACCAACTTCCTGAAAAAGATGCTGTAGTGAGTGTGATTTGCATTATTCCTACCAGTATGTAGTTGTACAGGTAGCAAATGTATTCCCTTGAAATAGATTTGCCGGGACCTATTGCAACCCAGAAGTGCTGAATAAAAATAAACATAAGGATATCTCTGACAAATACCTTCCACAGAGCTTCTAATTTTACGATTTCAGGGGACATTTGGAAGATGTTCAAAGGAATTATTATGAATAACTGCCAAACTTTGAAAACGAGTTGGAACATTTCCATTTGCTATTGATATGAATATAAAAAATTATTTTGCTTTTTTTATTTCTACCTTCTCAGGGAACTAGAGTTCTGTGCAGAGAATGTTTCTACATGCTGTGATATGGAGGTCTGTCTGTTTTGTTCAGTGCTGAATGCTCCTGCCCATTCAGGAGTCGGAGCGAGCGGTGGTCCCTGGCTGAAAAGATGCCTGCTGCAAGTTTGGCATTGCAAGTACAGTTAAAGGCTTTCAAAGCATAACAGGACCTTATCAGCTGAAGGTCATGCATGAAACATTTTCCCTTCAGGTACCTTAGAGTTAAGAAGTTACTTAAATTAGGGAGCAAACATGATTCATCTCTGATCAATGTTTATCTTCCTTAAGGACATCTGCTTGGAAGCGGAGAAGAATTTTTAAGTTTGCAATTACATGTTTGCAGAAGAGAACTGAATGCCCTAAATAAATTGGACAGGAAAGGGAATGAAGATGTTCGTGAGAATCAGACCATGTTTCTGAATACGGGGTTCTGTCCAGGCCGTCTGAGCGTATGTCCTGCTTTGCTTGAAGGGCTGTAGGCTGAGCAAATCAACCTGAGGAGCTCAGCCACGTGGCTCACGGAGTTGCCTAGCCTGATTCTCTGTCCTAAGCCGAGTCTTTTCAAACCCGGCTTCTAAATTGACCAAATCCTGAGAAAAATGGGACTAAAATTCATGTTTTCTTACTTGGATTTGGCAGCACTCCAGGATATGGTTTTTGCTGTTGCCTTTTAGTAGTTTCCTGAGGTCAGAAAAAACAAATTCCTATTTTTTTTTTCCCTTTTTATTTCCTTCTTTTTAAACCAAGACATTTCACAAGAGATTCAGGGAATTCTCTGCTAGCTCAATTTCAACCTGCCATTCTTCTTCACAGGAAATGTCCATTCACTGAGCCATAGTGGTTTTCTTTACTGAAATCAAAACTCCTTTTGAAATATTATTAGCATTACAGCCACCTGCCATTTTGTTGGTGACTTTATGAATGATTTTTCTGTAGCTTTTCCCCCTTTCATGTCCGTAATAGTTTCTAGCATTTGTGGGCATGGCATTTCGTAAAGTTGAACATTAATAGATATTAAGCCTTGAACTCAGCAAAGACTCTTATTCATGAATTTTTATCCCTGTGTGTAGTTCCACTGGCCCGTGGGGTAATAAACTTTTGAAAGATGAGCTTAACCCGGAATTCTATCACATGGTATTAATGTGGCACGTCATTTCCTTATGTGCACGTTAGGATGATCAGATGATTAAAACTTTAAAATATCAACTTTAAGGACTTTCAGTACCCTCTGAGTTTGTACCCCACGGTTATTTTCAGGTTCTTAGCCAATGTAGGGATTTTTCATGGGTTCACTATTTTGGCAAATATTCAAGAGTTTTAAGAATAGTTCTAAGTTTCTAGAGGTTCAGTCTTTGGTCACCGTGCACCTCTTCTTGAATATTTTATAACTGTTTACTGTTTCTCCTTCAGTTTCTTCTCACAGCCTCTTGTGTCTTCATAGAAGTCCTCTTCATTCATCCTCCAACTTTCCTGTTAACAGGAGGCTCCTACAGGATGTCTTTTGATCCCTACTTTTTTCTCAAGTTTCTTGTCTCTGCATGGATGAATCACAGGTTTACCTGCTTATTCCAGACTTCTTTCCATCTTTCCGAGCTGTATCCCAGGGGTGTCTCTGTGGCTGTCAGCTAGGTCATAGCCCATCTGAGAAGGAGTACTTACTCCCTTAACACCAAGCATATTCATCTCCTCCTTTCTGGATCATTGTAGACAATATTGCCTTCCTGCCCATCATTCAGGCTGCAACTTGAGTATCTGCATGACCTGGAAATTTCTTTAATTTTGTACAGGCGTTCTGTGTCCAAACCTTCCATGTGATTTTGGGAGCAACTCTTTTCAAACGCAGACATTTTGCTGCTTCTACACAGTGAAATCTCATCCCACCTGTCACCTTAGTCTTTATTCTTACAGCAGGCTCTCTCTGGCCCTGAAAAATGCAGGGCCCTGTTGCATCTGTCCAGGATCTTTCGCACTTAGCCCTGGTGGCCTTGCATGCTGAGAAGGAGCTCTGAGAGTCCACGAATTTCTCTTTCTTCAAAGCCTTCTTCACAACTCTTTTGCTGTCCTGGCCAGCGACTTGTGAGAGTGATGGCCAAGCTATGGTATGTCGTGGCAGACAGCAGTAGATTGGTGTGATAAAACCACCTTCTGTGATTTACTGGAATGAATTTCCCTACCTAACGGTGGCTGATGTGGGTGTGATACCGTTAGCGTGGATTTAAGTGGTGAGCGCTCTAGACGATGACGTGCTATTCTGCCATAAGGGGAACTAGTTTAAAGAAGTTACTTTCAGCTGTTGCTTAAAATCATCTCTGCCTTCACATTCCTCTGCGGGAATTCGTCTGATTTGTAGTGCCTTGTATCTCCTGTGTCCTTTTCCGCATGTTTTTTGAGCTTTTTGTCTTCATAGCATGTCAGGACTGTTTTCCTCGTCTGTCTCAGATTACTGTACGTAGAAGAAATGAATAACTGCACTTGTAGACTTGATGTTTTTTCAAGCAAGTTTTTGAAGTGCTTTGCCTCAGTTCTTGACAGTGCCCCAGTTGTAATCTTTATTTAATGGACTCAAAACTCTTAAACTTTTTCTAGCGAATGAAACACTACGAATATTACTTATTTCTCAGATATTTTGTTCCTCTGGGAACTTGCTTAAGTGGAGAACATCTTAGTTATGTTATTCACAATCCCTTTATAAACCAAATCACTAAATATGCATAAATTGAAATGTCTGAAATATGGGCAGGAAACATGTCTTTATTGGGTTTTATGTAAGTCTGAACTCTGACTAGAAACCTAATATGTGCTTTGAGAAGAGGAAGACAAATTCTGGCTCTGGCAAAGTTAATCAGAGTAGTCAGGCATCTGGTTTTGGTATTGTTGATATTAATAACGAAGCGCTTAGTGATTTCTTAGAGGAGAAATGTGAATAAAGGACAATTAAATCCTATATAGTACTTATGCTATCACAGTTACTTTTCTTACTTAAAATGATTACTTTAAGAAGAATCAGAAAGGCTGGGGAAAAAGTAAAAAGCTGAAAGTAATTTGGGAACGAGCAAGTTTTGCTCTTATTGTAACCATTATTAAAAACATCAAAACAAGTGCCAGTTAACTACATCCGATTCAAAGAATTTCACTTCCTTTTTCTAACATTTTCTGTAATCAGACTTTTTAAAAACCATTTTTAGTAGCTCTGGTGCATTGTTCCCCATGTCACAGGCCCGTTGGAGAGAGCAAGGCTGGTAAAAGGAGCAGAGAAGGCTCTCTGGATAGAGACGTATTTTTTCTTTATCCATGTGGAGAAAGAAATGCCTGAAAAATGGCATTTTTTTCAAATGAATTGCCCATTAGAAAAAAATACTCAATGCAACTGTAAACATTTTGAAGCCAAAGTCATGCTGCCTTAGCAGAGATGGTGTAGCTTGTACTGGAGATATCCTGAGATGGCTGAAACTCAACAACAGACTGCAAATAGCCAACCCCAAGCCATGCTGCACCTGGCGTGCAGCGAGAATCTCCTTGGCCAGGAAATTCACAATTATCAGGCGGGAGAGGGAACCGAGACTCTTCTTACCCAGTAGCTACATAACCAGAGTGCCCTTATCTCTGAAATAACTCAATGCTTGCAGGGGTATGGATAGTTATGGTTCAAGGCCCTGGACAGATAACAGTGTTATAATTGTTTAATATTTTAAACCTTTATTTCTTTAATAAAAAGACAGCAAATCACTTCAAAAAAATCTGTGTTACAATCTATGATGAAGAGTGGAGTATCAAGCACTGTAATAGCAAGGTTGCCTCTGTTCTGAGTGTATCTAGAGTCTTTTATTCTCTGCAACAAAGCATTTTTGTCCTTTTTCTTTAGATTTTTTTCTCCCAAAAGAAAACAACATCATTTGCTGCTCAGGGTAGATCTAAAGTGTTTATGAAAACAGGGTTAGCAGAGCAGCAGAACTGCAACTATTATTTTGCAAGGCAGAAAAAGTGCCCCTTTGCCTGTGTAGCGTTATAAAGCTTGCTGTTTACACCAGATTTAATAAATACTCTTGTTTCTGTTTAATATAAGAAATGTCATACTGTGATATTGAGAAAATGAATGTTTGACAAAATCATTTGCAGTTAAACTTTGGCAGTCTCCCGGTTGCTGTGCAGGAAGATCGGTAAGCAACCACTGGTTTGACTTTGCTGAGTTAGTGCTGTGTGGTTCTGAAAAGCATCCTGAAGGTGATAAGGAGATTGACTGTGGTTTGTTTGCTCTCTGAGTTTTCTCCCTGATACAGCTTTTCTCTTACAACCTTCTTTACATTCAACACAAACAGATTGTACAGATTTGCAAGGGAAGAGGAAGGGGATTTACTTCTGTGTCATGTGGAAAGCATCACTTTTTTGTTAACTGCTCCCTTTTTGTGTGGTTTTTAAGACCTGGTGGTTTCCTTTAGCCTCGCAATGTGTTGCTTAACCAGATGGGACTGGCTCTTAGCTCACTCCAGCTTGCTAAATTGTAGTTGGTAGAAGATACTGCCCTCTGAAGAGACTATTAAAAAAAGGACAAGGCTGAATACAAGTGAAATGTAAACTATGTGGTTGCTGGTGTAGATTTGCTCCTATTGCTATAACTAAATCAACAATTCCAGCAGCAGCAACAGGGACTTGCCCCGCACAGGTACTAACAGTGTTTGTCACAGCTGCCAGAAAGGGAGATGTTGTTTTCCATCAAGAATATCTGTGTAAGTGCTGTCTGACAGATATGGCTCGGACTCAGAGGCAGAGCATTACTTGCTGATACTTGCTAGGCAGTGGGAACACTCAGCTTCGTTTGCAAGTACGTGAGGAGCGTTGAAGGCTTCCCTTCATGAACGTGCTGCTAGGGCGTGCAATTCTGGCGACAGCACTCTGGGCAAGCCACAGACGTGGCTAAGGAAGATGTGATCATCTTTAGAAAAAAAGAAGATACATATTTCAGTAAATGCTTTAGCAGTTGTAAGTTAGGAAATGATAGATGCAGAGAAAAGCTTTATTTCTTACCGTCTTGTGGAGTTAAACAAGGTCTTGGGAAGCAGCACCACAATTAGCAGTTTGATGGGAGGTAGGAAGAGGGTTATAGTTCGTAGAAGCGGTGAGGTGTGCATTAGCTGGATATTGTTGGGGGTTTGTTTTCCAAAATCAACTTGGGAAGCTTTTCTGCGGACACCTACCAGTCTGCTTTGTTTGTGAAATAGTTTTGTGACCTAAAAACTGAGGGGTGATTCAGGTACTTAAACCTGCAGGTGAGACTGGCGGACACAGCACAGAGTCTGCAGAGCCCAGGCCCCCTCTGGAGGGTACTTCTGTGCCTGAAACACCACTGGGCACTCAAACCTCTCACTGACGACTTACCTCTGTACGTGATTTACCAGGTCTTAATTTTTAAATGCAAGAAAGTGGCTGCTCATGTATAGCTGGTGAGCAGATCAGAGCGTGGCAGGAACAAATCCTCTCCCTGGTGAAGCAGGTAGGAGTGTTGTTCGAAAGGTCCTTGCTGCAGCGGGAATGTGGGAATGAAGGTGAAGAAGAGGAGAGTTCACAGAGTCTTTACCTGGGGAAACAGTGAGGAGGCAGCAGAGCTGCTCAAGGTTCCTGCACGCAGCAGCACGTGAGGGCAGGTTGCTGCTGCGGCGGCGTGGCTGGAAGAAAGGAGCTCTGGCACTGAGCTGAAACGTGGCTTCCAGCACTCTCTACTAAATGAAACTGGTGCTTGAGTTTGCTACATCCGCCCTCCTGTCTTCAAGCCAACTTACTCGAAGGTTAATGGCAGTGTGTTTCTGTGAGGAGGACTGGTGCTTCCTTGCGCTCTGGCTGAGGACAACAGGACGTATTCTCAGCAGCTCCAAAGATTTCCACTGCAGCCCCTGTAAGGAAGACAATTTACCCTGCACAAGGATCGGTCCGGCATCGCTAAGCCCTGTCTCAGAGCGAAAGCCTTCGGTGAAGCACATCTGGCCTCCTCGCCAGGGCCTCCCTCTCCAGCTGCACAGATGTGGTACCGTACTGAGGTCGCGGCAAGGTCGTGGCGTTGGGATTTGTGGGAGAGGTTTGGCAATCAGCTTTTTCCCCAGCAACCTCTAATCTCTCAAGTTTGCAAAGGAGGAATTCCACTGAATTGCAACCTAGGCAGAACCAAGGCAGGAAATACTTCAAAGATTTCCTTCTTTATAACATCCTCTGTTCCTGAGGGCTTTTATCCTGCGTTTGTCACGTCCTTTGTGTTTCTCAGTGGTGCGGGGTGGGGGCAAACGGCCAAGGTGGCAAAACAAACACGTGGTTGAGTCCACCTCTGTTCAGAAGCTTGTGCCCCATCTAGCAGCCCCAGATCATTCATCCCTGGTCAGTCATACATTCCTGGCTCCAGCTTCTGGATTATTGCTCCTTTTGTAGCCCTTGATTTGTTTATGTTTTGGAAGGCAGCTGTATACCCTGGAAGAAAATGACGGGCTTTCTGTTGAACAGGATCCAGTTGGGGATCTGCATGGCCTTTGCTCAGCCTGTCTGCGGGGATGCCTTGAGGACACTGCCTGCCCCGGGCTGCCACTGCCCACACTGGAGCAGCGGCTGGGGCAGGCAGAGCCTGCAAGGGGCGGAGTGAAGTTACGGAGCTCTTAAAGGGCCGCAGGAGAGACGGTATATTCCAGCTCCTTCGCAGCTGGATGCAAACTATCTGCTTTGTTCCGCTTTTATATGAATAGCCCTTAGATTTTGAAAAAAATATTGTAAGAGGGCACATTTGGTAAATGAAAAATTAGTGCGAATATGTCATAAATGCAAATAAGACTTGTAACAGATTTAATCTCTATAGCTCAGACAGAACTTTTTGCAGCAGCCCCTTACGTCTCTCAGAAAAGAAATTAAAAATTCAATGTTCATTTCAAGCTTGAAAGTGTTTTGTGTAAAGATGGTTCTTTCTTGCGGTTCAGAACTTTTGCCAGGCTTTTGATTTCCATTCTCCAATTTTCTGTATCATTACTAATTGCTCTTTTAAGTTTGCTGCCACTGAAAGTTTAATGTTGGAAACCTTTAAGAAAAAGAATATTTGCTTTCTTAAGGCATCCTTGTTTTTATCCTACTCACTTGTCAAGTTCAAGTGTTGACTGTAACAGCAGGGATGCTTTTAAAGACTTTATTTCCATCAAGTGCAGGTAGTACTGCCGCAGTGCTGTGAGGATTAATCCTGCAGACATACCCCTGTATCCATGCTGAGTGGAACAGCATTGAGTCGGGTTTACTTCTGAGCATCGAAGCAGTTGAGCATGCAAATACTGGAGTAATTCTAAATAAATTAAAAAATTTGCAAAACGGAGTTTGATGATACAGAGTTACCGGTTTCTTAAGAAGTAATTCCATTTAGTACTTTCTCAGTAAGAAGCAGCAGTGACCCTTCTGATTTTCCTTAGGAGGAAAAAAAGAAAATCTGGCCTTCTCATCCTACGTTATATTTACATCAGATTTGCACTGAAAAATAATCCGATAGTATTGTATTTTACAGCCAGGGTGTTCAGGAACTTGTTATAACAACTGCTTGGCCTAGTTCTAAAGAGCAGTACTGCGTTTTTGGGAGCCTAACTGCTCAGCCCCATAGGTAATCTGGTGTCAGAACGTGTTGCCATTTAAGTTGTTGGTGGGCATGAATTAAAGCTTTGTTACTGTCAGACTGAATACTGCTTAAAGACGTTATGTAGGGGCCAGCCAAGAACAGGGGCTGATACGCCCAGTATTGTTCATATGGAAGTAACAAGGTCTCTGAACAAAGGCCATCTGGAAGAGCTCGCATGGTTGGAAGATGCTGATCACTTGAGTGATTAATGAAACGCATGTAACGTGGCCAGTGAGGTCTTAATAGTTTTTTCCTTAAAGAATATTGGGGTGAGGTCTTGATAAGGATTAGCTAAGTGTGGAGCTGGAGGGATGAAGCAAGGTTGAAGAGAGACAGTAAAAAGGAAGGGTATGTAGTGTAAGTGAAATAAAACTGAGAGAAAGGAGGGTATGGGAGCAGTTGAAAAGAAAAGGGCAAGTTAAATGGAAGAAGGCCCAGAATTAAAAGTGAAACACCGCTGTATGGATGTGCTAAGGATCAGAGGGTCCCAGCTGCTTCAGTGTGCCCCTTTGGCTGTGGGGTGGTTTCTGTTTGTTGGAGTTTTTTTCTTTGTCTCTACTTTTTGGACTCCTTTCCTTTTTCCCCTGGTGGCTTGGGGTGAGGGAAGTGCCATCATGAAACCTGAGTAACACCCTCAGAGGTCAGTCTGGGCTGAAATGCAACTTGTCCAGCTTGCTACAGCGAAGGATGTTGGGTTGATGTCTGGAATCGATGATGTTCCAGCTAACTTTTGGAGTCAAGATCTAATTTTCTCCAAAGTAAAAAACTTCTGCCATGAAGAAAACTACGCTTAGTTTTTTAAAAAAAATAAAATGCTGCTGTCTGGAAAAAAAGAAGTTCAAAGAAAGCTTCTCATAGGTATTTAAGTATTTCTACTAGTCCCAGTAGTGGTTTCATATTTAGTTGGAAGACTAATATACATGTTCCTACTATATTTATTCACTCGTCAGGTATTCTCCTTAATAATCTTGTAAAACATAACAAGAATTTTTGAATTAATTTCACAAATTTTGTGTTAATAGGCAAACTTTGGACCAGAAGTATGAAGGTTGCTTACAATATACTACATAAATTGGGCACAAAACAAGAACCAATGGTACGACCTGGAGACCGGGTGAGTATCTCAGTGAGTTTTAATTGCTACTGATTCATATCCCACATTGACAAAGAAAGAATGAAGTATTTGGGGTACTCAGAGGAAATTCATGAAGTGAGATGTCAGATGGGTAATATCTGCCTTCTGCTCAGAAGAAGACTGATGATTCAGACAGATGTTTTGAATTGCATAATGAAACATAGAATATCAGGTTGGAAGGGACCTCAAGGATCATAGAACGTTTTGGGTTGGAAGAGTGCTTTAAAGGTCATTTAGTCCAACGTCCTTGCATTGAGCAGGGACACCTTCAGCTAGATCAGGCTGCTCAGGGCCCCATCCAACCTGACATTGACTATTTTCAGAGATGGGGCATCTACCACGTCTCTGAGCAACCTGTTCCAGTGTTTCACCATCCTCATTATAAAAAAATGTCTTCCTTCTATCTAGTCTAAATCTCTCCTCTTTTAATTTAAAACCATCACCCTTTGTCCTGTCGCAACAGACCCTGCTAAAAAGATTTTCCCCCCCTTTCTTATAAGCCCACTTTAAGTCATCTGGTCCAACTTTTCCTGGCAAAAGCACAGTCTAGACAAGATGGCCCAGCACCCTGTTGTGGCAATATCAACAATAAACATTCCCATGGAAAGTGATTTTTGGACACAGAACAGCAGTCTGTTTAGCAAAAGCTTGCTCATGGAGCCTGGAGGTGTCATGTGGGTAAAAAACTTACTTACTAATGACTTTGTAGTTGTTGAGACGGTAGAAACAAGAGAAGCATTGTGGAGGACAAAGACAAGCAAAGTAAGCACATTTTGGCAGTCAGTTCAATAAATAAATTACTCTGACTGGTGGCATGGAGAATATTTCCATTCCTGCTTCCTGGCTCTGATGCAGCTACTGCTAGAGCCTGGATCTAGATGAGTGGATAAAGTCCACAGAGAGCAAAGGTTACAGAGGTAACAGTTGAAGTTGTTAAGTGAAGACAAGAACATTCTACAGTTTTGCTAATGCTGTACTTACAAACCTACCCATTTGTCTATCAAGGCTGGCCAAGCCTGCTACCCCTTTTCTCTGCCAGAGCTTGTGTAGAAATTTCCACAGGTCCCATTCCAGGATGACTTAAGCCATGCAATGGATGTTGCAGAAAAATTTGTCAGAAATGCAAGTTTTAGTCCTGCTTTAGTCCTTAGTGTTTATAGAGTTGTGAGGGTGGGATTAAATCTTCCCCCCACCTACCCCGCCGGGGTCTGATGGCAATTCTCAGACTGTTGGTTCACGTGGTCCTCTTGTGCCACATGTGAGAAACATACCTGTTTGGGCTTCAAATATGAGAGGATGCAATAATGCTTCCCAGAAGAAAGAAAAAGAGAAGAAAAAATTCTTTAAAAATGAAACCTGACAGTCCTTCCTATGTTTCTTTTTGAAAAAAATCATAATGAATTTAACTAAAGGATCTAGATCCTTAATCTAAATTGCTTCCTACAATGGCATTCAGCCAAGAGTAGGATCTGAAGATTCTCTTTTACTTGACTTACAAGTGTGTCTCTAAGCAACAGCAGAAGAAACAAGTTGTTCAAGTGTACACATCAAAGCAATCCACCCAGAAAGCTCCAAAAAGAATAGGTTCACTTGTGGGCAATGTGCATCTCTTCCTATCTATTGCGTGCTAACTGTCCCTCTTTGTATTCATTTACTGCAGCAGTCATTGGCATCTCCTAAGAACGGATTTGTAGGTAATTCAGGCTGAAAGCTGGAGGTTTAGCTAGTGCAGGACACATAACGAACAAATTGCAGCGCTTCTGAAATAAGTCCACCTAGATTACAGTGAAACAAATGTTTATAGCTGAGTGCTGAAAGCATATGCTTTGTGTTGTAAAAACATCTCTCCTAGCATCCCTGTGTAACAGGAGTATGGTCGTTTGAAGCAACTTCATATTGAAGATGAGGTGTTACTGTACTTCTGACGTTCTCGGCTGTTATTCTGGCTGTTATACCCCTGTTGTAATACCATAAAAGCTTTCTGACCTCTTTGAAGATGGCTTTTTATTCTAAGTAATGTGTTTTGTGTGACACCAGTTGAAGGTAGTTTTTAAATAGTCAATGAAATACAGGCGTATATGGGCATATACTAGTCTTTTCTAAATGAGACTGTAATTGTTTCCTTATGTAGATATTATATAAAATTCAGAAAGCTCTTTTTCCCTTTTAAAGCATCTTCTATCAATACAATCTCTTATTTTTCATGACTACCATTACATCACCACTTAGGTTCTTTGAGCCAAAAAATAAATGCATGTGCCTGTATTTCATTCCCTGTTTCTGTTACTGTTATAGTACGTGACGAACTGCATTTGCCTTCTATAGTAACTTCAGAAATTTAACCTTGTGTCACCCCAGACAGCTGCCTGGAAATCAAGCTTGCCCTCTGAGATATCTACTAGATAACCAGATTCTCATCTAGTAATATACCCTGTATGGTTTGTTTTCCTTCAGCCTTACCCCTTTTTGCTTTTACACACATTACTTATTTATTTGGTACAGGTCTGATAGAGATTAATGTTTTTTGGATGGGAAGTTAATGCCTCATTCCCACTGGACCTCAGTGAGATTTTTTCACCTCTGTCAGCTCCTTTTTTGCAAAGATTCCCAGCCAAACCTTTGCTACCTTTATGTAAGCAGAGACCAAAACAAAACCCAGCAATCCTCAAAGTATCTTCTGGGATCTTTCAACATCTTTCAGATATTTGCTGGACTCAGCAAACTCTACCTTCCCCTCAGTGCACCTAGCACAATCCCTTTCTTTCCGTTTCCCCTGAGGATGCTTATGGTGTGTGCTCTTGGAATGCTTGCAGTAAGCTCGGCACAGCCATCTCCAGCAGTCGCATTGTGTCATGTGAGAGCGTACAGGTAAAGTAGCAATATATTTTCTCTGAAGTTTGTCTTAAACAGTTACGAAGTTGCTGTCTTCAGCTTAAAAACAGAGATATATTGGACCCTCGTGGACAAGGTTGGTTAGACGATTTCTAGTTTGAAGTGATCAGGTTAATCTATGGAAGGTGACTATCTTTGATGCCATGTGAAAACTCTGGAAACACTTAAAATCTCCTGTAACTGAACCTTGGAGTGTGTATGAAAGCATGATGATTTTACTTCAAGAAACTGAAACGCAGGACTCCCATGGATGTCAAAGCAGTCAAAACTTGAGTTGTTAAGAGGTTTCAGCAAATTTTAAGATGCTGTAATAAGACACTCTGATCCTGTGTGCAAGCCCAAAGGAATTAAGTTTGAAATTTTTTGCCATGCCTTTTGCATGCCACTTCAGTTGACCGCGCAGGATAGTTACCAGCTGCGTTACAGCTGTGTGAGACATGAGCTGAGAACGTCCATCTGACTGAACCAAAGCAAAAATGTAGCCAGGATCTAGCCACTGAGGTCATTCACCAGTAGGTAGCGTTCCCTGCCCTTGCAAGGAGAGTCATGGACTCCCTAAGTTGCTGGATCCTCAGCAAGACTGTGCATTCTGACCTCTCCTTGCCCTTTGCCCCTGGAGGTTCCAAGACATTGTCTGCAGTGCCCACAGAAGTAAGCTGCACAGTTCAGCATCTTGGGGGAAGAAGGGCACCTAGTGAGCGTGCAGGTGATGTGTTTTGATCATTTTTTGGCTTTCTTTTATCAAAAAAATTCCCCAGCTCTAGCCCTGAAGCTGTGAAGTTCCACAAATCCAGACCTAGGCTGGCATGCAATATGGCCAGCCCTGGATGTGATGTTTGCTTCTCTAGACAGCAGTTATTTGTGTTCACACAGCACACAGAAACTTCTACGCTGGGATAACAGTCCAGTCCTAAAATGAAATTGTTGTAGGAGGCGAGGTGTGGTGAGACAAAACATAATGTATTAATGATTGACATAAAGTCAGAGTAAATCTGGGTAATCTGAACTGCTCACAAAACCTCTTTGGTTTTGGTAACTTCAAGCAAATTATTAAGTTAGAATGTAAAATGCTATTAATTCCGTTTACTTGGTTATTTAACATCTGTAAAGCAATCAGTAAATTAAGAACCATATGAAAGGTGCTGTCAATGTAGGAAACAATACAGCATGAAAATATTTAACTACATCCTAAGTGAAAATGTGCACAAAAGGAATACCTATCAGAATAAATTCCTTCTAACTCCTCATTCATCTTTCATTAGGCATTTGAGTAGTTATCATAGAAGTGTTTCAGTAATCATCTCTCTCCAAAAGTTCCAGCTCTGAAAACTCCAGTTATCGTTATCTGAAACCTGGGATAAGACATTTTTAACATACGTCTTGTTGTTTCAGGTAACGCTTGTATTTCCTAACAACGATCCTGCTGCTTTCATGGTAGCATTTTATGGCTGCCTGCTTGCGGAAGTTGTCCCCGTCCCTATTGAAGTGCCACTTACAAGAAAGGTAGGAAACTGAATTTCTTCTCTGTACTGCATTTTGAAACTTATGTCAGAACAAATCACAGCTGAACATAGCTTTTGAGTACGTTTTTTGTGGTTAACTAGCTCTGAATCAGAGGATGCAAAGATAGTGCTGTGTGGTGAGCTAAATATAGTTCCTTCTCTGCTGTGATGGAAAATCTGCAGATGTTCTTACAATTTCAGCAAATGCAGGTCCGCTGGAAAAGGACTGGAAAGTTTTCCAAAAGAACAGCCTGCTAGTCCTAGATGTAGGGCTAGCAGATGTAGCTTTGTAGCTTCTCAAAGCACTCTGGTGTCGGCCACTGACAAAGAATCGTCGGCAACAACTGCTGATTTTCCACCTGGCCCTGCAACCCAAGCTATGTTAAAATGCCACTAGTGCTGGGAATGCTACTTCAAAGCCGTTACGGAAATGCCTTCTCCCGTGTCTATATATACATATGTGTCCCAAAGCTTCTGTCACCACGGTCATCTCTGCCACTTGAACAAATTAAGTTTGGGAATTCTTGCCACAGAACATACATTCATGGAGAAAACTGACCGCTGCTGATGAAAAGCCCTTTGTGTCCAGTGTTGGTTCAGAGATACAACCGTGTCATGTCAGTAGACAGGTACAGCGGTTCCAGCCAGAAAGAATGCCTTGGGGCAGTGAGGGGAGGGGGCTCAGTGTTGTAGGTGAGCCACAGCTGGGAAGCTTACAGTGATGCTGCTGAACTTGCAATTTTTTCTGAGGATGTATGCCTTGAAGGCTGTAAATACAGCAAAATGTATTTATTCATTACAAGTTCTTTTTGTCATATCTGCTTAATTCTACCATGGATGGCAGCAATGCCTGTTTTAAGGTTTTTCCAAATATCCCCTTCTATAAACCCGTTTTTGTTAGCTAGCACTAATAATGCCTTACTTTAATTATTTGGTCTGGAATTGTCTGCTAAAAGTGTGTTCTTTCATCCTTACAAGCTTTCTTTTTTAAACAAAATCCTTTTGGAAAATGTCGACTGAAGCTGTGAGGTGTTTCCAAGGAAAGGGCTGGATAAAGATATTGCTTTGCTCACATTTTCGCATTTTAAGTTGTCAAGAGCTTCTCTTTGAAATGCGCTGGTGTCACAGCACCCTGGAGCAGAAGCTCAAATCTTTGTTTCACAGCCAGGTACCCGGGCTTTCAAACGAAAAGCCATGAAAACAAGTTTCTAAGTCTTCATAAAGGCTTTGCAGTTCGCACATCTCACATAGCAATTCAACAGCTAACAATATCTGGAGAGTTCTTCCTAACTGAGCATGTTTGAACCTTCCTCATCTCTGAGAAGCTGAGATGATCTCTTTGTTTCTCCATTATACTCATATATGCCCTGGCCAACAACTGAGGGGGCCCTTGCCATGGTGAAACCAGGAGAGAAGGGCTGGTAGCTGAAGGAAGGGCTGGTTTGCTGGGGTGAGGGAGGAGAGAGAGATGAGGGAAAGTGAGTGGATCAGACATCAAAAGGCCATAATCCATCTGAGCAGATGTGAAAGTGGCTGAGCAGAAGGAAGGAAACTGGGAACCAAGGGAGGGAGGAGGCAGGAGGTACCCCAGCTTAACTGGTTAAGACTGGAGGAAAGGTGCAGATGAGCTAGAAAGGCCATGCAAGGACAGAGGATGGGACCTCAACTAGTCTACCTGTTTTGGGGAATAGGATTATGCAATTTTATTTGTAAAATGCTGTATTTGAAAGCGCAGAGAGGTGGACGTTTTAAAGTACATGGATAGATGGAATTTTATTTTGTAACATTTGATACCACATTTGTCCAGTGAACTATAAAGTCCAGCTGTCTAAATAAATACTTCATGTCAAATTAATAACTTACCTTAATTTGGCTGAATCTCTTTGGTGGTTTTGGGTTTTTTTAATTATGTGTGTATATATGGATATGTAAATATACATTTACACATGCTTACATATGTATATTTATATAAAGGAATATCTACAGACTTAGGCTGTTTAACTATTGCCACGGTCATTCCATAATGTTTAAATATCAAATTAATAAAACTATAACAGCGATGTCAGCAGTACAGTTGAAAAAGCAACATCTGTATGGAATGGGAACTGGAGTGAAAACAATGAGATGAAAATCGTATTCTGAGTAGTCCCAGAAGGAATACCTCTGCTTGGTCAGATGGCAGTAGATTGCTTCTGGCAACCGTGGGAAGATGTCATTCATGTCATCACACAATGGCCTAGACTGTTCTTTTATGCTTTCCCATTATTTGATCTCTTTTCTACGTGCTTCGGTACATTCTGGCAGTGGACATGTTTTGGTTTGCTTTTTGGAAGACAGAGATGTGAGCTAACAAATAGACCAACAATTATATTATAGGCTCATACAGACTTACAGAATAATAACATGAGACAGGATGAGCTATTTCAGAGAGTTATATTATGAGCACATTTTTAATATTAAAAATTTGCATTAGCAGCATTGATACTGTTCTGCATTTTCATAAAGAAGTGTTTTTCACAGCTCTGTGCAAATTTTTTGTGCCTGACAGTTTAAAATTGAGCAGTAATACTTGCAACTAGATAGCCTTTTGGCTTGCATATTAGTCTTCAGACATCTATATCCATGTGGAAATAAAGGCTTTTGCTTTACCAGCCCGTGTATTTTGTGTGCGTTCCCTTTTCTGTGTGGCATGACTGCTATTCTTTTAAGATTTTGGCAGGGTTTTTTCCCAGTTCATTATTAGGTGAGACTCTATCTCCCCTTGCTTTTTTCTTCCTGTATCCCACCTTTGTGTTGACAGAATACCTAGAATTGGTTGTACTTCCGCAGGGACTTCAGGAGACCTGTCTGACATGGCATCTGAGATGGATTGCCTGAATACCTGGCAACCACGCAGCATTCTGCAGTTTAGCTTTATTCCCAGAACGCTTCCTGGTGTTCAGCAAAAAAAATTGCTATCCATGTCAGTGTGGTCTTGACTCTTTAGACCTGGGAAATCGGGTCTAAAATTAAAAACTGAAATCCCAGGCTGTTTTTTAAGTACCTCAGAACTACCTCTTTCTTCCAGAAGCAGCAGTCAGGGGTTCCACAGTCACCGCAGAGGCAGAACGAACTGCATGTCTCATTTCTTCTTCTTTCCCTGCATTAATACCACTGAAATGCCTACTTCATGAACACTCCCCAAAATTTTTATAACTAATCCCTTGGATTATGGGCTGTGTTCTTTCAGAATAGCGTCCCTCTCCCCAAATATTTTGTTTCCCAAGCATCAGCAAATAGTATGTTCTATTCCTTCCTTCTCTTCCTTCAGAGCTGCCACTTTTGTTAATATTGTCTGAAGCTGGAGTATTACAAACTGTTTCATTGTATGTGTGATATGATGTGAATTGCAAACTATATATCACAGGATGTGCCATCAAAGTAGATGATACGGGATTTTCAACATGTCAAGTTCTAGTTCAAATAGCAATTTATTATTTCCCTTATGAGAAGATTTAACATATGGGTTTGATTTCTTTTTCTTTAGATTTTTTTTAGGTTAATGTTTTTTTCCATTTGATGGGTGCCTTGAAAATTATTATTCTACTATGATACAGTCTGGGGACCTAATCAGTTTTAATCTTAAAATAACATTTTTGTTCTCCAAGCACATTCATAGTTAGGCTCAATCACATGCTGTGAACATACGAACAAGCAATCCCACATAGATCTTTATGATCTCCATATCATAGGCAAGGAGTATTTGTAACAGGGTGTGACATGAAAGCAAGTAAAAATCTATTTCTCAGTCAAAACACCATTTCCTAGCCTGTTAGATTTAATGCTGTGTGCACTTCCAGCAGGCTTTTCTGTGCTCTTCCAGACGCTGGCTCTGACTGTGTGATTGGAAGAATGCGCTTGTGTATTGTCATAGGAAATCTGGAGGTACCCACTCCAGGACACTTGTGGTTTTTCAAAGGACGCTTCATAGAGGGTAAAAACTGTTTTTTCAGGAGCTCTTTTTATTAAATCCTGGAAGTTTGGTTATTAAAGGTTTAACAGTAGCCAGAGATATATATCTCTTTAAAGACAGTGAAATTGTTCCAGTTTTGTCTTCCATTGGAAGACAGAATTGTATTCCAAAGGAAACACACCTTGATGCCTTTCCTAGTGTTTCAGGCCCTGAGAAAATGAGCTTTGTTTCCTCTCAGCTTTAGTCATTGTTGGGCTGTAGTGAGCCAGAAACACTGGAGCTCTCCATACTTTTGAACATCTTTTGACAATGCATGTCTTTCTCCACTGGATTTAAAACACGCGTAAAATGTTATATATTTTGTTTTCAGTGACATAGTCTTCCAGTTCCTCCAAAGAATACAAGTTCCCTCAGCCCCACATGAGCCCCTGGTTCACACCG
This sequence comes from Bucorvus abyssinicus, assembly GCA_009769605.1. NCBI lineage: Eukaryota > Metazoa > Chordata > Aves > Bucerotiformes > Bucorvidae > Bucorvus > Bucorvus abyssinicus. The sequence continues at coordinate 4,564,156 of CM020028.1, forward strand.
CTGGACCCCAGTAAGCCCTGTGCCCATCCTTCCCTCTTCACGCACTTCGGCAGCTGGGCACTGAGCAGAGGTCTTTGCTCAGTTGGCCGCAGTGAATCTTAGATCCCTTAAAGTCGAAGTTTTCTTGTTACGGTTTCGAGTTCAGGAAATGGTAGTTTCCTAGAGAGCGTGTCACATTGCATGCAGTGTCCTCTGCCAAAAATAACCGTTGTCTTGCTTTCATTAAGACTTTTGGACCTTAAGGCTTCTCATAGTTGCAGATTTCACGTGCAGATGACAGCCAGATACAGTCAGCTCTGTCTGAGAAGACAGCTGATTTCTTAAATCTTAGAGCTGGTTATGCAGATTGCATCTGCTTTGTGTTTAATTTTTATTAAGGTCTTGGATAGTTGTGTTTTAAAAATAGGTTTCCTTGATGCCTTTTCACTTTCGGTTCAGAACTGGTGATGCTTGGCCTCTCTGTCTGATGATTGCCCTATTTGTTCTTTACCAGCAAATTTTTGTTAGGATGAGGGCAAATGGAGCTCAAATAAGCATTGTAACAGAAAACAAGATGAGTTCAGTCTGCGATGCTTCGCCACATTATTCTCATTTTGAAAGCAGTCTGGGGTTTTCAAGTGGACAGGAGTAACCTTTATCAGGTCAACCTTTGCACAGGCTGTCTACTCCTTCCTTCCTTATTAGATAAGGACATGCACTCTCACTCACGGAGAGAGGATCGTGATTGTTTTCCTTCACGCAGATACTCTCACAAAGCATTATAGAAATGACATTAACAGCATGCTGAAATGCAACCACACGTGGGATTTTTTTATCCTGACAATGAATTATCACTCTGCAGCAGGAAGAAGACAATTTGCCTCCAGGTACTGGTGAAAACCTTTAGGGAACCTTTAATAAAAGTCTTTAGAAAACCCTGAATGCCTACCTACAGCAGAGAGGGTTTCTGGCTCACTTCATCTGAAAGATTGATCTCTCTAGGTGTGTGCAGACATAGTCTATAGCTATGCAGACCTCATTTTTCATACCTCAGCAAGTGCTGTGCCTTCAAGAAATGTAAAATATTAGTTCCAAAGTCAGCAATTGGTCTCATTGTAGTCACAATACCTCAGCTCTATCTTTTAGCTTCCACTTGCATTACGTGTCACTTCAAACTGTGGATTGTGGAGGATTTGACAATGAGCATCGCTGGCAAGTGTCTCCCCATCTGTGGCTGGGACTGCGTTGCTTGAGTTGTTTCAGCTGGTCTCCACTGGCTCCCTCAGATTTTTTCTGCCCCCTCAAAATTCATGAAAATAAAGTGTTTGTGGCAAGTGGGGGATTGCAAAAGTAGCAGATTAGCATAAATTACCAAAATAGCAAATAACACTGCTGAAAAAACCAGGATGTCCTGAAAATCTATTCCCTTTATGGACAGGAGAGTGATTTTATTTAAGAGGAGGAGGATTTTTTTTTTTTTTTTTTTTTTGGCAGCAAATGATTTGTTGGGGGTTTTTTTTCTACTTACAAAGCAATTTTCAGCACTACAGACATTAATTTTACATTACTCAAAAGGGATGCCAATAGCTTGTCTCTGAAATAATCAATGCCTTTAAAGTCAATAGTCTTTTTCTTGACCCACGTGGAAGCTTTGACTGCTTCATGCAAATGACTGCATTTTCAACTCGAACTTCATTTTTCAAACTTAAAAAGTTTTGCCCAGGGTCCTCACTGCTCTGGTCCTAGCATGCTGAGATGTGAGGAGCAATGAAGACTATCATTTTTACGTGCTAGAATGTGTAGGTAAGGTTGCAGTGTGTCTGTGGGATGTATAAGACTCTCAGCTTGAGATGGTTTCAGATCTTCCGTCTGCTGACTCTGTCAGTCCAGTAGCTCAACAGCACTTGAGTAGTTAGAAACAAATTGCTTCTGTGGGGTAGTGGATATCACAGGGGGACCTGCCTGGGAGAAGGCATGTCTACCCCTTCTTTATGCCTCTGTTCTCTGCAGTACTTTTTGCTTCTGAGGCAGGATGAAGCTACCAGAAGCAGGCAGGAGGTGGTGGTAACTAGTTAGGAGGTGTGAGACTGAAACTGAAAGTGGGAATGATGGAGACAGATGCCACAAAGCTTCATTGTCTTCATACTGTAAGATCCTCAGCTGGGGCTTCTATGGCAGCTGAGAACAGTGTCTATCACAATACCTCTACTTCAGCATGTTGATTTGCTTTTTTCTTGCAAAGCAGGATTTAGTGTGGACACCAAGGACATGGCACAGGATTTGAAAGTCTGTAAAACACACCGGATATTGTCCACACATGGTGAAATTCTTCTAATCTCCTGTGGTAGTGTTGTATCACGGAATTATTTAGCCTTATGGTCCTTCCAAATGAAAGAATTAACTGTACAAAAAAGAATGGGGTGAAGATTTTAATGCTATTTGAGATGGGATTGTTCTAACGTAAGTCAGTCTGTTATTAGAAACTGTGACATGTGAGTAGATTGTGTTAAGAAATCTATACATGATTCTCTGCTCATGTGTGAATGACTACAAAAGCATGAATAATATTTATGTGAACGTGCTCTGAACTGGTTGATATGGCACTAAGCAGAAGCATAGTCGTTCTTTCTTGTGTTATCTAAAAAACTCAAACTGTTAATACAAGTTTCCTTTTCCTGTTGTTTTGGTTTGCTATGAGAAGAGCTTGACAGATCGTTTCTTAACTGATGCATCCATCCCCCAGGGCCGTGATACGCTGATGCTCTAAGCTCCACACTTTCTACTGGTTTACATGTGTTAGATTTCTTGACGGAATTTATTAGGTTAGTTTCTGCTCATAAAGACTTGCATGAGTATCGGCATTTTCTTGGTACGGTGGTGAAAGTTTGCTAGCAGTCTTTTACAGAGCATACAGTTACAACAACGTGGTAATTTTGCAGTTGCTGCTTTCGATTGTGAAATGTATATGCAATATTGTTTTTAATTGGTAGTTAGAAATTCACACATATACCAATATTTGTAGCCATTTTTTAGATTGAATTTAGTGGGAAGTTTCAGGTAGTGGTAGTATGGATCTGGTATTTTTAGAAACTGTGACCTCCCTTTATACATGACAGAGTAGTAGACCTCAGAGGCTACATCTTGCCCAGAAAGTGATGCTCTCCATGGAGTACTCCAGCTCTCATCTTTCTGCCATTCCTTCTGAGGGACCTCCATGGAGAACCGTCTGTCCGGCTCTGTTCAGGCACCCACATTTCCTTCTGTTGAGCAGACTCCAAGAGTGGAGACATTGGGTCTCATCCTACTGTGGAGTCAGGCTCTGATCTGGCTAAGCACTTGTCCCAGGGGTTTGATGACACAGATATGGACCAACTGACACAAGAATCAGTGAGGACAGTAATGCTTGACAAAGCCCTTTTTGTGTCCTGGAAGCACCTTTGGTGCAGGTATGGTGGGGTCAACAACATGCTCCCCAAAATGTCATTCTTGGATACATGAGTATCTGTTATTCAAAGGGTACTATCCTTGTCTGTTCTTATTAATTGGAAAAGACGATGCATATGCTTCACTTTAGAGAGCCTTCCTGAAAAAGTACTTTGTCAATTTTTCCTGGTTTTATATGCGTTCTGGTCATAGTAAGCAAACTCAAGTGCAATAATTCTGGATGGAAGGAGTTACGTGGCATAGTTTTGGCAGATGAGTTTACTGTCTTACACTGATTGCTCGGCTATCAAAGTTCTGATAATTGGTGCCATGTATTTCTTTTGGAGTGTTAGGGAGAACGAGTTCTCCAGGTTTGGTTTTCCTCTGATTGCTTCTTCATTTTAGATGGCTTTATTTGACTACATAAAAATTACATTAAAAGTTAGTCTGATAGGCTTTGGGGCTTTCTTCACATCATACAGTTTTGCTTTGGATAAATCAATAGATTAAGGCATCTGTCTGTGTTTCTGGTTGCTACCATGGTTAAGTGTGCTTTATGGTTGATTTAAAAGATATTTTAATTTTATCTTTACGACTGTGTAGGCTATTTTCTGTAGAATCATTCTGTGGAGAAAGGGTTAATACTTCTATGTGCCTTTAAATCTAGGGCTTTGCTTTTTGAAGACCCTAGTGGATAGATGTAAAGTTCATGAAAGAATCATGACGAGACACTACATAAAGCAGACATTGTGCTGTAGAAGCACAGCATCTCTTAAAAGAACAGCTATGACCTAGACTTGAAAATCATTACATGACTTTTTAGCCTCACTGCCTATATCCCCTTGATGAAAGTAAAATGTAATGTGCTTTCTCTAATGGGCACTTGACTATCTGTAGTGCTCATGAAATGTGTCTGTAACTACTCACTGAAATGCTTATTGACAAATGAGGTTAGATCAGCATGAATAGTGATACTGTCACCACTGTATACCCATTGTAACATCTTAAGGGTTGAAAGCTTTCTCCAGGCGGAAGTGTCTCTAACTGTATTGTCACAGAGTTACAGAATGGTGGAGGTTGGCAGAGACCTCTGAACGTCATCTAGTCCAGCTTCCCTTCTCAAGCAGGGTGACCTAGAGCAGGTTGCCCAGTACGATGTCCAGGTGGCTTTTGAGGTGGCTTTTGAGTACAGAGACTCCACAACCTCTCCGGGCAACCTGTGCCAGTCACTCTTAGAGTAAAAAAGTGTTTCCTTGTGTTCAAGAGGGAACCTCCTGTATTTTGGTTTGTGCCTATTGCCTCTGGTCCTGTCACTGAACACCACTGGAAAAAGCTTGACTCCGTCATCTCTATATCCTCCCTTCAGATGTTTGTACACGTTGATGGGATTCCCTCCTAAGCCTTCTCTTCTTGAGGCTGAGCAATCCCAGCTCTGTCAGTCTTTCCTCATAGGAGAGGTGCTCTAGTCCCTTAATTATCATAGTGGCCTTTGCTGGACTCTTTCGAGTAGCTCCATGTCTTGTACTCGGAAGCCCAGAACTGGACTCAGCACTTGAGATGTGCCTCACAGTACTGAGTAGAGCTGAAAGATCACCTCCCTCAACCTGCTGGCAATGCTTTGCCCAGGATACCATTAGCCTTCTTTGGTGTTCACCAGGACCCCCAGTTCCTTTACTACAAAGCTGCTTCCCAGCCAGTCAGCCCCCAGCCTGTGCTGGTGCAGGGGGTTGTTCCTCTCCGGGTGTAGGAGTTCCCATTTACCTTCGTTGAACTTTGTGAGATTCCTGTCAGCCCATTTCGCCAAGGATCCGTCTGGATGGCACAACCCCCTGGTGTATCAGCCACTCCTCCCAGCCGCTCATTGTCATTTCTGAAGAGATATGAGAGCAGGCATCATCTGATGGCTTCAGTTCTCTTTATGATTTATGTTGTTAGAGACAAGAGGATATCGAAGTTGTGGAATTCTTCTGTCAGTCTACAAACGAGTTTTGCTAATCAGCTAAAGTTGCTTAAAGGAAAGAGACTGTTTTCCTCTCAAGATAATGTGCCTAAGGACAGTAATGTTTTCAGCCTGTAATCACTTCTAATCAATTCATGTACTGCTTTTATTGTCATCTCTTAGGATGCAGGAAGTCAACAAATAGGCTTTTTGCTTGGAAGCTGTGGAGTTACTGTGGCCTTGACTAGCGACGCATGCCATAAAGGACTGCCTAAGAGCCCCACGGGGGAAATACCACAGTTCAAAGGTACGATAACCCTTGCTTACTGTGGATGTCACTGGTCAGGTCGTTTAGTACAATAACAGCCATTGCACTTCTTTAGTTGTAGTGGGTGAGGATCTGACCTGAGATGAAACACTTTCCGCAGGAGAAGCTGTGGCTGCTGGGATGTGATTGCCCCGGCTGTGTGTCCTGGCTGGCCGGTAGAGACCGCTGCTCCCACGTGACTGCTGAGCAGTACAAGTGCTCCTGATCTGGTTCTTGGTTGGCTCAGCTGAGCTCCTGAGATTGTCTGTGGCCACAAGCAAAATTAATCCAACAGACTTAGGACAGTAGTAGATGAGAAGCACTCGTACGATTCAATCCTTCGGCTCTGACAGGAGAGTGGTAATAAACTTTTTGGGTCAATAACAACTTAAACTGCCCAGCCGTTTCTTCAGGGGTTGACTGAAAAGGCCACAATAGCCATGTTAAGAAAGCAGTTCTGGAAAATCTTCTTTCCCGTGCTACACTGAGGCTTAAAAGAAGCAATGTTTAGGTAATGGTGACACAGGCATTTGGGAAAAAAAAACTCTGGCAGAGAAGAATTTTGTCTTATCCAGCTGAAGCTTGACAAAAGCTGACTTTTCTTTGTACCTCAGGCTGGCCAAAGCTGCTGTGGTTTGTCACAGAGTCTAAACACCTCTCCAAGCCTCCTCGTGACTGGTTCCCACACATCAAGGATGCAAACAATGACACAGCTTACATTGAGGTGAGTTAATGAAGAGGCATCTTCTCCCCGAATCATTGCCTATGGCACTTCTGGATTAGGTAAACATCATCGTTCATTTGCTAGTCACAGAAGCAAAGAACATCCAAGGTTAGCCTGTAAATAAGTAATATTTTCTAATAAATTATACTGGATATTGATTTCAGAAAAGTTAATGAAATGTTAAATTGCATTTTGGGAGTTTCTAATGTTTATGTTTTTAATGCCATCTGTGTGGCTGCCACAGTCATATATTAGACGTGCCTTGACCAATCTCAGTCTTGTTCACAATGTGGGCTTGCCCACTCGCCTTGAGATGGATGGACAGCAAGTTTCAGAGTGAAGCTTCAGTTCTCATATCACAATCTTCAGACCCTTTGATAGAGAAGGAACTTGTTGTTCAAATGCTTGCTTGTCACTTACTGCTTTATGAGTCACACTCCCCCCAAAAGACCAGCATCAGGAAGGGAAAATTAGCAATGCTGTTAAGTTTAATTTTCCTCTTTTATTTTTTTCCTTTTTTTTCCCCCACTTCTGCATAGACTCAAATGCCTTGAATTCAGTGATGCTAGTATTGAATTTAAATGATTATTCAAAGGGAATAAGTTCAAGTGAATGGAGCAAAAGTATTTCCTATCTTCACACACTGGGCTAGAGAAGGTAGAATCTTGCTGATTATCTTCATCATGGAGAAAGATAAATGTTTAATTTACTTTAACTGCAACTGAGAGTTTTCAATCTCTTTCACAAAGTTACAAAAATTATTGCAACTATCAGCATCTCTCACCTCTTTTTTTATGCTGCTTTCTCATGACTTTTTCATAATCTTCTGATCGAAGAGATTGTGTCTTTCAGGCTGTGTACGTATAGATTATTATAATAGCACCCAGCCAGGACTCTGTGGTCAGCTCTTATCCAATGCCTTACAAGACACGGAAGAGAGGAGCTTAGGTTTATTGGTTGGCCTATAAAGTCTAAGGTGAACGCTGAGCAGACTGAGCTAGATTATTCTTTGCTGAATCTAGCCAGTCCTTTAGTCATTAGCATGATCAGAATTGTTAGAATTATTTTTCCATAATGCCTGTATTCAAACAGCAGATTGATTTCTGATATCAGGCCTGGGAAAGTTCAGTCAAAAAGAGAAAACCAATCTGAAAAAAAGCATCTTAACAAAAAAAAGCCTCCCAAACCCCTCAATATCGCTGCCTTCTTAGAATAGACTCATTAGATGTGTCTGTCATTCACCTACATAGGAAGCACTTTAAACATAGCTGTTAAATAGTGGAAATAGGGCAACTATTGCACATTGACTTTCCCTGCTTATTTCTTGTTAGTACAAAACGTGTAAAGATGGAAGCGTGCTTGGGGTGACTGTGACAAGGATCGCACTGCTGACGCACTGCCAAGCTCTGACCCAGGCATGTGGATACACAGAAGGTATGGAGTGCGCTTCCCTTGCTTCATCCTTAAAACCAAGTGTCAGTTGTAATTGGTTTCTCACCAATTATGTTTTACATAGATCTGTTTTAAAGGCTTCTAGATTTTAAAACACAAATTTTTTTTCATTGGTTTTAGTAAATATACACACATTTAAAATATCTTTGAGAGGTACAAATAGTATCCTAGCCAATACAAATCCTGCAGTGGAGACTTACTAAGAAAGCTAAGCTTTGAGGTCATCGGTCATGTTATACTGAAGCTTCCTTCCTTTGAGTGGGTTTGCCTTGGGTCAATGCCATGTTCTGAAAAATAAACTCTGTTTTGTTTTTGTTGGGCAGCTGAAACAATTGTGAATGTATTAGATTTCAAGAAGGATGTTGGTTTATGGCATGGGATTCTTACAGTAAGTATGTTTTTTTATTTTGTGTGAGTATTTGAAAATAAACTAACCTAATATGGTTATTACTATCACGAACTGGGATGCCCTACAATTTCTTCTAACACAAATTTTTCTGCTTTGAAAGCAAAAAATATGTGACTTAAACCCACTATCTTCTGCTTGTGCACTTAGCCACGGTGAGCACTGTAAAGATACCTATGTATCTTTATGCTTCATGTCAAATACTCTGGCCCCATTCTTACCATCTTATTCTGATCTTACTGATGCATGATTTTGCAATCAGACTTCGTAGCCGAAAGAAATTAAATTCATACTTGCCTCTGTAAGGATATGATCCAGTAGCGTAGCTGTGTTGCCACTGACTACCTTCTCTGTCAAAGCTCCCACCAACAGATGGTTTTGCTAGCATTAAAGCATTTCTGATACTTTGTCTACTTGCAGTTTGAATGTCTTCCTCGACTGACGTAGGAGGCAATTGACTTTTTAAGCATTGTTTCTAAAGGTGCTGCTGCAGTCAATGGCTGATAAAATACTTTCTACTCACAGATCATTTAAAGAACTGATATCGTTTTGACGGGTCACTGTTTGAGGGTCCCAGGATGTGCAGGCCCTACATGCTATGATTCCCAGGGTCCGATTTACTTTTCCCACGCAGTGTTATACCATTCTTAATATCCAAGGGCAGTAATAACACTTCTGGTTTTAGCCTTTCTTTGCTGTTACTCTTGGTATGAATGCCATTTTTTCATGACTTGCCTGTAAGCCCTTTTCCTGGACCTACACTTGTGCCAGACTGAAAGGAGAACTATCTTTGGCGGTTCTACAAGTGTTCAGATGACTAATCCACTGGGACGTTTAACCTTTCTTAAGCCTAGGTTTTCCAGAACAAATGCTGTATTTTACCTGAGCTGCTATGAGCAGAGACGTGTTGCCCCCAGAAGAAGTTTCTAACTGGTAACAGAAGAGGAAAAGCAGCAGCTCATTTACAGGCTGGTTTTTTTAGTAGTAGCACTGAGAAATCACTAAAGCAATTGACTGCCTAGTCTGGGAGATCGGATTTGGTTCTGTCATTGGTTTCACTCGGCTGCTTTTTCTAAACTTCCTGCAACTTTTCATGACCTTGTTGAAAATACTAGAATTAGTCCACCTGGAGAAGGACTAAAAACTCCATCTATTTTCTGTTAAAATAAATTGATCTCTGCTTAATCTATGACTCGGTTTCTCTGTCTGCTCTCTTATAAATAATTTGTGACCCACTACCATTAGTATTTTTTCAGTCTTCACAGAGATGGATTTCTTCAGACAGATATGTTGCTGTTGCTTGGCCTTTTGACTAAAGAGTCCTCATATATAGTGAAGTTTAGCAGTCTTAGGGATAATACTATCCTACACAGCAAACAAGCAGACATTGTAATCCGGTTTTTTTTTCTATTTAAAGTGAATCGCTTAGAGTATAAATAGAAGAAAATCTGTTTCCTTTTTTTTTCAGTACCACTTCAAAGTTATGATCTGATTAGTCTAAATCCTTACTTCATAATTAAAGCATTAGAAAAAGAGGATCTGTTTCATCTTAATGTAGATAACTAGTTAGGAAGAGATAACTGCCAGCATTGAGAATAAAACAAGCAGAGGGTGATTTGCATAGATGCCCCTGCCCATAACACAATATAAATAATTACCGTGATTATTGTATAAAACCTATTTATCTTATTTGATTTCAGAGTGTCATGAACATGATGCATGTTATAAGTATTCCATACTCCTTAATGAAAGTGAATCCACTCTCATGGATACAAAAAGTCTGTCAATACAAAGGTAAGGAACACAAAAGTAGAAAAGTATGCTTGGTAGTCGAAATCGAAAGTACAAACTGATAACTCAGCTGTGTAGCTTTTATATGGTGTAATATTAGTAATCTTCCCATTCTTTATTGCAGCGAAAGTTGCCTGTGTAAAATCCAGAGACATGCACTGGGCATTGGTGGCTCATCGAGATCAGCGAGACATCAACCTCTCCTCACTGCGCATGCTTATAGTGGCTGATGGTGCAAACCCTTGTAAGCAATGCTCCTGCGGTCCAACAGAGAATAGGGAGTGGTTTCTGTCTTGCATTTAAAGTTTCAATCTTCAGTCATCGTAGCTGAAATATTTATGAAGTATAGGGTTTGTCTACTGCAAACTATATGATATTTATGGAAACAGAAATTAATTTTGGATCTTTTCAAAATATATTTTTCTTCAGCTAATCCTGAAGCAAACTTGATGTTCCTCATAACGTAAGTTGCAGTAAAACCAATTTTGTTTAATATGAAAGACTGAAGTAAGTAACCTCAAGCTACAGAAAGGATCAGAATATTCCTTCTGAATGCTAGCGCTCAGATGCAGAAGTAACTGAGAATTTCTAAAGAACCGCATCGGGATCACTTCATGACAATTAATAGCATGAATGTATAGGTGTTCTGCTCTTTTGTAGTAGTTTGTTTCAAGTTTGCCAATTGAATCTTTAATTTGCCTCATCCTAAAAAAGAAAACTGTAATTCAATTCGTATTGTAAATCTGACAGTAATGGCTTTTCTATGTAAACATAGTGAAAGGATTTTATGCTCAGAAATTAGACTTTATTCTCTGTACGCATACACAATTTATATACATCTATATAGTTATAGCAGCTATTACTACTTACCCAGTTGATATAGGTCCTTTTAATTTTTTTCTTCTGAAAAGCTTATATATTCAACAGTAAGTTTGCAGTTTGAATAGCATCACTTCAGAAATCAGATTGATTTTCTCCTCTGATCCTTTTTTTTTTTTTTTTTTTTACCCCAGGGTCTATTTCTTCCTGTGATGCATTTCTCAATGTCTTCCAAAGTAAAGGTCTAAGACAGGAGGTCATTTGTCCCTGCGCTAGTTCTCCAGAAGCTCTCACTGTGGCTATTCGAAGGTACTGTGTTACCCACTGTAGCATACATGTGGTAATTTGAAAAGAAATGAGTATGCCTCTGCATACTTAACTTCTGAATTTCCTTTTTAGTTTTCATTTTGTTTATGTCCAAAGAAGACATGCAAGAAGAATTTGTAGAAGTATGCATAAACTTTAATTTAAGTTCCCATCTCTGTAATTTTATCTGATTTTAAATTAAGTAGACTGAAATGCAAAAGCTAATTCTGTAAAAATGCCGCTGTAAGCATACAATTAATTAAAATGTGGGAATTTAAGTGGAATTGCTCCTGAGGAAAAGCATGTTTTAAAGCAGTCTGTTTAAAGGGAAACATGGCATTCTGCGAGTTGTGTTTGGCTGACTGGCACTTTTTAACCATTCATAGGCTCTCAGTACTCATCTGGAACTGCCCTTTGAATTTGGGAGGTTTGTGCCTCGAAATAGGATAAATTCTAGAAAAACTATTCAGCCTTATGTACAGTGTGTCAGTATGCAGCAGTCACCTGTCATGAGTGTAGTAGCACACAGTTAGTGGCGTAACTGTTGTCTTTTTTGCTGAGTTCTCCAAAAGTTATACTGAAGAGTAGGCACTTTGTGTTTACGTTCAGGTTTCTGCAGCCATTTATAATTGTTTCACGTGTTAAAACATGCAGTATAAAACTGTAATAGCATTAAGTAAAGTACTTCCTGCCACAGAGATGAAAATACACTGTCCAAGTGAAATTTAACTAGATTTTCAGTTAGATTTCCAAGGAAACATCACAGGAAGAAAGACACAAGGCCAGGAGTGCGGTTTACTTTCAGCCACCTTATTATTAACTTCAAACATCTGACAGTTATCCGTCAGGAACTTACCCTGCCCGGGTTGGTTGTCTCTCTGTGAACTACAGGGTCTGAGAGAGCCCTTCATTCAGCTCCACCAGCTTGTTCTCAGCTTTATACCGAGGAGTACGTAGGTTTTCCCTTGCGTTGGGTTTCCCTGCTGTGGGCTGTGCACACCGGCACTCCCCTGAAATGAGCTCTTGTCTGTAAGTGCAGAGAGGAGGTGGAAGAGCAGCGGACATCGCTTGTGCTGAGCATTGATTAATGGGAGTGGGTTTTCATTTCCCATGCTAGCCGTGGAAAATCTACTGCGGATCACAGGGTATGAAGTGGGAGAACTCATTGCATCTCAACGTACGATGGCTGGCGTGCCCTTTCTAGCCTTAGACTCTATGTTTATAGCCACCTGAAGCACTACAGATTAATTTTTGAATTAACTAGCATTGAGAGCTTACATAAAAAAATTATTAGCACAAAATGTAGTGGATAATGAAAGAAAAAAAGGCATTTTTATCTTCAATGCCTTGCTCTGTAATTACAGAGCAGTTCTTACTACAGTGAATGTTACTGAACACGTATCTCCTTTTTCTGAAGTCTGTTTAATGATAGGATAATACCAGCTGAACTTGGGAGCTTTAGTATTTTTCGTTTTATTCAAGCCATCCCCACTGACAGTAAAGTCATTGCCATACAAGTTCCAAAGAGTTACAGCTGAAGTATGCATTACAATGACTCCCTGCAGAGCACAGATCCAGAGAGCTCCCTGGCAATGCTCTGACTCTCAAAATCTATGGGGTATTTTTAACTGATCTTCCTACAAGAAAGAGTGAAAAAAACAGTTCTCAGTTGAAATACTTTATAGATTAGAAAAAGGCAGTCAGTAATAGACTAACAAGTACTTCAGCCTTACAGCTGAATCCTAATATTTAAAGGAATATGTCATACAAATAATTCTTTATGATATTCCCCTTTGGTTTATTGCGTATTAGTCTGAAACCATTTGCTTAAGGGAGTGAAAAAGTTTTAAGTACAGGTCTGTTCCAACTGGCAAAAAATGGTGCTAAATTAGATTGTATGTGTAAATCGTCACGGAAACTGTTCTCAAAATGCTGTGCAGCTGCTTGTAGATACACATTGTTCTTCTTTCATGGTTAAGGAAACTAATGGGCTGGGTTTGTCTGGTGGTTTAAGCTAAATTTACCTAGTGTATTAAGTAGGTGGAATTACACCTTTGTTTAGTTGCTTCTACCTTAATCAAAGGGTTTGTGTTTGACTAGCAAGCAGTCTTGCAGAATTCCAAATCTGGTATTAGAAGTATTGAATGTGTAAAGAAAATGAAAAATGTTGACTTTAAAATTAATTATAAATACATTGACATAGGGTTATTTATTCAAGACAGCCAGCGTGGCTTCACCGAGGACAGGTCTTGCCTGACCAACGCAGTGGCCTTCTATAATAGAGTGACTAGATCAGTGGACAAGGGAAGAGCTACAGATGTCATATATCTGGACTTCTGTAAGGCCTTTGACATGGTCCCCCACAACATCCTTCTCTCTAAATTGGAGAGATACGGGTTTGGTGGGTGTACTGGTCGGTGAATGAGGAATTGGTTGGATGGTCACAGAATGTAGTGATCAACGACTCGATGTCCAGATGGAGATTGGTGACAAGTGGTGTTCCTCAGGGGTGTGTACTGGTACCAGTGCTGCTTCATAACTTCATCAGTGACAAGGGATTGAGTACACCCTCAGCAAGTTTGCAGGTGACACCAAGCTGAGTGGTGCAGGTGCCACACTAGAGTGATGGAATGCCATCCAGAGGGACCTGGACAAGCTGGAGAAGTGGGCCTGTGTGAACCTCATGAGGTTCAACAAAGCCGAGTGCAAGGTCCTGAACCTGGCTTGGGGTAATTCCTGGTATCAATACAGGCTGGTGGATGATGTGACTGAGAGCAGCCCTGCGGAGAAGGACTTGGGGGTACTGGTGGATGAAAGGCTGGACACAAGCCAGCAATGTGCACTCACAGCCCAGAAAGCCAACCATATCCTGGGCTGCATCAAACAAAGCGTGGCCGACAGGTCGAGGGAAGTGGTTCTGCCACTCTGCTTTGCTCTGGTGACACCCCACCTGGTGTACTGCGACCAGCTCTGGAGTTCTCACCACAGGAAAGATAGGGACCTGTTGGAGCGGGAGCAGGAGCCAGTCTAGAGGAGGGCTACAAAAATGATCAGAGGGGTGGAACACCTCTGCTATGAAGAAAGGCTGAGAGGGTTGGGGTTGTTCAGGCTGGAGGAGTCTCTGGGGAGACCTTACTGCAGCCTTCCAGTACGTAAGGGGGACTTAGAAGAAAGGTGGGACAGACTTCTTAGCAAGGCCTGTTGTGTCAGGACAAGGGGTAATGGTTTTAAATTGAAAGAGGGAAGATTTAGACTAGATAGAAGGAAGACATTTTTTACAACGAAGGTGGTGAAACACTGGCACAGGTTGCCCAGAGTAGTTGATGCACCATCCTTGAAAATACTCAAGATCAGGTTGGATGGGACTCTGGGCAACCTGATCTAGTTGAAGATGTCCCTGTTCATTGCACGGGGGGTTGGACCTTCAGAGGTCTCTTCCAACCCAAACTATTCTATGATTCTGTAATTTATGTCTCATCATCTTTCCAAGTGATTTTTCTCTTCGGGCTTGGCAGAGGTATTTGTTTTAGGGATGTTTCCACGTGGATATCATGGACAGGACAAAATAAGATACATTGCAGGATTGTTGCTGACAAGATACTTTCTAAGATGTTGTATATGTGCTGTCAGGTGCTTGGCTCCATCCTGGTCCTGTGAATGCTTTTCCTTTTCGTGTCAGATAACTAGTTGCCTGCAAAAGGAGTCAAGCAGAGTTAACTGGTGTCTCATTCAAGGATCCACCTCAGACTACCAGGATACCAGAAGTACTCTGAAATGCCTGTCCTGTGGACCCCAGGTCCTCAGCACCATCTCTTTCCTTCTGCACACCTGCTTCCTTTGCACGGTGCTTCCTGCTAACCCGGGCAAAGCTGTTACCTCAACCCAGGCCACAGGAAGTGTAGCTTTACTGACAGGTCCTCCAACATGTTCCTGGCAGGCCTCCTGCCTCCAGCTTGCCTTTGTGGCACCCCCATGCTTTACACAGTGGCTATCTTTCAAAGCTGCGCCCGCTCTTCTTTTGGCAGTCTTTGGATGTGATAAGTAATGCAAGAAAATGTATGTGATGATGGCTTCTACTGCTAGAAGGTTGTGAGAAGCTCTGTGTGCCTTTCTTCTCATGAGCAGTAAAATGTATGCTTTGGGGAGCGAGGATGAGAGGAGGTTGATGAATAATGTCACTGAAAGTTCCTTTTACATGATGGGAATGTTATTTATCACACCTGCTTGTTTACTAGAACCATTTGTTATGCTCTAATGCATTTTCAAGCATGCCCACATCCTTCTTTGTTGACGATGTCACTTGAGAAATATGCCTCGTAAAACCTATTAATTGAAATTTATAGTGCCGATCACTGCAAGGCTTATGTGAGCATGGTTGGCTAAAGCCATCTAGTATTTCACGCACAGTAGAGGAGAAACGTTGTATAAAAGGATGTTAACTGTTCAAAATAGTTATGTTATGATGGACTATTTAGGGAAAAATGCGTAAGTTTGAATTAAATATTGGATGTTTTAACAGTCTTGAAAATAGCTGGAGTCTGGCTGCTCCGCATGGATGCGTTATCCACACTCAAGTCGGCATCGCGCTAACTTCTGGTTTTGCATTTTAGGATGCAGGACAGTGTAAGAGTCTTTCCAGACAGGAAAAGCCCTGACATATTCCCTTGACTTAATAATAACTTGCATATGTCTACATTCATTTGCTCAAGCCCCGCTCTACCTACGTATAATTGTATCCACTGATACAGTCGGCGGTTCTGTATGGAAACAAGCTGACAGACGGCTTGTGCTGATGCGGTGGCACCGCACAGTATGTCAGCAGTGAATCTGAGCACAGTGAGGTGTTACAAAGAGGCTGCGTCCACATTTTGACCATGACTGATGAAGGTGTAATTTGTTTTAATTTTCATGGGGTAAGTTAGAATAGGAAGAATTCAATTATATGCTAAATAAAGTTGGTGAAGTCTTCCACGGATACTTGGCAGTGAATCTATTACAGCCTAATTTCTTCTGTTTAGACATTTTAGATGCTTAAGTATTGGGAGTGGGAAGTCATATCTGTGGTTCAGACACAGCGTAATTATATTCCAGTCTCGGTACTGATACCAGTGTTTTAGAGTTGGGCTTTTAGTCTGGCAGGTGAGTTTGGTTTCCTAGGTTTCCCCAACATAGGTCACATACAGAGAGTTTATCAATTTATTTACTCATAAGTTCCAAATACTTAGAGTGCAGTTTCCTTCCACATCATCTGCACTACCTCTCAGTATTTTTAGAACAGGGCAAAAGGCCTTTACTTGGCTGATCACACACTTTTTATAAATCTATCTGAAAATGAAATACAAGCTCTTTTGCATAAAAGTTAGGCGTTACTTTCATCTCTGCAGCACCATAGAGGTGGCTACTGAATGGGAGAGCTGACAGGCATAATTTCTAAGAATGGCTGAAAACCAGAATTCTGTCAGGTCTAGTAGGGGGAAAAAGAAGGTGAAATTTTAAACTCTCAAACAGAGGAGTATATGTAATAGCAGTCCATTACGTGTAAGTAAATGATTACGTCTGCCTGATGGTGCACTGATGGTAAAACCCATGGTTGCAGGCCAACAGATGACAGCAATCAGCCACCGGGCAGAGGAGTCCTGTCCATGCACGGTCTCACTTACGGAGTGATTCGAGTGGACTCTGAAGAGAAGCTTTCTGTTCTGACTGTCCAGGATGTTGGCTTGGTGATGCCAGGAGGTAAGGAACTTTCTCTGAAACATAATATGATTCATCTGTTCAAGTAATCAGCTGTGGAAAGTAATAGATGGGCTGTTAGACAACAAGCTTTGGCATTAGAAGACGTGTACTTGAAAACATTTTAGTCCAAAAGCATTACCTTGTAAAACTACATGGTTTGGAAATCCCAAGAGTTTTTCCCTCTCTGTTTACCTCAGTGGCTGTCTTTACTCACTTAAGTGGTGTGCTTTAAACAGCCTGTCACCATGTCAAACCCTCCATTCCTTAACTGTGAGATCCTGATAGAGAAAATAAGAAAGTTGGATTCTGATGTCTGGAGGCTATAAATAAATATCCATAAGCCTGGCGCAGACGAGGCTTGGTAGTAAAAATTTTCATAACCTATGCTAAGGATCAACAAAATTGCTATCTTAAGGCTTGCAAGATGTTTTTACAAATAACTTGTGCTATCACCCAGTTATTAAAAAGAGAAGGTATGACTGAACAGTTCATGTTGATAAATTTAAACTGAAACCAGTGGTTCCAAAGATGAAGACAAGATTTTTCATAAGAGAGCTAGATTTTAAATGAGATGTTAGAGACTAGAAAAGGATAATACTATCATTTTTCATAAGAGAATGTTTGTTATGCACCAAAGGAAAAAAGCATAATGATGCATCTTACAGAATTTCAGTTGAACAACTTAAAGTAAAGGAAGGTAAGATTGGTTGTTGTCCAATAGTTGTCGTATAAGATATTGTTACATATGGACCCTCTTTCACAGGCACCCCCTTGCCGTGGGGAAAGAGCTTGCGTGCCCTTGTGAAGTTGAGAGCTATGCTGGTGGTGGCATATGCCTCCGGTAGGGTCTCCCAAGCCAGACAGGTCTCAGCTGAAGGGTCAGACAAAGTGTGTCCACGGGCAGGATGGGCTCACTAGCCTTTGGGCAACCATCCTAGGAGAAGGACAACTCTAACTCCAAACCCGGGCAGATGGAGCTCGTTTAGCCCTGTAAGGCCATCCATCTAAGAGAAGGATACTCTAACCAAACCTACGACCTGAGGACTTCGCTGTCACTGTCCAAGCTTGCTAGGCCCTGGCAGATGAACCACAGGTGTAAAGGGTGGGGCCAGTCTCGCGCACGCTGCGCCTCACCTAAAAAATCCACCGCGCAGGCTTGAAGGGTGTGCTCACGTTTGCAAAGCCCTGTAGCGACAGGCAAGGGACGAAACGGCAATACCACCCAAGGAGACCCTCCGGTGTGCTCTTTGCAACCGGTCTTGCCTATCCCGCATTGGCCTTTTCAGCCATCAGCGGGCTTGCAATAAGCGTGGGCAAAGCCCTTCCCAACTCTTCGTCCGCGAAGCCAAGCCATGATGATGACATATGGACCATTCTGCACTTCATACTACATTCTGATCATTTTAATGAAGTACATGCTCCTGCGTGCCCTCGGAGTGAGAGAAAGGTCATTCAAGATTCCTTACACTTGTAAGGCGTGCTGCTTTATTTCTGGTCTCCCTTGTTCATCCTATCCTCTTTCCAACTGCAAAATCTGTACATGCTGGACTCCAGCTCCTGTGATTATAGCTAAAGTGGCATACCTGATCCTTATTCACATGACTGACACATAAAATAGTGCTTCTTCCTTAGACCGGGGCTTTCTAATCCTTCCCATTTAGCTCCTGCTGTCCCTGCAGTCCTTAAAACCGGTGAGAGGGAGTCTGAGCTCTGATAAATT
Source organism: Bucorvus abyssinicus (assembly GCA_009769605.1). NCBI lineage: Eukaryota > Metazoa > Chordata > Aves > Bucerotiformes > Bucorvidae > Bucorvus > Bucorvus abyssinicus. The sequence goes on from CM020028.1 coordinate 4,582,758, forward strand.
CTTAGCAAAACACCCATACCGGTCTGCTAGAATATCTTGATCTTTCATATGATGTTACTTGCTACTTTATGAGAGGTGGATTTCCTGGCTGCTTGCCTCCCTGGCAGTATAATTATTATCAAGAACTCCATTAGGGTATTTTCATTTTGCATTGACTGCAGCAAATCTGGTCTTCAGTGTGCAAAACTGGGAACGCAGTCACGTTTCACAGCAATATCAGAACAACTGAAGTTTTAGAGAGCAAGGCAAATCAGGTTTTGTTGTCAATGTAAAGACTGAGTTTACATGAAGACCTTTGCATTCTTTGTATAAATATATTTGTAATGTAAATAACGTTTTATAATGTTGAACACCTTAATGTTTGAGAAATTGATTGTTAGACATTAGTCTACACATAATTTATTTGTTTATCAACTCCAGCGCAATGCCTTTCCCACAGCATCTATGTTATTCGGTAGTTTGTTTTACAATATTTTTTAAAGTCCTTTGCCCTCCCTCTAGCTATAATGTGTTCAGTGAAGCCAGATGGAATTCCTCAGCTCTGTAAAACAGATGAAATAGGAGAACTTTGTGTATGTGCTATTGCAACGGGTACATCATATTATGGACTCTCAGGCATGACCAAAAATACTTTTGAGGTAAGCTGAACAAAACTGCTATATAAAATCCTTCCTTATTAACTTCTTCTATTTCAAGATAGTATTTGACATAAAATATTGATAGTAGTAACATCAGAATAGCAGTAATAATCAATGCTTGTGGCTTGGGACTTGTACTCTAGCTAGATAATCTGCACTGAAGCCCATTTCATTAAGTGCAGTAGTAGATCTTAATGTGGGTTTAGTTTTGCTCTGAAGAGCTTTAATTTTGAAAGAAGACAGCAGGGGCTGAAACAATCAGAAGGAAAGCAGGAAGAAAGAAAAAGTTCAAAAGGTAATACTGTACAAGTCTATGAGCTAGCTATGTGCAGAATTTGATTGTTGCAAACAGTAGGAAGGCTGATGGCTATCTTTAAAAAGCAGTTCCCAACATTTCCACAACATAGCCAGCATTAAAGACTTGCATTTATACAGAATCCTGACAGATGTAGTCTTCAAGAGGTATCTGAATAGCAAAGATATCTTTTCCTAATTAGTCCCCACCTGCTTTTGTTTGACTCACCTTAGGTGAAAGCCTTTTTGCTCTGTGGAATCTGTTTTCCAGTAGGTTCCAGCTCCAGTGCAGACCGCTGCATCGATGGCTCTGTTGTACCTACCCACTTGTTATTAACTTCTGCTGAAGCCAGTATGAAGGGCTGAACAAATCAGAGAAATACTGAAAAAAAAATAAAAAATTGAGCTATTTATTTTTATTTCTCTTTTAATGTTTGAAAAAAAGTTAAGAAAAATACATTTCTATTTCCCTTAACAAATGGTCTGATATTACCATTTTTAATAGACCAAACGTGACTAATATTTCCTGCAAAATGCAGATCTTATTGTTGTAAACACTGTACGTTAAATAATTCGTGGAGACTAGTGGATACAATTTTCCATCCTGCTGTTGAAGCCAGAAATGCTACTATGCTATTGTGATCTGAAATTTGTTGATAGCCGATTACCGTGCTACAAGTACAATTGGTAATACCCTGTATGAATGATAATCCCGGATTTGACGTGTTTCAGAGCAGAAAGGTACTTAGATTCGTTTTGTAGTTCTTGCTGTAATTGTAAAATCATTCATAATTCATAACTGGTTCTGCAGTTTAACAGCATATTTAGATTGATTTAGACTTAATCCTAACAGTAAGCAAATACATTTCCACTGAGTGAGCAGTACCACTCATTTTTAAAGTTAAGCATGTTCTTAGGAGCCCTCTACAAGTGGGCCTTTTTTCCATTTTACTGTGTAATTCATGTTGCAGGTGTTAAAGAGTCAGAGTTTTGTGTTCCTCAAATGAATTGTGGCTGAGGATGTATAAGCATTAAATCAGTTCAATAAGAGTCACCCATGGGCATCTGGCAGCAGAATTTGACCTTTCTTTTGAGATGAGCCTTGAAGGACGCTATATAGCCATGGTCTTCCACTTGCCGTTTTCTTAAATAACTTGCCTTTAGTCTATTTCAGTTTAAAGAAGGGATGGCAGGGAAATGTGGTTGTGTCAGAGTGCAACTCAAAGGAGCTCATGTGCCAGAAGCACAACCCTGTGGTAGTTGGGATGGAAAGAGCGGTAGAAATCTATCCTGTGGAAGTCACGTATGTGTCCGGTGTTCAAACATTTGGAGTGGCTCTGTACAGGGCTGTATTTTCACCTTTAGACGTGCTACAGAAGGCATTATCACTGGTATTGTGCGGACTTAATTGACCTAAGACAAAAATGTGGTCAGCTGCCAGAGTCATTAGTGTACAGTCCCTTAAAATAGCTCCACGTCTAGCCTGCTTATTTCTCTGTAGTCTGCTGGTAATGAGCATGAGGTACTGCAAAGAATTTCTGCTGTGATGTTTACGATTTCGTCTCTCAGTAACCTGTACAGAGCACCTCAGGTTAGCTGCACTCTGCACAGCAGATTTTTTTATTCAATACCGTTTATGTTGATTTACATTTTTTTAAAGGTCATAACTGATCTACAGAGCCATGGTTAGGGACAATGTGTGTGGTAAACAGACCGGGATTGAATTTGCTGGAACTCAGGTACTGCAAATTACACACGCTAGTCTAGGAGTTTCTTGACATTTCCTTTATGATCAGTGAGGAGTAAAGAGCATCACCAGTGACCTATGTAATTCATTCCAGAAGAGCCATCTGAGAAAGCATGCCTGAAATATTTTGCAACATGATCTCTGTGTATAGAATTGAAGACCTGTGTTTCTCTGTCTTACAGGTGTTTCCTATGACCAGTTCTGGTGGCCCCATCACTGAATATCCTTTTATAAGGACTGGACTACTAGGCTTTATAGGACCAGGTGGACTTGTCTTTGTTATTGGCAAAATGGATGGTTTGATGGTTGTCAGTGGAAGAAGACATAATGCTGATGACATTGTAGCAACAGCATTGGCTGTGGAACCAATGAAATTTGTCTATAGGGGAAGGTTCGATCCTTTCTTTTCTAATATTATGTAGAAATCCTTCTTTTGCTTAGGCTGGGTGTAAGTGACCCAGAATGTTCTCAGAAGGCAGTGCCTAATTTGCGCTGTGGTTTCCTTCCATTGCTATTCATATTACTAGAACCAGGAGACAGCAGAGGGAAACGTAGCACAGTTGTTGAGGCAGACTTTAGAGACCAAGGTCCAAAACTGTCATTATTAAAATTTTCAGTTGAACAGCTGGTTAATTCTGAAGGTGTTGACTCAACACGATCCTTTCTGTCTGAGTTGAACAGTTCCAATATGCCTGACACTGAACTTCTTGAATATGACAGCAGTTCGCTGTGTGACCTTCCTAATCTGCTGAAACTGAGCAGGAGACATCTCAAACTTCAGAAGAGCCTAATGCAGTAACACGCGCTCACGCTTGATCATAGGGGAGACCTCTTACAAAGTGATGCTGCAGTTACTTTCTTCTAAGACAGGGCCAAAGAAGGTGCTTATACTGGCTTATATAACAGTTTGACAACAACCTTGGTGCGATCTAACTTTAGTGCTTTTCTTATCCCGAGAAGGTTCACTTCTCCAACCCTGCTGTGACATTATGTCCGTATTTACACAATTCTAGAACAAAGCCCCCTATGTCTCCTCCAGAAATTATCCAAAGCTGTTCTTGTTGCTTTTTGTATAAAAATACAAATTGATGCACCAGTTGACTGAGTTTTTAATAACAAAATCATAGTTATGGAGGATTAACTTAGAAGACAGGTTTTTCCATCTGTCCTGGCACTAAATACGCTTCTCTCCTTCTCTTCTATAGAATAGCAGTGTTTTCAGTCAGTGTGCTGCACGATGAAAGGATAGTTATTGTTGCTGAGCAAAGGCCAGATTCCACAGAGGAAGACAGTTTTCAATGGATGAGTAGAGTTCTCCAGGTAATGCTCTTTATGTACATTTGGAAGCTATTTTTTCTTGTTTTATGTTCTTTAAATTGATTTTTCAGACCCCCAAGGTAACTGACATTTGTCTTTAAGTAATTGTAAGTCCACCTTCAGTTGCACTTCCACCTAATCAGGACAAAATCAGGTTCTTCTGAATGACAGTTTCTGTCTGGGCTACACGTATCCAGAGAGTAATTCCTTTCCTGATCAAAATGCTGTAAGAAAACAGGGTTGAATTGAAATAAGTAACAGCACGGGGAGTAGCATATGCTTTATAAGGACATAGTCATTCATGACTTCAAAAGGGTAATGAATGGACGTATTATATAACCTTACTGTCAAAAGCTACCAAAGTCTCTTACTAAACAGTTATTGGCACTGATACGGAGTTAACCTCAGCAAAAGTATGTGTACGTATGTGAGCTAGATCTCCATATTTCTTTTCTTTAATCACTGGGACATGACGAATGTGTTTCCAGTGCTCCGCGTTGACAGCTAAAATAAACTGAATGAAGCACAGCCTAAAAATGTCAATTTCTCTCCACTGAAATAAAGTGATTGATTAGCTCAGATCTTGGTGTCTACAGTGAGGTTATCTGCACAGAGGACACCTATAGCAAAGAATCCCATTCTAGCTGTCTGGTCAATCATTCAAGGCACATACCACTGTGATGAAAACCACCTTGGTGCTGTTGTTTGACAGTTTGACCAGAAGACAGCAGCAACTGAAAAAATTTTGATCACCTCCTTACAAATAACAGTCCTAATTTAAGGCAGTATCATTACCATACTAAAAGTTTCTTCAACTCTGATGTCCACACACAAAAAAATTAGGTACTTTAGAGAGTAGTCATCTTCCATCTCCTCCATCTCCATTGTTAAGCCAATTCTCACTGGAAAGCAATAGGTTTGTAGTGGAGATGTGATCAAATGAAGTCTGTCTGTTGCTTCCTTATGAAACGGTCTCGGCTTTGTCTAACAGATGGTCACCTGTTGCTTCCACTTCCTTTCCTACCTTCCTTTCTATCCTTCCTCAAGGGCTCTTCTCAGGTAAATATATTGTAAACGTCTTTTTTGCTTTACCCAGGAGCCAAAGAAAAAGACCCCACATAATTCAGAGAAGATGTTTTTATTCATTATTGCTTTGGACTGAATAAGAAAGGGCATCTGTCTACTGTATCCTTGAAGAAACTGCACAAATAAGCTTTCATCCATCTCAAGACAGGTTTATCTGCTCTCTTGATTTAAAAGATAGCTACATGTCATACAGCTAGAGGCATCTCATGTTCACAGTAGATCTAAATTATTACCAAGAAAAGCTAGAACCTCTGCTTCTCCGTCACACTGAAAGCCTTTGAAGCACCTAGTAGCACCAAGGGCAACTGTTGTAGAAGGAAAGGCTTTTAGGTTGCTCATGCTCTGAAAACTTTTTATCAAGTAGCAAGCTCCTAAAGGTTGAAACTCTGGACTTCTGTTTCCATAGCTGAGCATTTTTGTGACTTTTAGAGTAACTGTGTTACACCATCACAGCCAGTAGAATTCAGTACTGAACACTGTGGGAGTCCTGTGCCAAGTTACTCCTGCCGAAAGTCAATCCTGTTATTCTGAGTGCGATCAAGTCACAGCAGTGTCTGAGAATGGTAGTCCATGTATCAAAGTAAACATATATGTGGCTGCTTTCATCACCCGTGAGTGAAGCCTGCAACTCTGGCGTGCATCACTTTGTGAACAAGAAGTTTCTGGTTTTACCTCAGCTGAGGGCAGAGGTGGAGGACAGAAGCCAGGAAGATGGGGGATGTTTTGTGCCTCCTTCTCAATCAGAGTTTTAATGGCAGATGGCAGGAAATGGTAGCCAGTTGTATCTGAATCATCTGCTGGTGATGAGCAATATAACAATATCATACTTGTGTCATGACTTTCAATGACATCCGCAATAACAAACTCTACCAAATGGCTACTCATTTCTGATGATATTTGTGAGATTCATCTGACACCCTGCACGTGCTGCCCTGGGCCAGCCCTGCCCTACGCTGCCTGGTTACTGGCCCTGTGAAGGTTTTCCTTCAAGCTGAAGTCAGATGAGGATCCCATGATTTATCACTGCTTTTCAATACCTACAAATAACATTATGATTAGGATGTTATGATAGTTTCTGCCAGAAACATGAGACATTGTGTGTTGACTGTCATATATATCTCGCTATTGCTGACCTTTCAGGTCAGGTGTCCGTAGAGCAGCAGCGAGGTCTTCCAATGCTGCTGTGAGATCTAAGGCTGCTAAAACTGCAATGTTGGTAAAATGAGTAACTGCTTTCTTATTATTTCTTACAAAATTTTGCACTCAATGAAAAATAAAGCAAACAGAAGCCAAAAGCAAAACATTACTTAAAGCCTCTGTAGAAGTAATCAGTAATTTATCGGTTTACACTTAAGTACATAACTACAAATGATTATTTGTTTCTCAGAATATAGATTGTATCTTCAAGATGACAGACGTATGTGTTCACTTTTCTCACAGTTAAAAATTAAAATGCAAGTTGAGTAAATCATACTTTTGAACACTTAACTACTCATTAGAGATGCTGTCTGTAATTTTGTTTCTCAGTGTGCATGGATGTCTGAAGCTGTTTTTTCTAACACACTTGCTCCAATTTTTCTTACCACTCTAAGGAAAATAACTAGTTAAAATGTGTATGGAATTAAAGTCTAAGTGCATGGATATTCATGTTTATCTAAATAAATTACATAGATACAGTGCTTTATAGATTTATTGAAAGTGGTGAAGTTTAATCCACGTGTCGGACAATGAACATGGTTACCTAAAAGATTCAAAGATGCTTATTTTCCAGGTGTTCATTCAGTGGATTTTTTTAAAGTGGATAGTTCCATAGTTTTCTCTTATATTGTTGCAATTTCCCGTTGCTGCCTGACTATCTTTTACATGGTAATCAAGGATTGAAGCAGTTATTATCTTAGAAAAAATGTAGAAATTCATAAGCTACATACATCAGGAGATGTACGGTGTGATACCCATGCAATCTTCAGAATTTTTCATTGCTCTGCAAGTTGGACCGGACGTTGATAGGAATCCTTTGAACTTTAATCCTGAGAAGTGCGCAGGTTGAAATCAGTTTCTTGGGGGTTGCCAGCTCAGGTTAGCAATAACTCTCTAGGATAACACGCTACTAAGTGCCTAGGAAGGATGCCTAGGTGGCATTTCTTAGTAGATTTCTGTATATTTATCACCAGGTTTTTGTTTGCTCTTTTATCTTCTGGAATGAGTGTAGTAACATCAGTGTTACATTTCCGTCCACCTGTTCCCACTGAAAAGAACCTCCTTATCACTGACATTGCTGAAGTGTCTTTCCATTGCCGGTTAATTATTAGGGTTGGTTTATGCAGTAATTCAAAATGTGCCTATTGGAATGATGAAAAATTAGCCTTTCATTAAAATCGACTTCCTGCTTTTTTTAGGCTATTGACAGTATTCATCAAGTGGGAGTCTACTGCTTAGCGCTCGTACCAGCAAACACACTTCCCAAGACACCGCTGGGAGGAATACACCTGTCAGAAACCAAACAGCTCTTCTTGGAAGGGTCACTGCATCCTTGTAACGTGCTGATGTGTCCCCACACATGTGTAACAAACCTGCCTAAACCACGGCAAAAACAACCAGGTAAGATGAGTGAAGGCAAAGGGACCATGACTTAATGCTGTGTGTTTGTGGTACTGTATGGAACAAAATCAAGTAACTGTTAATGCTGGTGAGAGTCAGCTTGGTCAGCTGCTCCTGTTAAGTATTCCAGGTGTGTTAAGGACATCATTGGTTCTGGCAGAAGCTAGAAGTACATTCTCAAAGAGTTCAAGGAAAAAAGCTCCGAAAGGCTAAGTTCAGTAAAGATTAAGACATTTTTATCACTCTACAAGGCACTGCTGAGACCATACTTGGGGTTCCTTGTAAATTCCTCGGTTACCTTTAAAAAGATGGACTGGGACCAAAACAGAGAAAGGCAAAATCTTGGCTTCTTTGAAGGTTGAGTTGGTAAAGTACAAATAGAGAGGAAGAGGACTGTTGACATTAAATAACAGTGTTGGAAGAACAGTAAAAACTTAAAAACTGGTGGTGAATAATTAAAACCGAGGAATAAGGATAAACATTTTTACCTGAGTAGGGAGGTTCTGGATTACTCTTACAGCAGGTATAATTGAGGGAAAAGCCCCAAGTTTTAAGATGATTCTTCAGAAGTTCTGCCACACTTTATGAAGAATACTGGGTGAAATGGTGCACAAGGCACTGACTCAAGAGACCAGGGAAGCCCTTGTAGCCTGCTGTAGTCCTGTCACTGGTTACTCATGCCCAATGACCAACCAAATTTTAGCAAATCTCTGACTTTTTAATCCCATTGTAGGTTTTAGTACTCAGATTAATTTCAAGGATTTCTGAATCTTTAGTGTCAGGCTTAAGACCTGAATTCAGCTGCATTAGACTAAGTGTTGGTTACTTTCCACTTTGAAAACCACCTTGGATTATGAAGCGTTTTTACCCTCTGGATCTCAGATATGTGGACTATTCATCACAAAGTGCAATTCTGCCAAAATCATCAGCTTGTTTCTTTATTTAAAACCTTTTGGCAACTGTTTCAGAAATCAAAACCGTAATCTCAGTTTGTGGGTACTGGGAACGTCAGACGTTAATAGTGGCTTGCACTAACTTAACGGAAGCAATAGAGCCTTGAACTGCTGTGCTCACTTTGGTATGTCCTTGTTGCCACTTCACAAAGTAATCACTGAATTAGGATCAGTGCAGTAGAGACACTTGTGGATACATTATGTATACATTATATATCATTGTGGCAAAAGCAATGACAGAACAAGGAACCAAACCGATAGGATCACATTCTCCCATTTTGCGTAGTTATGACATAGCCAGAGGGTGTTGCTTTCTTATTTTTAAAGCAAACAGTCTCTAGACAGTGTTTATTGCCGTTGTCTGGTTACTTACACGTCTCTTATTTTGACACTTATACCGCATACCATCGCTGGAACAAAGCTTGGACATCACAGACCAGAAGTAAAGCCTGCTATCAGTTGTAGTTGATCAGTAATCCATGCTGGAGAAGCAGACAACAGATGTTAACATGAGCGTAAATGGTATCTGTTAGACAGGTGTTTTTGCCTGATGGCAGCATCAAAACATCAGTGAAATCCACCTCATGGAGGAGTGTCAGCCATGACACCTTCCTTTCTTCTAAAGCTGTGATTTTTCTTCAGTCTTTACCTTGTGCTAAAGGGCTTGCATATATTTCATGGTATGCACCATTTGCCTTTCTAATCCTTGTCACTTCATGTCTATAGTGTTACAGAATTGCTACTGCAGATGCAACTTAGCCCAGAGAACAAAAGAGGCAAATGGGAGCATTGTCCCTGAAGCCTGGATCCATCTCATCTGGGTTTAGGCACTTGAATGGGCATGCCTAAGTTAGGAGCTGAATTTTCCAAAGAAACCTCATATCAAGGCAGACGAGATGTGTCTCTGGCTGTAGAGAGCTGAAGGGGCTCCCCAGTTAGAATCTTTAGAGAGGATGAATCCAGGCCTACGTATCTTCCAGCTGCTTCTGGTCCATCAACCAGAGTTTGTATCAATAGAGGTGTGCTCAAGGTTTGGTGTTGTGGAGAACGATGAGGAAAGTATCATGTGATGCAGAAGAAATAAGAAGAATTTTCATCCACGAGTGAAGGATTTTTGTGGCTCTTAGCACATTTCTGCTTTATTCTAGAAATTGGCCCTGCCTCTGTGATGGTGGGGAACTTGGTCTCTGGAAAAAGAATTGCACAGGCCAGTGGTAGAGATTTGGGGCAAATAGAAGATAATGACCAAGCCAGAAAGGTAAGCTAAACTTCTCTGGTATGGCTTACACTTAGCTATTTATTGTTAGGATACTTAGGAGTACACGGATTGTATTATTAGTATTATTAGTATTATTATCATCATTATTATCATTATTACCATTATTATTACCATTATTATTATTGCAGAATTTGTTGATGGCTTTTTTTAATGGACACTGAAGTATTTCATTACATTACAGATAAATATAAAGTAGAAATGAGGGGTGTTCTCTGCATTTCATTTGCATGGATTGTTTTTTAATAAGTTTGCATGGGACAACAGAACAAAGATGGTGGAAAGTGTTAATGGGGCTTCTACCAGAAATCACCCTTTATTGTATTTTTTTTTTAATAGCTCAAGTGGAGTCCAGGGAATTTTGTTTGCATATATGGTCCTGACCTTATTTGATATTTTGATCCTGTAAAGTTAAATTGAAATTCAGGTCTTTGGGGGGCTTATGTGAGTAATTAAATTAGGAAGTTCTAAGCTGTATAAATATTTATATATTTATAGTAAGAAAAAGAGAGGAAGCTAAATAATTAAAATTGTGCTTATATTTAGAGATCAGTTAAGGACTGGTTTATTGCTCTGAAAGTATATGTGGTAATATATCATAATACCTGCAGTGGCTCCACTTTCAGAGAGGCCGCTACTACCATGCAAAAGCACCTTGCTATAAATACGTGTGATGACGCGAGAATTAATTCATGTTTAGTGCTTCTGGGTATTGATGTAAAATGTGGCATGTAAATATGAAAGACATAGCTAAACTAGCAAAAATAGTTGTCTGGGGTTTAAAGCCAAGAAGTTATTTATTGTCATGACTATTACTCTGCTTTATTTTAGTTCCTCTTCCTCTCAGAAGTGTTGCAGTGGAGAGCTCAGACCACTCCTGACCACGTGCTTTACACTCTACTCAACTGCAGGGTAAGAAGCTCAGACCTGACAGAAGTTACTCTGACAGGCTGCAGTATGGAAAATGGCACGCTGGTATTTCAGCTGCTTGTGCTGTGGCTGAACACGACCTTTCTAATACTCAGCTGTTATGTTTAATGTTCACTGAGGCAGAAGGGAAAAGAGAATAATCATTGTCAGTTGTCACAATATAGATTGCTTTTGTATCAGACAGCACGCTTCACGCATTTCTCATTTCTTCTTCCACCACCTCTATGTTGTGGGTGAGCTGACTCTGCAAATCTATTTCAATACCGATCATTCCTATACCAAAGAGTAGTATTTAATACTGCTCACCATCCTGATTTCCAATTTGAAAAGCTCAGGCTTGGCAAAATCAAAGCATTTTCCCTAAATAAAACAGTGATTGTTGGTTTTGAGACTGGACCATCTGGGCGAGGTGTGAGAATGGTGGAAAGGAGTTAAGAGAAGAAGTAGTATGTCCAGAGTCCAACCAGGTCTCCAGAGGATCACTTATAAATCTCTCTGCCTAGCCTACATGAGGTGGCAGACTGGCACGGCGTTTCATTGCTTATCAAAAATGAATTAATGCGTGTCACATGGTACAGAACTTGGCTTTACTGAAAGTGGGCAATTACAGATTTCCTAGATGATAGTAGATGACAAACCAGTAATTCCCAATACCACTGTAGAGAATGGAAGTCTGATTTCAAACCACCCTACCACGGTACATCTAGACACATCTGTCAAAACCAGGGAACTTCTATCGTGTGTGAGGGTCTGCAGAAGAGGAGGGGACTGGAATAGAGCTGTTCCCCTGGGCCACGTGGAGTAGCTGGTGTTGTCTCAGCCCATGTGGTTCCTATGCAACTTGGATGGGTTCTGAAACCTCCAGCAACTTGCGAACCTGTGTGAAATGACCACTTGCTATGTTTACAGGGTGTACTTACCCAGCCCATATTACAGTGCTGGTACCTAAGTTCAGTTTGAGGCTGCCAGTAAGTCATTAAATGACCTCTTTAAATTCAGATTAATAGCCAATATTATGCGAATATGGGCAAGTTGACAGATAATAGTGAAGTAGTAATGTAGCTGTCTGTGGCAAAGTAGAAAACTTGAGAGGCAGTGCTGTTTATAGATTCGATATTACACCACTAAAATAGTGCATTGTTCTGTCCTGTAAGATGCTGAGAGAAAGACGCAGTGGTATGTACTGTCCCATCTCCTCCACCCAGGGCGTAGCTTTTGAGCTTTAAATAAAGCCAGACTTCCCACGCTGAGAGAAGGGTTCAAACAGTGGAAAGGAAGGACACAATGTGCAAAAGAAGGATGAACAAAATAATTTATCATTCTATAGAAGTGAAAGAGAGTTGAATTTTGAGGTTCAGTTTGTCCACTACTCTGTGTGGAGTATCTTGTAATATGAAATTGTTTGAGAGATGTAATGCCTTACATAGAAGTTTAATGTTTTATGGAAAGGAGCAAGAGGTTTGGTGGGGTTTAGCCTAGGCAAATTTTATTACTCATCTCCAGTTTTAGTTCTGGTTTGTAACATTTCCCTTTTTGTCTTCCTTGCACGTTGTCTGTACACTTTGTTCCAAAACATCCAGGCGTCTTGCAGTGAATGACTTAAGAGAAATCCACTGAGATTAGAGTTTTCCTGTAACCCAAGCTTTTTGAGAATTTGGAATATTTCAAAATCAGCGCAGTGCATTGTTTTTAGTGTGTGTCATATAGGATTGCAACACCTCAACATTGCAGGACACCTCATGTAAAAGACCCACAGGGAATAGTTGTCTGGTGCTTGCCAGTGATTCTTGTCCAACAACAGGGTTTTGCTTCCATGCACTTCATACAAACACTGTCTTTCTGCTGGTTCCCTTGTAGCAAGTGCCAAAAGTCTTAAATGTAAACAAGTGTTGCACAAATTTACATGATTTGCAGGAATTCCCTTTCTGTGTCAGTGGGGCCTGTGATTCGGATGTATGTGGGGCTGTAAAGGGTCCTTCTTCACGTGACTATGCAAACAAGCAATTTCTTGAGAGAAGGAACAAAGAATTTAAGTACATTCCTACTGTCAGGTCTAAGTGACAAGGTCACCCAGACCTCAAGTCACTCTGACCATATTTAGAGCTGGACAGATGGAAGCCACTCCTAGTCCAGCATCCATACGGTTGCATATGTTTTTAGAGGAGGCTTTCTTAAGTAAAATGATCTCCACATTGTCCAGAAGACTGTTAAAATTGCCTGAAGTGCATTTCAGTACGTGTGGTTGCTGAAGATGGTGAAGAGGAATGCTAAGTCCTGACATTGTCCTTTTTATTTTCAGTCAAGTTGTCCTCTTTGTTGACAGTTTATAAAAAAGTTTGTAAATGCCAAGTGATGTCTGGTAACATGCCACTGCTTCCAGTGCTAGACCTCTATCAAACTGCTCTCTCCTCTCTGAAGCTTGTGGTCAAAAAATTACTGCAGTGACGTGTGCGATTGTGACGCTGGATAGAAACCAGCAATCAGGGCACGTGCTTACTATTTCGTGCCTTGTTAAAATAGAATGTAAAGAGTATTTCTTTAAAACAGTAGACTTCTTACTTTCTCTTTTAATAAGGATGGTGACATAACGTTATTGATTGCATTACATTGCATTTTGATACGTTGTTCTTTTTAAGTGTGTGTATATATATATTCTTACATTATTTTCCCCCAGTTTTTTCACTCGCTGTTTTTAAGTGAACTTATTGCTTGTGATAGGTGCCAGGTATATCACAGCAGCACTAGAGACTGAAATCCTCATTTTCCACAGAACACGTGCACAAGCAGAGGTGCAGCCCTTCCCATACTGCCCTGTCCATTTATCTCAGCCCAGACCTGGCCAGACCGGCTCTAGGTGCAGTCAGTCAGACCTGGATGTTCATTTTTAGACTTCTCTTCTGAGGTGGTTCTGAATTTTGTGATACGGGTGTATATACTTCTCTAAATGTGTATTTGTGTGTGTGCATATATACACATACATACATATATTTAGGAGATGCAAGAACTGTAAACTCATCCAATTTAAAACACTGTTTCTGTTTATAATTTTGGGTTAGCAGTATTCAAAGTGCTTCAAAAAACCAAACTCTGCACTGTATTGTCACTTCCCCTTCTTTTTCATGCTGACCACAGTTACTCAAATTCAACAAGTGCCTTTCTTCTCTGTGTCATTTATATGCATGTGCTTAACTTTTGTTCCAGACTAATTCTTTCCCCTGTCACAAAATACTGTTTTCTCCTGCGTCTTTTGTCTCTTGTCTTCTGAAGTATGTCTGCCATTTGGCTACACTCCAGCATGCAGACAACAAAGTGCAGTGTTCAGGATTGCTCTCCACCGATTCTCCAGATTGCTGCAGAGACCATAAAGGCACTGACCTGGCTGTAGGGAGGTGCAGGCTCCAGGGGCAGGACATTAGCGTACTACTGTACTGCCTTGGTTAGAGTGAAAACATTGCTGAGGACAGAAGGTACAGAGGAAGGAAAAGAGAACATTCCTCTTCTTTACAAATGTCTTTTTGCCTTCCAACTACAGTTTGGCACGAGGCTGAAGGTTTCTGTATTTAAGTTGTTTGCATGACGTATTGTGGCTACACCTCACCCAGTAACTTCTAAGCTGCAGAGCAGAATAGAGTTTCAGCACAGTGCATTATCTTCTGTGACATTTATCTTTCTTCTTGTGCAGGGAACAATAGCCAACTCGCTAACATGTGTCCAGCTACATAAACGAGCTGAGAAGATAGCTGTCATGTTGATGGAAAGGGGACATTTACAAGATGGAGACCATGTGGCTTTGGTTTACCCGCCAGGTAAAGAACTGTCTTGTTGGGTACCTTGGTGGTCCCAAAAGTTTACCAAGATGCTTTAGAACAGTGCTGCATTGGTGGTGTTACCAGCCTGTGAAGCAGTTCAGTTGGCAAAACACAAAATATTTATTTACCTTATGTACATTTCTTTGAAGTTAGTCACATGTACTTACTGTGTGTGCTCATAGATATTATTTCTTTGGGTTCGGATTAAGATTAACCTGTGCTTTTAAAACCTGTGTCTTATAAGCAGTCACATTTAATTACTGCTTTTCTTTTAATTTGCTGGAAATGTACTATTTTGTGAGCACAGCTCTGCTAAAATATTCCAACTGCTGAGTGTTCTTAGATGTACCTGTTGAATCCCGTCTTGGAAGTGCTGCATTTCATGAGGGTAAAGCAGCAGTATCTAGGAAGTAATTCATGGGTTTTTAGAGTAGAAATATGATGAATAAATAGCAGATGATTAAGAAACACCACGTAATAATCCCTATTTTCTCTCTAGATTTAACCTAGATAGCTCTCTGTGGCTTGGATTTTCATCCTTTGACATAAGGGTTTTTAAGCTCCTGCTAACTACTACCATGTTTGACTTTTGCTTGAAATTATTTCTGATCTAGTGCTGCTCTTTTATCTTCAGCATTTCATGTGTGTTGGTGAAATAAACAGTCTGATTTAAGGTCTGTATTGTGATATTTGGTTTGTAAGGGCTGCAAGATAGTAGTTAAGTGTTCATATTTATAGGATTAATTTCTCAACAGCTAAGATGAGAAAACCTTTTCCACAAAAGAAGACCAGTATTTTAACTTATTATTTTTTGTATTACACTTCCCATGAATAAAGCATTTTATTGAAGGAACAATAACCTACCGCCACTGCAGATCCTTTTCCACAGAGAGAAAACAGCCCCAATTGTCAACCCAGCCTGTGCACAGCACCAGGGAGCTATCAAACAACAGTACCCAAGGGTTCTTTGAGCTGTTGTCTGTTCAGCCTCCTGAGATAGCCTCAAGTGTGTTTGCTGTCCACAATTTCTCACCTGCAATCAATATGTATATATTGAACAACACCTTATTTTATGTTAGAAGCAGGATTTCAAAATCATGACTCCCTGTAAAATTTCAGGTGGGTAATTCAAAGCTGCATATCTGAGGTTACAAATGACGAGAGAGTATTTAATGAAACCTCCAGATGTTTTTTCTGCAGCTGGTAGGAACAGGCATTATCCTAGTTCACCCTTTTGCTGGGGCATCCCTCTTCTTGTACTCTCATTTGTCTATAAATGTGAATTCAGGAAGAAAATTAATCTGTAGAAATCAGTCTTTTTAACAGGTTACTTCCTGATCATAAAAGTGGAGTTCACCTGAATGATATCCGGCTGCAGCTTTGTGTGTCGCCTTTGGTTTTTCGTGCTCAGAGGAACAGTACAATTGAAAGGAATCACTGAAGCTGAACAAATACTGACAAGGGGCTGAAAAAGAAGTCTCTTAAAGAGCTTAGTTGCTCATTTAACCTTCCGAGTTGAGTTCCAAGTAATATTTATGCTGACATAGGTGTCTGTGATTAAATGATTTGATTTTCAGGGGAGGATTTTTGTTTTGTTCTTCATGCAGGAATAGACCTGATTGCCGCATTTTATGGCTGCCTCTATGCAGGCTGTGTGCCAATAACAGTCCGACCTCCACACCCCCAGAACATAGCTACCACATTACCTACGGTGAAGATGATTGTGGAGGTGAGCAGACACCTGAAAGTGCACGAGTACACCAAATGGGCGATGGATTTGCGTAGTCTGTAGGAACGGTAACTTAAGTGGGTGGTGGTATAGATTGGAAAGGTGTATTCCTTCCAAAGATTCAGGACTTCAGGGCGTTGCGGAGACAACGCTACTTGACATCACGCAACCTTCTGACTTCCGCTGTCACATTTTGCCGCAGTTATACTACTCCTTTTCAGAAATACATTTGAAGTGCTTTCCTGTATTTAGCTGTATGCCAGGAAGGGTAGGATTCCTCACCTGGCAACGCTGCACTGACTATTGAGAAAAATCCCAGTGCAAAGCTTAGCTTGGCCTGATGGTGATTTGTGCTCGGCTCTGTACATCTAACTGTATCACAACTTGAACCAATTTCAAAGTTCTGTTGTGAAGATGTTGGTCAGTATTTTGTTTCATCCAAAGACCTGTTACTCGGACTTTTTCATTGAGTGCTTTCTTTTGGCATTTTGGTCTTATCTAATAATGTTTAGTCTAATTATTTATCTAATAATGTTTAGTCGCACATAAATAACTGCACTCTGCTTGTTCCTGAGGGAATTAAAATGGTTGCAAAGAGATAGGCTTTTACATCTGGCAGTTTCTAATCTATTGAATTGAATTTTGAGTCCCTGAAAAAACAATTTGGAACAAATGCGATTTTAACATCTCTGATTAATGTTGATAGTTTCAAGTAGTAAGTACTAGAGAAAGTTATCATTTGTGGCTTTCCTTATGGCATCAGATGCCACAAAGTATCCGTAGAGGTATGAGAAATTGTCCTATTGTCATCAGGGTTCTCGTTATTTAATATTTTGGCACTGAGGTTTTAAACAGCAATTGTTAAAATTCTAGAAGTGATGTAAAATGTGTTATTTTGTTTTTCCTTTGATGTTTAATAGCCAAACTAGATCTGTTTGGTTTCATGATGAAAAACTAGGACAGGTCTAAGCTGATTTGTAGTCATTGTCCTTTCAATAGACTAACATCAAGTGCAGTGTTGACATTTATTAGCCATATTAATGCCAGGTTGACTTAAAACCCTCTTAGCTCTGTATTACATAAGATTTTCTTTCATTTGAAGAGGGATGACCTTGTAGAAATTAAAATATTGAGGCTGTTCCTTCAGTCCCAATGCAATTACCCAAATTTCCTGGTGTGATGGGGTCAAAAGCTGCTCTGACATGCTGTATGTCTACACAGCACCTTCTGAAGTCACTAAGAATTACTTTGAGCAAAATTCGGCCTACATAATTGTGTTTTGATGATGAACTGGTAGTAGTAAAATACTACCGATCACCCCACCTGGAGCAGTTGCTAACCTGTAGGTAAAATGTCTTCTTTCTCCTTCCCACCATCCCTATATGTTCACCTCTGACTTGCTATTCTCCAGGCATGGACGTTCTGTATTTTAATGAACCTCCTGACACTATAATTCCTGAGAGGGCTAGTAACTACCAACTCTTGAAATTCCTTTTGTTTTACGGCTTCACTGTATTCCAAATCAAGATTTCCATAGATTAAGATTAGCTAGGTAAGAATTACCTTGCCTTGCCACGACAGTGACGTGATTGGATTGAGGGATGCTGCAGTGGCTTCATCTTTAATTTTAGCTTGAAATATTTAGATTGTCAGTACAGAGAAATCACGGGGTTAGAGGAAGTAAGTAGAGCTTGTTGTCAGTGCTTGTGTGTTCCTCATTTCCTCATGTGCTCTATAAAGTTGACCTATAAAGTTGACCTCCATGAGATTACTGTTAACAGAAGCTGATCTATTCTGCCTGGTGGTAAAATTCAGTGTGCAATTTCCTTAGGCTGAACATCGGAAATTCAGTGTGCAATGAAACGTTTCAGATTCCTTAGAGAAAAAAAATAATGTTAGCAATATTTGCACAGTTTCTCAAAGTCTGGAAAAAGAAGAAGGACGCTGCCTTTTCAGTTTTTCCTCTGTACTATCTTTAGTGATTAGCAGTGTTCATATTTATGTTTGTCTGAATGTTGCCTTAAATATATTAATTTTTATATTCAATAAGAAATATTCTTGTAGTTGCTACTTAGGAATTTTTAAAATAGCAAATCTAAAAGGAGAACACCTTCAGCATGTGTCATCTAAAATTCAGTGCAGATGGTATTTTCAGTAAACTCACCATTTAATTTCTTAGTGCAACTTGCAGAACTTCTGGTCTAGAGCTACTTTTGCCGACACCAGAAGAGTTCCCAGTGGTTTATCACTAGTACAGGGTTTGGAAATATATGGCTAACGTAAAACTGACTTAAGATAGTGAACTTATTCGTATAAATGTCAGGCTAGATTTTGGTTTATGTGAAAATACTGTTTAGAAGCCAAGATGTATTGGCATCACATAGGATTTGTTTTGGTCACAGCCTTCTGTCCTGGCATTCTGGGTTGATAACTGATGTAATGTTTTGGAAAAGTCACATTTTCAGTATTACGGTGCCTTTAGTTTAGAGTATTACAACACTCTTCTCAAAGTGCAATTTTCATGTAATTTGTAAGACCCACATGGCTTTGTCTCCTTTGTGAGCTGCATTTTTTGTGCATCTTTCTGCCTCCTGATTGGAAAACGTAAGACAAATATACCTATGTCCTGTTCTGGCAGAAAATAAATCATGGTTTGGCTCATTTTCATGGGAGAATTGATCAGTATCCCATTGCATTATTATTTATTTATTTATTCAATTCCTAGGTGAGCCGATCTGCCTGCTTAATGACTACACAATTAATATGTAAATTGTTACGGTCAAGAGAGGCAGCAGCAGCAGTGGATGTCAGAACGTGGCCCCCAGTACTAGATACAGGTGAGTACGAAGGCTAGGGGACCTCTGTGTCTTCTTTTATCACTGTCTTTGTCAAGCACTCAGAGGTCTATCTGGCATGGGAGTAAGATACACACATTTTCTTTGTTTCCACTAGATGATTTGCCAAAGAAGCGGCCTGCACAGATCTACAAACCTTCTAACCCTGAAACGCTTGCTTACCTTGACTTCAGTGTCTCCACAACTGGCATGCTAGCAGGGGTAAAGGTAGGGACTTCTTGTAAAAGCTGACACTCCTGCTATCACGCCTGGCTGGCAGGTGGTACAGTGCTTCTGATTTGTAACTCCTCTTGATTTTTGGTCATAGAAATTGAATTGCTTCCTCCATTGCAGTCATTATTTGATTCCATTAATATTAAATTAATTCCTCTGTGCTCACTATGTACTATGTGTGGCAACTTTAGCCCCTCCTCGCCTCCTCAGACTAAAAATTTCATTCCGATACCCCTGCGGATAGCCCACTAGCGTGTCTGCCTGAAGCATTCTTCAACTGACACATCTGTTATTTCCATTTTACGAAGGAAATGAGACTCAGTTATCCTTTTTCTACTAGTTCCAGTGCCCATTCATTATTTCCTCCTTATTGCATCTCAACGGCTGGCCATTGGTTTTCAATATTCTCTTCTTCATGTCATTTGAGGGAACTGCTGATGTCTCTGCTACATTCATCTGCTATAATACTAGAGTAAGCAGCAAAAAATTTATTGATGGATTTGTTTGATAAGCTCAGGCATTTTGAGATTTTTAAATCTCTATTTTGCCATTTTCTCCAACCCTTTAGCCACAATTCATCAAAGCTGTTCTACCTAGCTGCTGACTTAGGTGTCATTCTAGTGTTGGTTTCGCACGCAGGCAGGGGTAAAATCACTCTTACACTTACCTGTTACTTCCTTACTCCTATCTGTTGCATATCCAAGGGTTATGATCACTTCAGCAATCTCTGACAACATATCACACTTACAGCCTATATTGAATTCCTTATACTCTTTTGCATCATCTATTTTCAGAAGCTGGCAGCATGCTTCATTAACAAAGAAAGCATCATTTTCCCAGTTTTCAGATGGAGAATTTGAAGCAAAGAGCGGTGTATTGACCAGCCTGAGGTTGACTGATGGTTCAATGGCTGAGCTGGCTGATGGTCACCTATTGGATGCTCCTGGAAGATTCATTTCATGTAACTTTACCTAGCTACAGTGCCTGCAGATGTGCACTACTCATTGGGTTCCTCAATAGTCACAGAGAGAAGCAGGGACTTTCAGGGCATAATTTATCTGACTTATCTGAAACATTTATTTTTCAATGGGGTGAATGTCACGTAAGTCTTCATTTCTTTGAAAGGGTGCCTTGAATGATTGTTTCAGATGCAGTTATCCATACTAAATCAGGTCTGAATTCCACCTTATCAGGCTTGCAGAAATGACTAACTGTGCAAAGTCGGGTTTGGAAAGCTTCGAAGGTAGTCAAAGGCAGGACAAGTCGACGCACCTTTTCTTAATGTGGCTGGAGGGAAATCTAGATAAATCTGTCAAGGAATTCTTGATTAGCTTCTGATATCTGGGTCACACAGCCTCCATATCACTGACTCAGCAGGTTTATGTACACAGTTACCATCTACTAGATCATCAGTAGAGATAAGTTAATTATAAAAGGATCTTAAGAGGCCACAAGGCTTATATTCATAATGCAGTGGTGCTAAATTTAAGAAATGGGTAAACAACTTACGTGGCTTCTGAAAAATTGCTAAATGTTTTGTAATCACTTCGGAAGTCCTAGATTCTGTTTATGTCTACTCTCAACTTTTTCAATAGCTTGCACCCAGTATGGTGTAAAAATTCACAGAATAACACCAGTTCTGGACCTATAGAGTTCATTTTAATCCTGTGTGAAGAAGTGGTCTTGATTCAACTAGAGCAGAATTAATCTCTGCCAACTCCAGATGATCACCGTGTGGACGCCCATTTTGAGCTGATCCTTTCGCATCACTTGGAACATGTCCAGCCTTAGTTAAGGCTCTCATTGGCAGTGAAGAAGATGTCAGTTCTGGAGCTTTATTCCCCTGTTTACCTTAAGATCAAATAAATTTTATATTCCAATTGCTTGTTCCACTCCACTGACTCTTAACAGTATATAAAGCAACTAGCTTGGTATGTGGCAGAGATCAAAGGTTAGATGAGTTAAATCCTATCCAGGCTGTATTTCTGTTTAATAACAGAGAGGACAAAGATTAAAAAGTGTAATTCTGTTCCCACTGTAGTTAGAACTTCTAAGCCAGGATGGGTGAATGTGGGAAACACCATAACACTAGAAAGAAAATCAGAATATTTTCCTTTCAATCAGTTTTTTGTTTCTACTTTCTGTTTTATCTGACAGCTTTCTTACCAAGACTTTAAGAGCCTGTTTCTCATTTAGGAGCTGGATATCATGAAGGCATTTTACAGAACCTTTCCTAAGTTTATTGGGGATCTTTATCACTGAATGATTAGATCCTTAGTACTGCATGCCAAATCCTCTTCAATTTAAAAAGTGCATTGGCAGTTTTTATTTATTGTATTAAGAAATATGTACTTAGAAATATGTTACTCGTGATCAACGAAAATGCTTCCTTCAGATCCTGCCGTCATCCATTAGTTTGTTCTTTCAGAAAGTTTAGCTTGTTATCATTAGCTTTATATACAGCTTGGAGCACGTCTTTAAACCACTCACAGCTTTCTCCCTAAATCACTTCAAACCTATCATTCATTCTGTCCCCTGTCCCCTTTCAGTTATTTGGATGCCCCCTTGAAGGAAGATTATGTTTTCTTGGGTATAAATTACATGTTTGTTTACACTGAGCACGATGTTGATATTTATTTGTTTTCTTTATCGTGTAACTGATTTAAGCACTTGGCGCAGTTTGGGAATGAGCGTTCCAAATGGCATCGTTGATCATTTTAATTACTTTGCTGTTGTCTTTCAGATGTCTCATGCAGCCACTAGTGCCTTTTGTCGTTCTATTAAGCTGCAGTGTGAGCTTTATCCCTCCAGAGAAGTCGCTATCTGCTTGGACCCCTACTGTGGACTTGGGTTTGTCCTCTGGTGCCTCTGCAGGTGAGGTTTCTCCTCAACCTTTTGATATACCTTTTACATTGTATTGTAACACACCAAAACCGATGATGTGAGTGATAAAAGGATGGGAAGAACAGACAGTACCTCTGGCACTGACATAGGCAACTGGAATTGCTGAAAGCTGTATGGAGAGTACTGTATGGAGAATATGCTTGCTCTGAGCGGGGCATGGCCATAGGTGTTTAGACTTAGGAGTGCAGAGCACCAACACAGCTGCTCATTGACCTCCTGCTTTTTTACTGCTGGTTCTGCGGAGTCTTGCTCGGTTTATTTGATGAAGACAGCACTCTGCCGATGTTACCTTAAGGAAGTGATTTCCTGGCGTCGTTCTCTTTGTTCTCTAATCAGACAGCCCTAGTAGATATCGGGGACGTCCTCATTTGTGGGGCTTACGGATGTGACTTTTGCAGAGACGTGGAAGTGTGTTTTCCTGCAGAGGGATGCTTCTATGGCAGTAGCAGAGCTATCAGAATAGAACATTTCCAGTGAAATGTGAATAGCTCTTTTTGTTAATAAGACATTTTGAAATTTAACAGTTCTGTCAATCTCCATACTCCAGGGAAGTTACAGTTCAGCCCTGGAAGGAGTTCCATCAATATGTTTTTTATTTTAGCTGGGTTGATGCAGATGCAGAGGAGAAGAGCTATGGGAGTGTTAATGGAGCACATTTTTATGAAGGCATCTTAGAGTCACAGTAGCCTGACGTCTTTGCTTCCTCCGTAGAAAGTTCTTTGATATTAGCAGTACTGGTATTCTTACTTGCTAAAAGGAAGATAATGCAGGGCAATAAACATACTCTGGATAGAATTTACCAATATACTCAGTACCTGAAGGAAGAATTATTTCATAACAACTGCAGCAATTTGGTTTCAGCAAGTGTTGTTTATTTAAAAGTAGGCTATTGGCCTGTTTCATTGACCTTTTAAAATATTCATTATTATATATATTAAATGGGGCAAAGATTAACAGTATTATCTTATTAATTCTTGATCAGCCTTTATTGACTGAAGCTATACCTTTTCTAATATTATTTCAGATTTTACATAAGGATTAGAGCTTTCTTTATTTTGAAAAATCATTTTATTTCAATGTCTTGCTTCCCCAACACAAAAATAAAAATATTGAGGCTGCAAAAAACCTCAGAAAATCTTTCCGAAATTTTGTGATTTTAATTAAATCACTCCATAGAAATTAGAATTTTAAAATGTTGATTTTTTTTTTTTTTTTTTAAAAGTCAGTTGAATATTTCTTATATAGACTTGTGTGTTCCAGCATGCCCTGGTGTCAACACCGTTAGGCCTTTGCTCTGCTTGGAACTAAGCCAAATCTGCTGTGGTGCATTTGGTGAGACAAAGAAGGACGGTAGAGCACCGTAGGAGACTTCCACTAAAGAGTGTATTATCGTATGGCATAATGTTGGGACATGGAGTGTCAAAGAACATCTTCTATGCAATATAAGGAGCTGTAAAATACAGATAAATGTTGACCTCTGCAAAACCCAAGTAATTTGCAGTGCCCACGACTCTCCTGAATACAGAAATTCTGGTTTCCTCCAGAACCATATTTGCAACAAATAAGTATGTGCTTCCCTTAGGTCCTTCCCAATACTGATAGCGTTCAGCCGTTTAGAAGGAAAAAATTCTTTATGACTGGCAAGTGAATAAAGCAGCAAACCTTTGGGAGAAAGCAATCAAGGTCTGTACCCCCCTGTAGCTTATAGAAAGACTAGAAAACTTTAAACCATTTTGAAAGACGAGAAAGGAAACAAGGGTGCTGAAAGAACTGAGATCAGGCCAGCAACACTCTAATCTTATGAACCATCCTGTCAGTCTCTTCTCTGCCACTGATCCCCTGTTCCTATAAAACCAGAAAAATTGCAGGCTGCTTGGACTGCGACTGTCAATTAGATACAGCTTCATTAATTCCTCTTACAAACTTTATTTCCCTTTCATTGCTGTTTTAGAAATGAGTGTTATTTCATGTGATAGCAAAAAATACATCCTGGAAGTTATTAGACTCTTCCTAACTTAAAACTTCGCAACTTTGCATTTTACTCTTGGTAGTCTAGCATACCCAAATCCTCCCCAACATTTTACAGCCCCGATTTCTGCTTCAGAGGGTTCTACTATAAAGTAGTGATTGTCTGTCATCACTCCTGTTAACTCAGTTAATTCTTCTAATCACATATGGAAATGGAATTAGTTCTTCAATTTTTGATCAGCTAGGGGGTTTTGAGAGTTAAATGGCAACTCTTAGTTTTAGGAGCCCAGCAGGGAGAGAAAGCAACCTCACGTGCTGGTGCAGTTAAAACGGCAAGTACATTTTAATCCCTTTATTTACTAGACCGAAGGAAACATTGACTAAGGAATGAAAGAAGAACTAACATTTTATCCCCGTTGTAGGTGCTTAGACGTTGTACTGGCCTGCTCCACTGCGGTGCCCCAGAATGCCCCATTCTGTGAGGTCAAACTACTTAGGAAAGCTGCTGGAGCAGGGAGCCAGCCCTTTGGTAAGTTTGGAATATATTGCATAGTTTTGCAAAGTTTTTAATTTTTAAAAAATTTATTATTTTATGGCCTAAAGGGTATAAAATAATAAAGAAAAGAAACCTTGCAAAGCAGAGCAATACATTTAAAAAAAAAAAAAGGCATTTACCACGTTCCCTCTAAACTGGCTGCATGCTCCAGCAGGGTTTCCTTGGAACCTTTGTTATCATTGAACAGCACATCCTGGGTGTGGTGAGAGTCATCAGACCCATGTGAGTTCACAAACCCCGAAGTTCCTAATTTTAACAGATTCTTCTTAATGACTCAATAAAAGAATACATTGGTTTTGCATTTTTCTCTGTAATAATCTCATTTGTCCATTCTGAGAGGGCAATCCTAGTATTCTGACTTGTGTTGCATTGCTTTTTAAAATGTATTACATTCTTTAAAAGAAAAAAAAATTCAGTGCCCTCCAATGTAAAAAAATCAATACTAAATCCCATTGTTCGAAAATGCTTCCTGAAATTAAGACGTCCCTGTCTTAATGCTCTCGCTGTGGGGCAGAATAGAGCATTCGACCGTTCATTAGTGAGGATTTACTTAATTGATGGTTGCTTAATAGAATAAGAATTTTCCCTCCGTTTTAGCCCAGCTGAGACAACCCATACTGCAGTTGTGCTTTTACTACTGGAAGATAGAATTGTCCTTGCTGAAATTAAAATTAACTACGTTAATGATTTTAAACAAAATTTATAGATACTCTCAGAAACTGAGATTGTAATAGTGCAAGTCAGTAAGACTCAGACTGGACCAGAGGAACTGAATATTCCAGTCCACAGTGGCCACATAATAAATAGCGTCAATGCTGTAAAATAGTCCTGGGAAGGCTTTCCAGGTGAGGTGCGGTGAAATGGCTTTCTCCTGTCCTGCACCTGCTGTCTCTGCTCCATAGCCACAAGCTGAAGTCCCCAGTGGTGCCACTGGTAGATTCTTCAGCAAGAGACTCTAAGGTTTCTTATTAACCAGACGGGTGGAACTGTGCAAGCAGTAAGCACAGAATTGCAGCATTAACTGCATTTTAGAAAACTTCACTGTGCTAGGACTCGTTAATTATTGATAGGTTTCTTAGGCTGAGTCGAAGATATCTGGCAGGCATGAGCATTTCACCCGATTTCCAGCCCATTTGTAGCAAATTAAAGGCAAGACTGCGTAAAGAAGCCTAAATGCCACGTCAGAAAAGGAGAATTCTGACTCGGGAAGTGAAGGATATGAGCATAAGCATCTCTGGTGTGTTTTGCAAAGTGCATAACTGGGGCTGGAGGAATGTAAAGTTGTGTCTGCCCACACAGTGCCATGTGCCCATTTCCTGTGGAGCCTTTAGCCAGTGGCGATTTGTGGGAGAGGCACTTTGCATTTTTTCCACATTACAATACATCTGTTCAACCCGCCTCACGTCTAGAAGGTTCAAGGGTAGCTGAAGGCCCCGAGTTCTGCAGAGCGAGTTCCGCACTGCGTTGACAGACTCACTCCACTGGCTCTGTAGACCTCCCTGTGCATGGTGGAGTAACTGGGGCAGGAGAGGTGGTGCTAAGGCACCACCTGACTGGTGTTCAAGTCTGAGAAATGGCTTATAAATACAAACTGTGCTCTAATGAATGGAGACGTATGCATTTAGCCTGCCTTAGGATGTCTCTAATGCTGGTGCCAACAGAAATGGCACTGCTGTGCATGTGGCATCTTCCAGTCAGCCTCAGGCTGCGCGTTCTCTATGCGGGGCAAGATGGCCATCTCCCTTTGTTAATTCAATACAAAATAGAAACAGTGGCCAAATTTTTAAAACTTTCTCAAGTGCTTTAAATATTTAGACAAAGGGGCTTTGTGTTGAAATGGTCTTGAGCACTCTAGTTCCACCAAATGTATGATTCTCACTCCTGGTGGTGCTGAATGATGTGCTTGTGCACAGGAGCAGTCAACAACGTGCTTCCCAGTGAGAAGTTACACGACAGTTCAGAAGTGCCTGGGAGCAACCTGGATCCATGTTAGAAGGCTTCTCATGTGAGGCTCAGAGACTGCTGAAACACATCTCTGAAAGGAGAGGTTAAAGCCTTTTGCAGACTTGCCAGTAATAAGTTCAAGTTAACCACTGGCTCTCATTCTGGGCAGACAGCGCTGTCCCAGAAGGTGGTGCAGGCACTACAGGGACAAAATACCGGCATTTCACTGTGAACCAAAGGCATAGGGCTAGCTGACTGGGGTACCAGCACCGGAGCTTGAGTTAAACCACGGCGCTGGGTTATGACACCGCTCTCACCAGCTCCCGGTACTCTGATGCGGAAGTTTTAAAGACTGGACCTATTCTCAGCAGCAGAAGCCTATCAAGATTTAGGGGTGAGTTCTTTTCCTCTCTGGAGAAATCTATGTGCCCTACACAATAATGCCTTTTGCTGTACATTGGTTAAACTTCTTAGTGAGTTATCTCTGTCTCTCTAGTATCGATTGCTTGTCTGCCTACCATGTGCCATCATGCTGTTAGTGCACTGTATGCCAGCTGGCCATCTTTGGACCCTGCAGCTGGTGTGACATCCTTTACTTGTTCTTCAGAAGCCCCTTTTTTTTGTGTGTAGTGAGTCTTCAGGAGAAATGAAGATCTAATTTTGGCCCAAGTCCTGTGAAGCCTAGGTCTGACATATGCCCATTCTTCTCTGTGGCCACTACCATCCTTCCTACAAGTTCTGGCCCAGATGATTGTGAAGGCTTTTCCCAGTCCCGTTCAGGTTCCCTCAGCATGCAGACTCTTTACAGACTTTGAATTCTGGGTAACTCAATTATTTCAGGCTCTCCCAAATGCCCAATTCCCTTGTCTGTCCCTCATCACTAAATGCCACGTATCATCTGTAGAAGTGCAGAAACTAAATGCATATACTTACGAGACTCAGCAGTACCTTCCTGCCTCCTGTAGTTAAGCAGGAAACAGCTCATATCACCTGAGGAGGACAGCAGAAGGAAGGGCAGTGGCGGATCAGTAGCCTGCCAGGATGCAATTGCAAATTTCAGTTACCATTTGTCAGCATTTATTGCCCTGCTGAAATTTCTGGAACTATAACAAAACCTCAGACTTTACTGTTAATCTCTCTCAGCACAACGTGGGGTAAATCTTTGGTCCAGTGGAACAGATAAGTGCCAAGGTGTCCTTCCAGGCATCTCTGTATGCTGCCAAAACAGGCTGCCAGGCAGTGAAACTGGTGTTGTGATCAGACGGTACCGCCATACCAAAATACATCCTGGTGCATTTAACTGGAGTGTTCATGTCCTTGGGCAGCCCTTGCTTAGTGCAGGCAGACAAGGCTCTCGCTTACTGCCCAAGTCCAAAGCTTTGACCACCACATGAATACTCTTTTTTTGCCCCTCAGGGAAGACAGCATTTCTAAAAGGAGACCTCCCACTTCTGCTACCACTGCATTTCACTCTGCCTCTGCATCCTAAAAGTCGTTACGACAAGATAATGAAGGAGTGCTCCGTAGTAGTCGCTCTCCTTTTTTGCTTCTTTTCTGACTACTCCTTTTGCATCTTCTAAAAATGGTGGAGACTGATAAATAGATGTTGTCCTGGTTTGAGCTAGAACAGCACCAATTCTCTTCAGTGATGTTACTTTTCAGCTCAGTCTCTTCTAACTGCACTTTCTGAAGTTAATGGCGTATTTTTGCAGACTGTCTCCTTCTAGCAGTGATAACACTTGGTGTTTACAGTCACTACCAGGGATGGGTGTGCAGAATGGCTCTTGCTTACTCTTGCTCTTGTGCAGACCAAGGTCACTGCTAAATCCTGTGTGCCACGTTGGGGGTGCAGTAAGGTAGAGGGGAGGAGTGCACCTGTGGGGAGGAGTGGACAGGCAGGTGGACCTAAACTGACCAACAAGGTATTCCATTCCATTCCATCCCATCCCATATATGTCATATTCGATATAAAGCCGAGGAATCACAAGGGTCAAGCCTTCTTCCTCAATGGCCAGCATCCAAGGAGGACTCTGTCCGTTCTGCCTTCAATCCCAATCCATGCATTCCTGAATCCAGTTACAGAATCCAGCTCCTGAACTCGGTTCCTGTCTGTCACTGAGTCCAGGCTGGGACTTCCCCAGCACCTGCCTGTATCTCGGTAGGGACCATATCTAGCTTTATCCAGCATTTACAAAGCAGCTTTCCACAAGTGCAGTGTGTTCAACCACGTGGTCCTCTTCTTAACTGTTGGCATCCATACTAAGCAGACACTGTCTAACATCTGGTTGAAATCACCAGAGTGGTAGAAATGTTTCAACCAGCTATACAAGAGAGCATCTTTTTTTTCTCGGCTTCTCTCCATCAGTACATTGCTGATATGCAGCTTCTCAGGGGTTAACATGGAAGTATAAAGTCTGCAAATTTGCAAGGATATATGGCTACCAGGAATGTTTTGTTGCTTGGAGTGGTTCACAAAACCTGTATAACGGTTCTGAGATTGAGGTGAGCCAGCTTATGAGTGACATTGCGGTGGCCAGCTGCTGCATGAACCACTTCAGTTGAGGAACTGGCACATTCACCCCAGAAACATCGACTTGGTAGTTCTTCTCCTAGCTCCACCAACTCTTCTAGCAAATCAGATGGTAAGCATGAGTTATTAAACCACACCTCGGTAGGCAAAGGCTGTGGTGGTCATCAAGTTGCCAGCATGGTATCATATTTCTGTAGGTTTATGTGCTGTAGACAGGAGCACACATCTGAGGATCTGCACCATAGAAATTTTCCTTCCTGATACCTATTTCCCGCTGATCTGCAGTTTAATTCTCAGTATTTCTGAGTCATTGGAAGAGTCAGAAAAGGTGCTAGCAACATTTTCATTTATTTCTGTCTAATCAGAGTGATTTTTTTTGTTTTTTAGTCAAAAGTCTGATCATACGAGTGTTTGTTTCCCTCAGTCTGGAGAAGATGGGGTTATTCTGCATCCAAGTCCTCATGCTTTGCTGCAGGGCTGCTGGTGAGAGGTTAAGAGCAAACACAAGTATCTTTCTTACTTGTCCAGCAGAAGTTGATCAAGAGAGGGAGATAGTTCACCCCTACTCCTTGGTGTTGCTGAGGGAGAAAAGATTTGTCTTTGGTAAAAATTTTATTCCCTAATGCTACCATTTTGGACTATTAGCTGATGAAATGCACTTGGAATAGATTTTCTGTCCAACTGAAAACAATGCAGCTCTTTTCTCCCTTATTACTGTGGGGTTTGTGTGGGCGCTTTTCAGCACAGGAATAAAGTTTGTTCCTTTGTTTTTATTTTGGGATGTTCTGCCCAGTTGAGTAAGTGGCACTTAAGGGTTCTCAATGTGGTTCTGTGTAATAATGCCCCCACATTTGATCCCCTGGCAGCTTGTTTATTACTGTGCAGATTCTTTTTTCTCCTGATACTGGTTGCATCAACTAGAGGAGTTCAGGGCTGGGAGGAAGGGTTTAATGCGGAATCTCTGTATAACATATTCATACAGATTGGAGCCCATCCCAGTTCTTACTCAAATGGTTACAGCTTTCTGTTTGTAAGCATCATGTAATTACCAGACAGATCACACACCTTGATTGTTTGTGGGGCCCTAACTTTAAGTTTGTGAAGAACTAAGACTTTTTGGTCTTCTCTGAAAAACTGAATGTAATCAGCTGAGAAAGAAAGAGTGAAGTAATATTTATAGTAAAAACTGTTACTACTCCCTAGCTGGGTTTGATGTGTCACGTGAGCACAGGGCATACTCCTTTCAGGCTTGGGTACCTTTGCCAACATCTCTTTTCACATGTTTATGAAGCGTATGCTCGAGGTTCAGTCACACTTTATTCTGATTCCATAAAAGAAACATAAAAGCATAATGTTTCCTTTGACCGTCCTGTGCTATGGTCATCATGTCGGCCGTATCCAAGAACATGTCCCTTCGTGGCAAGTCCCTGGTCACGAGTCATCAAGAGTGGTGTAACTGTGGGCAAGCAGTCAAAGATAAAATTTTTGGTGTATGATAGATTAAATTGTTTGAACTGTGGTTCATCTATATTCCATGACATCCTCTGGCTCTTAATCCAGCAGAGACCTAAACTATTTGAACTATTAACTGCCATTGTGGCTGGACTTGTACACGTTTTATGCCTTTATCACACCAAGAAATCCAGTCACACAAACCTTGGTCTAAATTGCACAACTTTTGAAAGTACTCTCATCTGAGTTTGGAGGGAGTGGGGGCACTCGCTCACCAAGGAGGGAAGCTGTGTGAGCAGCCCGTCTTCAGGAATTGCAAAGGTGTGTATCTTCTTCCTAATGTCAAGTGTTACAGAGACGCTCATATTCCATTTGAGCGTTCCAATAACGTGCCATTTTGTGTCTTACTTCTGGCACTTAGATTTGAAAACATACCCTTTACTTTACCATGCTGGCATTTCAAGTTTTCAAGTCAAAAATGAATTTCTCTCGTGCATCATTCATCTCGGAGGCTTTATGGTCCTTTCTCAGAACTTCTGTGATTCGGGGGTTTTATGCTATGACCGTTCCATTTTGAAATATCTACAAATCACAAATTAAGATGTGAGGGAACTGTAAAATTGGTGGTAAATCTGCCTGTCTGAGATGAGTGAACAACATAGGACCCACAGGAAATAAAGACATCAAATTGGGAATATTTTTTTTCCTTGGGGAGAATCTTGGGTACCAGAGAAATTAGCTCTGACATAATTGTTTCCTTCAGGAACCCTGATAAGTGTCTTTTCTCAGTACTTATGCTCACTGGGTAACCAGTGAAGAAGAGATGTCGTATATTTGGGTTTTAAAAGTTCATAAAACTTTCACAAGAAGAAATTTAAAGTCACAAGGGTTTTTAAATTGGGGGCAGATTTACTTCCTCGAAAATGATTGCAAAGCACTTGCTTGCCTCAGCAGGAGAGAGGTTATTTCCATATTAAGCAATTGAGTACACTTTTAATCAAGGTATCTTAAAATGCTAATTACTCAATCTGAATTATTTGTCAGCAACACATAATTTCTGTTGATATTATAATACTGTTTATTAGCACCATTAATAACCAAGCTATTTTGCTCTCCAGTACAGTTCTAACAGCACAGGCCATGGGCATATTGAGTAAATTAGTATTTTAGGAGCCTGCGGTTCTGCCTGCAGTCCTCATGATTCCTCACAGACTCTGAAGGTATAGCAAAAAATGGAGTTAAACTGCATGTTAGCTATTGGACATGTAGAGCACTGCAAGACATTACATGGTTCATCCAGTGCTGTAGTAAGCTTTCTATTCTAGCACCCCATAGCTTGTAAACACCTGTGGACACGGGCATTTAGTGTGTGTTAACGACTCTTGTGTCTTTACAGCGTTTATTCAGGACACCAGTCTATTTTGATTCCTCCCTCAGAACTGGAGACCAATCCCGCTCTGTGGCTTCTTGCCGTGAGTCAGTACAAAGTGAGGGACACTTTTTGTTCCTATTCGGTCATGGAGCTTTGTACCAAGGGACTTGGTTCGCAAACAGAGTCGCTGAAGGTGAGTAATTCTGCTGTGCTGCACACCCTGTCTTCTGCACGGTTTGAGAGCTTTCCCTGCCTTCAGTGGCTGTGCTAGATGTTTGCAGCGAGGAGAAAATCATCAGAGAGCAAGGGCAGCTTCCACAGAAACCGTGTTACTCCTTGCCAAAGGCTATATATGAATATCAGTCATTCTCTTTCAGATCACAAGGCTTTTAAACAGCGAGGAAAGGCTTTTGTTTACCTAAGCGTTTTGATCTGTGTTGCAGTCTCTGTCGATAGGCAGGTGTTGGAAAACAGAGGTGTAAATGTCCAAGAGGCCCAAGGAGTATTATATTGTATGTTATGTTTTATGAATTCCCTGATTATATGAAGTAGTAGTTTGGTTTTGACCCTTGTTAAATAATCCTGTACTTAAAAGTACTGTATTGTTGCAACTGGATTGTCCTCATTGGCGTGGGGGGCAGGTGTGGTATCTCCTTTTTTTCCCTCCATAATTAAAAGCCAGGTAGCCAGTTACATTTCTGAAACCATCTAGAATTTCCAGTATGCTACTGAAAAAAAAAATTAGAGCTTGGGATACTGGTGTTTATGATGTCTCCAGCCCTTACCATCCTCACATAATAATTTCCTAATCAGTTTTTCCAAGGCTAGACACTGCTTTCTATTTCCTATTATTCACTGGCTTCCTGAATTAATATTGAGAAATAGCATTCTCTCCTTTCAGAATTAGCATACCCATCCCTTCCTACATGCTAACGTTGAGATGACAAGCAAGTATGTTTGCTCTTCTACAGCTGTTAGCCTGTCATCTGGCCATCCAGCCTCCAGGAAAGATGGAAATTATACTGGCACCTTAGCCTCTATTCTGCTGTTCCTCTTGAATCATAACACCTACGTAATACCCTTAAATAGTACTGACTGTTTTTCGTTAAATCTGCCCGTTTGTGGCTTTTGTTAATTTTAGGCAAGAGGACTGGACCTTTCACGTGTACGGACATGTGTAGTAGTGGCCGAAGAACGACCTCGGATAGCTCTTACTCAGTCATTTTCAAAATTATTTAAAGACCTTGGTCTCCACCCACGGGCTGTCAGCACATCGCTTGGCTGTAGAGTTAACCTGGCAATATGTTTGCAGGTAGGATTTTTCACTCCTTAAGCTCAAAGCTGTTTTAAGAAAATGGTTTTCAGTAAGAAGC
This sequence comes from Bucorvus abyssinicus, assembly GCA_009769605.1. Classification (NCBI taxonomy): domain Eukaryota; kingdom Metazoa; phylum Chordata; class Aves; order Bucerotiformes; family Bucorvidae; genus Bucorvus; species Bucorvus abyssinicus. The sequence goes on from CM020028.1 coordinate 4,616,302, forward strand.
ATTTGTTATATTTCCTTTGGCTGCTTGGTTGTAGACGTATTAAGAAAATGAATGTAGTACTTAATGCTCTTGCATATACAGGTTGTAAATTTCTGTTACTTTGTCATCTATTCATCCCCCTCATGTTGCAGTCATAGCATTTATTCTGCCCATGAATGCAGTAATTCAGAAAAGCGCATGGTAGTGACAGAATGCGTGTTCTGTACTCCAAAAATAGCCTTTAGTCGTGTAATATAAAATCCCGTTTCCAAGTGCTTACTTTAGTAAGCCAAATGGATTCCTTCTGTTTATAAAATAATTGCAACCATTACTTAGTTAACTAGATATGTATTTTCTGCACACAGTTCATTGCTTACAATGGAAAATTAGTTTGCTACGTCTCCTTCATTCTGATATTGAAGCGGGTACCCAGGGATAATACAGGATTTAACTTTCAATCTCCAGGTATCTATTGAGTAATGATTTTAAGGACAGATGGAGTACTGTAGCTATATGGTCTGAATTTCTGAATAACTTCTAGGTTATCACCCAGCGACAGCTACACCAAACAGATGGTTTTGGGCTGATCTATAGTATATTATCATATCTTTTAGGACTCTGAGTGATGGACGTTAACTTCCCTTTTTATAAGGTGTTCAATTTTTAACTAATTTTGCCTTCTTTCTCGTTTAAACTTATCTGGCATTAGATTTTGGCATTTTTTATTTTATTTCATTTTTCTAATCTAGAATAAAGAATCTAATTTCTATCATGACTCTAATCTTAGTCTTTGATAACCATTTCCTGATCTGTGTCTCATTTTTGTGACTCCTGATCTCTTTCTGTCCTTCCAAATCTGGTTTCAAAACTTCACATATTAGTCCTGTAATAATGCCACGGGTATCCTAGTCAGATGTAATATGATTTCTGACTTACTTAATAATCTTTTTAAGTAATACAAGAACCATCATCTGCATTGCCAGCTGCTTTGGCTGGGACATTCTTTATCCATTTGGTCACCTACCATATCTCTAACCTCTTCAAAGTCACTGTCTCCCCAGTAGAACTTGCCTGCACTGTATATGGGACATCCCATATTTCAAATCCGGCAGTTACCTCTGGTTTACATTAAAGGATTTCTAGTACATGTAACATGCATAATTGCTTAGGTGTGGAAGCTAGAACAGATCTTCTCAGTGACTCTGCAAATAAGGCATTTGTTATTCTTTTCTTGAATGTAAATGTAAATACTTCTACTTTATCCGAAAAATGTGACAAATACAGGTTATGGCTTCAGCACAGACCAGAATGTCTGTGTGTTATGTCTGCCTTAGCCTCTTGCCCTGTTCAACATCACTAAAGAATCCTGGTTTTCATCAGACCATAGCTAAAAGTGACCTTGTAGTTCAGCGTGTTACCAGAATACGAACACAGGGGGTGTGCCGCGTCTCCAGTCCTGTTTGCTTTCTCTCTGAATACCAGCAAGAGTATCCCTTCAGCCCCGGGTGACTTTAATTATTATTATCAAACAGGTGGCACGGCAAAGCTGAGCAGGGTTAAAAGTCATTCTGTGTCCCAGAGGTAGAGTTCTTTAGTTCAGCATTCTGTAATTGCCACCGTAAATATTCTCCGGGAATAAAAGTTTAAGAAAATCTCCTGTAGTATCAAAAGCAGCATTTGAATCTCTCAAAACCGGTTTGCCCCGATAAAACTTTGTAAGTCGTCTTGAGAGAAAAATACATTTTCTAGGTTAGAAACACCTTTGAACTCAAGCAGGATCTTCTTCCGGTTTTTTGTCATGGACTTGATACAAAAATCAAAATATCTTCTGCCGAATGTTTCTTTGCAAAATACAGGCCTCTTCATTTCTTCCTCCGTGTCCAGAGTCCTGGGTGATGTCAAGGCAGAGAAGACGACGCAGAAAACATCTAGGAAGTCTTTAGGCCCTCCCACCTGAGATAGAACAGTGTGATGGCACCAGTTTAGACCAGTCAGCAGGTGCGGGTTGGTGTGCTTTCCCAGGCAGCAACCCAACTGAGCGTAAACACTTGTCTGGCAGGGGCACCACAGACAGCAAGGACGCTGCTTTCCCGTGAGTGGGAAGGGTAAACAGAGGAGAAAGAGATGAGCTGGGTTGCTCGTTAACAATATTTTTCTAAATTGCTCCTGTTTCTTTAGCCATTTTGAAGTGCTCATGGGATGTCTTTTACAGAGGAGGGGGAGGAGGGACGTGATGGCATACCTTCGTGGCTGACTGTGCTGACTTTCCTGACATATCAGGATGGGACCTGTCAGATCCCCCCTAGCAGCTATGGTGGAGCTACTTCTGAAAAATAACCGAACTTCTCTGGTTTCTTGTCTTGGAGGGACCAGACATGAAGGATGCTGTAGGTAACAAGGACAAATTAGTTGCAGAAGTTCGTTTGCCCCTAATGAAATCTCCATTTCAGGCTTGCAGTGATCTCTGGACTGTTCATGGTGGCAGCTTCTCTTAGAAGAGAAGTCATTTGTTCAGGACAAATAATAAAACCAGGGAACGACACTAAGCAGCAGTAAGCCAGGTTCAATTTCCAGGTATGCCTTGCAGAAAGTAATACTGTACTGGGTCTGCCTGGAATGGAGTTAACTTTTTTCATGGCAGCCCATAGGGAGCATTGTTTTGAATTTGTGACTGAAAGAGTGCTGATAGCACGCCGGTGGTTTAGCTCTTGCTGAACAGTGCTGCACAGCATCAAGGCTTTCCCCATTTCTCGCTCTGCGCGCCACATCACCCCCCCACTGTCTCTAGCAAGTTGGCTGGGGGAAAGCCTTGGAGGGGCCACAACCAGGAAAGCTGTCCCAAGCTAACCTGGAATATCCCATACATATAATGTCATGTTCAGTATTAAAAGAAAGAAAAGGTCTTCCAAAGCGGCCATTGCTCAGAGGCTGGCTGGACATCGTTCTGCTTGTGGGAGGTGGTGAATGATTGCTTCTGCATCGCTTGGGGTTTTTTTTCTCTTCCCTTCACTCATTAAATTGTCTTCATCTTGACCCATGGGTTTTCTTGCTTTTTTCCTCCTATGCTCTTCCCTGCTCTTCTTCTTCTTATGCTCTTCCCTGACCTGCTGTGAGGGAAATGAGTGAGCGGCTGGGTGAGTACTTAGTTGCCGTGTGGGTCAACCCACTACAAGCGTGCCGGAAAACTGAATATGCTCAGAGAAACTGGAAGTCCTAATCGGCATGGAGTTAGGCTGTATTTTTGCTTGACTGTGTATGTCTGCCTTTTGGTTGTGTTAACTCCTTAGCTGAAGTTTGCTTCTTAGATGGTTCTTTACAGAAATTCTTGAAAGAGTTATTGAACCGAACTGTGAAAGTGGATAACTCTCTGAAGAAATACTATTAATGATACTGACTGTGAATTTGAGAACAGCACAGAATGAGAGCCTTGAGTGAGGTGATGAGCAGCCTGGCTGGTTGTATAGCTTAGTGTCAGGCTTCATTGAGTTCTACTAAGATGCTGCGTCTTTGTCTATAGGACAAATGAAAAGCAATGCACTGTCTGAAGAGTGCTGTGGCTGGAATGCAGAGAAGCCATTTCAGAACAGGCTATATTTAGTAACATTACCCTTTCGAGTGGAATGGTTTTTGAAGCATTTAAGCCAAGGGTAGTTTGGCAAGTTTTAAAGAGGTTTGAAAAATTACTGAAGATATAACATACAAGCATCACTGCAAAACATGTCATTTTGATAGAGAATATAAAGATACAGAATTGCGTCCTTTGAAGCATCTGGTAGTAGACGCTGCCAAAGACAGGATACTGAATTCAACTGAATGCTCTTTCCAAATGGTCTGGAAGTTTATGGCTAGTGATATTCCAGAATAGATTGCAGGATATTCTGTTTCCTGGGCTGAGGAGCAGAATGAATTTTAATCCCTAATCAGCAATGTTCCTGAAATTAGCATTGTCTTCAGTACGTTCCAGAAATGGCTCGTGATTTCTGGATTCTTCACAGTCAATAGCATCTGCCGTTGCTTTTTTTCTTCCAAGTTGTGTCATCCATGCGATAGCATGTGGTCTGTAGAATACCATCTTCCACGGGGATAACTGTGATCAAGCGTATTCTACGGTCTTTGTAAAATATGTATCTACTAATCACTTTTCTAAACATATCTCAATACTCAGCTATTGACCCTTACCAGCAAAAAGCCTGTCCAGGCTTTCTTCTCTATGGGCCACCTCTAACACAACTTGTGTGTGATCTCTGAGACCTTCTTCACTTCATTTCCAGTTTTTTGGACCAATGTGAGACTCAAGTGTTTCAGTGGGAAGGTATCCTGATTTTGCCAAACAGCTTTTACTGTTGTTCCCTGCTCCGAAAAAAAGAAAAAAGGGGGGAAGGGAGGGGTTATATGTACATTTATGTGTGTGTGTCTGTGTGTGTAAAAACTTCATAGCAGAATTTGATCTTTTATTAAAGATTACTTTTAAAAGCAAATCTTTGTAATAATCCCATTGGTACAAAGGAGCCTTAGTCTACCAGATGGTATTAATTTAAAGATTAAGATCACTGACAGATTAATGCATTGTCATGTGTATTAATTTCCTCTCAAATTTAGAGCAAATTTCTCTTTTAACCTAGTCATTTTGGACTAGATTTTTAGAGGTGTGCTTTTGAAATGAAATAATTCTCTCCATCTTTAGGCACATTAATACCATTAATATGTGACCTTTTCTGGCTGTGTAGTCACAGATAACGGTCCAGGGATTTCTGAGATGAAAAGATTGCATCCAGCGTGTTTTAATTCTCATTAACTAGCATCTTAGCATTTGAGAGAGAGAAAAATAGATATGAAAAGTAGCCTGCTTCTTACAACAGCACATATGGTTCCCTAGGATTTTAGCTAATTTCCATTTAAACATTTGAAATAAATATTTTAATTTTATTCAACCCACTACTGAATTTCATTTGAGGAAAAACTTCTAGAAGTTGTTAATTTTCCTCAGTTAACCCTGAAAATGTACTAACAAATCTGCCCAAGGTAGGATGGGAGAGCAGGATTCACCGTGCTTCTTTTATGTCACCTCTAATTGAGACAGCAAGGTTAAGTGAGTTATCCAATATCCATCTATAGTCAGTAGAATCAAATAAATATTTCAAGGGAGAGCTTCATTCTGCCTATCTCAGGTGCCCATCTTGGGCTAGGATTCATCACCATCAGGAGATCCTTCCTTCCTTAGACTGTACACTTCCTTCTGTCATGGCTGAAGTTCTATGACGTGTCCTTCCCTCACTCTCTATCAAAGGGAACTTTGTTAGTAAATTTAGATCTTAATGTTTCTTTTTACTTAGTGATAGATCACACTTTTTGAGGCTCTTCCACATTAAAAGCAATGAGGGGCAGCTCTGCGAAGAGTGCACTTTATCAGAGGTGTGATTCACGCTTAGCGATGTAGTGCAGCTCTGGGTGAGTTCCCTCAGATTCTGTGTTTTCCCACCTTTACTATGAGTCGTGCCCTGAAGTTCTTTTTTTCACAGCTCCAGCTGCTGTGCTTACGTACGTGAGATTGTTAAGTGTACATCAAAAATTCCATTTCTGAGCATCACTGGAGCAGAAGTAGACTCAGAGTAAACATTGAGGCCACATCCTTAGCAAAACAGAACCAAACCCAACCCAACAGTTATTGGGAAGCAGGGGATAGCCTGCAGCTTGGCCTTTGACTCAGTGGAAATCAGGTGCAGGCTGAGTGCTGGTGCGTGGTCGTCCCTACCGCTGACTTGTTGGGGTAGTCCTCCATGCAGTTTTGACCTGCAATGTTTTCCTAGAGAATAAAAACCTGGCATATTGCAGAAGTTTGCACAGACCAGGGATGCTTCACTGGTGTCAGCCTGTGCATGGGCAGGAGATTTATTTAGTCCAAGGGGTGTGACTTATGTTGTACCTGTTTTCAGACAGAAAATGGCATTTTGCCCATTTTATTTCCTTGAACACTACCTAGCATGTCCTTAGTAAATACCAGATACAAGAGAAGTGATGGGTTTTTTCCTTTTACCATCATTACACATACTCTCTCTCTCTGTCTCTCGTAATAAATGAACACAGACAAATTGAGTCAGTCACTCTGGTCTTGGCTAAGACTCTGCTCCTTTTGAAACACTTTTGGAATATCGCAGCTGCCGCTGGCCACAGAAGGAAGATGCTAAGACTTCAACTGCTGTTTCTCAAGTCCTTCCTTAGTTAAAAGCCGTATGAGGCTCTGGTACTCCTGAAGTCTTCTCTGGACCTGCAGTATAGTCACAGGCAAGGAATTACATAATGGATTATGTAATCCCAGGATGGATTTCAGCAGTTCTCCTGCTTTCTTGAAGTTATAACTGCAGTGTTTCACCTGGATTATTAGTAATATTTCCATTTTGGGGCAGCAATGTAATAAGCAAATCTATCCTATTTTTTAAAATGCTTCATCTTCCCCTGCATCCAAAATAAACCTGTTCTAAGATGCTGCTGTGGCAGCTTCCCATCATCTTTAACTTCGCTGGAATTCAGAAGTTTGATGAGAGGGATATGGGATGCCTAGTGCTATCAGAACTGTTTATTTCCACAAGCTGTAGGGCAAGACCCACTGCAGCCACCTGGTGTAAGATGCTCCACGTGACAGTAGTGGATTAGGGCCAGTCACCTCTGTATTTTGTCTCGTTGCTGCATTATTGATCACAGTGCAGAGCTAATGGGGTTTTATTGGCTTTCAATTTTACTGTTCGTTATACGTATTACACTGTTTATCATAGCAAATGGACTAAGAATGAAGAATTACTGAACTATGAGGTTACTCCATTTAGTTATGGTCTTCTAGTAATAAGGTTGCACATGAAGCCTTGATTTTGTTTCACTTTAGGAGCAAGTTAATCTGTATGAAGCAAGGTGTAAGTACCTTTCTCCATTGTGTACTATTTTTTTTTCCCAAAAAGAGAGCTCGCTTTTGATTTCCAGAAGACATCACTCTTCTAGTAGCGAAATGGCAGACCTGGAACCCCTGTCTCAATGGATGTGCATTAAAATAGCAGAGCTATAATGTTTACTGACTTCACCAAAACAAACAAACAAAATCAGTGTGCTAGACACATGTTTTCCACTAACAACATTGTCTGTAGTGTCCTAAAACCATTTAAGTCTGTTTGTCCAAGGTTAGCAGTCTACAGCTGTCTCTTCTGTTGCTCTACTAAAATGTTGACACCTCATTTTTTACTTTTTTTAACCTTTAATGGTATAATGGTTAATTTGTAAGATTCCTGTATTTGACATTGTTTTTCTTTTTATTTTACTCTCTGCTTTTTGCATTCTCCTCTTTTTTTCTCCCACCCTTCATTCCCATTTTTTTATTATTATTTTCATCTTGTGTTACCTTCTTTCCTTCTCTCCCTCATCCCTGCTATTCCTGCTGCTATAGCCTCACAGGCTGGGGAAGCTGGCCGAGCAGGTAGGGGATTTTCATGTTCCCTCAATACCCACCTATCAGCTTCCAACAGTGGGACAGACTAGAAATTGAGTCTGGAGATTTGGGGATTTTCAGATCCTTCTATAAATTATAAATAAGTCCAGTATAGCTTTATCTGGATGCAGGTTTCATCAAATATTAGCTGTCTGTTTTAACTATTTCATTCACACTGAAAATAACAAATACCATGGCGATAGTCTTTGATTTTAAAACTTGACTTGACTGTTTCCATTATTTTATAAATCAATTCAGGTTTAGTTTTATTTTTAAAGATAACCAATTTTTCCTTGGTTTTGTTTTTTTTTCTTTTTAACATTGTATATATTTCAAATAAGTTCTCCAATCAGCACTAGTCTGTTACACTGCTGAGTTTACTAGTAGATTGAAAATCGTGTCGTTAATAGCTAGAGAGGATATCTATCATATCTCGTATTGTGTATAACAAGCTAAAGAGGCTAACATGCATGTGCAGCTCTATTATTCTTTTTCTCCTCTGGTGGTGGGTCACTATCAGTATCTGTACAGTAAGTATCAATTAGTAGTGGTAACTCTTTTCCCCTTTAGATACAAAAATTACCTATTTGTGGAACTCGATCGCAATTTTTAGTGCTCAACAAATGGTGGAACTACCAGCCAGCACTGCAGAAATGCAAAATTTAGCCCAAGACATTCCTAATGTGAAGAATTATAATCTATAATATATCCCAAACGGGACAGATCTCATTGGGAGTTGATGATGCCTGCTGTTTTAAGTAGTAAACATTTAAATAACTGACGAGGGAGTTTCTGCACCTGTAGATTACCAGAGTGAGGCGAATTTATCTGCTGAAAAGAACATTTCCAAAGTTCCAGTATTCCGAAATGAAGCTGTGCTTTTCTTTTAGCTTTCTGCCTAGCAGTGACGCGAAGTATGCAGCAGAGAAAAGAGCCCTAGCCTAGAGCACTGAGAATTCACATGATGTTCAGTGATGATGAGTTTGAAGTTTCGGTTAAGGGAAGACCATAGCAGGTTACAAAACTGCAGCAGAGCTGTGGGTGGAAAGGCCTGAAAGACTGTATCATCTCTGGATGAAAGGAAACTAAAATTAGTCTACTGCTTTTCAAGTAACTAAGTATTATGACATAAAACAAGGATTTAAATTATACAGTGGAAGACTGAAAAGGAAGAGAATAATTGCCTACAGACCTTCAGTCCACATACGTTCATGTCATGCGTGCTACCTTTACTATCTTTAGCTTCAAGTATATTCTCTGTTGCATGTATGGGAGACTCAGTAAACCATGCTTCACATTCTTGACCATGTGCTTCTGCCATTAAACTGTGTCTCCTCAGCAATTTCCGCGTTCCTTTTTATGGCAAAATGTGTTTAACATTTTCTGTATGTATCCACATGCTGATTACCTGGCCTTTCGTAGCAAATAAAAACCGTGTTGACATGTGTTTGGTTAAGTAGTATGGCCGCTCGGTGTTGTTCCGAACCCCAAGGTAACAAGTACCTGACGGTAGGTATGTATTCCAGTGCTATTTCTGATTCTGTAAAGCTGAGCTTCGGTGAAGAGCTTAAATATAACTTGTCATTTGATTAGCATAATTAGCAGTGAAATGAACGTTGGTTATTAGGGGGGTAAAACTCTTCTCTCCTCCCAGCCTTCAGGTTCTGATTAGCTGATGTTGTTGTTTACAGGGAACATCTGGACCAGATCCCACCACAGTGTATGTTGATATGAGGGCACTGAGGCATGACAGGTCGGAACCACCTTTTTCTTTTTCTCTAATACACACAGTTAACAGAGTTTCTAGCAAGAAAGTTACTTCAGCACACCTCATGGTCCCTGAAAACCTTTGCAATCCTCATAAATAATTTGTGCTAACTCCTACTAGCGAGCAGACGTAGACATTTTTATTCGTTGGTTGATTAATTTTACCATTGACAAAAGTGAAGCATCTGACCTCCCCGCTGCAGTGACTACCAAGATTCCCTGCTTTTAATGCCTTCAGGATTTCACGACATTGGTATTCAGGTGGTGCAGCCTAGGCAGTCCCCAAGAAATGGAGTCCTGTTGGACCCCTTAGCTTCACAGAGGTGTTTCTTCTGGGTTGGCAGCTGTTAGCCAGTGGCGAGAGCATGGGGGGATTTTGCTGCAATTCTTAATGCTGCAAGACTGTGAGGGCATGGATTTTTGGCTTCAGCCATTGTGAGCAACCACATTCTCTGACTGTGGGTATTTTCATTTTCCGTCTTTACTGTTAGATGCCTGAACAAGAAGCGAGAACTAAAATTTACTACTAGCAGTATTAAGAAGATGTCTGAAGTCTTATGGTTGGAGGCAAACTTGTGGTTTGGGGTGTGATTTTAGAAAATAGCCATGCAAAATACTCCCTATATTTCAGTTTTCCAGTGCTCTGCTCAAAAGGCTACCAGGTAGTCTTTTTAAAAAATTTTAACTTAGCTCTGGAAAAGGTGAACATTCAGTTGACAGTGTTAACCAGTCCTGGTTCCTTTTTTCTTTTGGTTTTTTTTTTTTTTTTTTTTTTTGGTTCTTTTTCTTTCATCCTGCTTAAAAGCTTAACAGAGAATTTGTTCCCCCTTGGTGAATACCAACTTTGGTTATATCGAAGTGATCAGCTCAGCTTGCAGGGTGCAGACCTCAGGGCGCTGCAGGTCCAAATTATCCTCTGGAGAGTTAAGTCAGATATACATATAGATATCTTCTTGTAGCACATAGGTTTTGGCAGGTGGAATAAAGGAGCTGCAAGATACTTGACTCTCACCATTTCCTTATGTCTTTTGCACACAGTGTTAACAACAATAATGCGTATGTTTGATCTGTTCTTTGGTATGCTACTGTCTGCATAACCCAGACACAGAAAACTTGGTTTTCCTGGCCCAGCAACTGCGGTACTGTGTCGACATGGTCCACGCTCATACTCAACCCAGAAGAAGAAAAAAAAAAAAAAAAAGGCACTTTTTGTAAAAGAAGTGTTATCATTATGTGAACCTATCATCTCTGCATTGCACTTCTGAGAGGAGATTTACGCGAGAAGTTGAATGATACATGTTGTAAAAAAGACACGAGAAGTAGAGCATTTCTTTACCTAAGAGCAGAGCGAACCCTGTGACCAGGACAGATCTCACACAGGCTAAAGAGGCCTTTCTAGACTTGTTCTGTGGTCACTGGAAAAACACACACCACAACCAGTGTACCGCAGCTGTGGCAGACCTGCGCCAGCATGGGATGCGTTGACCTTTCAGGTACCTTTCTTTCTGTACTGATGAGGAAGGAAGCTTACATGACTAGCTTTGGAAATCAAGTGTTTCATTTTTAGTAGACCGAGTAAGCTGAGCCTTAATTACGCTCTGAAATGGTTGAATTTTAACATACTGTAGATAGATACATGTAAGCATTGTTCAAGTGCAGGAGAAAGAGCTAATAAATCATTAAAAATAAAATTACATCTATAGAGGGGAAATTAAAAAGCAAATGTAGATTAATTCCTTGTTTGGAGAGGAGAAAGAAATTTATTGAATATTCATTGCAAGGGAAGTATATAGAAACAAATATATATAGAAAGAGAACATAACATTCACAGTTAATTAAAATTATAACCAATAAAAATAAATTTGCATATATTTATATATAAAAGCTGCATAAACCATGGGTACACTTTTTCCCTGCCTTAGCATGTCATTGAGAAGTAGGCTTCATTATCGAGATCAGACGTTGCAGTGTATTAATTTATATTTAGTGACTAGTTCTACAGAACATGAAAGAGGATCTTTCGAGTGGGCTTCTCAGATTGTGGTAATGTAGATTGTAATTTGATGGATTAAAGCTGTGCCTCATTTACTCAGTCCTGTGGAATTTAGAGTGAGATTCATAGGTCCTAAATTAGGGGAGAAAACAACTTTATTTGACACAGTCTCTTCACACTTGCTGTCTCCAGCAAGTCTTGCTTTTAGTGGAACTGAATGTCACTGTTGCTTAACAGTAACTGAAAGATTGCTGTACGTAGCTGTGAGACAGTATAGTAGCAACCCATCGAGTCTTTGCAGGTCAGCCAGTCCCCCTGTCCACTTAATGTGAGAAAATGTACACATTGCACACACTGTACACAACGTGGGAATTTTTTTCCATATTTTATATTTTAGAAGGTATTTTGCAGAATTTGAACAAGACTGAACATATTTTTTTCTTGACATAACAACACTACAAAAAGCAGCTGTAGTTCATCTCTTTGATCTCTTTGAGGTTATTCAAATCCTATTCATATCTATAAAAATTAATAATTAGTTTGAATACAAATGTTTCAAGCTCAACCAGTAACTACGTGTTTGCACACTTCACAGCTTATGAAAGCGTCGCTGTTTGTTAGGAGTTTAGATCAAAATACCTGCGCTATGTACAATTGGGGTAGAGATCTAGGGATGGTCAGTCAACAAACCAGGCTTTTCCTCCCAGCTTTTACTGGAGTTGGAAGTGTCATGGGAGGGATTGGCTCCCCTTTAAATAACTTAAATCCCTTGTTGCAGAAACCTGGCTTGGCACTCTGCTTGTCACGGAAGGACTGCAATACACCTCACTCAGTAGAAAGGCAGCAATATGGTATGAAATAATTTGACAAGGTTTAAATGAATTTGATAGGATTTAACAGAAACTAACAAAGATTAATGGATGTTCAATTTGATGGCAAGGTCACTACATTACTTAATACGAGGCAAATTGATTAGAGTGATTGGATTAAAATACTTGTGTGTGAAAATACCCACAGTGGAAAGTGACTTGGAGTTGGGTTAGTGTGATTTTCACAGGGATCAAGAGTAGAAGGGGGTGAAAGAGGCCCTCCCGTTGAGCTACCAGGTTTTCAGAATGGACCCCCTTGCTTTCTGAACTCTGTCTCAGAGAGGAGCCTAGGTCCGTCTAAATCCAATCTTATAACCGGTCAATGGTTTATGGCTAAGAATATGGGGGAACTGGGAGTGAAAAAGGGTAAAGGAAGCCCTCTCGTTGCATCATGAGGCTCAGAATAGACTCTCACTCTCTGAATTCCTTCAGAGAACAAAGTTAGATCCACCCCTAGTCCCGAATGTGGTCATTGGTTTATGACTAAGAGGAGTTGGATGTTGGGACTTCAGTGCAGTGCCTTAACGTAATGATTAAGCAATGTTTAATCAGCTAATAATCAATAATTGGTTTATCTAGGGATTCATATAAGATTTTAATGCTTGTTAAGTCAAAAGCAGATAACACACGGAGAGCCAATACAGGCATAGAGGTTAGCCTATAATTGAGGTGTTTCCTTTCTGCAGATTGTATTAAATTTGAGCACCCAGAGATCTCCAGGATTTTGTAAAATTCTAGAGGTCGTAGATACTCACATCTCCCTTCGCTGGCTTATCACAAGCAGATGGTGATTCCCTTTGTCAGTCTTTGCAGACAAACAGTGATTCCCTTTGTCGACTTCACCAGCAGACAGTCAGAGTCGGACCTGAGAGACATCCCAGCTCAGGGGGAGGTGCCAAGACACAGCCCACTGTGATCCCGGAGAGCTCCAATGGGCCTCACTTTAGGATTAGTATTTATAAGGTCGCAAGATGATTGACTTTGGTCAGTACTTCGGTTAGTACTTTTCCACTGTGGCCATTAATCTTGTTAGGCGTGTTTGGCCCTCCTTCAGGCGGGGCTGTGGTCTTTTCATCGGCACCTTTCGAAGGCATTCAGGAGTTGTAGGTGCAGTCAGGGGGTGCCTAACCATTCCAACTCACTGAACCTGTCTCTAGGACGTGCAAGAGTTGCCTTGTTTCGACTTGCCACCCCATTAGCCAAAGTCAGAAGGTTCCAGACTGTTCCAGCCTTTTGCATTTTCTGATTATCGATAGCACATTGGCTGGTGTCGATTTCACCAAGCAGCCCAGAGGTCACCATCACAGCATGACCCAGGGCTTGGCATCGTAAGGTGGCTATGGAGTCACCATCAAACACAGTCCAGAGATCAGCATTGCAACGTGGCCCAGTGAAGGGGTGGTGTCTGTATCACCACAGGATGGTTTGCTTCTTAGGTCAGGTTGAGGTTCTTAAAACACCTTTTGCACGTGCCTCTGTGTGGTTTTGAGCCACCAGCCCACCAACCAGTCCCAGTTTAGCTGCTGGGACTCTGCAACTCTGGCCATAGTTGCCAGCTGAGGGAAATGGCTGGGACTGGGCTCACCTGGAGGTTCAGGAAGCTCATGCCAAGGGGTGCAACCACTTGGGCAGTGGCTGGCATCAGTTATGGTACTGGAAAAAGGATTGACTGCCTAGCTGTGAGCATTTAGGGCAGTTTTAGATGCTACAGGTTCTCCAGCAGGGTCTCCCATAGAGCTCGTGATGTGTTTGCTAGCACTAATGAGATGTCCCAGCGACGCTGTGCTGTCTCAAAAGGCATTAGACACCTCCTTTTGGAAATTGAGTTACATCCTAATAGCGAGAGCTCTGGTTTGCTCTTGGTGACAATACATCAGTATTGTGGTACTCAGCATCTCACTGATTTTCTAAAAATCAGAGTGTTCTCGGGGTAGCCAAGAAAGACTGAGTAAAGACAGAAAAGTTCCACCTGGGCTGTTTAATAAAAAAAACCCAGAAGACTCCTGAGTTAGCACCACGTGGCTGATAATGCCCCTGCACTGCAGTGGATTAATGCTTCACTGCCCGTGAGCTGACCCCGCGGCAGGCTCCGCTCGCACGGCACGGCTGGTCCCAGTTGCTGATTCACCGTGCAACTCAGGTCATGTAAATGTGCCCGCGTGCATCTGCAGGGAGGGCAGATGCAACAAAACCCCAGGCATGAGCATCCTGTCAGGTTACTGGCTGCGTTTCTCTGCTGCTGCCTCTGGGAAAACAACTTAAAACACACACACCCCCAAATGCCAAACCAAAATAAATAGAATAAATATACTCATATTCTTGTCCTGCTGTCTAGAGCACTGGTTTAGAGAGAGACCCTTTTCTCATCATACCAAAACACCATCTACTCAAGAGATGTTGGCTTTTATAACACTTACATGCTTTTGTAGCAGTGAAGGTGTAAATTTAAAGCCCAAGCATCTGTTTTATTCAGGTTGCTCTAAAACAGCATGTACGTGTGTTTGTAAAATCAAAAATGTCCAACAAAAAATACATCTCTGTTATTAGCATTAAAATTTCACAGCCCTCATCCTTAACGGCAGGTCAGTTCTTGGTAGAAAAACTATTTATTGGCAAAACGAGCCACTTCATCAAACTGAGAACAGACCTTGTGTATTCCAAAATAAATCTTCCTTTCACATGGACAGGGCAAAAATATTTTTGAAGTGTTCTTCAGGAGGTCAGGCTGGATTTTCAAATGTTTCAATATATTTGCAAATATTTTAAGACATGTATTTCTTAGAATCATTCAAAACTGTTTTCAGAATGTTACTGTTTTAATGTGCTAGTATAAATTTTGAAAATACCTGAAGTTTGAAACTAAGCTGGTATGAATAAGAAATAAAATCATTAAAAATGTTGAAGTATTTTGACTGCTTTGAATTTTTGCTCAAATTTTTAACGTATTAAAATTTTTCTGCTTTTCTGGATCTTTCGTGTTTAAAATGTTGTAGGTAGGATTTCCTCAGAAGTTTTAAGCAGTGAGCTGAAGGATCCATCTGGTGATGGCTAAGGGATATCATTGTTCTTCTTCTCCTAAAGTCAGAACTTCCCGCGAACCCTGTAAAGATAAACATCCCCTTGCATCTTAATATCCTAAAGAAAAAAATATAATGAAAATCACTGTCCTGCCCTAAGTGAGGCGAGGAAAGATCTATTTTGATATTGGGGTTTATTTCAAAAGGACAAAAAAGTAAAACAAAACAAATTCATTGCAATCCATGTCTACCCCCAAAAGAAGGTAAAAACATCACCAGTCTTCTAGTTGAGTAGCAGGTAGTGAGAATTTAGGAGCTCTGATGGACTGGAGGCTTAGACTTCTAGGGGAAGAGAGCCACTAGTCAAGTCACACATGTATTGGTGAAGATTTTGGTATAATTTTGCATGCATTTGCAATAGACAGTTTCTCCTTATTTTGATTATTGCACTACATCCATATTTTGTACCAAACTTGGCAAGAATGAAAACTTTCAACCAGTGTTAATAACCACTGCTGGCAATTTAGTTTGTTACTGTCTCTGGTTTGATATATGCAGGCATCCTTACCCCTCATCTCCTTCTGATCCAGTCTTTAAATTCCAGTACTTCCTTTGGTGAAATAACAGATGCATTAAATGAACATTTAGATTATTCAATGTCATCTAGTTAAGTCTGTATTTTTTTTAGAAGGGTTAGAAAAATTGAGAATTTATTAAACCCCTTTGTGTTTTACTAGATTTCCTTTTGAGCCACATGTGATGGTGAGCTGCTTGGATAGTTTCTTGGTCACAGACGTGGTGAGGGAGCTGTCAGCAAAAAGGGAGCCAAATCCAGATGCAGGATATTGCCAGATAGACTAGAATAGATGTATTTGGGTTCAAGTTATTAATGTTTTAGTCTGGCTATCGTTCCATATGTGGCTTGCGGTATCCATAGTCTCTCATTGAAATACTCCCACTCCATCGTTAGAACCATTATTTTAACCCCTGTATTTATTAAACAAGCATTTTGTAGAGCTGTACAAGTAGATGTCTTCTCTTCTGGTGTGGTCAGTGGCATCTTCTTGGAGTGATACAAATTAGTGTATCTCTTAAAAAGATAAGACCTTATATATATATATATATATATATACTTCTGTCATTAGCAGGTTTGATTTCTTCAGAATTCATTTGTGTCTTGTGACAAGTCTTATTTTTTGTTTTGGACATTGGGAGTATACAGAGATCTTTGAATTTCCATCAGACTTGCTCAGACATTGTCTCCTTGACAAAGGTGATTTCAGAGGATGGAAAATCTGAGTCTCATTCCCCAAGAAAAGAAGCGAACACCTGTAGTCTTTCAAAGATTTGTGAAAACAGTTCCTTAGGATTTATTTTTATAGACTGCTTATACGCTGAGCCCAGTCTCAAATGCAGGCTCTGTCAAAAGCAATCACTGAAGCCTTTGGCTTAATTTTAGTATATTCCAGCATTTCAGACTTCATGCAGGAGAAGAAAAATAGCCTTTTATTCTGGCTGTCAGTTGTTTATCCTTCTCCTCTCTATTTTACTTATAACTTCCATGTTGTATATACAATGTTTGGGGTAATACCAAGCAACAAAGCCATGGGAGCTTTTTTCTAATTCTCAGACACTTCTACTCCACCTACCTTGAAAAATACTCTTATTAAGGGTTACCAGACAAAAGAACAACTTGGCTAAATTATTATCTAAGCCACAGGAGCAGTGCTTTGTAGCACAGTCACAGCATGGAGGATAAACATTTTACAGTCACACCGTAGGGAAAAGAGACTGGGGGGAGATATGTCAGAAGGAGACGTGCTAATGGCAAGTGACAGTAAAATAGTTACCTTTTGTGAAACTTTAATTGATTAATCATACTTGAAAGCCATTTGCCAATGGTAGCAAAAGAGGAACTTGGAAGAGTGTTCCTTGATGTGCTGGGAAGCAATGCTTTTTCCAGCTCTTGTAATGGGTTACAGCATACAGAAAATCCCAGTCCTCAATTATTCACGCTGTGTGGGGTCCAACAGGGTAGTTAAAGTCTGTTATTGCCCCCTTTGACACCCAGACACCTTCTCCCTTGCAGTGAGATTCAGTAAGTAAAGTGTCTAGAGTATTTTGAAGGTTTGAAGTGCCATATTCCTGGTGAGCTGTTCATAGAGACCTCACAAGTTATGGCCTCAGAAAGCCACCAGTGCTTTATGTGCAATAAGCTCATTTACAAATTGAATTGTCAAGTAGTGCCTCCAGCAGTGCTATTCTGGTCATCCCAAGCTTTGAGGATCTTATCATATGGGTGGCTCCAATTCTTTTTTGTGTTATCACAGAAGCAGGTTTGTCATGGAAAAATGAAAAGACTTTCACCCCTGTGAAGTCAGTAGAAGAGGTAACTCAGTTCAGAGGAGGAGGGGTTGAGGTCTTCAGATAAAACCTCAGTCGCTCAAAGTTTTAAGTATGATGAGCAACGATGGAGTTTGATTTTGAGGAGTCTTTGTGGAGCCTTTGGGGCATTTTGCCCATTAACTTGCAGAGTCTTATTAGTGGGTTTAAGCTGTCTGTCATGGTACTGGCAAACCCCTCTTTGTTCTCCATGTTCTTGCTCAGGAGAAGATACAGCCTTAGCCTTTTAGCAGCATTGTGGTTTGTTTCTACCATGCAAACACTGCTGTCTCAAAAATCCCCTTGGCACTGCTCCTGATCTATAGGAAACAGATCTCCCAGAAAGAAAAGTTAATTTGGGCTGATAAGTATCGTATCAACACTTCCAATTCTGACTTAGAGAAGAAGTCCTGGTCCATCTAGAGTGGAG
Source organism: Bucorvus abyssinicus (assembly GCA_009769605.1). Lineage (NCBI taxonomy): Eukaryota > Metazoa > Chordata > Aves > Bucerotiformes > Bucorvidae > Bucorvus > Bucorvus abyssinicus. The sequence goes on from CM020028.1 coordinate 4,634,210, forward strand.
GAAAGGTTCTCTCTTGCTGTTCCTGCCAGCAGTGGGAGACAAACCAAGAGACTTTTTCAACCTCTGTGCACTGGGTTGTCAGTGATTAGGAATAAAGTTGTCAACCTGGGCAACTGAAAAGGAGCAAATATCATCTGAGGGATTGCCTTGTTTATGTATGAGGAGTTATAACAAAATTTGTAAATGCTTCTCTTCTAAGAGCTTTGAAATACACTTCAAGTTTCCAGGCACAAAGCAGCTTCTGTTGCAGAGCAGGAGAAAGGGACAAACACCCCATAACTTTCAATGGGAAGTCACCCCTTCTTGTCCCAGTCAGCCCGAGCGGTGAGACTGCACTAGGAGGATGGGAGCCCTAAAGCAGTTTCTGTGCTTTCTAAGGCAGTTTCCTTCCTTGAAACAAGTCTATTTCTTCCTTGAAAAAGTCATCTTCAAGGGATCAGAATATTATGATTTTAGTGGGACAGAACAATAAGAGTTTTCCTAAATGTGTTGGTTTTTTTTCTTTTAAAGAGGATGTGGTTTAGCATTCTTTAACTATAAATCAAGAACTTACAGTTATGTTTCCCTGGAGGGCTTAGGGGAAAGACAATACTGTCACGTGTACCAAGTAAGATGAAGACAAAGGGAAAACAAAAAGGCGTTGGTTTCCAGGAAAGTAGGTGTACTGCAGCTGTACATTTCTGTAGTTGTTTGCAAGTGTCATTTGCATGTCATCCTTCAAACATGAGTAAAAGAACTAGAGAGAAAATCATTCCGGTTTTGTTTGTTTTTACAAACCAGTTTTGAATTTCCCAATGACAGTCGATCTTATTAACATACACCAGCATTTTTATTCCCAAAGAATGTCTGAAAAAAGAGGATTTCCCCTATCAGAGTATACTGAGCTCCTTCGGTGTTGCAGGTTTTTCTCTTTCAATCGTGCTCCTTACAGAAGCTGGGGATTGATAAAGCAAGCTGCCGCTCACATTTCTGGCGACGATGTATTGAAAATTCTTCCTTTTTTTTACCTACAAGCCATAATTCTTTCTGTCTCCCAGAGTTTGAAATTAGTCTAATCTTAAAGTTACAGGAATGTCTTTAAAAACTGAATTCTTATGCTTCCATTTTCTTTACGGGTAAAATTTATCATGTATTTGATTTTTACAGGTAGTGTATTCTGAGGGATTATTTACTTTCTTTCCGTCATTTTGGAATATACTACTAATGGAGCACTAAACAGTGATTCTTTAGAAATGCTAAGAGTGATCTATGTAAAGTACATTTACTGTGTCAGTAGGTGAGGGAAAAGTGCTTCTTGCCCATACTGCTACCTTAGAGGGCATTTGACGATAGAAACGTCTGCTTTGGAAGGGAGCCTTTGCAGCTTCTGCAGACCTAGCGACAGACTGTGGCGTGCTCTAAGAGATGAAGCTTCTGAAGTGCATTCCATCCTTCACTCCTTTCCCCTCTTCTCTTGCCAGCCTTTGCAGGAGGACAGGGCCTTTGCTGTCCCACACGCTGACAGTTTTTTGCGACAAGTAATTCAGTGGATGGTGCTGTGCTGGAGATTACCCCTAGGAAACGGGCTCTGTCACCTCTGGGACTCACTGCAGCTTTTTCCAGGCCCTCATTTGACTCCTGTCAGCAGTGGAGTCTCTGGCTGTAGGAATACTGGATGGTTAGGGTTGGGAAGGAGAGCTCTGGAAAAACAGTAACAGCATCCCATATTGTATAAGGATCCGTCACTAACCTGGTTAGAGAAGTAATATCCTCTTAAATGGCTCTCCTCAATAGATCTTAATACGTTGCTTCAAGCCTCACGTATCCTTCTTGATATTGCATGTGTTAGAGTTGTCTGTTTGCAGAAGATGAGCTTACTTAAGAGTCTTGTGAAGCTCAACCAGGGTTCCCAATAAAGTGCCCTGTGAAAAGAACAGTCCCTTTTCAGTGCCTTCAGGCGTACAAGGCGCTGCTGCTCTTGGCACCGCTGACCTTTTCTTCAGAATGGTAATCTGCAGTTCTAATTCAACTGAAAAAAAACAGCTCTGTGTGTTGAAATTTTCCATGCACAGGACAAGTCCCTGGTGGTTGTTAAGGAGAGGGAACTTTTCTGCAAGTTCTTCCCCAAAACTGCAGGCTGAGTCAGCTGGTTGTATGAATTTCAAAGGTTGGAGCAAGATAAGGCGACAGATGGAGAGAATTACTTGATTTCAGAAATTCCACCTTTGATTACATTGTGTGAATGTAGAATATGAATATCGCATCAGGGAATATATTTCCATCTTTTGTTAACAACAAATAAGTTAATTTGATTAGATGAGGATGTTTCCAGGTTGTTACAAGGTAATTTTCCCTTTGTGTGGAGCCTTCTTTTCTCAGTTAGAACTGGGAAGATAAAGGTTATGAAATAGAAAAAGCATATTGCGTTAAACAGAACCATCAGATCACGATTTTGATTATGAAAAGTGCTGTAAAAACAATTAGTGGTAAACACCGTGTCCTGTGAGGTTTGTAATCTAAATAGGAAGATAACAGCCGAGAGAGCATCATGCCTGTTTTTGCAGATACAAACCTGAGGCACAGAGAAAGGTGATGCTGTGCCTGATGGGGCACAGTAGGTGTGAGGTAGGGCCAGGAGGGAGAACAAATTCTCTAGAGTCTTGGTCCGCTGTATTCACTTGAAATAGTTGTGCTTTACACAATGTGCAAAGTTAATTTAAAAAAATCTAATGTATAATAAAAGCTGAACATTTTAAAGTAATCCAAGTTGAAAGGTTGAAAACAGACATAAATATGGCTTAGTTTTTTTCCATATTCCCATAGTCGTATGTGATAAAATTGCTATTACTTTTTTAATCTCTGAAGATTTGAATATTCCCTTCCTGAACCAGGGTTCCTGGCTCATTTCGATCCCTTTGCAGCTTTCTGAACTGTCTTAAATCCTTGTGTAACCTTTTCTGCTTCTTTGTTCAGCCCTCTGTTTGCTTTCGACCTCAGGGAATTTGGGACATGAAGTGTAATTTAGGTTTATAGTGAAGAAAAGCCTTCAAATTAAAGAAAGTGACTTAGTGCTAATTCTTTAACAGAACTTGTTGATTATTGAATTAACAGGATTAAAATAAGTCCTAGACATATAGAAGATTACATGGTTTTTCATTTTGTTGGCTAAAGTTTGCCTCAGTCCAGAACTCCTTTTTTTTAGTCTCAGTTGTATTTATCCATTATCTGAATTTGTCATGTGATGGGAGGAGAACTGCTCTGAGGAACCAGAACAATGCAGGGAAACTCTTCTTCCTTATCCAGATTTTCTCTTCAGCCATAAGTGTTTAGCTGTGCCATTTTCCTACTTTTCTCTCTGGCTGTTTGAACTGGGTATGTCATTGTTGAAGGCAGAGCTTATGTTCTTTGATCTATATTTCCATTTCTGGTAGAATGAGCTCATTGACTTGTAAACTCTGGGACAGTTTCTGTAGAAATAGTTTATTATTTCAGTAGAGAGAAGATGCCTTGAGTGTCAAAGAGCCCTGACCCCAGTCCAGGATGCCACTCTTACCTACAGTGCCCATCTTTCCCTAACTATAGAAAATCGGAACAGGCTGCATCAACTCTTTCCCACCATCAGTCTTACCCAGGCACCATCTCATCGTTAGAGAGCGGTATGTATCTGAAAGGTGTCGATGTTAGCAATAGTTCATGGCGGTAGTTCCTCGCCGTTTGAGTCAGAACTGGGAAATCACTGTGCTGTGGATTTAGCCATATAAAAGTATATGTGCTCGCTGGCATTAAATGCCTTACAATTAGATTTTGGTTAAAATCTCTAATGAATTAGGTGGTTGTCTTTTTTCACCAGAAAAGGCTGATGTGTTGAAATCAGAAGAGTCAGTTTTGACAGATTTTTTTCAGCTTAAGTAAAAAGAATTATCAAAGTGGTCAAAACACCCCACTTTAACTTCAGAATTTTTGCTCATGATGATGGTTTTCTCCGTTTTCAGTTTGGAGCGTTAATAAACTTACATTTCAAACAAAGCAAAAAACCTGAAACACTAAACATAAATAACCTCTTTTTTTGACCTGCAACTTTTTTTTTTTTCCCCCGTATTCCATTTGCAGCTTCTTTCCATATTTCACTTTATTGCTCCAGGTTAATGCACAGAAATTCTCAAAACATCAATTTCTTGCAGGATAGGAAAATATCCACTTTTTTCCCCACAAGCTCAACTTCTAATGTAGGATGACAATCAGCAGGAAAACTTAAGAAATAGGGCTGGAATTAAATCAAAGAGATCATCAGCTGTTTCTTTCTGCCACGGAAGACTGTGGGCAAGGAGGGGCCTTATATACAGTGTGGTTTCGATATATATTGGGTTATATGTTCATCACGTCCTATCTGTTTTCCTCCAGGTTTTGTTGCTGAAGGTTTCCATGAGTGGCAGCATCCCGAAACAGCTACCGAAAGAAATTAGTGTGCAAAATAGCTAGTGTTAAAGAAACCAAAAAGCTGGACCTCCATGCTGGCACAAGTGCAAAGTGGCATGGTGTGCGAACAGACTGCTCAGGGCAGGAGGAAGGGTCGGTAGGGTAGACAGGGAGATGAGAGCTTGAAATGATGGAAGGTGCAACGCTTCAGTGCCCAAGGCTGGATAACAGCAGAAAATGCTGGCACACTGGCGGGGAGGAGGAGGGCAGTTACCATGGCTCAGGTTGTGGGAATGGCTATAAAGGAAAGAAAAAAGTTCAAGATGTGGGGTTTGGCCAAGTGTTAGGGTAAAAGGCAAACTCTTTAGCTGAGTTATATTTAAAAAGAAAGGGGACAGTGGGAAAAACTCCTTTGATTTGGATGTGGAGAGCTAGTCAGAAAGAACAAGCGGAAGCTGAGAACGGTTCGTGCCAAGCATCGCAGAGTAAAAAGGTTCCTGACTATGGAATACATTCATCTGAGAAATAAACTCTGAAGGGAAGTGGAAGATGCCCCATCATTTGAAGTACTGTAACAGGAGCAGACAAAGCACTTGAAAGTGCTCTGCAGGGATCAGTCTTTTTTGGCAGGGAGCAAGACTTGGATGACCTCATGGCTTCTTTCCATCTCTGTTCGAATCACAGAGTCCAAAGTCTTTCTCAGACCAACAGCACAGCCGGCTTTGAAGGTTTGCCCGGTTTTGGCATCGTAACATTGGCTAGTACCACTCTGCGCGCTCCAGCCCCTGCAGATGCCCAAAGCAATAGTTAATAGCTCTGCTGACAAACTCTCTGATTAGTGCAAAACACTAGCAAGCTGTGGAATATATTTTGGAGAGTTCTCATCACCAAACAGACCAGATCTAAAAAGGAGCATAAACAAAATTTGCAATTTCATGTAAGATAGTTGGGCAGAAAGATGTTGTTCCTGTATTTCAATATTCCCCTTGCTGCACAGTGATTACAGTGCCCAGCTAGTGATAGCTTGCCAGTTTTCGTTCTGAAGGCAGATTTCAGTCCTGCTTTTCTGTAGTAAGTGTTTCATTTAAAGGAGATTAAATCTCTCCAATGTATTAGATTATAACAAGAAAAGAAGTTTAGCCCATACTGGTGGTGTAGCTGCATTCCCTATTGAATCCCAGTAGCCAAACTTTGAAACCTAGGCAGCTTTCTGAACTGTAGAGCTCCAGTTAGAGAATTTTTTAAAAAAAGAAGATGACTTCTTAGGAACCAGTGAAAAAAATTCTAAAAATTAAACTCTCCTATACTATACTGTGTAAATACTACAAATTCACTGTGTATCATCATTGCTTATAACAGTGCGATGATTCTTAAACATCTTTGCCTTTCCCCTCCAGTGAGACATTTTGGTGGAACAGGAACGCTGCCCTACACTGGGTCACTCATTTATGTCTTCCCTCTCAGCTTGGCTGCAAACCACCAGGAGGTGCAAAAGGAGCTGTCACACCCAAGAACAGCATTTTTCTCTCACCCACTTGATTTTCAGGCTCTTCGCCCAGGCTGGCTCTACTACCATGTTCTCCTCTGCCCTTCCCAGCAAGACTCGAAGGCAGCAGAAAGCAGTGGGAAGGCTTTGTACTCGCTTTGTAAGAGATTGTTTTCACTCCCAACAAAGAATGGCTGCAGCACTGCAGAGAAACAGGACTTACCCTTCCAGACCTCTGCTGCCTGGGAGCACATTATGACCATGTGTGAATCTGGAGAAGGTTTGCTAGTGTTGTCCAAAGAAGGTTGTAAGGAGGAGTGGCTCTTTTTGCCAGCGTCACCTGAGTAATTCAGAGGCATTGTTGTTTTTCAAGGGTCTGATGGACCCTGTGCTCTGCCTTTTTACCGTGCCTTGCCAGACCAGCCTTGACAGTGATACCTTCAGAGGGAAGGTGAAGAAGTTTTCAATTGTGTCTGCTGTCTGTGTTTGTCAGTAGAAAAATGGAAATCTCTTGAGAAAGAGTGGGAACAACTGAATTATTGTATGCTGAGGCACAGTAAAACCCATTTTAAAAATTATTGCTTGATGTCCATAATTGATTCACAGTACCAGTCCCAGTAGAGTTAATAAGACTGTTACACACACAGGGGACAGTAACATCAGAATCCAATGTTTTACTTCTAGGTTTTTTTTTAAATCTCTTTGTGACAAAGTATCTTTTATTACTTCAGAGTTGTTAGAGGTTTAACAGCATGTTCCCAAATGGATTGTGATCTTAACAGAAACTTTTCATAAAGAAGTCCAAGTTTTGAGTGCCAACAGAGCCCTCACAGAAAACCTCCAGGAAATGCTGTTTCTATGTTTAGTGCGTTGCTGTGAAAACTCTATAGGGATGTGAGGCGGAAAGCACAGAGTGGGAGAGGCGTAGCAGAATTGGAAACTGAGAAACTGTGCCTTCTGGATCGTCATGTGCTAAAAAATCAGACTAGGTTAAAAGACACAGGTGGAGAAGGGAATAGAAGAACGTGCTAGTGATAATAAGAACAGGTGGGAAGCGGAGATGCTGAAAGCAGCAAGAGATGGTCAGATTTATGAATGCTGATTCATTTCCAGTAGTCATTTCATTGGCTGCTGGATGTTTAGCTTTATTAGATGTGATTTCTACTAGACATGGAGTTCAGCAACACTTCACTGAGGCATGTCTTAATAGTGGGAAGGGAGCAGAGGCCAGCAGTACCTCAGGGCAGCTGCACAGCTCTGACATATACCTTTTCCTGACTGAAGTTTTTTTGCTACTGTTACCCAAATTGAATTCTTTTTAAACCAATCTTACATTCAAATAATGTACTTTGTGACCGCTGATACACCAAAGCTCTTAGTAGTGTTCATGGCAGGTTTTTAAAATTGTCGCTTTTTAAAGATTTTCTCTATTTAACAAATGTTGGAAAATAATAAATAAGATCACCCTGTCTGTTCAAGGAGCTATTAAGTGGTTGAGATGATGGCTAGTTCTTCCAAGAACAGCTACCTGTCTGCAAATACATATCTAAAGACTGGGAGATTTCAATTGTTTGGAAGAACTTAGAGAACGAAGATACGTATAAAAAGGCAGAAATACAGGCATTATTAGTAACAGCTTTTTGCAATATTTGATTTTGTTTCCATATGCACAGCATTATTTTTAAAGCCTTTTTAAAGTTGTATTTTAAAGCCTGTTCCTAAATACCTATGTTTGGGCTTGCTATTTGAACAGCAATGCAAGCGTGGCTTATGTAGACATACCCTTTATAGAGTGGCATTAGTTTAGCCTTGCGTGTACACCTCAGAGCGTGGCCTTGGTTTCTGCGGCCCCATAGCTGTGTCCCTGGTTGAACAGATGGGTGGTGTCACTTCACAGCTTTTGCTATGAAGCCTGTGGTGTGAAGCCTACTGCTCTTCAGCTGGTGAGAACCTCAACAGAAAGTATGGTAGTAAACACGGACCGTCTGCACACCTGTAACACAACCGAGGTTTAAGAGAGCAGTACAGTGTAAAATAAGGAGAGTATTACCTGAAAGGTAACTCACAGAAGTAGTACTTCGTGCTTCAGGCTCTGTCTAGGAAGTGAACAAACTGTGGCAGTTGAACAAATGTTAGAAGGTGGTTCCTTTTACGCATTCGGCAGGAGAGCAAGTCAGGCTGCATCTGCCTAACTGTGCCTGCTCCAGGCAGTGCCCCGTGTAGGGCATTTTACATCCGTTTCCCTCAAAATGACTTGGAAAAGCAGTGTGGAATTGCTGGGTATTTGGGTTCTATCGCTCACTGTTAGGAACTGCTCACACTGATGTGCAATGCTTCAGGGCTTAGCCCTGCCCCGTCCATCAAGGTTGAGAGACTTCCCAGAACTGCAGACCTTGCCTTGACCTCGACAGTCCCAGCTTTTATAGGAGACGTACAGAGCAAAGAAATAGGGAAAAAAAAAAAGAAAAAAAAATAGTATCTCTTTTTCCATTTCCTTTATGTTTAGGGGCTGAACTTGCCGAAGCTTTCTTCTTCTGCAAAGGGACCTCTAGCTGAGGTCTCTCTGTGTTTCATCCCTCCTTTCCCAAACTGAGCACTGCAATACTCTCTCTATAAAAAGACCTTAAAACAGTTTGTAAAAGATCTGTTGTGAGTGCTCCTAATAGACTGCAGTTTTATGATCAGTTTAACCAGATCCAATTCTCCACCCATCCGCTCCTAGCTATGTCTTCTCTTCTGACATTTCATGTTTACCTTTTACACTGTTGGTTTTTAGGTATCTTGTGTTGTTTTTTCTTTCTAATCACAGAGCTGAGGGGAGGAAAGAGTTAAGAACAGCTCTTTTGACAGAAGTCCAGGTTTAGCTTGGTTAAGTGGATATAAACAATGTTCCAGAGTGGGAAGCTTTAGCTTTTCATGGGCTGTTAGAACTTCTAAGTTATCTCACTTAGGATACAGGAATGCCTAGATGTTACCAAATTTTTCTTCACCATCTACTGGCTCAGATCGTCAGCTGTTTTATGACATCGAAGTCTCTTTCATCTAACCTGCTGAGTACTTTTCTAAAGTTAAATGAGGAATTTCCTTCGAGACCATCATACCACTGAAGGAGAGCTGCCATTTCTGTTACTTAAGTGGGAGAATAAGTTATCTAAGAAAGGAAGAGAGAGGACCAGAAAGCCACACTCAGAGAAGGGGTCTGACCTCAGCAGTAATAACATTTTTCATTAAATATTTTTTTTTAATATTAAAATGTTTATCAACCATTGCCCTTCAGAAATAATGAAAAGAATGCAAATGCAGCTTTGAAGCTGAGGCCAGGTTACGAGTTATTTTGATGTGACTTTAACTGTTAGCTGCTCGTGGAATGTGGTTGCTCACTCGGCTCACAAGCTTTTGTGTCTGTGTCCTGGCATTTACGATGTTCTTGTGGGAAATCAGTATTTTAGATCCCTCTTCTTGTGAATAAATTTATGCATGGAATTCCATTTACAAAAACAAATCAGAACCAAATAAAAGGCACGAGCTACATTTGAAGAATTTAGTATTTAAGAAAGCGTTCACACACATCTTTTTTTCATTATTTTCCCAGCCGTAAATCTTGACTAAGATTAAATATTGCACCTGATTATGTTCTACAGGATATAAGCTTCATCTGTTCCAAAAATAACATTAATCTCTATGACAATTAACCATTCCTTTTAGAAAGAAATGTTAATGAAAAGCAAATAAATGCAACGGTGTATTATGAGTATTATTTTTACATGTATTTTACAGAGTTCGTTTAGTCGAAAGAGGATCTCCACACAGTTTGCCCCTCATGGAGTCAGGAAAAGTAAGTAGTGAAAGAAGATTTAAAAGTACCTTTTATGGTAAATATTTTCAGTAAATTTCCATTTCTGTTCATTTTTACATGAATGTAGTGTTGAGGAAGGCTTTATCAGCTGTGCAGACTGAAGACCTTTCTTTACTGGTGAGGTTACAGCATGACGGTGGTAACCCATGCACTACTGCTCTCTCAGAAGCTGTGCCTACCTCTTTTATGCAAAAAACCGTTTCCTTCTTTCGTGCAAAAAGAAGGTATTTCATCCTCCACATCTCATTCTTGAAACAGCCAACAAATGTGCCACTGGTGAAGGCAGTTTTATCGACGTAGACCCACCTGCGCTGAGAATGCTGTACTCATTGGCCACTGATAACCTGCGGAGGGATGGTACCTGGGGGGTGGCATCACTGTGGGGACAGGGTGAGGACACAGGACCAGCACACAGAGATAAGGAGGGGGTGGTGCACCGGTGACCGAGGTCTCCCGCTAAGCGTGCTCTGCCTGTGGGAGAAAGAATCGCTGGTGCACTGAGGCACCGAGGCACTCCCTGCTCACTGGCTGCCACTGCCACTGGGGATGCTCATCTGAAGCTTTCTAACCTGAGCTTTGCGAACGCTCGTGGTCAGAGAATGCTCCCTTTTCTGGTTTAGTGTTTAACGTCTGCCCACCTGGGTAGTGGTTGAATGTCCATTATGTGAAGTCATTGGCGGGGCCTCAACCTGGGGACGTTGCGTGGTGCCTCTGGCTTCCGTTTCGTTTCAGCCGACCTTTCATGTGGCTAGCGTTTGGTTTTTTCTATTCTAGTGCGTACTCTCAGAGAGACTTCAACCCTTTGGGAGGATTTTTGTGTTGTAGGTGAACATTTGATTTCTGAGGAGTTTTCACTGATAAAACGGCTTTCCCTAAGTGAAGAGGGTTTGTAGCATTTTCCAGATATCTCAGAATTTATTACATCTATGGACTATTTTAATTTTCTATGTTATAAGTCTACTTTAACTTTTTAAGGATTACTTCTAGTTTCTAATGAAGGTTTTTTGGGGATGAAGAGTCAGCATATGATTGCATAAACCGGTATCTGCTTTCTTACTGCCTCATGTTTTCTTTCAATAGATCCTCCCAGGAGTACGTATCATTATTGCTAATCCAGAAACAAAGGGACCCTTAGGAGATTCTCATCTTGGTGAGGTGAGTTATGAAAACTTAACCTTCGTACGCTCAGAGATAAAGGTGTCATCCTGTCTGCCAGTGGTTTCTTATAATATGTCTTATCAAATGCCTGGTTAAGAAAATTATGACTTCTACAGATCTTTACAGAATATAGGGTATGTAGGGTGATATTTATATCACTATTTAAATTGTTAGTAACACACTTGATAAATACTAAGAATAGCTCATTTGTTAAAAAATTGAAAAAAATCTGTTCTATCTAACTGTATTTTCTACTTGCTGCTCCACTAATTCTGATGGAAACTTAGATTAAAGAAAAGTTTATTGATTAGTCTAATTTCAGCTAGATGTTTTTCTAGTGCTATTCTCTTTATAGTCATGCTTCAGCGTACTGAAGTACTCTCATTAGCTGAGCTGAGCAAGGCTATATGTTTTTTCCAATTTATTTTATGTTTCTAGGGACAGAAAACTTGTTATTTTCAATGAGAAGTTAAAGATCTAATTAACAAAATGAAGAATTTGCTTAGTCATAATTAAAAATGCAGTCTAATTTGTGAGATCCGTCTGTAAGATTTCATTGCTATGAAATCATAAAAATTTCCATGATGCCTTGAGTTAGATGAAATAAATCCTTCTCCATAGGTGAAGGTCCCTGGCCTCACGCTTTAAAATAATCTGTCAGTCTGGTGTTCGTGGATCATGCCCTGCTGGAGTAAATACACGGAACCAGGAGGGGGGGACTGTGGGAAGAGCACTGCGATCTGTGGGCACTTCTGAAAATTGCCATGACCAAGCAGACCTCGGAGCTAGCTGAGCCGTTCAAGGAGGCTGCGCAGGGCTTCAGCTAACCTGGGGCCAGAGGGCTGCAAGGCAGGTGTCCCCGCAGCCGTGAGGCCAGCATCCCGCTCCCCCAGGCATGGCTCAGATCCCCCCCTCCGACTTCAGCAAGGTTAGATTGGGGTCTCTGTGCCTAAAACTGGGTCGGTTATCTGTTCAGAAACAGTATTAAAAGGCATGATAGTATTATCTAGCTATGACTAAAAGTGTTTTCAGCAAGAATTTTCAATAATGCTTCATTCTGGAAAGCTACTTTAATTAATCCAGTATAATTGCTTTTAACTTAGATATGGGTTCACAGCACTCACAATGCCAGTGGGTATTTCACCATCTATGGAGATGAATCTTTGCAATCAGATCATTTTAATTCAAGACTCAGCTTTGGAGACACACAGACTATTTGGGCTCGAACTGGCTATCTGGGTTTCCTGCGAAGAACAGAGCTCACAGATGCAAATGGAGGTAAGATGTTTCTCCTCATCTAGATCTGTGCATGTAATGTGGATTATTTTGAGGCTTACACTGTCTCTCTTGGCTTGTGCTACCCAACGTGTTCAGTCTGTGAAACCTGTAGAACTGCAAAAAAAGCCTGAGTTAAAATAATCAGAAAATAAAACAGAAGGCAAGATTTCCCTCCTGAAACAGTTGCTTTTCCTTTTCTGCACCTCAGGTGCTACAAATCCTCTCCACCAGTGACTTTTTGTCACTGTTTAATGCGCAAAGTGCCTCAGCTTGAAAAATACGAAATGCAGCTTAAAATGCCCTCATTTACTCTCACAGCCATATCCGCAGGGATGCAGATAGGGAAAGCCTTGCTGTGAGCCCAAGCCCCGTCCCTGCTCTGACGACCACCTTCATCGACCGTTCCTCTGTTACAAGCTTATTTACAGAAGCTGTCCATTGCTCAAATTTCCCACTCTTTAAACCTGCGGGGACAGTTACCACAATGTAATAGAAGCAGTAGCCTGCAGGAGAAGCTACGGGGTGTTTGGGGTTCTGTTGGGAAGGTGCAGGGTCTCGTTACTAGTGTTTTCTGTGGCGTTCCTTGTATTGCGTACACTTGTGAGCAAACCCGCACCGCCCCGCGCACAGTCTCTGCTTGGGGAAAACATGACTTTCCTGTGATTTTTGCAGAGCGTGGTGCCATGAGCGGCGGCTGGCTGAGGTGGCAGTGAAGGCTGCTGGCAAAGTCTGGTTTCTAGCAACGCTCCGAGCACCTCCAGGAGTGATCCCAGGGCCCCGGTGTCCATGTAATTAGAATAGCCATTATTCAGCCAAAGAGTGAATCCATCAAATCCAGAAGCACTTTAGTAATCACTGTGGATTACGACTGCCACCCGTGTCTTTATGGTAGCCTTTTCCTGAAGAGATTTACTTCCAGTTGTGCAGGCTTTTGTCATTTCGTAGCCCAGCCTTGGGAAAATTCAGGATTCTCTGAGGATATTGCAACTTAAGCATCCAAATGGCTTAAACCTTCTCCTGGCAAAGACTGGCTAAGTCTCCATTCTCCTCCCACTTTTAGCTCCCAGTGCAGAAGGTTTTCTGCCCTTTATTACTGGTAGAGTTTATACTGCCATTACATTACAACCGTGCAACGGTCTAAATTAATGCAAAAAGTGCCACTTACCTGTTTTTAAGTCTATTAGTGAATATTATTTCTTTATGGATAACATCCAATCATTTATTATCAGCCTAATAACTTTTCTAAAGTGTCATTTCAGCCTCATTTATTTATTTATTTATTTAATCAGTAAAAATTTATACTATAAGAATATTATGCTCCAGAGCTCGCCATTTGTCTGAACAAGCAATTTGATATCTGACGTATAACACATATTTCTAGTTTATTGATAAACACCTTTGTAATACACCGTAAGCGTCAGCACTGACCATCTCAAAGCTACTGGAAGAACATCATCCATACCGTTAGGGTCAAGTCAATCCTTTCAAAAGAAAAAGAAACAAGAAGTCTATTGTCTATTAGGGCACCATGAAAAAAAAGAGCAAGTCTGTTCTGCATCCGCCTGGGAGAAAAACAGGAATTTATGCCACTGTCATTGGATACAGGCTTTCACCTTTCTCTCCTTCAAATTGGAATGGTGTTTCTGCCTTCCCTTCTTCTGCTCTCTGCTCTGCATTGCACTCCAGTATTGGAAAATTCTCGTTAGTTTGGAAATCACTTTGGGGTTTCAGAAATTCGAAGATAACTTATAAATGTTACACTTATTTTACTTATTTATCAATGTGAAGATTTTTGTAATTTAATGTACTGGAGAATACAATCTTTTTTTTTTTCCTTACAACCAGAACGCCATGATGCACTTTATGTTGTGGGTGCGTTAGATGAAGCCATGGAGTTACGAGGGATGAGATACCATCCAATCGATATTGAAACCTCTGTAATTAGAGCACACAAGAGCATCACGGAATGGTAAGGATTATATAACACCAGGGCCCTTATATAAAGCTGAAATATCTATAATGTCTGGGGGGTTTTCTTGGGTATTGCAATTGATCCAGGAAACGGATCGCAGGATTTATAACCCAGCTGTAAATACTCCGGTCTTTAGGATGAAACTTCTCACCAACAGATTTAATCAGGAAGGACTGTTTCCTGCTAAGGTCATTCAATATGTTTCTTTTTTGTGTTGTTTTAAGTACAAGTGAAGAACTAAACTTTTAATTCAAGAGAGCCAAGCAGCTCTCAGGTAGATCAGTAGTTGTTTCGTGGAGTTTGAGATCTATATTCTAACCAGGAAAAGCAAACTGGTGTGAATTCAAGCTTTAGGAGTGTTGTTATTAGAAGGAGTAAGCAAGAAAACGTTTCAAAAAAATGAATACACTAATAAACTTTATTGTTGAACACAGTTACTTTTTAATTGGTTATTAACAAATCAAGCAGTGATCAAACCAAGGTCACGATGGCAATTGAAGCAGTAAATCAATGAGTTAATAATGGTGATGTCTTAATCAATGTATCACATCACCAAATGCACACAGCAGGTATTCATTTCTTGAGGCCGGCATGAGAACAAATTGGTTTTCATTTTCTTGCATCAGAAGACTGAGTTAGGTATTTGTTTTGTTTTGTTACAACCTCAGCTCAACTCTTCCCCTTTCAACCAAAATGAACCTGTCGCAACAGCGAGAGCAATTTAGTGAGCATAAAACATGACTCTCCCGTTTTCCTTTTCAATCCTGGCTGCAAAGGTGTGGCCTGGAGCAGCAAGCCTAATAATGAAGCACAGCGACTCGACTGGTTTCCTTAGTCAAACCACATTGCTTTTTTCTTAAATACCCATTAAAATTAAGGCAATTACTTGCTTAGCTGACTGTAACTGAGGGTTTACCTTATTGCCTCCTCCCTCAAGCGTCATCACTGGTGTGGTCTTGTGCCAGCTAGCCATTACACAGGGTAGCAGATTCCGTGTCCTCGTGTAGACCGGTGTGAACACTTTAAGGATGCTGTGAAATTCTCCTTGAAAATGTGTCAAATCAATATCAGTAGTGGATAGGAAGTTTTCAGATCAAGCAATTTTGGGACAACTCTATTATAAGATGGCCACAGATTCATAAATGGATGTGCTCAGCAGTACCTGTTTGTCACGTATTTGTATGTCCTCAAAAGTGTGAGCTCGTGGGCAGTGAATGAAGTAGCCATATCACACTGCAGGAAAGGTCATCGTGGGTTTCAGTAGCCAAAAATGCTTAAATGATGTTCCTTTTTTCAAGACCACTGAGAGCACTTTGAGGATCCTTTTCCTTCCATGATGACTGAAATCCTGAGCGGGATGGTGGCAACTAAAACAGGGTTGGGGTAAGCTGAGAGCACTGAAGAAAAAGGCCACTGAATTTCTGCAAGAAGGTAGAAAGTACACGCAAATAATTCTCGATGCCTTAACACTCCCCAGCAGCTGGGTGATAAGCGTACAGGCCACATGAGGGAGATTTCAGAAAACATGCCGTACTATTACTACCCATTGCCCAAAGGCCAAAACTGAAAGTCATCAAGGTTGTTTTTTCCTCACAGAAATCGCTGATGAGTTAGATGTTTCTCTGATGTGGTCCTCGCAGGAAATGGACACTCGGTAGTTCGGAGCGACAACAGCTGGTTTGCTCCCAGTTCCCAAGCTCTTCCTAACCAGTGCTGTGCCTAATGGCTCTCTCAAGCCACCGTCACGGAGTTTTCATTCGTAGTCCTAGTCCTGACTGTCCTTGACCTCTCTCACTCAACTTCTCTTTCAGCCTCTCGTGGAGATACTCGTCTTTGTGAAACAACCCTTGACAAAATAATAATAGCCAGTTATATCTTTCTTTTTATATATACTTTGTATGTGCCTCTCTTGGGATGGGAGCATGAGCCTCTGTTCTTGTTGGAGGCCGCTGTTGTTTCAGTTGCAGTGACGTGTTAAGGATTTAACTGCATCAAAACCCATCGCAAACAAAAGGTACTGGATGTTTCCAGTAGATAGATTGTAAAAATAGCCTCAGCTTCCAAGAAACACGTGCTCATTTTGTAACGTTTAACACTACCGAGGAAGGCGGTGACTTGTTGCCTGACATGTGATCCTGCTGTGCAGCTTCTGTCATTGAGGATCAGATTTAAAAGGTCGTTTAACGTTATTCTTGTCTCAAGCAATTTTAGCAAAAAATCAACAAACTCTGACTCTGGACCTCCCGTGTCTCAATACATAACAAGCAAAAGAGTGGCAGTCTCTTTTTATTGTGAGGTATGACTACACCAGGCGTTTTGGAAAGTGTTTTTAATACTGCAAAATATCTTGAGAAATAGCGTATGCGTGTGTGTTTTAATTAAACTTCAAGCCCTTGAAAGAGGAACAGAACATCGCTTCCTGGAATCCACTAAGAAGTGGTTTTTTCTCTGCGTAATGACAAATAGGTAAAGCTACACAGGATATCTGGGGAAGAAAACCGTTATGGGCCTCTTTCTCTGCAGTGTTCCAACAACTTCCCTTCTTTTCCTGAAGCATTTGGTGGGATGGAAGCAGCAGGAGGGGCCATTCTCAGTTCAGGCTGTGTTGCATCTCTTGGGTGCGACTCCATAATTGCTTGAGAAAGTGCAGCCTTCCTGGGTCCATAGTTTGTTCTTGGGTTTTTTTTCTTCATCATGGCTAGAAAGTTAATGTATAAGTGGTACATGCTGGCCAATACATCTTCAGCTCAAGTGGTGATAACATAAAGGGCAATATTTCCTTTTGACTTACAGTGGTCACCAGTGAGTTAGAAACATGACATATGAGTTTTAAATTAAATTGAAACCCTCTTAGGAGTGTCGGTGGCTTTAGGACTTAATAGAAGCTTCATGAAAATTTTGGGTATCAATCTTCTGAGCTCAGACAAACTAACTTCTCCTAAGCCATGGTTTAGGGACCTGCTCCTGACTCTTGCTATGAACTGCTTTCCCAGGTAAGAAGCTAACAGTAGGTTTCCGGCATGGTTTCAAGCACTAGCCTACATTTTAATAAAAACCCTCCAGGCTTTTTTGTTAAAATATATATAATACTAATTTAGATGTTTGTACAGGAATCTATAAAAGTTCTAGGACCTCTCTGGAGATGGTCACCTGTGCAGACTGATACTTCACTTTGTTAACATTCAGCCTCAATCAAAACTTACTAGGATGTGTGTGAAAACAGAATTACAAATTAAAATTCATTTCATAGAGTACTAAATCAAAAGGAACCTACACAGTCTTGCTTTGGCTGCCCGTTAGTTTTCCAGATCAATAAGCACATAAGAATTCAATCAAATAGTACTTTGTCAGGATCTGGAAAAAAAAAATTTTTTTTTCAATAGTAAGTACTTTTTGCTTAAATCCATTTTGTTAAGCATCAACATAGAGCACATTTTCATCGCTAACTTTAGGCAAAGTGAAATGTGTTTCCAAAGTACAGGGATTTTCAGAATTATCTTAGTACAATTAGTGTCTTAGCACCAAACAGTGCACTTCTCTTTCAATCGAGCGCTGACCTTATGGTTAGTAGCTCTTTTTGAAATTGGCTTATATACATAATGGATTCTAACTTTCAGATGCTTATGCTCAAGATAGTTCTGGGAAATTAGCCCTTGATTTTATAAAGTAAAGGAGAGTAAAGTACAGGACTTGATGTATGAGTTACATGTGTAGGATATTACTATTTATGCTATGGAATAAGTAAGAGGAAGAAATAACCATCATCTTTGTCTTAAACACCTGCAAGGAAGAATGAGATTGCTCTTTGTGGAGCCTCAGTCCTGCTGACCTCCTGTGGGACTTTAGAGGCTTTGGAGACATTTGAGACATGGGGAGGAGGATGGAGGGAAGCATACACCCGACTTTCATACCCTCCCAGCCTCCATATTTGGAACGATAAATACATTATCCTTAGAAAAGATGCCCGGTAGCATAAACCAAAATTTACCTGCTTCAGCTCAAGGGCTTAACCAAAAGTAAAGAGGAGATACTGGTGATAATGGTGTTCCTTTGACCATCTCACCTGTTAATAAGGAATGTAAAAAATCCTGTCCCCTTAAAACCAACAGAAATAAAACACAGCCGAAGTAAAACAGATGGAGACACTGCTTATTTCTGTCTAAACCAACTGATCCGTAAGAATCGCAGCTCTTCTGTGCTGAGCTCTGACCTGCCTGGACAGCAGCCAGCCCAGTCCAGAAGGCACGTAGCCATGTTCACCTAGCACCAATGCAAGTGAGGAAGCCCCCTCCACGGCCCCTCGGGGACTTCTGTGCAGCCTGCAGTACACCGCGCAGACGTTCCCAGGACTCTGTACCTCTTCACTAGGCAGAGTTTATCCCAAAGATCTTTCAGCTCAGGCTGTGTTCCTACTGCTCCTTTGGTGCCTTCTTTTTTAACCAACCTCCTTTGCTCTTCTGGGTTGCTCTTCAAAAGACCCCAGAGAGGGCAATTCCACACACACATCACTCCTGCATGCTTTCATGAAGAGAGCAGTGCTGTGATAGTTCTCTGGCTTCAGAACTTGTCATACTACCTCCTTAAATGACAGGCGAGGATTAGACTCAAGTTTCTGTAAAGTTTAGGCCAACACTCAGTATTGCAGCAATATGAAAGTGAGAACTAGTGAGGCTGTTCTTCTACCCCTGCCTGCAAACATGTTCTCTCTTGCTACATACACTTTGTGGTGACCGTAGAGAAGGAATCCTTGGAGCTGAAACAAAGGTAACCAAGGTGGAATGAAAAGGGTAAAAAACGAAACGGGTGAAACAACGCCACCACTAATACTGTTTTTTCTTTCGTTCCAGTGCGGTCTTTACCTGGACAAATTTGTTGGTCGTTGTAGTTGAGCTGGATGGATCAGAGCAAGAAGCTTTGGACCTGGTTCCGTTGGTCACCAATGTGGTCCTGGAGGAACACTATCTGATTGTAGGGGTGGTGGTGGTTGTGGACATTGGTGTAATTCCTATCAACTCCCGTGGAGAGAAACAACGTATGCACCTACGAGATGGATTTTTGGCAGACCAGCTAGATCCCATCTATGTGGCCTACAACATGTAGTCTTGAACCTTAAAGCTTCCATGGACTTTACTCTAGATGTATAAAATTTTTTGGTGTCCACTAAAAAAGTGTGCAGATAAGATGCTGACACTCATCAGAATGGAACTGTTTCTATTACGACTTTTCAAAGCAGTCATGATTGGCAGGAAATAAAATGTGAAATGTTTTCTTTTACCACTAAATTTTAGAGAAGAAGGACTATGGGGCAAGGCCCTTCAGTGTGTTGGAAAAGCCCTTTTTTTTTTTTTTTTTTTTTTTTTGCTTATTGGACAATACTGCTTTTTGAGTAAATGTGGCTTTGTATTTTACATTAAGTAAGCTGAAGTAGATATTTGTTTTATTCTGCCCTCCAAACGGATTCTTTTAAAACAATTTGCATACTAATACAAGTAATTGTTTTCTTCATTTATTTTAATATGACATCAAAAGCTGATGAATACAGATCCGTTACTAACTTAAGCCATTTTAGATCCCACATCTTAGGAAACTCTGTAGTGGTACGAGGAGAATACCCAAAGTAGCACCTTTCAATTAGAAATCTTGCAGCTTTCTGTTGGAGACGCTGAAAGCCCGAAGGCTGAAGAGCCTTTGCTGGTAGCGTTAGAAAGGAAGAAATTTATAAATAAGGTGTATTTCGGCGATGAACTTGCAAATATCTTTGTACTAAACAAAAAAGATAAAATAAGTTAACTACTTCTTCTGTAATTATGTACAAAACGTTTAATTTATTTTGATCTCTTTAGAAGTATAAAAGAGAAAAAACATTCAAGAATATTAAACTCTTGAAATGTTTGCTAATATAAAAACAAAGTGTTGTATTATCTTGAGTGGATAGTATCACATCAAATATATATATATGAAATATAAATTCACTAATGACAAAAGATTTTAAAGTTTAAAATGCAGTACTTGTCACTTGCATGGTGTCTCCCACTGTAGATAATCAAATGTTACTCACAAATTTTTGGAAAAAAAAAAAAAGCAATCCTGGATTGCTAAGTATCCCTGTCGAAAAGAATCCTCTAGATACCAGCAAGTGGAATTATTGCTGCCTTTAAGGCAGTGAATGAATTTAAGACTAAAAATGCACTACAATAATTTTCTTTTCTTTGCCATGGAGGCAACAATAAATATTCGTGCTGGCATGTGCATACACTTGTTAGACGTAGAAAAGGCAGGTTGAGGAATAGCACTGTTGTCTAGCTGCAGAACATTGTTGCACAATTCTTTTCATTGTTTTAGTTGGTGTTTTTATTGCTATAAGGAAAAGTTTTGGGGTTATTTGCACAGAGTTATCGATTTGCCTCTCAGCTAAGACACATAGCTCGGTGGCCAATGCATCCAGTTTACATTTACAGGAAACGATTGTTTCGATGGTCTTTAATTTATTCCTTAACAGAGAGGAGCGAACAGTCACTACAACCGAATTGGCACGGGTCGTGCATCTGCTAACTAGTCCCTAAACGCATTAAAACATCAGAGGAACCGATCTGCCTGTTTAGAGAACGGAGGAGTCCCGCGGTCTCCAGTCTGAGGCCGTCACGGGAGAAGAGTAGGAGAACATGCATCACAGCTGCCTTCATTTTACTACCTTTGGATAAAAGAGAGGTTTAATTCCCCAGTTCTGTTGCCTTCCCTGCCCCCCGTGCCCCCTTTTTAAAAACCTTCCCCTTCTTTCATGTGGTTGTAACTGAATTGACCTGTTTGTGATCAAGAGTGGGATTTACCAGCTGCAGTCCAAGAGTGCTTTTCTTATTGTCCCAAATGACGTTCATGTGCTGGCTCTCATTACCGGATATGCATGACTAAGATTGTTGCAGGGCAAATGTAATCTTGTTTATATCACGTATAAGGGAGTCTCGATGCTGGGTGTTTAAAATCTTTTTAAAAGGTAGGGACGTTTTAGTCTGCATGTACAGTACAGAGCATCTTGCCATGTCAGACGCGTTTTCTTTCAGACCATCCTTTCCGCCTTCACTGTCCTGTGAATAGCCCTATTCATGCTCTGCAGACCAATCCTATATTTTGTCAAATTCATTTTCTGCTCCCTAGAAAGAATAAAATCTGTTCTTAATGGCAAGTTGTTGTAAGGTTTCAGACAAGATGTTGATTGATTACAAACATAATTGCAGTGTGTGAACTAACTTGTGAAGTCCTGCTATCGCTGATCTCAGTACTGCAAAACAAATCTTGCTGTCGTTCAAAGCATCACTTTAACCTTCACGAAGTCAACTTTGCATTTGTAGAGAATAAAAGAACTGCAATGCAGTTGTGAAACGCAGTTAATAACAGCTCTCTTCTGCAACCTGTCATCCGTGGTTGTTAAATCCTGAGTTAAGAGAAATGATAAACTGAGTTTCTGGTTTTGTTGTGCAAGCAAAAGGAAGGAAACATTTAAGCACCATCAGACTGAGCAATAAAGAAGGATTGTTCTGTATTAGAAACTGTACTGTAGATAAACCATTCATGAGAATGTATAAAATGTTTGTCTTGTGACCTTGTGCTTTTGGAGTCAGACAAAACCATGTAATCAACTTGATGCACATGCACAAAAAGAGAGGGTACACAATGAACATTTAAACACAAAACTAATCAAACAGGAGCAGATTCCTCATGGTGCTTGTTTATTATATATATTTAATCCTGCTTGACACTTTACCCAAGGGAAGACTGTCCCTTTTATCAGTTGAATGTTAGCAGCGTTATTTCATAGAGTGTGGTGACTGGTTAGAGAAATTCATGTAACTCAGCCAATCACAGTTTCAAACAAAAATTTTTATGTGCAAAGGACAGCAACCTTCTTGTATGTTAAACCACCAGTACGCTTTGTACATCTGTGATAACGCCTGTTTTATATTCAAATGAACAAATAAAAGCTTTTATTTTTGTTGCTCTGAAAATATCAGTTTCTTAATTAGTCATCTAAAATGGAGCTTCCGAGAGCTGCGGATGCTCAGTGGAGGAACACAGAGAGCTATACTGTAATTTTATTTTGTTTACCTCTCTTGTTGCATAATTTATTAGTACAAATCATTATACTTTTAACAATGTTTAAATACTGGTGTGGGCATTTATTGCTGAAAGACTTTCATATGGCAACAAATGTTTTTTGTGAAATGTTTTTTTAATTCTTTTTAATATATTCAAATATACTGTTCACATTTTTGCTGAAAGTGTAAAGATTATTGTAAGCTTGGTAACATTTTGTGAGAAGCAATAACAAGCATTAGTACTGTAAAACTCCTCAAATTTGTCACTTATGACTTTTGTTGCAAGGTCTTGCTACCGGCATATCGCTAATCAGTCGCTTAAGTTACTGATCCAGGTGTTACATGGCTGCTGGAGCTTTCTGCCACTGGAAATATGTGATGTAACTGCTTGGTCATGCTCGTGGGGCTAGAACCTCCGTATCAGTTCAGAAGCCTTGGACGACCAGATGAAACCCCTAGGAAGTGTGATCTGCCTATTTCCATTGGCCTTTTCCAAAAATACCGTGATCTCGGGGCTGGCTGCCAGCCTCTGAGTAGCAGCACCCCCAGAGAAGACGTTTGGCCCTGGCTCTTATTTTCCAGATGTGATTTCAAAGGGTGAAATTCTGAGTCCTCCTGTCTTTGGTCACCCATCTGAGAAGTTCAGGGTATAAAATCCCATCGCCAATGGCTTAAGTATCAGGTTGCACAAGAGGTGGTGCCGGTTAGAGGATCCACAATTTTCCAGAGCAGAGAGTGCAACCCAAAAACTGTGGGAGGGAGGGTGCAAGTTAGGGGTGGCAGAGGATGGCGAACAACAGTAGTTCCTGATTCAATTTTGCAAATCATTTTCTTTAAAAAAAAGGAAGGAGTTTGACGTTCCATGCTAATGGTGATGAGGACTTTTAAAGGTCAAAATATTCCGAGTACGCATTAAAAATAATTTTGGCAAATGGTGGCTATAGCGCTGAAAAGCTGGTTGGGAATCTCAACAAATAAAGTAGGGTTAGAAGAATAATTTAATGCACAATGAGAATAGTATGATTTATTCATTATCAGGTTGATACTAACAAGGTAAGAACTGGGGAAAAGCTTGATAAAAGACCTTGCAGCTTTTTCTGTGTGTTTTTCAACACCAAAAAAATTGCTTTATGCACCATTATCATCTAGGGCAGGGGCGGGGTGGGGACGGGGAAACACACAGAGGTCAACAACAAACTCTCACCAGTCATCTTGGGAACAAAATCACAGGAGAGCTGCATTTGGGGGAACTTCTGACTTTCTCCAACAGAGATTTTTGCCATCAGCCCCAGCAATTGTAGACGCCTCTCTGCAATCTTCAAGATACAAATCCCTGTTGTGGCTTCTGCACGGGGTGTGCAGGCTATTTTGGGAGTCTGGGCTAGGTGCTGGTGTGGGCCATGGCTGGATGGGCAGAGTGAAGTAAAGCCCAGAAAGATCATCCCACCGGGGATGGACCCCGCTGTGCCCAGGGTAAGAGCCGATCCTGATTTCGTTTGTTTGTTATAATAGAACTCTTTGCTTAAAACTGGCTGAGATTTGAAGAGGAAAAAAACCATAACCAGCTTCCATGTTCTGAAAGTAGAAATTAATCATTTCGTTTGGAGGTAAAAGTTCAACTTGAGATATCTTTTGGAACGTGGAGTGCTCTGGCAGCCCACCTTCCCCAAAGCTCTCACTCACCATGATTTAGATAAACAGGCTTTCCTGTTGATCTAAACCCAGGGTTTTTCTGTTCTCTTTTAAGGGCTATTACCTGAAAGCTGGTCCAAAAATCCCCTCAGGGCCTGCCTCTTTTGTGCTGCACCTCACTGAGGTTAACATCTTTAAAACAGCAGCTCTCCCTTTTTTACCCAGCAAACCACCATCAGCCCATTTGTGTATGTTTTCAGCTGGAAAGTGCACAGCTTTTAAGATCGACTCCAAGCAGGTCATGCTGCATCAAGCCAGTCGAAGTCAGTACCAAGCGTGCTCTTATTCCTGGTTTGCATGGACAAGAAGTCTTCAAAGCCAAGGCACTGGTGTGTTCCCTGTGAGCCATATGGGGAAAAAAAACCTAAAGTCTTTGACCCAGGGATCCTGCAACACATCTAGTAATAATTTCTAAAAATTATTGCAAAATATTATACAGCTACGGCCAGTTAATGGGCTGATCCTAAAGGCACAAAGTTGATGCTGGTTTAATTTCATGCTTTGGTAGATTGACATTGATAGGCTTCACACAAGAGAAGACCCCCTGTGGAGGGGTCTGAAGGAGGCGATGAAGCTGGTGGAAGCACCACGAGAGGGAAGGGCTTCCAAGTGTGAGTGGCAGCATGTGGGAAAGGTTTGGAGGTGCTGGGGAGAAGCACTAGGAGAAGAGCTCTACTGAGCCGTTACTGCTGAAGAGGACACCAGTGGAGGAATCCATAAACGAAAGGCAGGTTTAGAGGAGCATTTGGTGTAGAAGGCAAGTAAGGCCAGAAGGGAGAAGATAGTGCGTGTGGAGGTAAGGGTCAAGCAATTGAGATTGTAACCCAGTGGTTATCATGCTTCTAATTTTAGGGGCCTGCATTTTAATGTTCTCACCTAGGCGAGCCCATTTCAAATCAGGGAGCTCCAGGTACTGGGAAACGCAGCCCTGCTGCTCTTAGCCCCACGTTCAGCCTGGAGGCTTGAAAGAACTAACCCTGCTGAATTCAGCCAAGGGCTTGTGGGCTAAGACCCAAGAGAGGAAGTGTGTGGGGGTAGGAGGATAGGCACGGACAAGACAAGGACAGAGGACAAGGACAGCAGCTGCACGCAAGAAGAAAATAATGTTTCCATGAAGCAAGGTCGGGAGGGAAGAGTGGCATGGCCAGTATTCATGGAGCAGAGGAAGACAAGACTTTGAGCCAACAACTGCCGAAAGGAAATCGGTGGCCAAGGAGATCCAAGGGAATTAAACTTTCCATTGCAGACACACGTGCTCTTTAACGTTTCTAGGATGCCTCTCACGAACCTTTGGTTTCAGATACTTTTGTGAAATCCACAGGAGGATTTTTGGTTTTTTTGCCTGCCCCCTTCTCTCCCCTCTGTACATGGCTGCACGCCAGGGTGAGGACACACGCTCGTGTGCATTCGCAGGGTCTCACAGCCACGCACGTGCCCTGCGTGGCAGTGATGCAGCCGCAGCGGCTCAGCCCAGGTCAGCTGCCAGCACGGGGACAGCGATGGAGACGCACAGCCCAACGATGCCGGCGTGTTGCAGGGGCAGGCGCTGGGCATCCGCGGTGTTGGAAACCCACAGCCCACCCTGCCAGTCCAGGGTGTAGGGTCAGCAAACACTGAATGGGGAATGCTGAAGTTCTTCCCTTCCCTCCCTTCACAGCTCGTTGGTTGTTAAAGGAAAAAGCAAATGAACTGTGGGCTCAGCTATAAGTATTTTTTTTGTTCAAAGGGTGGAAGTATTTTATCATCTTGGGGCTTTTAACAAAACGCAAGGCTTTTAACTGCTGTTTTAAGCCATAATAAAATGACTATTAGAGGTCACTCAATATTGAAAATTTGCTAACAAACCCCAGGTTTTCTTAAGTGAAAGCTTCTGCTAAAATGCTCCGGGTTCCAGCGGATCACATAACAGGGCTGTAGCCTCACGGCAAAACCAGTGCCCGTTACTTACAGGTAACAGCACCGTTTGTTTGTCCAGCACAGTGAAGGCAGTGCAGCTGCAGGAGCACGCAGTGTGTCAGACCAAGACAGGACAAAGTCTAAGCGTCAGAGAAACAAACCAAAAACGCAGGTTACAGTTGGTTTCGTTGGCCATTCAACTTCAGGTAAAAAAACTGCTCTATTTATCCAGGTTTTATTTGGAATTGCTGAGCCCCAGGAAGGATAATAATTAGAGGACCTGTTGAGAGCACTTGTTCAGTGCAGACCTGCACTTCAAGTCATACTCTTTAAAAAAAAAAAAACAAAACCAAACAAAAACCTCCCTGAGTCCACGTTAGACTTTGGTTTTGAATATGGATTGACTCTCAATGCTGTCAGGGACAGCATTTTCATTAGGGTCCTTAAAGGCTGGCAGGCGTTACATGGCTTCTTCGCCGAGCCCGCATGGTTCCAGCGTGTAGTGCACGGCATCTTGGAGGGCTCTGCTGAAGTTCTGCACGATCAGTCCCGATCAGCTGACATGGAGCTGATAACCTGCACCCCAGTTCGTGGGGAAGGCCAAGAGAGATGGAGGAGAAACCTGATTCCGCTGTGCCCCACGGGGGATGAGTGAGGCGAGGAGACTTGCCTTGCAGCACCGATGGAGTCACACACGACCTTTGAGGTTGGAGGGATGCGATTGTGCAATGGACTTGAGTTCAGTAAATGGTAAGAAATTGGGCTGAAATTCCCTTCAGGGCGGTGTTTGCTCCACAAAAAGACTTTGCAGAACTTCCTCTGCCCTTTGCGAGTGGTTTTGCACAGAAGTTTTCCTACTCTGAACACGGGATCAAGCCAATCGAACAGTGGATTAAAAGGTTGCTAAGAAAAATAAAAAAGTAGAGGATAAAAGAAGACCAAAGCAATAAAAATCCCTCCCCTGCCTGCAATTCCGTGGCTACTCCTTCAGATCCAGTTCTGGTTTTCTTTTATCCAGCCAGGCCTAGTGTCAGGTTAATAGAGATTATAGAGCTGACCCATGTAGAAGATGCTCAGGAATGTCCTGATGGGTGTCTCTAACCGCACCGCTGAGCTACAGCTCTGCACAAGCAGAGACCCTGGTGGCTGCCATCATGTCGTCAAGTGACTTTTTAAAAAAATCCATGGTGCCAACAGGCAAAAGGACAGATTTCACCTGCATACCAAATTGCCATTCCATCTTCCTACTGCAGCTTCTGGATGGGCAAATGAAAATGGCCTCCTCTTCCTCCTCCTCTTCCTTCTCCTCTTGTCCTCTTCCTCCTCTGCCTCCTCCAAATGCTGCTGACAAATTGCTCTCAATGTCAGCCAGAGCAACTGCCATTTAGCAAAACTCCCCCAAGCTCCAGGAGCTCTCAAGGCTTGGGTACTCAACAGTCAACAAGCTGGAGGACCTCAAAGCACCATAAAACTGTCACAGCAAAATTTGCTTGGAGGTGCTGAGCGCTGATGTACCGAAACGCGTTTCTAGATCAAAATGCACCGATTCAGCCTGCCCTGGGTTCGACAAGGATGGGGTTAATTTCCACAACCAGGATAGCTGGACCGAACCATGGAGCCAATGGGATGTTTGATACCATACTGACGTCATGCCCCCCCATAAGGGGCGGTCAGCGCAGTGGTAAGCAGTGCATTGTACAACACTCACTTTACCCTTGTAATTACTATTGTTCTCTGTCTCTTTGTGGTGTTGTCAGCTCTCCTTGTCTGAACCCAGGAGGCTTTGCGGGCACTTTTTCTTCTCTTTCTCCCCCACCCCAGGTTGGGTGAGCGGCTGCATGGTGTGCAGCTGCCAGCTGGGTTTAAACCACGACACAGCCTTTTTCTTAAACCCAGGTGCTGTTATGGGACAGGGCACTCACCCAGGGTGGTCCTGGCCAGAGATCAAGATGATGTGAAGAATTCGGCAAATTCTGAACAAGCTGTTACCAGAAAAGCCTGTAAACAGGTGACATCTCTGCAGCTAATTCTGTACCGAGAGTGTACCCCCCTCAGGGGCTATAAAGAAAGGCTTTGGGCATGGGTGTCGTGCCAGGGAGAAACCCCTGCCAGGAGATGGAGCTCACCCTGCGGGGGGCACAGCCAGCTGGCTGCATGGCTCTGTGGGCACCATGGTGAAGCTTTCCTTAAGGTCCACCAGCCAAAGGCAGCGAGCAGAATTTCGGGGGAACGGGGTGGCGGAACTGACGGTTTTCCAGGTGCGGGCAGGTGTAATTCCTCGGCTGATCCGGGGACTGCCAGATCAGCAGCCACAGCATGCCATGGGAAGGGAGGGCTGGCTGCAGGCTGGGCTGTACCAGGCAGCTTGCAAGGGCTAAAGGGTGGCAGGCTGGGGAGAAGCTCGGGGAGACTCGTAGCTCTTAAGCCTGAATTCCTGCTGTGGGCTTTTCCTTGATGTTTATTGTCAACAGCTTTCAAAAGGAGGCTCTTGCACCAGGCCAAGCTTGAGATGCCTCAGAGCTTTCTCAGCTGGAGCCGGTGGCAGTGACGTTGCCCCGGTGTGGCATTGCAGGACAGATTGAGCACCCCTGTGGCAGGAACCAGCTGTGTGAGCTGCCTCCTGCTCCCCTTCCTAGCCCCAAAACCCCATGTCACCCCACTGACTGGAGTGAAAGATAAACTCCAAGGCTCGGGGTCTTACTTGGCAAGCGTAGCGTTGCACACATCCAAACAGCACACGGAAGCGCAGCAGCCCTGCTGCTGGCGGGAAGGGTTGAGCAGTCCTAGGCTCTGGCTCAGCATCCAGCGCCAACTCCCAACGGCTTGGTTAGTGTGGAGCAGCTTCCTCACTGCCACCGTGGCTGCTGACATTAAGGAGCCCAGAGTAAAAATGCTGCTGGCTCCAGCGTCCGCAGGAAAAAATAACAAGCAATTGCATTACTGAGTTGCGCATCTTTCCTTTCTTCAGGGGAAAAATAAAAGGCTTTCTGGCACTCATGATCTTTACAGACATGAAAAGTCAGCGAAAGGCTCTGTCACTTGGTGAAATGTTGTGTTGGGCAAAGAAATTCCCTAGTGCATAAGCCATGCGTGGCAGAGTTTCTGGCTGTGCTTCTTGGAAGGAGCCCGTGTTGCTCCTGGGCAGGGGCTGAGCTGCAGCGCAGCAGCAGAGGGGCTCCCTGCCCGCGCCACGCTGCCCATGCTGCTGGGGTTTGGACACCTCGTTTTGCTCCCTCCTGAGAACATGCCAGACCCGCACAGATCTCTCACGTGGAAACGGTTCTTAGTCTTCCTAACGAGGACAGCTAATGGGGTGTCCCGATCAGCCAAGGCGTGCGTGGGTGGCCGACGCCAGACAGAGCCCTCTTTCCTGATGACAGGAGCTGTGAGAGCTGCTGTGTGCAGGGCACCGATTACAAGGGACAAAAGCGCATTGCTGGGGCCAAGCGCGGTGGGATCACGGCTCAGCAGCCTGGCACAGAGCTGGCTCCCGCATGCTGTTCCCCTGGGAGCAGGAGCCGGGGAGAGGCAGAGCCCTCCCGCAGCAGCGAGCAGAGTCCTGAGCCAGTGCCTGGCTGAAAAAGATACTTTTCCTGTTAACAAACTGGTTAAAAACAAACGAGTGCTCTGGCTTCGTTAATAAACATTGTTTTCTTCTGTGGAGATCTTTTCCCAAACACTAGTAAAGCATTTTGTATAACCAGCTTCACAGTGTCTTCTCTACGCAGAACTCGAGTTTATTTTTAGGTACCTCTCTGGGGCAAATCCTATTTCCATTGAAGCTTTATGCCAGCTTAGTTTTCACTTTCACGGAGTTAACTGAAACTGGCTGATGGCTTCGTAAACAAACACATCGCTCTGACATTTAGCGTGGCCCATTCTCGCGCTCTCAGCCTTTCTTCTGTATGATCTTCAATTATTAGTCCCTTTCCATGTAAAAATTATCTGCAAAGCAGATGCTGTATTTAATTTCAGCTCTCCATCGCTGTTTGCCATGCCTGAAGGCATCTTTCTGCACATCACTACCAGCTCCACGGCTGTGGGGCCGGAGATGTCCTGGGGCAGGCACGGCCATGGGGAGCAGGAGGGGTAATTTAGGGTTAGTTTTCTCTGAGTTCTCTTTCTTTTTCTGATTTTACAATTTTGAACCTTTAGCAACTCCACGTTTCTTTTTTAAGGAGCGTTACTCAGAGTCTAACATACTTTTGAGCTTTTCGACATCTGGAAATATGTTTTATTAAGATTAAATGTGACAGTTTCTTCAGGGTTTTGGAAGGTCCACGATGGTTCTTTTTTTTTCCTTTTACATTACCTATCAACATCTCCCACTTAAAACCAAACCCACTCCTTTAGTCTCACAAATGGATGGACCATTCCACTTGCAATTGAATTTCCTGAACACGGAACAATGCAGGAAAGGGCCCTTTTGGTTTTGATACCCCCCCATTTTGATTTATGAAAGCATGTGTGCAGGTCGCATATGTGCTCTCACTCAGTGAGGCTAAAATTGGCCGGGTAGCCCCTAACTACTGGTAACAAATCCCAAACATATTTCACATACTTGGTCATTGAAGATGGGGAAAGGCAAACAAGCCTCAGCTGGACAGCTCGCTCCACCTAAAGGAAGCAGGAGGCAGAAACCACTGCTCCTCCTTATTAAAATAAAGCAATATGGAGAGATAAAATTATTTAATAATAACAGTGTTAACAATAACCACAATATTGATAAAAAAAATAGGAAAAGCCAGCAATAAATCCCAAACAATGCCTGTAAGACTGATGCTCCAGGAGCACTAAGATACAGCCCTGTCTGCAGTGCTGAAAAAGCAGTAGCTCAGAGAAACCCCTGCTCATCTTAAGGTTTCTGGTGGAAGGAGATTTGCAGATTTGGGGCAGTGCAAGGACTGTACCCCCTGAGTGGTGGGGTACAGCAGGTCAACGGTGGGGGTGGGAAGCTGCCATGGCACTTCCAAAGCATTTAACCTGTTTGGCCCAGATTACTGGCTGTCCCAGGGGTACCTGAACTGGCAAATGCACATGGGGAAGGGCGTGAGGGGCGTGTTCCCTCTGGAGATTTGTGCTAGTGGGGTGCTGGTGAGCGGAGCTGTGCTTGGAGGCTGACCGCAGTCATCGAAAGGAGCTCCCTGGGATAAGGAGCTGGAGAGGTACAAGGCTTCTTCCTGATCCTGCTTTGCTGTCTTGACTCTATAAATGATTTGTTTGCAACGTGCACTATGCTGGTTTTTCTATTCACTTGAGTTTCATCAAGATGAATGAACAAAATTTGCACTTTTGCTTAAAATGCTATGACTCAAGTAAGAACAGAAAAGTTTGGATAATAAAATAATAAAAGATGCTTTTGAGGGATCTTTAAATATTTGAAATATAATTTTTTTTTCTCCCCCTGGGACTAGCAGGTCTTCTCAGATCTTAATTCCCACAGGGAAATTCTTAATAGCCACAGAAAAAACAATTCCCACAGTGTCCCTCCTGCAGCCCTGAAGTCACGATGGGGCTCCAGGACAACCCACCCTGCCTGTGGCTTGTCCTCGAATGGCCCTTTTTCTTTGGGGTGGCTGTGGACATGCCCTGCGGGCAAGAGCACCAGCATGGTCCCTCAGCTCCCTCAGGCACCTCGCTGGCAGCAAGTCCTGACTTCGAAAATAAGTGAGAGACAGCTTTCTCAGGGCTGTGTTTGTAAGAGAAATGCTGCCACCACTCAGCCTGGAGCTGGATTCATAAAGTCCTCTCAGCCCCTCCTGCTATAATTATTTTATTAATAAAATATGTAACAGGCACAGGCTCAGGGTTGGTTAGGGAAGGAGCAGAGTGGGAACACTGGTGAGAGGAAACACAAGGAAAAGGGGGTCTGCAAGCCCCACCCTGGCTGCCAGCAGCACAAGACCTGGCACTAAATCCAGAACATGATGGACACAACCCTCGGAGGCTGCTGGCTCTGAACAGGCTGAAAAGATTCACTTTCAGGGCCGAGAGCTGTGTCAAATGCCCAAGCACTCTCCTTTCTTGAGCCCACTTCACGTCAGGATCAAGGTCCCTGCGAGTTCAGGCACAGCTCCCCCATCCACAGCACCGGTCTTTCTAGGTGAGGACAAGTGAAAATAGCCTCATGCATTCCCACCCAAGGACCTGAGGACTACCGGCCAAAATCAACACGGACACTGCCAGTGGGGTTTTTTTTTTTAAATACATTTATTAACCAATGTTAACACATTAAATGACTATATATTGCTAGTCAGAGCAGCTTACAAAATGCCAGAATGCATCATAAACTGGACAGCCACAATGAATAATTACAATGTGCATAGTGGCTAAGCTCAACACTTTAATATAGCTTTATGATTTGCAGAAAAATTATTTTTAAATCATGATTCCTAAAACAATCAATTGTAATTTTACCTAAAACTTATACAAAACCAGGCCACAATCTTTTTTTTTTATTTTGTTTTTTTTTTCTTTAAAACACACAGTTTTCACGCTGTAGTAACTTGGAAATGTGCAACCGTGTCAACAGAGACAAAAAAGCCAAAGTAACACGAATCTTACTTTCATGCAGCTATCAGTTAAATATTACATATTCTGGAATGATTTTACACCAAAAATATTTCCACAATAACTTGCTTTCATAGGGTTGGATCGAAGTTTTGGAACTTGTAAAGTAATCGAACAAGATTGATTTTTAGTTGTGAAGTGTTTTACAGTCACAACACAGAGGCGACAAAAGTTAATTACACATTTATCAGGCAATAATGCAGCTGTGGTAACACAAGTTACCATCTACTTACTATTTTTTCCAATCAATCAACTTACCACTTAATTTCTGCAACATATTGGGCATTATTTGGCAGTATCTAGTCAATTAATTTATATCACCACGGTAAGTAAAAAACATCGGGATTTCAGTGGTAGTTCACAGAAGTCTTAGTTATATTTTTGTCTTTACAATGACCCTGACAAATCCTAGAGAAAACTTTTTTAAAGGCTTTCCTCCTGATTCTTCAGCTTCCATCGTTCCATCATGTAATTGCTTTCAATAAATATCAAAGATCTAAATAAATATTTACAAATTATTCCTCTAACTTCTCAAAAAATAGCTGGATGATTAATGGGCATATGACAGTCTAAGACCGATCTTTGAAAGAAACGAAAACGCAGAGACACTTTAAAAGAAAAGCTATTTAAGTAAGCTTTACATCTATTTAAAAAATTGTCTCTGAACATGGATGCAATTCATATATCTATATATAAAACAAACAAAAAGAAAATCATTTTTCAACTATCGATCCATTCCTATTGGTAATGCTTCTTAATCCAGACATTCCGCAAAATACAGACTTTTTACAAATCACGGCATCTTTAATACAAGAAAATTAACATGCATTATTCTTCATTCTGAGTACAGTGATGGAGCTCGTTATTAGGCAATGACCCATTACTACAAACATAACGGCTTCTGTGAAACTTAAGTGCTTTTTCTCTTTTTACTATCAAGTTACAATGGACCAGGTGACACCAGATCATAGGCGGTCAAATGACGTTGGATTGTGGGGGCTGAAGGGGGGGGCGCAGTAAAGAAATTTGTATGCCTCATAATTCCGTATATGAATAAAGGTAGTTGTCTTCTTTTTTGTTTTTTGGCTTTTCCTGTTCTTGTTACAAGCACTCATGTTAGGACAAAGATGAAATGTGCAAACTTCAAAATTTAAATATTCATTTTTCTCTAAGATCCAGCTCAGTAAAAGATTACCCCAGTTCCCTGTGATTTTAAACTACAAGATCAAAGCTAATATTTTGTTATAAAAGTTATATATTGAAAAGAAATAATGAAAATAAAACACAGTTGGGAAATATTTAAGAAAAAATACGCAGGACTAGCACCTGCTGTGTCAACCCTGTTCCCTAAATTCAATCATGTACCCACTGGTATAACCAATAGATAATGCCTTTAAACAGTAAAATTAAGCTGAACAAAACCAGCTCAACAAGGTTAAGAAATAAATGTTACATCAAGGTAGTATGCTTCGTTTTTCTGAAACAGTTCTGTACTGCTTACATTCAGATCTAGTTTTCAGATGTTCCTTTTGTTAAACTTGCATGATTTTTTTATTTTTAAATCAGCTGTTTTTAAAGATTAAAATCTCTGTAAAACCTAAAAATGTTTTAAAATTTGCTGAAAATGCAACAAATCCTCTAGTTTAAAATTATTTAAAGTAATCTGCTCCCCCAGATGTTAAATTCATTTTGCCAACAAAATTTTAGAGGAGCATTAAACAGAAGGTTGAAATTACTGTGCAAAATTTCTTTTATGAAAAGTGTTTAAAGGCTGGTGCAAAATGGGAAGCAAATCCTAAACAATTTTGGCTTCTTGGAAACAAAAACCGCTGTGTCTGAGAATAGCAACATCGTGGTGGTTTTCTAGGGGAGGAACAGCTCTTTCATCTTTTTCTGCGGCAGGTACGTTTGTGTTCAGCATGCCAGTGCTCCTGCTGACACTTGATGGAGCAGTAGGAAGTGTTCCAGCAGCAGTGGTACATGGCCTCCTCTTCACAGTTGTAGCACTGTAGAGAACAAACGAGACGAGATTACCACCCTCGCAGGATGCCTCCTCCCCGCGCACAAGCAGGTCTCACCTGCTTGTGGATGCAGCAGCATGTGCAGAGCACTACTTCTCTTTGATTTACGCTTGGCGCATCTGGAAGCAGGAGGACATTTTTCACACGTGATGAGTAAAGCGGCAATCTTTAGCAAATCTGCACAATGCTTTCATATTTTCTGGAGTCTGGATTATTGCTTTTGAAAAATCATCTCTCATTTAAGAAAACTCATCTCTCAGGGCAGTGGCCTGACATTTTTCAGCCACACAGTGCAGGAACCGTCTTTTACCCTGTGTTTGTGTAATAGCGCCCTGATCTATGTCCTAAAAGCTAGGATAAATCAACACGCACTTCTGGTGCGAACAGGTTCTGCACAAGGTTGAAAATCAGCGTTTCCGAGGTTTCTTTACAATCTTGACCTGTCCAGAGGTTGCTGGGGATGATCTTTTTGGGCCCAGAAAATACCAAAAGTCACAACAATAAGATCACTGGAGAAAAGAATAATTTGTTACCAAGTGGTTTGTTATAGCCCATTTAGGGTAGGTCTGCAAGGAGGCTACTGTCATCAGGGTTTGCTGGCCAGACAGTGCTGCAGTCTTGTGAAAAGAAAACCCCATGCTACATTAGTGCTCCTGAGAAGACCAAGAAAGTGCCTTCTCCTTCAAGCCTTCCAGAAACCAGAGAAGTCCTGTCGTACACAGGATGAGAACATGGGCTCTTCCCTCTGGTCATACCTGTCAGGATGGCACAAAACTCCTGAAAGAAAGAGAAGTTGCACAGCCCATAATTTCTGCAGAAACACTTGGTTTTGGATAGTGCTGCAGCAAAGAGGTTTCTACCCCCGGAACACACAGAACATCCCCCGGTTCATGGTAGCTGGAAGAGCTACTTGGAAAATAACCCCATGGCCTTTGAGGAACTAAAGAAATGGAATCAACATGCTGGTCAACACTACAGGCAGTCAACAAGGAGATACAGCACCCAGCGGGACAATGTGGCCTGTCTCCAGGTGGTTTTATATCCCCCAAGGGAGGGCTGCAAAAGCTTTAACTATCCTTCTGACCAAATCCTGTAAAGCAAGGTGGCATTGCCGCTAAAGGAACCACTTGCATTGAGCGCCCTTGAAAGCCAGGTTCTACTGATCTCAGATTTGTCTTTCTGAATTTGATCTGCCCAAAATCAGAGTATCTTTACAAATCCAGACCGAAATGCTTCCTGTGGGGCAACAGAGGAAGGGGTATCACACAGTCTGTTCAGGCTGTATCAAGCCACAGAATTAAACACAATTTACTTTATAGGTCCTTTCTAGCTAAAACATTGATAATAAAAGAGAAAAATTTAAAGAAAAACACCCAAACTGCCTTAAAAGAAAACAGAAACAAAACAACCCTACGTGTAACTAAAAGACATATCCAAGAAAGCTGACATTTACATTGGCTAAACTAATAACTATTTATTTACATCAGCAATAAAGGGACTGCCCTAGCTGCATAAGAAGGGAACCTCTCCATTTTCTTTTTATAATTTAGCTTCAGGGAAGTTTATTTGTAGGAATAAACAAGTGTCTGCAAACAAGTGTCCTCTTGAGACTTGTTTTCCTGGTTTTCTATGTTGCTGGCTGCCCACAAGCCTGTGGGAACCATTAGGATCATCAGCTGGAAAGGTGCAGGGAACAGCTGTGTCTCTCCATTACATACAGCACGGGCCTCAGCCCAGAGACTGGCTTCACATCTGCTTGTTTGGAGAGATCAAAAAGAGCGAAGACAGGAGAGGACAGGACAACTGATCCATGGGTCCTCCACTTCCCTTTACATATGCTGGCCATAAGCATGGAATGTAAATCTCCACTAACAAAAGGAAAATAGTGTCATCTAAGCTGGTACCATCACTTGTGGCAGAGAAGGCAAAATGCCAGCTGGCCCTAGGCCTCCTCTTTTCTTTGAATTTTCCTCTTTCTAAACATTATCAATCACTTGGGTATTTGTTTCAGACAGTACACATCCTGGACAAGGCTTGTTCACTTAAAAACAAACATGCAAGTTAGAATAAATATAAATGTAGACATAATTGAAAGATACAGAAGTTAAAAATTATCTATAAAAATGAACGTAGCACCAATTCAAATGAGGCTTATATACAAATAAAAGAACTGGGAGAAATTTAAAAAGAAACATTGTTATGACCGGCACTTCAGCCTGTATTCTGGAGCCCAGCAAACTGCATAAGCTCATGAGCATTTTCCTGCCTTTGTGTTTCTTCCTTTCATTTCCTATTTACTCGAGGTATCTGTGTTAAATCCGAATTTTCTGGAAGTATAAAAATTAAAGCCAACTGTGACCAATTAATGCAAGAGAAAATGTTGTTCTTTGACTATGTGTTAAGCTCCTGAGGGCTGGGAGTGCATCTTCTCATGTGCCTGTACACCACTAGCAAAATGATCGCTTCATCCTGAATGGATTTTTTTTAGGTATGAGAAAAAGACAAATACAGTATGAATAATAGCAGCTGTATTCCCAAGCCTAGACAACTGCATTACACAAAACCAGAGGTCTCTGCTTCTAATTAAAAAGCAAAGCCACCAAAACTCATTTAGTATGTGTGTTAATTACAAGAGATTTCGGTAAGGAGGTATCATTATAATAGCAGCATACAAGAGCAGTACTACACACCAGGGACTGTCATTAGTACCACCAAGGAAAAACCACTGGGGAGTTGTGTAATTGGACCAGCTCCAGCCGCCTGAGGCTGTGTGTTGGCAGGCAGACCCATCAGCTTGAATGCAAAAGTGTTTATCCTTACCCTCCCTCTCCCACCACAGGCAACCAGCTGCCTGTATGATGCCTTCATTCAAGGTGGTGATTGACGGAAAGTTCTGGGACCACAGAAATAGGCAAGACTGTCAAATACTCTTTATATCTTTAATTATCTTCCTTGGAAAGAGGCTTTATACACATGATCATAAGATGCAGTGATGTGGTACCACGGCACTCTGATTAGGCCACAAGATACGGTAAAGGCACACTGCAGCAGATGAAAGTAAGTCTTGGGAGCCTTTTTCATAAATTATGCCTTCAAAAACATGGAATAGCAGCTATAGCTGAGTCCAGACTCACAATCAAGTTACCGTGTATTGGCTGAATGGTGGCAACAGGTAACTTTTGGCACAAGAGAGCTAATTTGACATAGTTCTCTAGCAGCCAAAGGCAATTCAATTTCCCTCTCAAGTGCCACAGGCAAAAGCATGGCATGCAGACACCAGTAGCTCATGGCTCATTAAACACAGAAACTTGATCAAGGCAGCGACCTAAACAACTTCTTTGGTCTGCAGAGATGGGTAGACAAGGAGGAATTTTCTAACTGACAAGAGACCCAAGCCCTGCAGTATCGTAACACCCACAGGAAAGTATCTTCTAGGAGCAGACATGAAGGCTCTTCAGGAGGTCTGGCATTTGAAGTAATTCTTCTCTTTACAAAATACCAAACTCATAACTGTGATAGTCAGCAACTGACTGTCTTGTCTTAGTATTTATTTCACTCTTCTACAGAGCAGCGCTTTCTCTGCAGGAACCATCGTTTCATCCATAAGAACAAGGACTAATGAGGCTGAACGTAAACAAACAGCCCTTCCCAGCGGAAGACAAGCAGGAGCTTGCTGTCCGGAGCGGCAGTGGCTGTGGGACCGCAGCTGGCCACCGCTGCTCAGCCCAGCGTGCCATCTTGTGGCAATGCACCCTCATGCTTCCCAGACGTGTCTGGGAGAATCAAAGCTCCAAAGGAGGCCAGCTGAATATCTTGTACCAACCCTCTTGTATGTTACAGATAGCTATCACAGAGCAGTCTGATTTCCTGAACAATGGCTTCCATTTCCTTGTTGTTTGAAAATTAGCAAAGAAATAGTAAAGTATGTACGTGTGCCAGGGTCGCTGCTCCTCAGCATAACAGTGTCCCCCCATAGTCTGTTACAGGCTAGCAGCACAGGACTACAGCACTCAAGATGTTTGAGCAGATGCTGTACAGACATGTGGGACAACACACTTGTAGCTTGAAAAGGAAACACGAGACACAAACCAAACAACAATAGGGAAAAGTTTGGAGTATGTAATAGAATGGTAAGTTAGATGTCTGATTTCACATTTCTAAAGGGCATACGAACATGTTTTTTTGAAGCAGTGCTGCGGACTTGAACTTAAGGATTGAACAAGGGAGGGAAATACATTTCAGAAAGTCATGCCTTAAATACAAAAAAAAATAAAAGAGCTGCAGAAAAAGCTAGGAAAGGAAAAGGCCAAAAGGATATCACTAGCAGTATTATTAGCAGGGGAATATAAACTGATGCAGACAGATATTGTACCTTCTGGGGCCTTGAGATCAAAGGATTGTGAATATAATACAAAACATGTCTTACATGGAGTAAAACTCCATTTAGAAAAAAGTATTTTGATACTAACATCAGATTGGACTCAAGAAGATGGTGCTGTTAACACTACACGATTAAGATGGAAAGTAATCAGAACTCTGAGTTGAAGTTTGGAGGGTCAGAAAATTTGAAAGCAGTAATATGAAGGAGAAAACTTTAAAGCTGAAAGGCCTGTGAAAGATCTGTGCAGTTAAACGTAAGGAAGAAATCACCTTCAATGGCCTGCAGTATGCATTACACATTTCCACTTGTTCTTCTGTAATAAATTTTTGACACTTACCCACTGCTTCTTCTTGGTCTGGGAAATCAGTTGCTTGTGCTGGCCTGCTAGCTTCTTAATTTCTTCTAAAAATTCTTCTTTGCACTTCTCCTTTACCTGCTTACACTTTCTGTCCATCTCTCCTTGTGCGTTGGCCACAGCTTTATTTACAGCCTGCCTTTTCTCTTCTTCCATCTCTGTACGCAGCTGCCATAAGAAAAACAGCAAAACAAGTCAATGGACAGCTGCTGGAATGAAAGTATCTTCTTTAAACCCCTACTCTTTAAACCTTTGTTACTGATGTGGGTGAAGGTCACATAATTAGAGATTTCTCCTATTTAGAAAATGGAAATTTCTGTCCTTTAGAGTAACCAAACTTCTGTAAGAAATGTCTCTATTCTGCTAGGCATCTACAAAAACACCTAAATAGGTTCCATGTATATTTTGTCAATGATTGGTTTACAAATTTATGAATTTTTCTTAGACAAAGCTTTTGTCTTTTCCAAATCTATAACTGCATATAAATCTACAGCAAGAGCACAATGGAAAATACAAACCAGAACATCCCTGAGTTCAGTAAGAGGTATCTTTTAGTATTCACGGTCAGTGGGATTCCTTTGCCATTGCTCACTTATAACAGTTTGGTGTCTTAATCTTACAGTGTTAACACTTAAACTCCCTAGGTTCATTCCACAGTCCTTCATGCAGAAGGAAATTACTCTTGTCTTAAGACAGGTACCTAAAAAAGGTCAGACAAATCATCCTCTAAACTGTCCTGCTATCTCCAGCCAAAGGTGACCAGCTTAGACCTAGATACTGAGTTTTAAACAGGTTATAAGAAAATTCATACAGATTTCAGGGAATCTATTTAATGTTTAGGTCAGAAGATTTATGAATAGCATTGAAACAATGCCATTGTTTACAACAAATTTAACAATGGAGACAAAGGCCTTGGAAATGGATATTCATGAATGAACAGTTAGTTTCACTTTTTTCAAAAACTGATTTCACTGGACAAGAATCAAAACCAGCAGGAGTTTTCTGTTTAAACTGAGGCCTGTTGATATAGAAATGGTCTAAAAACAATAATGAAGGCTATTTTTAAGTGGTCTCTTTGGAAAAGGTTTTTAGTTCATTTTCTTAAGGATGGATGTTATAAAAATAGAAAAGAATGTGAAAAAAAATCCACACTCCTCCTCTCCTCAAACCAGAGCGTAGGTGGTGTTCAACACGTGTTACCTTTTCCACTGCCTCTCGCACAACTCTCTCAGTTTCTCTTTTGTGATCAGCTTTCATCCTGTCCTTGAAATCATTAAAGATTTTGGTGTATTTGTCATGGCACATGTTCTGACACACTCCATCATTACTGGTTTGGGTGCTCCGATGCAGCATTTTTGGAGAAGAGGCACTTAACTTCTTGGTCTGAGTTGAGACTGAAACTTTTTCAATGGGTTGAGGCATTGTGGGAATTTCCTGACTTGAACTTACTGCTTCAGTTTCAGGTTCTGGCTCCTACAGAGAAAGAACAAACTTGTAGATCCAGATATCAAAACAAAACAAGTTAACTTTCAGTGGCCCCTCGAGAAAAAATGCTACATGACTAATGTCAGCGCAATTAATGTGAAAGGTGTCGGTCAAAGACCTTCAGTACTGGTGAGATGTGGGATTCCTGAGGAAAACCAGCATGACAATGGGTAGGGTCTTTGGTCAGGCTTTTCTGACTTCGGCTATGAGCCCTCTAGAAGGAAACACACGTATGGCATCAGTATGCCACTCTCACCAGCCTCACTTCCCAAATAGTGCTGAATCACTGCAGATCCTGAAGAGACTCTAGCTGTGTGGCCGAGGTGCCTGAATTCTTTTGGCAAACTCTGGGCTTACTCTGGCCCAACAGGCTCCACTAGAGTCTGTAATATTCCACTGATTTTATAGAATTGCTGCAAAGATTGATCAGTACTTCAAAGGTGCTTTGAAGATGAAAGGCTAATGAGCGTCTAAGTCTTGCTTCCAGTAATATAGAACTAGACTTGGATGACCACAGAAGTAATTACACAATTATCAAGAAAGAAATCATAGTTACGGAAGTGTACTGTACTGAATTTAGCTCCCTGTGCTATTAGACTATAACACCAATTGCTCCTGCTCTTTAGAACAGATAGAAGTAATATTCCTACAAACTCTTATTGATATCTGAAGTGTCATGAAGACACAAATGAACATTATTTGGTTTTTTTTACCTTATATTTTTTTAAAGCTCATTTAACAGTGTATAGACAAAGCACACAGTCCTTGTAACACCACACTTGCTCAGGACTGTGTCTGTTTTTGTGCCTGTCTATGTGATGGGGCACTGCTCACACCAATCAAAAAGCTGTCAGCATATTCTCTTTTGCAACCAATTACTCTAATAGGTCACTGTGATTGACTTCTGGATCACTGATCAAATATGAACAGAGCTAGGGAGGCAAATGT
This sequence comes from Bucorvus abyssinicus, assembly GCA_009769605.1. Classification (NCBI taxonomy): domain Eukaryota; kingdom Metazoa; phylum Chordata; class Aves; order Bucerotiformes; family Bucorvidae; genus Bucorvus; species Bucorvus abyssinicus. Next base: position 4,675,793 of record CM020028.1, read on the forward strand.
TAAGACATAAATATATGAAACAACTTACAGCATTTGCTCAACAGAAAGCACAGTAAAAATGATGAGACACCCTAAATTGTAGTCTCCCTCTCTTGCACTCAAATATAGTTTGTCCCCCAGGGAGCACAAACTGTGTCACTGCCTCCACCGATAAAGGTGCCTTCTGCGGTATCAGATACATTGGGGAGGAAGGTGCCCAGGTATTAGGAGTGGCAATGTCTGTACTTCAGGCACCAGGGCCATCCCTCATAACTCTAGTGCTAAAATACACCTGAACTCTCCTCTGTAATGGAGTCCTGAGTCCTCTCCCGAGGACTGTGCATATGTGCAACTTTTTCTTAGTGTTCACATGCAGCTGAAACAAGGCCAGGAAAAAGCACTCAGAAGTTAGGAAATAGGAGATTTATGGCTGTCTCCGTAACTGCCCCCTTGTGTACAAGCATAATAATACAATCCCCCTTGGTTACAGGATCATTCAGTGTGCAAGTTGGATAAACAAGGAACTTCGTTCCACGGTCAAAGGTGGATATGACATTTTATAAACTTAATACTCTTGATCATGCAAAATACTTTCTAATTTCTGCTCTCTGTAGACTTACTAACTAGCCTGTATTTGTCATTAAAAAAAAATTTGTTGTAAGCTGACTGTTGATTTATTCATAATACAGAATATTACCATAATGACACCAACGGTTTGCATGTGGGAGGCACAATTATGTTTGTTAGCAAGGAAGACCAAGCTATGGGGACGAAACTTCCAAGATTAATACTGTAAAATCAGTAAAAGGTGACAGAAATTGAAGGAGTGTCTATTAAACTATTATATGTACTTTGCTATCTCTACAAATGCAGTAATTGAGGTTACTTACTTCCTTCTTGAGTTCCATACTCTGGTTACGTCGTCCTTTCTTTGCTCTTGGTTCCTGAGTAACCTTCAGCTGTGAACATTAAGAAAAGTATATTGAATGATTCCAAAATCCAGTTACTATATGTAGCATTCATTGTAACATGACTGATGTACCTTTTATTTGTGAATATCTGAAATTATTTAATTTAGCAAATAGAAAGTTGAATACTGCTCTTAAATGAGAAGTGCACACAATAAACTTTTCACATTATCACTCATGACTATGATTGCATGAAGGAACAAAATTAATGAACAAGCTCTAACATTCCATATGTATTTGCTAAAATACCCTTAACCATTCTTTTCTTCATTTCACACACAAGTTCAAACGCTTGTTTTCTGGAATATTCTGATATTAGTGACCCATAATTAGGCAGCAGATCTTGTTGGAAGCCAGAAAAGAGCAGTAATTATAAAGAGAATGTATATATGTAAAGATGGTAAGATAGTCCAGGCTTGCTATAATTGATTATAACTGTATGCTTGGAGGAGTACGAAACTTCATGCTTTAGAATAAAAGCCAATCTCCAGCAATAGAAACAAGGGCGAAATCTGAGTGGGTGGTTGCACTGGTTTTGCACGGCAAAACTTTGGTAGCAGTGGGGCTACCGGGGCGGCTTCTTTGAGAAGCTGCCAGAAGCTTCCCTTATGTCCAATAAAGCCAATGCCAGCTGGCTCCAAGATGGACCCTCTGCTGAGCTCAATCAAGGCTGAGCTCATCAGTGAAGGTGGTGGCACCTCTGTGATAACATATCCTCCATTACAGATCTCATTGTGTGATCAGTATGACCCACTCATTCCACTTACAATGGTTTACGGAAAAGTTCTTACTCCTGTCTAGGAAGCATCCGGCACTAGCTAGTGATAGTGACAGGATACTGCAGATTACTGCAGAGCACTGAGTTTGATGGCTACTCTTATGTTCCTGGATCTGGGAAGCCAGTGAAACTCATACAGGCGTTAATGAAGTGACGGATAAACAGCTGGGGTGGAACAGAAAATATGCAAATGGACACTTCAAACCCTATAACTGTCACTACTGAGAAACTGGGAAAACACCACCGTCATCTTTCATAAACACTATCTGTGACAGTTTTCCTGTTTCATCAGATACTCTTGCATGACTGCATACATGTGACTAAATAAAGGGTGTTCAAAGGGTTAGCTAAGCAAACCAAGCTAAAAAGACTAAAACTACTTTGATATGGAGCATCCCCTTGAAGTAACACTCAGTTTTATAAGCTTTAAGTTTTTAGCTACAAATTGGATATAGACCTGTTCGACAAAAGGGCAAAGGAAGAGGGTCAAAACATGCTAATTTTTTTAAAATACAGACTTAGAGAGAGGATAGTGGTTTTAAATAAGGAAAGATGACGTTGCCAGGGAAAAGGCTGCCAAAAATACAGAGGAGCATCCTGCAAGCTAGGAAACTCTCACTGCCAAGTCAGTAATAGTGAATATATAACAACCTCTTGGACAATGAATGACTAGCAAGGTTCAGTGTGATAAGGGAATTTCCACATGGCAATGCAAAGTTTTCTATCTTGGCCCTTGGTGTTTTTTATCTTTGTTAAAGCAATATACTTCTTGTTTTGGAGAATTACATTTAATGACTTTAATCACTTGCTGGTCACATGATCCTCAAGTGCAATGTTTGCATCTAACTTTAGTTGGACTTGCTTAAAATGTCACGGTTGGTGTTACTGTAATGCAGAATACAGTCCAAAGAGAACATACTCCAGCTGTGAAAAGGCTGAACAGCTACAGGGCTGTCCCCTGAAGGGAGTCCAAGAAGGCAGTGTTGCATGATATCTGATATCCAGGACATTTAACTTGAACATTCCTATTTAACTTTAGAAATCTTGGTCTGTGTCATCAAGGTGCTGTAGGTGACAAACATTTTGAAACTTCCCAGAGGTCATCCAAGTAATTGAGGAAAGAGGAGAAAACTCTCTATTCTTCCTATTACTGAACTACAAAACATAGGGAAAATAAGCCTTTGAACCCTCTTCTAGTCATCACAAAAATGCAGATAGAGCACAAGGCTAATTTAATAGCAGATTAATCAAATATATGTCATCTTCATACCCTTTAATAAATTGCCCGGTTTGCTAACATGTGGCAGCATTCACCTGCTCATTGCTGGTGGAAGAGATACTTGACTCTGCCTCCTCTTCCCCTTTATCCTCATTCTTTGATTTCCAGAATCTCCCCTCACGAAGAAAACGCTGGTGCAGTTCCAGCTCATCACAGGCCTTCTTCCACCCCATACTGCGTTTCACGTGCAGTCGATGGATGTTAACTGTGATATCTTGAATGTTTTCAGAAGGGATCCAGGCCCTTAGGAATACACATACAGACAGGTTCAGAAACATTAAATACAGATTAAGGATCTTGTCCTGAGAAACTCTCTTCAAAAGCAGTTTTTCACCGTGGCTGATCATTGACAATTTCTTTTTACTCAGAATTTTTTTTTTTCAATACATTTGAAAAAAAAAATGGACTGCATACCCTTAGACATTTGTGTTGTTATAAGCATTTGTTAGCTGTGAGTGCTACGGCTGAAAGTTTTTTTATTTCTGGTGAGCCACAAACCTCCCCCAGCACCAAGAGCAGTCATATCTCCTACCTGCTCTCTTGCTAAAAGCCCTGAGTCAGACACAGAAATGTCTTTACTGAAGATTTGTATGCTAATCCAATTTAGCCCTTGACCTCTTTGCTAAAACTGTCAAGGAATGTACCAAATTACCAGCTCGAATAGAGACGTTTTGTACATTGGGCCCCTGTTTATCAGGACTGAACTCATGTGGGAACTGTCATGTTCTTTTGGACTGAGTTCATGCCAGTGACTTGGTTCGAAAGGTACTCTGCCCTCTTAAATACTTTCAGAGGGTCCTCATAGAGTTAGATGGTGAGCTCTTGACATTTTGAAAGGTTATACCAAACAACATAGGACATAAAAGAGTCACTGCCATGCACATCTACATAACAGAGTAAATACTGTAACAAATCAAATGTCTGTAGACAGATTCTCTATTCTTGCAATATAAATTTCATTTCAGTGAAGTCAAAGAAACAATGCTAATTTTCTCTGACCGGGAATGTGGCCTCATCCAAAGTAACCAAGCAATGGCACTCTAGCAAAATGTATTTTCTATCAGCATACGTTTAAGAAGCTGCAAGCACCTCATCTCACAAGTGTCATGTTACTTTACTGAATAGTTTGAAGCTGTGTGAACTTAATGCCAAAAGTACTAATGAGATAAGCTGTATTTGCAAACAGATTCAAGGTAAATCATTCTGTGACTGAAACACAGATTAAGATCCTTTACCCACTTTATGCCCATTAGAAAATCTTTGTAGTTCATATAACAAATGAAAACATGTTATATACTGTGCAAGTTTCACTAAAAGCAATTTAAATAAACGGCCTCATAAAACACTGTTAGTGAATTGTCTAGGCCCTTTTGGGATGCACCAAAATATACCACCTTCCCAACAACCATGAATTGCAGTACATCCACTGTAGTAACACTGCTATAACCCTCCTGAAATGCAGAACAAACAACTGGAGATGAAAGTAAAAGCTGATCTTTAACGAGTGAAGTTTCCAATGTAAAGAGTTATTCTCTGAAATTGCAAAGTGGCTCACGGCAGGAGCTCTGTCAATGTTCTAGCAGTGAGACAGAAACTTTGTGATGTATATTATGTTACTAAAACACAAAATTGCAATGTGCCTGCTCAGAAGAGAAAACTGCACAAAGTTAATACTGCTGGTAGTAAGGGTACATTTCTGTCCAGTTTTCACCTTGGCCTGGATTAGCAGGCTGCTACTGATTTGAAGAAACAGCTGAAGTTCACTTGCTTTCTTTAATTAAAGTGTCATTAAGTAACATCCCTATGGCAACAGGGGAAAGGGAATCTCTGAGCCATTTGGCAGCTGTGGATGTGTTAGATTGAGCTTTACATTTTCTGAAGCAATTATGGCAAGTACTCAGTCTTTCTAATGTTGGCAACTAGCTGAGCCAGGATTTACAACATGATAGATGAGATAAATTCTTTTAAGTATTGTTTATAAAAAGCAGCACATGGAATTAATAAATTACCTTTGGTGGTGATGGCCAAAAAAGCGAACATCAACTTGATTGTCCTCTTTCTGCATGACTTTGGCTGGCCAAAACCCAAAGCCTTTCATTTTGGCCCAAACCAACTCATGATTAGGTATCTGGAAAAAATGTTGTATTTATTATTGGATATGAAGTATTATATTGGTATCTTCCACAAACATTTTGGTATAATACTATGCTAGCATCTTAGGAATATGTTTGCTGTTTATGTCTAGTGATATTTTCATTTTTATCTTCTTACAATACACATTTCCCTGTAAGATGTACTGCTTGGTTCAAAGCAAAAAAAATACAGTCTGAAAAGGGTGCAACTGTCTACTGAAAACAGAGATCTTAAGCAGCCCCAAATTTAAATTTGTCTTTATAGCTTCATCCAGGAGTGAAGTTTTATTTCTGTAAGCTCCTTATTTTATTGTGAGACTGTTGTAAATGGCTGATAACCAAGTTTTACAACCCATATTGTTACAGCTTTGAACTACAATCAACATTTCACTTTTGAGTAATATATCTAGGTTTCCAGAGTCTTAACCATGCTTCTGAAACAAGCCTACCAAAATGGAATATTCAATGTGAAAACAACACCAAAACTGCAGGCAAACAAATACAAATCTGTGTCAGCAACGTACACACGGATAGCAGAACCAATTGTCAGGTCGCGCGTTTGACAAATAGAAACAGTTCTTGCAAAGCTGCAGTTCATCCAGCTGAAAAACAAAAAAAAGGTGAATAAGCCCCAAAACATCCTATTTATGTGACTTCACTAGTATCCCTCTCTCTTAAGTAGAAAAATCTTTTAGCCCTGCTTGCTAATTTGGTGGAGTTACTGTCTGTGCAAACTAGAGGTGTGAAACTGAGGTGAGCTGCGAGTAGATGTAAGACAAGCTGCAGAGCTGTTACTTGTGTTTAAATAAAATTTGTGTTTTTATAAAACAAGACACAGGCAGGAGACTAATTCAACTCTCAATGGTTTATTATAGCAAAAATGCAAAGAGTAATTCTTTAAATTCACCAAATATGTAAAGTACGTTCTGAAAGATGTAATGCAACTGTACACATGGAGAAAGTGTGACAGCTCACCTAGCTGTATTTTTTAATCTCCTCTGAATGTTGAGAAATGTTTCAATGGCAATTACAGAATTTGGTAGGAATCTCACCTCAGGTTCAACATATATTAGCAAGTTCAATTATTTCTAGTCCAACTATGTATTACTAGTTTATTTTCAAAATTCAAATTTGAGTATTGGGATTTTCTGAATGATAATCTAGTGGCAAAAACCCCCCAAAAAACAGAAACAGGAATTCTGAATCAGGCATTAGAAAGTTAGGAGAAAATTTACTACAAACTTCACATCCTTTTAATTTTTGTAATATGAAGCATAATTTTCCAAGATTCTGAAACGAAATCAGGTATCTTATTTACATCTGGTTACTTGGTACTACTTACTTCATGACATGTGTCTTTGTAAAGCATCCTCGCTATATCAGCTTGTTCACTGTCCGCTATAGAGTAAAATAAATGGTATGAACAATCACAGTATGATCACAGTGCTCACAGAGATTTGCAGCTGTCATTGCTATGACTTCCATGCTATAATTGTCTTGCTTGAGAATACAAAACATAATTTAGTCACTTGGATAACCCTTCCATTTAAAATTTTCTAACCATCAGTTACATATTTGTTTTCTCTTTCATATTTATAGGCAAAGATATTGTTGGGAGCTTTTAAACTGAACAATGAGGAGCAGCAGGAGGAAGACAGGGTTGCTTTTAATATGGATCCAGTTTCTCTCTCTGCTAGTGCCTTAATGACACACTGCAGTTGTCCTAAAACATGGTTCTCTGCTATCACCACTTGACAGGAACACAGGTACAATCATGTATTTCTGCTCTGAGAAATGCTCAGAGACTATTTATCACTATGTGTTTCCCTTTACACCTGTGTATTTCTCTATTAGCACACTCAACATCTGTCCCTACCAATGACAATGTGGATCTTGCTGATGCTGTAAATAGGCTGGTCCCACCCTCCTCCCAGTTTCCCTGATGTGGGCAGTGTCTGCAGGGGAGAATCACATCCTTTCTGAAATGATGGCTCTGGAGAACCTTGTTATAGGACCTGGCTATATCTTCTGGATGCAGTGGTGGTGTTTGTCCACTTCCAATCAGACTGTCCCATCATATCAGTCTCTTATCACCTCCCCAGTGGTTGGCAACTTCTCTGATGGCTGTACCTCCACACACTGCACCAGCAGGACACTTCTACTGTGGATGTAACTGTATTTGCTGTCACAATATGGCAGATAGTGCCCATGACTGAAAAATCTGTGTCTATTGTACACGTTTCTGCCAACACAGCACATCAGCGATCAGACCACTTTCCACTCTAGAACAACATACGTATAATGGCAGGAATCTGCAGTATAGACTGATTTATGACTTAGGCTGCAGAAGAAATGGGATGGCAAAGGTGCAAAATCCAACTAACAGGTTTAGACAGAGAGGATGAAAACAGTTGTGTAGTAGGTGGGCCAGAAAAGACCCTGTAAAGTCCTCTTACAGCTTACTTTGATTTTTAAGGGCTCTCAAATGACCTCATTCACACTTAAGATTATCTAATACCAAATTCAATCCTGTACTTGTGATTTTGCTACAAATAAATTAAATAGAGCAAGCAGCAAATGTAGTACTTTACCTCCATAGAAAATCACTGTGTTGTGTAGAAGCAGCTGAGCATCTGCTTTGAACTCCTCATAACTTCTGTACTTTCCTTCATTTACTTTCTACACAAAAGAAAATATAGGACTGTGAAAAAAAACCTGTTAAAAATCTTGTACTTGTTTTATGCAGAGAAGCTTTCACAGAAATCTGCATTATGCAACACAGATCAGACGCTGCCTTTCCTGCATGTGGAAGGAATACTTACAACTCTTTGACATGGTTTGTTAGTAGCTGAGCATTGGCTGCATTAGTCCCTTTATGCAACATCCAGAAGTAAAATAGGTGCTTTAATACTTGACTAATTTTTTTTAAAAAATATCTTGGTTATAACTGGGTAAATCTGGAGTAACTTCATCATAAGGTGTGGCCCAGAACATTTGTTCACATTAAAATATATTTCCTGAGGTGAAGGTTTTGTACCTTAAAGTATCAGATAGTTTCAAATCAATGTTGACTGCCTTTATAATTCCATGATCTTCACCTGACAGTGGTTTCTGATGAAGGCTGATTGTTTTTGTCTTCCAAACTCATAACAAATGCCTACATGGAGCCATGCGGTTCATTTTCCTAGTATGGTCTTTTGTCTGATTAGTAATGTAACATTTTCAGTTATACTCTGTCAAGAACAGTTATGAGAATTCCAATCATCAAAAAAACCATCATCAGCTTCTAGGATGTTATCAAGGCCAAAAGACCATCTGTGGAAGCAGGTGAAGGTGACACAGTGAAAGGAAAGCCTGACCTATTTTCAGGCTCAACCAGTGTCGCCACTACTTCAAGCCAGCCAGTACTGTTGATCTCCAAAACTGTCAGTGAAGCTATTGTTTATCCACGTGTTTCAATAACAATAATAAAACAAAGGCTTTTCACATCTATGGTTGTAAAGGGCAAGATATAATACAGCACTGCACAGTAATCCAGTTGCAGCAATGAACAAAGATGAATATGCTGTTTATTTTGGTCATGTGCAGTTGATTTACATGACTCATAAACAGACCTTTGGTTCAGAAAAAAAGGACAATGCATTTATTACTACTTTATTTTTGGAACAATTAATACAAAACAGATGTTTTAAGTGAGTCTTGTTTTTCGTGAACAAAACGGTTCCTTATGAATCATTTTGATGTTTATAAAGTAGACACCTACACAAGGGCATAATGACTAATATTGGAATATGGTCAAAAACACTGGGCCAGATATGCAAACACGGGCACTCAAGTCTATATTCAGTGACTTAGACAGAGGGTACTTCCTCTAAAGATTTCAGCTACCTACAGCTCCCGGTAAAACCTTGCTACAAAGGAATTGAGGATACTCTATGACTGAAAACCAGGCACCACTCTAAATGATTTTACTCAGTTAACTATTCATGAGGAAAAGTTTGAAATGTTAAGCTCCCATATCCAATGCTGGATATAATACTGATCATAAGGAGAATTAAAAAGGATTAGTGTTTAAGTCCTTAAGGTTTATCTTCACTGTTAAAAGACACCATAAAAAGTGTGGAAGTTTGAAAGCAAGTCACTCTACCTCCTGTATAGTAGGAACATCAACAGCTGAGTGCACCAGCCTTCTATACATTGGGTGTTTGTTGTCCTTCCCTTTCTTGTTTAGATCTATAGCCTGAAAGGACCATGAGACAATGTAAGTTATTGCATTTAGAATCTGTTTAAATTCAAACCCAAAGATTAAAAAAAAAGCAATAGTTTGGAATATTTCAGGTGGCCAAACTGTGGATCTGTAATCTGACAGATTACATGTCTCTCAAACCTGAAAAATGTCCATTTCAGAGGAGCCACAGGTCCATAGCATAAACTATGCCAAAATGATACTAATCCAGGCAATGAGACTTGGTAAGTGTATGTGGGAAATACACACACTGCTTATGACAGAGGAAATAAAAGCACACCCTCTTGTAGCCCTCCCCGGCACAGTCATACATGGCCAACTGTAATGCATCCTCTACAGTGCAACACAACACTTTGAGAAACTTCCCTGTTTCAGACTCACCCGCTCCTTCATACGAGAGACTATGAATCGCAGGTATGTGCTCATCTCTTGTTTACTTGTGTTTTTCTTCTTGATACTCTGTCAAAGAAAAACAGGATCGTATTATTATTTTAAACTTGACTTCAAAATTAATCCAATAAATATTCCTCTGCATCACAACATTATTTGAACAGGTAACATTGAATCACATATCACACAATATTTTTTGGAAAATAATTTCTGGGAAATTAGTAACATTAATACACCACAACAACTATATATGTTCCTTTGAATTATGCCTGGGCTGAGGACTTCAGCTACAGAAGAATTACAGGTTTTATTTCCACTCGAATCCATAATACCTTGTCAAGACCTCTCATGTGAAAAAGTGACTAATTAGCATAAAGCAATGAAGAAAGGCATTTTAGGGAGTGGTTTAAAATTTATTTAATGGTTTTTTTACTAGGGAAACATTAGTATTTTCAGTAAAATAAGAAGTTATTTTTAGAAGAATATCCCTGTACCATCTACAGATTATGTGCTTACTAGGCAAAATGACACCGTCTAGGAGGAAGTCAAATAGGCTCTCGCCAGTAAAAACTCAGAGCACTTTTTACTGCTTGAGAAATATAGCAGTTGTTGATTTTTGTGGTTGTTCCTTCACAAAATCTAATCCAGATTCTGGAATAGAGTGCTTGCTTCTTTCTAGCAGTTCAGGATCTAGAGCTTTCCCCACCTCATCTTAGACTAGTATAGAGACTTATCTCCAGCCTTCAATGTCAGTCCCGGCTAGTGGAAGCACTGCATACAGAAAACATGCTGCTACAGAGAAGGTGGCTCTCTGCAAATGCCTAGCATGCTCTCACAAACCAGCCTTTCCAACACCAGGTCACAGCAGCTGCACACAGGTCTGCATGGCCTTACAACAGCTGGCTGAAAAGCGCGCTCTCCTCCTTGCTCTTGCCTACGGTAGATCTCCAAAACAAAAGCACAGTGAAACAATAGCATAGGTTCCAGATTTATTATCCTGAAGTGTTTTCTAACTGCTCACATCTCTTGCAAAAACATTTACTTCTCCTCACACCTCCGAATGCACTGAGTGCCAAGATGGGTTCCCCCATCTCATGTCTCACATCACCGCCTGTATGCAAACTGTGTGGACCAAACTGGCTCAGTTACACCTGCGTCCTCAAATTTTGATGGTCTTTAGCAAAGAACAATAATTGTGCAGATGTCTGTTGCTTAGGAAACACAAGAAAAACCAGAATCCATGTCCTAATAGGTAGCTAAAAGAGGTATGAGGCGTATGAATTATTAATTAGTAGAAGTGTGCTCATTTTTACCGAATTACTTATATATGACTCTGAACATATAGAGGGAGCCGACACATTGAGTACAGAGCAACTACTTTTACATATTTACTTGTCAAGAGTAAAAGTTACACATTAGCACAAAAAAAATTGTATAGGATTCATTTGTGTCTCCTCTGCTTATACTCTTCCTGCAAGACAATGACAACACTGAAATTCCCAGCTGACCCTTGTGCTACAGCAAGCGTGCAACCTATACATGTCAGGATTGTACTTACTACCTCCTTCTTAAATCAAAATTGTACACAGCACTACCAGTGAAGCTGTTTATTTGATTGATTAACAGTATGCATAGAATCATTACAAACTGTGCTGAAGTATCAGTTCAGTCATGAACCTGTATAGATACTACAGTATAGATAACACCATAGGTTTCTCCTGACAGGACACTATCACTGGTGGGTAAAACTCACTATTGTGGAAAAGGTCAGCACCAGGTCTTTCTAACACTTACAGTGCATTTAAGCATTAGTTTCATAATGTTAATGGTGCCCTGACCTTCCTTCCATACTCTGGAAAGCGACAGAATTTTACCCTGTGCTGTATGTCTGAATAACCCTCTGTATATTCAGGTTTTACTTTGTCTGCTGTGAGAATGTGCATTCTGCTGGAATTCAATTCACCTATTCAGTTTTGCATAAACCAACATTGCTACTGCAAATGCAAACCCAAATGCGCATTAAATTATCTGCATTGTGAAATGCTGCCGTCATTTTGTCATTTTAGGCACGGGAGTGCTGTATGCTTGGTAATGACACAGCATTTTGAAAGACTGAAACTTATTAGGACACAATGAAACTCACTTGCACTGACTAGTCCTTCTACACTTCTTTTTCTGACGTGGTTCTGAATTTATCATCTTGTGAATGTGTTTCAGAATTCACACAAACCATTTTTCATGCCCTGCTGGGCAAGGCAGTTTGTAAAAGACTGTGTTAAGATGGACGGTTTACGGTCTTACCCTTCAGATCAGAGGATAAGATAGATAGCTGCCTTTGTATCGTTATTGATGTCAGCAATTAATGTCATCTTAAGCACCAATGAAAACGATATAATTAACTTGCCAATTCAGGCAAACTTAAATTTCTCCACTTCTTCAATTCCCTACACTGATTTATTTTAAGAAAAATTTGATCTCCTCTACTAAATGTTGAAAGGTAATAAATTTAGGGAATTGGAGCCTACGAGCCAGCAAAATGTCTTTTTATGGCAAGGTTGCTCACCCTTTGTAGAAAGCAAGTTATAATCCAACTGCTTCATTCACTTTTCAAAAAGGATTATCCCTTTAGGAGGTACCACTCACACATTCTTTGGAAGCTGTAACGGAAAATGTGTAATTTTTTTAACAACTCCACCCCCACCCCCCCAATTTGTATTTTGAAGACTTGTAGTGTTCTCAGAGAAGTCAGCCTAGAGCCACTTAAAGCAAGAAATCAGATAATACTAGATGGGGGATATGATTTGCATAAAATCTCTTTATATTGCTCTGACACAAGAAAATATACCTACTTTCAGGTCCCTTTATAGCCAGAGTGATATAGAAGCAAGTATATATGAAAATTAGGTCTTTTAATTTCCTATTTTTGAAAAACAAAAACAATGATGGTGTCTTCTGAATCTATAGAAGAGGCAAGATCCACTGTGTATCTTTTCCCAGTCAGATCTACTAAGATATGTTACTGCAAACTTTAAGTACAAGTTTCTTTCAAGGAGACTGCTAAGATTTAATCCAGCCCCAAAAGTGTATCAGGATCTTTATACGTGTAGGTATCCTATTTGTGGGAGATATTGTCTTAATATAGGATTGTATCTGGTCTGGCTGGGATGAAGTTAATTGTCTTCATAGCAGCTCATATGGTGGTGTGGTTCAGATTTGTGACCAAAACAGTGTTGGTAGAACAGTGATGTTTTAGCTCTTGCTGCACAGTGTCAAGGCCTTTGCTGTTTCTTACTCTGCCCCCACAGTGAATAGACTGGAGGCTATGCAAGAGGTTGGGAGGAGACACAACCAGGCAGATGACCTGAACTAACCAAGGTGATATTCCAGGCCATATAATGTCATGCTCAGCTGCAGAAAGGGAGAGGAGGGGGTTTAAGGATGTTAGCCATCTTTTGCTCAGGAATTGGCTGGGATACCCATGGAGGGTGGTGAGTGACTTTGCATCTTCTTTTGTTTTGTTTTCTTTTGCTCTTCTTCCGTTTCTTCACTTATTAAACATTTTTTATCTCAAACTTAAAGTTTTCTTGCTTTTACTCTTCCTTTTCTCTTCCCCTGTCCCATTGGGAGTTGGGGAGTAGTGAGAGAGTGGCTGCGCGGTGCTTAGCTGCCTACTGGGGTTAAACCACAACAAGGATGATTCCTAAGTCACACCATTTTTTAGAGAAATCTGCAACCCTTCTGCTTTAAATCAAGGTACACTGAAAGGCTTGGTCAGCATATGTGTTTACATAGGGGATGCAGTAGTGCAGTAAGAACCTTCACAACAGCAATCCTCATGCAGAAGATTAATGACATATGGTAGGTGGAAGGCCAAGGCTGCAACGTAACTCTTTGCTTCTGTGTACAGCAAATGCCTTGTATATGCCTTATTCTCTGCAGCACATCTATTTCGTAGAAGCTGGTACCTGAAGGTTGGATTTATATTGCTGTTCATATTCAATATTCCAGATTAATATTACTGCTTAGCTGTTAAAGATAGCAATATATTGCACTGTGCAGGTGTGACTTATTTAGCAATTCTGACATGCTTATAGTGCAGGAATTCACTACAAGACTTTACAAACCACATGAGGTTAGCAGCAGCTAGGAGTACTGCCAAGAAACACTCCATCCTGCAGTAGCACTGTTTACGATGGCAGTGACCATCCTTTGCACCCTGCGTTAGCATGTAGCTCTCAACTCCCAGGGTAACAATGGCCACTATGTTTGCTGCAATCTTTCATTTGAAGATAAAAAGTAGAGAAACTCTAAGAAATGCAAGGTGTTAGTACCAGCATTCTGTCTAGCTATAAGCATTTAAATTATATTCTCCCCATGTATAAAGAGGTTTCCCTATAATCTCCCATTAATGAATATTTTTTTCACCTTCCTCTTTCAACTGTCATGTGTATACACACATCAAAGAGCTTCATTTCAGTTCAGTGATGGATTAGGTGAAGGCTTCTCAATGACACACACATATTTCTAAGGCACCAGTTCCATTTTCAGAAGGAATTCAGGTTTCCAGGGGTATATCTGCAGAGAGGAACTATGTGCATGAATCTAACATACATTCACCACCGCTGTTTAGAAACTTCTTGCTCTACCCACAGGCCCTTGGATTTTTTTTTAGGGCTTAAATTTCCAGAGGAATTTCATGCTACAGATGGAAAGCTTTACTGCTCTGCTGCCCTCTCAAACTTTCAACCCTCAGGCCCTCAGGTTTCCTGTACCATTAAGAAAGGTATGCAGGCATACAGAATGGGTCTCATAGCAACCAGTGCACTGTATGCCCCAAGCAGCATACAGAAAGGCATCTGCATGAGCAGAATATGGCATAAGACCTGCCTCTTTCAAGACCATACACAGTTAAATCAGACTTTTTAAAGCATTAGATGCTTTTGGAAATGTTATGGCTGAACCCACAAATTGGTTTGTATTTGTATGGTGCATTAAGCACCTTCTGAATATGAAGCATCAGATGAATTAATTATGCTTTTAAGTGCACAGAGAAGGTGGTAGGAGGCTCTAAGTGACGGTTTTCCAGTTTTCTCACTACTGTGGATAAATTCCTTTGTACTTTATTAAATATGTCCTATGCCATGCCCAGTTCTGCCTGCTCCCTGATTTACTCAAGGATGTATGTGGCTGTAAGGTGAATGGGAGGCACCTGCTGAGCACTATCACCTCCTTGGGTGTGGGCTCTGCGCATTGAACCATGTGGTGCTAATACCCGTTCTATACTAGGGCCTGCCAATTCCTGGCTATTATTTGAGTGATTATGCCAAATCATGTTTATAGAATATGTTTCATCATACAGTTATCTAACAAACTCCTACCATAACACCCCATAAAGACAATAGAGCCATATTCTTTCTTCCTTTCTTATATTTTACATTAACCATCTTGACTGACAACCAGTACCTAAACCTCCCTGATCTAAGTATTTGAGTTACATCACTTATCTTTCTGTGCTTCCAACTTGCTCGTATTTGTCATTCTCACTTGTCAAATTATGCCTAATGTTGGTTGTGAACTGCATGATGGTGTATTTTTATGTACTCTATGAAATGCCTAATACAGTACCAGAACTCAGAAATAGCCTATTTGTAGAATATTTATCAACCAGCATTTAGTGTCTTAAGCTCTACAGTTTACTTCACTCTCACATATATAAAAACCAGAATTATTGAAACACCCACTATGATATGTAAATTGTCTCTTACAAAGCACATGCATAGAAGATCAATCTCTGATCAGATGACTGTAAAAAATTTAAGAATGCAGTGAAACCATATGAATAATTTTTTCTTTTTGTTTCTCAAATCAAAACTTATTTCTCTGGGACAAACTATATGTCACCATGCATAATTTTGCTTTTCTATAAAATTATTTTAAAATTTGATTTTTTTAAAAAAGGAAATATTAATAGTCAGTTACCCCAACATGTGATCAATATTCTTCTATTCGGATTTTTGTATTTACCTATTTCCTCCCCCAGAAAACACTAGTATTTTTACAGTACTTTCTGTAGTCTTCAGGTGCTAAATTAACAGCTGGAGAAAATGAATTTCTTCCTTTTATCTAATCAAAGAGCATCAGTAATGTACAAGTCTCCTGGATCTTTCAGAGATCCAGTTGACTAAGCCTATCTTGAATAGACCATTCCAGTAGGGGAGGGAATGTAAACTCTAAGTTCATTCGGTATTGAGTCTTTCTCTTGTGACCTGTCTACCAGGAATTTTGCTGATAATGCCAATTTATTTCACTTAAGACAATGATTAGTCAGCAGCCAGGGAAAATTTTCAATCACTGCAATGTGGTTTGAATTGAACTTTGTTTGACTCTTGATTCCTGCCGAGAATTATGTAGGGTACAAAATATGCAGATTGGTACCATCAAGTTAAAATAAAAGCCAGGAACTGGACATCCTTGCTTACGGATGCAGTGGAGAAAAACCACCAGGAAGAAAACAGAGTTCAGAGCAAGGTTTGCAAGGGACTGTTACAAATCTTATGGGAGGGAAAATATTTTAAAGTTATGAATAAATCCTTGGCAATGTCCTTTACAAAATGTTTCTGAGTAGTCAAGTGTGCAAGACAAAGCTGCACAGGTTGACTGAACTAGTACAACCAGCAATTGTGAAATGAATAATCCAAAGCTTTGCTGACCTTGGGAGCATTACAGAAGCAATCTTTATATAAGAATGAAGTGTTCTTCTATTATTTCTCCCAATATATTAGGTTTCAAACATACTTTTACTTCACCTTTGTAACGAGCTTTGAAATTCCCAGGTGAAAAGTGCTATGTCCAGTTACACTAATAAAGTATGAGATTATATGCATCTCTTTGTCCCAGCTATTACTTTTCTTGGATAAAACATATTTGCTGCTGATAATGCATGTAAATCCCATTGCCCTTATGCAAGATAGTTAAGCTCTGTTATGTCCTATGGACATCAGCCAGTGCTTTCCAACTTCCCACAGTTTGTTGAATACAGGCCTCTCTCTTGCTTTTAGAATAAAATTACAGAATCACAGAATCATCTGGTTGGAAGAGACCTTTAAGATCATCAAGTCCAATCGTTTACCCTGCACTGCCAGGGTCCCTAAGCCATGTCCCTCAGCACCACATCTACATGTCTTTTAAACACTTCCAGGGATGGGGACTCCACCACCTCCCTGGGCAACTTGTTCCAATGCTTAGTGACCTGCTGTGTAAAGAATTTTTTCCTGATATCCTACCTAAATTTCCCCTGATGCAACTTAAGGCCATTTCCTCTCGTCCTGCCATTTGTAACATGGGAGAAGAGACTGACCAGTCATTTTCTAGGAAGGTGGGGAGAAAGTAGCATAAGATTAATGAAGCCTGACACAAGGATGCTAACTCCCATGCCAAACTAGACCTCCTCTGCTTACAGGGACTGGACAAGCCTCCTTAGTCCAAGTTTGCACAACTAGGGCTTGAAGTGACTCGAGTTAATTACAAGGAAAGTAGGAGCTGCCAGCACAGAGGAGAAAAAGGATGCCATGGCATTCAAAATAGCAATATTCACAAAAATGGGTTGATCATCTGAGGCACTGAGTAAGTCAAAGGTCTTTGGGTCAGGAAGTATTTAAGAGCTCCCAAAACCTCTCCTTAGTCTTTGTATCACAAAAAAAAGGAAACAATATGCAGAAAGACAGACACAGGGCACATGGTCTGAGTTTCACAGGATTTTTTTTCAAAGTAAACATTTGTTTAACATGATTGCCATAAAGGATTTCAAGGGTCCAGGATGAAAGTCTAACTGTTCTCAAAGCTGACCACCCTACATATCTGTGCATATTTCACACAATGATTCAACATTTCCACCCTGACAACATCCATGTTACAAGATAGATGTTATAAGCCACCTCATATACTAGGTGGCTTACACCACTTACAGTCTTTACTCTCACCAGGTGTCATCTAAAATTATTGGTAAACTAGAGTGGAGACTGGATGAAATTCACCTAATTTTAACTACTTATAAGAACTATCACTACTTATTACAAGACCCAACAATTATTAAAGAGATTTATTTAAAAACCTGAAAGTAATTCACCTGAATATGGTCATTGTTTTTAACAGATGGAATATTGAGTAGCTACATTAAATGCTAGTAATTCAATATGGAGAGATACAGTACATGTCCTTATTCTTAACTGCTTTTCCCCTGACACTACTTCTTTTTCATTCATTTCTACTTCCTTGAGACAGCTCAATTTTCTTGATATTTCCCTAAACCCTGAGAGCACCAAATCTGAGGCAAGAGGCAACAGGTTTTTTATAACTGGTTCTAAGGTAACAACAGTCAGAAAGTTCTGTTTTGAAACAAAACAATCCACGTGTTTTCAAAAACTGTTCTCCGTACTATGAAGTGCCTGAACCCTGACATTCCTGGCAGCACGGATCATCTGAAGGTCAGTCTGCTGCTCTACAATTAGAGCTAAGCATTTAGCAAGGGAATTTCCTCTCCCTCCAGCAACCCAAGGCAGAGCACAACTGGCAGTTTTATGCCTTTCTACAGCAATAATTCTATCTTAAACATTCATATACATTATTCCTTCCATTTAAGGAAGCCTAGGAATGTGTCTCATTGGGTAAAGTGTCACACAGATGGCGGAAGTATCTGGCTGATTCAAGGCCAGGTACCAATAAGCACCATCCTGACTAGAATGATTAGTCTTCTAATGACATGTAGACAACACACCTGCTCATTCTTGAAAAGTATACAAAAAATACTCTTTGCTGTCTCCCTACCATACTCATAAGAACAGCGATTTTAAAGAAAAAGCAATATAGTTATGGATGTTGTGGGTGAAATCCAGATTGGCCTTTTTGCACCAATAGAATCCACAGAAGTAAATGAGAAGCAGGATTTCAGCCGTACTTTTTGATACTGCCGTCATCAGTAACATGATTGTGGCTTTATAATGTAATATATTATTCCAATAAAATATTAAGAATGCAGTCATCAAAATACAAAAAAGTTACATTATGATTCATTAAAATGATCTTAAGTAAAAACAGTAGCATCTTATACAGCAATTTGTTTTACTCATGTTGCAGAACTCCACAATATACTGCATTCACACATGGCATACATACGTACACACATTCCCACACAGTATACTGTGTGTGTTCAAATGCATGTCAAACTTGCTGGAGTCTTCAAAAATAACCATCTGCTACATGCACCACATTTTGGTACCTCTGTATAGATGCTCTAGGTATGTACCATCGTTTCAATATTCAGTTCTTTATCCATTAACCTGGCCAGATCATCTGGACACCTTAATGAATCTATTAATGAATATCAATCCTCTAATCAGCACATGAAATCTCATAGGTACTCACCCTGCAAACTGGGCACTGCCAGTGACTACTGCTGTCTCTAAGCCTGAACTCATCAGACAAACACTTGGAATGATACACACGAAAACACAGGTCACATATCAACACCTCTCCAGGCAAATGGCATTCAAAACAATACCAGTCATGATTTTCTGTTTCCCAGTCCTACAAAAAATACAAAATATTTTGGTATGACATTCTGTCAAAATCTGCAGGAACTAAGAACAAAATTGATACGTCTTGAAATCCAGCAGCAATTAGACATTATAAACATTTTAAGAAGTGTATAATGTTTAAAAAACAGGGGAAAACCTACATGCTTAAAGATCTTCATCAATTTAATACACACTAACTCAAATAAAATATGAATGCCAAGTTTTAGTTTTTTCAAGTGTCTGATTAGTAACAATTTCAAATATGAGCTCTGTCCACAATGAAAAGTGGGTTTGTTTTCTACCTTTGTGTAGAACACTTGTAGACCTCTCTGTATTAGACTACAAACAAAAGTTTGTGCACCTCAACAGACCATACCTATTTCCTTGGACTATTTCCTCTTGTTTTGATTGTTAGAGTGTATTTTCAACTGTAATTTTATGAAGGGCGGTCCCTTCCAGTCTTTACTCTCTTAAAACTGACTACTTTTCAGCACCAAAGTGTTGAGTTACAGGAAATAAATGAAATCATGAACCTATTACTAGAAATAAATGTTTCTGCTAACCAATCCCAATGCAATTAAAAAAATAGAAAATGTTTCACTTGCAGTGCCCAAGAGCACTACACTTATTCCTGAAATGTGCTACAGAAGACAAAGGATATGGTTCTGCTGATGCACAGATGTCTTTAATACATTCTTCCTTGAAAATTCAGCCCCAACGGCCAAATTCTGACCTTTGAAACGTGCACAAGCTTTGCTGAAGTAAACAAGAGCAGCATGCATATAATTTGGAGGCAAAATTTTGCTCTAGGAATCTGTAGTACTAAAACCAGACAGAATTGCCAGTGGCCACTGTTAAATGTTTATGTTTGTTATCTGAAATGCCACACTTTGCTCTACACTTAGAAGACAAAATAGCTGCCACATCCCAGATAAAACTCCCAATGCCTTTTCATGTCAAACGTCACTTTTCAATGGATGCAGATCTCTGAAAAAATTACTCCTATTCTTCAATAAATTATCTTTATAAAAATCTGATCAAGCTATATTTAACATCATCCTGTTAAGGTGGAGTTAGCAGTTCCCACCAACTGCCAGAACTGGCATTTGTCCGATTCTCTTTTTTCCGTGCCTGGGAATTACAATCATTTAAGTCCTTGCATGAGAGGTCTCCTCCAACGGAGCAGCGTAAGAAGTGCTACACAGAAGTGGCACTTCCAGTCCCTTATGCTGAAGAGCAGCTGTGTTGTGTACATAATTCGTCTGACCAGAGCCCCCAAGAATGTAAGAGATTTGGGGACAGCCTCAAACCAGATTGCCTACACTGAAGTTTATATACCATGAACGCTGGACTGCAGGAGCAGTAAGTTTAGGGGGAAAAAACCCAAAACAACCTTTAACCAATGATTTTTGAACTCAGAACTTTGCCCTCCTTTGTTGTTCAGATTAACAGTGTAACTTGACTCTTCTGTCGTTTCTCCTCATTTAATTTTACTTGCCAATTCTGTAGATCTCAGAATAGCATAATAATACCACCAAATTTGGCTATAAAGAATGCATTTTCGTTTCACCAAATCTTTCTCCTTCCACAAAGTCCAGTAGCAGTGCACTTTGGGAGCTCTTTCTTTACAATATTTTAGAAACAACTAAAGATACTGCATTATTGATGTACTTGATTTGCCTGTAGCCTAAGAAAAATCAGAATAAAGTATTGCTTTATATTTCATATTAACACTTATCTTCTTTATGAAACTAAACAATAATAATTAGATGGCAGGAAAGGGCCAATTAAGCAAGAAAAAGAACCAGTTTTGATTAAAGATCTATCCCGATAAAAATCAAACTGAGAAGACCCAAATAGGTTCCAGCTACTGAGAAATTTCTCTACAGCAAAAGGATTCCAGGCACCTCAATTTTTATTTATACTAGTTACTTATTAGTATATCCCAGATACTCCATTGTTAGGAAATATGCTGGCAAAGAGATGTAGAATTTCATAAACATAAGAAAATATACTTGCTGGCAAGAAAAATCATACAATCAAGCCAGAAACCGTGATGTTAAATAAAACATCAGAAGAAGTTTCCTTCAGTATTCACACTGTAAAGTTTTGAAAACATCATTATTTCTAAATATAACCACCCAGGTTTTTCATAGAAAAGATTTTTAGTTTAATGCAGTATATTTAGTGCATAAGAATATATATAAAACATTCATTTATGCAATATATTTGAAAAGTTAATAAAGAAAATAAAAAAGGTACATAGCCCTTGTGAACAACTATACTACTGACTTCAACAGCAAGGTCAGAGGCATTAATTTTGCTCCGACAGCAATTAAATGTTATTGCTTCTCTTAGTTTACATAAGTTTCAATGGGAGGAAAATGTGCTCCCAACGTATTTTTTTTCATGCAGGATTTCAGATTCATTTAAATAGCTCAAACTCTGACTGTCAGTGCTCGGGGTAGGACAGGTCAAAATTCTCCGCCAGCTGGAAACGCGGTTAAGTCTGCATTTACAGAACCCACCACCAGGTGTCACCAGCCACTCCAAGAAGGACTGATTAAAGGGCAACCGCTGCAACATCTGGAACTGTAACGTGTGAGCAACCACTTCCAGCCCCCAGCAGAGAGGAAAAATCATCAAACTACATACATACATAATGTAGACTAAACTCAGAATTGGAAGTGATATGGATGATGGTGGTGGTTAATAATAGTAAACTAAGCTATCCTAATGGAAGACAGAAACGTAATAGAAAATATGACAGAATTCAAAACCACATAGTGCAAAAATTGTTCACCTTGTTTTTTGCTGCTGTCTGGGAAAAAGGCTGCATACCGTAGGCCTTTCAAAATAAAAACAAAACAAACTTTGTATCTATACTGTAAGCCATCCGATTATCAGGATATACACAAGGCTAGAAAGAATTCATGCACAGTGACCAGGAAATCAATCTGTTACTTCTAACATCTGGTTGCATACATTTCCTCCTGCATTTCTGAAATTCTACCTAATACTTTCACTACATTTTGTTTCTTTAAAATATCCCATGTACTTATGCCATTAAAAGAACCCAACACCCATCTTCTTCCCCATATTCACACCCACCACCAGGCCAACTTAGAAATCATCAAGAATATTAACTATTGTTAATTAATGCACTCTCTTTGATACATAAACCTTCTTTGGGCATATAAAAAAGATCTCTGTAACATAATTTATTGCACAGGGCGTGACCCCACCAAAATCAAAGCAACATCTTCTTTGCTGCAAATTATCAAAGATTAAGCTATCAGTCTATCAATAAAACTCACAGTCCTTATTTGTGTATAAAAGGTGATACGTTTTCCCAGGGCCATGCAGAATGGAGGAAGGATTTCCGTCACAGGGACTCAATTTGCCAGTATCCTTGTTTCCTGATGCAGGGCAGGGAAAGCCTCTTGGGTCACAGTGCTGGCAGACGAAGGGAATCCTCTGCCGGCAACACCTGGCTGCCCAAGTTCAGCAGTTCAGTGGCACCCAGTGACTGGCCACAACCCCCAAGAGGGAGCAGATTTGGCAGCACAGCTGCATAGCTCAGATGTAACAGGAGGCCTTCCCCCTTCATTTGACTCAGCTGCCTGCTGCATTTGTAGATATATGCATCAGCAGGGCAGCAAATGTCTGTTTGGGGGATTGTATCTAATAGCCAAAGAGCTATGCTCTGTTAAGCAGAGTGGGATATCACAGAGATATGGGTCACTTGTGGTCACTTGTTCTTTATATTCAAATCAGTCAAATGTTGTAGCATAAAGGTCACTCTACGCTGACATAAATATTTGAGATTTCTCAGCAATATGAATGAAACAATGCAACAATTTAAAAAATACGCCTTATTTTATAACTGACATGTAAGCTTAATTTTTTGTGATTTGTCTTAAGTAGGTTGTCTTAAAGCAAATACATAAATTTATCCTGGAAGTACAGAAAAATAACATGGGACAGAAAATGTCAGGCTATCCAGAACATTTGACAATTTAAATACAGATAAACCCAACAGAAAGGAATGAATCATCATGTCATAGACTTTACTGTAGAATAAAATATATAGTTGTTGTCAAGGAAAGAGTAATTTTAGAGCATAAAGAAAATGTCCATTATAATGCAAATGTACGTGGAAAAGAAATGCTTACTCATTAGTAATGGAGATTTACTTAGCTGTAATTGAAATAGGGAATCTGTACGTTGGTGAATGTGACATCCTGCTGTACAATTAGCATACCATTAAGTAGATATGAAGCACATCCTGACAGTAAAAGTAACAATAACTTAGAGGTCACAATTGTAACTATTAGGTCACTTCCATACCTTAGCAAGCCCATAATTATTGTAAAAAAAAAAAGGAAAAACAATTAGTAAATTTTAATTTTCCTATAAATTATATGTAGGCATAGCACATGAAAACAATATAACCTCCATTCTTAGACTTTGTCTAAAAGGACCACTTTGCCTTTTTATCATCCATATTCCATTAACATAGCTCATTTCTTACCTGTTAATCTGTTTTCTCCAAGTCCCTTAATGGTAGCCCAGATACTCGGTATTAAGTCACTCTACTATCGGGTGGAGAGAGGAAAAGGGAGGGGGAAAAAAGGCAAAACTCTATTCATGAAACTCCCCTTTACAGGGATTTGCTGGTTTCACACTGTTGAACTAGATTTCCCAAATCATCCAAATTATGGATATCCTTTGGACCCAATCAGTATGCTAAAAAATAAAAAGGGTCACATAGATGGGAAAAACAATTATAAGTCAGTTATCTCTTTGGCACAACCATGTTTATTTATGAATAGTATACATACAGTTCTGTTGTCCTAAATTCAGTGTGACGCAAATGAAGGAAAGCATTTTCCATGGAGATCATGGTTCCCAGCATTTCCAGTGTGGCACTTGTCCCATAGCATTCTTTGGACTTTCTTTTCTCAGGTGTTCTCTTTCAAGTGCTTCTCCAGAGTTCCTTTGCTGCGTATTTATGTGCTGCTGTGGTGTTTCTCTCTATCTGTCATCCACACTCAAGCACACACAGCTCCTTCCAGATCACTGGATTTTCACTTGGACCCACCTGTGCGCCAACTCACGGGCAGCCCTGTGTAGTGTCTATGCTTTAACAGTCCCTAGAGCTCCAGCTGTCTTGCAGATAAAGAAGAGTTTTTCACATTTAGTCTAAAGGAAGCGTAACAGCAGATATTCAGTAGATCTCACCCACTTTGTACTGTAACAACACTTTTGGTCTGTCACAGTGGTGGAATCTAGAATGGTAATAAGGTCCATGCCAGCAAAAAGAAGTCACTTACGAAACATAAATTATTTAAAAATAGCAATACTTGAATGCTACATCTATTTAAAGACATTTTCAAATCACCAACCCAAAACTTCAGTGTAATCTTTTCCTGACTATTTTACAACCCTTCAGAAAACTGGAAAGGATCTCAGTGAATGAGTTCCTACCGATTCTCAGATTCCCATTTCTCTAACATCTAATGAGACAGGCCATGCTCAATTTGAAGATAATATTTCTGAGGCAAATGTTCTGGATTCTGGTATTTCAGGATTTAGGAACAGCCATAAGTCTTCTTTCTCTTTTCTCAAACTCCATCAGCTTTAACACCAGAGTTCTTTCAATTTTCCCACCTTCAGCTAAGGGAGAAGCTTTTAAAATCTTGGATTCTGCTGTTAAGGTTTCTTTGTTGGCTTTCAGCAACTCTTCACTGGAACCCAACAAAGTTGACCACCTGCCCATATCTAGTAGACAGATACATTGAAAGAAATGCCTCCCACAAGAATTACACATTACTTTTTTTCACATCTTTCATTTTGCTTTCGGTTCTGCGACCTGCATCCATCATCACCTGCTGTTGGGAAGTAATTCCAATCTTCTGTACTCAACCTTTCATATTTCAGACTTTCTGCTGTAAATGCAAAGCCTTTATTACAATAGCAAGCAGTGGACTGCATTCTAGCATGGGAGTACGTACTGTATCATCACTCTCTGGTAACTGAGTTCCCTCCTTAAGAGGTCTCAGAGTATAACGCAGGAACCTATGCCCCCATTCGCATTAAACAGGCAGCACCTATTTCTTTCTAATCACATTCTCCATTCTTAATCAGTCAGTTCCTTTCTGTCTTTTTCAGGCAGCATCTGTTCCCATCAAATCTTTCTCAATTAGACATGAGCTTGTCTATAGATAATTGTAAAAACTTTGCAGTGCATTTTGCAGTCTTTATGACTCAAAAGTGTAATGAACCACTGTGGGGACACACTACCTATGTGCATTCCTGTCCTCCAGTAAAAAGCCTGAAGGAAATGCTTCTTACCTACACACTTGCTGTAAAGAGCGAACTGAAATTATTTGTCTGTTCACCAATACTTCTCTCAAAGTTTAAGTATCAGAATCTGTGCCCCATACAAAAGGCAGACTGAAACAGGATCAGACAAGAACAGTTGTTAAGAGCCTTGAAGAATTGTGGAACTGCTAAACCCCAATCAGCTTTGAAATGTCTCCCTTGTCCATCTCTCCACTGCTTTTGCAGTACTGTTGAACTTCTAAGTAACTGCTCTGTAACAAGAGGAGTTGTACAAAATGTGGCTGTTTATCTGTAGAGTTGGACAGATAGGAGCCTTACTCCTTTTTTTTTTTCAGAGGAAGACTAACACATGCACCTTTTATGTGCACACTGGCCTCTTTTTTAAACAGGCTATATCTCATCGGGTGCAGTGGCTAGTAAGAAGTCATCAGCTTATTATGGATCTCTGGCAGATGTATTGGTTTTCACTCAGACACTAGCATGTATCAAATACTACCTGCGTCGAACAAACATAGCGTGTCATGGAACACCATTCCCAGTATTTTTTCAAACATGGCAGGAACACTGTGTATGTTTTTCACCAGAGGTCCCAGCCTACTGTGAGGGCAGTCCTCCTCCTGCCCTATGGGTCAGCCTTCTCTTCACACCACAATGTCACTGGCTCCATCTATTCCTTAGCAGCATGAATCCTCTTGCTTTCAGTAGCCCACTGAATCTACTTTTTATCTTTTCATCAGAACGACAGATTAGGCTCCAAACTGAAGGCAGCATGATTAATTTCTTGATGGCTCAGAGGACTTATTCCATCTTTGCCGCAGGTAAATGGTGAACTAGCGGTTTTAGTAAATTATTTCCCTATTATCATTACTGTACAGGATCCATACTTGATCAGGACGATTGCTTTACAATGATAACATTTCTTAGATCATCCCATGTTTTACATTTAATGTTAGAGTAATGCATTAGAGTAAATTCAGCATCAAAATAAGCTTGTTTTCTCCCCTGTAGTTTCCTTATATATATTTACTAGATACATTGCCTCCTGTTTTGCACCTGGTTTTTTTCCTACTGCCTTTGCTCATCATTTCAGCCAAGAAACAAGCATCCATCTCTCCTTCAAAGGCAAAAAGACTTCAGCAGCTAGAATCCCTTCATGAAAATTGTTTCACTTTATCTTCTTCCTTTTCTAGAAAACTACCACAGCAGGTAGCTACAATGATGTGTGCTTTTACAGACAGGATCATCTGTCCATTGCAAATCAGATCCTTTCCTTTGATGACCTGGGCTTCATCTTTAAAATGGATTTCCATAAACTAACCCGGTAGGACACTTTGTAGGTATTCATTACTCATATTTTATCATCACAAAGAAATCCAAAGCTATTATGAGTTCATACGTCCTCAGAACTACCCAGGCATCTTGCTTAACTTGAAGTACTTTGTTTATTATGGCCAAGATTTTAATTATCTCAGCAATTAAACTGTTGGTTGTTGGTTTGGTTTTTTTTACATTATTTTTAATTTCTCTCATTTTAGAAATCAGTTTTATTCTAAAAAGAACCAAAACAAAACCATCAGTCAAGAGTCAACCCAAAGCTCCTTTTCCATAATGCATATTAAACAGAGACATATTTATAGGCTTGTGATAATCCATTTCCATTTTCTTCACGGTAACTTCTTCCTCTTCTGATGCACTGATGCAAGAAGACTCAGGTTCTGCAGTGAATTCCACAGCCTCTCAGAACACTTTTGGCTTTCGTTCATTGAGTTTAATCTGCAAGCCTAAGTTTGTGTAATTAATTTATCGCCAGTTTGTCTTAGAAGTCTTCTGTTTCTGGCAGAAACCACCAAAGTCTTTTCTGGATTCCTGCCAAGACAGGTAGCTTTTTATTCCCTCTCCTACCTTGTAGTTATGTTCTGGACAATTCAGGGTGATTAGGCTTCAAAGTATAGAGCCAGCCTCTAGCTCCCAGAGCTAAAGAAGTGAAGTTTTTTCAAGAAGTGTAGTAGCATGCCAGCAGCCAAAATGACAGCTAAACCCCCTGTCACGCTAATCTTCTCAGCCTATGAGCTGTATTCCTGAAGTAATGAAAAAATCTGTTTCCCTCCCAAGAAGATCATGATTGGGTAGCAGTAGTACACATTATTCGAGGTGAGACAATACAAGGATATTAGAAATAGAAAATAGTTTGAAATGAAAAATTTTTTTTTCTTTTTTCATGTTCCAAGTGAGTTCAAGGTTACTAGAAACTTTCAGCTTATTTCTTCAGGAACTGGATTAACTTCTGCTACTAATGCCACCATTTTTTTATTTTGGTTGAGTCAAGAGGAGGTTTGTAGGCTATTTTCATTAGGGAGATAAATCAGTGATGGAGTGAAGTATTTATCAGGTGCAATGCCTTTTACTTCCACATTGTGTATGGGAAAGTTTTGTTCCTCTAGAAAGAGGATGAATCCAGACCAGAAAGAAACCATTTCATTGCTTGTAGTTCCAAATCTCTTCCCAAGAAGAACTGTGCACAAAAGGGGTCTTCCTCCCCTCTTCTTTCTTAAAATATGTTTACATTGCTTTTATGGCCTTATTTTCTCCATGGAATTTTGCAGTGTTTTTCTAGGATGATGTTTCTGCACAGACAGAAACATTTTATTTGAACCAACAGCAGAACCTTCTACATACTTCACTTAGATCTCCAAATTTTTGTCCATGTCCCTCGTGCTTTAGGTGTGGCTGGTACTGTTTTAGCTGTCAGTGATAAAGGCATGAGGGCTGCATTTATTGTGAATGAAGCGTGACTATTAATAAGCCCATGAGCTTTAATGAAGTTTCATTCAGTGACCAGTACGACATAATAATAAAAGATTCAAAACAGTTGCCAGAGATGCAGAGCATTTTGAACCCATAAAGTTAATAAAAACAACACTACTAGGTCAGGGTTGGCATAAAAGAGGAGGAAAAAAACAAGATGCCTATTTTCAGAACAAACTCAAGATGGACTGAGCTATGTCATCTAGCCTATTAGCATAATTTAAATTCCATGACGGAAGACTTATACAGACTAGCTTGACTAGTTTACTTCAAACCCGTAAGTAAATTATCATTCTTCAAAACACCCTTTCAATCAGAAAACATTTTGTGAAATCTGTGAACAACATCATCAGTATCTCAACTCCGTAACAGTGAGTGAAAGCCTCAAAGAAGAACACAGCATTACATTGACTGAATTTTTAAAAGTCAAGTCAAAGCAGGGAGAGGCAAGTAAAGATGCTGATGAGGTTGTATTACCAGTTTAAAAGATGCATCACCTGTTAGGTATCCAATAAGATGGACTCTACTAGTGTCTTTGGTAATATGAGGATCCTCCAAACAGTGTGAGCTCCTTTTTCAAGGGATGAAAAATAAGGATGAGCAGAGGAGAGGGAAGAAATACTCCTGAATAGATGCAAAGAGAAAAAGAAGATTGGAAAAGGAATGCAGAGAATTGTTCATGATTCTTAACCCATCTGGAGATGGGAAGAGCCTCTGGAACAGCAGTGAGGCCATTCTCATGAGCTGCATGCTAATAGCCTTAATGCAAAGACAAAGAAGGGTCTTGTCCTTAATACAGCAAGAATTTCTTGACCATGAGGTGGAAGTTCCGAATTCTACTTTATTTCTCAAGGACAAAATAGTCTATGCTTTGATGATTTGAAAATATTTGCTTTTCTGAACTTTCACAAATCCACAACAGGATATTACACAGCAGACACTAATATTTGATTCATTAATAAGCAGAATTTAACATTAGTGTACTCTGAGATAATAATTTGAAAAAAAAAAAATCACTGTTTTTAGCACACAGTGGGTTTATATGGTGGCAGCATGTTGGCAAAATAAGCTATGCATGATAAGACCTTAGAGGATGGAAAAATAGACAGAAAAGAAAGATTCAAACAGTTCCAGAAGCTCATGTCCCTTGAGTGCTCTTGTGGGACCAGACTGTTATGTGGCCTGACCCTCAAATCTTCCTCAGACTCTCCCTGAGGTTTAGAATAAGAGATGGAAGCCTGTCTGAACTTTTCTCTCACACAGGAACATTCATTAACTCAGTGAATCACCAAATGTAAAGAACACTGGTACTTTCACAGTAATTAGGAATCTACCTGGAACCTTCCAGCCTGGAAAATCCTCAGTGTGTTACAATATGTGAGAAACAGTAACTATCATGGTTAGGCTATGTTTGGCTTTGGATCACTGAACTCACAAAGGACTTCAGATTAAAGGCAATACAGATGGATAAGACAAATGGGAAATTTTTTAAACACTGAAGGAAATCTTTTTTCATTTGGTGTGACATGTTCTTCCTCTTTGTGCTCTTTACTTGCAAGAGCTTTCATGATGAAGGCACTGGCTGTCACTATTTATGTTTCATATTACCCTTCTGCTCCTAACTGAAATGAATGGGATGCACATTAAAACCATTCCTCAATGTACTTAGAAGCTTCTAGCTTGCTAGCAATAACTGGTAGTTATGCAGGTTGTTTTTGTTGAGGTTTGCTTGTTTGCTTGTTTGTTTTTGATTTACAAAATATTCAAACCCTCAGAGTGGCTGTTCTTAAGCTTTTTACAATTATCTCCATATTTATGGAGACTCAAGATGACATAGCCAGTTCAAAAAACAGCTTCTGGCTACCAATACTGACCTAGCATGGAAAAATCAATATAATTACAAAAGCAATTAAGCATGGCAAGTAAGGAACCCAGCCTTTGCTCAATCTAAAGCACTTTAGATTAACACAAATATAACAGCCAAAATACTTCTTTCCCATAGACTGATCCTAGCAAAATTGAACCAGCAATACATCAAATCACAATAATCACTGGGTGTGTGCCCAAGGTCACTAGGGTTAACAAAATCGCCTTCAAAACTCACAGTGCTGGCAGTGGGTTACAACAAATGTGGGTTAAAATGATGGGAAAGCAGACGGAGTGAAGTGATGTAGTATTTAAGCAGCCTTGAGACTTGAAAGTATCTGGAGTCACTTTGATCATGTACCAGTACTTTTTAGATATAAAATATCAGAAAATCACCAGTAATTAGTTAGCAAGTTATGAATACATGGGTGTGTTGGGGGAAAGCACATTCTACTTCTAATGATTTCTGGAAACAGCAAAGTAAGCAAACTGTCCCTCCAAACAGCATGCTCTCCACTACACTAAAAAATCTTTAGAGGTGGGAACCGGAGAGGCAACACTTCAGATAGGGAGCGGACCACATGCACAGGGAAGTGAGTGTAAACCCCAAAGCCAGACTTAACTAGTCAGAAAAGTTGCCGGCTCTTTCTATAAGCAATCAATTAAATGTTCAGAAAATAGAACTCTGTAAAAGAGTAACTTCTTGAAAACATAATAACCTTGTAAGTATTTCGTCAGTAAAGAAATAGCTCAAAGTGCCTTAACTAAGCGTGAAGCCTCTCTTCACATCTCATTAGAGCATTTGGCCACTATGAACCAACTTTAAACCCACTGCAGTGCTAGGAGATATGTTGCATTCAGATGCAAACATTGAACCTGTGTTACTAACATACTTCCATTTTAGAAGACACAATATTGTTTGGCTTTATGAGCACATGTAAATTGAAATTACACATTCATAATGCCTCTCTCTGGGTCAGTGCAGTTTTATGACTTTAATCATGAGGAGAAGAATTAGCACATTAAATGCTCAAAATATCTCCGTTCACACTGTCTGTAGAAAAATCACAAAACATGTAAATGAGTAAGACAAACTAGCTCTAACTCCCCCATAAAGCTGCAAGACATTGGTGCTTTAATTTGATTTCTTTCATTGAGATTAGATTGAGCACTATTTTACACAGATAAAAGTACATAAACATCATGGCATAACTGAAAATAGAAATTAATAGGTAAGGAGATTCATGATTCTTTTCTTCAAGAACTACACTTCCTTTCTATTTTATTGACTGCATTGAAAACATGGCTAACAACATTGATTTGCAAATTTATTTCTAAGCCCAAATGAGAAGGAGATAATTTCTTTTACATTGATAATAAATATCAGTTCCAAATTCCACAAGTTCTCTGAGAAATAGAAGTAAAGCTTTTAGAAAGAAAAAGTAAACTTCCATTACCAGATTTCAGGACTGACATTTTCCTTGCAAGAAAAGAAGCTGCAGAGATTTTGTTGAATTGCGTAATAATGGCATCAACAAACAGTGAAAATGCAAAATTCGTAACTAAAATCCTGGATAAGAATGGAAACTAATATCTTCTCTCATTTATTTTGTGTCAAACTCATTAATCGTCTGTAAGATGAGAGAGCCTGTAAGATGAGAACACATTTTAACAATGTGCAAAAACATCTGTAAAGATGGTGAATGAGCAAACAAAATTAACAGCTGCACAAGCCTCAGAGGTACAATATTTGCAGCAAAGGTCTTGCATAGGTATCAACCTTTAAATATCAGTGGGAATACAGAATGTCTGGCAACTGACTCCATATTTTAACTTTAGTGGCTTATATAAAAATATGTCTCCCACATATATGTGTGAAAAAGAGAACAATTTTATACTCTTTTTAATTTGATCTTTCTTTTCCTCAGTTTTTTCAGAATATTCATTTTCACGAGTTGCCCCATTTGGAAGGGCCTCTTGATGCCCGCAAACCGTTCTGTCTTTTCATCTCAGCTTGCTCTTTTGTACAGTAACTCTAAATATACAAGATTTTGCTTCATTTTTTTACCACAGCTTCAACATACTGATAGAACAATGATAGCAAAGTAGCATAATTTTTTTAACACATTCCTCTGAAGGCTAAGAGTAATCCTACAAGACATCATGTCCTTACCGCATAGATCTATCATTATGTCAACATACTGGATAGGGCAAATGTTTGGAAACACACAAGTAAGCACCACAAGTTACCTAATGAATCTTTTCCAAAGAGAGTTGTGTTTTCACAATACGTATATTTACAATTACTGTTATGATTTAGCAATCAGTCCCCAGTCATCATTAAAACCACTACTTTCATGCCTTATGGCAGTCTCTAGTCAGGCACTTAGATAAGTAACAGACACAGGTGCTCAGCAGTTCTGTGGCTCAGGCCAGGAATTTATTTACTTGAGTATGGATTTAAAATGCTAAGATTTAGATCAAAAACTTCAAAAATGTAAAGAAACATCAGGCAAATTTGCAAATAAAAAATGTGGGGAGGGAAGACAAGAAAGTGACCCTTTGCTAACTCCTTGAAACAGCTGGTCCTCACTGACTCCCACTGTGGTGCCAGTGTTCAGTTGAAATCCAAGGGCATTCTGGTACTGATCTCAATAGGTGGTGGATCAGTTCTCAAGTCACTTTCATATTATGAGCTTTCTAATTTCCTGTAGTACTAGTCAAACTGAGTTTGACAATTGGGTCAAGGGTCTGTCTGTAAGTGCTGAAGTTTGATGAGCCTGAAATCCCTGTTCCAATATTAACAGTCCTATTTTGTAAAGTTCTATCTTCTACAAGCGGGCCTCTGAAAAGACTTCTGTGTGTTTGTCCTCACTGAAATGTAACTTGAACTCATGGTTCAACAGTCATTAGTACCAGATCTTAGCAGTACTGAATCACAAAGAACTACAAACTGCATCTTGACCAAGTACAGACAAAGCATCTGTAAAACTCTCCAGTGTGCCCAATGTAGAGAACATACCAAACTTCATGGTTTTGCACCAGTTGTTGGAGAACGGAAAATACTTGATCTGATGTTGAGTGACGACTATTACACTTTGTTACTCATTAAAATTTTTTTAACAAAGAGAATGACTTTATACCAAGACAATGTGTTTTGCTTTACCTGTCTGCAGCATTTTGATTTAGTATTAGGATCAAGAAGTTGGAGGTTGGGTACTGTTGAAACATGGCCTGGATCAGAAGCTGATTCCTACTTTTTGCATAAACCTGTTAAGTCAAGTGTGCACTGGTGTTCTGAACAACTGAGATGGCCATCAGACATATGGACACAGCACAATGCATCAGGGATTAGCAGTCATGCTGAAAATACAGTCAATACTTCTAACCAAAGGGCTATTCATAATGTGACTTAAGCAGCATCCTCAGTCAAAGATAACTCTTTTCATTCTGAGATAAAATAATTACATGATTCTAATGACTCACATATTTGTTAGACAAATCTTGCTAATAAGTAGCAGGAACATTTTTTTGAATGACCATTTAAGAAATAGCTATTGTTAGGCATTTTGATTCTTTTTCTTTTCTTTTTTTTTTTTTCCTGAGCAATAGAGGAAACAAACATACTGCATACTTGAGATAACGACAATTCTCAGACTTTATGTCATGTTGAGTCTACACAGTCATCACCACCTCTAAACAGATAAAACTGACATAAGAAATACCTAAAAGAGTTAAGCTGCAATATTAAATTGTTAACTCCCAGGAAGAATAGTAAAAAACAAAGCTACATAATCTTTAAAGGCTCCCTTCTGGATTTCTAATGAAATTAGGAGAATCTTAACAGTGATAAAATGTACATTAAATATATATTTCAATACTTTAAGTCAGTGTAACAGGGATAATTTTAACCACAATGTTTTCTGTTATGGAAACTGCTTGTTTCCACTTTCTACCTCTCTCACTTTAAAACAAAAAGTAATCTGTTCTTTCTCTTCCAGGACCTTACTGATGCCTGCAGTAATGCAATGAGTATTTCAGTGGTTTTTAGAATTATTTTTCCTGTTTTTCTGGTTTTCCTCAAAATTTAAAATATTATCTATGTCTAAGCAATGCTATCCATTTTACCAGTATTTAATACAATTTATATTTCAAAGAAACATTTCCTAGTGTAAGTATTTTAAAGCTTTGCCAAACAAACAAGGCAAAGCAATTGTGCAAGCTTTTGCCTAGTCTATGGGACTCTTCTCAGTTAACTTTGTGAGCGCATTCCATCTCACCCATGGAGGGATAAAGAAAACATGCTTTTCTTCCCTTCACATAACTTACAATATGTTTACCTCAATTTAAATATTCATTTTACACATTCAGTGAAACAATGTCTGGATGCCTGTAATTAATTTTGCTAAGAAAATCTTCCCAACTGAATTCCCTGGTGTTCACAAATATCTGTAAAACTCATCTTTTCATGTATGTTTATGTATAAATTTACAACTTGTTGCACTTTTGAAAGGGAGGAGTTCTTCCTTCCTCAGATTCAGAATAAATCACGATTAATCATGAATTGCCTTCACTTTTTGAAAAAAAGATACTGTCTTTGGGGTTTGAGGATGTCTGAGGATTTCAAGTAATACCAATAACATTTGCTGTCTTCTTGTACAGCTGTAGAAGAGAAGTCTATGTAAAAGTGAGGGATGACTGAGCAAAGGACTTTGCCAGTGTTTCATAGCAGAAAACTTAGAATTTGAGAAGAAAGAGCTTCTATGGAATAGAAAAGGTTAAAAAAGTTTAAGAGTGCATTACTTCCCTGTTCACAAACACCAACACAGCTTCTATAAACAACTTTAAATAGAAGTTAAAACAAGTTTCATGCTAAGATACCAGAAATTGTGATGTATTTTCGCAAAGACCTTATACTCACAATCTCATCTCCTGGCAACCAATATCCTTCTTGTTCAATACCAGCTTTTGACCCTTTACACCCCACCGTCAGGGTTTCAACAATAAGACCATCCTTGACTGCTAAACTCAGCTGACGTGTGGTTTCTTTTGGATGCATACCATGGACTCGAGACATATACCTGCACACAAAGCACAAAAGACTTTCAGTGTTAGTGTTTAACTATAACATGCGTCAGCAAAAAGCACTCTTTTTCAAATTATATAATTAATACAGTGTCCAAGTTTTAGGTTGTTTTAAACGATCAAAATTTATACAATTTCTCCCTTCACTCCAAATCATCTTTTTTTTCCCCCTTGGAGTTATCATGTACACACTTAGGTGAGTAGCAGCACACTAATTTTCTACCAAAAGAAATTATCACACCCCAAAACTAACACACACACTGCTTGGGTTTGTTGCTGCTAAACTTTCACATCTCTTTGTGCCCCTGAAGAGAGTTCTTTGAATTAATTGAAACTTACACTTCTGTAACCCTTCCTATAGCATACATACTATAGAATGTGTCTGGAGATGTACCAGTAAATATATGTGATACTTGTGAGTACAACATCTTTACAAAAAATGTGAAATTTATGCATCACATATGAAAACATGACAGCTAGAGTTACGGTACTAAGTGGTTTTTCTCTTTTCTTCAGATAACCACAATGATCACACTATGATGAACTGCACTGATGAGAACAAAACATATATAGCTGAAACTCTGCATATGTATGAGATTCAGTTGTGTAATGTTGACCTTTACCCAGTAGAATTTAATTCTAGACCAACACTAAATATTAACTTGGAGTAAACCACATAAAATGATCTTCCCTCAAATGAAGATTACCACCCTGTTTTAAGATCATTACACTACAGATTTTTTTTAGCAGAATTCCAAGAACACATCTATGGGTCACTGAACATGGAGAAGTGAAAGGAGATGCAATCACTTGCAGTCAGCAGATAGGTGAATTGACTTGGAACCAATTGTTTTGTGGACATATTTTTCTAGTTATGGTTCTCTTATAGCTACAGGACTAACTGAATTTCTCTCCCTTTTTGGTTTTTCCAGGTACTCTCTCTTCATCTGTCTTCTAGGAGAGAAATCTGTAATTTGTCTGCTTTAAGACAAAGCTGTCAGCTATAGTATCCTCTATTTCATGCTTCATAATGAATTCCAGCAACCAAGATTCTTCTGTGACTGTCATCACAAACATCTTCACAAAACCTATAATTATTATCAGCAGCAAACCTGAGGAAAAGTGATTTCAAAGCAGAAGTATTACATGAAAAAAAGAAAACGTTACATCAGTTCAAGGTTTTTTTTAATAGCATAGCTGACAAGAAATTTTAATGCCTTAGAAGTTATAAACTTAAAATAAGGGATGAAGGCCAATCTACCGGCCAACTCTCCAACCAATGCTCCTCTTTGAAGGCATATACCTTTCAAACTTTTTTTTGTTTTGGAAGCATAAAGGTCTTTTCCAATCCTGCATTCTCTCTCAAGCTTTTGCTGGAACTGATTTACGCTAATCTAATCTTTTTGTTTTGCTCTAAAGGAAATTAAATGCATATAATAATTTAGTAAATTTCTGACTGAGTAGAAGTACATATTTTTGTAGTAAATTATACAATAATGAGAGCAACATAGGACATTTATAAATGTCTGCCTAGTAACAGAGGCGTTTACGTAAATGCAGCATGTTTGCAGGATCTTACAGAGGGGGTTTAAAGGTAAAAACATTTAGAGGCAATTTACTATATTTTAAAATGTCTGCCACAACATGGTCCAAGACTGGTTGTTTTGTGCATGCTACCACTACACAGAAGTAATAATGAATGAAATCAATAGAGAAAGAACAAAATTCTGTGCAAGTCTGTGATCCCAGCTAACGTATATGAATCTTATGCTGGCTAGCAAAAAGGATAAAGGGCCAAGCAATGACTCAACAGGTGGATGCTTGTCTGTCCAACCTGATCCTTCTCTGCTTCTGTAGAAAAGAAAACTCCACATGAGAACCTGATTAAGTGATATTAAACACTGCAAATGAGTTTTCTCAGTTCTCCAAATTTCAAGAAGGTCTTAAACAGGCAGAGACTCGAATGTATTACTTCACTTTCAAACAGTGCAAGCGAACACTGTTAGCTTGCTGAGGCATAAAGTGCTGAAATTCTTAAAACTGCCTGAAATAGGGAAAACAACTCATTTGTTTATATACACGTATTTCACGTGTGTGTGCACAAATGCACATATTTATGCAAACACAACTACCTTTTTAAAGTGCAAATTATCTTTGCCAACACTGGGTAACTTTACTGGTTTTTCAGCAAATTTCCATTTTAACTCTGTACTAACAAGCTCCCCATCAGAGCCACAGCATTCATGTCTTCTGCAATTTCTTCAAATCTTCAATAGGTCTCAAAATACACAGCACAGGTACTATCATTCTTCCCATTTTACTGACAGAACAAATCAGCACTGAGCAAGCACTGATTTCCCTGTAGCAGGCTGCTATAGATCTGGGAACAGAAATCAAGTATTAACCCAGTGCCATAAACTTCAGAGCATCCTGCTGAAGAAACCACGTGTTTTGCACTGCAGGTGCAAATACAGAGACACAGGCCAACAAAACTCTTGAATGTAAGCTACATATTTTGTGATTATTTCTCACTCACATCTCTGAACAGAACAGATATATAATATACATCAAAACCCCTTAAACCAACTCTAATCAGCTAAGAGGTTTAGCCTGCCTATTTCAGCTGGGGCAGGGTGTGCATTAGTGAAAAGGAGCACAACACTCAGAAGCCCGCATTTCTCAAATTCAATCTGTGTTCTCAACCAGAGAGAAAGCACTGCCACCAACTAAACAATCTCCTCATTTTCTTCATCTGTAAATCGGGAGTAACAAATCCCCAGTGGCTTTCTGATGAATGCTTTGGTCAATGTTCAGACTGTGCAGTTTGGAGACCCACAAGGACTATGTTTTCCATATTTAAAATAAAATGCTATCAGCTTTCATAGGAAACCACACACATGGAGTGTTTTTACTTTGAAGAGTAGAATTGCTGTTAGAAAAGTGTCGCCTGCCTCCAAATTTTTACTTATATTAAAACCTGTGGAGTGTACCTGGCTAGATATTCACAAAGACTATAGAACAACACTGGTAGGGTCTGGATGAAATCCTATCTTGTTTCTTTTCAGCTAAAAAGAAAGCAGCTAAACTAAGAAGTGATTAAGGCACAGGATTTGAACCAGAAAAGATGGTTAAAGTTCTTTCATAACAAAAATGTGAAAAACTGTCACAACATGTGCAAGATGCTGGAAACACAAAGTAAGTTAAACTCCATCCTAGAGACAGAAAGCATGGTATTTGGAGTCCTAACTACCACATCAGACTCATTACTGGATTGGGGAAAAACAATATTAAAATGTCTTTGTGCAGAAGTGACACAACTAATCCAGGAAGTGCAAGCCTTTTCCTGGCACTGCATGCACTGAAGCATCTGGCACCAAAAAGTTAAAAAACAAGTAAGAGAGATAAAGCAATCCTCAACTGCTGTTTTCAACAAAAGCTGATTAGCCTTACCTTGGAGACAGGGAGTTGAAACAATACTGGTTTGTTATGCTCTTGCCCAGTCCTCCACATCGACAGACTGGGAAGGGTAATACAGTCCCTATTACTGCTATTATGAAGCCAGCCACAAGAAGTAAAGCAAATACACTTTCAGATGGGCGAGAATAAGGCATGGAGACAAAATAAAATCCCCTAGATCAGCAAACCAGCCCTAATCAGATAGGGGGCTGAAACAACCATTTTGAAATACAATTTAACTGTGCTAATCCCTACTATATAAAATGAGGGTTGGTCTGATGAAAAGAGGAGGTTTGGCCTGATAATCTGCACGTTAAATTCCAAATCTCACCAAATGAGGCTGCCTGTCTGCAGGATACTGAAGCAACTGAACCGCTGGTCAATATTACAGTATTTATGGGTCAGTATGTTCTCCATTTATATACCAGCAGGGTAAACCTCCTTGACATTAGCATAGAAGAATCTAGCAAACCTAACAAAATTACAGTTTTTGCAATCAGCTTCTAAGATCCTACTAAAGCATGTTTTCAATTACTGCAATGCTGCTTGGAAAGCAAAGGATAAGAATATTTAGCATGCAGGTTGTTCATTACCAGCCTTAACAAACCTCAGCATTGTCACACCATTAACTGTATATGTAAATGAACTGACCTTCAGAAACAAGATACTACCAACTGAACCCAGTAAATGCACATGTGCACATGGCTAATACATGTGCACACCTGCCTGACAGCAACAGCAAATATTTAGAGGAAAACAAGAGGTTAGTAATTAATAGATTTGTAGTTGTACACGTGAGTGCATGCTCATCTGTATTTAGTACACAAACTACCAATCAGAAAAATATGAACAATTATTTTAAACCTATTTGGGGCTGCAGATGAACGGTAGTAAGGTCTTTTCAAATTTAGCAGCAATAAATATGGTATTCTTTGTATATACCATATTCTTTTCACCCATCCTAAAGCCTTGACCACCTCTCAGACACCACAGGGACAGCCCAAGGGGTCAGCACAGCTGGAGGTGAGGACTCCAGCAGTTTTCGCAGGCCTCAGGACATCCAGGAGCCACACAGCCATCTGCTGCATGCCCCATCTAAGCCACCTTAACAATGGTGGGGAAGGACTAATAGGCAGGGAAACCTGGCATGTGCCCTTCCTCCTTCACAGCAACTAACTGCAGAAGCTCCTATAACTCGTGCTACTACTAAGTGACAACTGGACGTTGCCACCTCCCTTTGCTAAACAAAACTGGACCACAGGAGTACCCTAAATCAACTCTAAACCTCTTGCACACCCTATATACAGGGAGCATCACAGAAGCATCGAAGTCTGTCAGCATATGAGCTATACACACTAAAACTTCAAAAAAATTTTCCCAAACTAGCCATCATTCAGCATGTCTTTCTATTCAAAACCTACATCTAACACACGTGCTTCATAACATACCTTAAAACTCAAGAAAAAGGTTTGTTTTGATCTAAGGGGTGTGGAGGAAGCGGACTCTAAAGCTGTGATCACCATGGGAGCAAAACAGATACGAAAGTAGCTGGCACTGGCAGGGGATCAGATGGTTAACTTTTCTCCTACAGCTGTCACACAGCTCACAACTGCTCAGTGCTGTGTAAAACACTACGCAAAGCTAAACCCTATCCCAAAGTTTAATACATAGCACCACATAATTATGCATGTATATAGCTAACTCTGCTCCCAACGAGTCCTCTCGAAGGCATCTGTGGTCTACTGAGATGCAGCAAATGGTTTATATGGATGCAGCTCTGTTGTGGCCTGAAAAAAAAAGCTGGCCAAGGAAGGAAGAAACTAAGGTTACTTAAGGTGAAAAGTTGACACAAGTATTTAAAAAAAAGATCTCATTTTTTCTGGACTCATATGGAATTGCCCTTTCAGCCACCTGAACTCATCACAAGAAAAATACTGAAAAAATATCTCTGTAAAAGACTAAATTAAAATACTTTACTAAAGGAAACAGCTGCCTTATATAAAACACAGAAGTGTGACAAGTGTAGGGGGATGCTAATTTTAGTGGCAAACACTGTAATCTTGGTCTGATCAATTATCTCTGTCTATGCTGGATGCCTCCACCCTCCACGATACAAAGGGAAGTAGCAGTCTACTGCCAGCAGCAGACTATCTGCTAAGTAACTCTCCCAGGAAGAAACACAGGTCTTAAGATTTCCTTGTACACATGGCCCACCTCAGAGTTGAGATCTGATAAAATACAGCAGATTCCATGAAACTCAACTGAATGACTGCCATTAATGTTAAATGTTATATATAAATGTATATAAAAACGTCATAGATTCAGGGACAGACCTTAAGGAATAATATATAAAATGGAAGGAAAGCAGCCAAAAATCTATTCTGAGTTCTAGATTGTGTTTCTACCTCTGGTGACAAATTATGCCTTTTGCTTTAGATTCAGGGTATAACAGCGGTTTCATAGATGGCCTGTGCACTTCTTTCAAGATTTTTTAATTTGCAAGGAATAGGTCACTTGATCATACTGAAAGTAAAAATGGAGGAGATCGCTGTGATTTTTTTTTTTTTTTCATTTTATCAAATACAGCTACATGGCATAAGAACTTAATATATCCAGGCTCAAACCTCAGGAATGCACTAACTATTCTTGTAGAGAGCCAGATGAAGATTTGTGCTCATGCTTCCATTCAAAGATCTCAACTCCGAAGCATAGGCTGCCTGCTCCCACCAGATGTAGCTCTGTGGTACAAACCAAGTTTCACAAAACACGGGCTAAACATTACAGGTATTTGTATTTCAAAACAATATATTTGAAATAGATATTCCCTGCTTGCCCGAAACCGAGAGCTGGTCTGAGAGCTGAAGACAATACAGACACACAGAGAAAGCAGAACTGTTTACAGTGGGGATGTAGCAGCACACTTTTGTTTTTGTTTTCTAAGATACTTTTTGATATGTTTACAGCTTCTGAAGTTCCGATTACGGATTAAATTCACTAAGATAAAGACAACCAAAGCATAACATTCTTCTTCTGTACTTAGACTTCACAAAGAGAGATGCCTGTATATGAAAAGGCTGCATTTGATTTCCAGTGCGCTTCACGTGCCAACAGCACACTGCATAGACCACACAGGCATTGACAGACTGTTGCCTGTGCAATAAAACACTGATTATATGTTCTATATTTTGTGCAGTCCAAAATTCCAAGTGGTGGATACAGAGAAATGGATTTACAGAGAAATGATGAATTTTCCTTTCTCCCTGACCTGAGTATCTGCAACATTCATTTTGAAGACACATAGATTCTCTGAGCAGGAAATGTTTTTAAAAGCTGTTTCATCTCCCCTTCATAGTCTAGAAATACAGCATATGCATGAATACAGAATCTAATTTTGTACAGTGCTTTTATAAAGCAAAAAGAATGCAGAAACTTG
This sequence comes from Bucorvus abyssinicus, assembly GCA_009769605.1. Classification (NCBI taxonomy): domain Eukaryota; kingdom Metazoa; phylum Chordata; class Aves; order Bucerotiformes; family Bucorvidae; genus Bucorvus; species Bucorvus abyssinicus. The sequence goes on from CM020028.1 coordinate 4,718,130, forward strand.
ACAGTGAAACAGTGAGATCCATCAGTTCAATGAAACTCAGATCTGCCTGATGTTTCTTCTGCTGCTGCTAAAACCAAGCTAGGGAGTAAACTTTTTTCTCTGTGCTTCAGATAGCCCAGGCACCACAGAGTTTCCTACAATGTTAATCAACTGGGTCATTGCTGTCAAAAACTCGGTAATTTTAACTCAGGTAATTCCATGTTTCAGTAATTTAAGTTCTCATTCATACAACTTCACTACACACTTAAGACTGTGTAACCCACCAATATGACCATGAAAAGCAAGTAATTAAGCTATTCAACACTTATCTACAAAAATCTACATTTCAGACCTACTATCACCTTCTTAAAGAGGAACTTATCTAAAAAGCGCTGTAGTCCCATTGTTCTGACCTAATGTATGTGATACTGCTGGTAATTGACATGCACCTGCTCTGAGCACTACGGGCAAACAGAAGCACTACCATTCAGAGGCACTGCATGCAGACATACAACTGCTTGTGTATATGCAGAGCCACTCTTCCATTCAGCAGTTTTCTGTGCATGTACTCAAGAGGCAAACAAGTATACACGACTCAGAATATAACATCCTACCTAATACCTTGTAAGTGAAATATTTAGTTAGCTCTTATTGAGCATCTCAATTCAAAACATGCTTGATAAAAGTGCTTTTATGATTCAGTTTTTTAGAGTTTTCTATCTAATTTGATATCCATTCTTATCTGGGTTAAAAGTAACACACACACACACACCCCTTCTGGTTTTGTTTTGGTTTTTGTTTTTCTTTTTGGTTTTTTGTCAGAGTACTTTTAGTTTGGCTGAGTTTCAAAATCATCACACTGTCACACAACTGTTCACCTAATTACCAGCTAGGGAACAGCACAACGCCTGGAAAAGCCATCAGGGCAGGGCTGCTGCTTTTGGTGATGATATTGTTTATTTGAATGGGAATATGAAACCACAGCTTAAAATAGATGGCATGAGTAGTGCTCTGGAGATCATTTTCTCTCCACTGATTACACAGAAAGCCTTGATGAGCACTTCAGGCCAGACAGTAACCTGTTAAATGGCCACATCAAACTCATTTTTGTCTTTTACTTCTAAAAGAAAGCCGTATTTATCTACAGCAAAGAAACTAAACTTAAGCTAGAAGTTTCACTTTCAAATATTATAATGATGTGATGATTTGAGCAAAAATCAACACTGGTTGTGACATAAACAGTAAATTGGTTTGCTTTTAGTAATTAGAAATAAAGATAGTCTGTAATGTATTTTTCTCTGTAAACTTACACAACTTCAACGCAAATATTAATAGAAGTAGGAAGTACATGAGAAGATTCATTAAAATGAGAATGAGGACAGTGATTTTCAAGCCAGCTACACTTCCATCACTTTCCTTTTCAATATTTAAACTGGAATTCAGAGTTCATAGTTTGCATGTATTATCTAACAAAATAAAATTAAATATTGAATATTACAGTTTTTATAGTAACACACAGTAAGGACGGTGTGCTGGTTTTGGCTGGGATAGAGTTAATTTTCTTCAGGGTAGCTGGTATAGGGCTGTGGTTTGGATTTCTGCTGGAAACAGTGTTGATAACACCGGGATGTTTTAGTTATTGCTGAGCAGTTCCCACACAGAGTCAAAGGCTTTTCTGCTCCTCACTCCACCCCACCAGTGAATAGGCTGGGGGTGCACAAGGAGTTGGGAAGGGACATAGCTGGAACAGCTGACCCCAACTGACCAACGGGATATCCCAGACCATATGACATCATGCTCAGCATATAAAGCTAGGGGGAGAAAAAGGAGGGGTGGATGTTCGGAGTGATGACACTTGCGTTCCCAAGTCACCGTTACACGTGATGGGGCCCGGCTCTCCTGGAGATGGCTGAACACCTGCCCGCCCATGGGAAGTGGTGAATTAATTCCTTGTTTTGCTTTGCTTGTGCGTACAGCTTTTGCTTTACCTATTAAACTGGCTTTATCTCAACCCAAGAGTTTTCTCACTTTTACTCTTCTGATTCTCTCCCCCATCTGACCAGGCGGGGGAGAGCAAGTGGCTGTGTGGAGCTTAGTTGCCAGCTGGGGTTAAACCATGACAGAGTTTGAATGAGTTTGCACTCATTAGCAAACATCAAACAAGGAGTATTGCTGTCGTTAATAACCATGTGTTTGTGCTGTTAGTGTGAATCATTTTATTTAGCAGTCATACTCATGCTCAGCCCAGAGATGACTTCAGCTACTGAATCAATGAAGAACATTGACCTTTGAGATAAAAAAAAACCCTGCCTTACTAGCAATACCACATAAGAGCATTCTTAACAGAAGAATTATTAAATAAGGAAAACTGATCAAGCAAAATTCATTAGACTACCTGACCACCTATCTGTTTTTTGCAGAACAAACTGTAGGACTAGAAAAGTACGCAGTAGTATTTCTGATCGAAGCAAATATACAGAAAGTTTAGCCTCACCTGCCGCTCTAGTCCTCAACAAAATTGCCTTTTATGCTAAACCCCTACAGGCAGAACGGTTGCACAGACAGCTACAGCATCCTTTCTGTTCCATGTATTTAGCATAAATAGGAAAAAAATGTGGCAAGGCTGGAGGAATCTCTGTCAGTTCCATGGTGAAGAGTTTTCTACACTAGTCTTATCACAGCCAGCACTGAGAAGCAGACCCACCAATTCAGGTAGCAATGTTCTTTATCATATGGTGGGACAGCGGCTCAGTACGAAGTTGAAGGAAAAATTATTCCTAACAAATCACAAACAACATTGCTTAATGCATCTGGACTTCTTTTTATGTATTTCTTTAACCAGTTTAATTAATGTGATTAAATATCATCATTACACAAACTGAAGAAATGATCTATATCAACAAAAGAGCTTTATGGGAAAAAGAGGAATTATCAATATGCATTATAAACTCAAAATGACACTTTAACCAAATCTACCAGTTCAGAAATTTTGCTACTACTAATAGCAAATGCAGCTAGGTCCTTTTTAGCCTTTTGCAAGAAAAGTTTACAATTTTTTCCTGCCTTCTCTGCTTCCATTCTCCTTAGTCAAAAATGTCTAAAAGCAGCTCTTAAAATGGATCATTAAGACCAGCAATATTAAAGGTACATAATATTCAAAACAGAAAATAATGAAGAACTCACCAACAAAATAAGATTACACACCATATAAACAAATAGATAAAAGATTTATGACAAATGTAGCTATTTACAGGCAACACATGTGAAATTTAATTAACATGTGCCATTGCGAACATTCCTTGTGCAATCAATCACAAAGTCTTACAAAATATGAGTGTTTAGCTGTCCTCACTTCTCTTCAACATATTTTGAAACCAGAAGTTAAAAATCTTTAATAGTTTGCTGAATAGTACCTCACTGGTCAGTCTCAGGACAAATTTGAAAGCAAAACTGAGTATTGGTTATGAAGGAAAAGCTGGTAGGATTTCCTGTATTTTCCTCCATATATGCAGTTTTCAATGTTCTTTTTATTACCTTATAACATATATCTGAACTTTTGAAAATCTCCAAAATTTTCAACCTGAATGCATCAGTTAGCCTCACTGCGAAGCCATCAGTATAAAAAATTAATGTATCAAACAAGTCAAACATTTTTGCGTCCACTGTATTTCTGAGCAACGTATTGCTATGCTTGTAACTGATAGTTATGCACACATGCAGAGTTTTCATATGTGACCAAAATACTACTTTTACTGAAAATTTTGTCATTAGGGAGTCAAACGATCAGGTTTAGATTGGTTTTTGTTTTACTAATATAATGATTTTTAATCAAATTGATCAGAAAATTGTTGGAAAAGCACAGAAGACTTTTTTTTTCTCCCCAGGATTATTTATGACTATGGATTTACAAGTTTTAAAACTCTAGACTTCATTCATTCTTTTAGTTTAACATAAAAAGAGTGTTATCAAAACAGGAAAGAACACACTGGTTTGAGGCTAAAAGAAGCAATTGAAGTTTATCATGGGAAAGAGAGAAGGAAAGTAGAAATGTAAAAGATTGACTTAGTGAAGTTGGACAGAAAGAAGTGCCTTGTCCTTGACTATAACAGAAAACACATCAAGAGGTATTTAAAACGAAGAGTTTTCTATCCTGTCATCACCTGGTGATGTGTTTCTCTGTTTGTTTTCTGTAATGCGTATCTCTATATTTAAGCCAACTCAACACAAACAGAATTCGGTTTTCTCAGGAGTGAACACTCAGTAGATAGACTGCCACTAGAAGCAGCTATATGGCCTGCTGAGGAAGTAGTGTCACGCTTCTTATTGCAGGACCTTGTACTGCACACTTTTGCTTACCCTTGCCATAATTACAAACTGCTATTAGACTGCATGGCATGGAAAAAAACCTTTACTGTACTGCTCTTTCTCATCCTTCCCCAACTGGTAAAATGCGAGTTTTCCGGAGCACCTCCTTCAATATTGACCCGTTCCACCACCGTACAGCTGACCAGGGTTTGATTAACATGTACCAGATTCTCAAAAGTTGGTTTTAATAACATGGTTTGCTTCATATGGTCACATTTAAAACATACATGAGGATGCCATAAAGATGTAGAAAAGGAGCCAGTAACACCAGCTAAAAGTGAACTCAAGCAACCAGTGCATTCTTCTCTATAAGGGGAGGATGTTTTACTTCAAACAATTGTTTTCAGATAAGCCTACTCTCCATAACAAAAGGACAGCTGTTTTAGGGGGATAGCTTGACAAAGGATAAGAAACCAACAGAGCAGAAAAATATTTCTAAGCTTTCATTGCAGTCAAAGAAATATCAGGTGCTACAATACTCCTGCTCAAGTAACGTTAAGCAACAGGATTATCTAGTTATAAATCCAGAGTCATCTGCTCTCCTAATCATTCTTATGGCTTGCTATTTTTGTTTAGGCATGACTTTAGTTGCAACATGCAAAATACTAGGAAGATTTAAAATATCATAAGAAGTACTATAAATAGTGGAAGATTTTTTCTAATAAGTTTCTGAGCTTCGAATAAGCAATACCATAATAATCTCATTTCAATTTTTTTTTTCTTGCCACTGCACTGCATATTCTTATTTATAGACTTGTGTGATTATTCCCTACCTGTTCAAATTGCTCATTTTCTTATTTATACTCTCTTGTGATTGTTCTCTACCTGTTCAAATTGCTTATTCTCATCTTTGCTTTAATCAGTGCTTCTGGAAATTGTTTGCTGTTCAAGTAGACAGCCTAGAAAGAGAACAGCAGAAGAACTAAGGCAACAAAAACAGATTTATGGATGGCAGAAACCCTCAACTTTATCTTTTCTCAGAGATTGACTAGAGAAATATCACTAGAGTGATATTTGGAGAAGAAATACCCCTCCTAGGACTAAATGTCAAACTGAGAGGGTCACATACTCAATCTACAACTGCTAGCATCTCCACCTCAACTGTGGGACTAGAAAATTTCATCACTTTACAGCAATCTTTCATACTGAGTAATTCTCGTCTGGCATGCTATCCCATCACTGCTGATTAACGTCAGTCTGCACAAAGCTAACAAGGGACTGACAGAGGCTACTCTATACAGGCTGGGGTTCTGCTTGTTTCTCTTAGATGTTCTGACTTAGCTGTACTTACAGTAAATTAGAATAGGACAAAAATGAGACCACAGAACAAATAATAGAAACACGGTTATGACCTTTAGAGACCTAGTACAGCACCATCCCATTTGAAAGCCAATTAAAAAAGATGAGAGTCTTCGTACCTACTTATGAAAAGAAGGCATTTTCTTGTATCATGAATGTTGTAAAACAGCTTTCTGACCGATGAAACTGACAGGTTCAGTTTCACTTTATTTGAAAATAACAGAAATTCTCCAATTATGGCATAGCAATTTTATCCTAGCTTATCTTAGTCTTTCCATCAGCTTAATCCTCCCAAAAGTTGGGATACCTCTAACCTATGGACTATGGTCACTTGGTTTCATTCCCAAACTAACTCATTCTCCGGCTCCATTCTGGAGAAAGTCAACTTGTTGTTCTTGGGAAAAAGGCAAAGCATGGACAAGAGGTTAGCTGGCTCCTGCCAGAGGACATGGATGTAAAAAAGATTGTCTCCTTCTGCCAAGGGCACTCCAATAGTGTTCCAGCATGCTATGTGTCCTCAGATGCCTTCACTTCACGCCCAATGGCAAACTATCATGCCTCTAGCTTCAAGTTTCAAGAACAGCATTGCTGTGGGCTCTATTATTCTTGGCGCTTAGAACTGAAGAACCACACGCACATATAAAACAAACAAAGAATATGTCAGGGCCAAAGAAACACTCCATGAGCCAAAGCAATGTGGTGTGGTCACAGCATATCTGCTCCAGATGGTGCCAGAGCATTCCTTGTCACAGAACACAAAGACAGTATAGACATAGCCTTTATAAGAGACAGGGAGAGAAGCCAAACAACTAAGTAACTCATGAAACACATCAAAGGGAGAGAGAAAAAAAATATGAAGATGGAAGTATGGAAGAAAAGAATTATATTTTGGTTCTGCACATTAATCTTAGTGGAATAGTTTAGAAATCCGAACAATTATCTGTTTACAATGACAATAGAGCAGCCAATAGTTCTAGAACACCAAATTTGCCAGTTTCATAAATACCATGAAATGTTCATAAACTGCTACTGAGGAAACCAAATACCTTGTGAGAAAAGGGGTAAATATTTAATTAATAGTTAATTATATCTTAGGAGTCCAATTACCTATAAGGGAATTATAAAGAAAACACTATAAAATAAACTGGAAGACATGAGTAGTCAAAGAAAGAGAACTTTAAAAACATGTCTGTACAGAAACACTTAGCAATCTGCTATGTGATTGAGTGTCAATAATTTATCCTACTTATTTAAATATGCATGTCTTTTTTGCTGCGTATTTTAAAGCATTTTATTCCATAGAATCAATTTTTGAGGTTACACCAAATCCAAAACAGATGGAAGAGAATAAGGAAAAACCAGAAAGTCAAAGCATAATTATTATTTTTAACACACTTTTAGGGATGAACAATTTGTCAAGCTGTGCTCTTGACAGAGAATTCACAAGACATGGGAAGCCATTTCTCGGCTCATGTTTACGGCATAACTAATACCAATAATGCTCATCCAAATAATTGACATATTAGGGTCAGATTAGCTCAACCTCAAGTCTGTACAGAATAAGAACTCATATTTCTTGATAAATCTCTCTTAGAAATATAATTCTGTTATTAAGTAATTTGGTAGTTTAGAAATGTTAGATATTTCTAGTAGTTAGATTTAAAATCATTATAATTCATTGACCTGAGATACAGTATGACAATATAAGCCAGGTGAGAATATTTATTTTGCGTAGCTTTACAGAAATGTTACCACTGCCTTCAGATGAACTTTACCATTAAGTAAAAATGCACTGAACGCACTGAAGCCTGTGTACAAAGATAGAAAATATATTTATATATATATATATTAAAGTTCCCTTCAAAAGGCAGTTGGCACTTCTAGTAATAATTCCTTTAAATTCATGACACTGTTAATTCTTGTTGGTATTGGTTTTCAGCCCTTCATTTAGTTTTCAAGCTCCTGAAGAATGCTGATTTCCATCCAAGGGAAAGTACCTTTCCAACTATAATGTACCCCCACATATAATCACTAAAATTGCAGAATCCCTTTCATATATTGATTTGTTGATTTTTTTTGAGACATCAAGTCTGTGCAGTATGGTTTTTTCCCTACTAATGCTTCTATTTAAGTACTTATATAATATTCCGATTAACAGTGTCATATTCTTGCCATATTTACACACGCATATTTTTAATTCCTTCAAAAATAGACACCTTTCTTGTGTTTCTTCACTGTATGTAATGACTTTTATAAATAATTGCCAAAAGCGCAGTAAGCTCACTAACTATTTTCTTAAAGGCTCTAACTTGCATATTCAAATTTTCCAAGTGACTCTTTCTACAACACAAGACAGTTTTCAATCACTTTCTAGTCACGCATTTTTCTATTCTTGCATTTCCCCCTCATCAATTTAAAAAGCAAAGCATACTTGATTTGGTCTACTTTTAATTAAAAGGCTTCTTTCCTTATAGGTTTTTCCTTATAATATTAGAAGTACCTTCTAGTGCTCTTGGCTCCTCCTACACTATCCTCCTACTCCTATGTTCTCCACAGAAAATGCGTGGCTAGTTCTATAGATTGTTCTTGAATACTTTCTATTGCCAGTACCTCATGGAAGTCTTTCTTTACCCCAGATATTTTTTAACAATTACACATGAAGTACACAGGTTATATTTTACATATTTTAATGTGTTATATAAATTCATCTCTTCTTCATATTGAGTTGAAACAGTTCATAAACTATAAACAACAACAATCCTCTTTTTCTATTACCAACATTCCCTCCCTGGTCATAGAAAGTAAATGCTCCTTGATATGTACCGTGGCTTTTACTCAGCACCAAAAGACTAAGAATAGCAAGAAGTAAATGAAATGAACAGGAATATGTTAGGAAGAGGGAGACAACCATGCTGAGCTGCAGGTTAGGAGAAGAGCCAACAAATAGATTTGCCTAAAAACAGCAGATCATTTGATGAAGAAAGCAGCAATAGAGATTTTGCTATGAAGGTGTTTGGACTAACAGGTCACAAGATACACGGGACAACTTGTCTCTACCAACAAATGAAGCCTCAAACTATGGGGAAAATAAAATCAAAACTCAAACCATGAATCATCTTTTCAACTTGTGAAGTTCTCTGAGAGTACGCATTCATCATCCACTATATGACATGGTAGGATGACTGTCACTTACCTTAAACATGTATTTATGAAATAATATTATCTTGCTGGTTGTCGGTATCCTTACTCAGAAATAAGACATGCTTCCACAAATTTCATTGTCATTATTGCAAATACTTGTGATATACAAAGCCACTCTTTCAGTCAATCCCAAGCTATATTAATGCTTCTAAAAAAAGTTACTAATTCAAGTATGAGAATCCTCCCTTTAGCTTATATATATATGCTCATAATTTTCAATTTTGACCACTGTTTGGTCTCGATCTTTTTTATTACTCATACATTTGCCTATGTGCCCAGACACTGATTGATCTTTTAAGGAACAGCAGTTGTACTTGACCAAATGATCTTTCAGCCTGGAAGAATACATCAGCTGCTCAGTTTTCATCAGAAGAGGTATTCTGATGCCCTGCTAATTGCAGAACTTTATTTTGAATATTACATAATACACATACTCATTTACTAAGTCATCTGTGTTTCTTCATCAATTACTAGTACCATAAAGCAATTCAAAGGTCTTTATCTTTTCCTTGTCAAAAGTTATCTCCTTAAAAATATCATATAACAGAAACTAGATCACTGTTCATCACTCTTGTTGCTGATCTGCATGTGAAGCATTTACAATGTCCAAGCACTTTTCAGATGACTCTTCGCTGTTAACACCTTGCGCATCTTTCTCAAACTACTAAGGCTGCTTGCATCTCTAGTTAATCACTTATTTTTCTTTTGATTAGAGATGAGTCATACAAGCTGGATCTAGACTGTTTTTTAAAAAAATCAAATCCTTCACTTGCCAAGAGCAGTACTTCTTTTTCTAGTATCCAATTACTTGTTTTCTCAACCTTATTTGTAACGGTAGGATCTGTCTTACCTAACTTTACCCAGCTAAATGTTATTCGCGCTACCTTGAAACAGGCAACTCACAAGAGTGGGGTGAATCCCCAGCTAGTCGTGCCTGTCTCCCTGTATTATATATAAAAAGAGCATAACCAGCTAACAAACTCAGCTAATTTGTGGCCTGGAGCAATTAATTTGAAATGTTAAAAGGGAAAGTGTATAGCATTAGTTTACCCTCGTCTCCTTGAAGACATGATGCAAACATATATGCTTTAAAGCATTCTGAAACTCAAGTGCAACCTCAAAACGAAATTCCCTAAAATACAATCTCCCTCTCAACCCCACTTGGAACTCTCTGTGTCTGGGAAGGTGCTTTTCAGTTTAATGGTGCACTTTGCTTTGTTGTAGGAGATAGGTACGCATTAAATCATTTAGGACATCATCTTTTTTGTTTTTCCTGGTTATTGTTCACTATGTTTGGAGAACCTGAAGTGTTACACTTCTTCCACTTACAAAGCCACTTTTGCCTGTCTCTTCCACCCAGGGCTTCCAAACTCTGTCAGTGGACCATATGATAATGATTTTCAATTTGTTAGTGACCGGCACTGTTTATAACTCTCCCCTTTGGTGGTCTGTGGTCTCATTACCACTTCACATTGGTTCTGGCAACTGAAGAGTTGCCAAATGGTTACTTTTGCTCTCTTAAATTATTCATATTGATTACTTTGACAAATGTGACATACATGTTGGCTTGGAAAAGCAGAGAGACACAAAGCTTTCCTCAGTTTTTATTACAGTGGCTACTCCAAGTTATCTCTAGATGGTATTTTAATATTGTAGACTTTTTTACACATTGCAAGCTCTACAGAAAAAAGAGCATATACTTCTCAGTGTATACAGCACCTAATATATTTTGAATAATATTTCAATATTAACAATAGCATCAGGCATAGGTGGTAATCATCTCATGTCTTCTTTAATAGCATCCTATGCCCATCTCAAAAAGTATCATTTCTTATTTGTTTGAGCAACCTAACACTTCAGGTTTATCTTTGTCTTCTGGAAAAGAGTTCCCCACTGGCCTATCACATTTTCCTAAAGAATTAGATCGTTTACAAATTTTATTGTCCTTTTCTCCTTAACTGTTATATCTACTTCCTGTATTTCGACCAAGCTAACCAGTGAGTACAACGCTGAGAGGATCAGCTCAGTTCAAGTACTAGAAATATTCCACATTCCACATAGATGCTTATACAAAACACAGAGTCAGTAAGATCTTAACTCAATGGATTAAACCTCACTTTACAACCCTTAGGTGCTCAGTTCTCTACGGTTATTTTTAATAATTAGATAATTAGTAACACAGAAGTACATGTAACTGTTTCACAGTCTCTCACTATGTTTACTGTCTCTGTTTCATAGGGCTTTTAATAGCATCAACCTTCCCACTAATCAAGACTTGTTTTGGAACAGATCACTTACTTTGTAATACGGTCAATGTTAGCAATTTGCTTCTGGTTCCGGATTATTTCTATAGCTGCCCAAAGATGCTGGATAGCCTTTGTATCTGCCTGTCGTCTCTTCGTTAAGCGTGCCATGACCTGTTTACTTGGTCAGCTGCAGCCGATAAATAAAAAAAATACACCAAAAAGTTAATAATTAATTATGAAATGGATTACATGATGATCATATTGCAATAAATATTACAAGGAAAATTTTGTTAACCTATAGCAATACAATTTGTATACAGTAGCATGTTTTCTAATGCGTAAAAAACAGTACAAAGAAAAAAGTAGTTTCACATCACATAATCTATGTAGAAGACAAAAGGTGAGCAGTAAAAATTATCAAATCAATAGCAAATGACTTAATTTATTAAACTGGTTATGAAAAGTCACTTAGTTCACATCTCAGATCCCTAAATTTTGGTAAAAAGCAGAAGCTACCCTAGCCTGAAGCTTCCACAGCCTACTGCATTGCCTAAAATCCTTAAAAAGGGCAAGTGGTACTTGACTACATCACATGGTGTAAGCATGAACTCTGACACAAAGAAAAAGCAGGACCCGCAGGTTAGTATACAATATAGTTCTCAGAGTATTACTTTCATATTTTTGCCTTTTACAACTATTTTTAAAAAATATTATATGTATGAGTAGATATTAGATGTATATTTTCATGGATGATAAATATTTAAAAAACTATTTTGGAACAAGTCCATTTTCTGTAGCATGCTAAAACCCAACAGGACCAAAGTGCTTCTGATGGCATTTACCCATCTAATCAACCCTGAATGGGAACATAATGAGCATCTGGCTTTGTTTACAAATTTTCCAAAAGCTTGAGGCGATGAGTACAGACAAGCCATAAATCGCCTACAGCCCTACTACAGGCATAGAATTCCTTTTTAAAAGCTTAACGATGCATTTTGATCACTAAATAACTTTCTTCCAGTGCCACTGCTTTCTCAATGAAAAAAAAATGACTGATTTATGACTGCTACCAAGGTCTATAATTTATTTTAGAGCTGTCCTCAAAATGAACTCTGTGGTATGCACGCGGATATTTGTAGCTAGCAGAGTATTAACTTCAGTAACCTAAAATAATAGAAAAAATGCAAAAACATCACACCATCTGTGCCATGTTAAAGATGGGAATTTAAGTACTAAAAGTGTCCCTCAAATTCCAAAAAATTAAACAGATTCGAGTATTCCATCAGTTGCAGCAATATAATATTCAAGTCCATGGGACCTGCAGGTACTTGTCAAAGAGGAGGGTCAAGTTTCAGATCCAATGTTAGGTCAGTAACGACCACCCACTCTACAGGTGTAATGAAATGATGTGCAACACTCTATTATTAAGGAGAATAAGTGATTTAACAGCATTATACTTAATATTACATAGCCCATTAAAAAAAGAAAAAAGAAAATAAAAGATGATGTGAAGTACTATGTGCACGTCCAGGTGCATGAGGCACCTCTGGCTGCTGGAGAGAGAAGGGAAGGGCAGAACAGAGTGGTCCTCGTGGACCCACAGTGTGGACACAACTGACCCCATGTTTCTGCTTTAGAAATCTCTTCCTGCTGGGTTTTAAAGCAAGAGCAACTTGATGGATCTCCTGGTAAGGAAAGGCCAAGAATGCATTTTTGAGGGAAGGATAAGAGGGAATATGACAGACATATGGCTAAGAGTGACAGCCTAAGAGAGATTCAGAGAGAGAAAGCCTCTGCTGGGAATAGTGGGAAAAGACACTGCAACCCTGTGGGCATCTTTGCATTCATTTCACAGAACATGAGGCCGTTACAAGTAAAAAAATCCTCCTCATTTGTAAGAGCGACATGATTATTTGTAGAATTTAATTCTTAAGGAAAACAGACCTGTAAAATACAAAAAAAGGTCAGACACTAACATGAAAAAGGACAATCTTTACAGCCTTATGACCTTAGCATAAAACTCCTCCTATTCTTATTCCAGCTCTCTACAAAGTATCTCTTCAAAAGCTGTTAGCTGATACGACAGTCAACAGGCCAGACAGGGAGCCTCTTACGCAGCATCACGTCCACATGTGAGGATCACGGAGGACACGCTCATCCTTCTCAACCCTGCTATCTGTGTGAAACAACAGACCAGTTCTCAGAGTATTTTGTAATACACGAAGTGGGTCCTGTTATCCCAACTAATTTAAAAATAACCGTTATTTTTGGCAGCCTGGCATATGGCTGCCCGGGTGAGAGCCGCACTCAGCATGCCTCGACGAGGGGGAGGGAGGTGGTTTTCTCTCACACCCCTGCAAGGCCTGGGCCCAAGGGCCCCAGCACAGGGCAGGGCCCCAGGGAACCCATCTGCTGCCTCAGCAAGGGCCCACGTCCCTGCGGCGCAGCCCAAGGAAAGGCTGACCTTTGGGGCTGAGGAATTCCCTCTTGCGTCTCCAGCGCAGGAGAAGAAGCCCATGTCTGAGACAGGGAGAGGGAGGGTGAAGGATTGCTGTAATTACGCATTCCTGAAGCCCCGTGGTTGCAGAGCTGCACCTAAGATGGCTGCCAGTGGGCAGAAGGCGGCCTCTCCCTGCAAAGGCCCTATGGGCTTCCCATTTCCTTCGGAGTGCACTTCTGGAACACATTTCCTGACCACCCCCCCCACCCCGCCCCAGCCTTATCACGCTTTGCTGGCCTGGAGCATGCAAACGCTCTGCCCTGTGTCATGGCTGACTCCAACTCATACTATAGGCATGCACCTCCCAGGCCACAACCACTACAGGGAGGTCACTCCATGGGACCACACTGGCCCTGCTCTGAAGTACCCCCCCCAAAACGCAGCTGGTGCAGATGCCTGCCCAAACGGCTCCCTCCTGGCTGGCCCCCTGCTCCCCACCCCTGCTCACACAGGCACAGGCACAGGCACGGCTCTTCCCCACAGTGTAGAAGAAATACGGAGCCTTTTCGCATTAAAGATTCAAAGACAGTGGCACAGTTCTTGCTGCTCGTTGCAGTCCCTCTTCCTCCACAGTAAAACTAACCACAACGGCCTGCTCACTGCATTCTTGCAAAAATATAAGCAGTTTTCTATATTATTATAAAATCTTAAAGATAACTTCTATCAGACTTAATAGTTCGTAACATGCTTCGGAGCGCCACTGCCAAGCAACACAAAATGCTACCAGTGCTTCAACGAGCACAACTTACTCATGCAAATAATAGTTTAAAGTTTAATGGGCGATATATTAGATCCTTAAATCTATATTTATCACTCCTGATTATTTGCTTATGTGTGGGTGCACACACAGAGACACACACACAAAAGGACAAGCATAAACATCCAGTGTGTGTACGTGTTTGAATCTCTGGCTTAGAGGTTAAATACCGAGAGAGGCTGATTCATCCATGCAGTGTTTTAAAGAACCTGGGACTCCAGAGACTCTCTTTAAAACCACAATACTGAAATGCACATTTACATATAAATGCTTGAAGTTGTTTCTCATCCCCCTCTTTGGTTACCGCATTCATTTCAATATCCTGGAAAGAAAAACTAAAAGCTGAAGTAAACATTAACTTCCCGCTTGTGATTTGCTGGCTGTCATGCTTGTTTAGCTATGTTATCCCCTCTCCATACAAAATTATTTGCTTCGTGCCATTTCTGTCACATTCTGCTAGCAAGTTTACGGTAGGATGCAGCTTCTTGGAGAAAGGTTGGCAAACAAATGACTAAAAATCTATGAATTTATTATCAGCAGGATGTGTCTTAGGTTTTGTGGACATCCATGGGACCTGCAGAATATAAGAGGAATAAGAAAGGAAGTTTTGTGTGGCTGAGGTGCCAGCTCACGCACTTCCATCACATACTCGCACATGGCCCAAAGTAAATAATTATCTTCTCAATTTTCAACTCTAACTATTCCTCAGTGCAATACGAGTAAGGTTTTACTATATTTTGTATTTCAAATCCCTCTTGAATGTCCTACGTACAACATTTCAGAAAGTATACCACTTTATTGTACCCAACTTTCCTCAAGAGCTAAATGTTACCCACATTTCTTACAGGCAGGCTCAACAAACTGCGCTTTATCTTGTGAACACACAAAACATGGGTTATCTTCTCAAAGCCCATAGCAAAGTGTGCATTATCATGTGGTGCAATGCTACAGCAGTGGCAGACCAGTCTTACTGTCTAAACAGCAAGGCTACTAGTCATTAGACACACACTTGGCCAAACCAAATGCTGTACAGCTGTCTGTTGCAATAGTAGTGGATATAGAAATCTGCACTGCAAGTCAAAATAAACAAAAATCACCTTGCGGCATGCCTAGGGATTTAGCCCAAGGAACCTCCTGACCCACTGCTTGCATCCAATTTAGCAGATCCTATCAGGTACTAAGTTCAGCCAGAAGCTCTCCCTACAGACCAAAACAACTGAAAGGTAGTCAAATCTTGCCATGCTCTAGCTGTTAAAATACCATTGTCCAAGCAAAATACGATGCTTCTGAAAATTTAACTAATGAATTGGACTTTGCACTGAAGCAGACGGTGTTGCAGTTGGATGCTGCTGCTCTGGCGGGAGCTTCTAATTAAGAGCTGACAAGTAGTTGCTTGTTAAATCTTCTGTTTGTATTTCACCTAAGTGAGGCTACCTGTGGTGCTCATCCCTTTCAGTGCAAAGTCAAACAGGTTAAACTTCATCCCTGCTATTAGCCCCCATTTAGCTGAGACTTGGTATGCAGTTAATTGCAATAGAAAGACAGTTTAAGAAGCTGATCCTTGCCACTTCTCAGCTGCTAGTTTCTGCCTTTCAGCCCTGCATCCCTGGGGCTTGCTATTATTTCTTCCACGCTACACCATGAAAAAATTTCAGGATCAACATGAGGGCGAAGATAGACTCAGTCCTAGTTTTTGTGGCTTTCATGCTGTGAGACTGGCTGAGTTTGGGCAGTTAGGAAACTTGGACACAGACTTAGTTTCATATTTATATGCACATTATAATATGGGCTCCAGTACTTCTTACAGTACTTCTTAAATTGTAGCTTTTTATAGTAAGCATAAAACTGTAGACATCAGCAGTACAAGTAGTTCCAAATGTTGAGTGCTTTGTTCTTGTGTTAAATACGAGTTTCCTATTAAAATCCAGATTACAAATCTGTGAGTTGATGTAGAGTTTAGGTCCCTGGGCTTCATGCAGGTCTTTGTTGTACTCTGAAGTTCTGCAAGTTTATAGTTTGCAATTTAAACTGCCGTTAACACGTATCTGTCTTCACCAGTTTAGTGGAGGGTAAACTCTTCAGTCTTATCCTCCTAGAACAACTGAGAGCAAAAGTGGTAACTGCCCTATTTTTATGTATGGAAGGTGTGCATTAAAATGTTTTTACTGAGCAGCGGTGAAGGTCATGCATGGGAGGAAAAACAACAGAAAGTTTAACTTCAAATCTGCCTTCCAGATCCAGTAATCCAAAAGCTTGGGGAGTAGTTGCCAGGGTGAGGACAAAGCTTTTGGCAAGAGTAATCCCACATTTTGCTTAGCATTCACTTGTCTTCCTCAGCATGCAAAACTATGGGCATAACCTAGGGTTAGCTGGGCACCTGGTAGGAGGAGACCCTCTTTTGCAAGAGTGCAGGTAATCCAAACAAAAGATTTTGCATACAAGGTCATTTTCAAATGTTTAAGGATAAGCAAGTGTTTTGGTATCATTAGGTATTTATTCTGGACTTAATCCCAATCCACTAAAATCAACAAATGCCTTTCTGCTGACTTTCCAGGGTTTTGGAGTAAACTTTCAACTGCTGACTGCTCTACCACATCCTCATAATGAAAAACTTAGGGAGGTGTTCAATGTTGTTAGTGAAGCTGAAAGATGTAACAAAGTCTTGTGGCCATAATAGGCAAAATTTTGCTGTTAATTAAACTAAACTCAGAAAAATTAGACTATAAATTAATAAAACGTACCAAATTCTTTGTATTAAGAGATTAATTCATGCCGTAAAGCTGTCATTTTTGAAGTTGTTAAACTACAGAAGATTTTTGGATGTTGAATGTGTGCCATTCCTAATGAAAATCTTTTCATTTCACTGTTACATTAAGGTGTACATAGTCTATTCAAAAGAGATGTTTATTATCATAATTATCCTAAATATTTCACATGTGCAAGTGAAATAATCATGTTATTATGTGCAACCCCGCCTTCTGCATTTCCTGATAGCTAGTTTTGGAACCTTGACGTCACGTAACTTTTTGAGTGAGGTTTTTCATAGTTCCATGAAGTGCAGTACTGGCATAAAACAGGACAAGATGAATACAAAACTGTGGTGTTCTTCTTCTTTATCTCTGTAATTTAATTTTTTTCCAACTTCAGTACACAAAAAAGCTTTTGCTATTACCTAGTACCATTCCGAGGTGGCAGTGAGCCACTGTAGAAATCAGAGCCAAGGACAGTACAGAATTAAAGGCCCCAAGAATACTTCTACTACACATATGTGTAAGCTCTATTTTAATCCCCAATATTGCATTTACTTCATTTGTATTGTATTTCATTCAAAATGATTAAGTAAGTGTCCTTCACTGAGGCTAAGGCATATGATACTTGAATTTTAAGCTCAGACATTCTGAATCATCAGTATATAAATAGGAGAACTCTCTTTCTTTTTCTTTGGAAACCTGACCTGGACTTTTGAGTTTAATTAACTCACTCTGCTAGAGAGAACTCGACACAAATGTTGCGGGGCCATCCTGAAAGAGAATTTCGAAGAAACTGATAGGTGTAAGTCAGTGTAAATGGAGTATAACAAAACCTGAGATGAAGCACCAACAACAGCTGCTGAGAGACACAGTAAGAGCCATACACCCAAACAAAGGCTGTCAAAGTGGGGGGTTTTTGCTACCTAATACAAATAAATGTACAGTACTAAAATGTAATCCTGTATTCTGCTACCCCTCCAGCCAACCCCAGTCTGGAATTTCACAGACAATAGCAAATGCTGTCCTAAAAATTCAAAGGAAGCTATGTTTTGTTCCCATCTGGCTGAAATCACTGAATAAACCTTTATCTAGTAAAGTAAGTTTGTAGAAGAACAGAATTGTCAAAGAAAGTAATGTAGTCAAAAGGGCTGAGAGCAAAGAGCCAAATCTGTTACTAGCAATGTGGCTACACAAACTTCTTTCCGATAACTACTTTATTTTGGTAATGATCATCATGTTTTACTCCAGCTAATGTGCCTAGGTAAGCTGAAGCACATAATATATTTTCTGTTAAAGATTTGTTTCAATACAATTTTTCATGTGTACAGGTTCCACATTAATCTTTTAAAATAAGCAGTATTTTCCTTAATATTTCAATTTTTAATGGATATTAAATACATGGAGAATATTTTTTTCTATAGCCAGTAACTAAATTAACAGTTACACAGGAGCATCAAGAACAACATGAGTTTTTGTTTACACAATAAAATAATGGTTCAAAGCTGCACTGGCGAGGTTTCTACTGGGCATTAGGAGGCATTTCTTTACCAAGAGGGTGGTCAAACACTGGAATGGGTTTTCTAGAGAGGAGGTCAATGCTCCAAGCCTGTCAGGGTTTAAAAGACATTTGGACAATGCCCTTAACAACATGCTTTAACTTTTGGTCAGCCCTGAAGTGGTCACTCAGTTGGACTAGATGATTGTTGTAGGTCACTCCCAACTGAAAGATTCTATTCTATTCTATTCCTCTCCTCTGCTCTCCTCTGCTCTCCTCTGCTATTCTATTCTATTCTATTCTATTCTATTCTATTCTATTCTATTCTATTCTATTCTATTCTATTCTATTCTATTCTATTCTATTCTATTCTATTCTATTCTATTCTATTCCATTCCATTCCATTCCATTCCATTCCATTCGGTCCTGCCCTGTCCTGTCCTGTCCTATTCATTCCACCACTGAAAATGTACACACTCTTAACACATTTAGCAAACTTCTGAATGGATGCAATTTCAATTAAAAACCTAGTGTAGTGTGGTTTGGCTAAGGCTTAGTTAATGAAATTAAGCTACACTAAATAAAGAGTTTCCACAATGAAGCTTGCACTAGTACAGACTGCTTTAAAAAATACAGTTTTTGTAAAATGATGCAAGTTTCTCATGAAGCTAAGCTCTAGCTGCCATAGTAACAAAGCCCCTTATTTCCAGGAAGATGATAGACTAGTATTAAACAGCCTTTAAGTTGTTCATCTCCACAAGACTATTCATCTTTGCTCAAAGAAATTTCCTATACAAAAGATGGTCCAACACGTCTAACTTCAACATCAGTAAATAATAGATGGCTCATATGAGGTGTAGATGGTCATTTTACACACTTTTTGTCCCCTATCATGACTGAAAAATAGTGAGTTCTCGTCAGATTTGTTTACTTGGGGGGGTTATCAAAAGTAATACTAGCACCCAAATTGCTATCAGCCATGGTCTGGCCCCCCAGTAAGAATGCACAGACGCACGGACACACACACAAGTTATACACACATCCCTTGATATAAGAGACTTGAACTAACATGTTTTACCTTCCGTTTGCCACAGACTAAGAACATGAAGAGTGTCAGTTACAGATAAAGTGACACAGAGAGACAGGATCATGTTCTGAACCCATGCTGCACACTAATATAGGCTTTCTGTAGTTTAACTACACCCACTACCAAATTCCATATTTTCCAAAGCAGCTTAAAGATAAACCACGGCAAAATGCTCGAGAAGAATCCATGGAAAGAGTTAACGCCTAATGAGCAGTCTGAGCTATTTTCCCATATAGACAAGCCCTTAGTAAATAGACGCTTCCTGTCCACTCGCTTGGCTGTAGCGAGCAGAGATGATTAATGCAGCTATGCATCCTGACAGGCTCCAACGCTCACTTGGTCATGAAAGAGGAAAAAATCATGGCCAAAGAAGGCTGATGGTGAGGGCTGGAATTTCGGTTTGCATGATAAATAGATGCCACTTTGATTCTGCAACTCTCTCTAATAAAAGTGAGAGGTGGAAGACATCTTAGAAAATGCTAAGAAATGTAAATGAGAAGAGTAGCTCTTTCTCCGAAAGCAAGCTTTTGATCATCATCTTCCTTTCTAAAAGCTAAGGAGCTTGGTTATTCTGAAAGCCTCAACTGAATTGATGCAATATATTTCTCCATCAGTAAGTAAGGTGTAATAAATAAAGTATGATTGCATAAATAAATAAATAAATAAATGGTGTTTTCATGGTATGTAAGCAGGAAATGTAATTCCGCATAAAGTCAGTTTCATGCTAAACAATGAAAGAGATGCATTTTCCAGGTCAAAGAATTAGGAAGGTATGGAAAAGCACTAAATAATGAAAAAAGGTAAATCCATTGCAGATTGTATAAGCTATACGGTATAATAACAAGTAGATGTTGACTTTTGCACTGTAACATGAGATTCCAAATTGCTGGTTTTTCTTCTCTTTCTCTGAAGTACACAAAACTGACAGTATCTTTAAAGTACAAACTGTAATTCTGCTGCTAGCAAGAGGACTTAAACCTTCGATGTTTGTAAAAACTATTCCTCTACCAGGCTGCATTTTTATTGACAAAAGGCACCTGAATCAATTTTTGTGGCTCCTTAACAAAAATGAATACTGCCTGAACTTGTTTCTTTCAAAGCTATTCTCTTAGGCCTCTCCCTCTCTATAAATAAAAGCACAACTACACAACTTCTAAAACTGCTCAGATATTGAGTTATTTGAAAGTCAGTGTGTTATGCAGGTGCAACCACTTTTCTCCAGAAATCAGGCCACAAGTAATGTAAGCCCAGAGGAGACTTTCTCTTGTCAACAGTCATCTCAGAGAAAGCTGATAGTATATAAAGAAAGAAAGCGCAATCCAGAACCAGCTCAGGTTTCCAAACTGAAGCTCCTTCAAGCCCAGAATGCCTGGGGTCACCTTTGGAAACCTTCAGAAACACATTCAGAACTTAGAGAGTTAAAATACATTGATCTGGAATGCAGGTAAGATGAGCCAAAGATAAACACTGCCAAAGCTTACAGGCCTTCACAGCATTAATCAAAAGAAACTTTAAGGCAGGGAGAGGATCAAATTGTAAAATCTGAGATTTAGATCCTGTTTCTGAAATTCAAGGCAAATGTCAGAAATAATGGACCCGAAAGTTTCATGCAATGCTTCCGCAGCTGTGGGGCAGTTCATTAAAACAAGAGCAACAGAGAGAATAATGTACTGTAGAACTGGAAGCCTTTCCCCAAGCCCTCACCTCGCCTGGTTTTCTTCTCTCTGTTTCCTGGAGAGTGTTATTTCCTAGGTTGGGCACAGACATCTGGCTTAAAAGTATGCTCTTAAGTATATTTAGAGCATGTGCTCTCTCCTCCGTAGGCAGTACCCGAACTCACTAATTATACGCATTCCAATAAAGCTTTCCTCTCATCCTGCCCCAAACCAAGTCTATCATTCATCACCCCTTAGTGAAGCCTTAATCCCTATCCGTTTCAAAGGTCCATCTTGATTTTTTTTTCCACTGACATTTCAAATTTTTTTAATACCTCAAAAGCAGGTAATTTATTTTGTTTGCACTTGCTTATTTCAGATTGCTTTCAGGTCTCCCCCCAAAATGTTCATGTCTGGGCAAGGACGACGCTTGCCTAGAGGACATCTACAGACATGCGAGAACAGCAGTTTTCATGAAAACCAATGCACAGCGATAAACAACTGCATTCATAACTAAACAAATCTTTAAGTGGAAAACAGCTGAGTATAATCGTGACCCTTTTCTTTTTATCTTTGCGGCAAAAGTTGATAAATGAAAAGTTGAAAAATGATAAAAAGAAAATTTCAAACCCACAAACTTCATAAAGAAAAACTTCGAAAGCAAAAAATTATTCAAAGAAATAAAGATCTTCCAAAGAAACTGGTCAGGTGATGAAAATATGTTGCCGTTACTTCAGGTAACACCAGTTTCTCAGCAAACCAGGTAACAGATGACATCAAGAAAAATTTGCCCTACCATTGCAGGTTAGCATTTTTTTTCCTATAAGTTGTTTAAAATAGACAGGAGTGAGGACAGGAGAAATATATCACTTAATTTTCTAACCAGGTCTTGGTATGGCTGATGGTGTGGAGGAGGTTGGCAAATAGGTTTTTCTGGCATAGAATTTTTTCCCAATAACGTACATGCTACCTTAGACTGCAGTCTCATATTTGTTGAGCTGTTCCTTTCAAAGATCTCAGTGGGAGCTCTAGTGTGATCTCTTTTGATACATTTTCTATTACCTATGACTTTCAGACGCTTCCAACAATTGGTTCTCACCTTCTTTTATCTGAAGCCAACTTACAACATGTCTTTATTTTTTAATGTAAAGAATTATTCTCAAGGCTTTTCCAGGACCAGTTGTGGGTGACTGAATTTTGATACTGAAAATTCATTTCACATCAGCACGATCCTCTCATTCTGTATCTGCTCTATATTACTTCTATGTGAAATATTATTTTGACCAACGGTTTGCTATTATTTCCATATGCATGTCTATGGCATATGACACGGCTACAGGTCAGAGAGACAAAAGAGCCCTTTGCAGCTCTGCGAGATTATGATACTTCTCACTTGCAAAATGATGTTCTGCCTCTCCTCCGGCAGGTGCATCTGAAACCTGTTTCTTCAAGCACTTATGATGATGGCAATGACATAGAGCAGATTACAAAGGCCCTTTAGGGAGGGAGTTACTTCCCAAACACTCAAGAGCTCTTCCTGCTGTATCATTATCTAGGGCTGAGGTTTATTAAAGGCAACAGGACCATACTGTTCTCTCTCAGCCATTTCCTTCAGACACAGAAATTTAGGATTAGTAATTTTGTCAGCAGAAGTAGGACTTCATTTTTCAGATTTCAGTTATTCTACTGCCAACTTTGGCTGGGTTTTTATTTTACTCCTTTAACCCAAATGCAGATGAATGAGCCAGAGCTCTGACACAGAGACTTAGCCCTACAGGGCGAGGGAAATTCACGAAAGTGCAGGACATGACTGAATAGCATGGCATCCCTGCGGCAACCAAGAGAAGTTTAAGCACAGGAAAGTTAACTAATCCTACCATCGACCTAACATAAATTTCAGAAAATGTCATTCATGAAATACAGCCTGCTGTTGTGATTTCTGTGAAAATCTTCTCTGCCTAACCCAAAGAAAATGAACTGCAAGAGTATCATCACATTATGGTGTTGTAACAATGGCCAAGTCTGTTGACTTGAAGCTTGGATTTACAATATAATATTCTTCAGGAAATATAGGAAATAAAATGCTAGAGTTCCGGCAGTCTTTCTAATGCATATCTTATTTTGTCATGTGGTGTTCTTTCAACCTAGGCAGAAGATCTGCACTTCACTATGCTGCTGAAGCACCTGCCTGGAATGGCTTGCGTTGTGATGCCTTATGATGAAAGAGGCATTTAACTCTGGGCTACTTCACCAAGCACTAGAAACCACCTGAAGCACAGTCTAACACTTCATCATCCTCTTAGGCTGCTCCCTGTCCTACAGAACTGAACCCAAAGTAGAAACGGAAAGGTTAATTTGTCATGACAGAGTATTTGAAGCTCAGTTACCAGATTGCTTAATTTCAGGCAGCTACTTCTTAGGAAAGTGGTTATTTTCTCACAGGGGTGTAAATTTTTTTCTCACATAATTCAAATCCATTAATTAAGAAAACCAAATTTAAATTTGGGACGACTTCATAATAGTAGTGATTTCCTTACAGGCTTACGTACATGTTTCTTTTCAATACACTTACATGCTGAAATTCATTCTAAAATGGTTTAGAGTGTGTTCAGTCCCTATTTCTAATTTCACTTGTTCAGGCCTGTTTCATAAAGGTTTAATTTAATTTTTCATTTTGCTTTCTTGAGTATGACGTGACATAAAGCGAAATTATGAGAGCTTCTTTTACTCTGAGGAACAAGGTTTCTTTGTTTCAGTGACACTGAAGTCCCAGTGGGTGCCCAAACTCAAAGTGACCAATGCCTCGTTCTACCCTATACCATGAAATCTCAGAAGTTTTGCACTTTTTTCACCTCCATAACAGAAACAGAATGTGTCTGTCCAAGTGAAGACATATGCTGAAGGGAAAACGTAGGGAATGCTGAATTGGTCATTTTAAAGCAAAGAAAGACTATAGCATTGTTTTTAGCTGTTTGACATCTATTCTTCCAGTGCTGAGAGATTCTGACTTTTACCACCTTCTTTCTGTTGAAGATAGTTGCTATTTTATTTTTAGACAATGAGATTTCCTACCAAAACCAATTGTGGGTTTACAATCTTTGCTGAGCTTCAACAGAAAAAAAACTCCCCTTGGGGAGACTTTTCAGGCAGAGTTTGTCTGAGGCTGCCACCACAGTGATCACCCGTGGTTCAAAGCACTAGTTTAAACTGACCGCAAGAAATTTTACTCCCCAGTCTAGCACCATGGCTGTTAAACCAGACACTGTCCTGTCTGCGTTAGGGCTCATGCTCCTTCTGCAGCCTTCAAGGGTAACTGTTTTGGTGTGCTAAAGAAGACACTGACATTCATGTCAGTCTCTGGATTGCAGCTTCTGAGTTTATGACAGATGGGAAGCCAACAGAGGAGTTAAAATCCTGTGAATCCACACACAGCTTATAGCCAGTAGCCATCTGGCTGGGGATCTACATAATACCACAAGAGGATGAAAAAAAAAAAAAGGCAGTTACATTTGCACTTCCATTTCTCTTCCCCTTCTTTGTGCTTCCTGGTTTGAATATACTTAATAATCCCATTACAAATAGACTTTCAACTATTTCATACGGATTAAACGACTACAGTATTCTCTTACTAGTCCTTTACACACAGAAAAATAAATTCAGTATTAGGCAAAAAGTCCAACACATGACAACATATAACATTTGTGTATGGTGGGTAACAGCCAAACCTGCAGCACTGAACAAAAGCATATGCATTTGAGGATAGAAAAGAGAATGGAGAGCACCAAGAAAACCCATTCAGCTCCGCTGCCAGCTCCTCTATAAAAACAATTCAAGGCAGAAGTTGTAACATAGGGCCCCTAAAGTATAATTACTTGCGGAAAAAAACGTGGCCAACAAAAGTCACTTAACCTGTTCAGAGAAGAAAGCAGCTATTTACCCCCAAAATGTGCTGGGAAGGCTGAAAATCTGGTTTTCAAAGGAAAAAGCTGAAAAAGTTCATCAAAACCCCCTTTTGCACAGCACTGTATCCTGCTAGCTAAAGCCAGGAAACAAGGAAAACTGCAAACCTTTAAAGACAAAAAAAAATTTCTGCCTCAACCTGCTGAAATGTTCAGCCAGGCATTTTCAACCCCTAACTGGGTGTTTGTTGGGGTTTTAGTTTTCTGAAAAGAGTGGATTTCTGATGTAAAGAAAGAGCAACTAGACCAAGAATTCTTTTCCCTGTGTGCTGTTTTGCAAAAATGAGAGCAGATTAAGCAACCTGAGAACAGGAAATAACACTGACAAACAAACTGATATTCTTTCCATAGCACGGCTGCTCAGAGGAGGACATTTGAAACTTACCTCCCCAAATCAAGAAATGTTTATTCTACTTTTGGCAAGGCCGCTGAATGCTTGTGTACTCCTTCTAGTCCAACTGTTTTATGATCCCTCCAATGAAGTAGATAGACACACTAGAGTAGAAATGAACACTGAGCTGAATTTTTTTTTTTTTTTTTTAAATAAAGCTCTCCCCTTAGAAAAGTGTTGTTTTATTCGTACCAAGACAGTTTGTGGCAATACAACAGTTCTAACTGACATGTACGTGGGAACATTTCTTAGATCCCTTTACCTCATCTGGAGCGCCCAGCACCATAGGTGAACACTGTAGAAGGTCCACCTCTATAGCCAGTGCCCTACAGTGAGTCTTATTTTGTTGATGATAACATCCAACATGAGAGAGAGACAGGAAAAAAAGGATTAAATGCAGACATCTACTCCGCAGCTAATCACTCTATGCTCCCTTCGCACTCGACGTGATCTACTCAGTGCAACGACTCATCTTGTTGTGAAGCAGACATCACAAATAGGTCAGATGACTTAAGCCCTAAAATTAACCATTTCTCTCCATGGAAGATAAAGTGAGATTAGGATTACTAGTTCACGTGTCTGGACTTAAATTACACGAACTCCACTCAGGCTGCCTTTGTTTAACCAGAACCTACACTTACCTAGTTTAAAGTCCTGCTTGAAACTGAATTTCTTGCATCTCAGCTAAGAGCTCTAGCTGTCATATTATTGATTTTTCTGTTACTTTGCAATTTTTTTGGATGAAAAATTTCATTGATATGTTTTCAGTTTCCATATGGTTATCTTTGAATAACTGAAGACACCTTATTTACCCATCTGTTTAAAGTAAAAAAATGCAGTTGTATGTTTCATTGAGAAAGGCTTAAATAACTTCGCACTTTTTCCCTCCAAATAAAAAATAAACAAGAGAAATTTAAATTATAACCCTGGTAATATCATTGCAATTCTAGTAAAATGGCTGATTAATGGCAAGGTCTGGTATATATGTGAATTTTCAATGTGAATAATGTATATTTTGAATTATTTTTTAGCAGGCAGATTGAGTTTTTAATTAAGACAAAAATGCAGTGTAAGACATTTTTTCATTTTTCTTTCAAGAAGTGTAATTTTTATAAATGTGGCTATCTAGCCAGGCAAAATGAAACTGCAAATGCATAACCACAGAATGTTCTTCATTGTTTTCCGACAATACCTTGATCAAGCAGAAACTGAGCTATGAAAGAAAATTAATATCCTTACTTATTTCAGGAGGCTAACTTTTACTCCTAGGTCACAAGGTTGTTTATTTCACATCAGCGGTACCTTCATTTAAGGGAAAGTACAAATTTTTCATCCCCTTTTATAACTTTGTGGCCTTCTCCCTATATACCATATCACTGCTGGAACTGTCATCTCACTCTCCTGACTTTCTCAGCATGCAGCTGATCAAATTTATTTGGTTAGTCTGAGTTTGATTTCTATATGCACTGCCTGTGACCACCTCCAAACAGTTCAAAGAAGTGCAATAAAAAGAAGCCGCAAACACGTAAGTCATGGAAATTTTCAATACTGATGTCTCTGTCCTCGACAATTTAAAATAAACGCCTCCCTTTATTCACAAGAGTTTCTTCAATTTGACCTTGACTTTTCTGGACTTCACAGAAAGTTATAAAACGGAATGTAAAATAAATAAGAAAAATGCTGGAACCGGAGCTACAGCCTCCCCTTCCTGAGAAGCTGTATGTGGATCTACATCCCATGGGCTACCGAGGAGTCACCCTGCTTGCAGGCGATGCCCCAGGCCATTCAAGGACTCCTCTTCAGACAGGGTGCTGGAAAAGCAGTTCAAAACATTTAGGTGTCATCTGAAACTATAATTAAAACCTTCAGCCTCAGAAGCCATCTTTACCTCTTTCTCAGATTTATTCAGAGTTAACAGCACGTTCTTCTACCTGTTAAAACATGCTACACCTTCCTGATTTGCTAAATAAAAACGATCTATCTGCATTCCTTCCTATAGGTTTTACTTACAAAGGAGGAATTCACATATGATTCAAGTCTGTATATACTCCTCATATTGCATTTTAAATAAAATATTTTAACATTAGAGTTGCTGTTTAGAGCAAACCTCAGATAAAAAATTAAAGCTAAAATCAGATATAAAATAAACTTCCCTTTTTATTTTAAAAGAAATCGCCTGCTTCCACTCACTCAGTTCTTACCTTACTACTTCTTATAAATGCAGGGGGTTTTGCATGAACTGCAACAACTGATTTACAAAAGAGTTGAATTAAATCCCAAAGTAACATGTAAAAACTGTTCATTTCTGTTTGATGATGGATCTGGCAATTTTGTGCTTTTGCAAGTAGCAGCACCACCACATCACCAGCTTCTTTTGTTTCAGATATTGCTGGTGTCATTCAACACAGCAGCACAGAAAAGCAGTGCAACGTTCTGCGCAAGCGTTCGATAACGATATGATGACATACAGAAGGCTGTATCTTATCACTAATGATTGCTAGCAGCAGTGCTGCAAAAAAGTTAGACACCACAAATACAGTGAACCTCACTAATTGCAGAAGGCTTTGCAGGTGACAGAGAGGAACGAGGTCTGCCCAGATGCTCACAGGTAATGTGCTTACATCTTAAATCATGAGATTTGACTACCCTTCTCCAAGCACGTTTTGCTGCCATTGTTATTAGCCTTTATATCATCAAGCCTCTTCTGAAAACTGAACCACTATGTTTAACTATGTGACCTCCGCAGTGAATTTTACGGGCTAAATGCACACTGTCTGAAAACATTATTTACACCTTATAAAATTACAAGTTACTCTTAAATATCTGATTTCTTGATAGTGTTTTATGAAGCTGGAAAAGACAGAGAAAACAACATAACCTGATCATTTCCCCTCTTATTTCATAATACTGTGATCTCAAAATCAATTTTTTTTTTACTATTACATTTCCAAAACAAAGAGAATACATCCCCACACCACTCCCTGTCATCCGACAGTCAGGACCCGTTACTCCTCTCTATTTAGTAGTCTTACACTTCATCAGACTGCGAAAAAATGAAAATTTAACTTTTATAGGCTGAAACCATTAACAATGTATCTCTTCTTCAGTTTTTGGGCTCTCTCTTATGGTTGCCAACTGCAGCAAGGCAACTTCCTGATACAACACTTTAATCCGAACCCCTCCAGTAGGATCACAGTGGAATGAAAAGGAGTTCCAGAGTTGTTTTTTTCCCCTTCAGCTATTCTCTTTAGGAGTTATGGATTTTCTTTACTCTTTGAAGACATCTGTATGAAATTACCCACACAACAGTAATCCTAACAAAACCAAGATTTATTAAAACAAAGAGAAAATGGAATTAAAACAAAATAAATTGTTTGCTTAACATAGCTGAATTTACAGTTCTCATAAGTTAAATTAGATAAGGCATAAACCAGATAAGCTTGACTTCAGATAAAAAAAAGAAAAAAAGAATCCTGTAGTTTATCCTTTGAAATTAAATATCCTTTCTGACCACACCAGTCAGCCTGTCAATGCCGCTTGCTGCTTGGAGACCAACAATTCCCTCTTTTGTCTCCCACAGATATGCTTAATAAACCCCGGTTCAGGTTTCCTAAACACTTCCCTGAAGTCAAAAAAATGAGCTTTGGTAAACAGTTTCAGCCTCCTTCTCTGAAGCGTTACACCAACAAGGAAACAAAAAGCCTTAATTATGATTTACGACTGCCTTTTCAAGGTTTATGACCCAGTTCAAATATTGCCTTTTGTTAACCATCTTGTCTGGCTCTATCTAGGTTTTGGCTAGACCCATGGGCAAACCTCACCTAAAGTCGTTCCTTTTCCACTTGTCACAAGTGATGAGTTATAGACAAGGGCCTTTGGAAAAAATCTGTCTTGGCTGATGTCTCAAATGACAGATCGTTCTTTGTTTCTGCCTTTATGGCTTTTAGGACTCACATACACGTAGTTTTTGCTTGAGTACGCTGAGTTAGCATTTAGCGGGTGGTATTTCTCTGATAGAAGAAGAGTATGACTCTTGCACAGCTATAATAAAAACCAATCTGTAATATAAACTTTTGCCACTTCAGAAGTATAATGAAAATGGCAAGTTTGTCCATTCTCAGATGTGACCATGGATGCAAGCACGCTAGCAAAAACGGCTTAGATGAGCAGAAGTTGGTTATGTTAAGCAAATCAAATAAAGACAAACTGAAAACAGTCCCACTGAACTGCCCTCACACTGTACCAACACCCATGTACCAGAAGAATGAGAAGAGCAGTGGTGAACAGATCACACCTGTACTCTGTGTCATTAACTCAGTGTAACTCTCCTCAGCCTGCAGCATGGTCTAAGCCATTCTCAACCCTTTATTCTTCAGCCTCTCCAACAAATCTGAAATGAGAAAACAAAAAACCAACCCAGACAAGAAACCCTGAAGGCAGGAAAGTTATGGAGATATTATTACAGAGCTGCTTAACAATATCCACAAAGGCTTGTCTGATATGATGCAGTCCAGCGCTAAACTCGGACCACTGTAGACAGGAAAGAAAATGAAGCACTCATGATTCCAAAGGAGATTCCTCCTATGAGAAGGTTAGCTTGGGACTCCCAGAGCTGGAGATATGTCGCATACCATTTTTTGATATAACAGAATGCGTGGAAGAAACCCCTCAGCAGCAGGAATTCGGGGTGCGGCTGCACTTAGGTTCCGTAAAGCCAAAAGCTAATGAACTGTGATCTGAGATCTGTTCAACAGAACATTATACCCATTTAATTATTTTTTTAATTATGAAATCATACATAGGACAGCCTTTCCAAGCTCCACATCAAGTTAATTTCTTTCATTACAGAGGCACATAGTTACTCAAACATTCAATTAAAATAACTTTACAGAACTACATTTAAATTGTATCATCACTCTGACAAAATCCAAAGCAAAACATAAAATAAAGGTCAAACTAGAGAACATTATGGAGCAAGTTAATATCCATGAAAAATGAGCAGAAGAAAAACAAAACTATTCCCCAGTGAAAAATGGCAGCAGAGGACGCAAGAAGGGATGTTATTTCTCTCGGTTATTGCTGCTCATCCAACAGAAGAAAAGCCAGAGAAAAGGAACTTCAGCATTTGTAATGGGAAAAGAAAGACAACTCTGCCTTACTACGTAACAAGGAGAGTTAGAAAAGAAAATGCATGACCAAAACAGGACCCCACTCCTTGCACATCTCTCTCAGGCCCTAGGACACAAAACCCTGTTATAATTGATTTTATTTTTTTAAATTTTGTTCCACAGTTTCTTACAAGGAAGTAATTGTAATTGACTTAAGGAGAGGATTCCATCTTAAAAACAACCAGAAAAAATCATAATGCTTTGGTAATCTCTCTCTAAATCCTCTCTATAGGTATCATTGGAAAAGACTTCAAAAACTAATTAACTCAAAGATAATTATACTCAACTGTTCTCCATATTGGAGTCAAAGTGTATTGGAACTCAGCTAATACACAAGGTCTTCCTTAAAGAAATAAATTACTTAAATACTATTTCGAAATGCTTTCAGATGCATATATTGATAATATCCATAAAAGTTCATGAATCTCACCTCAAAATCTCAGCAGATTCCAAAGAAACACAGTTTGAGATCGCATTAGGCAAGCGAAACTAACTCTCGCATACGTTATAAAAAACTGCAGAGAAAATATATTCATTGCTATGATATTGTCAATTGGTTTGCACCTGAAATTTTGTTTTTCCTCATCCCTACGTAAGGAAAAATTAAAATTGCAGTGGTTTTTAATTTATTTGTATTCTTTAAAACAAAACTCGTATAAAAACAGATTCTCGTAAAAAACACACATATTTCCATTTTCACAAAAGAATCTGGAAAAGGGAAATTATGTACCATATTTTTTTAATACATTATACCTCCGGTGACCTTCAGCGCTGACAAAACCCGGCACCACTTATTTTTTTAATTACTAACACAAAGCTCTGGATTTGTTAAAGAGCTTATCAGCGCTTCAATACTTCAAATACATTGCTGAAGGAAAAGAGTTAAATTGACTTCATTCATAACATTTTAAAGGCAAAAGGTGACAATTCTCACAATGGCACAGTAAGCAAGCAGTGGAAAGCATACAGTAGTTTTGAATTACCCCAGGACAGAAGGTGGCATGTCCAAACCAGTCTGAGAGGGAAGGAGATGGTTGTGAGATGCCCACCACCACCACACAAGAGCGTAAAGACAAACCAGAAAAGAGACGCTCTTATTCACATGTGCCTAGTGAAGGAGAGGTCTCAAAACGACAGGGCCTGAGCTAGAGAGCGCTCCTCGAGCAGGTCCCCATGAGAGAGACATGGAGATACCATGGCACGACTGTCCTCAAAAAGCAGCATGATGATGAGGGTGGTAAAAGGAGCAGCACACAGGTAGAAACTGGCAGAAGTATTCTATGGGATGATTTAGGCTAATTCCAAGAGAAAACCTTATCCTCCATTGCCCTACCAGGCAGCTCATGTCCACAAGCCGATTCCACAGCAAAATCCCACAGTTTAAACCATAAATGGATGATTTGACCAATACACTCAGTACTGGACTTGCCATGGGATGCAGAGCTAGCTCTAAGTTACTAAGCATTATCCAAAACCCAGAAAAACAATTTCTGAAGTGCACATAAAACCCTTCAAGAAAAGATGCTAAGACTGGATGACTGAGTAATTTGTCTTCTCTAGAGAAGTTTCTAGTACCCTAAAAGAAGTTGGATTTTTTTGTTAGATCTTCTGAAGAACTTGAAAATCCTGCCCACAATCTAAAGCAGGGGCAGTTGAGTCTTTGAAAAGTTAAAGGGCTTGCCCAAGATTTGTAAATAGCAAGGACAAATCTCCAAGCTCCATCTCTCATCCTGTTCTTCCCTTGCTCCACCATCATGAATCAGATATACTCCCGCAGCAGAGCTTTATCCAGGGCTTACAGAAATAATTTTAAAAGACTGCATATGGGAAAAAACCATAAATCAAATGTCCTGGCATGAACTCCAAATAATTTGATTTTAAGAAAAGTAGAGTTTCAGTTCAATTCTCAGCTCCAGTTACATTCTCTCTCCTAAAAATCAAGAAATTAATTTCAAAATAACCAAGATGAATAAACACTCTTTTCAGCAGAGCAGAAAATCTGATAGACCGGTATCTTAAAAATACATGTTCAAAGTTGTACATCTCATCACTGCCCACAGCCCTCCAATCTCAATCCGGTCAACACTCAATAGCTTTTATGAATATGCACGTTCTGGAAGAGACGCTGGACTACGTGGCTGGATAAACAGGCAGATAAGGTGGGAGAGAAATACAAAACGTCAAACATCCATTTACCACCAGTATCAGCCCAGGAGTGTGCAGTAATGTTTACGCAGATACGAAAAAAGATCAAAAAGAAAGCTAGGCAAGTAGTTTGCTTCTATTATTTATTATAAGATTTTGCCTTTGTAAATATAAATCAAATACAAATGTACAGCACTGCCAAGGAAATAAATTATATTTGATATCTATACATTAATATATTCCAGTAAACTAGACTAAGGAACAAATCTGGTCGTAATTCAGTCAAGAATCTGCACAGAACCATACTATTAAATTTCTACGGTATTTGAAGAACAAAACAAGTTTAAGCAATACAGTTCTTAAAATCATATCAAAAGCAAAATGACTGCAAATTCCTAAAGCAATGTTACTAATTTATCATTGTTACACCTTAAGAATGTAGCCACATCACGTAAATTTTTTCTCCCTCATGTAGTATCTTTGACTAACTGAATCTGAAAAAAAATAAAATCCAAAGTGTATCATAAAGAGATTGCACTTTTATAGCAAAGGAGGTAGCAGAGAGCGCAACAAGAAATAACATAATGGCATGAAGAATTACATGCATTTTGCATCGGACTTATCATTTATATGATAAACACACAAGAGTACAAAAAAATGAGACACTTGATTTTTTCTCTTAAAGGAAAAAAAAACTGTTTGGGATAGGGTAACTAGATGGAAGACACATGGATTTTTTAGTAATTCTGAAAGGGACTGAAGTAGACGGTAACAGGTAAAAGGAATTCATACTACAAAATGCCTGCCTAACAATTTTGGAATGCTAAAAGGGGCACATCCACTTTAATGACAAATAGGGTAAACATATTCAGGATCCTACACAACAGGCACATTACCCCTATGAAAACTTGCAAACGAAATCCAGCTTTGCCCTTCCTGGATCTCATCCAGGAGGAGTAGTGGACTTCATCATTTTTTCTCTTGCAATTAAAGTCTGATCTCTCTTCTACTCAATTAGATATTTTTCTGCAAAACTTTATTTTCAAAATAGAACAAGGGAAACATCGGGGCACTTAATGTCCTCCAGATAATCCATCACATTGGTACAATTTTTCTACCCTTAATTCTGTGATGCCTTCAACATTCATGACCCACTTGCTGCTGTTCTACTTAGCCGTAGGATCTGAGTACTTCTCCACTGCCTTCAGTTACTTTAGTTAAGTCATTTTACCCCATCCAGAGCCCCTTCAGTTGTTCAGCTGATTTGCTATAAATTTTCATGGATTATAGGCCACCTCCCTAACATCCTCCCCATTCCTCGTTATATCTCGTTTCCTGCAATCACAGGAAAGGGATATGGGACATTTCATCTGTGCTCTGCCTTATTTTCTTGGTGGTCCTTACTTTCTTTAATTTCTCATTTACCAGCATCTCAAAAAGCGCAAAGATCTTCTAAAAAGCAGTACCAATGAATAAATTACAAATATCTTTTTTAATCACCCCAAAACTGCTTTGAAAGCATAGTGCATACGGTGATCATGAAAATGCTAATTATGAGCAATAAAAAATAAACTGCCTTGCATTTTTAATTGGCCACAGCTAACAGCTAGAAGAAAGCAGCACAGAGGTACTTACTGGAAAGCAAATTTGATTATTTAAAAATATAATTCTTCTTTTTATTGGGAGTGTTTTGGTTGCTGTTTCAAGCAAGCTTCATGAGGAAATGTGAAAAATAATTACATTGTTTCCATTTATTCAATTTTTAAAAAAATCACTATTTCTAATAATTTAGAACCTTAGACAAGAAAGTTTTCTTCTCAGTCTACTTCTTGCTTTTCTTTAGAAAAGGAAAAGCTTGTGTAAAATCCAGGCAAATACTTCTTGAGAAAGCATTAAAAAAGACTGCCTGACCTGATAAGCACTCTGGAAGAATCCGCTAAAAGTTTAAGAAATAGAAAAAACTGACCTGCAGGAAGATTGCTCTGTCTATCTTGGTACCAAGTCTCCTGCCTCATGTGCCACTCCTATCTGTTTTAAGCAGAAATGACAATGCCTGGCCAGTTGCTGACAGCCAGCTTCAACAGGACAGCAAACAAATTTCTGTAAGAAGGTCTGTCCTGCAGGTACGTCCAAGTTCAATTCTTGGCAGTGCTACAGAATTGCTGTGACACGACGGAAATTTTTTAACCTCAGCTGAAAAAAGATATCATATCTATATCCTTTATCAGTTCATAAATTGTCTTCATTTTTATTACATGGGAAAAAACCCCAACATACACATTCTGATTACAGAACTCTCTAGTCCTTCCTGAAAGCTGGGTATTCAGATTCAATGAGTGAACACTGAAGAAACCATTCCTGTTTAATTACACCCAAGAAAGAAATCTAAGAGGATGTTTCAAAGTGTAGGGCTCATGTTCTATAGCATAAGCACCCTTTGTGCTGAACAAAGTGAGAAACCTGACGATTTCTGTAAGAACAATACTCAGTTCTCTGAAAAGCTACAAGGGCAGTTCCAGATTTTATCGCAGTGGATGCCTCAGTTCGCTGATGACAAGAGAACTTCTGATATCACGGCAAAAAGTAAAGGATGGGCTATGAGCAAAGCTAAATCAAATTACATTTCAGTCTTCCCAGAGAAAAGACATTCACTCTGAATGAAGAAATAGTAGTAGAGTACTGGTAAGAGAATTGCTAGCAAGATTTGTAGTCTCTTGGTGAAGATTTTAAAAAAGATTTTTCTCTTGAGGAAGATGCTGCTACTTCTCATGGTGCTCTTTCACAAGTTATTAGCAGTTTCTTAATCTCAAAATAACATTCATTTAGTTACTAAGTACAAAATTTGCTACCTTTAATGTAGTACTTCCTTCAAAACTAATCTGAAAATCATAGTAGTAAGCATTTCTCACAATTTCTATGGCTTAAGCACAATTTAATTTCTTGCTACTACAGGAGTACCATCAACCTGAAGTTCCAGCCATTTTTATAGAGCCATTAAACAATTTAGTGTACTAAATCTGCTTGCCTTTTATTTTTGCACTTCATTTTTATCAAAACCACTTTCTCTCCATCCATTGCTCCCACAAAAACAACATGCACTATTTCTTCTAATTTCCTGCTCTTCTCCTGCTAAAACTATTGGCATATTATCTTCATCTGCTTCTGGTCTTAGAAGCTGACCTGTCCTCCGAATAAGATGGAAGTGTTTGCCTTAGCAACCACTCCCCTCTAATTTATACTTCAAATGCCTCGTAATACAGCAAAGCGCTGATACTGCTATTTTGCAGGGAGGAAATCATGGCAAAGAGAAGTATATTCAAAATCTGCTACAAGCATGCGACAGCATGACTGCTAACTCATTTCTAAAACCTGATGAGTTATTCTCACCTGCTCCATACAGAGCTGCTGAAGCCAGTGGTGGCCAGTGCAGAGCTCCTGAACCACTCCTGGCTCAAAATGCTTCAGGTGTGGTTCCCGTGAGGCTGCCAGTCATGTATCTGGCAGCAGGGCCACGCTCATGCAGCGGTGGCTGAATAAATTCCAACTACTGGATTTGGAAGAAACAAGTCAACAAGGGTTGCTGAAGCAAACATCGCCCTAGCACTCAACACTGAGACAAGTCCCAACCTGCATTTTGGGAGCCCTCAGCTCTCCAAAGCATATAGGTATAGGGGGTTTGGCTCATATTCTTCTAGGAATTCTAGTGTGCAATTTGTAGCGTGAGTAAGTTTGGCCATACTTGCCCTGTACAGCAAACTGAAAAGCAGCTATGATGCAACGTGCGTCTAATATAGATATCATGACAGGTTCTTCCATCTGAAATGCTAATGATTAGAAATTACAGCTTGGCTTCCAATCTGCTCTCACTCAGGCTGTCTGTATACAGTCATCCTCACACCAATATTGCTCTGTGGCTTAAGTGGCTTTTTGCTCTCTTCCATAGTCACCTCCTTCTAGACACTTTATAGAGATCATAAGAATGATAGGGATTGATCAAAGACACATTTACTGAATTCCTTGAGTATGACATGAAGCTACTCAAACATATGGGATACTCATGGGCTAAAGCTGGAGTAGGTAACATAGGTAACAACATACTTTCAGCTTCTCTGTTGGAACACTAGAGAAATGTCAACATCTAATTCACAACAAATCTAAATCCTAGGTTATTAATATAAGCAGACTGTAAATAAGAGTAATATCAAGATTAGATATTTTTACTGACTCAGGAAACAGACCTTCATGTTTCAGCCTTTCCATCTACCATATCTGTAAGGCCCACAAATATTGGTTCTTTCTCTAAATCAAGCTCTGACTAGAAGGACTGAGTATGCTATGAGGAATCTTGAGAATCTTTTATTTTGAAAAGAACATGAAGTATCCTGGGTCTTCCCTGGGGAGCCTTTTTCTTGTGCCCAAGGGAAAGAATCCTAAGGAGAAATGTGTCCTAAGCTTGGGGACTCTCCTTAGGTGTTGGCTAATTGAATCCTTGGAGAGAATGGTCTCTAGCTTTTGGGATCAAGAATAAATCTCAGCTGAGTAAGTTACAGGAATTAATTTGAAGAAGACAGACCACATATCTGTTCTCCTGCCTGAAAATCACTATTTTACTGTAATCCACTCTAAGTGACGGGGTAGAGAAAAGCAAACTAGCTGGGTCAGGAGCTCCCATAGCACCTACATCATACACATCCAACATGGCTCAGTGTCCCCCCTCTACAGCTGATTTTGAGAAGGCAGGAGAGAAGAGCGCTAAGTACTCCATGGTGAGTAGCCGCTGGATAAGGTTAGAAGTGGTTTTTTGACATGGCATCCTGGCTGAGATCTTGTAGCCTTGAATGTTTTTATGCTGACAGCACTGTAAGATTTACTTTTCAATTTTTTTCATTTTACAGTTGGGGAACCAATACACAAGTTGTGTTTGGAAGGTCCAGCGGAGGTACCCAACTTCAGCATCACAATTACCAAGAAGTGCAATTTCAGAAGTCTGACAAGTAGTTTTCAGCCTCTGCCCCCAGTGAAATCGAAATAATTACATCCAACAACTAACACTATCCAGGCTATTCTGCTGTAAATAGTCCTGGGCATCTCCAGTTAGCTTACAGCTCAATGCATTATTTTGGTGACTTTATGCAAAACAGAAATAGTCTCCATCACAATGTCTACTATAGACAAAAATAACATGAGCACATTAAGCTGCTTTCGCTTGTCACCCCTGATGAACTTCATATGGCAACCAGACCAAGGGCCCCCACCGAGCCCCCGAAGCTGAATGTGAAACGGAAATATCACAAAAACCACTCCCAGAACATGACTCACTCTGCTTAAGCGCCAAATCATTACATTTAGAAGATTCTCATCTGGATGTTTTGTATGGATAGATCAAGCACTCTGAAACTATGTTTGCTGGGGGAAAGTAGACAAAGTGCCAGGGCTCCTAACTTGGTACAGTCTCCTCCTGTGCTGGTTAACTTCAGGCAGGTCACTGCATATCTCTGCATTACCGTTTCCAAATGCGAAATTAATTACATTAATCCCCTTTGTGCAGCACTTACACATCTATGGATGGAAAGAATTACCCTATTTATATTATTAGAGCAAAGAAGTACAGTACTATGTAGAAAGCCAGTGCCAAGTCTCTTCTGTCAGTCTATCCCTCTTGACAGGTATGATCTCTAGTTCAGAAATTACCACAAAATGATGTTTATAATTGATGGACCTTCCTGAGCAGAGTAAAATGAGGAACTGGTAAGGGAAAACCACTGAAACAACACAGGGAATGCTGTTAACTGTCCTAAGGGACAGATTTTCAAAGATATCTGAAGACAGAGATAAGGTCCATACATGGTGGGATTTTCAGAACTAACACTTATACGAAGTTCCACTAAAATAAATGGCAGCTAAGTAGTGTAGCCTTTGCAGACACTCCCTGCAACTTTAATCACTTTAATAATTGCAAATCTGACCCCAAGTAAACAAACTAAAAGGACATTGTTTAATGTTACTTGTATGACTATTGTGGAAAACTTCTTTAGACAGAAATGTGACTGTTAAAATTGCAGTTTAGCAATCCATAAACGCTAATGAAATCCTATGCTGTCTGCCCTGTGCTAATTTTTTCCTTTTAAAAGCTTGTTCTTTTTTTAACCTAATAAGCACATCACTAGTCTAAGCACATTCATTGTTCACAGTTTAAATTTACAGTTAAAAGGAGCGGTTACTAGTAACCAGAATTCTTTGAGACATGAATTCTTCATGTATAGTCAAACTAATGAGCTCCATATATGCTCTTTCACTTAAGAATAGTCTTGTATCTTTGCAATAAATAGATACATAAGGTACAGACTGACTGCGTCACTTTCAGTTTCCTCCCAACCATAGAAATAAAAGTCAGGGAACTTCCAAAAATCCTGAAGGAGAGCAAAGTAATCAAAAACAAAAATGTGAGCCATACATATATATATATATATATATACACATAAAACACCTATTGGTAAATCACCTCTTTTTCCCTTTTTTGAGTGACAGTGCACAAGTATAGTTTATCACAGTGACTTAAACAAGTACACCTGGCCACTAAGTACGTGAGGTCCTGGAGTCTTCTGTACAAACCACTCTTAACACTTCTTTACCAATATATAGGTTTGAGTAATGTTACAGCACACAGTGAAGGTAGGGATGGAGCTCCAGATACCATCATTTCCAGCATCTCAACTATTTCTTATCAATGTTGTGTGCTCTGGAAAAGTGCTCTGTAGTAACAGCCAAAGATTCATCACAGCAGTCTGACAGCAAATTTTGCCACAGTCTCCAATCAACTTCAACGGTCTGTGTGGAAATGGCTGAACTGTTAAACCCTTCAGAAAACACACATGAACAGCCTGAAGTGTTGGAATGTGTGAATACCGAAGTAGACAACCCATGGCATAGAAGTATAAAAACCAAACTCTGCTTTAGAGACAGAACACCAGAAATAAAATCTGGATGTTAAATAAAACCTGCTGACTAAAAGGTATAATTCTACCATGATTTGAGCAGAAAATGAAGAAGGTTATTCATAAGAACATACACATCTCCTGCAAAAAGCCTCTGAGGAAATGGCTTTGATGACAGCAGAAGTAGTACCAAGCCCAAGACCTTAATGAGGCTAAGTGAGAGTTCAAACTCTTTTAGCTTTAAGCTGATACTCCATAACAGCTTTAAAAAATCATACAGAAGGGGAAAAAGAAATTGTAAGAAGCCACATGGATCTCATTCCTGGATGCACAGCATGTGGGTGCTGGATGGTTTTTCTCGTTGAAGTATTCCTGCCTCTTTCCATGAAAAAAGTCCTTAGAAGACAAAAAAAAAAAAAGGAGCCAACTAGACAGAGAGTGCTAAATAGGTAAGATCCCTGTCTGCCCCACAATGTTGAAAGGGTGGTTTTCAACCCTTTCACTTACACACGACACAGGCTGGCTGCTATCACAAGGGCTTGTGATAGCATTTTCAGTGGGCTTGATCCAGGAGAAACAGGTAAAACTATTTAAGATGGGTTACATAGGAGCTAAAGGAGGTCAGAATAAGTGATCAACGTTCTCCTAGATAAGAGCTCAAAGGTTAAGTACTATTGTGTATCCATGACCTAAAGTGAAAAATATTTTTGTTTAAATGCTTTCCAAAAACAATCCCAAGCCAGATATCCCAAAAAACATTAAGCAGACCAAAATAAAAATAGGAAGAACTGCAACTTTCAAAAGCACATTTTTTGTCCTTAATCTGTCTTTTGCATAAGTACATTGTGTACTACTTTTATTAGCAAATGAAGTCATGTAAAAGCAACCACTAACAATAAGAAACATCAGCATTAATATGCAAATTCCAAGATATTTTCAAAGCCATTTTTTCCATTTCTAGAAAAATAAAGCAAAAATATTGCCAAAGTCTCTTTTTGTGAACAACCTACTTGAAAGCATTTTCAAAATGAA
This sequence comes from Bucorvus abyssinicus, assembly GCA_009769605.1. Lineage (NCBI taxonomy): Eukaryota > Metazoa > Chordata > Aves > Bucerotiformes > Bucorvidae > Bucorvus > Bucorvus abyssinicus. The sequence goes on from CM020028.1 coordinate 4,759,094, forward strand.
AACCGTTTAAAACTTTTTTCCATATCTTCTGGTATCTGTGTGAAATGGGCTGTGGATGAAGTGTCTCTAAGCAGACTTAAGTATTTTTGGAAGAACACTGGGGCAGAACTTGTAAATATTAAGACTGCTATGGTCATGCAATATGGTCTAATATTGGATTATTTTGAACTCTGGAAATCCATTCCAGGTTAACGTTGATTATTAATTTAAATCAGTATTAAGAACAAGCTTGCATCTTTAGAGTTTGCATTTCTACATAACAAGTCTCCACAACAGGATGTGGCTTGGGTTCTTTTTTTCACCTACGTTAGTCTACAGTAACACACAGCAAGTTCTTCCTACTGTAATTTAAGCAGGATTCTGAGAGACTGAGTGGTAAACGATAAAATGTGCCTTTGTATGCAGAAGAGGAACGTTTCTGCGCCAGCAAATGGTTGCCACGTGCAGATCTCCTATTGCCTAAGTCCTATTGACACGTATACACACCACCACATAAATTGACTCCCCCTCCCTTGTTGATACACATGTAAAATCCATGCCAAATAACCTTGTAAAAATATATGTATGTATGTTTAACTACAATGCAAACAGCTATTATTTCGCCTACCAGTGAATTATATCCATTCCTGCTGCACAATATATCATATGTTTAACAGCGCACACTAATAAGCAACTTAACCCATGGTGTACCAGCTTTTGCACGAGTGCCTTCTAAGAGAATTCTTGAACTACGCCTCATCTGTGTTTCCTTCCTCATCCCTCCTAGATCTAGTTTTCTCACCTCTCTCCTTTGTCTCCATCACCCATTTGCTTTACATTTTACACTTGCACTTCATGGATTGCACTTTCTCTTCTATTTCATAAACTTTGAAAACCTACCTCTTCTATGAATGCGATTACTGAATGTGCCGCTTTGGTTTTTTTCTGTACTGTATCATGCCACGCTATATTTATTCATGCACAAATACTAAATGTAATTCGGAGCCGGGATTTTTGTAACTTTTTTATCCTATGCTGTTATTTTGTGAACTGCCAAGTACATGCACATTACTATATAAATAAACAATGGTAACAAAATCCAGATGAAACTTTAGAGAAATGTAGGTAGTCAGAATGCATTACTTGAACTGGAACTTGGCCGGGATGTGAGATCCGGCACCAGTTGGAAAGTGCCAATGGATCATACGAATGACTTGGATGAGTCAAAATCATAACTACATAAATATATACTTGAAATTTCCAAACACAGTACACCATCATCTATCACTTTTCAATTACCTAGCATATCTGCAAAGGGTGCTAGAGCCTCATTAGCAAACATCTTCTCAGGGCTACATCCCATTGCAGCATGCCATAGCCTGAGACGCAGGAAGTGAAGGTCATCATTTAAATTCAAGACAAAGCAATTGTAAAGCAGCACATTCTGCCCGAGATGTGGAGTTCCTGCAACAACGGCTAACCGGCAGCTCTTCAGCAAGTTTGGCAGTTCAGTTAATTTCATTAGTTCAGTGGAACTCAGAAGAAATGCTCAAAAACAGGGCTGTAATTTCAAAATGTCAAGAGCTCTCTTTGTTTCTTAGGTTTAGTAACACAAACATGAAAAGCTTTGATACCCATTGTAATACTGTACTTCATTTATTTATTTGATAATAATCTCACCACCACACCCACCAGAAGGGACTGAACTCAACGGACACTTAACTCTCCCACGCAGGAGGGCTGCAGCCTGCTTCACCCATAGCTAAACACCCCTTCCTTGATGACTCCTAAACAAACCGTAATTCAGCAACCCAAAACCTTTCAGGAGGCATTTTCAGTTCCTCAAAAAAAACTGCAAGGAAGTTGCATTTTGCTTTTATTATCACTCAATTCTCATTTTCCTCTGCCATGTAGCTGGGTTTCAGCATGATTTTTTTTTTTTTTAACCTCACTGAAGTCCCTATTTACTGGTAAAGAAATAGCCAGTGTGGACACGGCACATTCATTTTCCTTTGCAACCTATTCAATGCTCTTCCAAAAGAAAGAGAGCAAAAGTATCAGATCCCTATTTAACCTGCCTTGCTGCACTGAGGTCTTACTCTGCAATGGGACGTTATTCATAAAACCGTCAGTCAAATTCCTCCTCTACAGTTGCACTCCTCATGTATATATATCATGACGTGTGACTTAAAGAAAGGAATCACATCCCAGAGTGCCCAGATGAAAGTATAATAAGAAGTTGTACCAAAATTGTCATAGGCAAATATAATAAAGCAGAGGAGCTATTAAAATAGCCTGAGAATGAAATCATTGAATAATTTGCTTATTAAAAAAACACTGCAAATGAGATGAACAACTGACCCCTTCCTCTGTTTAGTCTCTCTGCTGAATGTATAGTAACACTAAGAGATACTTAACATGATCATAACTGCTCATTTGACAAAACTTTCAGTGTACATCAAGAAAGCACAAGGAAATGAGACAAGGGATCCAGACAGACAGTCAGAATCAGCATCTCCAGATTCTTAGCTTTCATTTAACAAGAGGGAAACACAGTTCCCATCTTCACATGAAATATGACTTTCTTGTTCCACCTGCATTCAGACAGACTAAAACAATACCTCAGAAGAGCATGATGTTTCCTATTCACCTAGTCCTGGTTTGAGCTAGAACAGCACTAATTCTGTTCAGTGATTTTACTTTTCAGCTCAGTCTCTTCTAACTGCACTTTCTGAAGTTAACGGCGTATTTTTGCAGACTGTCTCCTTCTAGCAGTGATAACGCTTGATGTTTACAGTCACTACCAGGGATGGGTGTGCAGAACGGCTCTTGCTTACTCTTGCTCCTGTGCAGACCAAGGTCACTGCTAAATCCTGTGTGCCACGTTGGGGGTGCAGTAAGTTAGAGGCTGCATCTTTGGGGAGGAGCGGACAGGACAGGTGACCCTACACTGACCAACAAGGTGTTCAGTTCCATCCCATATATGTCATATTGGGTATAAAGCTGAGGGATCACAAGGGTCAAGCTCTCTTCTTCAATGGCCGGTGTCTGAGGAGGGCTCTGTCTGTTCTGCCTTTGATCCCAATCCGTGCATTCCTGAATCTGGTTCTGGAATCCAGCTCCTGCATCCGGTTCCCATCTGCTGCTGAGCCCAGCCTGGGCCTTCCCCAGTGCCTGCCCACAGCCTCAGTGATGTGAGGTGACAGTGATGTGATTGCCATCGGCAGGCGGGGGGGATTGGGCTCATCATTGGTTTTATATATATTTGAACATATTTCATTTTATTGCTATTACTTTCATTAAAGCAGTTTTGGTTTTCTTTTCCAATCCATAAGTCTCTCTCTGTTATTCCCTTTCTCTTCCCCTTGGGAAGGGAGAGGGGTTAAAGAGACTATCTGCCATTCATCTAGTGGCCAGCCCAGCCTTAACCCATGACACATCTCTGTAGGGAAATATCTGAAAAGCACACGAGTGACCCTTTAAAAACCACTGCTGCCAAGTGTATCACTGCCAAAGAATTTACTGCCTCTTTTTATGCAAGATACTTGCCTATTGCATACCAAAAAGAGGTTTATTTCATTGTAAGTAGCTCCCTCTGAGAATCCTCAGGACACTTAAGAGCATCATGACAATCTTTTCCTTTGCTTTTCTCTGCCTCCCATCAGCTGTTGCCACATTTATTTCCCTTTTTATGTACCTAGATCACTGGGCTTCTACTATTGCACAACAACACCACTTCCAGTCTAGGAAATTAGTTTCCTGCTGCTGCATACCTAATATACAGACTTTTCGCACTTTTTTTACATGATTACACTTAAAATTAAAGAAAAAGCCAATTTTTAGAGTACTTTTAAATTTCTGAAAATTATTTGGGGTTATAATTTTAAAATGTATCTTTCATTTTCATGGTTACAAACTATGTCTGTTATGAAAATATTTAATAGCAAGTTGCTGTCTGTATAGATGACTTAATGTCGCAGAACTCTGTATTTAAAAGCAAAACAACAGCCAAAGAAGTTAAAAATTGGATTTTTTCCTTTGTTTGCTATGATGTGCATTTTTTTCTTTTTATATTATGTACAGAAAAAAAGAGTTGAATGGTAAGACCATTAATTCACATTGTTTTCCTTTATCCTGTTAATAAGTTAACTCGGATGTTTATAGGGTGTTTGCTTTTTTTTTTTTTTTTTGCCTTTTGTTTAAGAAGTGAAATTTAGAAGCCAAAAATCCAAAGTATATTATTGAACTCTTTAACAGTTCCAATAGGTAGATGACCTAGCTGCAGTGTGATTAAATAATCTAACTGCTAGATCAATGAATGCAGCATGAATTAAAATGGCTGCAAGCTCCTCCAAGCGTAAGATTAGAGATCAAAAAAAAAAAAGGTTTCTCTTACTTTTTATTTTACATTTCGAAGAAAATGCAACTGTTTATTTAAAAAAACCCACCATGTTTTCCTGACAGAAATAATACAGCATTATTCTAATATACGGTGACTAAACCATATATTTTTATTGTCAAAGATCTGACTACATTTTGCCATTCTCATACTGAATAACCTCTCATACTGAATAACTCATTCAGGAAAAAGCAGTCTCTGCTCAAGAAACGTAACGGTGTTAGAATCTGGTCCAAAGAGAACTGTTATCTCATGTGTGAAGATAATGAATGTTAATTTAAAATAATGTTCTTTCAACTCCAGGGGTTTTTTTTCATATAATCAATCAGGCCTGAAAATGTGTGCATGCGCTCTTGCTCTCGCATGGTCTCTCCCTCTTGTCACTCATCCATAAACACTCAATTATATATTCTCATTCCCAGATATCCAGAAGAAAATTTTCTGCAGGTGTAAACTAATACTGTTCCACTAAAGTCAACAGTGCTGCACCAAATTAAGTAGCAAAGACAGCGGTCCTGTCTCATGTACACTGTGACTGTGTACCTTCACTTTCACTTAAGGAGCATTTCACATCACACTCTCCCTTTCTTCCTTTCATATGTGCATTTCCCAGATCTTATTTGCACTCAAATGACGACTGCTATGGCCTTTCATTAACCCTCAAGGTCTCTTATCTCCATCAAATACTGGGGACAGGCAGGTATACGTAGCTCTTTTCTGCAACCGAGGACGGAAGGAAGGAGCTCTTGGTAAACGCTAGAAGAGCAAGAGCACTGCAGTGGGAGGCTGCAAGGCATTCAGAGAGGACAGAACAGGCTTGACCTAAAAAGGAGTAGGTTTTACATTATTAGCTAAAGTGTTGAGTTATTACAGTAAAGAGAATTTAAAACATTCTAAAATGGAATAAATAAAAATCCTATATGTGTAAAAGCAAAACCCATGATCTCAATGATTATTGTTTGGGAACTAGTATGGAAAAATGTATTCTACAGCTTTCTACATCAGAAAGGTGGTGGATGTTTGGCACCTTTTTAGGAGACATTTGAGATTGACAATGGCTGGAGACAAGGCTCTGGATTACACAACACGCTGGTTTGATCAAGAAAGGCAGTTCTCCTGTAAGAAGAGCCAAGTGGAAATGTGGATATCATTCCTCCCCTCTGGCCCAGGAAACACTCTAATGGCTTATCCACTAACTTGGCAGAGCAAACCATGTTCTGCTTCTAGGCTCCTTAGTGCACCTGTACCCAAAGCATCTGTGCCACCTACTAGCTTTAGCTGATATTTATCAATATTTCCTGTGCCACTATAAGGGAGAAAGATAATTCCATTTTATTGAAAGCTACATGTCTTCAGAAATTAGTGCTACAAGTTAGGCTTATACTTGGATGACTTGTAAATGGGTTATTTTTATAAAACTTTTAAAAAGTATTGAGAAAAAGAATGTCAGCATGGATTAGAAAACCTAGTAAAAATGGCACCTGGAGATAATGGACTGATAATCCTTATTTCCTAAAAGGTACAAATTGAGTAACAGGAAGAGATTGCATGTCTGGGATCAGAGAGAAGTTAGGAGTATGCTTCCAATTAGAAGGTTTTATAAAGAAGCCTTCTGGAAGGCAGCAGAGTGGAAAGTGTGCAGGAAAAGGAAGAACCTCTTTCTTACAATAAATATTTCCTGTAAGTCTATTTACTTCAGGTCAGTGGAAGAAGACGACAAAGGTACAAAACTGAAAGATGCATTTACAGATTGAGAGTGTCCACGTTTCTTGCATCCAACACTGTCAGTCTGAAATGTTTCCAGGTATGTATCAGCACTGACCGTGAAATAAACCAAACTTTTTCTAAACAAGCAAACAGACATACAAGGATTTAATATGGCAGCTTGTAAACAACCTGACCTTACATTCTAGTCAGACTCATAAGAGGTCAGACACTGCGAGTTAGCAATGAGTGAAGTGTACTTCCCTTCTCACTCTACCCCTCATTTTACCAAGACCAAGAAAAGTTTTCACCAATCAAAATAGCTTTCTGAAAAAAAAGAATTTAAAACCTCCTTTTTTACTGAGAAAATGTTAGTGTCAATGCCAAATTATTCAGCATGCCGTATTATCTTCAAATGTCAGCTTGCACACAATGACTGACACTGAAGCACCCAGCTTCCCAAGAACAGGTTGATGCAATCGGTTCTTAGGAACATCCTACAGTCTCAACTATAGTTCTAAGAAGCTAAAAATGGTGCCAGTCTGGCTCCTGTGAAAACAACTAATAACAAGGCTTTGCTTTTAATTAATGGGGAAAGGAAAAAGTTTTCTGAGATTTCTGAGTTGTGTAGCAAAGAAAGAATAGAAGCACAAGGTGAGGAGAATATTACTCTTTCTTAACTCTTTGTTGCATAAAGCAAAAAGGATTACCTAGATTTTGCAGGTAACTGCTAATGAATAGGGTAAGTCAAGGTAATTTTCAGAATTCACGGGTTTTATGTTCTGTCATTAAAATAATAATAAAACCACATGACTTGCTTTCACAGACATTTTTTTCCATAATTTTGAAACTATGTTAAAATCCTCCATTTCCAGATGTATCTGTTTCATAGCTTTCCTAATGTAAAAATAAACCTTTCTTCTCATACGGGTATCAGTTTTTCCCGTAGAGAATCTTTGTATTTCTTCCTCTACCAGTTTCCTTTATTTATAATTAAGGCTTTCTACAACATACAGGATTTAAGATATAAAAGAAATATTAAAAGTCACTAATAGAAAAATGTTATCCATGTTTCCTCTGTTCTTTTTTTTCATAGATACTGTAAATTCCTTCAAAGACTAATGTACATGTAGGAAAAGTGCCTTAACTTCAGTGGGAACCATCATCAATGTAAAATTTAGCATGTGCAAAAAAACCAATAGTCATACTGTTGATATTGAAAAGGCATGAAAAATGCCTACGTACCATTGCATACTCCAGTAGAAGAATCAAAAATAAAACATTATATAAAATTATATAAGCCAAACAAATTGTAACTGTGTTGTTCCTTGAATACTGCAGTCATACTTAAAGTTTTGATTTTAAAAAATATTTTATGAAAATATACTTGATTCATCAGTATGCCCCAAGGCCTATGCATTTTTACGTGCTTGTGGCCTGTGCGAAGCAAGTGCTTAGATGATCAAGGTATCATTATATTAATATTAACCTATTGGTAACAATGAATTTTCTGCAGTGAACATCATCAATTTTCTGCAGTGAACAATCCGTGGCCTCTGATTACATTTTATGAAATATCAATTCTTTTGTTTTGATTTTGCACAATTTTGAACCTGAATCTTAAGTAATTGGTTGGAGAGAGGGAATTATGCATAAACTCTGGGTTTAAGCTTGTCTCTGAAGTCAATGACAGCTCAGGAAATACTGATCACAAAATTAACAATGACCTAAAGGAAAACTGGAGAAACAAACTCCCCACTGCTTGGAGGCAAAATTTCCACTTCAATTTGTCCATTTGAACGCGTGCACTGCAATGCTATGCAAGGCACAGACTACCTCCTCTTCAGAAGTTTTCTTTTACTGGCAATGACACCAAGAAAATAGTAATAAGGCACGAACAGCCAATGCAGACTTGGTTGTTACTTGGTTTCTGACTTGAGAAGCATCTGCAATTGCAAACAGGTACCTGTAGAGCGAGTTACTCTCTTATTGAATGCATAAATGTGAGACTTAATAGAAAATGATGATCACGTGCTAGGAAAGATAAAGCTCTCTTGCCTCGCAGATCTTGTCAAAGATTTGTTGAGCAATAAATATATCTTACATCCTTTTAATTTATTTTTCACTGTATATTATTTCTAGCTACTTTGGGATTCAGCTTATCATTTTCTCTCAACTCCATTTTGTTTCACTTCATCGCTTTTCCAAAAGGTTCCAATAAAATCTAACATTGAAAGATAAGAATCGCTCTGCTAAAATTAGTGAACTAAGTACCATATCCCATGAGTCACTGCAAGCAACTTCCAACCACCTATCTTTAAAAGACCAGATAATAATGCTGTGCTGTAAGTGCACGAGATCAAAGTACAAATACCCACTTGCCAAAACGCTACTTTTGAGTACTACACCTACTAGCAGACTCCTACGGTCTGTAACCACATTAGTCAAGTTATCTGCATTAAAATAACTGAGTATAAGGCAAGTTGGTTTCATGTTTATTTTTAACATCCTAACAAAGGAAAAGAAAATGAAGCATAGGAGAAATAAGAGGTAAACAGCAATATGCTTAACTCTTCTTTTTAAAAAATACTAGTTCTCAGACCATATGGATAAAAATGAATTAACACAACAAGACCTCTTCTTTGCATGTGAAAAACCCAGTTTCCTCAGAAAGGGTGAATGGGATGAGACTGGTATTTTTGTAGGCATGCTTGGCATCATTTTTAAGCCAGTAAGTGGATATCAGCCCTTCAGATTTCACTGTCTCTGGTGCTAAAATTGTTTGTTAAGAATTAGGTTTATATTGTACTGTGATTGAGGCCCTTCCATTTGAATGAATAATGTAGTTTAAACTCAAATTACATGTCTCTATAGTTTCATAGCAGAAACTTCTGCACTTTAGTGAAATAGAAAATAAAAGAGATTGGATGAAAATCAAAACCAGTCTGTCTATACACAAAACTCTCGAGAGCTACACTTTGGATTTATCTGTGCAGTACAGCTACAGGATCAGGCTCTGATGGGATATTACCAAAGCTGGCTGACCTAAAATTAGACGCCATGAGCTTTAACCTGGGTTCACGGACATGTCACCGTGTATCACCACTATGCCTGCTGTCGCCTGCCCACAAGGCTAACAGACCCTGCTCATCTCAGGAAGAAAAATATCAGAACAGGGACATAAAAAATATGAATGAAATCTTACTAATACATAAGGAAAAAAACAGCCTCTAGCACAGCTTATGATTCAAGTTAGTTTACCCTTTAATAAGTTGTGTATTTACAGAAATTGATTGCGGACATCTTACAATAAAAAGTATTGCAAACCAACTCTGTGCATTAGCATGATTTCAGACACTCGGTGAAACAGTGTAGTTGGAACAAGGAGCTTATTTACTCCTTTTGAAACAAAATTAATGGTAAAAATCCATTATGCAGCTATTTGTTTTACTCCTAAAAAAATTTTTTTTCATATAATTCAATACTCACAGCTTAGTTAAAAATAAATAAATACATAATAAGGCAGAGTTCAAGCTTGCTTAATTAACTTCATGGCAGACATTGGTTTAAACAGATGACAAAACTATTTTTAAAGACTAGAATTGAAAATACAGAAAAAAAATATCGGCTCAACCCAGCCCCGGTCAAGGGCTCCATCTCCACAGGGAGATGCACACAGAGAGGCTTCTGAAATCAGAGAGCTCCATGTGCCACAGGAGTTCACCTGTGCAGGCTAGAGGCCACAGTGTTTATTATACTGTACACAGCCACTCTGGTGTCTATCAGCCTACTTCCAGTCACTTCCACTACACCCAGGACTGAAGGGGTTTTTTGGAGAAATGTTATTTTTTCACCATTTAAAGAATTTTTGAGCTTTATTTCAAGAAAAAGTTTTCCACACTGGTTTTGCATTTTGTAGAGATGACAAGATGCTCTTTCACCACTACTGAATTTGCACCTTTATACTGCATTGAAAAGCACTGAAATCTCTTTTTAGAAATCTCAGAGTTAACTTCTTAAGAAATACCTGCAAAATGGAATCATTACCTCATCTTATAAACTACCTATTTTGCAGGCTATATTCTCTCAACTGGCAGATTAAATCTTAGAACAATAACCCAATTAGAAGTTAAATTACATTCAACTGATGAAAAATCATCCCAAAGATGACAAAAACAATCTTTGTTCACAAGCAACACTAACAGACTAAAATGTATGAGCTACGTAAAAGATAACACAGGTTGCACTGCCCAGCTACCATGCTCCAGCACCATGCTCCAAGCACTACCCAAGTACTATGGGAGTGTTCATCACATCCCGAGACTAAAATACCCCCCAAAAAGCAACATAAAAACCCCCTCTGCAGATAAAGAACATCATCTGACATTAGCTCCTAAACAATCAGTGCAAGAAGGGTGGCTAAAGGAAGTCCTATTACATGGAAGGAAAACCACCCCAATTAACAAAATCAGTGGTCAGGATTTGAAAGAAATTTATATATTCACTTGATAGACATGGGGAAACAAATCGCTCCAACAATTCTGACCTAACTCTTGCAAAAAACGCCAAAACTTTACTTCATAAAGTAAACTCTTATATGCATCTGGTCAGTAGTTTTAAACAACTCAGTGTTTTATGAACCAAGTTAATCACTGGTGTGACACACATATGCCCTGCACAGATTAATTTTGTTCATAGTGTTACCTAGCATTTGTAACAACCCGCATTACAGACAAAAGCCTTACTTTACTGACACTTATGCTGCTCTGGGACTAGCTAAAAAGCCATTTAAGAAGAAAATCAGAAGTTTACTGAAGACATCTTCATCATCACCCTGTCCTTCTTTCAGAACTTTTGTCCTGGTCAGATGCACTGTCTGAAGTCCTTAGACACTTCCAGAGCTAAATGCTCTGAGGTACTGTGGAAGGTAGTAACTATGAAAACTAGTTACAGGTATGTCAAAAATCTGTGATCTTTTAGCTGACTGAAGCAAACGACCCAGCAATCACACACTGCATGCAAAGCAATTACAGCCATGAAATTCTTCTTAATTCTTTAGTGTTCAATTTTTCATGAAAAGTTCAGAACTATTGCTCTGGTTCATAATACATAAGGACTAAGACAAACTACTAAGAATTTTAGTTCATGGTGAACTCAATTTTGGTTTTACATTTGTATTTAAAAATAATAGCTTTAACTGCTTGCTTAGGTTAAAAAAAAAATAAGTACACCGCTTTAACTGGTATGGAGGGCACTGCCCTGTTAAATTAGTGCTATAAAGCTCCTAACTGTGCAAGAAGAGCATCTCCTAGCACACCACCAAAGTTTTAAGATCCCCAGCCAACATCCACACACTCATGACTCCCCTTACATAGCTGACTTCATCACTAAGTAATATCCATCACACTATCCACCTCACGAGATGGAGTGCAAGAGTAATTTTTCTCACTTAGTCCTTTGGTGCTGAACCTGAAACCAAGTATCAGTTGCAGATGCCTCTTCTTAAGGGTACACACCACCATCCACAGCACAATCAACAAACATTCATCAACAAAGTAACTTTCATTCCCACTCAGTAAAACCAAACTCAGCACCAGAAAGATAAAGTGCTCTCTGTTTTACTACCTAGCCCATGAACCATTCCCTTCCCCATACAAATACATGATCAAAGCAGAGTTTGTTTAGGCATGGGAAAGCTGACATTAAACATAAATCCACGCTGGGAATTATTTTGCAGGTACTTTCACTTTTACACAAAACTGCAGTCAGCAAAAGGTCTGCTTCCCTAAAGACTTTCTCTAGTGTGCTCGGAATGGTTGATAACGAAATTTAAAAAAAAAATGTGGAGAGATGCCAGCTCCTTCATACTGAAGGATGAGGGACTAGAAAAACCCAAGGGACTGCAACCTGAACCACAAACTTGGCATTTCAACTCCCACTCTCCCCCCCGCTCCTGATACCTGTCTCAGTGACCACCCCTAAAGAATTAAACGATTTCCGACAAAGAATAGCAAAAGAAGTGCAAAAAAAAAAAAAAAAATCAGCATTATCTACAACAAGAAAGCATTTGCTACCTTTGGTCCTTTCCACTGCAGTAATATCTGCTCAAAACTACAACAAATAGATTTACTCCTACAATACAGACCGTGGCATTTGATTCCAGGGTGTTAAAATGCCAAATGATACACTTATAAAACGAACCAGCACAAAAGCTTTTCACCCTTTTCCTCTTAAGCCACCCCAGCTGTAGCCTTTTTAAAGTTCTGTTCGCCATGTTCACAGAACAGAAAAAACAAATTCCCAAACAATGTCTTGCTGTTTCCAGGATAAGCCCCAAAAGACATGCAAAGTTTCCAAAGTCCTTAACATCAGTATTTCACAGGGCAGCTGTCCTCTGAAACACACGGAAGGTCAGGAAAGCGCACGAAAGCTCCCCATCATCCTTACCAGAGGAACCCCCACACCTACACTCGCGTCCTTTCCCCGTGAAAGAAAGGAGTCAGATAGGCCTCTGAACAACCCCTGCAGTAGGCGAAGAAGGAAAACACCTCACAAAGTGAATGGAGGGTAGTTATTTGGAGACAAGGTTTCAGACACACACAAAAGCCCTCCAAGACCCCCAAAGCTAGCCCTTCAGTAGCTCATATTCTCCCGAAATTCTACTGCCGATCCTGGCGGGGCTCCGGGAGGGCCCTTTCTGGTCGGGGGGGAGCGACGGAGCTGTTCTCGGAGGGCGCCAAAGGGCGCGGGAAGGCCCGGGCCCGCAGGCGGCCGAGCTCCCCACACGCCCCTCGCCCGCAGCGGGGGTAGGCGGAGGAGGAAAACGGAGAAATCAGGCCCCTCCCCGCCCCGTGCCCTGCCCCAGAACAGATAGAGGCTAGAAAGAACCCCGGGCTGTGCCAGGGGACGAGAAAGCCCCGCTAGCAGGCGACCCCTCAAGCCAGGGCCCCCATCGTCCGCCTGCCCTGTCGGCAGAGCCGGGCGGTAAGGCCGTCCCCACCGCGAGGGTGGCGCAGCCCGCCCGCAGTCGCCCGGGGGGAGGAGGGCTGGGGCTCTAAGTTCACCCCTTCCCCCGCCCCTTCCTCTGCCCCACCGCGGGGAAGGGGAACCATGGCCCCTCTCTCGCCGCGGCCGGCCTGCGGTGAGGGGCCGCAGTCTCTCTTCTGTAGAGACTCGGTGCTGCCGAGCAGCTGCCATTACTTGGGCCACGATCCGTCCTCCAAGCAGATATCCGCCACCCCAGCGAGGAAATGCGGGAGCGGCGGGAGGGGGGTGTGCGAGAAAGGAAAGGGGTGTGGGGTGAGTGGGGAGCAAAGCGGTCGCCCCGCGTGTGGGAAAAAAAGTGGAACTGGCGGGGTGACGGGGCAGAGGCCGGGCTGCGCCACACCCCGCTCGGCCTCGCCTCTTACGCGAGTCCCCGGCTCCCCCGCTCCCTGCAGGCCCGTGCAGAGCGCTGGATGCAGCGATTCTGTTGTGCGCCCCTCTCCCCACCCCATCTCCTCCCGCCCCGACCCCGGGCGGACTGCAACTCGGCACAGGGGTGCGGGGGACACGCCGCCGCCGCCTCCCAGCCGAAATCCGACCGGGGAAGGTGTGGGGACAAAAATAATCGCCGTTAATAATCACACGCGCTCCGCCGCCGTCCCCTTCTCCTCCTTGATTTCCAAGCGGGCTGCCAGATAATCCTGCCCACTCCGAAAAATGAAATAATAATAATAATAAAAAAATCCTGCCTTCCACCTCCCCCCCACCTCAGCCCCACACATTTTATTATTAAGTATAATTGCTCCCCCCTCCCCATATGGCACCCTGCGGGGCAGGATTACCCCCTCCTCTGGTGCCCAGCCCTTCCCCTGTCCCCTCTCCCTCATCTCCTTGGAACAGTGTGTACATGATTTTGTAGTTTTTTTAAGGCGCCATGTTTATAATCCTCCATCATATTAAAAAAAAATCCACCCAGCATGAGACACGGCGTCTCTCGCACCCCAAAGCCAGGGAGGCAGACACAGAAATATCCACAAGGCTGTAAATTCAACCCCCCTCCCGCACACACACCCCTCCTCCCCATACTTAAAAGTCTCTCTCACCTTGTGCTGCTGGCGCTGCTTCTGCTGCTGCAGGGGGGGAGAAGTTAAGCCAGGGGAAACTTTTCAATCCCTTCCCCAGGCCGCTGCTGCCTCCTCCTTCCACATATTTTTCCTCTCAGAGTTTTATTGTGTCTGAATTTTCTCTCTCTCTCTCCTCTTCTGTCTGTCCACAGTTCAGGTTTCTGGGGTAAACAGGGTTTAGGATGGTGCTAGAGATATTTGGGAGAAGGAGAACTCTAGTGGTGTCTGCTGGAGTTGCTGTTTGTTTCTTTTATTATTTTTTTAAATAATACATTTGAAACGGATCTTTAACTATTTATTATATATGTATTTTATCATACTCTTAGGTCTGGACTGTATGTTATTGCAGAGGAAAAATGTGCTGCTTATCTGGCCCCGATAAACGCAAATTCTTCCTATCATGAAGTCCAACCTGGAGAAATTCCGGGTAAGGTTTTTGAAAGCAGATACTCACCTTGAGCAACAGAAACTAAAATGTACAAAATCAGAGGTTTGTCTCAGAGTTGGCTATATGTTGCGAGCTGTAGATACACACTCACACTGCAGGATTGGGAGATACATCATAATATGAAATATATAACTTTATAGGTGCCTACATATATGTAAGTAGCCAGCAAACATGTACATTTTATCCTGTTTTTATAAGGGCTGTGAGAGAAATATTATTAATAATAAATGTCTAGGCACATACATTCTAAAGTGAAACGCTTTCAGAATTATTTAATGAAAAGTAACATACTTCACAACTAATTCCTCTTGATGAGAAATCTGACATGCTTTATTAAAATACACTGTAATCTTAGTTCTATAAACATTTATGCATACAACTAATTTTAGTCATATGAGTAGTCATTAGTATTACTGAAATAGGTTTGGATTGCTACTGATGAAAAAGATGCATCCATCGTGCCCGGTCAGTCAAAGATTTAACAGAGTTTGCACACTGAACAGGGAAAGTTTCTCCAGTGTGTTTAGTAAATAAGATTTTTAGCAGTGTCTAAAACCACATTTTGTTTGAGACTGCTGCATCAGGACTTTACATCCTCTTTGAAAAAATAAAATACAAATATGCAAATAACGGTTAGTTGCACAGCAGTGATAAAGCTTTAATTCCATTATGTATTTAAATATGAAAGAACATTTTACATTATCTAAAATAAATAGATAGGAAAGAAAGTGCTGGTAATCTGCTTTCAAAGAGTGCTTGAGGGGTTGGGCAGATACCAAACAGTGGTACAATAATTTATTAACTGCATTATATTGCTTTTATTAATAAAAAGCAAATGAAATTTACAGGCAATTCTTTAAGTAAGAAGGGATTTACCATCATTTACCATAATTACAAAAAAGCTAGCTTATGTTAAGCATTTAGTTGTGATATTTGGCTCTGATTTCATTAAGGCATGTAATTTTCAAAAGAAGTTTGACAGAAATATATGCCAAGTTCCCATGGCTTGGCTATCTTAGGTTTCTTTGAAACCTCCTTTGTACAAATTGCATCCCAGCTATATTTATATAAGAAAAAGAAAATTTGGGTCCTTATCATTTCTACTGTTTCTACCATGCAGTCAAGCTAACAGCTCTGCTCAATTTGGCATGGTTAAGGCACACCGATTTTTGCATCCAGAGGCAAACAGAGAAGCATTGCTAGCACCATACATAACAACCCTCTTTAATTCTTCAGCCCCAGCACCCACGTACCCCATACAACTGGGTCGCTTGGGGAGACTTGCCATAACTCCAAAAGAAAGCTCCAACTCCAGTCTAAGGTTCTTTAGCAAAAAGATTTATTACCCTGCCGCAGTGCTTTCTCCTTACCTATGTAAATATTTACGTAAGGCAGAAGTTCAGCTATCTTCAGTATAAAAAGGTTTTAGCCCTTTATCTCTTCGGGACCCACAGAGAGCTGTCAAATAAATATATGGGCTGCAGTTCTGCCAATGCGGAAGCATGTGCAGGGTTGAAGCCTTATGGTTTGCCTACCTTACCTGGTTTTTACCTGGAGTCTACTGCTTGCCAACAATTTGCTGTACTTAACATATTTGTAAAGGCTACTCTGGACTGTCTCCAAATATTTGTTTCAGGATACAAATATTTGGTTTTGGAAAGAACAAGGTACCCTAAAGCAAACATGTAGGGAGTGTCTGCAACTGTAGCCACGTTGCCTTGTCTGAGCTGGTAGGCAGTGAGTTACATCAGGTGTAGAAAGACAGGGATATAGCTTTTATATGGGTGCTGGTGGGCCTTGTTTTGAAATATTTTGGTATTCTCGTTATGCAGGATGCACACTGAAGGATAAAAAGGATGCCTTTTTTCAGTCGTTTTGACTATTTTTATCTGTATCGGAAAGACTTTTGAGTGCTCATGAACGTAGGTTTGAAGCCCTGCTCGCCCGTCTTAGTTAGCCCCGACTCTTGCATTTACCTGCGTCTAGCTTGGTATCTAATCCAAGCCCTTTCGCGGATCCCCTTTGGCCTTTAACTTCCACACAGAACACGGGCTGGGAGAGAAGAACAGTTAACGCCGCAGGCGGGAGGGCTGAGCCCGGCAGACAATGGGAAGGAAATCCCACCCTCCCCCTGCGCTGGGCAGCGGCGGGTTTCCTCATAGGCAGCGGGAAGTGTTTGTTAAAACAAAAACCGGGCTTAGGAGCGTCTCCAGCCCCCTCTTCCCGGGGCGAGGGCTGGGGGCGGTGCGAGGCCGCGCCGGCATTTCCTCCCTCCCCGGCCTGGAAGGGCCCTGGGAAGGACGAGCGGGGAGCTGCGTGATTGGAACAGGACGGGCACGTCTCGGCCTGAAGTCGCTCGGTTGGGGAACGAGTTTGCTTGTAACAAACGTCTGTAGAGCTGCAACTGGCATCTCGGGGAATAATGGTGAAGGGTTGAGCCATCTGCTTGCCTATGTGGTTGTGGGGAAAGAAAATGCACCACTAATGCAATGTTAGAAAGAAACCATGATAAAGTTACTTCCTTCCGAGTAGAAAGTACTTACCATAGGAATACAGCAGGCTGCGTGTGTGCTATGTGCTTTTGCCAGTATCGCTGCACTGGTGTGTAAATAGTAGGTTTGTCGGTACAGTTTGCTTCCTTGGAAAGGGCTTGGAGGGCAGAAGAAGCAGGAGCACGGTTTTGCCAGCATAAGTGGCATCCAGACGAAGAATGTTACCTACTGCCGTCAATTAAAGGGGATATCAGTCAGGTTCATGGGAAAGAAATCCCTCACACGTTGGAGACACACAAACCATGACTTGGGAAATCCCTGAGCTGAAAGCTGTTGGAGGCTGGGACACAAATACCTGAGGTGCCTGGCAGTTACCATGTTTCCCAAGGCATGGGGACTACTATGTCCACTACGCTTCTTGTGTGTGAGAAGACTGACACAGCCTAGTAACATGCAGGCTGGTAAATATGCCTACATTTTCTTTTTAAATTACATTACTCCTCTCCTCCTTTTCAAAAGATCATTTTATTTTTAGTTCTAATACTGGACTATGCAAACCTGTGTGGGTATGACCTTTTATTGTTACCACGCTCCTTTACCATTCTCCTGATTCAGTAGTACAACCATCAAACACGCGGGTGAACGTGTGCAACATTGCTGGCGGGTGCTAGGCACCCGGCTCGGGACCGTAAAAACGTAGTTGAATGCTGCCTTTAGTAGAGTAGGGACTGTTGTGTCTTCTCCGTGGTGGGACTTGTGCTGGGCTAATGAATGGGCAGCCCAGTCTTCTTCTGCAAGTCTTTCTACCGTCCTCCTGGCTGAATCAAACTCACCCACTACGCGCTCAAGCCTTTTATCTGGCTTTGTAAAATAGCTGTCTCTTGCTGCTGGTGCCAACCCGCTGTACTGTGTGCTCCACTTCCAGCCGCACTGAAACAAAAATAATTTGAATGTGTTTCCTGAGAGGCAGGTCTGCTGTGTTGTGATCATAAAAGTATTAATGCAGTAAATTAGTGTAAAGTTTTCATCAGAACAAAGTTCAGCAAAACAGTTTTCTTTGCAGTAAAAATCTCAGCAATGCATTTAATGTAGGAAGCTGGAGGGAAGGGAACAAAGCCTTAATAACAACAGGTTCAGGAAATCCACTGAGCTGAAAATCGTTCAAGAATGGGGGAGTGTTAAGGAGAAGCTTATGGTGTTCCTTTTTCCCCCAGGCATTGAAAAGAAAATACCAGGCTCCAGAGAGGGACACAGAGCAGAGAACCCCAATAATGTCTGCGCTCTGTGAAACTGTCTAAGGAACGAGTATATGCCACCCAGAGGTGCTGTCCTTGCAGGCTTGGCAGGATGAGGATTGAAGTAGACAGCAGCCAGGATCCTTCCCCCCTTTTCACCTTTCTTCTTGCTACGTCCCTGACCATGCAGACTGGTCAACCGTTGCTGGGGAGCCACAGCGTTCAGAGGAACTTGAGGAATTCTGCAACTTGGTGGGGCTTGAGAAAGCAAGGGTGTAAATGAAAAGGTGGGATGAAAAATACAGGCAGAATTTCTAAAAACGTTCTGGGGTGTTTGTTGAAGACAGTAAATGGTGGGGACGTGGATCTTTGGTCTGACTCTCTATGGCCAGTGCTCACATGTGTGACTTCCTTGTGGGTATAATAGCTGGTAATAAAACCAGAAAAGCCTGCCAAGTATAGATGTAGATTAAGATACAAAATGCATTTTTTTTTGCACTGTGTTCTCTCTTTACATTTTCATGCACAACTGGGAATAGAGGTTTATCCTAAAAAGTTTACCTGTGAGTAAACTGACATATGTTCATGACATATGACATGACATGTGTTTACACCAGCATTATGCTTCATGAAAACTGTATGCATGATTCAGCACAGTCTGCCAAAGAAAACTTAGCTCCGTATTTTTTAACTAATTCAAAACAACGGAGTGAGTTTTTACCAGTTTCATACTTTGTGTCATCTGGTTACTGTATTTTCAGTATAAGAGCAAGTGCCACAACATGTAACATGAAAAAAAGTTTTAACATCCGCTTCCAAGTGTACATAAAATTTATCTCAGACAGGTTTGTCCAGTCTTTGTGTAATATCTAATGTAATTTAAATCTATGCAAAATAAATACACACTTACATTTGCTTTTAGACTGAAATAGGATCTATTGTTATTTTATGAGGATGTGGTGACTGGAGAGATATCATTTGCCAGAAAACCAGCTATGGCTATGAGGAAGTAAGTAGACCTTTTGTTATTAAAAAATTACAAAACTAGAGTTTTCTCGTAAGGAGACATGAATGTTATAATGCAGGGAAATTTTAATTACATTGTGCATTATATTAAATTCCGACATAGCCAATAATCACAAAAGAAAATATCCTATATTTAAAGTAAGTGGGATCTGTCATCCCAAGACAGTGGAAATATGTGGATAGAGAAGTATTACAGCATGCGTTAGGAACATGCAGAGACGTCTAAGTTCCTTTACACTGAGTCAATTGATGACAAGCTGGATTTGAACAGCTTTGGTCCAGCACTGCCTTTGAGCTAATTATTGCAGAAATACTCTGTCTCTACCCTGTGCTTCAAAGCTGGCATGTTAGCTCCAACATAGTGCTGGACCCAGGCTGGTTCCATGCATTCATGTGGCACTTCTCTGGCATTTACAAGCTTTTCCAGTAAACAGACTTCTGTCGTGTATAGAGCAGAGGCATCCAAATATTTCTGAAAGAGATAGTGTTTTATCAGTAGTATTTAACTGAAGCTAATAAGCCTTGTTGGACCTGAGTTGATCATATGCAGAGCTACCCAGCTGTGGCTCTGTACAGCATTTTCCCAAGCTCCGGTTTCCAGGAACAGTATTTTTCATTGCATTAGCTCCATAAGCGTCTCACACAGCTTATCATGCCAGTTGTGATGCTACGCAAAAGAGGCAAAATCGTTTCTGGAACAGAGCTGCTCTCAAATCTAACACACTGCTGGAGCTAAAGATCCCTACCAGACTAAAGCCTGCTTGCAGCTTTAATGTGTCCTGATGTCATCTGCAGCTTGAATAAGCCTCCTGGAGATATCACTGATGGGCTGTACAGGATCGGCATAATGAAGAGCAACATTTGTGTCAGTTTTGAACTGTTATGTCAAGGTGAAAGCTAGTGTAGGAACAAAAAAATCCACATCTGCCGTTCTGTGGTTCTGACCCTTTGTTTGAAAGCATCTTCTATTATCCAGAGTTAAAGACAATATGTTGGATAAGACAAATTAGTTTTGATACAGTATCACTGATTTAATTTTTATTGCATTCTGTAAGGAATCACCTGCTCAAAACCTATTGTAATATTCAAGTCTAATTGTCCTATCACTGACAACCTTCTTGCACTGACAGAATTGGAAGAGAATGCCGTGACAAGTTAACCAAAGTGGAACTTAAACACTGGAACTGTTTGAAATGAGTGTGGAGACAAACAGATTGTTGTTTGACCTTACATGTCATGTAGGTTACGTATCATGTGTAATTCACAAGTAATAGATATTATTTATATATTTGTCTATTTATCTTAGCTAATAGCTGTATTATGTTCAGCAGATGGCAATGCAATCACTTAAAAGATTTCTCATTTTAAAAAAAGAGTTTATTAACACCCTATTAACTTTAATAAGAAGAATGTGGTTTTTTGACGTATCTCCGAAATTTACCAGGCATAGCATTGCAAAGTCATGGTTAGCTGTAGGTAACTGAAATACAGTTATACCATTGAAATAATAACTTTGAATATGCCAAAGTGCTGGATTAAAAAAGTTCCACCAAATTTCATCAATCCTGAACACAAAAATAAAAAGAAACACATTTTTACTTAGTGAACTCTATGTGTGTGTCACTCAGGGTAATCTTGATAACACATTTTGTGTTTGATACCTGCACTTACTTACTTTTTCAGATTTGAGAAATAAATCCACATATTTTATTTCTAGTATTTGCATGTTTCATAACCTCTTCTTAGTGCTGGACTAGTGCTAATTTTGTTCACTTGTTAACATAAAATGAAAGATTTATAATCCCCATATTTCGGTTCTTACCCATAGGTCATGCTATTTTTCATCTCAGTTATTTATGTGAGCATTTTCTGTTTTAGATTACAAGTATATTGCATTCACTTTGGAAATTATGTTGCCTTTGAATGGTTTAGCACAGCACCAAGGTGCTGGGACAGACACGCAGACATGTTTTTCCTTCTTTCTCCCATAAGTCTCTAGATTCTCAGGAATCCTGCTCAAGTGACAATTAAATAAGAGTTTTGCACTTTTTTTTTTTTTTTTAAGAAAAACACTGCATATTGTTGGTGAGTATGCACATTCTTTCTGTAAAGACTGTGGCTCAAAAGAAGTTCCACATATTTAAGTTTCCTTGAACCATCTCAGCCATTTACTATTTCCCTCAGCAAACACAGACAGGTGAAGGGAACAGGATACAGCTACTAGTCCTGCAAGCACTCTTTCATATTTGCAGTGAAAGAACTGTGGCTAAAACTATGAAGTTTCATGCGAGTGAAATGCTCCTGTTTCCTTTATTTGTGCTCTGAAGTTTGTAATTATATACAAAATTGCAAACAGAGGAGCAGAGCCTGGGCAGAGCCTATGATGTCCCCAGAAGTCTGTGGAAAGACTCCTGTTGACTTCAGTAACCCTACAATCAAAACACAGGTAACTTCCTTTATTCTGGACAAAGCAGGATCTCCAAATCACTGGAACTCCAAATAATTTTTCTTCTGATTCCTTCCTGTCTCCATTCCATGGGATGTGGTTGCACAGGACTTAAAGCCATTTTATGCCTTAGCTTGATTCCTCAAAAAGATGCAGCAACACTAGTTTTGGACTAGCAGAAATATTCTGCGTTATGTAAGATCAGGCCAAGCAGCATGTGTTAGTACCATTTTAGAGTCTAAGCAATTTCTATGTGACTTCTTAAACAGAAATAAAGCATAGTGTTCCGAAGTCTATGGGTAAAGTAAGCAGAAAAAATGTGAACTAAAGGAAGAATGGTATTTGGAAAATGAATCAGCAGATCTGGTGTTATATAATCACACTATTCAAATATTTAAAACTTTTTTTCTAATGCTATTCAGGAAAGTTGCAAAATGGTGGATGTACACGTGGTAGAGAACAACACAGTTCTGCTGATAAAAACTCAGGAAGTTGCAAGACATTTCCAAAAAATTTCAAAGGGGATCCTGTAATAACCGTTAAACAGCAAAGCATTGTAATAATTAATTATTTGATTTGATTTGATTTGATTGATTGAATTGCCAAATGGATTCTCAATTTGACAAGGGGGCAGAGTTCCCCTCAGTCCTCATATTTAATGTGCTGCATTTTAGAATTAAATTCATCGTGCTTGATAATTTAAGAACAGAACAAATCCACTCACAGGAAAGCCTATGTTTGAATTCTTTTCCTGGACTAATTCGTGTCCATAAGAAAACTTTGCAGACAAAATGTATCAATTAGATCCCTGAAAAGGTGACAATTTACTTACCAAGTGGTGTTTGCTTCTTCATACTGAACTGTGAGCATATAAAGTGGTAGTGCACACTATACATACAAGGAATCAAAAAGGTAATATGTGTCTTCTGGAAATCAGGTTGTCAAAAATATTAGAAGTGAAAAAACCCAACTCCTCTTAAGACCAAGACAAAAAAGACTTTTTGCAAATGGCCAGAAGACTCAGACTGAACCATCTCAAAATATTTTATATACACATAGGGATACATGAAGAGACAAATTAACCCCTTCTGTCCAGTTGGAAGTACTGTCTAGTAAGTATGTATGTCATGTTCAAGCAAGGATGATAAGAGCAAAATCTTTCCTCCCCCAGGAATTTGGTGATTAGAACTTGAAGTGTCTTTGTGGTAGCAGTATGGCTGCTATGGACCTTAGTATATGTGAATTCTGGGGTCAAGTTTGTATCCTAAGTTTGTATCACCATTTATATTTTACTGGTTGGTAAGGCCACCTAGATGACAAGTGACTCTAGTGCTAGCAGAGAACTTCTCTTCCTTTTTCATCACAGTGAAAATATTCAAGCCCCCCAATGGTAAAAATGATGAAACATAACAAATGAGTACACACTATTTTAAAAGATGATAGCCACAGGGAAGGAATTATGATCTACAAAACCCTCACAGAATATCAATTGAATTCATAAATTGTACTATTTGCAAGCATTTTCATTCCGTCCTGTGAAGTCTCAGGCTCAGGGAATGTGGGGAGGTATGAGCTGTTTGTAAACAATTAACTTGCCATGAAGGAATGGTGGCAGTTTGAATGTCTTCATGGAAATGAAGTGTGAGAAGGAGAAACCTTCAGAGGATTGGAGTCTTGATTATTTTTGTCTTTTACAAAAGCTATACATAGTACAATACAAACAGACAAAATTGTGCGCTCCAGTTCCAGGTTAGTATTCCTGGGAATGCAGAGGTCAAACCTGAACTCATTATATGTGCCAGCGATGTAGTTGTGTTATTGTTATGGGAATACTTGATCAAATATGATACTGAAAAGTATAAAACAGACTTTAAAAATCGGGAAGCTCACAAGCTGCCAAAAGTGTTACAAACAGATGCTTCCAACCTTTCTCACAGGTGACCCCTTCTTTAACAAACAAACAAACAAAATCACTCTTCTTTCCAGAAAAATGAATACAGACTGGAGTTACAGGCTAGAGAATGCATGACATGACTCAGTAGTTTAGTAACTCTGAAAGGAGCTGGTGGGCATGCAGGATAACTAGTTGAACATGAACTTGTGTAGTTAATGGAAGGAGGATATTGTTGCAATGAGTAAGATAAAGTGGAATGGATTAGAGGAGGAGTAAGGAGTTGAAGACCAAATTAAAACCAAAAAACCTTTGCTGTATTTGAAGCAGCAGGTCTACAGGAAAGTTGTTATGCCATCAGCTTAAGGTTCAGATGGTGTATCTGGACACCATTGAGAATTTGTTGCAGCTGAGGCTGCAAAAAGAGCTAGTAAAGAATGAAATACCAGAATAAATGACCTCTGTAAAATTATTTAATGGCAGTTTGGGTTAGTATTTTGATCATAAGCAACAACACCATCTGATTAGTAAATGTGTCCGTGACTATTTTCTGTCCCTGATACCAGCCTACAAAACACGGCTTACATTCAGGTAGCTAAGTTCTGTTACCTCCGAATTATGCTGTTCTCATCTAAACAGCCTCTTGGGAATAGTGTCTGACATGTACTGCCCTTGAGTACTGCTGGGCTTTTTTTTTTTCCTTCAGAAACCGTGTTAACCATTTAACAAAACTGGCGGCCACGTGCCAGCGCCTGTGCTTGGACCTTAGCACTTGCTTAGTTGATCAATATAGACATTGCTTCTTTTTCATTTTCCCGTGATTTTCAAGTGTTTCGGAACTGGTAAACAGCTTTTTTAACTTGTCAACACATTTGAGTTAGCAAGCACGACAACATCTGAATAATTTATTTAAGCATACACATACAACTTAATTAAAACATTAGAAATGTTAAAAAGAAATGCATAAAAATAAGTTTTGTGACTCAGAAAAGTTAATAGAACCTTAAGCTCCTTATTTCTTATTTTTTAAAAGAACACTGTGAAAAATTTAAACTAAAAAAGTAGGGCCTGTAGTAATAGCAAAAGCTGTCACATATTAATTTTTGTCACTCTTGGATATTAAAAATGGCAAAATAGATTTGATTTAAATTTTCCTTAGAAAGGAAGGAGCAATGATGGATTTCATCCAACAAATTCCATCATTTTTAAATTGAGGCTTATGCTTGGTGTTCCTCCTGTGGTACTATGAAATAGGGAGGGGGTAGTGACACGCTGCTGCTGTTTGTCATCTGAGAACCACAGAACCCATCTGCACTCCAGAAGTCTATTGCTCAGTATGCCTGTGGTATACAGGAGCATAGGTGTGAATCTTTCAATTCAGCAGTAGAAGGCAGACCATACTGATTATTCCTGCTACACAGAGATATTACTGACCCTTTTCTATTCCACAGTTTATTTTTGCAAAATAATTCTTATTTTCAGGCAGTCTAAATATTCATTGTGCTGACATTTAGAAAGCGCAGCAAGTTGTTGGTATCACTGGAATTCAGGGAAGGGAGTATGGAAGAAACAGCATTTGATCCGCAACACCTTGTTCTGAACATATCAAGTAATAGTGTGTCCATCTCTCATTTATTAAGGCCATGAAGGTTGTAGTACTTAGGTATCTAAAAAGAGGTATGACAGTATAAATTTAATCACGTACGATTTTTTTGGCCATGAGCAAATGTCCAATCTTTAAACAAGGTCCACAGGCAAAGAGACACTGAGAAAATTCGAGTTACAATGCCATTTTAAAATATGTTCTGTTGCCTGCTGAGAACCATTTGTAAATGTTCAGAATTTTGAATGGTCTTTGTAAAATACAGTAACAGTCCCTGCAATGCCAAAATTTGTAAGTGTAACCCAGAGAGTCGTAAAAAAAAAAAAAAAAAAAAAAAATCATGAATGATTCCTTTTACTTTTATATTTCCATTGTAGCTGTACTGTTGGACTCAGGCCACGCTCTACATATCTGAATTCAGAGGGAGTTTAAAGCCCTTTAGAAGTTAAGAAAATGTAGCTTGAGCGAGGCTTTTAGAGTTGTTCCATTTCTTCTGCTTGCATTGAAACCTCGCAAAATTATCTCGTAGTTTTGGAGGTTGTTTTTCCAGGCATGCATACAAAAGAGAAGTAGGAGCCCAATTCTAATATTTTACAACAGTGAGTTAGCCAGGCAGATCAGGAAACTCCATGCTTGCTTTCTAGCAAACTCAATGAATCACTCTTGTTCTACTGTTTCAGACTGCGCTGAAGTTCTGAGTTGTAGATGAGCTGGGGCTGGCTCCTTACCTTGGGAAGTTTTTGTAGATGCTAAAACGAATGTGAGAAGAAATAAACCTCTCTGATATAGTAAGAGCCTAATCTGAATTCCAGTGAAACTGTGTGGAGAGAGTCCTCTGCCTTATGCAATGGGAAAGAAGTCACAAATCATATACAGCACTTACAGAGCCCATGCTGTACCAGACAGGAGAGCGATTCTTAAAGGAGAAAACAAGCGTATGCCCACATCCTTGGGGATAGTAGTATTAATTTTCTGTCTGTTATGGAGTAGTTTTGGTGACAGCCAAGGAAGAGAGAACAGGAAGGACTTGAGACTGTGCTCAGCCAAAGAGATCGGTAACTGCAGAGTGAACAGAGACACACCAGGGAGAAGGGAGGCCAGGAGAATAATGGGGTTTTTTTCATTGACCTTGTTGAATTCTTCTTTTTTCTCATTTAATCTCTTTTCCTAAGCACTCTTCATATTGCTCCCTTAACTTCAGTGACGGTGTGAGTCTTCCATCATAGAGAAGGTCTTACGTGGACTTCAAGGGAGGAAGGAAGACCGTGGAGGCACAAACCTTCATGTCTGAGAGGACATCGCTGAGGAAAGGATCAACATCATGTTGGTGTGGCCTTGATCAAATCTATAGTTTCAAAAATTAGAAACATTTGTCTGCAACTGGGTCAGTATTTTATTTTCTAAGTTTTTCTTTTTTTTTTTTTTAAACACTCAACCCTGTATATTTGTGCAAAATGTAAAAGAGATGCCTGGCAGGCAAACATGGAGTACACACTGCCACAGTAAACTGATGGTTGCTTTCAGACCATTGCTTTCTACTTCATTGCACATAAATATGATTATTCTAACCCCATTGCTTGAGTTTGATGGGAAGACAATCACAAGACTTTCATGCAAGAGCAGCTAAAAGCAAACTGAGGAGGAGCATCTTAGAGAAGCAGGGCAGATGGAGCTCGCTGCCATAGCCATAGGCCTTGAAGCTTGAGTTTTAGAAGTTGGTTATATTTGTTGCCACCCAGGGCATAGTCACCATTTTCTTTTTTAGCCACTATTTACCTTGGAAACACAAAGCTGAGAACAGTGAGATTTAATTTTGCCAGTTGGACATTCAAATGTTGAAGAAAGTTCTTGCTTATCTAGTTTTAAAACATCTTTGACCAATGGCAATACATCCATTTTGAAGTGGATCTTCTTTTAAATCTTCTTATCAAAAATAATTTTAAAAAGTATTCAAGAAACAAAGCAGAGAAAAAAAGATAAATTCTGTTTTGGGAATAGTGAAGCTTTTAGTAACAGTATTCAAGCAAAAACTATACTGTAATGAGAGATTGCAGGAGTGAAGCGGAACTTTATGAAGATATGAGAAAGAAGGCATACACAATTGCCGTTATGAAAGCCTTGTAATAACGAAGGACTTCAGACTTGGTACTTATCAGAGGCGGAAACAGCACATAAAATTTTAAATAGGCTGAGTCATTGCTGGATGTGTACTCCATCCAGTTTAGTACACACATCAAAATGTAAATGAGAAGGAAATCAAGTCTTGCTGTGGATACTAACACCTGTACATCGGGGTGTATGAGTTTGCCATCTGTGAGCATAACCATTCCACGCTGAAAAACCTTGCTGCACTGTATTTGCATGGGCACCTTGAAACACTACTAGTTTTTCCCACCGAGTTTCATTACAATTGTGGTTATAAAAATAAGGTATAAAAACCCATTCACTATGTGGCTTTAAGATCTATTTCTGCTATCTTGTGGGCATAGCTGTATATAATCTTTGCTCATCTTGTGTTCCTTCACAGCATTCGTGTCTGTTTGCTTTGGTGGCGCAGCGTGTTGCCAGCATTGCACCTCTCAAGAATTCAGAGCTTTTTTAGTAGGCAATTTGTACTTCTGCAGCCTGCTTCAAACAGGGTGAAATGCCAATTTTTTTCAAAGCCTAATGTTGCAGTGTAAGAATTTCTTTGCATTCAGTTATTTGGAGAAGAAATGGGGCAAATAGTGAGGGTTTATTTGATTTTTTTTTTTTAAATTCTTGTTCATTAATTATTTCAGGTTCCAGCATGCTAGTACATTTCAGAGTAGTGGGTTTTTTACTTTAAATAGTGATTTGGAAAATTTTAAAAAAGTAAGAGAGAGTACAAAAATGAATAAATGATCCACACACTGTGTTTCCCAGTCTGAGATAAACATCAGATCACAAACTCAGGCCCAAAGGGGATATGTCAGTTCTGCTCAGCCAGACATTTACAAATATGATTTATTTAAATTATGTGCTGTTCAATAAACATCTGAATCTTTATTTATACCTCTTGATTTGCCAAAATGTTTTGCTAGAAATCCAAGAGGATGAGGAAATATGATAAAAACTACTTTCACCATCTGTTAAAGGAGAAAACTTGGTATATTTTTTGAAGACACATGCATATTTTCTTCTGGAAAAAATATTGTGAAAGACTGCTTATGGCATGGTCAAAGGTCAAAAGGAACATATAAAATATTTTAACCTACTCTTTATAGGCAAGTAGCTAAAATAGTCATTATCATAATGTAACAGGGTTATAGAGAAGTAACAATGAATTTCAGTAATCTTCCACTACCTTTCCTTAGACAAGTGTTGCTGTTGGAAGACAGTCTTCCTGGCCTTTCATTTCTTTTCCATAGCAGTTTGTTATCACAACAGCAGGCGAGTCTGTGCATGAAAGGGAATGTCATTTCAGAACATTATGAGGGGGGAATAAAAGGAAGTAATTTTGTGTTAAGCAAATTATAAACAAGCAGGAACATGAAAGTTTTGCACACAATAGCAGGTAGAACTCCAAGAAACTTCTTGATTCCTATTCACAGTGTTCCCTGTAGATATTCTTGGCTTTTCTTTGGATTCAGTTCACTTTACTTCTGTGATAGCTAGGAGTTATATGTTATTTTAACTCTCAAAAGCCATGAAGGGATTAGATCCACAATGCGCTGGATTCTGCAAGGATATTTAGAAAAATGCTTTTCCTCCCTGAAGATCTTAGTCTGTTTTCTTTAGGGTCAGAGACAGAAAAGGAGGGGAGAAGAGATGGAATATGTGTATAGAAATACCAATTTAGTATGCAACTTCAGTTTGGGATTTTGTTTGTATTTTATTGGATTATGTATAAGCTATTATAATTTCATTATTTTGTTCTACTACGATTTCCTTCCTTCCTATGGTACCTTCTTTGGGTACTTCCTCTCCCCTTTTATCTTCCTTTAAAGAACTGAATCCCAACTTTTCATCCTTGTTTACTAAGGAAACACATGATCGCATTTTGTTTGTGTGAGAGAGAAGAGACAGAAAAAATGATTGTTAAAAATTTTGTGAAAATACATAGTAGGATGAATAGAGGAAAGTCTGCAGAACCCGTTATTAGGTGAACCAGATCCCCATTTCTACAAAAAGCTGCTAGAAGTGGCTCCGCTGTGGAAGTGGCAGAACCGCTTGTGTCTATTGATAAAATTCCTCTGTGCTGGCACTTTGTTTCAGCATGAAATGTGTATCTGTAGTTTTAACGATCAGTCGCACATCGATCTGGAGATGCAGTTCCTTACTCTGCACAAAGAACTGTGGCATCTAGAAATGCAGTGGGGCGATTGGGTACTTAATCTTTTAAAAAAAGTTCTCTGTGTTCTTTAAAATTCAGAACACTGTTTTCTTTAACAAACACTGTCCTTCAGCAAGAGATTAATCACAAATGAAGCATGAAGAATAGTATTTGATAAATATTACATGTTGAATATCACCAGGAGTGGTAGAATAACCAGCTGGTCACATGCAATCCAAGAAATTGCAACCGGCATATTGTCAGGACTATTTGTGATAGTTAATTATGATTGCCTGCAGGCATGTATTACACCTTTCCGTGTCACCTTCAACGTTCAATCTGTCCTGCCTGCAAACAATATGAATCCCTTTGTCCTGCAGAGATAAGAATCTGAGAAGTACCCCTTTGTGGGCACTGCGGTGAGCTTGGAAGTAATAATAGCTTCTGAGAAGGCTCATCTATCGCTACTATTTTGTTCCTGTTGACTATCTGGAATGCAAAAAACTACTGGAAGATAACAAGAGATTTTATAGGATAATTATAGATGAGATATGTAATGTCTGATTTGGCTTAGCTTAGAGGAATTGTAATTGATTTTCCAGTGAAGACATTTCAGTGTTACCCTTTGGAGAAGCTTGTGTTAATCACAAACTGTTAGGCACATCCGACATGAGGTTTTGGCATGAAGCAGTATGCTTTCAGCTACACCTGTGCAAGTCACTCGCAGGTAAGTACTTCTATAGAACCGAAAGCACAACAGAAAAACAAAGAAACTGGGTGTTGATGGAAACTGAGCACAGGCTTGACATCTTGCATCTCGAGGACGTACAATGCCTAGACAACCATACTGAGCAGCACCTTTGGCGTGGTCAGCGTATGAAATGCTTTCATTTCAAAAAATACCTGATAATGATCAATTTTTGTTTAGACTCTTAGCCATAGGATTAGCGACATGTACAATTGGTGTTCTGCGGGTAGGTTAGATGGCCTCCTCTCTCCAAAATGGTTTGAGAGAATGGTGCTTTGAGATTTTATTGTCTAAACTTGGGAATCCTCTGAACATTAAATCCCTTCGAAGGGTTGCAGAAGGGACATCTGAAAACTGGGAAATCTTAGTGTCCAGTTTTTAAAAATTGGGTTCTGAAATAATGAAGAGTTTGCTTGGTTTAAAAGCTGCTTTAGTTCCCATTTAAATCAATGATAAATATCTCACTGATTGAAATGGGAGCAGGAACAGATTCTCAATGTATTTTGCATTTGAGATTTGCAAGCTGTCTTGCTTGTGCAGCACTGTGAACTATGGTCTGCTTGAGTTATGCTCATAGGAGTTAATTTTTCAAATATAAGAAAATACACAATCCAAAGCTTTCTTTCCAGTCTTAGTCTGCATCTTCCTGGGGATTTTAATGTTGTGTCTTTTTAGTAAATTTGTATAAATTTGTAAGGAACTCAACATTAAAGAAAGTCAGAATCTAGATATAAATTTATATGTTGTCTAATATGAGACACATCTATGTATACCTAGAAAATGGAGATATTCCAGATTTGTTATTTATAATTGAAGTCCTATGAAGCAATTTTTCAGAGGAAACTCATTATTTCTTTGAAAAAAGGCTCAGCTAGCATGGATTTGCTATTGGTTATTAGGATTAAGAATAAAATTAAAATAGTGAATCCTCTTATAACAGGGCCAGATCCTGAGAAGGTATAAATCATAACGGCTCAATGTAAGTAAAGTAAGCTCTGACAATTTACATCAGTTTAGGATTTGACCTTCTCCCCAGAAAATTATTTCTCTGAAGATCATACTTCCTATATTTGTCTTACTTTGTGTCTGGCAGAGAATTAATTAACACATAATTGCTTTGGTGAACTCAGGATAAAACTTCTCTGTTCAAGAACTCTATTCATTTACTGATTAACTTGCTTCATGGCTGAGTTAGTTCTGCAGGGTCACGCTGTACTAATGACCAGAGCTCAGGAACATTGTCAAACCAATGAGGACAAGGTAGGCTTGGAAGTGTTCCAGATTGTGTTCAGTTAATCACTGAAATTTCAGCAGCTTTGGCGACAGAGTTGAAAAGTAAATTGAAGAGCAAGTACTTAAAGAATTAGATTAATATTCCAGACAGAGGTAGTGAGAGGGAAACTTTACTGGATAAGACTCAAAGAAAGATGAATTGAACAAAAATGTGAAAGAAGTAAAAAATGTTTTAAATGCCTGAAAATGTTGCTGATGATTTTTCAGAGGATTGTGATTATTTGTTCTTTGCTCTAATTTAATTTTATTCTTTTTCTTCTCTAACACTGCCTGATAGTGCAATCTTTATGTCAGTGTGACTACCTGCATACGTACAGACCACACATGCATAAAGGCTCATAAGATCTAGCTCAGATCGCTTTTAAAAAGTTTCCTTTTTTTTCTTGACAGTCCAGTTTTCTGCACAACACGCTACTATATGTAACCTAAAAAAATTGCTATGTTTGAGATCCAAAACTCGTTCTTGTTAAGGCCAATGAGAATTGCAAACGCTCAATATCTCTCAGAGAGGTCCCAGAGACAGGCACGGTCTCTGAACACGTGGTTTGAGATCCCATTAGCACTACTGAGATAATGGCATGTGCACTGGAAGGAAAATAGACTGCTCAAAGATTAGAGGAAACCATGTTTTTGTCATAATCAGCAGTTCAGTTATTGATTTTTTTTCAAAAAAAGCACTCAGCTGAAAACTTTCAACAGGAGCAGGGCCATGCCAGCTTCACAGAGGTTAAGGCAAAAGCTGGATTTCAGGAAACTGGGCAGAATCTTCCTAATTTTGTCTTAGATTTTCAGCTAATCTTTTTTAGGCTACTGAGCACTGTTGTATCAAGTGACTTAAACTTGAATTGTAGATACTAAACACATCACAAATATAATTTTGTAAAGAATTTTGGCTGCATTTTTTTCTGGGAAATAATTGATTTCAGCTTTACCTAATTGAATCAACTCAGATGTGATTAAACTCCATTGAAAACTAAAATCTATTTTTAATTTCCACATAAATTAGTAGATCAAGTTAAAACTGTACTTACGAGCTTATTTTGACCTGCCAGCTCATGTCAAAGTTGCAAGATGTCTGGACTTCAGAGCCACCTTGAGTTATCTAACTTGGCTTCATACCTTAGTATGAGAACTCAAGTTTTCTTCTTGTAAAGGTGAGACACTAGTACTTCAGTATCTCACTCTCTAGAATCTTGTCAGAATTTTCGTTTAATTTTGTGAGAGGTGAACCTAAATTCATTAAGTTTGCTTAGCTTTCAGAGCATTGGTCAAAAAGTGCCATAGAGAAAATAGATCAGGGTAGGTGTTGTTAATAAATTGAATGTCAGAGCTGGATGTCTGGTACTGTAATGACAATGCAATTACCATTTGGCTGTAGAAATTGTGAGGATAATTTTGATAATTTTTTAGATGAGGATCATCGTATTGCACCAGTTTTAGCTTAATTCCTATGGCAGATGAAGGATGTTTTCTTTTTTAAAGTAAAGTAAGTTTTCAGAAAAAAACCCCAAAAACTGTTTCTAGGGTTGAATTTTTTCAAGCATTTTAAAAAATTATTCAGTAAAGTCTAAACCTTTTATTTCTATAAATCCACTATGATGCATAGCTGGTCTCTCTTATTCTGGACATTATGCTAGAACATTTCTGTAGGAGTTTCTAAATACTTCTCTGAACCAGTGAATATGGTTGAAAACCCTGACAAATTCTAACAAGATTCCTAGCATACGCAAGATTATGATAGTAGATCAAGAGGAGATTGGACTATTTTTTCAATCATTTTCCTGCTTGAACCTCTTTCTCTCCAAAGAATGGGGGAAAGACTTCCTTACACCTTCCCCTCCCACCTACAGGAGACAGTTCTTCATTAAGAAATAGAAATCTTTGGTAGATTTTTCACCTGCTCTACTGAAGCCAGTATCACACCATGCAAATGCCTTTCTAAGTTAGCTGAGGTGCAGGCAGGTGTTGTAGATGGTGCAGTCATTGTCATCAGCCTTTGTAGATTACAGAATTAAGCTTTAGGGAAGGCTTTGGGAGGGTGGCTGTGCTGTATATCAGAATTAAACCAATTTAGATAATACAAGCCTTCAACAAACCCTGAGAAAATGGAATGTTATTACAATACAACATCAACTAAAAGGAAGCCTAAGAATTGTTCTTTAAATTGATACGTATTAATGCATTTTTACTGCCTTTTTATAATGGGGATGGCATTAATCTAACCAAAGATAAGTTTACATTTGAGCTAGTTACCCTAGTCAGTGGGAAGCAGTTACTTTTGTCAGTGTGATCTAGGTATAAATTGATCTTGTTCTCCAGGTAGATAGCTCAAGTAGATCAGGAGAACATCATCCCAAAGCGGGTATTAACACCCTATAAAAAGGCACCGGAGTGACTTGTTTAGTGCTAAATACCTACAATGTTGATGTCTGAAATGAGGTGAGATGAATACCATACATCAATGTTTTCTTCTTTAGAGGTATTCTCTCTTGAAAGTTTAGGACTAAATATGGGACAGTGTATTCCTTATTTTGCAGTCAAATGACATCAAGAGACCATGAATTTCTATATGCCTGGAAGAGTGGGAAGACACAAATCCTAAACCCTCTACAGCAGATACTAATTTTATGAAGAGTCACACAACTCAGTCACATGAGGGAAACGTTTGCATTGTCAGTAAAACTATAGATGACTGTACAATTATATCAATAAAATAGGCTGCAAATTTTAAACATAAATGTTGGCTTGCTCTTTTCTTTTCTTTTTGAACGATATATCAAACCCAAGCACAGAAGAAAACTGCTTAGAAAACAAACTTACGATTACTCATGCAAGTAAACAACAGTAATATGAAAAAGTTTACCATGGATATTGAAATTCATATTAGCAGAGATATGTAGATGCAGAAACAAATAGAAGGTTTTTTTGTTTCTTCCTTTAATTTTTTTTTTTTTCCTTGCAGATTTAGGTCTCAAAGATGTCTCAAATCATTAAACTATAGAGGAAACTATTTTCTATTTGGGGAATAGAAAGGGAGTAAGATCTCTGGATTAAGTTATCCAGACTGGCCTTCCAAATGGGACTGTGAACAAGTGATAGATGGTCAGCCCTCATCAGTCTGGGATTTACGTCAGCACCTATCACAAGGGTATTCGAGCACCACACTTCCCCATTGCTTCCCTCCCCAATTCTGTGTAGCAATCTGCACTCCCACCACTCGAGTTTGTGGGGCAGAGGCAGTACTCTTTCACATCGCTGTTTTTGTCACCATGTATCACCTCTAGGACTATTTGGCAATGGACAAAAGAAGTTCTTCAGAACTTTTGTCATTACTATTCTATTGACTCTAATTTTTGATATGAAGTGTCTCAAATCCCAGTATTGATGGTGTTCTGGTGAAAAGTTTGTGACAGGCTACTGGTACATGAACCTGATTGAGAAGCTGGTAGGGAGCCTTTCCCATGGCTTAGGTCACAGTAAGTGCGGTAGCCCCAGGTTAAACCAGCCAGTGCCAAGTTAAGGTTTTATTGTTTATTTTCAAAGCAGTCAGTTTAAGACTTATGCCCCAACTTCATGAAGGAGGAATTTTTCATATTTCAATCTATTAAATCCGCAAAGTGCCATCAGAACAACACAGAACATGAGACTAACATCTGAGAGCTGGAAATAAAGCATTGACAGCTAGAAAGGTCCAAATAAACTTCTGAGACATCAGTTGATCACAGTGGCCTGATCCTTTCTGAGATATGCTGCACTCTGAAAGACCCTCTCAGCAAATGATGGGCATTCAAAGTCTTCAAACTCGGCCAGTTTTCCTCCTCAAAATACGAAGCAAACAAAAACGTTAAATGACTTTTTTAATTGGCATGGCTTTTTCAAAATTTATCCATTGTTCTGAGTCCCTTGTACAAAATAGGATACAAACCATTGTGAAGACTCTGTGACTTTGTTATTGTCATTGAATTTGCTTGAAAAACTGTTCAAAATTACAGTGACGCCTGGGTTTCCAAAATTTCAGATGAATAAGCTAAAAATAATGAATTACCTGTATTGCATTAGTTTTCAGTAGCATGTTATTGGAAATTACTTATAAGTCCCATTATTATACGCTTATAATAATAATAAAATTATTATTATAGTTATAATTAAATAGCATTAATTTTACTAATAGTTATGCGTGCACAAATTTTACCTTTGCATGCCACAAGATGGTACTGTAAGAACATACTTTGCATTTGTTCACTGACTGCTCTCATTGCCACGAAATACTGCCAAATACACCGACATATCCTGCAGATCCCGGCAAACAGTCTCGGTGTGATCTACCGGAGGGGCTTACACTGGCAGCTGAGTGTTGAGGCTGGTCACAGACTCTTGTCTCCGAGGTCTCTCTGCAGACCCCTCTCCTTACGTGGTATTAGTGCTGGGGCAGGGCAGGTGTGCAGAGATCTGCTCCATCCTCAAAACACACCCTGCATGGGCACAAAGTCTCGCTGTTCATCCCGTAAGATTATGGGATACCATAATGAGTGTACATGGAGCCTTTATGAAATTCAGCATTCCCAGCTGCATAATAGGGAACCGGCCTGGCACATTGGTCCTCGTTTCTTGATCCCTGAGCTTTACGAAGCTCTCTGGAGGTAACAGTCTATTAACTACAGAGAATTGTCTTCATACCATGGTGGAGATGGCCATGACACAAGATGCCTGAGCCTGCTGATAATTCATAAAAGAGGCGGATGGAGCAGGCGGGGCAAGCAAAAAGTGCTGCGTGAAAGCCCCCACACTGCTCAGGGCTTTACTGGTGCGTATCTGCAGTCTCTGCTCTTTAGGGGCTGGTTTGAGAACCTCCTGCTACCTCAGACACCTTGTTAGAGGCTTCTAAAAGCAATGATAAGTGTCACCACGTGCTATTGCTCATCTACATTGTGGCGTTTCTAGCACCTTGTGTGTTGTCAGGACTGCTCTAATCACTTTGGGCTATATTCCCCATCTCGCCAGCCCTGAGTGTCTGCCTTGAGGAAATTACGCCTGGATCTCCTGTGCCCTGACAGGAACACGGGGAATACTAATGGAGCCAAGACGTTGTTGAAACACCTGACATAGCCTACAAGAAGAGGTATCAACCTAATACCTAGAGGTTTTGCTAGCCTTGGTGGCTGCCTGTGACCTATCCTGGGACTGGGTGGCCCAGAAGACAGGAGGATGGGTGCCCACGGAAGTCCTTAACGTGATGACAGCGAAGGTGCACAAAGGGGGTTGTGCAGAAAAGCAGGGGGCTGTGTAACCACCAGGATGTCCCATATAAACCCAATAAACTGCCACCCTGAGAACTCTGTCTTGTTTCTATGAA
Organism: Bucorvus abyssinicus; assembly: GCA_009769605.1. Lineage (NCBI taxonomy): Eukaryota > Metazoa > Chordata > Aves > Bucerotiformes > Bucorvidae > Bucorvus > Bucorvus abyssinicus. The sequence continues at coordinate 4,796,113 of CM020028.1, forward strand.
AATAGGGGAACGATTCCTTTCCCCATCCTCTCTGTAGCTTGCAGACAGTGCTGGGCCATCTGTTCTGTGAGGAGAGGATAGTAGGGAAGATCTACACATGCTCCACTGCCAGACCGAGACATGTCTTTGGTTTGGGAGCTCACGCAGAGCGGTGTTCACTGCGTACACCTGCCCTGCTTGTGACTGACAGAGGCCGAAGCTGTCGCACAGTCCACTCAGCTGCCACTAAACAGCACACGGGACTCTGGTGTGTGAAGAGACTCCTTTCCTTTGCATGTGTGTTGCTGTGGACGGGGCCATGCTGAATGGGTCAGGCTGATTCTGCAAACCAGAATCCAAACCTCAGGATACCATACCTTTTTGTGGGGGGGTGATTTGTCTGTCTGCCTCACACTGCCCTTTGAGCACAGGCTGAATACTTACTCTTCTTTCCCTATGAGTCCTCAGCCAAATATAGGCAGAGCAAGGCAATCACTTGAGCTGGGGGGAGGAGGATAGTGGTCTGTCTGAGCATTTCTGCCGTGTTACTGGGGAGCAATGATGACATCCTGAAAGAATCCTGAAAGAACCCTCCACTAGATCTGAAATTTTTGAAGGTCAGGGAGGTTGGAGGCTCCTGAGCCAATGCCCCTGAAGTGCCAGCTTTGCCGCAATGGGAGCCCGCGGAGTGATATGGCGTGAGGTACACCTGTGTCTCAGGATACACCACAGCATGGTTTGGCATCCCTGGCCTTCAAAAAGGCTGCTTTTTATTGAATTTTGGGTGGAATTCAAATGACTTGGTGCCACACCTATGTTTGATAGTGCTAAGCTGCTGTGCCATCCTTTGGCAGGTGCTGGGCTCCTGTGTCCCAGGGCACAGCCTTCTCATCCAGGGGATGGAGGATTTTCTCACAGGCACTGTGAGAGACCCAGCCTTGGAGGATGACTCTCTCTGCTCCTTTTGATAACAGTGATGGTGGATTTCTCTGGCTCAAATATCTGTAGACCTGCTCTGCAACTCACTGGAGCAACTGTACCTCAGGAGCAGTAGGACCTTTGTGGCAGTGTCAGAGGTATGTGGTGGCTATGGGTGAATATGCTCTCTCAGGACCAGAGAGCAGATGAGTTTGTCACCAATACACAGGTTTCCTTTCAAGGAAAGCTCAATATCCAGTTGCCTGAGTGGAGCCTTGTGGAGCCTTGTCCCTGGCTGCATGCCATGTGCCCATCGAAGCTCCCCTCCTCAACTGGACGGAGGAGAGAAGATGTCGAGATCAAGGTCAAGATCAGGACAGGGAGAGATCATTCACCAATTACTGTCACAGGCAAAACAGACTTGACTTGGGAAAAATTAATGTAGTTTATTACCAATCAAATCAGAGTAGGATAATGAGAAAATAAAAAATAAATCTTAAACCACATACCCCTCTCCTTCCCTTCTTCCTGGGCTCAACTTTACTGCTTGGCCAGTGGTGAGTCTGTCTTAGTGCCGGCTGACATTGGATGTATTGGACACAGGGGAAGCTCCTGGCAGCTTCTTACAGAAGCCACCATGTAGCATCCCCTGCTACCAAAACTTTGCCATGCAAACCCCATACAAGCCTGCTGATGAACTAGGAAATAAGTCATACAGTAGTATTGTCAATGAGGCAGAGCCCAGAGAAAGAAGCGTGGTGAGTCAAACTGGCAGCATTGATCCACCATAACACTGAATGTACTCATGTGAGCAATTGTCTCTTGTCAGCAAGGACATTCTGTTTGTTTAATTTCCCACTCTTCCCTTCACTAATCAAACCATTAATAATCCAGAATTTTATCTTCTACAGATTTATAAGATACTTTCATAATATCTGTTTGACAGATATATTTTTATATATTTTTCTACATATATATATATTTAATTTTGTTTTTAAAGTGAGCTTGTGCTTTTGTAATGGAAAGAATGAATAATTTGTGCTGTGTCTTGTATGTGCAATGTTTTGTTGCGGGTCCATGTGCAGTGGAATAAGGGCCTATTTCCTCCTATTCCCATGATATTTTTAGGCATTAAATCCCAGTTTGCCCAGGGACATTGGCCCAGTGGTCCCTGGGCCACTGTAATCTGTCAGATAAATGGTTTCAACGTTGTTTAGCAGCAGCTTTGCCTGTCCCAGGTAGGAGTGTCTTTATACACACCCTGTGCCAGAGCTTCTGGCAGTGAGAACTGGCCAGGACCCACCCCAAATAAGCATTTGCTTGCAGACATTTCTTTTGGAGACGACAGTTTTTTAGCACAGGTGGAGAGCGCCCCGTGGTTCTTCATATATGTGACCAGGCATCTTCAGTTTAACTGGGATAGACATAGCACTAGTGACCAGTGATTTTAGACTCTCACCTCGACTGAATACCTTTGTTTGACTTTGAAGCAATATTCATTTGCTGAATCCCATGGACGTAACTTAATGATCTCATTTCTCACATGTTATCATACATTAGATGAACATGCACTTTGCACAACTTAATGTTTTTTAAGCACTGGCGACACATTTTAGAGAATAACCAAGGTGGTGAGTTACAGGACAGAACTACAGAAAATTCCAGGTTGGAAGAGACCTCTGGAGATCATCTGATCCAATGTCCAGCCAAAAGCCAGGCCTTAAATTAGGTTTTCCAGAGCACTGTCTAGCCAAGGAGTATTTCCAGGTGAGGAGATTCCTCCACTTCTCTGGGCTGCCTATTCCGGTCTTTAATTCTTTTCAGGATGATGTTTTTGTTTTTTTTTTCCTTAAATCCACATGAAATTTCCCCTGGAAGAACTTGTACCTGTTTTCCCTTGTGCCGCTACTGCGCATCCTAGAGAAGAGAGTACCTCCAGCTTCTCTGTGACTTCCTCTAAGGTGTTGGAAGACAGCAGCAAAGTACTAGCCTGATTTCTGACAGAAGAGGTTGCCCACAACCTTGCAGAGATATCCATGTGATTGTGGGCACCCTCTGTTAACTCTCTATAGTGATCACAATAAATGTTCTGTGCTTCACAAAGGTATCGTGAGTCTATTTCATTTTGTTAAGATTCGGGTAAGAGGATGCTAGGAATGCCTGTAAATGATGGGGCCTTAGCCCATGCCTTTTGCTGAGAACTGAATCTCAATCAAAATCTGCGTCTTTTTAAGTCCAAGTGTGTACCACAATTTTAAAAGCGGTTGGCATTTGAATCACTCCTCTCTCTGAGGTCTGATATCCTAACGTGAGCTGTAAACAGTGTGCAATGTTGTCATTGTGAGCGCTGGACTATCATTTGATCGCATTCCTTATCCTGTCAATGTTGGCTCTGCTTGTTCTGACTGTTTCCAATGTATCACGGGTCAGTAGTTAATCAGCTCCTCTCTGTTCACCTTTTTCCCCCGTGTCTCCCTGTATTCTGTGGGAAATTGCTGTCACTAAACTAGTTATACTGATTGATTAGCTGAGTTGAATTTTTCATACAACTCTTTTCAAATGAAGAATCGTGTAAAAGCACTTAAATAACATAACAAATCTTAAGTGTAGAAATAATAAGTGAGACTATCAGCTGGTCAGAGGGACTCAACATTTCTTTCATAGTTCTCTTTTTTTCCTCTTGCTGGAGCTGGGGTAATAAGGAGAAAGCATTTGTAGCCTTCTTATAATCTAGGAGCTCTCCAACAGAGGCAGGAGTGATTCTGTCAGATTTTCCAAGGAGCTTTATTGTGGCCATTTATCAGATCTTTGACTCAAGTGTAAAAATGTAAAAAACTAAGTAACCCAAACAGAAAGTGAAAATAACAGAAGAAAACAAACCAACCAAACAAAAAAGACAGTGTGCCTGGCATTAACTTAATTTCCACACACTTTTTGAAAGATGGATGGTAAAGTGAAGGAGTTTTGTTTCAGGGAGAAACAAGTAGCAAACTGTAATTGGGAATGTAAAACACCTACACTGTTCCGGAGTGCTCTGTTTTTTAGAATTTTTAGAGCCTTGAGGCAAAATATCCAACTAACCCCAAACTTTGAGCAAGCATTTCTACGACGCAGGTGAAGTTATTTCTTCAGTTTAATGCCTACAGGTATCCACAGTACATGTAAAGAAACGTTATTATAACCTCAAAGCCAAATCAACATTAAGAACACAACAGGGGTCCTGAGTGTCAGGCTGCCTGTATGAAGGGAGAACTTGCTGGTTTGTTTCATAAAAAATATTTTCATAAAATAAAAATATGGTTGACTTTTTATTCAGCAGCTCTTTGCAGCACAAATCTTGGCTATGGAGAGCGCTTGGTGAAAGCCCGAGAATAAGCACGAAGACCACACTGCAAGTGCCCACGATGTACATTGCCACTGAATTTCATGTGCAAATCTGATAAGGCATTTTCGTTGTTAAGTGTGAGTACACAACCACTGTCTCACTGACGAAGTCTTCACACAGCAAACCATCATGTTTAGTGACTTGTCATTTTTCTAGGACTCAGAGATGCTCAAGAGGGCAAGTGGGGGTGTACTTTTGGGAGAAGCAAAAGGTAAGGACACCCCTCAAGTTTTCACACAGCTCTCAAAACATTGTGTTTTCCTTTCTGGAAACTGTCTTCTTCTGCTGAGTAAACTCTGTAACTGTGTTTGGGAAAGGAGAGTAATGCTTAGTGTCACTTAGTTCGCAAGGAGCAAAATCTAAGACTCAAACTGGTTTTGTTGTTGTTACTACATATTCACAGAAAGTTCAGGAAGTGCAGTGAGTTACAATCCGATATAGTTTCACTGGTGAAAATAGAGCGCACCTTTGCTTGAACTAAGTGCTTGCAAGCAGGTATCTGAACTTTCTGAAGCCTGGAGATTTAAGCTGTAGCCATGTTAACATGAGCAGAGCCTGGACCAGTACAAGCTCTAACCAGTAGCTGGTTAAATACTTTCTCTTTTACAGATACCCCCTTCAGCTGTTAGGCTTGAAATTCTGGCCTTGCTAAAATCAATGACAAAACTCCTGTTAACATCAGCAGGGCTATAATGTTGTCCAAAGAATCTTTTTCAAAGCAGTAAAACCTTTCACAGTTCAGGAAACTTTTAAAATGTGGCAGTTTTTCCTATACTTGGGGGCAGATTTCTTGCAAGAAAAATGCTTGTAAGGTTCATGTTAGTGAAAAGTGCAGCGGGAGTTCTCAGTGCGCAGCAGCGACATTCATCACAGTCAGACACCCTCTTTGAATTCATATAGTCCCAACATATTAATGAGAGTTTTAATCTCAAAAGACAAATCTGGCCCACAATTGAATTCACGGAGTGTTGCATTCCTCATGCATGAGCATATGAAAACCTTGTAAGCTCTCAGCTGCACTGTCCTCCTTACACTGACACTGTGCCAAACACAATTTTGTGCTTTGTGCCTTCAGAATAGATTGATAAGTATTTCGGTCCTGTATGTGCAGGCAAGAAGTACCAGATTTTTTTTAGAAAGGAAAAGTGACAAGAAGAGATAATAACTGTTGTAAAGATTTCTACCAATGTTCAACTCACAGCAGAAAAAACTTGTAGTTTTGAGACACAGTCCTTGTTTTGTCTTGATGCCTGGCATGACAAATCCTCTGTGTTCTGTAAAATGTTTTGCTGTCATTGGCTTCTATGTAAACCTGAGGTTGCTTGATAGAGACACTGCACTACGATATCCACCATAGGGATGTATGAATACTGATGGAATTAGTGAATGTTTGAAAATGTAAAATAACCTTATTGAAATGGTTATGAATACTGTAATTTTTTCCCCACTGTATATAAAGCCATTCTGGAGAACTGTGAAGTTAATGGAACTCTCATATCACAGTTATTTTTCTAAATGAATACAAAAAATGTTTAAGAGTTCAACAATCCATCTCTAAAAGAAACACTTAGCTAGTATTTCATTTAATTTGGATAGAGCAACTAGACAAGTTTGCACTTCCTTCACATAAAACAAATAACGGCAACTTGGCCAGTAATCCTTTTATAAATATTCTGCTAAAATATCTTAGAAATGTGCTTTGTCATAGAATCATAAATGGTTTGAGTTGGAAGGGACCTTAAATATCATCTACTTCCAACCACCCTGCCGTGGGCAGAGAGCCCTTCCATTACACCAGGTTGCTCAAAGGCCCATCCAGCCTGGCCTTGAACAATTTCAGGGTCGGAGCATCCACAACATGTCTGCGCAACCTGTTCCAGTGCCTCGCCTCCTTCACAGTGAATAACTTCTTCATATATCGAATCTAAATCTACCCTCTTTCAGTTTAAAGGCATTATCCCTTGTCCTACCACTACATGCCCTTGTAAAAAGTCCCTTTCCACCTTTCCTGTAAGCTCCCTTGAGGTTCTGGAAGGCTGCAGGAAGGTCTCTCCAGAGCCTTCTCTTCTCCATGTTGAACAACCCCAACTCTCTCAGCCTGTCCTCATAGAAGAGTTGCTCCAGCGCTCTGATGATCTTCATGGCCCTTCTCTGGACTCACTCCAACAGGTCCATGTCCTTCTTATGTTGGGGGCCCCAGAGCTGAACACAATACTCCAGGTGGGATCTCACCAGAGTGGAGTAGAGGGGCAGAATCACCTCCCTCGGCCTGCTGGCCACGCTTCTTTTGATGCAGCCCATCAGGTTGGCTTTCTGGGCTGCAAGCACATATTACTGCGTCTTGTTGAGCTTCTCGTCAATGAACACCCCCAAGTCCTTCTTCACAGGGCTGCTCTTAATCCATTCCTCAGCCAGCCTGTATTTGTGCTTGGGATCACCCTGACCCATGTGCAGGACCTTGCATTTGGCCTTATCGGACATCATGAGGCTCACACCGGCCCACCTCTCAAGCCTGTCGAGGTCCCTCTGGATTGCAGCCCTTCCCTCCAGCATTTCAACTGCACCACACGGCTTGGTGCCATCGGCAAACTTGCTGAGGGTGCACTCAATCCATGTTGCCAACAAAGATGTCAAACAGCGCCAATCCCAATACTGACCCCTGAGGAGTGCCACTTGTCACTGGTCTCCACTTGGACATCAAGTGGATAACTGCAACTCTTTAAGCGTGACCATCCAGCCTATTCCTTATGTATCAAGTGGTCCATGTCCATCTGTCAAATCCATGTCTCTCCAATTTAGAGACAAGGTTGTTGTGTGGTACAGTGATGAATATTTTGTACAAGGCCAGGTATATGATGTCAGTAGCTCTTCCCTGATCCACCAATGCTGTAACCCCACTGGAGAAGGCCACCAAATTTGTCAGGCATGATTTGTCCTTAGTGAAGCCATGCTGGCTGTCACAAATCACCTCCTTATTTTCCACATGCCCTAGCATAGTTTCCAGGAGGATCTGCTCCATGATCTTGCTGGGCACAGAGGTGAGTCTGACTGGCCTGTAGTTCCCCAGGTCTTCCTTTTTTCCCTTTTTAAAAATGGGGGTTTTGGTTTCCCTTTTCCAGTCAGCAGGAACTTCACCAGACTGCCATGACTTCTCAGATATGATGGATGGTGGATGATTTCTGGAACTGTAATATTCTGGTGGTAATAAGCTTGCACCTTGGAAGGAGCTGACAGTTTGTCGACTCAGACGATTGTGACTGCCACTTTTTTCAGGAGCCAAAATTCTTTCTTATAATAATACAGCAGGACAACTCATAAGATCTTATTTGTGTTTCAGACAGTTGTTGCTTGGGTGATTTATTCCAACTGTTTCAGAATTCAGAATACAATGACCTGTGTGACAAAGAGCTGATGCAGGTTTAAACGTGGCCTTGGTAGTATGAGCTCATTAGCTCACATCTTCAGGTTTTTGTTTTGTTGGCAGAGGTTTGATTAAGTTTCTTTTCTCTTTGATTCCTTCATGATTCCTTAATTTCTGGCTTGGACCAGTGCAAAAAAACACAATTTGACAGAGTACATAGCAACAGCTATTTTTGTAGCATTCCTGCCCTGAGTGCCCTTATTATCAAGACATTTCATGAGAAAAAAGTGGTTCTAATAATTCTGGGCATTTCCCACCCATACTGCATCTTCAGAAGACAATTGCTGTCTTTTTCAAACTGTCTTGCTGGCAGAATAAGGCATGCTCCTGCAGCGGTGTCTCCTGTCCCACTTTGCTCCCTGCTGTGCATCATTTACTTTACTAAAAATCTCATGTATTTGCTGTCTCAAAATACTTTGCCTTCTGCTGTTGCTGCAAACTCTGGTGTCTGCTTCTTATTGCAGGCTTCTCTGACAAGCACTCTGCTGTACCCTATGTTCCCCTTCCATGGTCTTGTCAACCCATGAAGAATATAACTGGGAAACTTGTTTGTTTGTTTACTATTTTGAAATATGTAATAAGAAAGAAAAAGAGCGTGAAAGCAAAGGTATGGTATTCATTAACCCTATATATATAAATGCATCCACTAGTGATGGTACTGAGGAGTGTTTCTCAGTTCATTGCTCACTGCCAGGCAATTCAGAGAGACTCTCATGCTCACATTGTCACACTACTTTAGTGTATTAGACTCTAGACAATCAATTATATGTATTTTTAAGAATTATTATACCTACACCTATATTTACGTATAATCTGGAAAGACAAAAAGCCTTATAAACAAACCAGTGGGAGCAATATACAGAAAATAATACGTTCCAATCCCTCATTTATTCCCTCCTGGTTCTCAGTGAATCCTGTGACTTGTGTTGATGAAGACCAAAAGGGCTGCTCATGCTGCACAAGAAGGAAACAGCTTTCTTCTGAGCCTTCAGCGGGTACATGCATATGTCTTGAATTATTGTTCTGAAATACATGGGGCATGAAAAAGAGCCTGGTTTTTTTCCAGAGCCTGGGATCTAGTAGGACCTCTTGGGATGAAGATTCTAAATTTGTAAGCAAAACATTCACTGTTTCCCATCACAGCAGCAACCAGAGTTTACAAGCTGAAGAGCACAGCGCTGCCCGCTTCTCCAGGGTGGGAATGGGGAACTTTAAACACACTGACAACAAATGAATCATTCAGTCTGCATTTGAAAAACCCGCTCCTCGGCTCAGCCTCACTGTACATGATAAAATTTTATTCCTTATTCTTCTTTAATGAATTCCTAAAAAAAAGTTACTTGAGTCGTAGATGTTTATTTTGTCTTGTTAAACAAGCAATATACAGGCAAATGAAAAGATTATGTAAATGGGATGCAAGTTAAAAACCAGCAGTACATCTGCACTACCTGAAAAACAGGGACTTTGAGATCTGGATATAAATGTTGTGTCTGGGGCTCATCTTTCAGATAAATAGGGCACTTAGCAGCAGTGTTCATTTTATGAAATTATTATTAGTGTACATGTATAGCAGTTTTAGGGTGCTGAATTATTCAGTTAATACCCAGCTAGCAAACGTGAATATGAGAGTTATGTAATAGAAAATCTTAGTTACTTTAAATGTAAAATCCATTTAAAAAATGCCTCATAAAGCTATTTTCAGATTCAGAACTGCTGTATTATTGTATCCCTCCAACAAAATGTACACGAATCCTGGTACTTGAAATAAAATCAAACAACCAGAGCCTCAGAGACTGTTGTGACATGTGCGAAGGATGTATATTATGCTCTGGCATGCTAATACTTTAACACTGTCTCCATAGTATTGTTGCCAAATTTGTTCTAAGGCAGAATATCTATGGATAGAAACAGAAATACTATAACAAGAGACAGAAATACTGGTGCCTAGAAGATGAAATAAAACACCTTTTTTTCTTAAAAATGCGAAATTGAAGATTCAGTATCTGTTTAAAGGAATCAAAGAGCACACAGGACATAGGCAGATGGCAAGATACCACTTCCCCAGTAAGGAAACCTTATGGTTAGGTATGGTTGTGAGTAGAGCTTGTGAGAGACAAAGCTGAAGTAATAGACTCCTTTGCAAAAACATTTTGAGTTTCTGAAAACTGCAACCTGGATAGAGAGAATTTCATTACAGATAAAGGAAAAAAGAAAAACCAGCTTGAAGACTTATATCCTGGCACAAGGACTCGTGTTTTGGCCATCCAGTATTCCTGGCCCATCTTGTTCATCCCATTTGCAGGATCTACGCTTTTGTGCAGGTCGTTGCTCTTTCTGATACAGATAGACTCGGAAAAGAAGGTGCAGAGGAACCTTTTTTGAGTTCAAGGTGGTTACTATGTTTTGGCTGATTTGCCGTGCTGCATTGCTGCATTAGGTTCTCAGATGGGTTATATTCATACTACTAAAAGATTTGATGGAATCAGTTGAATTATTACTGAGATGGATGTTTAGTGTGAATAATGTGATTAATCTTTTGCTCCAGCATATGACAGAATTCTTTTCTCTGCTTCTGCATAAGACCGCCCATCTAGTGCGTGATACTTCACTCATTTGCAGAATGTATGCAGAAAAATTTTTCTGGTTTTGGCAAGTGTGGCAATACTTCGTTCACCTCTGTGTAACTGAGTCATATTGTCCCCTTGCTCAAATACCTAGGCAATTTTGAAAAGGAAATTCTGAAGCTTTGTAAAGTTTTAATCCTGTCATTAAACCACACTTCAGGGTCATTGGTCCCTGCTAGTATGGTATAAAAGAATGTAATGTCCTCAGCATTGTTAATCCCCTTCAGCTCCTCAGCTGCCTGTCAGAAAAGCAGCCTGTATTTCCTAAGCCTTTCTAACATGTCGTCTTTTTTGACAGTTACAGTTACTGCAATATCTATCCCTATAAGTATAAATGAATGAATTACTTCCAGGAACCCAAAAAAAGTATTTTTCATTTTAATGAATTCCAAAATGTCTAGGAAGATAAAATTCTGTTAAAAGCATGAGTGAGCCTTTAAAGTTGAACCAGGGCTCATAGTCTTTCTAGGGCAGTCTGTACTCCCATGGTTTATGATAACACTGTGTTGAAGTTGCATCTCTGAGCCAAACCCTTGCCTGTCTGCTGAATTTTGGAAAGATTAGTCTGACAGAGAAGTCCCTGGAAAGGGGACTTTGAATGTCTGGGTATGAAATGGTGGTAGTGATAACCGCTGTAGGAATCCTACTCATGGCTCAAGCAGTGCATAAAACCGAAACAAAGATGCAGTTGTTGCCTTACAGCACTGAAAATGCAAAATATTAGAGAAGAGGCAAAAGGCTGATTCAGAGCTAAATACTAAATGGAATTACCCTTAGGAAAAGGTTACTGTCTTGTACTGTGGGCTTCATCTACACAGACATTGCTAGTCTGAACTACTTTACAATCACCCATTCCTAACAGAAAGAAGTAACTAGGTGTTAGCTTTCACTGTCTCTTCTTTTTTGGCTATAAATGGTGGTTGTCACTCTTTTGGTAAAATGTCTGCTCAGCTAGGGGTAATTACTAGTGAAAACCTCAGTCTTCTTCTATCTTCTCCTAGGAAAAGTGCTCGGCTGAGGGAAAGGGAATGCTGGGGTGCTAACTCAAGTACCTGTTTGGAGTTTAAGCACACCTTGAAATAAAACGAACACCGCCATGGTCAGAAAAATCACTGGTATTTAGTTCTCGGCTACCTAGGGAAATACAGCTCCATATCCATTCCTACTGGCATATGTTAACTTGTTTTTTCATTTTAAACTGTTTACATTAGATGAAATAATAGAGTGTGTCAGGCCTTAAAGCTTCTAGATAATAGGACATGGCAGCTTGTCATTTAGGACAGAAATAACTACTGCTTCACCGTCAGAGTTCATTACCGTCAGCTGGAGTAGATCCTGGCTTTGGTTACCCTGTACATGCCTGACGACATGCTATGTCCTCCTTCAGTCTGTGAAGGGTTGTATGTATGTTATAAATACACTTATGTTAAGCACTGCATGACCAGTCCCTTCAGGGTTACTGCCTGGGGTGAAAAGACAGGAAAACTCTGACGCGAAGTTTATGACTGAGGACTGAAACTTTCATAGTTGCCAGTTCAAACTAAGACTAAATCCTTTCTTAATCCATATAGTTAGTGAGTTGACTCAAGTAATTGCTTTTCCAGGTATCTAATAAATCAGGATAGGAACCTGTAGATGAACTTGGTCTGTTTTCAGGTATGCTTCTGAATTTCACTGGATTTTGAGATTCTTGGTGATTTCAGATAAGGGAGATGACCTCAGCTGATCTATGCCAATATTTTTCCAGATGTTTACTTGTCAGTGGAATTGAAAATATCTAATAATCAACTGGAACTGCAAAACCTAAGCATTGATTTATTTTTACCAACCAAATTCATGAATACAATGTACAAGTCTAATATGCTTTGACATTCAGTCCCAGAACTGCAGCCCACAAATATGTCAACATTACATTATGAGGAACAAAACGCACTTGTTGAGATCTGATGAGAAATTTTCTCATTAGTGTATTTTATTGAAAGATAACTACTAACAGCCCTGTGCTCTGCATGAGCTGTCAGAAGTTCCCATAGCTCAGGGAATTTGAGAAATAATCATAGTAATACTAATGTAACATTAGCAAGTTTCACTTATTTATTCAGTCCTGGAATGAGGAGATCAGCAGAGCAGCTTCCCTGCAATCTGTTGAAATCATGGAAAACTCAACTTGAATAAGAAGAATGAAGAGGGTATCAAGCCTGGTAAGCAAAAGAAGATAATGAAATTCAGGAGCCAGCCAAACACAACATTAACTCCTACGGACAAGGACAAATCACTTAAGGGTGGGAACAAAAGAGGCTGCCCACAGTGTTCCTGTCTGAAATCCACAAAAGCCTCTAGTAACCTACGTTTCGGAGATCCTTCGAATGTCCTGGGTGATCGCATTTTGGACTGCAGTCAGACATGTCAGTAAATAGTCCTCTGGGTAAACAGGTGCCTCACGGTAAAACAGCTAAAACGTGATTCCAGTTTGGAGGTGCCTACTTGTTTCCTTCAAAGACCTGGTCTCCAAGTCTTACTCATGGCCTCATAACACACACCAGGGTGCCTGAATTGAGTGCAACACATGAAAGCCCTGCCCGATTTATCTCCGCAAGAGGTGCAGCGGAGTCACCTCTGCCTACTTTTTCATAATGACCTTGAGGGATTGCAGTGCCACAGACCAACCGAGCAAGCTGAAACACCAGACTTCTCTCAGTGGTGGGGATTGCAGCAGCCTTCCCAGATTATGGAAGAAGCTTCACAGCACAGTTTTCCCCTTAAAGTTGAGCGATGGTGTAACCCCAAACACAAGAAATTTGAAGTAAAAGGACAAAATGAATGAACTGACTCTAGTGTCCCTTTGAGGGAAGGTTTGGCTTTATGTTCCTTCTTGCAATAGTTATTTTTGTGTTTCTTAGTCATCATATTTTTTATATAATGCTGATTGCATGTAAAATGCATGAGCCAAGATGCTGGCAGTGAGTTAGGGCTCAAGTGTTCTCTCTCTGGTGAGGCTGCTTCTGGCTTCCCATTGAGCTTTAGAGTCTGCTGATACTGCACATGGATTAATTAACCCTTATTAATAGTTCTTGGTTTCTCTCTCACAAAATCAAGATGATAGGAAGTCATGACCTTACTTAGAAAACATGTGGCAAAGTGAATGTTATTTGTTGCTAAAACAAGCAAAGCATTTTTTTGCTAGGCAAACCTTGGCAGCTGTTACCATCCCTCTCAAGCATTCTACCTATTTGGCAGAACAAGATGATCAACAGATATAATTTCTACCCGTTTGGTGAAAGCGTTAAAAAAAAAACCAACCCTTTTTAATCCAAATCATTTCATATACATATTTGTATATATTGCATAGTACACATGGAATAGTTTTGCTTTTGGTTTCCAATTATATTTTGCTGTATTTCTAAGATCATTTTAGACTTGATGAGTTTACTAAGCTTTTAGGGCTTTGATAACAGCTTGTCAAAATGGTGCTTTAATAAAAGTCTTCCTGGAACTTCTTGATTACCCAAGTTAAGGGATCACATTCTAACCAACTATTCTTGCTTTGTCCAAAGCATTTCCTACTTCTTTTACACCTATCTAGACCATTCAGCAGCCGAATTATTTCCTAGCTACACTTCCCCAGTTAACACAATCTTTGCACTCTCTGTACTGTTTTCCTTCTGATTTCTTTCAAGCGTTTCCTATTTTTCTAGCTGTAAGCATCTTTTGTCGGACACCCCTTAGAGGGACCTAATTCTTTCCAGTCATTCAACGGTGACCTTTGAAAGGACTTGACTCTTCCTGTTGACTCTACAGAGCAGCCTTTGGCTCTCTTAAATTATCCTCTGACTCCAGCTACTGAATTTTTAGGCACTGAAATGCCCAAACTGAAAATGCATAAGCTTCCAAGAGTCTTCTTGCCCTTAATAGATATAAGACGGTGATAATTTACTTGTATTATTTCAAGGGCTGTTAAAATGCTGTTCAACATGTTAACATGTCTATAATGTTAACATGTTAATGTTTACAAAGTACTTGCAGATATGTAAGATTAGATACAGAGCACTCTTCTATATACTGTGAGGATTTTTCAGCAAATTATTTAGCGTTAAAATATGCATTTATTATATTGAACAATGTAGGTCATGGAAAGCAGTTTCTGTAATGGAGAGAGCTATTAATTCAAATTGTATTTACCACCCTGAATAAAAATTGTACAATTTTACTATTTACTTCAGACACTCAGAGAAGGAGGAAAAATCTGAAAATGGAGTGTTTACTACTGCAGTGAAACAGTCTGACAAGACATTTGCTTTTAGAAGCTAAGTTAGTATACTTTTTCATGGTTTATACTTGGATGAAGCAAGTAAGCAGAAGCCATTTAGTCACGGGTAATGCACATACATCTCTGTGATTCTGGTGTCATTTTCTGCTTTGTAACTATGCAGAAGTTTTAGTTATGTGGGAAGCTTTGAGAAAAAACAGCTGTCTGGCGCACGTGATGGGTTATTTAAAGTGAGTGAATCAAAGTAAAACTTGCAGTGTTTGACATACAGATGAATTAAGCCTGCTGTTATCCAGAGGTCAAAAAAGATATTTATAGATTAAATGGTGTTAAAGAAAATATTAACTATTTACAAACTTAAGATACAATTAGGGGGAAAAACCCCATACTTCTGTAGCTTATTTCTAAGGAATTATTTAATCCCTTGTTTAATGAACAGATGTAAGTTTACTTTTCCCTCTTCTGTTATTCTCAATAGAAAGACAAAATATTCACTTACGCAGAATACTAGTGTTTACGTGAGGGTGAAATGTCCACACACCAACTCTTCAAATACAATATTTAAAAGCTACATTAACACTCCTTCGGCATTAACCAAAAGATGTATCAGTTTTTTTTCCCCGCAGATTATGGGAAAAACTCTAGCGACTTGAATGCCATTGTACAGGAATTCCAGAGAGATGGTGACACTTAAATAATTTTGTAATAAATAGAATATTAATAAGATTTTATTATCCCCTTTGAGCCTTTACTAGAGGAGTAAGAACTTGCAGAACATCTTTGAGTCAGGAGCTAGATGGATAAATCTTTGTTGTAAAGTCAAAAGAGCCTCTATTTGAAGTAGCTGCATTGTATACATCTTACATTCGATATATTTTGTCAGTAGCATAATCACAGGGAGATAGGATTAAATATAGTGAACTGAAAGGAGCATATTTAGAACATATTCATATAACAGTCCCTTAGTCTCTGGCCTGTGAAAAAAGAGCAGCTCTGGAGATCTGGATGGTCCCTGAGAACAAGCAGAAACCAGCCTGAAGGGGTTCAGCTCTTTGGCTTTGTCAAAGGTTAGGGCTGGGCCAGCCACAACGTGAATGACAGTCTCTTTAACCTCTCTCCCTTCCCAAGGGGAAGAGAAAGGGAATAACAGAGAGGGACTTATGGATTGGAAAAGAAAACCAAAACTGCTTTAATGAAAGTAATAGCAATAAAATGAAATATGTTCAAATATATACAAAACCAATGATGAGCCCAATCCCCCCCGATGGCAATCACATCACTGTCACCACTGAGGCTGTGGGCAGGCACTGGGGAAGGCCCAGGCTGGGCTCAGCAGCAGATGGGAACCGGATGCAGGAGCTGGATTCCAGAACCAGATTCAGGAATGCACAGATTGGGATCAAAGGCAGAACAGACAGAGCCCTCCTCAGACACCAGCCATTGAAGAAGAGAGCTCGACCCTTGTGATCCCTCAGCTTTATACCCAATATGACATATATGGGATGGAACTGAACACCTTGTTGGTCAGTGTAGGGTCACCTGTCCTGTCCGCTCCTCCCCAAAGATGCAGCCTCTAACTTACTGCACCCCCAACGTGGCACACAGGATTTAGCAGTGACCTTGGTCTGCACAGGAGCAAGTGTAAGCAAGAGCCGTTCTGCACAGCCATCCCTGGTAGTGACTGTAAACATCAAGCGTTATCACTGCTAGAAGGAGACAGTCTGCAAAAATACGCCGTTAACTTCAGAAAGTGCAGTTAGAAGAGACTGAGCTGAAAAGTAACATCACTGAAGAGAATTAGTGCTGTTCTAGCTCAAACCAGGACAAGCTTCCTTAGAACAAACACCCAGAATATCACAATCACCCCAAACAGTGTTGTATTCCAATAAAATACCTCTGCAGGAAAGTGACTGGGGTTTTTATTTTTCAATTTAATTATATTTTATTATTTTGTTTTCTTTTATTTTATGGACATGCATTGAACTTTTACATAGTAAAAGAGCTAAAGCTATGGAGAAATGTTATGGATTTCATGCATCTTGGTTGAAGAGAAAAGGCAGCTACAGCAGTTTGTCCAAGGTACCTGGGAGGTGCAGGAGCATCCTCTTCGAACAGCTACGGTATTTCTGCACTTCAGTAATATCCGCATGATGGCAGAAGAGGACAGCTGCAGACACAACCTGACAGCCAGACTGAAGAGAAGCAGCCAGTTAACTTCTGATATTTTTGTAAAGTATTTCTACATTTATTGATTAAAATATGCAAACATCTGGAAGTATTTAAATATAAATATGTATCATAAATGCATATGCGCATAGTATGTATATAGTATGGATTTATAAATTCAGTCAGTCCAGCAGTTCAGCTATTTGGGTAGCATCATCTCCTCAGATGCCACGATCGACAAAGAGATAGACAACAGAATAGCAAAGGCAAACAGAGCTTTCGGAAAACTCCATAAAAGAGTCTGGTGCAATAAACACCTGAAGAAAAGTACAAAGATCAGTGTCTACAGAGCCGTGGTACTGTCTACTCTTCTGTACGGGTCTGAATCATGGGTCATCTACCGCCACCATCTGCGACTCCTCGAACGCTTCCATCAGCGCTGCCTCCGCACAATCCTAAACATCCACTGGACTGACTACGTGACTAACGTTGCTGTCCTTGAACAGGCAGACGTCACCAGTATTGAGGCCATGTTGCTGAAAACGCAGCTGCGTTGGGCAGGGCACGTCTCCAGGATGGCGGATCACCGCCTCCCTAAGATCGTGTTCTACGGTGAACTTGCCACCGGCTGCCGCAAGAGAAGAGCTCCAAAGAGGAGATATAAGGACTCCCTGAAACAACACCTCAGCCTAGGCCATATTGACCACCATCAGTGGTCCACCCTGGCCTCCAATCGGGAGATTTGGAGACACACCATACATAACGCTGCTGTCTCCTTTGAGAGCACGCGTAGAATCAGTCTCGAGGAGAAAAGACAGCGCAGAAAGAACCGTGCCTCGACTATACCACCCAAGGAGACCCTCCGGTGTGCTCTTTGCAACCGGTCTTGCCTATCCCGCATTGGCCTTTTCAGCTATCAACGCGCTTGCAATAAGCGTGGGCAAAGCCCTTCCCAAATCTTCGTCCGCGAAGCCAAGCCATGATAAATATATATTTCTGATAAGTATGAGCAAAACAATTGTGGTTTTAGTTTTGGATGGTCCTTACTGTTCCTAGGAATCAGAGAATAACAGAGAGATAAAAATAGTTGACTTAAAACCCCTTCTTACTTTCATTGCCATAAGTTGATGACAGTTTGTTTTACTTTCACTGTTACACAGGTAAAAATCTATAGTTGGAACGGGAGAAAAACTCCAGTTTCACTAGCTTTGAGAATGCTGGAAGAAGCAACAAGTTATAATGACATCAAGCAAGAGGAAAAAAGTGAACTTTGTTGTTTACCAATCTACACACTTACAGTGAATACATGGCGCATACCAATGTTTAAAATCTCCCAGCCTCGCTAATTCGAAGTGATCTCAGACATGGAATGTGTTTTTATAGGCAGCTTTGTAAAAAATAATATTTCTCGGTTGTACGTCTGGAAAGTGTGGACTACATTGCAGGCATTATATCAGCTAATAGTAATTACTGGTGGGGAAAAAGGAATTGAATTGGGAGCAAAATTAGCAAATTACTCATATGTGGAAAATTAACAGAAACTATGAATTGAGCACAAGGCTAGAATCACTTCCCCAGAAATCCTACCCTAGCTCTGCCGTCTGATTCGTTGTACAATGCCAAATAAATCTAACCTTTCTGTTTCTCATTGTTATGAGGATTAATTAGTGAGTAGTTGCACCACACTTGGGAAAAGCAAAACTAAACAAACCAAACCAAAACAGAAAGTGCTGAGCATTGTTATGATGAGTTTGAAGCACCTTGATTTGACAAGTAGGTGGTCTTTTAATTGCAAACTATGTGTAAGTGATACTTTCACAGGGGTTGATTTCTGATTGCAATTGTATATCTAAACTAAGGAAAAAATTGTAATTAATTTTTAAAATTAAATTGTTATTAAAAGGTGGACAGGTTGCAACAGTTAGTAATTTTTCGCGCTTTGTGGAGCATGCTACTATTTCATAGTGTGCTACTGCAAGGCAGCTGCAACAGAAAGGGCAAGAACTCATTCATGTATTTTAGATACTGTGGTACCTGCACCGCAGGGTACAGAATAGTGGTTGGATCACTGGAAACGCTTTATGATGCAAAAGAAGGAGGAAGAATATGGTGCAAACAGCAGCAGCCTGATCATAAGCTGTATTTTCTGCAGTGTTTTTTGAAAGAAACACTAGCATTATTATACGGTTATGCCCACTCTTTTGGATGCAGTAATGTGTCTGAGCCTCCTGTCTGGAGGACACGTGGAGATGAGCCGTTGTGCCCCAGGCCTGTGCCTCTCCTTGTCCCCTGGTTTCCATGGGCAGAAAACAAGGACCGTTGGCTGTCTCCAGTAATATTTAGAAGCAGAGGAAAGAGCAGGCATGTGAATAAAGGAAAAAGGAGAGAAGAAGATGATTAGGTGTAGCATATGGTGGCATGAAAGTTAGACATTAAGAAATAAATCTATCTTATCCTGAAAAATGAGATGGGTGCATTCAGTGGTTCATCAGGACTTCTTCATGTCAGATAGGAGCTAATGCCAAAGGTTACCTAGAAAGGACTTTTTTTCCCCCTCTCAATGTTTCCAGGCTTCTCTGTATCAGACTCCCTCCTGCCATAATGACTCTGCTACATGATGATGGGACTCCTAAAGCACCCTGTGCTGCCATTCCTTCTCCCGCCCTCCTGAGAAATTCTAGGCTGAGATTAATGAGCAAAATATCATGCAAATGGCCCCACCAAAATCTGCACCATTGTTTTTGTGAATAAGCAGTCACCTTTGTTACTTAGAAGTTCCCAGTCTGGTCTCTAACTATTCTATATCATGGGATAGTATTGCTGGTGCTGTGGCTTTGATTTCCATTGTAGGCTTTAAGGAAGACTGCTGAATTGGAAGAAAAAACATGATTTCCAGAAATGCCTGAAATCAATAACCTTGCAGTCTCTGTCTAAATGATTCTCTCACAAACTCACTGGAGCTCCTACCTACAGTACTGGTGTAAATACTATTCCATCATCCTAAAAAATCCATAATAAATACTAATTTTCCAGTTTTAATTTGCCATTGGAGAATGAAGTGATTACTTACACTCTGGCTCCATTAAAGCTTAATTTTGTGGTTCCAGCTGCCTGCACACCACCATCTCTGGCATGGCTAAGTAGAATTTGCCTTGGTGGAATCAGAAACAAGAGTTATTTTGTAATCTGGGTGTTTAACCCTAGCTGAAAAGGAGTATCCAACTGGATTTTTCCTTTTAAAGAATTTGATTACCAGGACAAATCTAACCACCTGTGGGGGGAAAACTCACACCTTTCAGTTGCATGATATCTGTTATTTCAAATAGCAACTACCTGTGGCACCACTGACAAACTTGACGCTGCTGCTCCTTTCAGCAGATTTTTTTTCTTGGAAGTCAGTCAGCAGGAGTGAATCGCTTTAATTTTATGCCGCAGGAGATGTTCTGTGCCAAAGTCCAGCATCACCTGAGCATTTAATCTTAGTGACAAAAATATTGGTGTTTGTAATGTAAGAGCTCTTACTGAAATGAAATTGTAACGTATAGTCTTAACAAGTTTATGAAACAGAACAAAGGGAGGTTGGATGCTGGAAGACTACTTTAATTTATGGAGAATATGATTTGGTTTCTAAGTCTGATTTTACTTCTACACCAGGAGACATATGACAAGACTGGGTAGAGAAGATCTGTCTTCAAAATGAATTAAAATTAATTAATTAGTCCATCCCTAAAAGGAAGTGTGCTGTGAATTGCTTGCCGCTTTGCTGGTTTGTTTAAAAAATAGCCGTACTTCTTCTGATGCTCAACATGATGATGTCCAACAGTATTCTTAATTAAAGGTGATGTTCGAATTCATTGGCAGGTTATTTGAATATGTTGTGCAAATTGAGGAGGATTATGAAAAAAAAAATCACGGTAGAAGTGGTTTTCTGAAATTTGATGGCAGCAATTACATTTAACCTGGACAGCTGTTTCTTTTCTGCTAACATGCGCCATGGTAGTTGCTTTCTTTCTGATGGTAAAAGATTAAAGAAGGTATTCAGTATCACTCACCAAAAAGTTAAGATCAGCAGCTTCTGTAAAGATCCTGTGATAGAATCCCTCAGTAACTGGGGAAGATATTCCAGGGCATAAAACAGTAAGATAAAAGGAAGACAAAAAAGACAAAAAGTGCTAAACACTAAGTTAAAAGCAGGCTCGGCCCTGACATCTGGAAGACTGGTTTTCTCTTTGGATGGTCTTATTGCCATTATGTCTGAGCACAATCTATCTGTCCGTTAAAATCAGGCATAGTTTTTGACAATTCTAATATCTAAATAGATATTCAGATTAAGCTGTACTTTCTATCTTTCCAAGGAATTATTTAGCATATTTAGCTGTTTCTCGGTATTTCTATGCATTTATTTGCTTCTATTAGTACAATGATAGTCTCTACATTTGATTTGATTTTATAGTCCTTCTAACTTACAGGTAATGCTATTTTATTTTTTCTAATAAACCAAATTTGGCTTACAGGAACCTATTTTTTGTTCAAAATTGGTACGTCTCATATAAGTGTTCTGTGAAACTTGGTTTCCATTTACAAAGATCTTGAAGAACAACTCACTGTCTTACACTTGCTCGTGGAGTCCAGCAGTGATGGGAAAGCCAAATGTTCAGAGTATTGATTTTGGTACAAACTTCTGGATACGTGCTCAGCTCTGGAGACTGAAGTGTTTCCCTATGTGTCTCGCCTTCTTGCTTCAGTTGGGCCAGACCTTTGAAAGCGTCCATCAGTGTGCATTATTGTACCACTTTGCATCTTTGAAACGTAATCGAATTCAGCTTTCCACATAATCAGCCTAAGAATCCAGAGGGAGAATAAGAACTTAAAACCCAGACAACAGCTGGTTCTTGAAGCCGACTCTTCTCCCTTTCCCACCCCTGCAAAGGCAGAGGTGAGGCTCCCAGAGGGGTCATTGCCATTCTGGAAAGCAGACTGGGAGGCTGTTAGGAGACGTGTGCTTGCTAGTGAGTGTGTTTTACACCCAACAAAATGTCTGTGCTGGTGCTTAAGTCTGTGTCATGTTTGGTCATTACTGATTTTCTTTTCCTGATTGTGGGCCAAATGTTGCTCTTGGTTGCAATTAAGAATTAAGTAACCTGGCTCATGAGGCCAGTGGAGCTGCTCCAAATTCACAGTTCATAAGGAAGACCAGAGAGGTTGGACCTCTAATTTTTAAAAGATTTAGCTTTTGTTATTTGTGAAGTGCTCAGGACAGACTGATAATGCTAAAACAGTATTTTTTGCAAAAGTGTCATGAGAAGAATGACTGACTGAAATGAAGATGTTCACTGCTACGCTGTAAGTTTGGGGAATATTTTTGGTGTTACTTTGTGTTACCTTTTGCTTGAATAAGCAGTTGTGCATGATGGATTTTGACAGAATCAGGGAGGATATTCTGAAAGGCAAAAATTATTTACATTTCACAGCCGACTGACTAATGATCTGTCTCTCTGTGCTGAATTCAGCAGTGTGAGTTCTGTCGCCGGTGCTCCTCGTCTAGCTGGGAATCAAAACAGCAATATGACTTTCCAGCCCAAGTGATTTGGGCGGGGAGTCTTTTTTAGGGCTTTCTGTGGGAAATCCATGTCACCTCCGCACACCTATTTGGCAGAAGTGAACTCAGTTTCATGCTCTACTCTTTCTGCTGTTCCACCATGCTGTGAAAGGGAGGTCTCAGGAACATCACTTTTGAAGATGCCGTGGATGCAATCTTCTTAATAAAGAAAGTGAGGTGATATTTTTAGTGCCATTTTTAAGATATAATACACCAGTATTTTCATATAAAGTTTCCAGTTAAGCTGGAAACTTCAAAATCCAGGTCAGTGAAGTTAGGTAAATTGGGTGTGTGGCACTGCTGGTTCCCAAGAAGGTGGTTGTTGATACCACTACTAAACTGTTGCCACTAGTTTCCCGGTGAAGTAGGCATCCTGGCCTGGAATATGCTACTTATTCTACTGCTGTATATATTGGATGCCTGAAGTTGCTTTCTTATGCCTCTGCAGGGAATTAATTTAGAGGAGTCTACTGAGTAGAAGATTATACCTTTACAAGATGAGTTTAATCAATGTAATGAGGTTAAAAAAATAAAGGGGGGAGGCTGCTTCTTTTGATCATTCCAT
The DNA here is from genome assembly GCA_009769605.1 of Bucorvus abyssinicus. Classification (NCBI taxonomy): domain Eukaryota; kingdom Metazoa; phylum Chordata; class Aves; order Bucerotiformes; family Bucorvidae; genus Bucorvus; species Bucorvus abyssinicus. The sequence continues at coordinate 4,819,037 of CM020028.1, forward strand.
ATGAAGTTTGTCGACATTTCAGATTGAAAATTAATCCTCTAAAAGCGCCCACTGTGAACCCTGCTAAAATCACAGTGTGAATTCTTCTCACTTTCACCACCTCAGGAGTACATTAACCTGTACCTGACACAATTACTTACAGAGAAGAATCAAATCTGGCTGCCCTGGAACAGTATTTATATAGTAAGAGAGAACTACTTTTGCATAGCCTCCAATAGCCAATAGAAGCTACTTAATTGTATTATCTCTTTTTAGATACATACCTAAGAGAAAACCCTCTGACATTCCTCCCATATAACCATTAGTGTATCCTATGAATTGTCTTTATTCATAGCAACCTGAGATCAGTTTGTTTGCATATGATTTAAATGAAAAGAAATGCCTAGAGGTAGCCCTTGGAGTCAGTCCAGATTGACACTTTCTGCGTGGTATTATTTTGAGATCCAGATTTATGTGATAGATGATCACATCCAGAAAATGGACAGCAGTTTGGCCACAATTTTTCAAAGACTCTCAGTAATATAAGATTTTTTTCAAGGCCTGAGCAATCTCATGTTGCTTTACTGGGACCTGCTTTTTCAGGGCTTGTGTTTGGTTGCCTTCAGTGATGCAAAGGTGCCCAGCTCCTTGCTCCCAAAATCCTGAGTGCTCTTCAACGTTTTTCAGGCTGCCTAAATGATGGGAGAACTTGGACCTTGTTTTCAAAGCTTAAGGTGCCTTGAAGACAAAACTTAAGCTCCTAAGCTGCACAGTGATTTTGAACATTTTCGAACCCTGCTCTTCCGTGAGGAAGTGGACCAATGGAGGCACATCACTGAGCATGGAAATGTACCTCCTTACAGAGGAAATCACATGTCCGAGCCTCACTTGAACTGAACTGGCTTGTGATGAAGGTTGCTTCCCAAATGACCACTGTAAATTGCTTTTAGTTATTGGGGCTGGAGAGGTCCTCCATATGGCATTTGCTAGTTGCATCATTTCCTTGTGCTCTGCTGGCTACTGGGATGTTGCAGCACTGCAGTGCTCAGGTGACTATCTAACCTTCTAATGACACTCTGTACGCTGTGTTGTCTTCACCTTTCTCATTGGTTTCAGTCTGTCGAAACTCCACAGGAGGAAGTTGGAAGAAACAAAGCTTTTGAGTCTTGGGTCTAATGCACTTGGTTTCTCCTTTTGAAACAAAAATATTTATATAAGAATCTATAGAACCCCTAAAGCAGCTGTGAAATGATCTAGCTGTAGGATCTCATTAGCAGATCCAGGATGTAGTAGGAAAACAACAAGATCGTGTTTACTCTACTTCGAGTATACTACGGCAGGAATTATGGATAAAACATCTGCCTGAGAGGATACTGCCAAGGCTGAAACATAGCTGCAGAGTATATAGCTGTACCTATTGTGCTGGTGGTAAGAAGAGGCTTCCCGAGGGACACAGTGACCAGAGGGGTGCTGGGGAACGGTTGCTCGCCCTCCTGTGAACTGCTCATTCTCAACGCCGGTGTTGTGCTCCTGTGTTTACTCAAAGTCATCCCTCTGTAGTTTGCAGAATCTGGCCTTTTCTCAGCCTCGCCCCTGCCCTTGGATGGCTCCCACTGGTTTCTGACCTCCAGCTACCTTTTCTATTTATAGCACGCCAGCTGGGAAACATTAATGTACATATCTGTCGTATTTATATTTTGAAGAGTGACTTTGGTTTTAATTTACATTCACATTCGTTCAATAAGTCGTCTGGCATCGTTTGGGCTTTTCTAGGCAGGCTCCCTTTGCACTGAATTTATCATGTTGCCTACTCCAGTTTTGTTTTCCTTTTTCTTTCCCCTGCCATCACTGATTCACTCTGTCCTCCAGCTTTCCATTCAGCTGTCTCCTTTGTTTGGAAAAATGTAACCCAGGGTATATTCTTTCTTTCTTTCTTAAAAGGGTCATTTGTAACTAGGAAATAAGCATACAGAGCCGCTAGAAAGCAGACCCCATGTCTGAGTATGCTCATTTGATTTCTTTTGACCTCCTGGGCACAGGATGTCTTTCTTGTAAATGCTGTGTACTATCTTGTTTCAACACCTCGCTCGCTGTGCGCTTCGCTCATCCCTGATTCATTTCTAACCAAGCCATTCTGCTTTGTTTCATGTGTCTGCATCTCTTGTGCTTTCAGCTGCCCTTTCAGTTATATCAGATTATATCTTTTCATTATTCCAACTTCAGACATAAGCTCCTGTAATCTGGGTCCAGACTGTGAGTACTGTATGCGTATAGATGGGAAAGTACTCAAAGGAGTAGATGATCCACAAAAGGAGTGAAGGACTTAGACTCTAGCTCAATTACTAATTTTTACTTCTTTTTTTCTGCTTAGCAATAAAAGAGGAAGAATAATACTGTACATGCATCTAGCGTTAGAAACTGTCTGACATTGTTATCTCAAGTGTTATCACATCCTTATAAAAGATATATGTTTCCACTGCGACATAAAGCAGTATAATAGAATCCGTATCAGTTCTTATTTTATAGACCCTGTGAATAGTACGTAACACCTCTCTTCACAGATAGGTGCATTCTGTAAGCATTTCAGTGTTTGACTAGTGGATTCATTTGTACCATGCACAGGCGGTATCCTGTTTGTGCAGAAATAAAACCCAGTGAAGCATTTGCTTCTATTTAGAAAGTCACAAGAGAATATTTAACCCCTGCGACTGGCCTTACTTCTACAGCTGAAACTTGCTGCTATTTAAAGAAAATATTTTTCTTCATTCAGTTTAAAATGAATTAATTTATGAAACTCTCGGTTACAGTTCTCGTACTGACCCACAGGATCTGCTACCAGAAACTGCAGCCACTGAAATGAAGGTTACTTACAGGGTGCTTGCTCTGACCTCCTCTGGGGGCTTCCAAATGCCTTAAAAACCTAAACCCCAAGATTTGTCCTTTCAGATGCTCTTAAATTATACCAATGATCATTTAAGTTTCCCTCACTGTCTGTTTGGTAGGTTTTAAACATTTTCCACTACTATTCAGTGGAAATGTTTGAGTAATGAAGATATTAGAATGGTGAATACCTGAAGCTCTGTGGGTTTTGCACAACTTCACAGACTCCTGTGTCATGTATTTCTACAGAAATTAAATATTGCACCGTGAGGGTAGTCCTTACATACCTCAGAGATATGGCAGCACTGGACATAAATAGCCCTGTACGTATACCACCAAGGTATCTGACTAAGACAAATCTGGCTTAGTCAATTGGAACGTTAAGGCTAAATTTTTGGCAACTTGCTGGTTGGACGTGATGCCAAATCTATTGCTTCAGGCTAAAAAAAGCATAAACAATACAAACCCCGCTATGAATACCAAAGGATTGGATTTTCTTTAGATGTGTTACAGTACAATGTTTGTGGATTTCTTCTTTCTGAAATTTCAAAATAGCGTGTTAAAATTCTACTTTGCCGTTTTAATCTACTGGTCTTCAAAATGGCAACAAGAGACTATTATCTAGGCTATAGACAGAAAGCACTATATGGTATGTCTACACCACCAAGTACGACAAGTACTGGGAGCATATACATACAACATTTGGTGTTAGTATCTACACCATACACACATCAGTGGGTTTTACTTTGGGTTAGCTGTAGGCAGGCCTCCAGGACTAAAATGCCTCTTGTATTTGGAGCCCGTGAGGAATGTGCTTGGATTTACCTTCTGGTTTCATACAAAGAAAATGCTTTAAGCTCCCTGAGACTTCCCCATAAAGAGAACCAAATCACAGGAAATGGGAACAAAGCACTCTCCTGATCTAGACTAAAACACTAATGTAGGGATGATCTTAGATTAAGTCACAGAAATTCACTGGAGCTTCTTGTATAATAAATCATCATAGAATATTCTTGATGCAATTTGGCTGATTTTCTCTCAAAACAGAATATCTTGTTATTTAGTAGCTTGACCAAAAAACTCTTACCTTTGTGAATTTAAATTACTGTTTTGCAGAAGACATAAGATTTGCATGTTTCAATCCATTCCAGCCATCAGACTAAACTTTAAATGTTTACTTCCCTTGTGCAGGAGGAATGCTATCTACAGGGTTTCCCTTCAGCTATGAAAAATATTAATGATTCTTCTTCAAAGTCTGTGGAATCCGTATAATCCTGTCAGCAGTAATGCCTGGCCCATCAGTCTTCCAAGCCTAGGAGGATACGTTAGATCTCTATTAATACATTATTGGGCCTTGACTACAGTTGGCACATACTGGTCCATAGTGGTCCATACTGCTAACTGGTACCAGTCCCTGGTCTTTCGTGTCCCCTAAATTGTGCCTACACCTTGCCTAGGAGAGCCATAACCATGTTAAGAATTTAATGGCTACTTCCTAGCCTTGTTAACTGTTAATCTCTATGTCTCTACTAGTAAACTAACCAGGATCCCAGCACTGCAATTATCCCAACCATTAAGCTGTAAAGATTTGCCTGGCACGACTGCAGCTTGCTCCCAGTGGTTTGTCTGCCATGAGATGCCCAGGCACCATGCAGGATGTGGTACAGACTGAAGCATCTTGATGCTAAGGGGGCTGGATGCAGCTGCCTGCTCTGGTGGGTGGCAAGGGACAGCCGTACAAGTCCCATGCAGCTTCACAGCCAGCAGTGGTCCGTGTTCTTTACCACTGTAGATGTACTGGTTAGTTTACTAATACAGACACAACCTCAATGACCTGTCCTGTTTGATACTTACTGGAAGACTGCTGTGTGATAGCAAGTCACTCACGCGAATGGAAATTCTTCAAAACGAGAAAGCATCCTCCTTTCCAGCCAGGCCAGAAAAACATCCTAAGGTGTGTTACATCCGTATTTACTCTTCTGGTTCATCTGTCTTCCTTAAACACTGCTTCCCCACCACAGGATTCCACTCTCTCCTTCAGATTTCAACCCACCACAGGAATGTTTTCCATCATTGCAACCACCATTTTGAGACCTATCAACCTCAGCACAGACTCTTCTGCATGGGACAGCCATGGTCCAGACATGAAGATGGGAGTGAGCAGGCTTGAACAGAGGAGCACCCGGCTGGGCTGCGGGGTAGTGTGAATACAAAGGGCACTCCTACTACAAAGTACCGCATTAAATTACGGTAGGGAACTATGTTTTCTAGCCAGCAGTTCCTTCACAAAAAGGGGAAAAGGGGCAGGAGAAGGGAGAACATATGCCTGCATCTGCATCAGCAGTGATAGTCTCTTCTCTCTTCTCCCTTTGGCCTGGAATGAGTGGCTGCAAACTTTTATTAGCAGACTCTAATCTTCAGGTTTTATTATAGCTGCCTCAGTGGTTGTACTGCAGGGCATGAAAAACACTGATCTGCACCGCTAAGTATTTATTTAGTAGAACAACCCCTCCTTCCACCATGGAGTTTGTCTTTTCCCTCTTATCTCAGAAAGGAGATCAGGAAAATCCAGGAAAATAAAATGTGACTGAAATTTCTTATGTTTGCTGGGAAAAATAAATACAATTCAGACTCTGCTTGATATATTATTTATCTCCTTAGAAATCTGAATTTGATGAACTCTCAAGTTCGATCATCCTTAAAGTGTGTTGCTCAATTCCCCAGAGCTGATGGAAAATGGACAGAACATGAGGTGTGTTGAAAAGCCAGCAGAGCATGTGAACTTCTTGAAGAGTACATGAAGTGCCCAATACTCACTGCTTCAGAGGGAGAAAACTGTCCTTTTTAATCACGTCACATTCCCGACTTGCTGGAAGTTTCCTGGAAAGCAATAGGGCAACTTTTCCAGTTCTGTTTGTTCATAAAAGTGATCATTATGCAACATTCTGGCAATACCATTTATATCCATTTCTTTAATATTTTTCTGTCCATGCTGTTTTCTCTATTATCCTTTCTTTGGATATTTTACTTTTTCCTCATCCTTCAAAATGAGGACATATGGTTCTTAGTTTTATTTTGAGGGTATTTATTTATGTTCCCCTTATGGGAAACGTGACTGTTATTCCAATTTGTTTTTCTGACATGCTAAAGTAGTGTTTCTGCATGTCTTCACAGCTTTGTGTTAAAATAATTGTTTGTGTTAAAATGATTTTCTTCTGGTTTATGCCTTGATTTTTTCCAGATCTAACACTAGAGCCTACTTTCATCTCATTATAGGACTTCTACACCTTCAGTTAATCCCAATTCTAAAGACTAAAATACAATGTTAAATCTAATCTTCAGTTAAAATTTAACTGAGATTGGTTAGTTGGGGTTTTTTTCTCAAATTTCTCCTTTCATTTAGGGCAGCACATGCCCCACACTGAATGTGGTGGCTGTTATTCCTGTCTTCTGCTGTACCTGAACTGAGGTGACAGCTCCTCCCAAATGGTATAGTTTTATTTTACATGTTCCAAAGTGAACCAAAATTTTTTTTTCTCTTCACCTCTGCTTGAAGCTTACATTTGATTCATGGAGCTAACTCCCAGGACTATCAATGTAAAGGGTGGATACCCTAAGGATTACTTCAATATTTTAATTCTTCACCTGTAGCAAAAGAAATGTGATTTTGTGAAGCTGAAATATTTTCTCTGGTCCAAGTGGTTGATCACTTTGGCTGAGATACTGGTGCTTCAAATCTGGGTTTGGGACTAATTCACTGAATCAAATGGTCTTGACAAACCATTTGGAGGGAATGTCAGGCCAGTTGACAAGCAATTGCTACAGACAGAAATATCTGCTTCCCATCCTCTGGATAGATCCTAGAGGATCCAGTGAACTACAGGACTGTCAGGTTGACCTTGGTGCTGGGGAAGGTGATGGATCATCCTGAGTGCCGTTACACGGCACGTACAGGACAGCCAGGTGATCAGGCCCAGTCAGCGTGGGCTTATGAAAGGCAAGTCCTGCCTGATTAACCTGATCTCCTTCTGACTTGGAAGTGCTAGGTTAATGGATGGACATGATGACCTTAAAGGTCTCTTCCAATAAAAAGGATTCTGTGATTCACTGTTAGAGACAGTTTTGGCCAAAGTGGAAGAACTTGTAGGATGCCTATTAACATGTGTTACTTTATTTAGCATCTGCATTTTACTCCTCTTTCATTTGTTTCTAAACTAATCTTTATCTGCTGAGTCAAGAACAAATGACAAAAAGTACCAAATCTGGGAAAGCAGCAAAGATCAGCAAGTGACTGCAGGGGACAAGACAAGGAATTAGTTTCACTAAGATATAATTTTTAATTATTTTCTATTTTATCTAGTAAAGTGGTAGTCAGTGTTCAGTTCAGAACACATATAGGTGTGTAGCAATGTTTGAGATACCAAATGACCATGGGCCCTTTGGCTCCAGAAGGGCATGAGCATCCCCACAGGTCCTCCCAGCCCCATTCAGGTGCCTTGGGTGTCCTGGATCTCAAATCCCATGACAAAATGACTACTGGGCAGGTAAATTAAGTGCAGAGATTCACTGTCAGTATCTAGGGACAAAGCCAATGTTAGCGTGCGTGAACGCCTGATGAGAACACAGTACAAATATAATGTTCAGGAACAGCTTTATATATAATTTTTATTTATACTTAATTTACATAAAAGTTTTAATTTTTAAGATGAGATTTAGGCATAGTCTCGAGATGACTTCGCCAGCTCGTCGGACCGTGAGATGTCACCTGGATTTCCTGGATTCCTCCTTGCCTTATCTTTCCAAAGTTTCCAGCCAGGAGCTGCCCACTGCCCTGGGGCTTTTCAGGTGTGGAGGTGTCTGATGTGTGGGGAGGAAACAGGGATGCAGCTTTGCTCATGCCTAAATGGTGTTTGTGAAATCTGAATTGCTGCAACAAAGGCAAATGCACAACCTTGTGCTGCCCTCTTGGCTGGCTCTCAGGGTTAAGAGCTCCCCTCATGTGCTCTGTACACTGTGTGTAGCTACAGATTTCAGCTGTGTCCTGAATTTAGACTAGGAAAAAAGTAATCCGGTGTATGTTTGGGGTTTTTTTTTCTGATGTTAGAAGATTCAGTGCAGCGCTGGTGCTGCTCAGGAGTACGTTGCCCGGAGATTGTCGAAGCCACCCATTGCATGCAACCAAAGGTGTCCTAAAGGCTCTAAAGCCTGACTGTGTCAACATCCTCCTCTGCACAAAGAAGCACAGTCACTTCTACAGGACTTCCTCTGGAACTGTGGACACCAGCACCTCCCTGGTGGATGTGGTGGGTTTTTGGGGGAAGATAGCCTCACTGTCCCCCTCCTCCTCACTGCTTGTGAATTAACTGAGCTAATCAGGGAGGATCAGATTGTATCCTAGGAAAAACTGTAAGAGCAATACTTTTACTTGCACTATGAAGTGAAAAGATGAGAAGATTGTGCCTTTTTTCTCTGTCACAAGCATCCAAGGTTTATGCATCATCTATTCTGCGTTCCTGTGCCCTCACAACTAAGGGAGGATTCTCAAAGAAGGCACAAAATCCTCATTGTGAATCAAATCCTACTCCTCTTTCTGACTGACAAAAAGGTGAGTTTGCTCATTCTTTCACAATTACATTATGTAAGGAGGGAAAAAAAAAAAAAGAATTACTCAATACCTACAAGTGGAAAGAAATGTCTTTACTCTGTACTTTACACTGAATGTGATCGTTTTTCAAAGCGCATGTCAATACTCGCCTATGACATCTGACATTATTAGCACTCTTTCCAAAGAGGTCTAGGTCTATGAATGATTTTTGGTAATAACAACCAGAAATAGCTTCCTTTGAAGTTAACACCGAGACTCCTAAACTGCAGAGTGAATCTCCCCCACCAAAATATTTCACTAACAAATGTCCACATTTTCAGCTGGAGACCAAGGTGTACATTTGTTAGGCTGGCTATTTTCTAGACCACACATTTTTAGCACTGATCGAAACTTAGAACCTAGGTTTATTTTAGTCTTTCACATGAATAGGCTAAAAGCTCTAGAGCATTAGTTCTTTCTGCTTTCATTTACTGGAAAATATTTCATACCACTTTTAGAGATCAAGATTTGGTAACACTTTATTCTAGCTGTCTTATTATTTTAATTTATGTGGTCTCGAGAATAACAGAGATCATAACAAATTCCTTTGGTATTAAAGAGGGTGGTGTGTGCACACTGATGGGGAGTCAGCTACAGACATTTCTTTTACTTTCTTTTAGAATCTATTACACAGATTTTGAAGGCTCCAGCAACGAACAAATCTGAAGATGTTTATTTTTTGATGATCAGTCAAATTGGCCATTCAAAAGCTGCACTGCAATAAGTATTTTTTTAAAAGCTGAAATATGAGGAAGTTTGAGGTCTGAGGGTAAACAAAATATTGGCAAGATGCTGATTCTTAAGCTATCTTGAGAAATATAGGTTGTGCGTTAAGTGTCAAATGACTTGTCATTTTCTTTACCCTCCATAGTCTTCATGAGGGTGGCAGCAAGTCTGGAGTTTGTACCTGAGACTGTATAGTAAGTCTACAACAGCAGGAAGATTGAACTCAGCACAGTTTGATGTTTAGAAGAGTTGTAGACTGATTTTTCAGAGGAGGCTGGAGGAATTAAATGCCCAGTTTTCCATGAACTACAGTGATATCTGTCATGGTGTCTCTGCCCTGTGCAGGTCTTCAGCAGGTTTACAAAGGCTCCTCTTTTGCTGAGTACGTGCCCTATCAACAGTAACTGTTCAACAGCTCGGAGGAAAGAGGCAAAGGAAAATGGACTTGTCTAAACAAGAAAGGTAAGGGGAGAAAGTCTACCCTGAGGTTAAATACTAGAAGAGTCCTGAATCTCTGGCCTAAAAGAAGAGGTAAAAAAGGAAAAAAAAATTGGCTAAAACTCACAAGAATCCTTGTCTAAGCAACATACTACACAAACAGAAATCCTAGAAATGAATAGTGAGCAAGCATGATGTCCTGTTAAACCACTCAATCAGTCTAAAGAGTAACCTACTCCCATTACGTCCAGGTGTAGTATCGGCATCCCTGATAGCAGAAACTGGGATTAAAGAGGTTTATACTGCACTTCCTTGGATGTCCGTGGGTGAATGGCAGTTCCCAGAAACTGCGGGAATTTCTCCAGAAATCATTACTTACTTTAATAGTGGATCACCATAACTTAAGATGAGCTCTATTTTTGGTATATTTTTCAAAATGTGATGATCCAGGGATCAATATAAAATCTTTTCTGGGACAGTGAACATTTGGGATGGTGAGTTATTGCTGGAGGGTAATGGGAGTCAACTGGGATATACCTGCATTGTGGGAGACTCTGGGAGACACAAGTTCGTTAATTCCAGATGATCTTGAGTGCAGGTTCTCAATCTGAATGTAGCTGTGGGTTTTTCCCCTGTTCTCTCCATGAGGTGTAGACTATCCGCTGGATCCTTGCAGCAGATCTGACCTCGCTGGTTCTCTGACACTGTGGGCATTTGGGTGTCTCCTGTAATCTTTGTGCCATGCCCTTTATCTATAGTTGATTTTATTCCTCAGTAGGTCAAGTCTTGAGCAAAAAGGACTATACAAGAAGTCAGACTAACTGATAGCAGTTTCTTCTAGTCTTAAACTGCATGAAATCTTACGAGATTTTAAAGGTAAATTGAAGGATAGGCAGCAGAGATAGCACCTTAGAGTCCTCCCTGAGACTTCATTTACTCTATAGAAAAGGACAGATGATGTTCAAACATAACTCAGTATCATGTAGCACAGGAATTCATTGTGGATTAAAATTTAATCTTTTTAATAGAAACTTCTCCTCTTAGCCACGGCCACGTTAGTCATCCCTAGATCAAGGTGGCTGGAATGGGCAGGGAGAATCATCACTGCTCATACATATGAACAGCAAAACCACAGCAACAACAAAAAATGGGTGCTCCTGTCCATATTTAGGCAGATAAATAAGTGGCTTTGGAGCCGTGCTGCACACTTCAAGATGTGCCCAGTAGTGTAGGACCCACAACAGATGCTGATTATTATTGATATTTGCTTTTAGCCAAACACAAACCACCCAGCTGACAGCTGCACTGGAATTTTGCTGTTAGCCTCAGAGACGTCATGGAGCTATATAAAATGTAGTAATCACCCCTTTTCTTGATCTGGCATGCAGCCAAGGGAAGTTATAGAGTCCAATCCAATATGCAATCATCATGGAGAGAACAGGAGGGTCACAGAATCAAAATGTAGGGTAAAGGCTTAGGCGGACAGTCTGGTTAGGTCATTAGAGAAGCTGATGACTGCAGGAGAACGAATTATGGAACTCCTGGTCACAGCATCCTGTAGCAAAACTATGATTTCTCTTGGGAAAATAATCAAAAATTCAATTAAATATTCAGTGCTGCAACTCCTAAATGTTAGCTATCTGGCACCAAGAATTCAAAATGCTTTGATGGACACCTAAATTGCTATGCTCTAAGTAAGTATTAAGCAAGGCAAAGAAAGGGATTTAGAGCAACCATAACCTAAATCTGCTGGTAGAAAAAGCTAAGATGAGGGCTGCATCTGAAATTATTTCTCCCTTTGCAGAGAGGTTCCCAATTCAAGACTTTTCTCAGTTGCCTCTGAGTACTTTTATGTTGCACAGTGCATGTTTACCTTCTGCTGACTGAAGTTTGGGCTTCCCATACCCTGTGCCCTGAATCAGTTCTGCAACACAGATTTTTTTTTTTTTCTGTTTTTTCTTTTTTTTTTTTTCCTCTTCTGAATATCGGATGCGGACTCCTGTAACTGCTATATGCAGACATTTCATCTGGAGAACTGGGGTCCAGAGTGCACTGCAAGGAGAAACATTTTCAAACCAATGTACAAATTCGTTGCTTGGGACTGATATACCAATATGTTTTATATAGATAGCTATACATCTTTGATGTAAATGCAGTTATCTAGTCAAAGATAAAATGTTTTTCCTTTTTCATTTTTTTCAAAGACGATTTGAGTTTTGATGCTTTGTTAAGGGGTGGCATAAAACATCAAACTAGTGCCACCTACCTTTTTTTGTGTTCGCCGCCCAGAAAGGTTCAGAAGTTATCTCCTTTTATAACACTACCACACTGTATCATTTGATCATGTCCCTCTTTTAGGAAATAATGTATGGGTTCAGCTTGATGAGACTCATACTGTTTGTAGCCATTTATGTAACTACCTAGAAAATAATTGTATCATGCACCCAAATGGAGTGATTACTTGGCAAAAGATTTCATACCTGCTCTATAGCATGGATGTAGCAAGTAAGTTGTATTTTTATTATTAAAAACAAAAACAGGCCAACTTATCCCTTTGGCTCTCAAGTACTGGATTATTGCAGCTATGAGTGAGAGAAAAGCAAGAAAATGTCTGTAGTTCATGGAGAGGGACAAACCCACAGGTTTAGCAAACAACATGTGGGTGGAGATTTCTTGACATTTCTACACCCTCTTTCTATTTCCTGGGAAATATATCCATAGATATATTGGGAGAACTAGTTTCTGGTGTTAGCAGGTAAGTACATTCTATTCCAATTGCATGTTTCAAGATATGGTATTACAGTGGTACATATTAATCAAATGTTTCAAGTCTGAATTTTCTTCATCCTGCCTAGAGCATTTTCATATTGAGACTCAAAAGATAATAATTTAAAAAAACACAACTGTGTGGTCAGAATAAACATAATGTAAAAAAAGGAACACTAAACTGCTTTAGGGACATGTGCCCCTCAGTGCTTAACAGAACAACCCCAGTTAATAGTTTGTGTTATGATTTGTGAAGTGCTTCAGGATCCTTCAGAACTTGAATACTGGCAAACTGCCATTAAACAGAGTTATGACAAAGCTAACCAGGCAAAGCCTAAAATATTACAAAATAGATAGTTTAGTTCCTTTGACTAGAAAGGGCTTAAATAGAGGCAGAGAGCATGTAGTTCAGAAGAGGGGGATTTATTTGCTTTCTTCTGTGCTTGAGTTGAAGACTTGACCATTTTGAACATTCGAGGTATTGGCAGGCTCATAGTAAGGCAACCTTGTGTTGCTCTGCACAACCTGAGTAATGCTGAACAGAGTTGTTGCGTGCCTGACTCTACTCCCATGCACAAACACTTAGGTGTCCTAAAGATACTGCCCCAGAATTAAAATATAACCTAATATGACACTTATCTAACAGAAGCGGTAATGCCTGTGGTCCTCAGTGAGAACATAGCACTAGAACTTTAATAAACTAACAAAGAACAGCATTATTGAAGAAATTCAATCTTTTGGCTAGCTCTTGTCAGTCACATTGGCAAAGGAAAAAGGCAGAAGAAACTTGCCCTTGAAAGAGAAGGAAAAGTCACTGATGGATTTGCTTGCACATGTTAGCAGAAACTTTTAGCAGTGTAAAGTACTGATCAGGGAAAAAAAAAAAGTTTTCCCCAATGATTAATATTTTTATATAGGAAATCCCTTCAACTCCATAAAACAGCACTTAACAAATTAAAATAAATATATTCAAGTTCCATAATTTGTTCTTGTCCAATGTATATCTTGGGTTTGTGATGAGTGAATAGTCCAATTCTTCCTGACAGTTGCAAATGTGGTCACTTTATGTAGCTGACAGCATTTGTTATACAATGTGAAAGATCATTGTGCTACTACATGACTGTGATGAATTTCTCCAGCCCTGAAGCATGTTCAGGGGTGGAGATTACGAGAAACTTTATTAAGTGAGCCTAACTGTATCAATTTTTCCTTTTGCTCTCCTTCCTTTGCTACTTCTCCCTATCCCATCCTTTTCCGCTAGACCTAGGCCCTCAAAGGCTGTTCATCCCACTAATGCCATTCATCGCTGTACTCAGTCATCTCATCACCTCGTGTACCCAACCTGCTTACACGCATATTGTCTATGGAGGGCAGGAAGAAGAGAGCCTGCCTTGAGAAAACAATGCTGCATCTACTCTGTGTACCATTAGCCTGAGTCTTCTCTGGGCCCCACCCATCACACTGTTCTCCTGGGACAGGTTTGGTTCGGAGTACTAAAAACAGCAGATGTGCCGTCTAAACAGGAGTCTCACCCACTCTTGTCCTCAAATCATCATCTTACACTGAGCTTTTTATACTGACTTATACTGATTTATACCGTAAGTAATATATCAAATATCATTGCCACATGCTTAGGAGAAGAAACTCATTTCTCACTGTGACTGAAAGGCTTTTTTATACTTCTGTATGTAAGTGTAAGTATGTATATATGCATTTCTGTATAGGGAATTGGGCCTAAATGTAAGCATTTGAATTAGGCGAGTAGGATGTCCCTCTGGAGCCTTCAAAGGTGTCTGTCTTTCTCCCTGTATGGAAGGCAATGTGGACATGCATTGTGCCTGATGTACAGATCCAAATGACTATGTTCATCATGCATCATGAGTTACTTACTGCACATTATTTACCACGGAACCCTTGTAAGACTAAAATATTTGGGGTAAAGGAGAGAAAGACTCTCTGATTCTTAAATACCAGCTGCAATAACCATGCAGAAACCTTCACTCTTTCCCCTTCTTAAGCTCAAACTTACAAAACTCAACTGATGTACACCTCTGCGTTTTAAAAAATACTGTGTGGAGGAGGCTGAAATCCTAGCGCAGCCAGTTTTGTGTGGAAGGTCTAGCTCTGCTAATGCAGGAAGGTGCAAAGCTAAAGAAGGCTGCAGCTGCAAGGGACAGAGACATACACGATTTAAAAATTGCATGGTTATTATTTCAGAGGGAACATACCATCACTACTACTGGTGGGAACACACCGACACTACTACCAGCAAATAATTACGGGTGAACATTATTTGCAGAATGGAAGTGTTAGCAGCCTCTCTTCAAAGCAAAAAAAAAAAAAACGTTCAGTATGAAAGACAATCTGTCTTACGTTATTTAATAAGTTCCCGCAAATGCATGAGCTCAATTCTTGTTCAGCTTTCAAACAGATGTTATCTTCTTTAAAAATGATCACATCCCAAATGCAGTAATTTTAAGTGCACATTCACTGTGTAGTCCAACACTTCTTGAGTTTAAAAACACATTTTGTTACAAGCCAGAACACCAGGATCTTGAAACAGAATGTGTACATATTCTTTGGAGCAGGGACTGAATAGCAGATACCCTTGGTCCTGGATGAGGCATGAGGGTGAAAAATCATTTTCCTCTTCTCTCCCCTTTTCTTTATTATATGCATGACGATGTATTTTGCCATGCACCAAAGCACTCCTTCCACAGGCGAGGTCAGAAACCCAGTCTTACCTTCCAACCTGGTGAATTAGGACTATCTATTAGAAGAGGTGTGTGGAGAAGTCCTGCCAGAGAAGTTCTCCTTCACCTCCCATCCCACAGCATGGCCATCCCTTCCCTACAGCTGAGTGCTGCACAAGTCCAGCCAGGTCAGGGTTTTCAGAGCAGGACTTCCAAATCAGACCTCAGAAGGGTTTCTGGGTATTTTCAAAACTTTGGGATCAGCTAAATGCCTAATTGCTCAGGACTATTGAGACATACTGTTCCAGGCATGTCCAAAGCACAGGTGGGCTTTGAGGCTATGGAGGTTTTGGAAACTAGGAAATTTCATTCCAAAAGTTTCCTCATTCAGAAGCAGGAACCTTCAGGAACACGTTGCGCCTTTGGGGATGTGGCATGTGAATAGATACATAAATGCTTTCCATTTCAGCAAGCGGACCGATCCTTTTTATGGACCTGTCTGAGAGGCTTACGTATGGCATTGGAATTTAAATCGTGAGTAGGGCTTGAAAGTAGCAGCAGCTCCTTCCTTGAAGTGCCTTGTCCCAAGGTAGTGGCTGCATTGCCAGAAACAAGTCACTCTTGTTCCTGGAACAAGGAGCAAGTTCCGAGGAATGAGCCTCTACATGAGATAATTTGGCCCACTCGTAAACATGGAGAGAAGCAGGTTCTCTTTCTATTTCTCTGTCTCTGTCTTTCTCTTTTTGTCTTTTTTTTCCCCTTCACTTTGTCATTCATGACTGATAAATCTGGCAGACAGGGAAGAAACTGATTATTTGTTATTATCAGCCTGAAAGAGTATAAACTTTCGCAATTCACTTGTGTTAATGCTGCGCAGCTGTTTGATGGTCTGACTGTGAAGCACCAAGAAGATATTTTAAAGCTTGGACTTTTTCAGACAATGTACTCCTGATTGCTTTTCAGTCAGCTCAGAAGCAGTCTGCTTGCATAGATAGGCTGACTCTGCCATTCAGACCACTTCAAACTAAGGCACGATAATCAATGCATAATGGAAGTCAGTGTTGGTGAAGAACCCAAGTGTAGGGAGAAGAATCCAAGTGTGAGGAGAGGACTCAGAAGCACCACGAGGTTTACCTTCTTGCTGTGGGTTGCTATAAATGGCCTAAGATTATGGGGTAACATCTGTCAGAGCCCATAGCAGTAAGACAAATGAGAAAACAAACTCTCAAACAAGATCAACATTAGAAATACTGTAAGGAATGAGGCTCTGCTTGCGAAGTATGAAGCCATCTGAACGAGTTTAAAGTCCTTGTGCAGTGTTGGAGACTTTAAAATTCGTAATTACAGCATAAAAGTTGGTGAAGAAGTCTTTTTAAAATAAAAGATGATGAGGCTGTGAAAAGAACTGAGCGGAGAAAGAGCCAGTCTGGACTAGCAAAGGTCGCACCTCACTGGGATAAAAAGTGGGTTTTAAATAGGGTTACCAGGCTTTAATATAGAGTTAGATGAGATTTGGAAATGTATCCTGGGTGAAATTACCTAGACCCTTTTACATCCTTCATGAATACAGTGGTAGGTTTCGCTACTCTCTTGTTCCTTAGACAGTATTCACAGGTTTTCCCTGTCCTAAGACTGGAGCCAGGTGGACAGCTCTCACCTGTTTCCCACCCAAATAATCAGAATAGTCCGACTGTATTTCTCACCTGTGAGAAACCTTCATGTCAGATCACACAGCTGTCTCCTACATCCCCAGCAGCGAGTTGTATTACTGATGCAGTCAGCGATTAGAGCTTTTAGGATTGTTAGAGGAACTGCTCATAAGTGAATGGAGGACGTTGCTGGGAGTAGGGAGAATGACATTTACTTAAAAATAATATGATTGGCTTAAGTGGATTTACTTCTTGAGATCATCTGTCAGATTTTAACAATGCCATTTCCAAATTCTTTGAATGATACTTTTGAAGCATAAATTCTGTTGCTCTGAGTTTATTACCACAGTGTAGGGAGGTAAACAAGCCCTTTGATTTTCATTAGTTTGCCCGGACTGATCTTTCTCTAAATCCTTTCCCTGACACAATGCTGCAAAGGAAAATGGCAAAGTTCTTATACTAAAAAGCTAAACAAAAATCCTTTTATATTTTATTTATTTTGAATTGGAGGTGAGAGAATGGGGACTGCTGCATATTATGTCCCGTGCTAGCAGCGTCAGAAGAATTATGTCACTTTTCAGCAAAGCAGAATTATTTGGTTTCAAAGTGCCAGTTGTAATTAAACCTTTCTTTTTAAAAGAAATTCCCAGTGTGTGTAGGCAAGATCAGCTGCTTGCTTTGTGTAAATTCTCAGATTGCAGAGCTGCTTTCCCTCGGTCTGGTTTCCTTTGAAAAGCCTGCTTCTTCAGACGGAATTCATCCATTTCCATTGTAAGGGTAGTACAAAACTTAATTACTTCATAAAAGCTGGAAATTCACAATGGCCTTATTTAGGAGGCAGAAGCCTTGGGATTGTTATTACTTTGTAAAAAGTTATGACTATGTGGCTGTGATCTGTCAAACTAGCAAATACGAACATTTTTACACATGCTTTAAAAAACATCTATGAGAATCTAATCCTGATTACCACAGTGCTCACGGGTCCCATATTAAATCAGTAAAAGCAGCTTAATCTTTCCTCTTCATTTTCAGAAGTGACAAAGGTATTTAAAAGGTTTCTATCAGTTTTTGGTGGTGGAGGATAATGTGATGCGGATGAGGTGAAGGGGTTATTTGTTTGTTGTCTTGAATTAGCAAGAATAGCAAATAAAGGATAGATTTTAAAGATGATAGAAATAGCTGTGGGGGTTCTTGGAAGAAGAGAAAGAAGAGAAGAAGTCAGAGGGTGGTCTGAAGGACTAGAGGCAGAGGGGAAAACATAGGCAAACCGGTGAGAAGAAAATTGAGGAAGCAGCCAGAGAGGTAGAATATAATTAGAGGCAAAGAACGAAAGCCTTTGCATGAGTTTTCTCCACAGATAAAAGAACATTAAAATATTTGGAAATATAGGGGGAAAAATGCAAATCAAAGTATGGCGATAGCATATCAAGGGAATGATAGCTGCACCCCACAGACAGCAAAAAATTTTGTCAGTGGAAGGCACTTCAGGGTGCTGCAGAAAATATGCCAAGCTGAGAGCAACTGCACAGGAGCCAGAGTAAAAGGTGGAATGGTGGGAGATGAAGACAGAGCCAGCGCAGACCTGACAAGAACAAATAATGTCAGACCTTTCAAATTCCCTTCTGCAACTCTGTGGATGAAAGAGGAGTGGAAGATACCCTGTGTGGTGTCTGAAATAAGGTTTTTCACATTGCTTCATAGAGCATTCTTACAAGCAGGCTTTGAAAATATGTTTCTAAATGTAGCTGCAACAGGCTGAGGTGTAAAACAGGCTGATGGAGTAACAGTCACGGGGATGCTTCAGAGCCTGTTTGCATTAACTATGGGAGGAGAGAAAAGGAGAATGCTCATTTAACATGCAGAGGACATGCAACTGTGAGGAGCTACCAGGAGAATGTATAATATGATCAGAATAATGGAAGAAAAAAGGAGAGAAAAAGGCTAAAAATTAGGACACATTTCAATGAGAATAAATCCTGGTGCACACTTTTTAGGCAGGTATAATGAGCTACCATGTAGAAAAATCATATGTTCAGAGAGAATCTCCATATTTTGAATGGTTCTTGCTAGCAAAAATCTTAAATAAGTGTCTACAAGGAGAAAATCCAGAGATCAAGCCAGTTTTTTTCTCTCCTTTCTTTCAGAAAGTAGATTCCCTTGTACTTTTCCTCCTTGATTTCCACCAGCATTTTTAAAATATAATGGTTTTATCATCTATTGATGTGACCTTATAGCATCTTGTCTTTCCCTTACCATACTAGAGCTAGAAGGTCTGAAAGCAAGTTTCAACTATTTGCTCTTGCAAAATTCATTTCCTCTGGAAAACAAGGAAAAGAATCATTAGCAATCCAAGAAGCAGCAAGGTCAAACTGTATCCTTAAGATTATGCATTTAATAGTTTAAGGGTTTTTGTAAATCAGACTGACAGCTGGACTCACCAGTGTATTTTTGCTTAGAAGTCCAGTCACTTTTTACGTGATAATTTCTATGTAAAGGAACAATAACTCTAACAACCAGAAGGTACCTGGCTCTCTTTTTCCTAGCAGAGATTTGTAATGCTTTTCTAGCGCCTCTTTAAATCCTTCTGATCTGTGTGGAAAAAATAATTTTAAGTGGTGCCAGTTAAGCTACTATTCAAATATAATGGCGGGATTTTTTGTTGGATGATACCTTTCTACAAAAAATCTCTGTGCCCAGAAACCCTGGGAAGCTTTGCAGACCCCTCCTAAGTCACCTCATTCCCCAGGATCTCACATCTCACTGCTGAGATAAGGTTTGACTGACATGGAAATTCAGCCCCTTCCTTGTTTTAGGTTTTAGAAGTTAATCTGAATGGAGATCCTGGTGCCACGGCCAGAGCCCATCCTGGATGATCAGCAGAGGCTGATAATCACATTTAGTTTGTGTATGAGTTGCTGATAGGTATTTGCATTAAAGAACCACAAAACCAAGTAATTTTGAACTACCAAAAATCATCAGGTTCTGCAAATAGCAAGCCCACCTACAGCATGCATCTTTAGTACTATTGCCATAGCGTGGAAATCAGTGTTCCTACATGTAGCACCCCACCTTTTAGACATGGACCTGAGTTAGTGTAATGCATGTCCAGAGGGCAATGGATCTGAGGGTCTCCAAGGCCCATCCATTTCCTGCTGTCTTTAACTTCTGCAGACCCTCTACAGTTTCCGTTTTGCCTTGAGCTCCTGGGATGTCTCTGAACATTTTAATGGATGCCATTGAAGTATGAAAGTGAGTTGGTATTTCCTTGCAGTTGGTTATTCCACAATAAATAAATAAATAACAAATAAAAAAAAAAATCCATAATTATCTGTGAAGGGCTTTTATGCCAGCCTTTGGCATTTGCCGCAAGAAGGAGGGGAAGTATGTTAGTATGTTTAATGAACCACTAGTCTTACTTGATAGAACAGCTCTTATGTACCCTTATTTTCTGCATGAATGGAACCAGGGAACAAATATTTAAAAAAAAAAGAAACAGGAAACAAACCACTGAATTATTTTCTTCCTACTGATAGTTTTGTAAATCCACTGATTTAAAGGATGTTCCTGGAGCTATGGGTTGAGGATTTTTTCCTTGTCTGTTGGTAGATAATTCTATTTAAGCTTTCAAAAAGACTTAAAAATTAATGTATGCACTCAGAAAAAAAGAAGTTTGTGAGGAAAAGTGAAAGTAAGAAATTCCAAATAATTCACTTGTTTGTTCTTAAAAACATTTATACGTTGCGTTCCCCTGTTGACTGCTGAAGAGAAGTTGCTTTAAAAGCACAAGCAGTAGGGGAAGGCGGATGAGCTCCCACACACAGACTGCACATTCCTCATAAGGGGGATTTACAGTTCACAAAGAACAGTGCAAAAAGCACCACTGGGTACAGATGTGTGTGGATTAAATCCCAGTTCTATGTTAACAAAATTACTATTTAAAGTCCTTTCTTTCCACTGGGCTTTTACTGAATAAAAAATGGTTGACAACCATGGACAAAAAGCCCCAAGCACTTTATGTTTGTCAAATTGCCTCTTTAGTGGCTGCATTAGGAAATCAGAAGAACAAGAAAAATTCAAATTACTTCAGGCTTTTGTGTTGAAACTTCTTTAACCAGAAGCCTTATTTGACCTTCACAATACACACTTCTTTCATTAACCAGATGATCTGAAGATGTATTGTCAGGTTTCTTTTAGGACAAAGGAAGAATAAGAGGAAGGAATTAAGAGCACATAAGCTATTAAGACTCATCTCTTATTAGACCTATTATCTCTCTAGGTAACTGTTTCTGCAGTGACTCATACGCCATATTTTCACAACTGTGCAGATTGATATTCGCTGTGGAACTCTAATTTAGTATCTGTAGAGATGGTTCTTCTTTATTTTCTCATAACCGATTATCTTTATTAGTTAAAATAATCTCTTTATTGATAAAATATGAAGGGGTAAGTTAATAGAAACATTGGGCAAATTCCAGGTTACAATTTAAATCTGTAAGTGAAATGGTTGTGATTGAAAAACCTGTAGTGAATAAGCCCTTTTTTATTTCTTCTTTGGGAATTCACTTGTCATTCTTGAGAGTCACAGATGGCTCCTGGACTAGAGGCACTGGACTAAATAAATGTGTTGGAAAGAAATTAATGGGTAAAAGAAAAGCACTTCACTAAATCATGTAATCATGCATTGGGGATAGAACCAAGGCTTTTCAGCTCCTGCAGAAAAAATATAAACCTCTTAATTTGGGCACTGGTCTCCAGGTTATGGTAGGTGAACAAACAAGAAACATTAGTTCATTTTTCTCTTGTATGCACGAAAGCTGGAGCAGTGAACAGCTGTTGACCCCTATTCCTTCCTCCATCATCAGGAATCTTTTTGAACCAGATTTCTTTAATCTTACAGGTAGCAGGAAGGAAAGTTCATCAACAGCCCTGAGAAAGACAAATGTATAATACCATACAGAGTATTGCTATAATACTGTATAGCACATATATTTCGTATGGTATGAGTATGTAAATGCTAATGTATATAGTGTAATATTACATGTAAAAGGAAACATTCTCTTGTTTGATCTAAAGAATTTACATGGGTTTTCATCCAATAAATAAATGAATGCATGGAAAACAAGAGGTGGGTGCGAGCATGTGTGAGGGACATTAAACACATACAAGACACAATGCACAAGGCTGTCCGGCCATAAAAATTAAGGCTAGAAATTTTCACAGGTGTTTGAGGACATAAGAAGTAAGGCTAATCTTAATTAGAATAGAGATCTGAGTTACTCATTTAGAGTCACTAGATAGTCAGTGGAGAGAAGGTGGCATATTTTATTGTGCAGGTCACGTGGGAATCACAATAAAGCCATCTTGCTCAGCTCTGGACTAGGGTGAGAGAACAAAAACATCAGCAACAAGGCTCTATATGACTCCTATGGCAATTTCAAGAAGAGCACTGATTGAAGCTGAGAAGAAAGGCATCCAGTATTCCTCTCTATCGGTGTGACTGCCTTACACACTGCCTTAAAATGGATGGGAGAGATCGTGTTCAAAACCAGAGCCATTCCTTTGAGGCAAAGAGCTGGAGGCTTCAAAAGAGGCTAGGCTCTTTGTCAGCACTTGCAGCACCATGATTTCGGAACTTGCCCCTGTCAGCTGGAAGTGTCTGCAGCTCAGGCGTGAAGACTGGCTGTGTAGAAACAAAGCCCATTGCAGTGGGAAATAAAACAATTTTACTGAACATCTTCACTGATGCACTGTAACCTTCTGTAATGGTTTAAGCAAGAATATTGTAGTTCACATGATGGAAAAACAAGGGCCACGTGCAATAGCCTGAGTTCAGCTAAGGGAGGCTAACATCACCACGTACGCCACTTGGTTTCTTGCAGTTGTATCATCCTTAGAGGCTGGTCTCAGTTTTACTTACTACTGGGTAAATAGCAAGCTTTTAACTCCTTGGAAAAGAGAGAACAGGAGAAAAATTACTGGGAAGAAAGTTACCTGGTGGTTACCTGTACTAGGGTTTCTCTGAGCCTTCTGGCAGGTACCAGCTTTTTGGACATGTAACGGTAAATCCTAGGGTAAGGTGCTGGAGTTTATAGACCTGTATTCTTCTTGAGAATCATTATTTACAGTAAGTTAAAATTCAATTGAAAGTCCAATGAAAACATTTTTTTGTAGAAAGCAGATAACTAAGTAATCTTTCTCAAGGTTGCATTTTAAACCTGCTGTCCATCTATTTTCTCTTTGAAAGCTGTGAGCAGACTGAAGGAAACCCTGTTAGTTCAGGCTGAGTGTTCAAGCCATGGTGAGTGCAAGTTGTCTCAGGGGAAGGCAGATCAGTCTGGGATCTGCAGTGCTGAAACCAAGAGACTGCCCAGTTTGTGAGACGAGGGGAGAGAGCAGACAGATGTCACCCGAAAGCAGAGGAACAGCAGAAATAGAGAGGTCTTCATGGCCAACTCTGTATTTCTGATCTCTGCGATACCTTGAGCTTCGTTTCCTGGTGTGTTAATTGTGAAAGTGCCCGAGGGTCTGGGTTGCAACAGGCGCAGCGTGTAGCGGCCACATTGCCATGAATTTTCTGATCCTGACCCAGAGCCAGACCCTGCCCTGGCCGGCAGGCTCAGGGAGGGCTATGCTTGCACCACCAGAAATATCCACTGCCCGAGTGCTTCCCAATACCTGATCCGGGAGGGCTATGGACACAGCTGGGCACAGGCCAGGAGGTGATAACACAACCAGGCTTGTGCTCTTCTGCCTCTTCTTTATGGCCATGTTCATTTGCAGTGAGTTGGATCTGAAATGCTAAAACGTGGCAGAAGGCAGCTTTGCTTCCGGGCCAGCTACAGAAGGCACTTCAATTCGGCAAACCCATGTCACTGAGCAGAAATAAAGCTGTGACTGGCACCTGGTGTCCTGGGCTCGCCTGCAGCTGGGACAACTGGATCCCCGTAGTTCTCAGCCTGCCCCAGCCTCAGGAAGCGGTGTGATAAACTTCTCCCAGTGGGTCACGTTTGGTTTAACGTGGGCAGAGGCTCTAAGTGAGATATAACAACTTAAAGAGGACAGAGCAGTTATCTGTTGGCTAATGCACACAACAAAAGGGCAGCACTTACAACCTCCTAGGCTGAGCGTTAATACATCTCACCAGCTTTGGTGAGAAACTCTTCAAGCCTTTACGGGCAGCACAGGCGTCAGCCCTGGGGGAAGGGTTGGCCTCTGCTGATCCTTGCACTGCTGAGCTGCCATCTTCCCGCACCCTGCTTTCCTCCTCAGGTTTTATACCTTGTCATATCAGTATTCCTGCTCTTGGCTCGCTGAGCTGCTGCTAGTGTCTCGGCAATGACACCTCTCTGTTTTTGCTTTCCTTACGTTGCATGCATTCAGCTGACAGACCTGCTCACACCTTGACAACCAGTTTCTGGGCTAAACTGAGCCAAGGTCTCACAGTGGTGTTGCATCAAGCGAGGCTGTGAGTCCAGGCAGCCCATGCCAGCGCTGAGGGTCGTGGGGATTTAACTCACAGCAGGAGGGGATGGTGACAAATGGAGAGGAGCATGCCAGATCCCAGCCATGTGACCAAGGCAGGGTCCATTGCCACTGGACTGTCCTTAATGACAGTTCTGGGTGAGATTCTTTGGGGAGAAGCACCTCAGTGCCAATGTGATGGTGTGAATGGAAGACAACCTGTACCGTCTGAGCTAGTTCTTAAGAGCTGCATCGTGTGCCAGGCTGTGCTCCTGCAAGCTCAGCAGCGTACAACGCAGTACCTGAATGCAGGTCATCCTGAGTACATGCATGGAGGGGTGTCCTGCCCTGAGCCTCAGCGCTGTCTTCAGTTACCTCCACTCCTCTCTTTCCTGGCTCAGCAGCCCTGATCCGCTCTTCTCCCCGAGGGCCATCCAGCAGTTCACGGTGCAGGGATCGGGGGATCGGGGCTTATGAGTGCTCTTGGGAGGTAGGGGCTAATACAGATTTCTAGATGCCTCTTTGCAGGTGCCTCCTTGATTTTTAGGATTAGAGACTCAAAAAATAGGATAACATAGATCATGAAAACAATTACAGAAATATTAATCCCTCTTCTCTCCATCAGAGCTGTAATCATATAAAGTGCCATCTATCTAGGTTAAAATCAGGAACTTCGTGCTTTTAAAATGTTGTGAAATCCCCAGTTGTTGTACCCTAAGACCAGTTTATTCCTTGAGGGAGAGCACAGTCCTGTGTGCTCGGCAACGCTGCTGAGAGCTGTGTCACTGCACAGCAAACGCCTCTGAATTCTGCTTTCTTCTCGAAAGGCTTCCTAGCATGACACCTGACTTCTTCATTGGTTTCACACAGGTTTGAATCCTGGTAAAAACTGCAAAATAGTCAAATCCCATTTATCAGGTGGTTTATAATGTGTGGTTTTTGCAAGTCTGTAGGATTGATTTTTGCTTTTTTGTGAACATAAGGAAAACAGTGGAAAAGGAGGGGGGAAAGGAAGTTGTGGGTTTTTGGAGGCTCTTCTCAAAGGATTTTTATTTAAAAACAAAAAGTTAAAATTCTTATCATTAGGTGGCATTTGGTAGGTGCACCGTACAAACCTAGTTTCACAAAGTTAAATGACTGAGCAATTTATATCTTCCTTGCCGTGGATCCAAGAGGCTGAGTTCCCCATGCAAGCTGCTGCATGAGCAGCTCGTGACTGCAGAGATTTCTTGGCAGCATCTCTCAGAAACAGCCCCTCTCTTTCTTCCACTCCCTGCTAAGTAAATGCTCTCTGAGTGACTATGGCATCCTGGTGTGGTTGTGGTCCAGCAGTATGCATGGGTCTCTGGCCAAATATGAATAAAAAGGAACATAGGCACTACTAGCAGTGAATTTAAAACAAATTTTTCAATGATTAGTCGGTAAGTAACATAAAATCCTTTGTATGTATGTAAGCCATGCATACATACACTGATAGATATTCAGCAAAATACTCATGAGACAAGTTTGGCTACAAGAAGATAGGTAAAAATTTAACCCTGTTTGGAAATAATTTACCAGAAGAGTGCAATGCCTCTAAGAGTGAGACTGCAATTAATCAGCAGTATTGGTGCTGTCTGCCATACCTGTCATAGCTAACACAGGGTTTAAAAGTCTGAAACAGAGACGCTGAATAATGTTTCAAGATCAGTTTAACACCAAAGGGTTTTTTTAAACTCTTCTTTCTTCTAACATTAGGTAATCTTCAGTGCAACCCAGAGCAGGCACCAGAGGACAAGGTCACTTCCTAGGGCACGTGCTGGCAGGTGCCAGGAGAGTGACACTCGCAGATCTGAAGTGGTGGCCAGCAGTGAGACACTGAAGAGGGAAACAGAGAAAATCATGGGTTTGCTAACAGATGTGGCTGTGGCTGTTTTGACAGTATAAGAGACCTAATTTAACAGAAACCAGGCGTACCAGTATCAGTCCCCAGATGTAACAAAAACATGTTTATCTGAGGAATGCCACAGCACGGAGAAGTAATCACGTCCCATGCTACACCAGAAAAGACTTTCTCTCTTTCTGTGGTGACAAAATCCTGGCGCCCCAAGTCTGCTCTGCTGAGATGAACAATTAAATGGAATTACTCTGAAAATTCACACAGCAACTGCAAAGTGTAGTACTGTCCCCAGTGAAGAGTTTGTAGTTTCTTAACATTTATTATATATTGAAATATCCCATCTAGACTATAAGCTAATTTATACTGCTATCTATTAGAGGCATATTCATCCTTTTAGACAACAAATATTTAAGAGCAGCTGTGTGATTTAGTCTTGGAGAAGGGTTTTCCTGGATTAGAGAGTAATATTCAGTCCCTCTGTAAAGGGCTTTCCAGGCCTATATATTTAGGTCATTTTACTTGCACATGTTTTTCAAGCCTCCATAAACAAAAGGGCAGCTTATGTAAACTGAGGAAGCATTTCTGACTTCAGTGGGGTTATGACCACTCACCAAGGGCTGGTCCTTGGTCTCTGGACTGGAGTTACAACCCTTGCAAATGCTACATCAGAGACAGTTTTGTGGTCAGGTTTTTAGACTAATGCTAGACATAATTCCCATGTTCATGACCCTTTTCCTGACCTTCCAAGAGTCATCCAATTTGCTCTTTTTCAGCATAAAACTCTTGGTGTTATTGGAACAGCAGATGAAACCCACCTCTTTTACCCTCTTGAAGACAACCCAGAAGAAATAGGCATCAACTCTGTACAAACTTGCATTGAGTTGTGGTTTTTTAAAAAATTTAAATTCCTAAAGGAAAATATATCCTTAGTTCCAGAGTTATTTCTGCATAGCCAACAAACAAAAGTAAAATACAAGAAAACCACAATCTGTATGATATCTGCTTTTTATCATCCTCTATCCCCTTTAGCTCCTTCTCTGAATGGGAACTAGAGGAGTGGAAATCAAATGTAAAAGAATATATATAAATGCAGCATGGGAAAAAAAAATCTTTCAAAAATATTTTGAATCATGTTTGTTTTATGGATTTAATACTTGGTAAAAATAGCCCCCAAAACTGAGGGCATGTGGAAAAAATGCAAACTGTGTTCTGTGTCATCAAAATGCAATTGTGTTAACGCTACACACAAAGACAGAGCAGCTCACTGCAAAAAACGGATTTCCCTGTGTAATCAGGGTGTGTAACACAAGCCTGTTCCTTTAATCTTTACCATAGAGTAAAAGTTGTCATGTCGGGTCCTATTTTTGCATTTTCCTGACACCACAACTTGTTGAACACTTGTTGGTGTTTTCCCACTAATACTATGTTCTCAATTACGGACTATTTATCACTTCTGCAATTACCACGGTAATATATTTTGTGAAAAGCTGCCTTAGATTCTGTTTGTCAAGACTTCCATGAAACACAAGCATCCACTTAGCTTTCTTCACTCAGCCATATCTCTAAAAATAATGGCAAGCTAAACATCTCCTTGGAAGAGCTCTTGGATTTGAGAGGTTTCAGAGCTGTGAGGGTGAATGTGCCACAAACACAGACTTTGGGTGTGATTACAATAGGAATCATCTATCACTCATAAGTAGGCAATAACCATTTTTTTCTCCTTGGTTAACATAATTCTGAACATGTGGAGGAGATCTTAGGAAATGAAAAAAAAAGGGATCTTCAAAATAACTTGCAAAATAAATACATTAGAGTGTAACGAGGAGGGAGGAGATGCCCTCAGCAGAGTAAGCTCTCCCCAGCTTGCCTGTGGTAAGGCCTCTAAATATTGACCCATGAGAAACATTTTCAAAAAGAAGAGAAACATGCCATCTGAAATATTGGTTATATTCTGTTTAATCCTTTCTTCATTCTTTTTTTGGCCTTTCTTTTTTTCCTTTGCTGCCTTTCCATGGAAACACAACACAGTCTATTGTTTTGTTTAATTTTTGTCATTTGCTTTTCTTCTATTGACCTCCTCTAATATGTGTCTGATTCTATTTTTTTTCAGACAAGTTAATGATTCAGGAAGAGGAAAGACATTTTCAGGGCAGCTCGAATATAAATGATAAACAGTAAGTCACATTTGTTTGCACACGGATAGTATTTGTGGTTTCACACTGTTCCAAAGCAGGGGCTCTGCTTCCAAGAACTGTCTGGGTAGTTTGCCTATTATTTATCACACTGTCCCAAGCAGATGATTTCTGGATGATTAGCAGAGCTGTCATGGCAGTCTTACATGCAGGCTGAACTGATCTTGCTGCTTTTGAAATACTTAGTAGTTGTTAGAAAGAAAAAAAACCCTACTAACCTTGCTGTTAAATGTCTTCTAAATGCTGGCAGTATTTTGTCTTTAACTAAAGCCTAGACGAACTTTCCCAGCCTTCCCATTCTCCATGGCTTGCAAGCAGTTGTAATCCCAACCTTTCTTTAAATCACAGTGAGGAGATTACACTAATGACTATTGACGTCTCAGAGTGGGAAAGGACCACAGAGGCAAAACTGTCTTCCAAAGAGCATAGAGCAGTTTACCTTCAGCCTCCCAGTGGGATTAATGCAAACAGTAGCCTAACTCCACAATATTCCAGGTGGTTTCCCCTCCTTCAATTCAGAAATTAGATTAGCATTCCCAGGGTAGGGGTGTTGCTACCGAGGAAGTACTTTCTACACGCCTGGAGATCATCTGCCAGTCCTCTTCAGTTTATGGAAGTGAAAGGCATAATCTGAGGCTGTCCTTGAAATGCAAATCCATCCTAAAAACCACCGAGTTGTGTGCCTTCTTACTGCATGGGTTTAACTAATCCAAATTACAGCCATTGTTCTGTAGCATGTTGAGGCATTTATCAGCGGTCTATTTAGGAACATTTTATGATTAAAGGATAAGAAATGATTATTTTTACTTCAATCGGTTAAACTGCCCACATTGCACTGTGGTAGCAAAGTGTATGACCTCAGAAAGTTTGCCAAGTTCCATGACATGTCTCAGTACAAGCAAATCATATATAAACCCATCTTGGGTTACTTTTCCTTTTCTGGGCTGTGGGAAGCTACAAGAGAATCCGTGAGTGTTATTATTATCATTATATTCACTTGCTTCATATCACTGAGCCTGAGCATCAACCCTGTGGAAATAGAAGAGTCAAAAATATTCTTTAAATATCTTGCCATGGATGCTAAGCTGCATTTACCTCTGTATTTCCTTCTTATTTATGTGATTAATCTATATAGCTATTCTAGAGTGAATTCAACCCCAGTGTATGCAGAGAAGTGTGTTCAAATACAGTTAAGTTCCTAAAGATGAACTGGAAATACACTGGATCATTCAAAAGCAACTAAGCTGCTTTTCTATCAAATTCTTCGTGGCTTTGTATTGTCTGTAAGTAATGCGGGTGCTAGCTCAAGGGAGAATGGTAAAGGAAAAGGGCTTAAGAGGTGAACTGGCCAAGATCAGCCCTCTGCCCCTGCACAAACAGGCTTTTGACAAGATGAAATTGCCACGTTTCAACTGCATTTTTTACCTTTGAATACCTCATATGCACTCATCAACCCCAAACCAAGTTAAAAAAAGGCTTGTTTTGCTCAGTGAGGACAATCCTTTTGACTGTTGATTTAATTTGAAATCTAGTTCTTTTAGGAAAAGTTTAATCTAGTTTCTGCTACACATAAAAATAAACCCAGTAATTTCCCTCTTCTTTATCTAGATATAGCAGTAGTTTTAAAAATGTAGGGAATGATACTTCATTGTACTTCTTCTGTGCTGCAGGGCTATTTTGATTCCATTTTCATAAGAACAAGACTCCTAACCCAACCTGCAGCATTTTCCCCTCCTTTTGCTCTGTTTTCCAGATGCTGTCTCGATTCAGGCACTATGACCGTTTCTTGTCATAGAAGCACAGCAAAAGGAGGAAAACAAATGCCAAATTTCCTATTGAAAGCCTCAATTCACCTAGAATAACATTTGAAATAATGAGAACAGTCTTCCAATAGCAAAGTCTTGTGCACGCTACTTAAACTAAAATGTGTGCTGTGGAATTGCAGGCTTGTCTGCTTGGAAAGGTAAATGAAAACTTTCCAGAAAAAATGGTTTTCCTGCCTAAAGGGTACTGAATGCAAAAAGACCCCAACCCCACTCAAAATACCACAGGGATTTATAACACTCATGTTCAATACAAGAAAGGATTAATTTACAGGTTATTAATCAGAAAATTTTGCAACAGTTTCACTGCTCACTGTTACTGCATTATGCAGAGTCCTGTTTCCCAGAGCCCCGTCACCCATCTCTAGAGGGTGATAAATCTGGAATTATTTTTGAAAGTGATATTGAATCCTGTGAGTTCCATTTGATTTCCAAAAGCTGTTACTTTGCCATATTAAGCTTGTAAAGATCAGGGTCCCAAACCAGGTCTTACTGAATGCTCAGTTTCCTCCCAAATCCCTGATTCATGTTCCAAAATCTAGGTGGTCATAAGCACGTTTGGTCAAATGTTGTAAGGTCAGTTACGTATGCCGTGACTGCTGGCCTGAAACATGGCAAGGTTGGCGAATGTTCATTCGTTCCCATTCTTTTTTCATAGAAATGGTCTCAAAGAGTCATTCTTTACAGGTTTTGTTCAGCCACCAGTCTCACTGCAACCAGTGGATTAGCAGTTTTAAAATGGTTATATGCATGACAAGAATCTGGTCACCAAGAGATATTGCTGCTTACTTCTGGGATTCACAGTATTTTCCACTTTACTCTGTTAACGAAAAGTGCTGCAAACGTTCCTCATGAAGCCTTGAGAGAAGACTCACAACAGAGAGAAATGCCTAGCAAAGATTTGGCTGTTTAAAAGTCTCTGATGAAAACTGAGCAATGCCTTTCTGGCTCTGAAGGCTCACTGAAATAGAGGACGCGTGTTTCTGGAACTACAGATTTTAAAACTATTCTGGAGTAAGCCTGCTCCTCTAGATTATCACATATGGGACCAGCTCTCTAGTGCTGGAGCCAGAATGTGTGAAAAAGAGCTTTGCAAACTGATGAGATGGAGCACCAGGAGGTTCAACTCTGAGCCACCATTTCTCTGGGGTTGCTGTAGCCCCTGCTCTGAGCTGAGGAAAGGATGGGCTTGTGGTGAGGGGCTCCAGCCCACTCCAGCTGTGCTTTCTGTGCTGATGGGCCCAAGACATACCATCATTATTCTGATCCTGTGCTTCTTTTAGGATAGAAAAGTTATTGCTATTATTGTTCATTATTTTTTTCCTTTTTATGACATTTAGAATTAAAGTATGCCTGACTTCCTAGAGACTTTGATTTTTTGTGAATCAGTGATAACGGGTGAACTGCTGGATTATTCTAGAGAAAACTTAGTGGTATAGTGAGACCACTAGTTCTCTTTCTGGTGTTTATCTTGATGTGCCAAATTTCAACATTGCTACACTCAAAAAATATTTCATATGTATAATGAAAGACCCTTTTGTGTCTGTGACGTGTTTGCCAATGCAGAAATAGTTGACATGTGCCAGACTAGTTTTACAATAGAGAGTGGGAAGCAGAGTCTGATCTGCATAATTAGGATGAACCTTGAGAAAACTATTTCAACACCAAGCTCAGTCCTTAGCTGGCCCCACAATTCCAACTGAGACCATAGGGAATATGAAGTTTACCTCACATTTCTTTCCCTCAAACCGCTCCCCGCCCCCCCCCTCCCCAAACTATAGAACTCTGTGTGCAGCACCCGGTGTGTTTGAAGATCAGCTCAGAAAGAGTCATTCAAGTGCAACATGTTAATCATTAAAACTTGAAAGGGATGTGTCTCCATCACAATCCAGGAGAGCTGTGCTGGGTAATAAACCAGGCTACCAGCTCCGTTTGTGTAAGCACTGTGACTCCTGGCTGCTGTGTACCAGCAAAGGAGACCGTAGCTGAGGAAAGCCTGTCATTGGTGCTCCAGGAACTACCTTGGAAAGGATTTTGTTACACTCCATCTTTTTGCGGTTCGGAACAGATTGAATTGAAATGAAATTCAGGGTGGGACTCAGTCATAATCAAAGAGATTTCTTGATGTCTGGCTGCTCATGGCTTGGATGAGTGTACTCTCCATTGGATAAAAAACTGGCTGGATGGCCGGGCCCAGAGAGTGGTCGTGAATGGAGTTAAGTCCAGTTGGCGGCCGGTCACAATTGGTGTCCCCCAGGGCTCGGTATTTGGGCCTGTTCCCTTTAACATCTTCATCAATGATCTGGATGAGGGGATTGAGCGCACCCTCAGTAAGTTCACCAATAACATCAAGTTGGGTGGGTGTGTCGATCTGCTTGAAGGTCAGGAGGCTGTACAGAGGGATCTGGACAGGCTGGATCGAAGGCCAATGGTATGAGGTTCAACAAGGCCAAGTGCCGGGTCCTGCACCTGGGCCACAACAACCCCCTGCAACATTGCAGGCTTGGGGAAGAGTGGCTGGAAAGCTGCCCAGAGGAAAAGGACCTGGGGGTGTTGGTCAACAGCCAGCTGAGTATGAGCCAGCAGTGTGCCCAGGTGGGCAAGAAGGCCAATGGTATCCTGGCTTGTATCAGCAATAGTGTGGCCAGCAGGAGGAGGGAAGTGATTGTCCCCCTGCACTGGGCACTGGTGAGGCCGCACCTTGAACACTGTGTCCAGTTTTGGGCCCCTCACTACAGGAAGGACATTGAGGTGCTGGAGTGTGTCCAGAGAAGGGCAACAAAGCTGGTGAAGGGTCTGGAGAGCAAGTCTTATAAGCAGCAACTGAGGGGATTGCTGTTGCTTACTCTGGAGAAAAGGAGACTCAGGGGAGACGTTGTCAATCTCTACAGCTTCCTGAAAGGAGATTGTAGCGAGGTGGAGGTCAGTCTGCTCTCTTAAGTAACAAGCAATAGGACAAGAGGAAAAATTTCTTTACTGAGAGGGTTGTGAAGCATTGGATCAGGCTGCCCAGGGCAGTGGTGGAGTCCCCATCCCTGGAGGTATTTAAGAGACATGTACATGTGGTGCTTAGTGACGTGGTTTTGTGGTGACCCGGCAGTGCTGGGTTAATGGTTGGACTTGATGATCTTAAAGGTCTTTTCCAACCAAAATGGTTCTGTGATTCTGTGGCTATTTGGCTTGCAGTTAGCTGTAATTAGCTCTATTGCTCCCCAGTTGGCGATCGGTGGCCTTCTGCCCCTCTGCTTCATAATGAAAATATTAAAGAAATGAATTCACAGGTAACCTGCTACAATCTGAAGGATGCCTGTGTGGGCTCTGCTCAGAAGCTGCTTATCTATGTTTTCGGCTCAACAAACTAATTCTTGATGCCTGTTACATCTTACCGTTATATTTTGGTATACTTCCAGAGTTTCAGGCTCTTCTTTTGCATGCTGGGAAGGTTTTCACCACTTAGATCTGTGGCTGGGAATTTGACAGTTAGCATTTCATCTAGGCATCATTTCATCTTTTTGTTCCTTGCTTCAGTGGCAGTGTATCTCCAAAAGGAGTTTAGGTGAAATTCATGCATTACCGAGTGCTCCATCAAGAAACTGTCTAACTCCTCAGTCTTTTTGGTTCCTGAATGCATCCTTAATTTTTGCTGTCATATGTAAGTGTCTTTGCCACAGGAGACACAAATGGGTGTGTTGGTCTTTTCCTGATGGGTGCCTGTCACACAAGGCATCTGGTGCACAATATCTAGGTATGAGGGGGCTTTTGTACATAGCCTCCTCCTGCCTAATTCTCTCAAATTAGCATGATCTTGATCCTGACATGCAGGAACAAGATCTTACTCATTTGAAACAGTCAAAGCTCAAGTTCACAATTTGAATCCTGACTTTTTCCTCGGCTCTAATTTTTCCAAAGGACTGCAGTGCCAATGCACAAGACAAGAAACAGCTGTAGCTGAGCAGCATTTGCCCAGAAATTCGGAATTCTTTTCTCGTCATGACTGAGAAGTCCTCCAGTTACTGCTGCACTGTGTGGTTCTCACCAGTACCTCTGCATAGTCACTAAACATCTCCGCAGATGCTTTTGCAGCTTGGCTCAGAGCTGGGCTAATATCTCCAGATTCAAACTGGTTCTCAGAATCCAGGGAATTTAGTTAGATTTCAGTACTTATACATGAGCAACAAGAACAACAAAAATGATAGTAACAAAAAAGTGTGGGATATTAATTACACTACTTAACAAAAATTAAATTAAAGCTCAGCCTTTCTTTCTGAGCTACTAGATTCAGAAAGTGGCCTTCCATTTCAAAGAGTGGTAACTGTTTTCTCTCTTTGAAAATTATTCTCCTTGCATTCATATCAGAACTACCTTCACCTTCCCATTCAGTTCTCTTTGAACTTGCATGTTATGCACCTGTAGGACTCTTAAAGCACTGATGCTCACATTATTAGTCGTGTCCAAAGTACCCTTTACGTGATGCTAAATTTGAGAACATGGACCTTGTGTGTGTGACAAAAACATTTATCACTGTTTAGCTGGGCTTTAACAGCTCAGAAATGTGAGAATTACTGTGAGGAAAAATCCAAACAAGTTAAATCTGAAACAGCATCTAGTGTGTACTAGGGCAACTGTAAACCTATGCCACTGTATCAACATGCAAAGACCCTGTTCTTATAACTAAAGCATTTGGTAATTCTTACTTCTAAATTAGCTTAAACATTTAAAAAAGTGTAGACATTTTCTCTTTGTGATTTCCCTCCCAGGCACACACGTGGTTATTTTTGTTCTACATTTTGCTGCCTTAACTTTTGCTGCCTTAATATGTTTTGATTTCTTTTAAGAGGAACTATATTTGATTTCTTCTGTATAGCAGCCTTCATCTTATAATCACTTCAGTTTATTATCTGTGTTTCATTTGTTGAGGAGAACAGGTTGCCTTTCTTTTGAATTCATCTTGCTTTGAATAAGTCTTGTGATCAAGTGGAAGCAATGAGGTTGAAAGAATCATTGTACCTGTATAGACATCTTGCAGAACCAAAGGAGAGAGAAATTATTAACGAATAGAGTCTACACAGTCATTAGGTCTTTCCAAGTAGTACAGAAGGAGGAATACACCGGAGTTCACAAGGCATAGTGCTTTTGAAGTAGAAGAGAAGGGAATGAAGCACAGTGTCTCCCTTGTGCCAATACAACATATACTTCTGTTTAGTCTCCTACTATTTTTTTTTTTTTTTGATTGTTTGAACCAGTGCTTTGCTTTGAATAGTTGGAGCTATCTAAGCAAGGGGTAGTTGAATTTTTCACATCATTCCGTTCACCTTTAATTAGCACATTTTACTAGCCTTTTCAGTAATTATTGTTAACCATGTACATAGCATCTTGATGATCTTGGGTGAGGACTTTCTCTTTTCAGAACTAATTGCTGGCTTAAAACAGAAGAGGAAAGTGGGACTTCAGCTCCCGAAGGTAAGGTTGATTGACAGCTTTTGCACAGCTTCTGATAAATAACACTCTGAGTCTCTATTGTGTTACAAAGGCCATTTGTCCAGTTAAGAAACACTTTAAGAGCATTTGTCACCGTCTTTGTTTTGCTTCAGTGCACTATGCACTAAAAGCATTATTTCCACAAGGGAAATTAGGAAAACCACCTGCAAAATTATCCCTGTACCTCCAGGCTAGCTGGAGAATATTCACAGTGTCTTCTTGTTATTGGATTTGGTTAATCAAGATGTAAAATAAATCCAAGTTAAAATAATTAAATAAACATATGGGGTTTCCTTTCCTTCCTCTGTGACTGACAATTGCGTTAAAACTTGAGCCTCCTTTCCTTTAATGCCTATTGCCTTAGGACAAATCATCTATACATATAGAACTGTCCTCTAAATTGACAGTCTCTTATGCTCTGTAAGTACAACTTATTCTCTGCTGGGAAAAGAAATAAATATAAATAAATCAATTCTGGCATAGTGTAGATACTTCATGGAAGTGTTGGTCAAAACCCTCACATCTGTTGGATCTCTCCAGTATGAAAATTTTCTGAAATCTGGCACATTTGCTGAGCTAGAGGAGACAAGATGGTCTACTTGAACACATGTGCTGGGACCTTGGTGTTTTAGGAGCCGTACAGAAAACAGATCAAAAACATGGTCAAAGCCCTGAGAACTTGGAGTCCAATGTCCAAGATGAGACAGCAGATCAACAGAAGTCACTTAAGGGCCTGTCAACAGAGAGAGGACAGATGTACTAGGAAACTACCAAACTGGCCAAGGGGCTGTTGAAGCATTATGGAAAAGGAAAGTTTAGAAAACAGTTTAAAGACAGACTGGGAAGCTTTGCACATATCTGTAAGAGGTTGCTCTCAAACATTAGCAGTGGCGGGAAAGAAAGGATAAAGCTGCTTTTTGAAAATGATAGTTGTTGATTCAAAGGAATATTCCACCACTGATACCTGAGTTTCCTGATGCGAGAGGGGTTGATTGTTTTGTTTGATTTCTAACACATGACACTAGTATTTCATAACACTGTCATCTTCATCACTGCAAGATGATTAAACCTTTTTGTTTTGGTTTAATACAGGTGCTTAAGCAAACTGGTCGTTTTGTACTGTAGGAAGAATGAAAGCTCCAGAGCAAAACTATAGGTATGCTTCAACTTGGGAAAAACTCAGGCTTATGTTGGTTCTTAGCTGCTAAAAATAGTGTGTAGTTGGCTGCAAGCCTTCTTGGCAGGGGACTTGTGAGGGTTTCCAGGTTTGAAACGCTACTTCAGGTGTTGTCACCTGCTACCCTTTTGGCAAAAAATGTACATGGGACTTGGATTTTGGAGCTTAACGGAATTGTAATAACAGTAAATTTACTTGTACATGCAGCTCTATTGAAACTTCAGAAAATCATTTAAAAGACTCCTGCCACTTCAGGGGTTACATTTCCAGCATATTTTAATTCCAGCGAGGTTCATGTGTCTCTTAAAATAGAAATACTTGTTTTTCTTCTTTAGTTCCACAGTGAACTCTCTAGTTGGATTACTGCTAGTAACATGGACACTGACAAGAGAGTTTTCAGGCAATGTTAAGACCCAGAGTTTTAGATTTTCTCCTAAAATGGACTAATTGGGGTACAAAAACATTCAAGGTTTTTGAAAATGTCAATGAAAACAATAATATTTTTTTAAATTAAACCTGTTTCTGCCATGCTGTGTACACACACCTCAGAGTATCACACAAGTGTATGAGAACTACAGACTGACTTACATCACTTTGTGTTCTAAGATGAGGACATAATTTGCCTAAAAAGCCAAAACGCATCTATTTTTAGACTCATGACTGCTCATGATAGAAAGGAAGCTAATTTCAAAATGTTTTCCTAATTATAAAGGAACAGATTATTTTGCTGTATTACTATTGCGCTTTTCTCCGAAACTTTTATGCATGCAATTATGTAACACTGAATTACTTGTATTTCTGAGAAAAATGTTTGAACACCTTTGGATCCAGATCTGCGGATCTGGAATGCTAATATTTAGCACAGTAATTTTTTTTCATATCTTGCAGTTTATTTACATTAGTGTGCTTTTTTTTTGGATTATAAATACATTATGTTATTACATGTACAATAATGAATGAGGATAAAAGGCCATAATAAATTGCACGTTGTGACTTTTGCTATAAACAGCATTCCTTGTTTTACTCTCGTGTACTCAGTTTTCACCGTAAGTCTGCTTTGGAGTTCTGTGTCTGTTGGCTGCAGTCACCACTGTGGTCCTTAGGTTTGTAACTGTTTTTTCAGTGCTGAAGGAGAAAACTTGGGAGCGGAGCTGATGG
Organism: Bucorvus abyssinicus; assembly: GCA_009769605.1. Taxonomy (NCBI): domain Eukaryota; kingdom Metazoa; phylum Chordata; class Aves; order Bucerotiformes; family Bucorvidae; genus Bucorvus; species Bucorvus abyssinicus. The sequence goes on from CM020028.1 coordinate 4,856,980, forward strand.
AATGAAAATGCACACTGTTCCTAGATAGTACAGATAACACAAACTACTTCACTGGCTATTGCTGCTCATCTCCTCTTTCAACTGAAATGGAATCTGGCTAAATTAGGTGATCACAGAATGACCTTGATCCGTTGCTATGTGCACCCATCAGAAATGAAAGGCTGTGGGATTACTGCAGGCTGCGTACTTTCTTTGGAGAAAGAGTAGTTTTAATGACATTGTGCAAACACGGCTGGGACTCTGCTGGAATATTGCACACAAATTTAATGGCCTGTGTTCTAGTCTCCATGAAAAAAATGCAGGCAACTAACAGGGAGAAAAGAGTCTAAAAGATTCACTTTCTTTAACTAAGTGAAGGAAAGGCTGAGAGAGAATATCATGGTTTTGGAAATATATCAGAGCTGGGAAAAAACAAAGTGCCATTAGTACTACTTAATGTGGCTGACAAGGCAAATAATGGGTCCAGACTGTCTAGGAACACAGGTAGGCTGCAAGTCATGATGAGTTTTACCCATCAAAGCAGTGTGGTCTGGACCAACTTTCCAGTACAATAAATATAACAAAAGCCATATATATAGTTTAAACCTTGACTGGTTTTTAAATAATAATTGTATACTCTGAGGTCCACAAGGGATTCTTTATGCAAAGATATGAATCTTGGAAATGTGACTTGAGGCAGCTACACAAATGTCATTGCAGAGAATGTTTACTAAAGGTTTTCGAGTTGGAAGAAGCATCGCTGTTTTATCTCAGGCTCAGAAAGCCTGTTCTTTCCAACGATCAGGAGAAAATGAAATCTTACCACAAGCTAAATTACTTAAGAACAGCAAATATGTATCAGAATGTAGGTTGGGTACAATCCTACACATGGTTATAGTGTCACAGGATTCATAAACATTTTGTGTTAATTTGTTCAGCCACTACGGCAGTTAGTCCGTTTATAACATTTATAACTTCATTCTAATTTGAAAACCTTTGCCAAACAAATACTTCTGAAATGATCTGTGTTATTAGAAGCCTCTGTGATTTCTCTTTTCCTGGAAGACTAGCTTCTAAGTACAATCCATAAGTCCTTTCTTCTAGTGTTAGTTCTTTTTCCTCTCAGTATCCAGATGTGTATCACTGCTGATATCTTTTTAAAGGATTACTTTTATGCCGAGATACGTCTGACATGAAGATGTATGGAATGCACAAACCAAGCTGAAATCAGGGTCTCTGAATAAACAATATGCTTGATGCCATGATCCACTGAAACCATATGGAGACATCAGCAAACCAACTTGCCAATGGCACAAGTGGGATTTTTGGGGGGTTGAAAGGCCTCTGAATAGTGTCCCATCAATGATTTCAAGTGAAAGGATGAAGCATTATTGTGAACTATTAGTGAACACATCTATTCTGTGAAAAACAGTATTGCAAATTATGTACAAAAAAATAATTATTTGGATGATATTATCCTGAGCAATAAGTACCCAGCAATTCCAGTCTCAGCTTCCAAAATATTCATGCTCACATACAGTGATGGACTGAAACAACAAACAGCATTTGAATCACACATGTAATTGTAAAGGAGTAATGGACGATAGTTCAGTCAGAACTGCAGTTCTCAATAGATCTGTAAAAACAGAAAGTTCTGCCACAAAAGTGATTGAAAACTGCTGTGGTGAGAAGGAGAAATTAGTATGCTGCTTTGGCTCACTGTAACGGACTCAGCGTCTCTTCTGCTCCTCCTTTTCCCAAGAAGTAAAGATGCTAGTCCAGATCAGTCAGCAAAGACACCGGCCAAAACACTTTGTTCTTTACTGCAAACATTCTAGAAAAGAGGTTTCCAGAGCTTTCTCTGTTTTCTGGCTAGTGCAGGGCTAGGTAGCTAAGGAAGTAACTGAGCCGTCTGCGGGAAGCAGCTGAGCCTGGCCAGCAACAGGGCTGCGACTCGCCAAGCTGCGGCAGGGCAATGCTCTGCCCGAAGGAGGGGACTGCTTGGGTTTGCAATTGCCCGTGCTCTCTCAGGCTGATACCAAGTCTGCAGTTCATCGAGTGTCAGAGTATGTATAAAACCAGGATGAGGCAAGCTGAAAGTGATATTTTTCCTTGTCTTATGCCCTGCTGAGATTGTGATAATTTTTTTAGCATAAATTACTTTGCACTTAACCCTTAACAGAGATTTAATGCCTGTAGAAGCATGCATCACTGTACAGCTTTCTCAAGGTTCAGGCACTCCAGAATTTGGGTGTTTCAGGACAGACAGTTTGTTTCTTTTGATTCTTCTTGATATCCTGTGAAATTTTCCAAGCAGATTAGAGCTCTGGTAGGGAAATTCCTAGGATAAAATCCAGGACTTCTCATTCAACTCAAACCCACAAATTTACATCATACCTCTTTGTATGTATTTTCTGTTCATGGTTGTATAAGTATAGATTTTGTTACAGGAAGACTTCCTAAAGAAAGCAAACAACTAGTGGGTGTTTCTTTGAGTGAGTTTAAGTGCAGTTTTTCCTTAAATACTGATTTTTTTTTTTTTAAGTATAAAATTTCATCACCTTAGTAAAGAGGGAAAACTACAGCATGTGTCTTAGGTCACCAATTTGCAGGTAGCTAGAATTAGTTACTGTAGTTTAATCTATTTGTGTGCAATGTTGAGTAACCTGAATTACAAATTACCTTATGAAGAAATTGCCACCTAAATGTATGAGATTGATTCAGCACGATGGCATTTAAACCCTCTGAGCTCACTAGGAAAATTGAATCTCATAAGACGCAGATAGTTTGTGCAAGGTGGGTTTGGAGGCGGGTGAGCTGAGCAGGATGCTCCTTACCTGCTAGGCACCCAGGGCAGATGGATGAGCTCATGTCACCCAGGAGCCAGGGGCTTAATCAGGGGCTACGCTTTGGGTAGCTCTGTGCCCCAGTGTCTGACTTCTCTCCCAGAGGCAAATGCGGAGATGGAGGCTCTCCAGTCTTTTAAAGACAGTCACAGTGGCCGAAACCTGCCTTTTGGAGTATGAACCCCCTGGTTCTGGGGCTTTTGTAGTTTCTGGAATGGGCGTTCTGCATTATAATTTTGAATATAACCACCTCGACTCTGCCCAGGTGCCTCTCCCTCTCTCACCATAGAGACGTCGCCACACCACTCTGTGTAGCTGCAGTCCCAAACCACCTTCACATACTTTGCAGTTAAGACGGTATCTCTTCACCGTAGCGAAACTGAGTTTCTCAAGTATGCTTTGCAGCCAGTTAAGCCTCTGACATGGTGCTGTCAATACTCTCTGGACCTACTGCTTCAAAACAGGTTACTTTAACTCCTTGATGAGTTTTTCTAAGCTAATTTTCCCTGCATTGCAATTGCATAATAGTCTCAGATCAAGCTCTCTTTAAACCTGCTTCTGCTGCTTTAATTTGGAACAAATAGATTTTATTTACATCCTTCAGTTCCTTAATTTACTTGATCTCAGGGGAATCAGTTATTCTTTGGCATTGATTCATATGTAAATTATCTACAAGAAAGGCATTACTGAGTATCAGGATAATAACATAATAATACTCTGATTAAGGTGGTAGTTTCAAATCACAAATATAAGTTTTGTCTTCAGCCTGAGGTGCCATAGGTTAATTTTTGGGAGAATATGTACTTAACACAGCCAGACTGACTCCTTAACAAAACAAGTTATCAGCATATAAAATGTCATGTGAAAGCTGTAAGTATTTTGTAAATAGTATTGATGGGGTTTGGCATCCAAGAAAGATGATAATGTTGGATGTATTAAGTTTTTACGTTCACTAATGCATGTGATTACACACTAATATCTGCTTATAATAGAATTTTACTGGAGAGCTGGGAAAGTGTGTTTATCTGGATGCACAACAGTTTAATTCAAGGACAGAGGAAAACATAGTTACTTAAGTAACAGATAAATCAGCAGAGTGTGAGGAAGACATCTAAAATGAAATTAGTTATCTGAAAAACCCTGTTCAGTGACAGGGGAGATAGATAGTTTTGATGACTCAGAGTTTGTCTTCAGAAATTAAGTGAAATAGCTGTCTAATGAAATAAGTGAAATAAGTATCTAATGCTAAGTGAAATAGCAGCCATTTGAGGATTTACAACGAAACAGCTATTCTGGCTGTTTCACCACATTTTCAAATGTAAACAAGTCTTGATGAAGCATTTGTGAGTTTAGCTGATGGTGTTTATTTTAAGTTGATGTTTGCAAAAACTGGATGACTTAAATGATTAATAGTAGTCATAGAGTGGGTAACTATGGCCATCCCAAATGGTTCTATGTAGTCCATTTACCTCACTAGCACTGTGCTTACCACAGCTGAGGTGTCAGCATGGGAGACTAGATAGTAAAAATATTCTTGTTATAAAGAAGGTAAAAGACAACAATTACATTTTCCCATCATAGACATTACTATCAGGAGTCTAATTTAATCAAGCTGAAAAAATTGCCACCATATATTGAGCTACCTGATAATGGAGAAGGATTTTTTGTGTTCTTCAATGCATGGCTGGATATCGGCCTACAGATCTACAGTGCTGGGCTCTCTGTTATGCTGCTACTTGGTGCAGTTGATACCAAAGGAAATAGTGGGGAACACAGGTCTGAATGTGGGAAAATTGGGTGTGAAGGATTTTTGGATTCTCCATCCAATAAAACTAAAGCCTAGTTCTTAGAGCTATTCTAATTCTGCTGGAAGTAGACATGTACAATCAATCTTCCACTGAGAGGTAAAAGCCCAAAGTTTGGGTTGTGAAGGCTGGAAGATTTGGTCATGTGTTTCATAAGCACCAATACACAGGTCATAGTAATTAGGGTGGGGATACATACTAATTAGTTTCTACTTTGGTGGTAGAACAGTCCAAATTGTTCTTTCTTCTATGTATATCTTGAATAACTCATTATTCTTGATAGAATTTTGTAGACATATTTATCCAAACATTGAACAGGTAACCCAGTCTTGATCCTTGTGGGACATTCCCAGGCAATTTCTCTCTCCTTAATAAATTATTTATGGTTTTCCATTGTCAGTAGCTCACAAGCCAGCTTTTGATTGGACTAATTGCATTGTTGTCTAAGCCAAACTGATTTAGTTTTTCCTTAAACTATCATATGTCTTCTTATCCAATGCCTGTCTAAAATCCAAGTATATCCATGGCACTCCCTCACTTTGGTTTTCTGCCTAAAAACTATCAAGCTTGCCTGACCAGCTTTATTTTCAGTATTTCCATGTAGTTTTGTTTCCATGACAACAGCCCCATCTATTGATTAGATAGAGACAGCCCGTCATCTGTCACATGTTAAAACTTTGTGTTAACTAATTAGATATAATGAACAACCTGTCCTGCAAGAATTGCTTGTTTCTTCACTGAAACATCTTCAAATTTTCCCCTTACCTTCCCCATCAACATAATTCTAAAAGTGTTAAACACATACTGAAATAAAATTTAAAATAAGGATAACAAAAAAAAAAAAAAACCCCACCATCTTGAAGAGCTCCTGCTATATCACCCAAGGAAGAATGAAGGGATATTTCTTACCATGGATTAGAGAAATATGCTTTTCTTTTGAGCACAGACCCTTAATGCCCAACTCTAGCCATATGAGCATGGACCATTACATTTTAATCATTGGGTTTTTTTAAAATTGTTGAGGTCTTGAAGGAATTTTAGATACAATGTTGTCTTAATTTGAATATTTCTTAGTCATATGCCACCTGGGATGCAATAAGGAAAACTCAACCAGTGTATTAGACAGAGTAGCTTAATTGTTCAGTGAAAGGACAAATTATAAGAGGAAAAAAATTTGGACTCGGTACAGTCCCTTAAAAGTTTAGTAGCAACGGCATCGTAAAGTGGAGGAGAAAGAAGTCCCAGGGCGAAAGTAGTGATATCATTGTTTTTGAATCCAAAGTGAAGTAGAAACTAAGTCCTATGTCTTCTGGCCCACATATGTGTCTTCTCCCTCTGTGGTTTTCAAGTGCTCTCTGACCAGCACTTTCTCAAGTACTTTCCGACCTGCAGTCATAGAATCATAGAATCCATTTGGTTGGAAAAGACCTTTGAGATCATTGAGTACAACCATTAACTCTGCACTGTCAAGTCCACCACTAAACCATGTCACTAAGCACCGTATCTACATGTATTTTTAGTACCTCTAGGAATGGTGACTCCACCACTTCCCTGGGCAGCCTGTCCCAATGCTTCACAACCCTCTCGGTAAAGAAATTTTTCCTAACATCCAACCTAAATCTCCCCTGGCACAACTTGATGGTATTTCCTCTTGTCCTATCTGCTTTTTACTTGGGAGAAGAGACTGAACTCTACTTTGCTACAACCTCCTTTCAGGTAGTTGTAGAGAGTGATAAGCCTCCTTTTCTCCAGACTAATCAACCCCAGTTCCTTCAGCTGCTCCTCATAAGACTTGTTCTCTAGACCACTCACCAGCTTCATTACCCTTCTCTGGACACACTCCAGCACCTCAACGTCCTTCTTGTAGTGAGGGGCCCAAAACTGGACACAGTGTTCAAGGTGAGGCCTCACCAGTGCCCAGTACAGGGGGACAATCACTTCCCTCCTCCTGCTGGCCACACTATTGCTGATACAAGTCAAGATGCTGTTGGCCTTCTTGCCCACCTGGGCACACTGCTGGCTCATATTCAGCCGGCTGTTGACAAACACCCCCAGGTCCCAAGCCTGTAGCATTGCACGGGGTTGTTGGGACCCAAGTGCAGGACCTGGTACATGGCTGGGGTTTTTTTGCGTAAGAACAGTTGGTGTTTGCATAAGAACAGTTTCAATGGGACAGAACCAATTATATTATATTATCCCTCGAAAGAGGGAGATGTTCGTTTGGTCTCCAGTTTCTAAACGGAGTGTTTGTCCCACTGTGCCAGCCTCATCATCAGGTGACTATCTGTCTTATGAGAGAGAAAGGACTGAACAGATATAGACGGTTACCTGCAGGAGACAGGTGCTGGCTGTTAACACCAAAGTAGCTGTGATGCTTTACACTTGGGGAACAGCACAGGCCAACAGGCCCGAGAGGAGCTTTGTCTGTGCACTGTATAGCGGATCCTCAATTTGGAATTCCCCTGTCATCAGGAACCTTGCAACATTAATTCTCCATCCTTTGTCATAGGTTAATAATAGATAAAAAAGTAAAATCAGTTTTGTTATGTCCATGTATTATCTAATCATATACTTCCATACTGCTGTTCGTAAAACTCTACTTCATCATCTTTATGTTTTAGAAGATGGCAATGTTGGTATTAGAAGAGATATTTTCTTGGATATGTCCAAGCAGTAACACTAGCCATTTTTACATGGCTACCAGTAGATTTCTTCAGCTGGACTACTAGTTTCTGCTGGCCTCCAGTCAGTGAGAGTCTGCTCTCTCGACATTTCATCTGTCTCATTACTTTGTTCCAAAGCTGTAATACTTGAATAGTAGAGACAAAGGTGAATCACATTAAATACCTTGTCTTCCACAGAGACACCTGAGACATCAGACTTTTATGCAAATGAAATATTTGATGTGCAGAACAATCTAGCAAGACTTAACTTATATGATATGATGACAAGGATTATTTCCACTGAAGAGTAATCAGGTATGCTCTCATAATCCTCCTTTAATTCAGCTTCTGTTTAACAAATTTGTTGTGTCCAAGTTGAGCCTTTTCATCTCTACTTGCTGCTATTAGCTCTGCTATGACTTCTACCTTTTTACTATGTTTGAAAGATACTTTTTTTCAGACTACTAGTTAGAAGCCATGGGTCAGACATATTTGTATACAATACCACTACGTGTGGGATGGATAATGGCAATGAAATTACCATGAAAATCATTTACTCTGAAAGAGAGGAATTACATCTATTGTGCTCCCAAGGAGACAATACATGAAGTGCTAAGGGAAGGGTTATAATCAGATACTTTGATTAAGCTTATCAAGAGAAACATGAAAAGCTGCTATTATGAGTACCCATTCCCACAGTCATTGGCAATTTTCGTATTTAAGTTTTCAAACAAATAAACGAAACAAAATAGCAACCCCCCTCAATTCCTGCCCTAAATTATGAGAACAAGTAGTACCAGTTTAGGTCAACGATAATGTTTGTTTCCAATACTTGCAGTGAGTTAGGTATCAGAATTTTGGCTGTTAATTTTGGCTTAGACTAAGCATCCAATATCTCAGTGGCTTTAATGAAATTCTTCCGTCTTTAAAGCAGATGTGAAAAGACTGGAAGAAAATGAAGGTATTAATGTTTTTCTGTTTTTCAAACCTACACTTCTGTCTTTTTCTAGTCAAACTGAGAATGTAGCTATGTCAAATAGATTTATCTAACTCTTTGGCTATCCATGCCTTTTACTTTTTGTTTTGCTGTGAAAGGCCTTCTTATTCCTAACCTGTCCCAAAGTACTACTGAGTTATTTCAAAAACAAACCCTCTTTTTCTCCTGAAAACTATTTTCTCCCCAAAAGTATGAAGTTGTGTTGTCTCTTGGGTCCATTAAATCTCTTTCTGGATGAAAGCTCAGGAACTCAGTCAAGACAGACTTTCACGTCCTCTACATTTTTCCAATATGTCCAGAGAACAAGTGCAGCTTGATGGTCCTTGTGAAAGTGGCAGCACACGTTTCTGGACCATAGCAGGCTCTCTTCTGAACATTTTTCAGGGTCTTTTTCGGGACATTGTGGAATATGGGAAACCTCCACTTTGTACCAAAAAATCAAATTTGTCTTGAACTTGGTAAGTTGGAACAGAGCAGCCGGGACCACAGGGGTTGTTGCATGCTGAATTCTGTAGTCTTAAGACTTATTGGAGCAATATATTACAAATGGTTGAATTTCCCTTCTAAGTAAACATCTATGCAATTACTCTGATAATCCAGCCTTAAAATGCCCCCTAGTTTGGAAAAGTCGAGTGCCCCAGGTAGGCTGTTTTGAAGATAAAATCAGAAAGTATAAGCCTTCTAATAACTTGTAATATTCTACTCATGTTATTTTTTTTATACCTCTTTTCTGCTCTTGTGCTGTATAGAATAAAACCGCCTTCAAGTTTACTGCAGGTCTGACTAACCTATTCTGTAACTAGGATTTTTAAATTATTTTATTTCATTTCTTCTATGTATAATACCCAGCTGATCTCAGTGAAGCTCTTTTCCAGGTAATCCAAATAAAATGTAGTCTCTCTTGGTTTGCCTTTTAGAAGAATGAACCTATCTGAGCAATAGTAAGGTATAATTGCATTCACTAAGTTGATTGCAAAAAGACTGTTGTTTTGTGAGGCCTTTTACTGCTGGGAGCCTACAACAAAATTTACACATATAAAATGTTGGGTAAGTCCCAGATGAAATTTCAGCCACCATGGGCTGGTTCTTCTTTTGCAGGTCCTTCCACTCTACAACTGGAAAGTCATATTAGCAATATATAGATAACATTCTCACATACATAAAGCTAAAACTAAGGCCTGCTTGGCTCAAATGTTTGATGCAATAAAGTAATTTGGCTTAATATAGAACTAATCAAGGCTCTGTCTTGACACGACCCAAGAAAATAACTATCTTCTAACAATCAGCTCCACTGGCAGTAGACAATTATGCTTTCTCTCTTTCAAAAACGTGTATTTATAGTGTAGCAGATAACTGCACTGGATATATTCTTGGAAGCCAAGATAAAGCCCCTACTTTTCTGCACAAATAATCTGGTTTTGAAAAGCATTCCAATATAAAAATGATGTTAATAAGTGTGCTGCAGTAACCTCCAGTGGCAATACCATTGCAATTTATCAAGTAGGAGTTTAAAATACCTACATCTACATTTTCGTGATGTTCAAATGCCCATTTTGACCAAAAAGTGTTACTCTTGACTAAAATAACAACATATCCTTGAGTTTTCTGAGTATTCAAAAACTGATGAAAATGTTCCTGTGAACCACGAAAGCCGTCTCAAGCCATGCATCTGGTTTATTTGTCAGTTCCCTTCAAACAGATAATCTCTGCGAATGCAGTTCATCTTCTAGGCTGGAAACGAAAGCGTCTGTGGGCTCTGCATTTCTTGACTTCTGCTGCTAGGAGATCAAAAGAACAGAAAGGTTTACTGCTTTGAAAGTTTTTTTCCTTTCGAGGCTTCTTTAAAGAATAAACTGCTGTGAAATGTCCTTGCTGGCAGAAAAAAAAGCTTAACCCATCAATTTTTTTTCATACTGTATTTTTCCATATTGTATTTTTTTCATTCTGTGCTGCAACTTTCAGGAGCTAACTGTGGTTACACATGCTACAAAACCCTCATTCCTACGAACAATATAGCATTCAAAACTATAAAACACTTGAAAATAACATGGTTATGGCAATGGTTTTGTTTTTCTTCCTGACAGTGGAACTATTCTTTGCTTCAAAGCTTTAATTTCGTATGCAGGAGGGAATTTCTCCAGGGAAAATCACACACATTAGTTAGAAGGAAGGAAAAATTTGTACTCATAAATTTTAATGTGTAATTTATTTACTTGTTTCTGTGGATTAACCTGAAGAAAAATGTCAAGGGCAAAAGCCAGGATGGCTTGAGTAATGGTCTAAAAGGCCTTTCAGGGATTAGGAATCTGGATGAATTTTTTAAAAGCATCTAGAGCTTTAAGAAGGCCCTTCTAAATGTTTTAACTTAAAACAATACCTTTGTAAATTGCATAATAATAATAATAATTCTTACCATACAGTGAACATAACTGTATTCCTAAGTCCTCATTCCAATTTCACTTGCTCTTGTTAAACTCTTGATTTAATCCATGGCACTGTATTCTTGTCACGTAGAGCAGTAGATGAAATACAAATTGGTCACTGGAGATAAAAGAAAAAAAACATTTGCTACTAGCTCCTAGTTCATATCACAAATATGGTACTAAAAAAAAACCTTATAAAGTATTTCAAATTAAGATGGTTATGGTAATGTCACCTCTTCTGTCTACCTCTGTTTATAACAACTAGCTAAGTCTCCAAGAGGACACTAGCTAGAAGGAAAGTAGCATCTACCTCTAAATTCAAATCTAATTAATGAGTTGGCAGTGTTGGTTACTCCTACCAAGTAGGGATTAAAGTTTATTTTGCAGGCTTAAGCACAACTCAGTAGAGTGAGACTCTGCAGTGAGTCTCTATTGGAAACAAACCCCAGATAGCTGGTACAGCTAACTAGGGATGCCATCTCTTACTAGCACATAGTATTGTGATATGAGGACCTCCTGATTACAAAAATTCTATTTTTTCCAGTTATATTTAAACAAATGGTATAGATAAATAAACATGTACTGTCCGAGACATTGTGAGAGAATAATTAATGTAACAAAATATTTACTGACTGACTGTGTCTCATTCCATTCCTGTAATAGAATCTAAATCTAACTGTGGGGAGCTTTTTTTAGATTAGAAAAAAAAATTAACAAACAAATAAAAAGAAAGAAAGAAAACAAATCTAAACTAAACAAAAAAATCTAGGCAAGAACTTCTCCTGTTTTCACACAACCTTCAATTCCACCTTATTTAGATAAGCCTACAGCAAATAGGTTAATGAGGAACTTCAGACCTCGTGGTTGGGAAAACAGCTTGGAATAAATGTACAAATATATATTGAGTTTCCAAACCAGAATGATACATAGATGTCTGGATTGTTTCTGGCATGGGAGCTGATGAATTATGTTTCCTCTTGAAGAAATCCATGAAGTAATTTGGAATTCTCCCAGAAGAGCTGTCAGGTACCATATATGTCTTGGAAAAAACTTAGATGAATATCTGGATCTGCTGCAATCTTAATCCTCAGAACCAAAGATAACAAACTATATATGCTAAGAAAGCAGATGAAAACAAACCTCTGAAAAATAAAAGAGAAAGTTGACCACAATGGACTAAGAGCAGTGCAGCATTTCCAAACTGAATAAAGATTTCACATGCAGTAAGGCTTCACTCATCACAACACATCAACACTGACATCTTGAAGTCCTTTCTGTATGACAGTATCAGCAATTTTAGTAAAAAATACAGTTTCCAGACAAGCAATCCTTCAGCATGGGTAAACAAGAAAACAGAACTCTGCCAACAAAAGGAAAGCAGACAGAATAAACTTTTCCAAAAAAAACGTTTTCAAAAACTCTAACAAGCCCACAACTCTTCCATGTGAAGCAAAATCGATAAAAATCACATCAATAAAAGCAATACAGAAAAATCCCAGAGGATTTACGTGAATAGTAAGGAAATTGATACAAATGTTGAAAGGGCTACTACATGCATCTATAATATTCTTTGGTTATAAGGGCTAAATAAATTATGGAGCGCAACCCAAGAAGAGTTCAACAATGAAATTAATAAGCCAAATACGTTACAAAAGCATCTTAAAGACAATAATGACAAAGCTTAACAAGAGCATGGTAGAACTTATCCAGTCTTCAACCACTGCTATAAAAGACTGTATCAGAGATGCATCAAACAACAACATATCCTTAAAACATACATTACAGATTTTAAGAAAGTATTTGATAGCCCCCTTTTGGAATACTATACAAGCAAAAAGCAAATAAATATGATACAATAGTTTTACATCAAGGTACAGCTTGCACAGTTGGAGTAGATGGACATTAGCATTAATATCAGAGAGGTTCTCTCAACATGATGTTTAGCACTGAATTTATAAGTTCTTAAGATGGACTTGGGCAGGTAAAGTGAGAACAGAGTGAACCAACAGCAGTGATACATCTCTTACACGACAATCAGCTAACAGAAGCAAACCCGAACACTGTAAAAAAAAAGATCGGTTAATAAGCAGTCATAAAAACAATACAGAACACCAAATATTTTCTGATTTTGGCGTTGTATTAGAGGACAATGGGTATTAAGGCAATTTGCTTTCATGTAGATCCGAGAAATAATCAAATGGAAACTCTATTATGAATTGGAAAGTCAGTTGCATCGCTCATTAAATCAAGTGAAATTGGGTCACTGCGAATTTAGGAACTCAAGTCCAAACTAATCTTTGTTTCAAATGTAATTTCCAAATTTACATCTGTATGTCTCCATAATTTTAAAAGCAAGTGCTTCAGAAAATGGTAAATATTGAGCAAAGATTAAGTTGTAACAAATTCATAGGTTTATCCTAAAATTCAGTAATCTCAGTATGTGCTAAGAATGAAGCTACAGGGTGTACCACTGCCTCACAGGAAAACATGGGAAAGGGCCAAAGAAAGTAACTTGCAGTGCAGCAAGGATCAGGGGAACTTAGAGAACATAGATAGGATGAGGAAATGGGAATAGAAAAATTGTTGGGGTTTTTTTGTTTGTTTGGTTGGTTGGTTTTTTCCTAGTTCTTCTTTGACTGTATGGGAGAATCCAGATTCAAACAAAAAAACAAAGCATTGACTATTTTGACACTCAGATCTCTGCAGTTATTGTTGCCTTTCATACTTTGGGGGAAATTTTTGAAGGAAACTGTTACCTTTCACAAGAACCTTCGTTACATCTCTGAAGTTATTGCTGATTTTCACGAATGCAGTTTCACTTTTATAACTGAGAGATATTGAGCTTGGGTATTTCGAATCTGCATTTTTACAGCTGATGATGCTGATGGAATGAATCACGCACACTTGCGTTTCCATTTCATTCATATGTCTTTTGAATTGGGTTTTTTTACACATCATATCCTGAATTTAGACCTTGGGAAATTGAAGTGCTAGTTGAATTACAGTGCTAAGTGGCACTTTGGGATGCCTATTGAAGGTTCTTGGTTTTTTCTATTTGCCTTATGCAGTACTAATTTTTGGAAGTCATTAGGGTCAGCTTATCCTTCTGAAGAACTATTTTCAGAAATGGAGAACTCATCCTCTCTTCCCTCTCCCCACGTGCAGCCCAGAAGACTGAGTCCCACAGTGACACTCTGCTGGTGGACAGGATCAGTCAGGGAATGCAGACCAGTTCATTGCAGAACTGGCCTTGCAAGTAACTGGCTTGGCAGGGTAATTTCTAGGCGAAGGTGGATCAAGCAGTTCTCTAAAGCTGCTGTGGGTCCACAACTTATTTCTTTTGCTTTCGAGCCCTGAAAAGCTGCAGTCATTGCTGCATTGACAGGAGACTGCTGGGCACGTCAGGAGAAGAGTGCTGGTAACCCCCTTCTCCTTCCACCAGAAGCAGAGCCAATGCTCCCACCCTTGCTGGCAGGCAACTCTGTGGCTGTTCTTTTGCTCATCCCTGATCTCTGGTTTGGATTTTATCATGGTTCTTTCCTTTTTTTTTTTTTTTTTCTCAGCTGGAATGGACAGGTCTTAGTCCTGGTTCCTCAGACATAGAGCAGGAAAATATGAAAAAGAAATGGCGTCTACACTGCTGAGAGGCCCTGAGCTGGCACTGTGCACTCAAAGTATATCCATGCATGTAATGCAGATAAGCCCAGGCCTGGCATTGGTCAATATGAGCCAGCCATGGTAAAGCCCTGTTGGACTATGCCCTCTTAAAATAATTTCCAGCCTGGAGAAAGCTGGCCATAAGTCCAGCTGGGTCAGAGCAGCACCAGAGGAGCTTCAGGAAGTCCCATCCATCTACACCAGCATGCTGCTATATGATGAAATAATTGTATCACTTTTCTCACAGAGCAAGTAGGTGAGCACAAGCCTACTTTTAATTCTGTTGAAGTCCACAGCGGTACCACAGCCTCTTCTGAAGCCACTAAAACGTTATGCCTGTGTAATCCCTGTGCCTAGAGCTGGGGCTGAACCACTTGCTGACTGGAAAGATAGAGTCTTGTTTCCACTTTCTTTGGAGCCTTCTGTCTCCGTGTTACTGCTGCCAGCCCTAAGTGCATCAGTTCTTGTTTCGCTAATGCAAAAGTAGTCTAGTGTTTCACTTACTACTGGAAGAGTCTGTGGAACATCTATAAATATAGATACCCTGCTCCAGGGATAAGTCCTTTCTGCATGTGATTAACCTTGAAAAACTGTGGAAATTCCCAATGCTTTTAGACCATAAATCTGTCAGGAGGCTTCCTTTCTATCACTTCATGCTGTATGGCTTGAATATGAAATAAAAGATTATTTTTTCATCCTGCCTTTTTCCAGTCTGGAAAGACATGATATGTATTTATTTATTTGAGTGAGTGAAAATTAATTTTCCCATTCTTGATATTACTGTTTATTTTATGATTGAGGTTATCATAAAGGGCATCTTTGAAAAGTTTTTCCTTCTTCCTAATAGCTTTTTTGGGCTTCTTTTCCCCTGTGAAAATATTACTTTTTAGTTAAGTGAATTCTGTTATTTCTATTGTCTTTTCCACTCAGCTTTTTTAAAGTGAAGTGAGAGAGAAGAATTGAAAGGAAGAAATGGCAGTGCAGCCAGCAAAAAATAAATTCAGAAGCATAGTTGAGCTACCATGATTGAATCTACCAAATTTCTATTGTAATTTGTTTATAATTTCCTGATCAGCCTGTGCAGTTCTCTGAAGATTGTGGCCTTAACGGGTATGGCCTGGATCAGGTATGGTCCTTAGAGATAAACAAGTCAGTCTTTTTCCCTCATCTGCAACCTGAGCATTTTGTTGGTTCATGTATTAATTTAGATATTATAGATTAGAAAAAGGAGGAAGGAGATAGCTTGCTTCAGATAAATTACTTTTAAGGGCAGCTCTAAATTGGAATCTTGGAATTACAATTCCAAGAAAAAAAACACATTAGAGTGTTTTTATATTAGAGTAGGTATTTGAGATCTGTATGAGGGAATTAATATAAGAATAACGTCTTATATTTCTTATTTTTTATAATGAGATCAATCAATACTAGAATATCTCATGCAAAGCTTTTCTACGTGCTCCAAAACTGAAGGTTCACAGATGACTGGAAACAAATTTGTGTTCACGTTGCTTTGCAATATCAAATCATGTAACCTTGGGCCATTTCTAATGTACATCAAAGGGAGCTTCCTTTCTTAGACAAAAAAACTGCAAAAGGATTTTGTCATACGAATTAACATCTTGGGCTTTCTGAAAGGAAAAACCTTTTCTTCTTTAAAAAAAAAAAAAGAAGCATCTAAATCAAATGCAAGCTAAAAAGAAAGAATGTGTATGTAATAGATTATTTGTACAATATACGTATATGTAAGCACTTTAGTACATAGAGCAAAGGAATCTTGAAGATATTCTGAGCCATTTAGCTCAGGAAATCAGTGTGGTCCAAGTCAACAAAGCAAACCATGCTGGTGGGATGTCATGAGTTGCTATAGGATCTCCTTGTGCAGCACTCTGAAGAAACTTGACCTTAAGAAATATATGATATATAATAGATATATGCTGAAGTTCATGATGGAAGTTCTCACGTTAAAGCAAATAACAGACATTTGAGACAAAAAAAAAAAAATCATCATAACAAGTACCTGCTTCCTAAATTGCTGACTAGATACACTCTGAGCATATTCTCATCTCAATCTGGTATTTTGGTGGAAAGACCAGCCCATCTCCTGTATAATGTGGTTTGAACGAATAGATGAGACTAAACAATAACCAAAAAATGGGGAAGTGCCAGCTCCAGAGACAGCATGGAGCATTTGTCATGATGAATTGGTAAACGGGCACAAAAAAAGCAACTAAACAAGCTAAAGTTAGTAATAGGCAGCTGCAGACTGAAAGCTTGCCCAGTTTCTTAAAAGTGGAAAGATGAAAGATAGTAGAAACCTTATTCATGTTCTGTGTGTTTGTGTTTCTCTCAAAGAGGGTTATGAGAAGTGTTAAGAGGAAGAAATATATTCTTACATCCTATATTGTCTACAATTCTGTTGACAGCCTGGACGGTTGGCAGAAGTCAGAGCTTTAGGAGCTTTTTTCTGTCTGCTGTGTGTCCCAGAACTCTGACTTTCTGCATTTGCATCAATATGGCAAATTACACAACTTCTTCAGGCAAAACTTTGGTTATGCATCTCAAAATGTAGCACCCAAGTGATATTTACCCATGGTAAGTGCAAGGAAACTAAACTCCACATGTTCTCTCTGGTTTACCTCAGAGTGATTCAGAGCAAAATTCAGCTAATGTTTTGGGTACTTATTTTGTTTATTTTTTCTGATTTTTGGCAAGGTACATCATAGTCGGTTTAGTTAGTGAAGTCTTGGTAACAGAAGATCTCGCTTCATCCATTTGCCGTTTGAGGTTGGTGGTGTTCAGGGATTTGAGCGTTGCTAGATCTACTCTGAAGCATTAATGGATTTGTAAAACAGCAAAATGAGAACTCGCTACCCTGCTCCTGCAGTAATGACTGCCAAGAGTTTTAACAACCTCTTGAAAAGTAATGAAAATCCTCTGTAGCGGTCCTTCCCCAACAGCCAAGATCTGAGTTACAGCATTGTTTGCCTGGCCAGAGATTTTGTGAGTCCCAGGGCACACAGCTCCATATACTGGAAAAGGTAGCCCAAGGGGAATGTAGCAGCACAAGATGTCCACAGTCTTCTTGCGTACAAAATAGAGGCAGAAATTTAAACTTTTTTAAAAAAGAAGTCTTGGGGGTTTCACCTCAGTCACTGAATTTCCTGTGTAATCAGAATGTCCAGAAACTCTTCCCAGGAGTATTCAGGCTGCTTCTTCCTTCCTTACAACGTGCATAAGTAGCAGTATGGCCGTGGTTTGGCGCGTGGGCAACAGAGTAATTTCTATTAAGGCACTGTTATAGATTGGAGTTGGAATCCATTTGCTTCTTTGTCTTTTGTAGATAGGAAATTAGATCCCCTAAATGCAACAGAATGAGAAAATGAAAACATCCTCTCTCCTGCCACACAGAGTGAGGTCCCAGAATGCCAGTGTTGAGGTCTGTGTGCAGATAGTCCGGTCCTCTTACAGATTTACATTAGCATTGTCCCTGGAGGAGATTTTGAGATGGTTAGGAAATATCTTCCTTTTTTTTTTTTAGCCAGTTTTGGTAAAATAAAGGGTCAGATACACGTAACACAGGATAATTTTTTCATTTTCTATTGTCTGGAATGGAATTCTGCTTCATTTACTTGCTTCTTGCTGCGTCCACATTTAGGGTAATGCTCCAATGTAGACAAAACCACCTGGATTTCTTCATAGGCATTTTCACTTGTAAAATACAGGAACAGAGCACGCTACTCTGACAGCACTGTGAATGGGAACTGAGCACAATTAATAATAACTGCATAGACTGCTGGTATTCTTATTTTATCTTTGTGCAACTAAATTAAACAAAATTTGAGTTCTCAGATCTAAGATTTTATGTTAAAAGAGTAGGTTAAAGCAATCAGAAGCTAAATGTGATTTTGATCTTGGTCAGAGAACTACCTAGAATGTGTGAAGTATTTTTGCAAATTAACGGTCTAGAATCCATCTCACATAGTAATCACCATTTAAAAGGTAAGCATGACACCTAAGCACCCTCCACCTCAGTGATGGCTTAAAGAAACACACCTCCTGAAGGGAAAGAGACATCCCAGACTGTGCGGATCAATTGCTTCTTCCCAAGTGCCTGCTTCTATACATTGCTGGTAGAAGGTGGCTGGTAGATCAGATACTTTTCACTCAGATCAGATACTTTCATCTTAGGTGAAATGAATCCCATCTAAGATTAATAAATTCAGAGAAATATTGGAAGGGGAAAAAACCCAAACCAGACGTTCTGCAGTGCAGGGCATTTGTGTGCCTTCCCACAAGTAAAATCATGCTTTGGATAATAAATGTGCCTATAAATATCAGGTAGCTATGGGAATTTTTAAAGATTGTATGTTGCTGGAAGGATAAACAGACTGACTGCCAATGCTAGCAGGGTGGTAATCTTTCTCTCAACAAAAAACTTGTAAGTTGCTATTCACATGTGAAACATTGTAGAGGACAACATTTACGAATCATATGTAACAGAAACTGGATTGAAGCGATATATTTAACACACTGAGTAGATTTCAGTAGTGAACAAAAACTGGATCCCACCAGACCCTGGGAATTTATGAATGTTCTGTAATAAAGTTAATTCTCACCTCATAGCAAATTATTACAACCTTAAACGGCAATTAATTTTGAGCTCAGTCTCAAGTGGCCCTTTTCCTCCCAACTAGCCTATTAGCTAGCCTTATTTCTTCACACCTTCTGGGATGAGTAAATATTCGGAAATTGAAGCTTTAGAGATTCATCTAAAGATTTAGGGACTTAATAGATGCTTTAATGTGGAACTGCTAAAGCCTGGTCCCTGAACAGAGACCACTGCACTCATCTTCACAATGCACCTCAGGATGGACACCGAGCTCTTGGCACACTCGCCATACAGACCCCTCAAGAAAACAAGATTGAGCTCTGATGTTACATGTGAAACACAGCCCGCCTTGCAGTACTTTTCGCAAGGCTGTACAAATCACTGCTACATACTCAAGTTCTGTAGTCTGTAACCATTCTTTGAAGAGATATGTATAGTTGTCGCTTCCCTTTTTTTTTTTTTTTTGCCAAAGTTCAAGTTCTTTCCTCTCAAAGCATAGGTATTTTCCCTGCTTTTACACCTTTGTACTATAGAGCACACAGCCCTAAAAAAGAGAAAGAAATTCAAGTATGTCTTCAGCTTAACAGCTCTGCACCCATCTTCTCAGAAAATGCCCTCAACACAAAACTGCTCAGGAGGAGCGCTGCAAACTGTTCCATCTGAATCTGTTCCGGTGTGCAGAAAGTGGGTAATTAGGCAATACTATATGATTTGCTCAAATTATATACCTGGAAAAAATGACAAACTTTGGGACTCAAGATGGCTCCATCAAGGCTACAAAGACAGAAAAAACCAAAACAACAACAACAAAAGGCAATTGTATTATGATTAAATTAAGCATACATTTCACTTGTTTTGATAGACTTTAATTACCTTGAAATGTCTTGCCTTTTCCCCAAACCTTTTCCCCAAACTTACACATTTCCCACCTATAGTATCTTGTTTCTCTGGAGCATATCTCTTATGAGGAAAGGCTGAGACTTGGGTCTGTTTAGCCTGGAGAAGACTGAGAGGGGATCATATCAATGCTTATAAATATCTAAAGGGCAGGTGTCAGGAGGATGGGGCCAGACTCTTCAGTGGTGACCAGTGACAGGACAAGGGGCAATGGGCACAAACTGGAACACAAGAAATTCCATCTGAACATGAGGAAAAAATTCCTTACTTTGAGGGCAGCGGAGCACTGAAACAGGCTGCCTGGAGAGGTTGCGGAGTCTTATTCTCTGGAGATATTCAAACCCTCCCGGATGTGATCCTGTGGAACCTGCTCTAGGCGAACCTGCTTTAGCAGGTGGGTTGGACTAGAGGACCTCCAGAGCTCCCTTCCAACCCCTAACGTTCTGTGATTTTGTGATTCTGTCTCATGGAAGACACCTACTTCTGCTTCCAAACCTTGTCTTTGGTATCTTCAATACACTCAGGGAAGAAGGAAGGCAAAGTTATTTGAGCTACAAATTGCACAGAAGCAGCTCTGTAACCACAGGGGTGATGTGCATGGTCTGACCCTGCCGGGCAGGAGTGTGTATGCATTAAAAGATATAGGTTGATAAGATATAGATATATAAGATATTTTAAATCTAAAGATAAATGTAAAATGTATTTATATCAACACCTAAACTTATATGTCATGTTAATATCCTGGAGCCCTGGCAAACTTTGCATGCCACTAAATCAATCTTTAATCAATACTTTGCTACTAGAAGAGTGTTAAGGAATTTCCTCAAGAATTACTTGTTGATTACTTGTTACTATCACTGTCCTAACTTTTTCCAGTGTGACTTAGAAGTCCTTATGCCAAGTGATCTTTTGCCTTTCCTCACCAGGAAGATATTTTTAGAGAGGAAAGCAAAGATAAATAGTATTTTCCCTCCCTTTCCTTTGTGAGCATGAAGCTTATCAAGGGATCAGAGAAAATATTAAAAGACTATTGTCCCAATGTTTGCTGTGTGTCATTGGTGGCTAAGAGGAACCGGAATAACCTATAAACTCCGGAAAAAAAAAACCCCTGCTTTGACAATTTACTCTCTCAAGGCATATATTCAAGAGGATTGTTTCTCTCCAAGAAGGATACTAATTTTTCCATTCATATTTCCTGGTTCCTAAGAGTTGCTCATGCTAGAGCTATAATGAGACATCCCAGCCCTTGAGGGCAACCTGGTTCAGAGAGATGATTTCTTTTTCCCCTCACTGTGATCTATGACATGAAGATGCAATACAAAGTATATGGCTCTAAATTTTCAGTTATACAAAATCAATATGCATGCCTGCAGCCAAAAATAATCATGTCAGCAGCACGAATGCAATGGCAATTTCTAGTATCCAATATTTAACAGCTTTGCAAAGTAAGAGCATAGTCTTCACTGATATTTTAATAAAAGAAAAAAATATATACCGAATGTAAAACTCAAGGTGTTTTGGAGTAAAGTATGGATTTTTTACAGAGTGCATTGCCATATCAAATTCACAAGCAACTTCAAAGTCTACCAAAGTAAATCCTCTTCAGGCACAAAGAAAGAATGGGCAGCAGCAGCAAAAAAAAGCCTGGGAAAACAAAGGTCCCTGAGGTTACCTTAAATATAATGAATACTAATACCTTCTAAAATAAGCTCTCAAGATAATCTTCTCAATCACACCAATGATTTGTGCAAATGGCATTTGATTAAAGGACAATTTGTGTTCTGTTTTCTTCAGTGAGTCCAGCAAAAGATGATCCTCAATTGACATTCACTTGGCTTCTGCCACTCTCTTATCAACATATTATTCCACGGAATCACGAATGTCAATGTGCTAATGACTATAAACACTTTACATTAAAGAAGATAATTTCTATTTCTAGATAGCTACTGTCCAAGCTTTGAGCTGATGTTATTGGTGATCTTTGTTTTAGCTTACAGATTGGGGCTGTGGAGAGGAATACTCTCAAATGTCTGCTCAAATTAATTTCTGTACTAGTATTGGAGTCCACAATGACCACTGCTAGTTTGTGGATTTTGAGATTATGAGATCGGATGTATGAATGGAGAAATTTTGTTTCACTCTTGACCCATTTAAGTAATTCCCATTTCTAGAAAGGAGTCCATTGTTTTCTCCATGGTATTCAGCGCCACAGATTGCTTCCCATCCTGCCATTCCTGCCTGCAGGAACTCCCCTAACGCACAGCTGGGCCCTGTTCACGTAGTGTCACCAAAAAAGAATATCCATTACACCCAGAAAGGAGTGGGCTAAAGGCAGCCCATGATCGAAAAATAGGGTGTTTTTTTTTGATCACAGTTTATTAAAATGAGCTCCTGAGCATAACAAGTGGGAGGATGTTGGACTTAATCTGTTTTTCAATATCCTGGATTTGTTGTTAATTTTATTTCCCAGCCTTTAAGCTGGTTGTACACTCATAGTGACTATAGGTGTAACTACTATCCTGAGCTCTTCAGACTCTGCCTATGTCAGGCTTAATGGCAGTTCAAGCCAATTTCTAATCAAATGACATATTTAAATATGAATCACTACATTTGGGCAGAATGAGCATGGAATCAGTTCATTTACATTTTCCAGGCTATGCAGAAGTCAGTAGACAAGAACATTACTTGTGTAGAGATTCTTGAATTAAATAAGTGCGTTAGCACATTCCTTAACATGGCATTCAAAAAGTTATTTCTTAGACTGTCTTCCATCTGTTGTATAATATTCTGATTTCGTTTATAATATGTGCAGTCACACAAATTCTGATGACGTCAGTTACAGTTCACTCCTTATAATTAGTGCATAATGCTCTTCTCATGTTTAACACATGGAAATGGAGGAACAGTTAATTTTTCTAAAATAATTAAGTCAATATAATGAAGAAAATTAAACAAACTCTTTTATGAGTCTGAATGAAAAATAAACTGAAAAATATAGACAACTATCTACATTTGGTTTTTTTCCGAAAGTAAATAACCTTGTCTTAAAAAAAACCGGTTCAGCTGGTGCCTTGACAAGCGTGCACATCTGTCACATTAACAGCAACCCCCAAACACTTAAACAAATGAATAATTAAGGATATCATAAATCTTTTGCCGCCCACATAATTATGTCACTTTACTAATGTATGACTGCATAAAACAATAGACTTGGAATGGATTCTTGTGGTGCAGAAGTAACAGAGTGCTGACATCCAGCTTAAAGCTACCTTTCTCCCCCATCAGCCCTTTTGCTGAGCCCAAAAACAATGAAATTCACATTGAAATCAATGGAAAAACTCTCACTGATGCTAAAAAACCTCAAAATAAGGCAGCTCCCCTCACAGATGAAAGAGAGGGTCTAGCCTATTATCCTTATTCATGCCTATTTTGAGCTCAAAGTAGTAACTTTAATGACATGATTAAAAGCAAATCAAAAATCTAGTGTGCTAGATTGCTATTACAGTAAAAAATTAAATTAAACCTGGAAAAAAGAAGGTATGAAGATAGTTAAATAACTAATTTTCAAGAACGGAATCAGAAACAATGCAGTCAATGCATCCCTCATCATGCAAAAGTTTCCACTGGTCATTCATTTAAACCGTTTGCAAAACTGCTTTGATAAAACTGTGCTTTAGGAAGAAATTCAGCTGCTGATGCCAAGATTAAACCACAGACGCTTCTTTTTATTCAAGCCTATGGGTGGATTGAAGAACATCTATTTTGTAGAAGAGAATCTGAAAAAGTTTTCTTTGAAATCTCCCTCCAATTTAAAAAAAAAAAAAACAAAAAAACCCCCAAAAAACCCCCCACTAATTTTCTCTGTTGCAGAAGACCAAATTTGTATCTTTTGGCAGGACCACAGGGATGGTTACATCTTGCAGATCAAATCTCTGAGAGCTGCCAAACCTCGTAAGGACAGAAAATCCAATGAGTAGAAGCATTATTTGTTTGACTGACTTTGAAGAACTCAATGATCCATGAGCAGACAGAAACAAAAGACTGATTTGCAAGGTACAGCCTTGGGTCTGTGGGGCTTTTCTCTGCACTTAGTTTCAGACTCAGTCAGCCCAGCATATACAGCTGACAAATTGCAGCCTATTTTTCAACTTCTAAATAGAGAGAGACTTGGGACCTGATCCAAATCTCAGTGAAGTCAATGGGCATTTTCCACAGACTCCAATGGACTTCGAACCGGGTTCTTTGTTCCGAACACTGTTAGTAAGCAAAGCTGTGAGAAAGTATTATGAGCGGTTGATCTACCGAGCCTCTAGGAAAAAATCTCATCTGTGAGATATGACTACGCACATGTGAGCGTGGGTGTGCATACAAACTCTATACAAACAGGAAAAAAGAAAATTTCGTAAGTGAACTAGTTTCCTTACTTGACTCCCTCCTCCTGTCCCAGCTATTTTTGACTGGAAGTACTATAAACAGAGCAGGACAGATATTTGTATCAGTTGAACAAGGATTTCTCTTGGGTCAGTGTAAAAGCAAACATAATTAAGTCTCCTCTTGAGTGAGGGATGGGCTATGCTTTGGTCTCCTCATATGCGCATGCAACCCAAGCTTTTCATGACCACCTTGTTGCCACCTTTTCAAAACTAATTGACATCACCCATACTGCCCTTACATTCCCTCCCCACCTCCAAATGGCCAGTGGCTCCTTGCCATTCCTCCCTTCTCCACCTCTGCCCCAAATCCCACCCACTCTTTGGAAACTCCTGGCTGTATTCTGAATAAACTGTCTGTTTCTCCTGGGCAATTGTAATTACTCAGAATTACGGGGGGGAAAAAAAACACAACCCAGTGGGAATTTGCCATTAATTCACAATGAATTTAATGAATTTCCATTGAATCTGCTCATCTCTCCAACTCACTCTCTTTTAGCTGTATCTGCAATGGGAGACCTTTGCAAATCCTCACTTAACCTTGTCCAGCCTATTTACTCCTTCTTTCACTGACAGGCTCCCTTGATCATCATAGAGTCTAATTAATTTTGCTCATACTGTGCTTCATACTGTGCAAAGAGACTTTGCATAGTTTGAGGACTTTGCATTAACTTGGCTCAGAAAATAATTTTACTGTGCCATACACAAAAAAAATTATTCACACAAACAATGCGTGAAGAGAGCAGGTCTCCAAATCTACTGCTGAAAAAACCGGTAATAACCTCCTTGTGTTTGTCTTGCTGAAGTTAGTTGGTAGCTACAGTGTTAGCTGCAAATACATAAGTTCTGAGTTGTAACCTAAAATGAGATTTTGTTTCAGAATGAAATTTGGCTGTAGGAAATAATGGACTACACTCCACCAAGCATCTTGCAATTCATCCTGAAGTCCCCAAAATTCATCAGCTTCACTGCTGTATACCGTTCTGTCCTTCTGTTACAGAGCTACAAACTGCTCCCATACTATTCCTAGGACATTCTGTTCTTCCTAATCACTTGCAGGTACGCGATTGAAGGTGATGGGTATGACTACAGTACCGGCCACTTCTCAATAGGATAAATCAGCCTTTGTTAAGGTCTTCCATACCAGAATTAATTCAGTCAAGGGTACCACAACACTACTGAGTAGGCACCAATGGCCGTGCTCAAAACTTATGAGCAAAAGCCCACTTGATAGGATTCAGGGATTTGGGATTGATTGTCTGGTCGGCGGAGGTGGGGGGGGGGGCGGGGTTGGACTCTCTTTAGAATCACATCTCTGCTCCAAACTTCTGTAATATAAGCTTTGCTTGTTCTTTAAAGACACCTCAGGGAAAAACGACTTTCCTGACAAATTATCTGAGAGAAACTTGGATGCAGCCAAAATCAATGGGAGTTCTGCCACTGAATTTACTGAGACCAACATTGAATCTTAAGGGCAGTAGATATCTTACAACCCTCTTGGATCTGTTCTTCTTACATCTAATGAGAAATTTCTTGTTAGGGAAAACATAGGAACAAAAGCACTTATCTGTACTGGATCCTCTCTGGTACCAATTCCCTTTTAGCTTCCAAGCAAGGCATGAAATAGAAAAATAAGCACTCTTCTCACCTTCTGGTCAGCCTCTCAGCCGTCTGCCTGAAAAGCCACTATGTAGAAACTTGAAAAATGTTTTTTCTTTTTTTTTTTTCCCACAAAAAACGCTTATGGCCTGAAATGTGAGTTTCCCTTGTTGAGTGGAAATACAGTGTTGAGACTTTCCACAGAGACTTCTGTTTTGGGGCAAGACTTTTTTTACATTGAGGCTGGAGGGAATGTTCAACACTATAAACTTTAAGCATGTAGCAGGTGCCTAAATCAGGAGTCCAAGTCCATTGTGTCTTCTCTGATGGCTCTAAAAGGTGCAATGCGCATAAGTTAGGCATTACGTCTCTTCATTGCCTGTGAAATTCAGTGTTACACAGGTAACCCAAGCAAGAAACAAATCTTGATCTCCTAACAGTGATATTAAATACAGATTGCGATCAGAAAATCATAAACTCTTGAAAAAAGTCAGGACTGAGAACCACCCCAGTCTAAAAAGTTCTCAAAGCTATTCAAATCCCTTTTATCTGCTAAATTGGGTTGGACTCTCTTGTGAGAACTGTTTTTTTACAAATTTTTTTAGTTCTGTCTGCTTCTGGATAAGCTGTAAATAGCCTGAGAAATGGCTTTCTCGTAATATTTTGGCTATTCCCATTCTAATCCCAAAAGACTTGGGGCAGTGTGAAAACAAAAATGGAAAATAATTTTTAAGGTTGCCAAAAAGCTTGAAGTTGAAAGAGAGATGTATGATAAGAGAGTTGAGGAGAGAGGATTAAGGTAGATGATGAGGCCAGTTTTTTGATCTGAGTTAACTCCTCCAATATAAGAAGTTAGGATGACAGTTGACAAGACCATAAAAATGCAAGAACAGCTCTACTCAGACCAAAGATTTGTCTGGGCTGGTATCTGACCAGCAGCAGATGCCAAGTTAAAAGTGCAAGAACAGGACAAGCACGTATTCATACCTCGTTGGAGCTGCTCCCAATGTCTTGTGTTTTATGGCCTTCTTGAGCCGGTGACAGTAGCCTAGCGCTGAGCAATGCTTATTCAGGCCATGCAGCCCCTTCCCACGAGGTGCAGCGAGATTGCGGTTCCTGCACATCGTCTTTCTATGTGTGAATTCACCAGCCACCTACCGGCAGCTTTTCTCATAAGGCACAAACTACCCCCACTGCTCTGAGCTGATCTTCCCTGTACAGCAGACAGTTCGCAGGGTGGGAGCATCTCAGCAGCAAATATTGGGAGGAGATTTGTCTTATTTATACTGGCCTAGAAAACAATTCAAAACCACTGTGGGAAGTGAAGAAGGGGTACAGGGAAAGATGGGAGATGACCTCCCTCCCACTGACTGCTACTGCCAATGAGATCTCATTTCTCCTTGTATTCAGGTCCTGGCTTGAGCAAACAAAGGCAGAGGAGAGCTCTGTCTCCCAGGAGACAGGCGTCAACACAGAGGGAGGCAGTTACGGCAATCGGGAGGCAGAATTACCTGTCAGGAAAATATTCAGTCAGGCACATATATGTGTACGTTTCCTGCGAACATGCTGGCCCCACAGCATCCTTCAGCACAGCTCACCCCAGCCCCACAAACACCGCTTGCTGCTCCCTGTGAGCGGAAGCATCATCCTGAGGAGAGCAGTACATCTGTGCCTAGGGCTGAGGGCCACATGGAAAGTGGAAAATTGCATGGAGCATTTTGTTAACAGCAAATCCCAATGTCATAAGAAGCAATTACAGCCTTTTAAATCAGGATTAAGCTTCATGAGGCAGAGAAGGGTGGAGACTAGTTGATCTTAATCCAAAGTTTTTATTACTGAAACGTGTTTATTACCATGTAATATATCTGCATGTTATAACAGATTATATTACTACTAAAACAGAAATCACAAACAGTCCTGTCAGTAAAAAGAAGGTAATATTTAACTGACTTGTGCTACAACTGACATTTCTATCCTGACGTGTCAAGTGGTCCCCTTGCAGAGAATGGGGTGGGAAAGGAATCCCCTAGTTGCTCTAAGTGTTAAAGTGGGTGAAAGAGAATATACAGCCTTTAGAGGTACGACTTCTACCCTTGCATAGCTGACTCGAGAAGGAAAGGCCAGCAGAACTAAGAAAATGAATAAACCCCATGGCATTTATAAAATCCTGCTCAGCAACACAGCGGGGGGCAAAAATATTCTCCTTACAGACAAATTGTCCTTCCTTTAATGGCGAGGCAGCTGGCCAGCAGGGATTACTAACCTCATTAATATCTCATGTTTAGTTCTAGCTTATAAATAGAGCTGCAATTATGCATGTACATGGTCTATGCAACTAAGTGTTCTTATCGCTGTTTCCCTCCTGTCCTCTTCTCCAGTCTCTCCATTTACTTTATTTGTTTATTGTGTCTGAATTTAGACTGTTAGCACTACAGATCAGAAACATTTGTTTGTACAGTTAGCATGGTAAGATGATCTTGTTCTGATGGGAGGTGTTGTAATACAAATATAATACAAATGCTGTGATTTGTTAATGTTTTTAATCTGTTTGGCAAAATCCCTTTGCAGTTATTTTACTAACAAAGGAATAAGCACTCTAGTGAGCAGTGTCTGGATCAGAGCACTGGAGACTCAGGCCAGAAGCTATGGCATACTCTCACCTTTTCCTTCTAACTTCCTCGGATGATTTCTGCTGCAAGCTCAGCTGTCCTTGTGACTTTCTCTCAGTTCCTTGAGATCTTGGACTAAAGGCAATTGCTCGTCCTGAAGTCAGCTCTCCTTATGATCACTTCCTCTGTACTTGTATGCTGGAGAAGACACCAGTGATATAAATACTTACTGTGAACATAATTCTTTTTTGGTAGATCTGCTAGAATTGAACAGTCAGCAGAAAAAAAGACAAGAAGTTATAGTTTTTCCTTCTTTAATATGAAAAATTTAAACTAAATGTTTTCATCTGCCCATCAACAAAATGTTTCATTTGAATGTCAGGCGTCATTCTCAGCAGTGACATAATGAAAAGATGAGTATGCCGTTAGCCTCTGTAAAAACGGGAGGTAGGTCATCACACTTGGTAAGATCCCTAAGGTTGAGTTCTCTGCTCTTTTTTAAAGGTTCCTACATTTCCTACCATGTTCCTTCCCTGCTCTATACGAAGTATAAATACAAAAATTGTCACTGAGACAGAGTGACTTTATAGAATGGCTGTTGACCCTTCCTGTGTGCAGCTGTGCTTCAGTGACTTCATTTCTGTGATTAGTATTTTATAGTTGGTGGTAGACTGTCAACAGGAACTATCAACTGCTTGGAAAGTTGGAGCAGTGAATGCAGACCCCTTAAGGAGAAAGGGGAATTTGATGTATGTTTTCCATTCCTTGGGTAAAAGCCTAACTGCTGTATCAAAGGATACAACCTCTTCTAGAATTTTGGGAATCTAACTAACTGGTGACTTCTCTTTCACCGTTTTGATCTGATTAGCTCTAAAATAAATAGAAAACAAGTTACTAATAACTTTTTATAATATGCAATAAGTGTCTAATGAGTAATAATTTTCATTAACAAGTTTTCTCTGAATTCAATCTGCAATTACAAGAGGTTCGGGGTTATTCAAAAGCATATTTTCCGGTTAATAAATGGTTCATGTGGAAAAAATCATCCAATGCTAACGTTAGCTACAGAAGAACATAATTCTCCTTTAGCTAAGATGTTTTCAGACTGTTGTTGGGCTCTTAACAATTTCATGTTGAAGATGAAACAAGATGATGACTGTGCTGCAGAAAAGTAGATAAACAAACATCTTGTAGCTGTGAATTTACACAGGACAGTAAAGCTCAGCTGCATCGACTTCTTTCACAACATCACAGTGCAACCCTGTGATTTTGCAGAAGTTTCTTGATGTATTCCACGCTAATATTTCAGAGCATCTGAAAATGTTTTTTACTCTATAGAAAATGGTAGTCAAGACACAGTGTGCAACCAATAACATCTAGCAGCCAGTAATCCAGCAAATCAGTTCTTTTCTTTTTTTCTTTTCTTTTTCTTTTTTTTTTCTTTTTGAAAAGGATTACTATAGCCTGAAAATTGTGAAAATTAGTATTGCAGCAAAACCTTCTCACATTATTTCAGGATATCTGTTTAAATCTCCTTTTGCCAGCTTGTCTTCTTCCTACACCCCTTCTTTTGATATCAGACAAGCTGTATGAGCAAAATTTTAGGGCCAGCTAACAGATGTCTTCATATAAACCTTCACTTAGGGAGAAAAACAAACACGCTGGCTGTGTCCATGCAAATAGCTTGGCTCAGTCTTGAACTCCAGAAAGTGCTTTAAAATTATTTGTAGTCTTTCATAAAAGGCATCAGTTCACTCAAAACTGGAGTTCACCACTTGAGCTTTGGTTTTTAGGCATTACTAGGCCAATGATGAAGATTGAAGTCTTGGCTTGCCATTAAAAAAAAAAAAAAAAGCAGCCAGGACGCTGGTTTTCACAGAAGGAATCAGCTTCTCACTGACACTGTGCACGTACAGTCCTGCTCCTCTGCATCCTCCTCCTCTTCCATCCCTGATTGCACTCTCACTCCTGCTCTGAGGACTGGGACAGGTAGTGAGAAAAAGTGCTTGAAGTGCTGCTAGTTGGCACCTGGAGCTGGAAGATGTGCTGCTCCATTGTGCTTACAAATACAGCACCATTTCTTATTTGTTGCATCTGTGTTTTGCAGCGACACTGGGCAAGATTTTTTTTTTTTTTTTTTTTTGTATAGAATCATAGAATCATTTTGGTTGGAAGTGACCTTTAAGGTCATTGAGTCCCAGCGTTCACCCTGCACTGTCAAGTCACCACAAAACCATGTCCCTCAGCACCACATCTACACATCTTTTAAATACCTCCAGGGATGGGGACTCCACCACTTCCCTGGGCAGCCTGTTCCAGTGCTTCACAACCCTCTCTGTAAAGAAATTTTCCTAACATCCAACCTAAGTCCCCCCTGGTGCAACTCGAGGCCTCTTCCTCTCCTCCTATTGCTTGTTACTTGGGAGAAGAGACCGACACCTCACTACAGTCTCCTTTCAGGTAGTTGTAGAGTGATAACCTCTCCCCTGAGTCTCCTTTTCTCCAGGCTGAACAACCCCAGTTCTCTCATAATAAGGCTTGTTCTTTAAACCCTTCACCAGCTTCCTTGTCCTTCTCTGGACACGATCCAAATATTTGTGAATATTCCATCAGCTTAAAACAGATGATCGAACCCATCCATCAGGCATACATATGTATTCAGGGTTAACATAGAGGTAGAAACAGTAAAAGAATAACACTGGCCAGACTGACAGCGATGTTAGAAATGTATGATTCCTCCATAAGAATGTGCCCGGAGTCAGCAATTTAAGGCTTTGCTTTTGTGGACTTAACTATAGATTAAAAAGCATTTTTACTTCCTCGAATAAAATTAATAAGGAATTTTCAGGAATTAGCATACCAACATTTATGGAAAAGTTCAATGATATTTAATTACAATTTAAAAAAATGGGAGGAGAGATTATGTTAATTAATTTGGTTTATAGAACAAATTTTTAAATATAGAATTTGAAAATAAATCATTATGCATAATTTCAAGATTTTACAAAATTAATTAGGTAATATTTCTACAGTAGTGTTGTCTGGGAAGTTTTAAATAAATTTAGAAACATTATTATTCTCTGTTCATACAGGATAGAAATATTAAGTACGGGTTTTTTTGCTGACTAAAGATGCTGTGTGTTTGGCAACCTCATTGAATTCAATGGCACTGCATGGATTTGGTGAGAATGGTTTGAAACCCAGAAATATCAGCTAGAGATCAAACCAGAAAGAAGCAAAAACAAAGGAGAGTGCTCTGTGCAATACCCTTGAAACAGGAAGATGCCTGCTCTCTTGAAGAGAGCATCCCATGAAGGGATGTTGGTTTTTGAGATTCAATACAAAACCCATTTTGTGCCTATTTAGTACTGCCATCTAATCTGGCTTCACCACTGTCCTCTTCAAAAGGCACTGAGCATGTTTAATCATTTATGAACTAAATTTATGCATAACTGTAATGCCCTGAACATCTAGTCTGTTTGTTTGTTTGTTTAATTTAATTCTTCCTCAAAAAGGTACTTAATGTTTCCAGTTCTCCATAACTCACCAATTTCAAATGAAACCATGATTACATAGAAAAAACTCACTTGATCTGTAACCTTCCGTGTCATAAATATCTGCAATTATTAACTGTTTAATAAAAAGCATAAATATACTGCAGATGAACCAGTTTGCTTGCTAAAAGCCTGTCAATGTAATGATGATAAGGCTAAAGTAGTATTACTATATTCTATATAGCTATTCTGGCAGAAATTAATGTAATTGGAGTTGAGAAATGTTGACCAGCATTTTCCATTTAAGTCTCTGAGGTTTGCTACAACATTTTACAGAATAGAATAGAATAGAATAGAATAGAATAGAATAGAATAGAATAGAATAGAATAGAATAGAATAGAATAGAATAGAATAGAATAGAATAGAATAGAATATTTCAGTTGGAAGGGACCTACAATGATCATCTAGTCCAACTGCCTGACCACTTCAGGCATGTTTTTAAGGGCATGTTCTTACATTGTCCAAAAGCCTCTTAAACACTGAGAAATTAGGGGACCTCTGTGGTTTGGAGGGTTGTCCTGGCTTAATTCCTAAGTAAATCTTCCAACATTTGCATATGTTGCAAAGTTCTGAAAAGTCAATCAGCAATAGAAAGGTGCCCATGTTTAAAAGGCAGGTAACTCTCCTGAGATTTTATCTATACTCAATACGCTGCAACCCATGCCTACACAGTTTGAGCTGCTCTTTCCTTGCAATTGCTCTTTTCTCTTGATGGTGCTGAAAAGAAGGTTTTGGTGTTCTCTCAACATACCTATTATATAGAAGTAATGGCATGGGAGAGAGGAGGAAAGAGTCTGCACAAAGCACAGAAGAAGGAAACAGAAAAAAGAGAGGAAAAAATATTCAGGGCATAATATAAAAACAAGGCATAGTTACCTGAAATCCTGAACACATGCGAGAAGCGCATTCTGAAATCCATGACAAACACTTCAGTGATACTAAGAGGATATCTACCGATAGGGTATCTACTGATGTTATTTTACCATTTTTGCAAATTAAAATGACATCCAAAGTTAACTTACTTATGTAACGATTGAAGGAACAAGCTTTCAAAAGATAAGAAATACAACAAGATGTCCATAGGTGTCATGTGCACAGGTGTTATGGTGAGGTCCAGGAGACCAAAATCTCAACGAAGAACCTAATGCTGAACTCTCATTATTCATGAGAGAGGTTATGAGGACTTCTTTTCCTACATTTCTTTTTCTTCTTTCTGCTTCTCTGTAACCTGTGACTGAGATCAGAAGTGTTCTGTACTGGCTAGTGTAACAACAGTTTATCTCGTGGATATACCCCCCACATACATAAAAACCTATGGAAGATTGCCTGACTGCTGCCACCAAGGGACCATGCAGGGTGCTGCTGCACTTTTTTGGCTTTAGCCAAGCATGGAGGCTTCCTGCAGGAGTAGGCATCCAGTCCCTGGAGGATGATGTACATCATGTTGGTAGGCCTGACCTGGAGCCCCAGGGTGTCAGAGAAGTTGTCCCCAGACCGTGCTTCAAAAGAACTGAGACCATGAAGGAAAAGACTTGTCCTCCTCCTGCTAGTAGTCTGTAGGGGCAGACAGGCTCTTGGAGGTACAGTGGAAATAAGCGTCATCAGAGAGGCTCAAGTTCAGCCTGGTTTCCCTCTCTGCTACAAAAGTCTGGTCAATCATGTCAAAGGCAAGAGACTGCGCCTGCTATGCCAGGCTGCGTGCTTGGTCACAGGGTGTGCAGTGTGGAGATGAGCGGGTTAAGCACTGGAAAGCCATTGCAGAATGGGAGAAAGGTAGTGGGATAAATGCCTTTCTGGAAGCATTGTCTGCCATTCGATGCTAATTTCATTGAGACTGTCTGAAGCACGCTTACCAAAGTGTCTTAAAATTGCAGTTTGTAGGTTGCTAGAAAGTATGTCAGGAAGTCCTAAGCAATTAGGCTTCAAGCATTTCAGCTTAGAACACAAAATTAGGTAGTTAGCTTTTGACCTTCATTTCGAGGTCCCTACAAAGGGCTAATAAAAACGTAGCACCTCAGCTGGGTGCTGTGAAAATTAAGCCATTACATTGGTGAAGTATCCAAATACCGAAAGTGAGCACATCAGAACAGCCGTTGAGAAAATTGACAAATCCCTGTTCGGAGGAGGGTTTGGAGAGCGTGAATTAAGTAAGATCTCTAAGGTCACATACTGAATAAAAATAAATGGAAATATTAAATATCCATGTACTGAGTGAGGCGTAGATACTGGGGGGAAAATATTGATCATGTAGTGAAGGTCTGAACTGCAATGGACATGCCAGAAGGCCAACAGAAAGTTACACGCAAACTTAAGTCGTCTGTTGTAAAACTTTTGAATACTTGGCTTTGCAGCTTTGGTACATAACTCCATTTGATCTTCCTCTCCCCTCCCATCCCCTTTCTTTTCCTTTCTTTTCCTTTCTTTTCCTTCTTTTTTATTCCCATCTTTCCTTTCTCCCCTCTTTCCCTCTCTTTCTCTTTTTAGAATGGTATTTTTGAACGTAGTACCTTTTCTGCCACCGTGATAGTGACTTCTGCTTACACAACTAACAACTTTTTAGTAGGCAAATACTTCCAAGCACCTCAGATTGACTGGATTTTTCCCAGCTTTTTAGATATTGATAACATTAAAAAAAATCAGAATATTCAAGACGTTTTTGCTCTAATATGTGCTGAGCACGTGACTCATCTTTACTGTGCACTGAGATCCAGCAGAACTTGGATCCAGGAATTAGAGAACAACAGACCAATGTGACAGTTCAAGTTTGTTGGTTTATGTTTTCAAAAGAAACAAAATTCCCCAAACAATGAGAGAGATTTTGGGCTACATTAAGTGGCTTAGAAAATATTTCAAATCTAGAATTGCAACCAGTTGCACAGTGCCGATGGGCAGAGTGATGGAAGAATGAGCTAACGATGTAATACTGAGGTATACGGTGTGATGAAAATTGAGCTTGAGGCTTATTTCTGCTCCTTACAATCAGCTCGTTTGTGTAGCATGGTGTGTACGGATAGCTCTGCGTTGCCTGGCCAGACAGGCGGGCACAGCAGGAGCCCCTTGTGCCCACTCACGGGGTACCTCGGCAGCAGAGCCACAGGCTGGCTCCAGGCTCTCAGCCAAGCAGCCATGCGGGCAGGAGACAAAGCACAGCACGAACAGCCATTTAAGGACTACTGCTTCTGAGCAGCAAAAACACAGTCCCAGACTTTACCCTCAGTATTAACAGATATAGAGTATCTACTTGCTGTGTGACCTTGGAGAAATGACTTCATTTCTTTTTGCCCACCATTCTTGCAAGTACGTGTCTGAACAGCGCCCAACAGCACGGAGCCCAGGGCTAGGGCTATCGCGGGAGGTCTTTAGGTGATCCTTGCTATTAACAGCTTTAGAGCTCTGCCAAATCTCTCTGAAAATGTTTGGCAGCATTTGCAAGTCACTAGTAAGGCTTCCTAAATATTTAAGGCTTCCAAGTCACAGCAAATGAAGCAGCTTACTCTGAAAGAGCTGGTATGAGCTCAGCAGTCTTGAAAGTCTGGTTGTTTTTATTAAAAAAAAAAATAATAAATATTACATGGAAGATTAGCTCTTCTTGTTCTGTCTTCTTCCTGTGTACTTCTGTGAGCACTTTAAGAATATTAATGGTAGGACAGTGATAACTAAAAATCAGGTTCACACATTTTAAAACAAGAATGGACTGCTCTTAATATAGATAGTTTAACTTCCTATACAGGTGACTAACATTCTCTGTGCCATTCCATTCTTAGATCACCTACAGCATTTATTAAAAAAAAAACCCAACTGATCAGATCAACATCTATTTTTATTTAAAGACATCTATCCCCTTTTTAAATAAACTACTTAGTAGATGGTTACTAATACTGGTCAGAAAATAGTTTTCCACTGACAAAGAAATGTGAGGGTGGGGCCAGAATTCCGCTTGGAAAAGCCAACACAAAATTACGGGGGATGTGCATTTCAAGTACATTTTGCTTTTGTTCTTTTCCATAGGCCAGGTTACCTGGTTGAATTACAACTTCCAAGATGCACCATGGTCTTTATTCTTCTCAGAAGAAGCAGAGTATGTAATTGGAGGAAAAAATGGAAATATCAATTACAATGTAATTGCAGTTTCTGGATGGCAATGTGAATATACCAAAGCCAAAATATTTTCCGTGTGAGTATTTATATTCAAAACTATGAGAAAAAAGGAAACATGGTAAAAAATATGAAAATAGGATATAATAGAATATATTTTACTAATACTATTTTTTCTGTTAAAAACACCACACAAATATACTTTGTTCAAGGCCACAGAAGATAGTGCCATGACCGACAGTCAAAAGGCTTCCAGTTCTGCTTGCACATTGGAGCAATGTGTGATGTTCCAGGGAGTTCTTCTGCCTCTGAATATCAAGAAAAAGGAGAAAAGCTTGATGTTGATGCAGAATTTGAGAGACAGGTGTTTAATTTCCTCCTTCAGCAGTTTTCCTATATAACTCAGGACACATCATTTCAATCTCGGTTGCAGGAAAGTCTCGGAGAGCCTGACGTCACCGTCCTTGGCGATACCTAACGCCTAAGTTCCTGGTCTCCAAAGTACGAGTCAATAACACAAAGGTAAGTTCTAGATCTCTCCGGTGCACAGGGAAACCACAAGCAGGAGCATAACTCACAACACATGAAACAGGGGGCTGCCTGGAATAGCCAACAGGCTATAGTGAGTGTATTTTGAACTCTGCCTCATGCGAGAGCCTTGTTCAGGGCTGCAGGGAGTTGTCTCTGACAGAAAAAAGTTGTCATTCTATCACCCGGTGTGCCAAAACTCTTTTAAAATTGTTTGAGCAATATGAATAATTTCTACAGTTGTTACTGTGCTCACTGCTATTATCTCTAAGATCTAGAATTAGTTCCTCCCCCTGCTATATCTGTAACGTCTCTGGAAGTACCATAATTAGCAATTATCAGCTATTGTACGGCCTGGGGATTCTTTGTTCCCCTAGTGGAGCTTTAATGCTTCGCATAAAACAGGAATTAATGGGGTAAGAGACAAAGTCCCTAAATGCGAGGCTGCCATGGCAGGCTAACAGTGGGGGGGAAGGAGTCCTGTGTTTCAGCGCCTTTTTATTTATTTATTTTTTATTTTATTTTATTTTATTTTATTTTATTTTATTTTATTTTATTTTATTTTATTTTACTAGTTTATTCTTCTGTGGTTTCACCCCTTTGTGCCTCAATCTCTCGTCTATGAAACCAGGGGGATGGTCCTACCTGAACTGAACGATCAGATGAGCTCTTAAAACAAAGGCTGTACAGATTTTGAGTGATTATTGTTGTCATTAGGATCATATAACTAAGGTAGATGCTTAAAATAAAGCTGTAGCTGAGGACATGTATTCTTAAAGGAGTAACAATCAACCTTCTCACTTTAAAAAGGTTATATCTAGACAAATGTTCTTGATTAATTCAATTTTTTGTTTACAGTGGACTTTTATATGCAGTGTTGTATACTGAGGACAGAGGTTTTTTGCATTCAAGCACGAAACTGCCAAAGCCACACCATCTTAGCTATTATGGAAAGATAGATACTAAGTTGCCAGAAATTTTGTGAAAATAGCTGAATCATAAAGGGAAGAATTCCGTCACTCTTTCAATTCCCATAGGAGAAGAACGCAGTAGTTCAGGCCATGCTACAGTGAGGAGAATTCATAGAAGACAGAAATGTTAGAAATGTTCTAACCATGGGAAAAATGTGTGTGGGAGCTTTACCTTACTGGGCACTGATGAATGCACTGCTCCCTCAAGAATTTTTGTCCATGTGTATTAATGTTCTCACTTAAAGCTAAACAGAAATCCCTAAAACCAACTATTCTCTTCCATTGGTCCTGCAATTACTTTTTTTTGTGGTTGATCCTATTTAGGTTTTAAAATTTTAGAAGCCTATACTTTCCTCTAGAATAAAAGTTTTGTACTTTGGAAAATTTTGTTGCCAGTTTCAGAAGCACATTTTTAAGCCATTTAATCAATTATATTAAATGCTAATGGAAAATCTTTGGCTTTTCCTGTAGGATTTGCTTTGCTAGATAACACAAGCTAAACCACAATTTCCTCTTTCTATAGTATATGTGGTTTAATGAGGTTGCAACTTAAAAAAAGTTATATCCCTTTTATTCTAGTATGAGCAGACTGAAAAGTCTGTCTGGAAATATTAGTAGAATAGTAACACACCCTAGATCAGAACTGACGTCCTGAGATCAAAGGCAGTGAAACTAGAGCTATTCAGAACAGAAAGGATTTTCTCTCATGCTAACGAAAATGTCCTGGGTTTTCATGGCACTTTATTATTCGTTACTTAACTTCAGGAACTGAGCTAACCCTTTTATAAAATATTTGTCCATTCATCACATTTGCAAAAAGGTATTAACAGATGACAACATCTTTATTTTCTCAAAATGATGACAAGATAAGAGTTGTTATTTATGGATATTTTTAAGTTACAGGGGAAAAAAAAAAAAAAAAAGACTAAGAAATCCCCCAAACAATCTTCTACCCAAATCCCCATTTTTTACAAATAGTAGATGACAGATACATACCAGCAGTGTGATCGCAAAGGGCTCACAGCCTTAGGAAACCATATACGACTTTTTTGCAGACCACCTTTAAAACAGGGCTTCAAATTTGCAGACAAGTATCTCCATCCCTTATTCTTAAATCTTAATATGAGAGTTCATGAGAGATGAGAATTTTTCCTATTAAAAGGCTGAGACGTCAGTTGATAAATGCTTTACAGGCTGTAACAACAGATGTTTCTGTCCATGTTTGGCAAGTGAAAAATATTATAAAGAAATGTGTATATAAATACAAGTCTAAAATGAGAATTTCAGGGTACTACTCTAGAAATGTTAACTATGAAGACAATTTTTATTACTTTTTTGAAGTCAGCTGATGTGAAACTGAAATAACCTTAAACAAAATTATGTTGACACAGTTTTTCAACAGCTTTACACCATCTTTTTCATCCAATTATTTTAATACAGCTTGTTTTCATATCTTTATGCATTTTCGGGCAGGAAGTAGTGGAAGATAGTTTACTGGCTGCAGTGGGAAGTAGAGGTTATTACACCAAGTTCATTCACATGTGTGCCTATACATATACAATGACGTGAAGAAATAAAAGGCAGTACATGAGAGATACTACAATCTCATTTTGGAAACTGCTGAGAGAAATTTTACTTTTGTTTAATTAGCTATTGGAATATACACAAAAGAGATTAATTGAATGTTTCCTGCCCTACTGCTTGTTTGGAAATGCAGTAAAGTTCAGGCTTACCTCAGTATTTTGAGCAGATGCCACAATTTAATCTTAAGGAAAGAAGAGCATGTCTTCCTTTTCTGCAGCCTAGGAGACCAAATGCTGCCTTCAGGTTCAGGAGGGCGGAATTCAGTCCCTGGCCCACAAACTGACCTCAGGGAAGCCATGTCATCTCTCTGAGAAACCAGCTTCACTGCTTGTTTGGGCTGGCTGGGGTCTTGTGAATGAAGGGGGTCTTGCACAGAGGTGCAACTTCAACATGAGAAATGATAAGTCCTCCCCTGCAGAACAAATATTTTCTGAGATGGCTGGGCTTAAGCCCCATTAGGTGAAGAAGAACTCTGCTCCCCTGCACGCTGACTGGATACTCTCAATAGCAAAAGTCTGGAGCAAAATGATTATTTTTCTTCTCTGTGGACTCTACCCAACGGAGGGTGTCCTGGGTTTGGTCAGAACAGGGTTAATTTCAACAGCCAGGATACCGAGACTGAACCAGCAGATGGGATGTTCTATACCATACTGACATCATGCCCGGTATGTATATAAGGGCAGGACTAGTTGGGAAAGGTACACAGTTTCAAGTGGCAGTGGTGGGGTGGGGTGCATCTTGGCACAGTCTGGCTCAGCGTGGCATAGCATGGTGCTGCTCTGCAGCAGCGGTAAGCAGTGTGTTGTACATCACTAGCTTTGTTATTACTATTGTTCTCTCTCCCTTTGTGGTGTTTGAATAAACTCTCCTTATCTTAACCCACTTGGCTTTACCTTTCATTCTCCTTCCCCCGCCCCTGGGGTTAGGAGGGAGAGAGCAGCTTCGTGGTGTTTAGTTGCCAGGTGGGTTCAAACCATGAAGAGGTCCAAGCAATGACGTGCCTGCCTGAGACCTGGAGCTCCAGTGCACACGCTGGAGCAACAGAAAATCTTAGGTCAGACATGTTTTTAACTACGGACAAAAAGAACTGATGCGGCACGGTTTGACTCAGGATGAGTAGGAACAGCTAGAAGAAGAAAGACCTTTACAGAGCTCTGTAACTGGTATGCAAGCTTGTATTTGATGTAATAGAAGATGAAGTTGCATTGGAGGGAGTTAGAAATAAGAATGACTTGATCAAAACTTTTGACATAGCAGATGTCTCTGCACAGGTAAATAGTCTAGAGAAAGGTCAAGAAGAAAACCAAACAGCTAAAGATGAGGATCCGAGGTGAAAACGAAAAATGAATTCTCCTGGGACTGTTATCTTCTACTCTTGTAGGCACTCCCAACAGAGTGCTCAGTGTATGCAGTACTAAATTGGATGCACTTAATCTTTCTTATGAGACATATTTCACATAGAAGCAAAAAAGAAACCTAAACTTTGTCACTTTATAGTCAGACATTTTTAGACACATAAGATGTTTTAACAGGGTGCCTTTTTACATGAATAA
The DNA here is from genome assembly GCA_009769605.1 of Bucorvus abyssinicus. Lineage (NCBI taxonomy): Eukaryota > Metazoa > Chordata > Aves > Bucerotiformes > Bucorvidae > Bucorvus > Bucorvus abyssinicus. The sequence continues at coordinate 4,897,780 of CM020028.1, forward strand.
AGTGGTTGGAGCACTATAGAGCAAACTGCTAAAATGAAAATTTCACAAGACTCATTCTAACTTTATTTGGAGTAGGTGTGTGCAGATCAGGTAGAAAGGCATGAAAGCCATCTGGTGGCTAATATTTGGTCCCATAATCAAGCATCAGTACCAAAGCTTTCAAACAGAATATCTGGGCTATTTCACTTCATCTGGAATGAGGAATTGGAAAAAAAGACCTGTGCTAGAATTCAGGAATGTATTTATTTTTCTTTGACCTGATACCCAGTTATATGTATTAAAATCTGGGTTATAAATTCTCTATCTTCTGCTTGTGGATGGGACTGGTTTATAGCTGTGTGTCTGATTTGTTTATAATTCAGTAGGAAGGATTTGGAAATTAGATTTATCTTTCAGAGAAAGTTATTATAGAGGAATGAAGCAGTTTGGAACAGAAATAATAAACAAAGATATGTATTCATCTTAGCAATACTGACCTTGTAGGAAATTAATTTATATTTCTGTTTCTGGGTAATTCCAGAGAAAACTTTAATAAATAATACACTGCTTGTTACTGAAATACATTTCATAAGTATAAATATTTGGTGTTAACTAAACAGTGTGTGCATTCGTATTGCGACCAAATCCAGCCTTGTGGTGTTCACCTAGCAGCACGTTTTTAGGATGAGATCCTAAAATCATAGCCGAAGTCTAGAAACACATTGACATATGCTTTTGGAAATCACATTCTTCCAGGAAAAGGAGCAGGAGCTGGCAACTCTTCTCATTGGGGCAGTCTGCAAGTACCAGCATTGAGCTCAGGATTTTCTGAAACACATTATTCTTTCATCCACAATTGGTGTTGGGGCTTATAGGACGGTTACCTTTTACAACTTTCCTTTTAGCCATACTTAGGCCAATATTTTTTTAACCTAGTTTCTCCCAGATTTTTCTTGATTTAAAAAAAGAAAATTAACTGGGCAAGATCTGGCTAGTGTTTAGAAATAAAACAAAGTCAGCCATACTGTTGCCATATCCATACATACCTAATAATATTCAAGGAAGTAAAAAGCCCTTTCTGTGCGCACAGTGTTTTCCAAGACACCTATATCTACTTTGCTGCAGTAGCCATACCAGCTTAAACTTATGAAGAGCCATCCTATGTTCCAATGCCCATATGGAAGCAATTGGTTCTTTCTATCAAGTTACTTACAAATCACTGTAGAAAACTACCTGTTTCCAAATAACTAATTGGTGTTGCTTAAATCGGTTACGTCCCGTTTACTGATAACAGCAACAACAAAAATCTTTCCGAGGAGGACATCCACAGGCTGTCCCAAATCATTGATGGCATTCATACGAGGATAGCTCCCCTTCAGGAGACAATCTTTGTGGACACATATATATGCACACCCACGCTCTTGAGCAAGAGGCTTTTCAGTCCTAACAGTATCTGCAAAAGGCATTCCTCCTTTGTGTGCTCTATACTCGAGCTGGGAGGAAACATGTTTCTCCTGAGGGTGTTTTTGCCTGTTTTTGCATTATACCTCAGAGTATCATAAGAGTGTATCAGTTTTTCTTTAGACAGGTATACCATCTTTTTTTTTTTTTTTTTACATTCTGCCTACTTTTTGTTCCATCACTTTGTAATGTTCAGCTGTGTTAAGGATTTGTGTTAAATGGACATTCCTCCCATTTGTTTGGCTTCAGAGAGTATGATATAACACAGGAATATCACATTTATGCTGCCAAGAGCTAATAAAGAGCATCTTGGAAGATCTTTCAGTTCTATCTCCGACACAGGCGAGCCATGCTGCAGACAGCAACTGATTGCTAATGCAAATTTTGTTTGGGGAGTAGTGAAATATTGTGGGTCATGCCTGATACGCTGCAAGTCTTTGGAGCTCCTGTTATGAGTATTATTTTAAACTTCAAGGATGAGGGGACTCCTAGACTTTATGAAATATATTGAGGTATGTATACTCATTTGCCAAATAAAATATCAATCTAAATGGATTTTTCTGTGCTCGCTATTTTTCGAACACTATGGACATTTTTTTCCCACACCATGGACTTTGCTATTACATATTGCTAGTTGCTGTTCCTGACCTTTAATAAAACCTTTTGAGGTTGGTAAGATTTCAGTTTTCCATTTCTTGACAATTCAGTGGACACCAAGAAGTTCTTAAGCAAACTTAAAATGGCAAATATTTTCTCATAAACAAGTATTAATAATCTTGCCTGTCAGCAAGAAATAAATGTGCACTTTAAACTAGTAAACTAATGTGTATACACTTACAGAAAGTGTATGAAAATCCAAAGAGCAAATTAAAAGTCCTGTGCTTTGTTTCTTCACGCTCCAGTTTCTTCTTAAACATTTTGGGTAGAGCTGTAAAGGAGTTAAATAAACAGGGATTCCTTGCCTCATTTCCTCCTCTCTCAGAGAATTGCTTCTAACTCCAGATCCTGCGCAGCTGCAGGTTACTGAGGATGATTCTGGAGAAGAAATTTGCCCTCTTCCTGTTAACTACCTGCAGAAGAACCAGCAAAGATACATTTGCTCATTGAAACTGCTGGAACACAAAACCTGACACCATCAGGACTTCCATACCAGGCTAATACCCCGTCTCTGACAGCAGCAAACAGCAAATACATAAAGACGACTGTAAAAACAGGATAAAGACAGTTGGTCTTTCGTAAGTATTCTCTCAGAATCCCATGATTTGCACTTAAAGTGCTTCCTAAGCCAGAGGTAATATCTTTGTATTTAGCCCTCTGTGGGTTTGAATTCCACTAATTTGTTCAATGTCTAACCTGGATAAACTTTCAGGAACCTCAGCATCCCCTGGAAAGGTCTATGCATTATCTGTGCAAAAAGTAGATTGGTAGTTTAATTTGATGTCCTAACTAGTCTTTGTACTGAGACAGAGTACCAGCAATCCTTCAGTATTCATCCTCATGCCACCTACATATGTCCCCTGGAATATCAGTTGGAAAAGTGTACCATATTAACTCACTGCCAACCTTCTGCAATCTTCTTTGGGAATATTGACAGACCAGGCAGTTGCTGTTCTTTCGGCCCGTTTGTTCCATAGCTTCTACCAACATCAGATTTTCCTAAAACACCGCTTACAAGCAAGGCTCTGCCAGGATGAGCTCTCTAGACTCCCCTGAGATCACAGGTGTGAAGACTCCATTTCTTTTTTCTTGTATGGCTTATCTTTTTTAAAATGCTGATGTACCTGGATCCTCTACTGGCTCCAGCAGGCTTGCTGCTTCTGATGTGTTTCAGACAGACTTTACTATTAGTACTGATGCCACTTGCAAGATCATCTCCTGCCCTATTCTGCTTTTTCACGTGTAATATGTGGAGTTTCATATTTTTTCTGGTTTTCTTCATTTGGACATATTTTCAAATTTTGAAAGGTTCTTCTTTCTAATAACCTCCCCTACCATTCTGTTCAGCCATGTTGGGTTTCATTTTGTCTTTCTAAAATTGGATGCACTTTCCCTGACTTCTTATACGATATATTTGAATGGCCTCTTTTACCCTTTGACTATTCCTTTTATTGAGCCTCCTCCTCTGAATATAAATCTTTTGGAAAATTAGAGGAGTGGCATTCTTGTTTGTGTATCTCCTTCCACAACTGAAAATGACAACAATATCTAGGCCAAGAGACACCACTTATCCTTTAACCCAAGAGGCTCAGGGGCATCATACTCCAGAGAAAGTGGCAGACTGATGAGTATCATCCTATAGACCTTCCCATACTTTATCATTCCATGGACATTTATTGCATTTCATCATTCCGAGAGCAACCATCTATTTCTTCAACTTTGTGCTACCTCTTTGAATCTGATTCTTCCCTTATGCATTTTTTCTGCAGCGTCATGTCTGCATCTGTCTTCCTATCAGTATCAACATAATCAATGCACTCAGCCCTTGGCAGAACGGCAAGACCTTTGTACTTCAGAGTAGCTACAAGAAAACAGAAAAACATACCATTCATTTTTCAGAAACATATAATTCCTTTCAGAACTAACAGAAAGGCTCCTAGTTTCAAATTCAATCAGATAAGTGACCTCTATGAGAAACATAGTCAAAATGTAATAGCTGTGGCTACTGCAGTCAAAATCATAGCCACTGGGTATTTAGAAATCCAGATAATGACCAAACATTGCGCTCCCCAAGTAAGCTAGCGTCATGGCTTGACAAGTGGGAGTGGACAAATGACCTTAAGAAGCTGTTCAGAAAAAAAAAAAAAGAGTGGAATTACTACCATACGCTATCTAGTGTCCAGCCAGTACAAGGTGGGCAAGACAGCAGCACAGAAGGGCCAGATGACACAACAATAAACAGTGAGAACACAAGCAGATGTCACTTCGAATCTGAGCCCTGTAATTCATCATCATACTACAACCAAAACGAAAATCAGCAGCGTATGGTGATGACTAGCAGTTAAGGGACAGAACTCAGCAGCAAAGACTTACAGGATGTGTGAGTTGGGGGCTGTTTCAGTAATAGAGAAGAAAGTAAATGAGTAACATCAACACGCAAGTTCAGTATTGCATGAAAGCTGGTGTTAGCATTTGATCTTACAGTCTTTTTTGTCTCCCTGTGCCACTATGGATTGAGAAACTTCCAGTGAATAGATGCAGCTAGTTCAAGCACAATGTAATTTGGAGCTCATTTACCTCAGAGCAGTCCATGCAATCAAAGCTCTGTGATGAAAGCTGCTTTTCAAATAAAAACCATCAACATTAAAGGTTTGTTACCAGTTGGCTTATGCAAATGCATTAAGAAGAAAGAGGGGAAAGTGGAATGACTAGGAAGGGAAAGCATGCACGGTGTGTGCTCTTGCTATGCTCTATTTGGACAGAACTTCAACATTTCAATCCAGCCTAAAAAATAAAAAGTAAACCCTAAAATCTCTGCAGATGACTGCTTATAATCATCTTCTAGGACATTCTGAGCTTGTCCCTTTGTTTTGGGTTCTTGTCTTGTTTTAACTGCTTTGTGTCCTGTGTCATCGCTAAACTGTGGAAGGAATATGTAAAATACCATCAAATTTGGAAAAATAGGACATTACATCCAGTCCAGTCATTTTACTCCAATGTAAATCACTATGTAAGGTGCAAGGCAATAAAGACTGAGCACCATTGTATTTTCATAGTCTGACCTTAATATTAAATCTTATGACTGGTGAGTCAGTTTCTGTCTGTTTTTTTGACATTTGCCTCTCACTAATCATTCTGCACAATTCCATTAAAAACAGTATATATTAAAGCAGGGAAATTATACCTCTTAGAATTAATTTCTAAGTTTCCAACCCAAAACAGCATTGTGACTGGGGAAAAGTTGAACTGGCATTTCAGTTCAGGAGACTTGGTTAGCTAATTGCTGGCATATTTAGCTAGTGCATATCATTCCTCAATATATAAGGTGCCCCACATGATAGCTGCTGTAAGATACTTAAAAAAGGAGACTGTGCCATAATTTCTCTGATGAGCAAAAGCCCAGCCAGCTACGTGCTCACCTCAAAAAGGGCAGTGCAATTTATAGAAATTTTAGGTTTGAGCAGTATTTTCAGGGTTTCACAGCCAAGTGCTTGGTTGTGCTCCCAGCTGAAACCAATGGGACTGGTGTCACTGATCTCAAGGTGAGCAGGGTTGGGCCACAAGTGCAGGATTAAGGCTGCCAAGGCAAGACTCAGTTTCTCTTCAGGGTTCAAGGATGTCAATCTGAGCTACCTCAATATCTACTGCAGCTACACAAACCCAAGGACACTCAACACCTATCTAGAATCAGAGCAAGAGATTTCAGAGTTGGATTCTCAGGGCTTAGTTAGCACTTGTTAACGAATAATTCACTATGCCTCTCTTTCTTCACCCACTAACACTGGCAGCCTGTGTCACAACTGCCCTGCCTTTTCCTGCTTTTCAGGTGTTTGCTGTTTAACTTGGGCACCTGAAGTGGGTGGTATTGATTTTGTCTATGGAACATTCCTATGGATTATGGAGGATTGCTTTGTCAACACATATTTCTTTTACCCTCCTGTTATGTGGGAAAATTCTTCACACAAACTTCAGTAATCCATTTCTGATTAGAGTGTCATTCAGATCACATTACACTGGACAATTAGGGTTCACTCACTACCTTATGCTGTTGAATTTTGCTTTTAATGGAGAGCAATTTTAGATTGTTTCATTGATTAGGTTGATTACACTAAAGATGAAGATTCTCCTTTCGTATCTCCTGGGTATTCTTTAGCTAAGCAATAGAAATTGGGCCCCATATTGACAACTACACTGAAATCTCATCTCTCTTCTTTCTTTATATATATCCCATTAGGCTGATGGTTAGTCAAAGTTTTTGACAGAATGATGTTCTGAATTTCTAAAGCATGCTGAGCTGCAGTCTTCTTCCTGAAGTGTCGAAAAAAGCCCCATGGGGTAAACAATATTCTATCCTAAAGATACAAAAACTTAACAGTCAAAACAACCTCAAGCTGTAACTTACTGACTGAAAATTCACTATATATTTACTTGGCTCTATTCCAAGATTTAAAATAATGCAAAATTTGCACTCAAACTTTTGTCTATATTAATGCAATTTCTCCCCCTCTCCCTTCACCAAGACTAGGAGTGGCCTGGATTTTTCATCTGTTTTTTGATCATCCTTTAGTGCAAGTCTTAATGTTTGATTTTCCCCTGTTTCTGGAGAAGAGCCCAGTAGAGGGTTCCTGATACAAATACTCCCAGATTACCAAAAAATGAAGATCCAGATCCAGCTTTTGTAAATTGGCCTAAAACCTGCTTTTTTCTAAGAAAAGATTCCACTGAACAGAAAGTCTTCAGAAATTAGAGCCTGGTAGAGTCTTTTTTCCCCTCTAGCAAAATTTATGGTTGTATTGAAAAGCCCCAAATGGGAAAACTTATGCAAAAGCTAAATATTTGTATTTCTGCCAAAATTAGTCATATTTCTGATGGAAAAGAGAAATTTGTCATAAAGGTGTCCATTTCTTATAGAACACTACTTTTTCTGTGTAAAACGACAAAAAAATCCATAAACTGATTTTCTGCAGAACAGTGATTTTGATGGAAAAGTTTGGAGAGGGGCTATTTACCACAAAGTAGGATAGGGTCTTGGAAAAGACCTCTAGAAAAGCCCGGACTTCCATTTGTGCACAGACCTGGAGTATGAAATCCTTTTCACTGGCTGATCAAGTTCTATCATGAAAATCAATTTCTTTCTTTGCTCTCACTGTTAAAATATTTGTCCAGAACAGCTACCTGGGTATCAGTCCATACATTTACTCTCACCTAGGTTAAGCCACCTGTTTTTCTGCCAAATTTCCTTTAGTCTACATAGTTCCTGTCCTGGTGACATATTTCATCTCAGTTTTTATTTCAGCAGGCTATTGAACCAAGCGTTCTCTAAAATCCTTACGTCTTCATTTATATGCTCTGCACCTGCTGAATTCATCTTTCTTGACTGTGGATTGATGAATTTACACGCAACACTCCAGATAAGACCTGACCGGTCCTGTGCGTGTTACCTAGCCTCATTACTCTTCTAACGCCACGGCAAGTATCTCTCCTCTATGTCCTAAGATCACATTTATTTTTCACAGCCATGTCACATTAATACTCATATTTGCCACAAACTGACTTGCACACACAGGACTTCCTGCTGTTGCCCTTTATCTTATGACGGAAACACTTGTTCGTTGTTCTTTAGCACATGACCTTCCCTTTTGCTTCATCAAATTTCCGACTTTTTTCTAGTACTTCATTTTCAGTTGATCCAGTTCTGTAGGATATCCAGATACAGCTTACTATTGACAACACCTTGAATCATTATTCAAAAATTTTGTTTTGTCAAAACCGAAGAGAATTACTAAAAATAATAAAATAGGACCCCAGGCTGATCTCTGAGGAACTGCACTGCTATTTCCTTTTATCCTCCTATTTACACATCAGCATTATTTGTCGGGTGCATTTAACCACATTTTGGCCAAGTAGATTTTTCCATCATTTCAATTTTAACCAGTAATTTCTATGGCATTGTATCAAATGCTTTACTGACAGCTATCTAGAATAAATCTAATGTCTTTTGTTTCTGTAGGAAGGTATTTTCTTACTTTTTAATAGAAAAGTATGGGATTAAGCTGACACTGACTCCTCTTGATAAATACTAATATTTTATTATGTTTTTCATTTGTCTTCCTGTCTGCACTTACTTTTCTAAAGCCTTGCCTGCCACTCTATCAGTTCACTTTTTTTCTGCAGTTTTTGAGATTTGCCTCTAGAGTTTTGTAGCAAAGTCTAAACTTTACTTTAAATTGAACACCACCACCCCACCCCACCCCCCCCCAATAACTAGCCATTACAAAACCCCTAAAACTAATGGGGACAATTCTCCTCTCATTGTATCACAATAAAAAAATACTTTAAATTTTAACAATAAAAAAGTTTTATTTCTTCACATCCAGTAAAAGACAAAAAAATCACTGATCAAACCCGGAGCTTTGTAGCAAATCACAGCTAAAATAACATTAGCCAAGTGTTTTCCAATAGGCCAGACACTCAAATTATTTATTTTATATTTGATCTATAAATATAAAAGATCAGAGTCTACTTCACCTATACATGTAAATGTAACAGAATACCTATTAATTTAATATGTTCAATAAGTATTAATGAAAGGACCTGCCTATAATGGAAATAGGAAAAACAGAATGTCCTGGCCAAGAAATTGGAAAGGTCCCTTATGCAGAAGGGACTTACTTCTCTCACTCTTTTGAAATTAAAAAGCCATGGGACCTTATAAATTTGAGGGAGAGAAGACAAAACTGCATACTTCACACTAAGCATTAATGACTACACCCTGTGCCTTTGGTAAACAATGTCCCTGTGCCATACGCTGACTGAAGACTTCACAGCTACAGACATCTCCTTAAATAAGCCATTGAAAAGTCCTGAGCTTAACACACAAAAACATACAAAAAAGAAAACTATCTTTTTTTTTTTTTTACAGAATGTCTTTGTATTTCTAACCTGCAGAAACATATTTTTGAGTAGCCAAGCTACTTGCACATCATATAAAGGCCACTCTGAAGAGTTCTTCATATCCCTGTGTTGTTGGTTAGGAATATGTGCTGTCCGGACGCATTCGGCCAGTTCACGGGCCACTGCAAAAAAGCAGTTTGTGGGGCAGTGTGAGCATCATCACTAGAAGATAGGCTCTCAGCTACAGCATGAAGCTACATTTTGTGCCTAGAGACAGTAGGGCACTGTTGGGAATGATGAAATGGAAGAGAATGAAACAGATAAGGTGACTCTCTAAGGAAAGCCTTGCCTTAGAAAATTCTCCCTCTTCATAGTATTGCGTCTTTGTCTAAGAAACAGTCATAGGGTTCAAGAGATTATATAGACATAACACGATCAGTAATGACAGCAAAAGTTTGAAACAATGAGAAGAACTTTTTGAACACCTGCTGGAGCTGCAGATAAAATAAATTCATGAGTTTTGGTTTTTTATTCTGAGAATCTGCGCTTCATCTTCCCCTCTTACTGCAGCTACTACAACATTTGGTGCAGAGCAATCTACTGTTGGACCGTACCGGCACTGTGCTGCTTCTCAAAGGATGGTGGTGTAGCCATATGCCCCCTGAAGCCTGTCCAAGGTCTGAATTCCCATTGTCATGAGCAGGACACATATTGTTTGCCCCACTCAGGCCTGGCACTTTCTTTCTTGTGCTTCCACCTGATAACTAGAAGAGGCTCAATAACCTAATCTATGTTAAGTTACTGGTGCTAAAATGTTGGGGAACTTTAATAACCTCCTCCAATATAAAAGGTCCAAACAGCACATACATTAAAGTCACAATTTCTTTTTCTTGGAAGCCCTCTCTATTTCCATGGTTGATGAATTCTTCCCTTAAGCATTTGGACTGAAGAAAAAAAAAAGCCTAACAAAATGCAGGATGACAGCAGAGAGTGCCTTTGGGCGATTTAGGATTATCTGATGAAGACCTAGTGTCTTTGCTAAGTGTGAAGACTTAGGGGAGGGGATCCCTTTTACAGTGAGACTTAGTACAGCATTGCACACAAAGTGAAAGCAAAGCATATCTCTGCAGTCTCAAAAGTGGGACTCAAAACATGTAAAATAGCTCGAGCAGCTCAAGAGATAGCCACCCTTGAAAGAGGCACATTGTCCAAGATGGCTTGTACACGTGCTTTGAGGGAAATCCTTCGAAGTTTTTCATGTGGTTCAGGTATTTCTGGCAACTGTCTGTTACGCGTAGTGTAAACAATCACTGCCAGATGACTGAACAAAAGCAAATCTCCTTTCAAACATGAAAGAGAGAGTTTTTTAGTCTTTATACACAAGAACGTAATTCGTGGCAGAATGCAATTTGTCAAAACCTCTTGAAGCCCACAAACGAATAAGGATTTGGCTCGAAGGGGATTGGTGTCCTTGCTTCAGTATGGAAAGCTGTTAGCTGCTTTTCCGTGGACCTGACCAAAATCACATCAGCTACTTATTGCCAACACTGTGTATTGGAGGACCCTGAAGAGACAGAGAGCCAGGCCGAAGGTACTTGTAACTTGTAACTCTACTGGCTTGCACCTTTCCTTGAATGGCTGGAATTGGAGCAAACCTTTTGGCTCCTGCCTGTGCTGTGAGAGTATACAGCTCACAGGACCTTGGCACTGCTTGACACTATGCCCACTACCTGCTGCTGAACCTTCCATTCCCACTTTTACTGCCCTCTCTGTAACGCTCAGGCTATGCTGATTCAAAATAAAACCCATTTCAAACTGCACTACTTTTCCATCACTTGTGACGAAGGGATTAATTTCTTTCCGTGTTAGGACTCTATCCTTTTCCTCCACATCTGTGTAGTCCTTCTGTTGCTCATGGGAACCTCCACAAAATCTCTCCCTTTGTCCTTTCCTTTGAATTTGTCAGGCCACTCTTGGAAATGGCAACAAATCTACACTGACTGTCTAAATTTCTATGACTCCTTGGTTCCTTCATAATCCCATCTGTTCTTTGCTGCGTAAGAGTATCGGTCTCATTTGTATATATCTCTATGTATCAACAGCTGACTTAGTGCCATTCTTGTTCTTTTTTTCCACCCTACATCTGCTGTAACAGGGCACTGAACTGCGCTATGTTTAAGTGCAAAGAACTTGAACCACGTTTTCTAGGCTTCATTGACCAATAATATTTATTCTTTTTAGGGGGGGGGGAAGAAAAAAGAGAAAAGAAAAAAGGAAGAAAAAGCACTCAGCTACATATAAACAAAAATATTAGTATTTGATGCCTCTGTTTCATCCGATGTCTCTTTCATGTCAAGTAGTCACTTGGAATAGTGATGAAATGGTTGCGAAATAACTGATGATTTTTCTTTTCGCCTAAAAATGCTGATTCTTTGAAAACAAAACATCACAAAAATCTGACTCTGGACAATCTTCTGATAGAACAGTTTCAAAACTTCTTTGCTAGTTCTGGGATATATGGACTGCCTTCTACCCTAGAGACTAGTTTCTGTCATTCCACAGAAGGAATAATGAAGACAGTTCCCCAGACCATTTCTACACAGAATGTTAACATTAATTTGTTAATTGGTTTCCCAGACTACTCAGCTTCAACAGCCTAATGACTCATTTACGTGAAGAATCAAACACTGAGTTTTGGCGTCTGGCAACTCTTGTGTCCTCAGCTGCTGGGGCAGTCCAGCTGGTGGACAAGTCTGCCTGACAGCTCCCCTACACCGGGGTTGCTGTTGGGTTTACTGCTGAAGTACCTGAAGAGCCTTGACATGTATACATTCCACTCATGAGGATGACTGCTTTCTCAGCGGGATGCCAGTCATCACAAAGTGCAAGAAAGAACTGAAGACAAAAGGGATTTTCCAAAGCCTTGCTATAATGATTAGACATCAGATTCTTGTGAAAGATAATGTTAGATAAATGGTTTTGAGATTGTTATTTGGGAAAGACCTATAGCTCTTCAGAAATGGTGAGAAGCACCTCCAGATTGTGTGTGTCAATAACCAGGAGCCCAAAGAGGAACCTTGGACACTGGTCTCAGGAATCAGGGGGCTGCACTGTGCAATTCTCCATTTCCAAGAGGTTTGACCTGAGAGTCTGCCTGGGAATCTCAGAGCTAGAGGCACAATCAGGATCTCTTCCACCCCAGCTGTTTCAGGAATAGGTGCAATTTGGCATTTCAGTCCACCTGTTGCATACAGATGAAAGTCAATCCAATGGGCTACTACTTTCTGTAACAATAAAAATATTTTCATTACTTGATCATATGCCACCCCACAAGAAGTTTTTCTTTCTACACCAATGTTTCCCTCTGCTCCTGGCATGCAGTTTATAACACTGCTCATTATGGTTTGTAGTATTTATTTTTAATAATATCGCAGAGGTTATAATCAGGTCTTCTCAATACATTAAAAGCATTTTCGCAAATGCAATAAACATACAAAAATTCTCTTTAGCTTTTCCCACGAAGTTTCTTTGGTTTGGCTTATAGCTGGTTGGTTTGGGTGGTATAAGGCTATTTAAGAGAGTCCTGTGTTGCCCACTCAGTCCCTTTTAATATGCAGTACTTAAATTACAGCAGTGTAAAGACAGTGGAGAGACCACTCTAATTTGTTACCATTCTCAGCTAAAAGCCAGCGTATAAGCTCTGCTTTTCTGTAATGAAAGGCGTGGGCTAACGTGGATGTCACAAAATTATGTGTTTTTTATGCCTTCTGAGGCAAACCCAAGGTCCATGCCTGATGTAAACTGCCAGGAAATAATATGGAGTTGCCTTAAACTTTTGGTCCTCTGTTGAGAAAAACATCAGCTTGGTGGAAAGAAATATTTTGTAATACAGTTGCTGAACTGCCCAGTGATAAGACTGACCCTGCCAGGGATCACTTCAGATACCCTGCATCTGTGCGTGAGTTTTCATGTGTGTCTGACTTGGAGGGATTGTGCTCCATTATCTTAATGGTTTCACGGGCAAAAGACATGCCAATGCTGGCACCGGTACGCTGTCCGGATGGGCAGCCAGGCCGCTCCGGATGAGTATGCTGGGGAAGAGTGGGCTTCTCCGGCACCTCGGGGCGGGCAGAGCGGGGTAAACACCGTCCATAACCCGGCAGCGGGCCAGGATGGCTGGGCAGCACCTGCGTGGCGTCGGGATGGGCGGGGGGCGTCCCGGCTGAGGGCAACGACTCACACCTCTTGGGGGGGGGGCAACCGCGGCAGGGAGAGGGAGGAGGAGAAAACGAAGCCGAGGAAAGGGTCTGAGGAGAAGCGGGAGGGAAGGGTGCCGGGGTCTAGAGGAGGAGCTGAGCGCAGAGAGGCGGCGGGCAGCGGCTCAGTCGGGCCGGGAGCTGACGGCTGCCGGAGCTGCGGGCGGGAGGCGGCCGGGGGCAGGTGCGGGAGCCGCCTACAGCCGCGGGGCGGCGGCCGTCCGCGGGGCGGGGGACTCGGCTCGGCGCCCCGGCAGCGCGGCGGCGGCGGCGGCCGCCGGGCCCTATGGTGCCGCGGCGGGACCCGGCTCCTGCTCGCCGCCTTCGAAAGGGGCCCGCGGAGCGGCGCGGGGCAGCGGAGCCCGCCGGTGCCGGCACTTGGCTGGCATGAGGAACCTGACTATCCTCCTCCTCTCCCTCTGCTGCAGCCTGGGGCGGGTAAGTCACCCCGCGATGATGCCCGGCCCCCCGAAAAGGGTAAAACTCGATCCTCCAAAGAGCGGACGGGGTGACCCCTTCGGCTTTTCCCGTCGCTCCCGTCCCCGAGGTGCCTGTGCGGAACCCCTCAGGTTGGCGGTTCCCTCACAGCTTTCCCCGTTCCGCGGAGCAGGGGGATCAGCGCAGCCGTAGCAGGTGCGGAGAGTTCGGCGCCGCCGCCGCACTCACTTCGGGAGACCGGTGACTCCCGCCGCCCGCGCTTACGGACTGTCCCCGGGCGGGGATCTCGCAGGGGAGAGGACTCCTCACCCCCGCCGGGATCCCCAGCCCATCGCCCCGCCGGCGCTCCTGCGGCCGGGCTCCTTGGCCGCACCGGCGGCGTCGGGGTGCGCAGGCGGCGGGGGGCACCGCCCCGCACCCCGGGGAGCTCCTCAGGGGCCGGGACGGCTCCGCCCCGGCGGGGCAGACCGGGCCGGGCCCGAGCCTCATCCCCGGCGGAGCGGCGCTGAGGCGGCCGGCGCCGGGCCGATCGCCTCCGAATCGCTTGTTCCCCGCGATTTTCCCCGGCAGCCTGTGGCCACCAGTACTTTGCTAAGAGCTGTCCCAGAGCACTGCCCCGGTGCGATCTAGAGGGTCGCTGGCAATCGTCATACGGGGAAAAATCCTGCACGGTTAATGTCTCGTTAATACATGCAACCAGATAACAACGTACAAAGTATTCAGAATAGTAAAGTCTTCAGATTTAGGCCGTCTATTTTAACATCTTTGTGTTTTTAAGCGTTTCTTCCATTGTTTATAGAAGTCTATAACGTTGCTGGAAACATGATTTACAAAAAATAAAATTAAAAAAAAATCGTCCCTTTAAGTCTTTCCATTTCTTATTACTGTAAATTTAAAATAACAGATGATTTCCACCAAAACTCGGGAAACCATGCTGAAGCTAAATGTCGAGCTGCTTGTCAGAACTGTTTTTCCAGTCAAACTGCTGTTCTGAATGCCTTAAAATTCTGAAACCACTAAAAACGCTGAGAAACCCCTCAGCTGGATTTCCAGCTAGCTGTGTGTACCTTTACCCTGCGCAACACAGCGCCCAGGGTTCTGCATTCAGTGGCTGTAAGGGATAACCTACCCTTGATAAAGCAGAGGGGCAGACGGATGAGCACCAGCCCCGAAAGGTGGTGAGCGCCCCCAAAATCCATTTCAGCGTTCTTGATGTGTTTTGGGACATGGTCAGTGCCACGTAGTCTTGAACTCTAAATCTCTTCAGCTTGGTGAAGTACGTCTGAATGAAACGGGTGTATGTATTGGATCAAAATATATTACAGTTCAGCAGGTGTCCCAGGTTTGAAAAGTAATGTTGTGTTACCTTTGAGTACTAACAAATTTATGTTTTTGAAGTAGCCTTTGCTATTACAACACTGATATTGGGAAACTTGCAGTTTTTTTGGAAGTATGAGAGAGAGAAGTCACTACTGGGCAGGTTTCTTAGTTGTGGTAGCTGTTTTGATTTATCCTTCATTTAGTTAACATTTATACTTACTGGATCTACCTTTCCAAGAGCCAGTAATTAGAATACTTTTTGATGAGTAGGAGATCTGCTCTCAGTTAGTTACCGGATGTTTGCAGTTGGGGAAAAAAAAATAATAAAAATCCGTTACATGAAATGAAAATGCAGTTAGAAAAATTATGTATACATGGGAGTATATTTTACATGGGACTTATCTGGAAAGTAGATTATACATAACCAAAACACAGAGATTTTCAGTATAGTGGTGAACTTTCTATTGTAAGTGCTAGAAAACCTGATTTATGTTAAAGATCTGTACAAATTCGCTTTAAAAGGAAAAAAATCTTCCCTGAAAACATGTAATTTCAATAGTCAATAGAGAGGAAAGATGGGAAAAGAAAGTAATGTTGTAGATGGTGAAATGAGACATTTGGAGAAGAGACAGATTTTCCTGAGTTTTCATGACAGCCCCTGCTGTTACGCTTACGGCTATTATGCTGTATTTTTAAAAGCTGCGTATACGGAGACTGTGGAATAACCAGGTGCTCAGTCCTAACACCGGGTCCTAGTCTTTGGGTTCATGATTGCAGCTTAATTGATTTTTAAAAAATACCATCTCATAAATCAGAGGTTATTACCAGATACCATTAATAAATGTCTCCTAAAAAACGGAAGAGAGAGAAACTTGGGGAGAGACCACCCTTTTGTTGGTAACTACAAATATGAGGGTGACTGAAGTACTGCATGTTCACATTTTATTTCATGATGATGTTTTTTCACTTGAGCAGATCTCCCTGTCCCTTCAGGTCCAGTGACATTTCCTAGTTTCCCATTTGTCATCGATTACAGTCATTTCTCCCATGCAGTCTCTTATGGGCTCCGCATGTTTCTCTGTTAGGCTCTGCCTGCCTCTGTGAATCCAACTGCCATCCATGAAACCTCCCGATGTCTTGTTTCTCTCCCCAGTACTTCTACATCCCTGTCTCTTCCTGTGGACATAAATAATCCTTTCTGAAAACCAGGGAACCGAGGGCAGGGCTATAAATGAGAAAGGACAGAAGTGCTTTCATTTCAGTGGGGTTTTCTTCCTGTGCAGCACTTGCTCCAATCAAATAATCATGTTCTGGGGCCTTCAGGAGATAAAAAATACATGATGGAAAAGAAAAGAAAAGCAAAATCTACCGTGTCAAAGAGAATGTAGTTTGATTGGTTTTCAGGTTCTGTGACCAAAAAAATGTGTTTACTTTCCTGCTTCAGCTTAACTCACAGTTTTTCTGGAGGAAAAAGTCTCACGAAACAGTGTTGGAGAATGCACTAGAAAGTTAAATATGTACTAGTAAACGTTTAATTAAATATTTAATAAATGACAGCTGGCCTTGAAATGCTGCAGGAAGGAGCCAGTGAATGCTCTAGTAGATTATATTAACATTTCATTTTGAAAAGTCAGTGTGTGAGAAGCTAAAATGGGCAGTGGCTCTGTCTGTAAAATGCCTAGCACATACTTGGGCAAAACCAGTGCCAGTTAAAGTTGTGGCTTTCATTGTTGGTACTTGCATCCTTAAAACATTTAAATTCATGATTCAAGGCCCTGGCCTGTTTGTTACTTTGACACAGGTGAATGGTGTCCAACCAGAATGCAGATTTCAGCTGGAGATTCACAAGGAGGAAACAAGGTGCATGGAACTTCTAAAGAATGCAAAGCCAGTGGACTACAAAGGTAAGAAAACGTCGGTTGTAATGTAGAGACACCTGGAGTATTCAAGATTGTCTCCCTTCATCTTCTTTGCTGTTTTGGTTGCAGTTGCTGTATTTGTCTGTCCTGTGCTTGTAATTGTACGTGTTTTAGAATTTAAACAGATTTTGCATTAAAGGTACCGTTGCAGCAAGCATGTTGTGAGAGGTGTGCCAGGCACTAAGCTCACACTGGGTGGGACACTAGATGGGAGCAAATGCATTCTCTTGGTTTAAGCTGTGACTGCGAGTATTTTCTGACGGGCAGGGAAGCTGCAAGGCTGGTGATGACAGGATCAGCAGAAAGTCTGAGGAAAAGTTGAAAGCCATGGCTTTCAGTGAGACTTAGATGAAGAGGAAAGAAATTCTTGATCTAAACGCAACACTTTTCAGTTGAAAATACAATTTTGATTTTGACAAAGTAATGTCACATCTAAAGCTTATCATCACATTTCTGCTGTTAAATGATTTTACGTGACTGGTCAATTAGTTCTACAAAGCCCTAAGCCTCATCGGTGTACTGGCTTTCGATATGGTAGTCCAAGTACGTATCATCTCAGAATAACTGGGTTCCTTGGAACGCTACAGTTCTTGCCGCACAGTTGTTTTCCTTTGGCTGAACTAGGCGATAAATAGTGTATTTGTTTTTTTCATATTCAGTTTGTTTTGAATGCCCTCTAAAGATGATTATTGTACCTCAGGGACCTGCCACCTTCAGAGCTCTTTAAGCATAAACATGAGTCCCAACTCATGGTGCTTTCTCCACCTCTCTTCTTGATTTAAATGTGTAACTCCCTCAGTGCATACTCTAATACCGATTTGTATACAATAAAATAATTAAAAAGATCATTAGCAGTCTGTATTTTACTATAATTTCTCCTTTTTATTAATCCAGATCGGCAATTAGAAAAATTACAATAACAGTGAATAGTTTACGTGGATATGTCTCTAAGCAAAATCTTAGTGGAATAATTAATCTACATTTAGATATTTTTTTTTTATTTATGAGTGGTGATGAGAGACAGCTGTTACATAAATAATACTAGTGCAAAGCCAGATGGAGAAATAATTACTAGCCCATCTTAATGAATTAAATCTTGAATTAATATATTCACTATTAGCTGTTATACAGCTTTGAATGTTGAGCTTTCCTCAAGATCCACTTTTGTGATCCAGATGCTGGGCTGCTCCAAGGGTATCCTTGTCATGCACACCAGTTTTATTTTGGGTTCCCTAGGGGAAGAAAGAAGTTTGCTGTCAATATTTTCTTCACAGCCTCTTTTCACTGAAGAGGAGTGTCCTAAAGGCAAACTGCTCTGGAAGAACTTCATGTCTTAGAAGGAGACGGTATGTCAGCTGGTCTTGATACAGCCTTGCAGGTAGTCATAAAACAGCAGTGGAAGGATTTATACATTTAATTGAATGCCTGGCTGAAACTAAGGGAATATTCCATTTTTTAAGGAGATTGGAATAAAGCCGCTATAGTAATGAACCCTTAAAAACTGTATGTTTAATGTTATGGGAGAATTTGTCCCATGCTTCATGTTATAGGTACCTTTACCAAGCACCTGTTCAGAAGAGCCTATGTTAAATACATGCATTTGTATTTCCAAAACTGCCCATTCTCTCTGTGCCCTTATTTTCCTAATAACCTCTAAGTATTTATACAAAGATGTGAGGAGTATTTTGAATAGAGACCTGCAGATTGTCACAGTGATACTCTGACTGCTGATAAAGATTTACTAATGAAAATTGGCAAGCTGGAACTAGTCCAAGTCCTAGCTCCACACCTAAAACTTGTAGTACATTTGAAACATAATTCATTACAATAAAATCACAAATCCTATTTCACTTTTTCCTGAATGGGAAAGATGGCTGCTCTTGGTAGAGCCCTTGGCATGGTTTTCTAACTTTTGTATGTGCTCCCTGCTTTACAAAAGCTATAATGAAATCTAGTGAAGGATATGTCTAGAATTCAGAAATAAAGGTTCACTGGGATTTTCCACTGGAGGCTTGGGCCTCTATTATCAAAATTAGGGGGAAATTTTTCATTAATTTCTTAGGAACTTGAGAAGCCTTCACACACTCTGCGTAACATGCTCCAGAATTTGGCTGGCACGCACAGCTACTGAATTTTGGCGGATCCAGATTTTATAGGACAGGCAGTTTCTCCTTTGATCTAGATGGCAATTATGTATGCAATACCTTATCTAATACTTCCCAGATCCCAGTTAGGGAGACATAAAGGAAAGATTTAAAGGCAATTTTTTTTTTTTTTTTTTACATAATAAAATGATGTTATCATCATCTTACTTGAGCTGCCTCGTAACATGGGCTTGCAGAGTTTTACTGAGTAATTTTTGTAGTGCACGTAAAAATCACTGACCATGAAGTCTACAAAGGACTTGCTTACTTCATGGCTTAATAAAGCAATAGTGTGTTTTACAAGGAAACACGGTATAAATACTGTGTAAATATCCTTTTAACAATGCTAAGGATATATTAAAACCACAGAACTCGGTTTGTCTAAATTCTTCTCATTTGCCAACGTCAAACTGATAAACATCCAGACCTCTTTTGCACGCTTTGGGGGATCTTCAGGCATTAGCACATACTCTTCCATTAGTGGAGAGCATTACACACCATTTAGGGAAGAAGGTGACTCTCCAAAGATCTGTGGCAGTGCCTTCCTCTCTGTAGTGCTCTCTAGCAAATCTAGTTGTTTAATTTATGAAGACAGCATTAGCCTCTATCTGCATTTGTTTTCTTCTTTGCTCCTGTAATTTGGCATCTGAGGTATGGATACACCTTAGCTGGTAGCCTAGCATGGAATTTTTTTCACGCACTCATTTTTGAAGGGACGATAATAAATAAATTACGTATTATATAAATAGCTCTCAATAGCTACAGATTTTTGAGGTCTGTATAGAAAAATACTACTTTTTTTTTACCTACTACTCATGGCTTGTCTCCTTACAAAAAATAGAAAGCTCCCAATAAAAGTAATTGGGAAAAAAAAAAAGATTGTACCACTGCACATTTCTGTCTTTATTTTGTATTTAGATTTTTTCTTATAAAGCAATTACTCATTTCTCTTCACCTTTAAATAAAAAATGGAGTCTTATGGTCAAAAATGTTAAAACTGAGTCAGTAGACTTTATAAGAGGGAACTACAACAAAAAGTTCTAAGAAGGTTTTGTTCTGAACAATTGCAGTCGAGGGGGTTTATATTCCTTTTGAAGTGAGTGGCTGCGGCTGCACAGTTAAATAAGCCTTCTTGGCTCTTGCTTTCCAAAATGTGCTTTTGAGACCCGTATGCCAGACACCATTTTAATTTTAGGTATGACGTCTTAACTTTGAGGAAGAGCTGTAGACAGAAAGAGAAATGGCTGTGGAAAGAATTTCATAAATCTCTCAAAGAGAGGCTTCATAATGCAGCTAGTAATGGGAAATTAAAATGGACAGGACTACCAAAATGATACTCGTAAATTTAAAGCAAGAGGGACCAAAGATTCTACCAGTAGAATTTTACTCAGGGATGACGGCACTGAGGACATCGACCTCAACACAGCCCAAGCATGGCCGTCAGGGCTGTGGTGGTGGGTGGGAGCCCAGGCAGAGGCAGGCACCGGCACTGCTGGGATGAAGCTCGAGTCAGGTGCACCCGCGCCGTCGCTGAAGGGCCAGAGCTGAGCTTAGATGGGACCTTTGGCAGGGGCGGGAGGCTGCTCGGGGCCCTGACAAAAGTAGCTAGCACGTATCTTCAGCAAAGCAGCTCGGAGCAACAGGGTTTTCGCCAGCCTTACTGCTGTGGCCGCTTTACGCAGGACTGCTGTGTGTTCGCTTTGCTTCCAGGGTGCTAGCTCGCTATTTCTCTAGCGCCTCCTTTTCCTTTCTATCACTTGTGTGAAAATGCAGGATTTCAGCCCATATATGTTCATAAATTCTAATGTGGCCTAAATTACATGCTAAGGCGTTCAGATCTAGAAAAACGTCTGGAAACGTTGCCCATAAGAGGTGAGAAGACTTCTGCTTTGTCAAGTTAAGTACAAAAATCAAAATGTTTCCCTGTGCAGATAATCAACCCTAGACTAGCTGACAACTTTCTGGCTGATTTTCAGAGCAGTCTTTCTTTGTTTCATGTATCATGCACACCTAGACAGTTTAAAAAATGCTAAACCTCACTTTGAAGTGGCAGTTTTTTAAAAATCCAAATGCAAAGTGCCACCTAGTGGTTAATGTATGGATAAAATGTATATAGCAGCAAAACTCCAGTACAGGCCCAGTCTTACACATTTTTATAGATGAAGAAGCACGTGTTGGAAAGGAAACTTGTTTCTCAAAGACTGGGTCTCAGAGAGCAGGGTGATGAATGTGGTGGCAATACTTATGTAAGCTGGAAAAAATGAGAAACAAAGTGTAGTTTATAGCCTGGTACGTTTCCTTTCATTATGAAGTATCTGCAAATGCATCACAAGGTTTACAGACCAAACAGTCAAAAAAGGTAAATGATATCATTGAAACTAGCTAAGAATAGCATCTGCAATATCATCTGGAGGAACAGGAGGGAAGAGCAGCAGAGGAGCGACACCGTGGCCGCACGTCTGAGTGAGTCATTGAGCAAAGGTTTTCTGGAAAGATTAATTGTTTTCTTGGATATGCTGTGAATGACACACCAGAGAAATAAAAGATGCAAATGAAGAGATTGATTGTTATATGTGGAGTGCAGGAGCGTTCTTCTAGACACCACAGAAATAGGCATGAGGAACCTATTTTTTTTGCCTTTGCTACCTTTCTTAATAGGTAAAGAAGAAGGTAAAGAGTGTAGTAGTAGAGATGCACAGACAAAGTTGAGGAGCTCAGACAGATCAAGAGCTGGATTGGTTTTATATGTATACGTGTCAGAGTGAAAGGACAAACATTCAAGGCTTGAGAATTTAAGTGGGATGCAAACATAGAGACTAAATCTATTAATGATCAGAAAGGGATAAAAATGTACATTAAAATATTTTGGGGTACTTAGAATATTTTAAAAAATATGATAAATAGAGAAAATTGCAGTCATATGAAATGCATTGGAGCAAGTTTTATTTAAAATGTGAGATATTTTCTATAGATTTACTGGTAAAATTGTTTCTAGGACTAAAACTTAAAACCTCATTTAAAGCTAAAAAAAATGTTTTGTATCTTACTTGATTAATATCCTTTGGAGGCAGTAGGAAACAAACTTATATATGTGTGAGATGGGTAAACCTTCCAGAGAATAAGAGTGTACGTAATGATTTTATTAAATGCAGCAGTGATGGATGACAGTCTAGAAATCCTAATACTGAATGAATTAATGGCTGAACAGGGAGTAGTAGAGAGTAAGTGAACAGAGAGCAGAATATCAAGCTTGATCAAGTTAGATATTGTATGTGCAGGAAAAGACACATTTAACATAGCGTTTTTCACAACTTCATTTTCCAACAGTGTAGGTATTTATAACACTGTAGACTGCTCTGTAGTCACTGGGGAGAAACAGGCAATTGTCAGGAGCAATTTATCTGGCTTATTTTCATATGGTTTAGGATGAAGTGAATCATTCTCTGCAACTCTTTGACAATACTGCATATGTCATGGTCGTAAAAGGATATGATATTGGGTAAAGAGCGATATCTACTTGAAGACCTGTGAAACTCATGAAGATCTCCAGTTGTGCCACATCTTGAATTTCCAAGATCAGTGGGAAATGAATTGCTAGTTTCAATTGTGCATAATTAAGTTCATGCTGTACAATAGAGATATGTTGTTGGGATGGGAGAAATAAATTGATACAAGTGTAGTAAGAATGGACTTGTTAATTGTATCCCATCTCTGCATAAGGGTATGTTTTGCTAAGAGAAGTAGTACATATATGACTGCAATATTGTCAAAAATCTGTAGTAATAGAAGGAGGGGGAAATAAGGAAAGGTGTGATTTGAAATCACAGAAAAGTGCATATTGTATAACAGTTGTACTTGTAGCAGCCTCCAGCAGCACACCAGTAACACCGTCATATCAACGTTCAGCCCTAGACCAGTTTTCAGAAGCACACTGTAGTCCTTCAGTGACTACAGATGCCTCCAGGACATTTCAGCAGTTTTCTCGGATGTCCTGTACCATAGTAAATATGTCTGTAAATATACATAAATTGAGGCTTAATGTTCTACTTGGAATTCGGATGACAGCCACTCAAGATTCACTCTCATGGTTCTTGATGCATTTGAATGTAGTCTAGATGTAGGAGACAGATCTTTGGTGTTATTTCATCTATTCGATATCTAATTGGAAAAAGTATCATTCTCTCCTGTGCCAAGATGCCTGTCAAGTCCTAAAATCCAAAGGAAAAACTGAGGTAAAAAAATGCATTCCCCAGAAAACGTTAGTGACTTGTAATGTTTTGAATGTCAAAAACTGGTATACCGCATTCCCTTCCTGCAAGCTAGCTTTGAGAGATGATACAAATTGTGTTGATTAATTTTGGTGGAACCAGGACTTGGACTTCAGTTTCTGCATAGTATTTCACATAACCGAAGCCCAAATAAGAGTTTCTGCTTTGGTTTTTGTTTTTGGTTTTTTTTGGAAAACATACTAATGGAGCGCTTAAGTCCATGTTGTTCAGCTGCCTTTACAGCAAAACCTTAGCCGAGTCTTTATAGCAGTGTAGCAAAAATTAGTAAAAGCCTCTGAACTGTTTGCAGATTACTGCAGCAAATCCACCATCTTAGGGAGAGTGTGTTGAACAAAAGGGAGAATTTGTAAAAGTCATCAGCTTTTATGGGTGTGCATGAACACTTCCATGATCCAGATCAGCTCTCACTTGTTAGTGGAAATGGGGATGAACTAAAAAGGTCTGAAGTCGCACAAGATGCTAATTATTCTTGTGTACTCTAGGGCTTGTTTTTTCTGGCTCAGGCAGTACATCCATCAAAGCCAAAAGAGTTTCATTCTGCCACTGTAGTTCTGAGTGCTGGCAGATGAAGAAAATAGTTTCTTTGTCTTTCTGATTACTTGTATGTCACATTGTTGATGTTGTTTCTGGCTTAAAATCAATTGGGAAAGAAGCATGACCTGAGTTGGCTGAGGTAAGCAGTCTTTTATTTTGCATAATCCATGGTGTTGCATCGGAGAGGACTGGACTTGATTTTGATCCAGTACTGCATCTCAGGAAGCGCCTAAGCGTGTTTAAGTTCCATTGACTTAAAAGAGTATGAAGATGACTTGCTCAGATGTAAACCTCTTCAATTATATTCAAATGACCAAGTCAGCATCATCTCAGAGATACCTTTACTAATGCTAAAAGAAAAGTCACAAGTGCTAGAAGGGAGTACAAGGTAGACAGGTAAAACAGAGCATAGATAAAACTCATGAGTTAATTCTTAGAGGAATCTATGAACCTGCTGTAGGGGCAGATACAGTTAACTGTGTACTGTGCTACATTAGCAAACTGGTAGATCAAGAGAAGCAGTTGCCCATCTCTATTTGGCACTTGAGAGACTGCATCCTGGCAGAGTACTGCGTCCAGTTTGGGGTTCCTGTGTACAGGAAAGCCATTAATCGTCTCAGCAGAGGGCATGGAGTTGGCACTGGAATATGCAGCATGCGACAGCTAACTGAAAGCTGGGTTTGTTTAGCTTAGACAAGAGTGATCTGATTGCTGTCTTCATCTACCTAATGGGAAGATGGAGGCAGATTCTTGTCAGATGTGAACAGAAATAAAGAAACCAAGAAACCCGACAGAAAGCAATGGAAGCAACCTGCAGCAAGGGAAGTCCTAATTAGATGCATAGAAAAATTCTTCATGGAGGAAGTTGTGTGTGTGCAGGCTGTGATATCTCCATCTTTGGAGATTTTTGGTGCTTGACTGGAAAAGACATTGAAGTGGGCATGTGAGGTAATGAACATTTAATACATTTGTTGCATACCACTTGGAAGTTGATGCAGCATGCAAGGCAGTGGAGGATAAGGCGTTACATGTTACCTCCTCACAAGCGTAAACTTTGTGAAGTGTTCCCATTAGTAATCCCTTATTTTTGGCATCATCTTTCTGAATATAGAGCAGATGCTGCATTTAGAGCTGTGTAATCCTAAGAGGGGAGGAGAAAGACCCAATCCCCATGGAGAATAGCATTTTCTTGGGAAACTGCATAAAGAGAACTCTACGGAATTGGTGACCAAATGCAGAATTTACCTTATAATGCTCCTCTCATCTTTTTTCATCTCCAAACCTTATTCTTGGTACAGCATAGAGGCTCCCTCCCAGCTATCACACTTAGATGTTGTCCAAAGGAAAGCAAGGCTCTTGGGAATGCTGTGCCACTGGCTCCCCTCTCCGAAGGGGGAAATCCAACTGCTGGATGTAATGTAATACAGTCTTGGGTTCCCTAGTTTGCATGTGCTTTGAAAGTAACTTAAACTTTGAAAGTAGGATGCTAGACACTTTAAGTCAACACAAGTTGTCCCAAGTTTATTTACACTAATATGGTTTAAAACTTCTAAATGTTCATTTCCCAGCTTTGTTTAACTCAGGTGGCTTGATTTAATGCTGTAAATATTCTGAAGAGTAGTATTACACATGGATGTGAGCAGTTCCTAACCCAAGTTTCATGTTCTCTACTGAAAGGAACAAACTGTCCCTTACGCTTTCTAATAATTTTATGAGGTAATACTGGTAGGATAAAAGTTTTGTTTCTCTCTTTAGCATTAATTAAAAATTTTAATTGTCAATTGCCTTATTTGAAGACATAAATGCCCAGAATTTTTGCACATTGGATTTTTTTTTTTTTTTGCGATAACTCTTAACTGAGATGAGTAACATTTCCTTACTTCTTTGTCCTCATAATTCTTCATAAGGCTGATATTCAGAATCCATCATAGCTCTTCACATAGTTTAGAAGGCATGCATTATAAGTAGATAACTTTAGACAAATAGGGCATGGTTGATCCAAGTGCCCATAGCAGGCTACAGGAGGATTTATGCTCATTCAAAAGGTACTGCTTTTGAGCCACCTTTATGTAGACATCAGCATGGGCAAAGCTGTAACAAAGTTGCAAAAAGTTAGTAACAAGTTGTTACTAGTACTAAGGTAAAACGTGCCTGTAACACTTTACAATACATCCCCTACTTAGTCCTCTCTAGTTTAGGACAGATGATTTTGTAAGTCCATGCCCATTGTTCCAACAATTCTCCAGTCATGATGCGCTCCTATTGTATTTGTGATGCTGAGTCCAATGAACTACTTAAATATTTCTTTGTGATGTTCAATCTGCCTATTACTGCAGATGAAAAAGTTCACTTTAACTGTGATTAGGAGATTCTCAACAATTTGGAATTTTTAATAATGCATATTCATACTCAGAAGTTATTTTTTAAGATTTCTTTTCTTTTCTTAGCATGATCTCATCAGAATGACATAGTTTTAATGAGACATTTTGCAAACAATATATTAACTAACCTAAGAATAAGCTGGTTAATCAGCAGACTCTTATGATTCCCTGAATGTTTTCATAGAAAATACTGTCTTTGCAACTGTTTTGAAAGAGTCTAATCTTTCTTGAACTACTCATCCAAAGCTTCCATCAAGGCTTTATAAGGTAAATACAGTGGGGTGATTCAGACCAGACTAACCTTTCAAGTCTGTTACTGCTTTTTTATTTCAGGATGTGTCGGAGTTTGGGATAACATCACCTGTTGGCGCCCTGCGAAGATTGGAGAGACTGTCACTGTGCCCTGTCCAAAAGTATTTAGCCTTTTTTCTGGCAAACCAGGTATTTCAGTTTAAGGTTTATTTTTGCTGGCTTCTCTTTGGTATTTTATACTGTCATGTGCTAAAAATGGTTTATTTGCAGTTTAAGGTTTTTATTTTCTTTTTTAAGAGTTAAAATAATAGATTCTAAACAGAGCTGTTCATGGTATATCATGAAAAGACCAAATAATTGTCTTTGTGGTCCATGTAGTGTTCTTTGAGTCAGATACTAAATATATATTCTGATCCAGGGACACTCAATCAAGGCTGAAAACCTTGCTTGCTCTTTTTGACCTATTTGTGCTATTTATTAAGGCAGCTGCGCCTGACTGACATCTTTAACAGTTGCCAGCAGGTCACATGTAGGTTGTTCCTCCTGTGCTTAGGAGGGGAGCTCTGCCTTGCCTTTATGAGAATAATGAGCCAACATTAACACATCAGAGCTAAAAATTATCACTATTACAATTTAAGGTAGTTATTAGGAAACCTTTTATTCTGCTTTTTAATGGAACTTGAGCTCATCAGTGTCTCAGATTGCTGAAATATTTAACTGTTTTAAGTCTACTATCTTCTGCACCATCTTGTCAATACATTGTACTGTGGTTTAATTTTGCACTTCAGCTGGTTAGTGAGGTTTTAAATACAGATGATGCACACATAGCATTTCACATATGTATCTCAAAATGCAGCAGGAAAAATGTTAACTCCATTGCTCAGGTGAGAAACCTTTGTCATGAAGAGCTGGTGAAATGTAAAAATGTATGACAGTGATTGAATTCTGCTTTTGAGGTCTCTGTGGAGAACTTGTTAACAATATTACTTCTAACACAGAGGCTAACTTGGAATATGACTAAAATACCTTTATTCTCAAAACTGTGGTGAAGTCTTGTTCCAGTAAAAAATAGATAACTAAAACAATCTACAGATGAGCCGACAAAGTTTTTCATTCCTGGAGCTGGTGAATCTTGACAAATTTATCATGGATAGTCTAAACAGTTTATAAAGGGGAAAGTATGTGTAATCTATGCTAAATCTTGTGAAATCTCTAAAAGCATTCAAATTACTCAAACAAAGCTATTAAAGTGTTGTCATGAGACAAGGCAAACTAATAAATATCAAAAATTCAAAATCTGAATTAAATCACACTGCTTCTGTCTATTTTCCAAAAGCTAGAGCATGCACGCTCTCTCTGGAGTTTGGATGTTTCATGTTTAACAACTGGTAGTATCTTATATTATAATAACATTTTAATTTTCCTGTAAAAAACCTACAATAAATATTTAAGCCTGAAACCTTCACAGTGCATTGCAACTCTGTCTCACTTGGGCATGGCATCGTCAAGACTGAAAGATCGCTTCCTTTTCATAGATATAATTTCCCTGTTTACAGCTTTTTTCATAGCTACCTTTTTACTTCTTGCTTGTGGAACTAACAGGGTGGGTTTTTTTAGAGGTACCTGTTCAATTAAGAGAATTTTTTCAGTCTTGTATGTCTATATTTTCAGAGAAGGAAGACAGCAAACCTCTTGCATGGTGGATTCATTTAAGATCTAAGTAACTCAACACCTTTATAATTCAATTATGCTCATGAATGTATAATTTATTCAATTACAACACAGCACATTTCAAATTCACTTGATTTTTATGGCAGGAAATTATAAAAATGTCTTTAAACAAGAAATCTAACTCATTTAGGTAAATCTGTGAGATGTATGTTTTAGTTTTCTCAGGGTTTAACAGGAAATAAAATTCTACAAGATGATCTTGATTACCTTAGTTTTTGTGGAATTATTCTAAATCATAAGAGGGTTTTTTAAATACCATCAATTATTCAAAGGATTTCTTATTTAAATTGTGAATGAAAAGAAGTAGTTGTCTCACATCTTTCTGACTTTTGTAGAGTCGGCTCTTAATTTCTGCTGCGATGGTCAAGGTTACAATTTAAGCATATCTCATAATTAATCCTCTGTTGACTACTAGTAACTTTATATTAAATGGCTTTACTGTAAAAGCAATTATTTTACCTTATATTTTTTCTGTATTGTACATGATGGTGTAAGTATATGAATATCAGAAGATTACTCTGTGATGTTTTTTTTCAAATGTATGCATCAAGTTATGGGTTTTAAATGAGGTTGCCATCTGAAATATTTAATTGCATGGAATGATGGTGTGGAAATAGAATATTGCCTAACTGCCTTTAAGTTAGAAGGCCTTACAGTACTTACAGTAGAAAGTACTAGCATCTTGAGAACATAGAGTCTTTTACTTGGAAAGCTGGCTTTGATGTAATTAGTGATTCTGTTAACACATTCCTGTGCTCTGCCTGGTCAGACAGTCTTGATGTACTTTTGAAGTGAAGAGTTTTCAGAGTGTAGAAATAGGTCACGTTTTCTTTAAAAAATGCCGTGTCTCTGCCAAATGGTAGAAGTGGTCCTGTTGTTTGAGAAGACACTGTGGTTTGAGGTCAAGGCCTTATTTTATAAGCTAGAAAGATTTGATTGTTTGTTGGTCAACCATTTGTAGGATATTTACGACTTTCCACTGAAGACTTTTTTTCAAAGAAAGAATTCCAGTAACCAATCGGCAAGATAAAAGTCACAAAAGCTTTAGTTTGGAGTGTGTATAAACACATTTGTTTATTCGTGGCCAAAGTTGATCTATGACATAGATTTGTTCTTGCGTGGTGAAAAACAGGCATCTTTAAGTCAGGTAAAGACCAGTGGTAAGCTCCAAACCAAAGCAGTGTCTTATTATAAATTCCAAGTGTCATGGATATAAAAAAATGCTGTAAGAAAAGTGAGGGGAAGTTGCTTATGATTTACCATTCCAAGAGTGAGATATAATAAGAGTAAGTTATAATTTTAATGACTATTCTTTATTCTGACATCAGACTTTTCAGTTTTCTGCTACCGAAGCCATTCCATGTGGTATGAACATTAGTCCATATTAATTAGATTAAGGAATAGAATCATGGGTTGCCCCCATCTCATCTGTGTGACTTAATCTGAGAAAAGAGTCTCAACTTCTCTCAGTTCCAAAGAAAAAATCCTTTCTGAAATTAACAGATGTTCAAAATTCCTTTCCAACCATATTTGCACATCTCCTGTACGTTCTTCGAACTACGTTGTTTCAGTGATTTGCTCAGAGTGAGATTCGGCGTGCATGTTTATTTCCTGACTCTTCAACCTATCACATAATTTGGCCTTTAAAGTGCATTACCAACTCTACCAACATTGCTGTAGCTGTAATTCATCGCCATAATATCTAACAGCTTTTATAACTCCTCAATAGATAAGGAAAGCTTAAATAGGAGGTTAGAACAAGCCTCACTTAAATTACTTTTCTTTCAAATTACTTTACCTACAAATTATCCCCTTTATAGAGTCAGATCAAAGAATCAGAATACTTAGATAAAACAGCAAAATATTTCAGGCTTTTGCAGATGTAACAGAAATAGCTATTATACCAAAGCAGAAGCCTGCCATCACATCTTGGAATTACTTTTGTTTTTCTCTAGTGCCAAGGCAGCTCAGAGCAAGAGTAAAAGCCAAAGTAATATGAATGAAGAGCGCATGAATGGAAATGGCTCGGTTGCTTTAACCTAGGAGTGCTAGGAAATACAAGTTGTTAACTGAGAGTGACAAGGTTAGGTTGTCTAAAGATTCACTGATGAAGAGACTTTTGAATCTTTCTGATTTAAACTCTCAAATTTTGCTTTACAGGGAATATTAGCAAAAATTGTACAAGTAGTGGATGGTCAGATATTTTTCCTGACATCTTAAGTACTTGCGGATATAATGACTATGAAGATGATTATAAGGTATGAAAAACACTTTTTCCATTCATTTAGATGTTGGTGTTCAATACAGCTATCAGACCTATTCTGCTTCTAAACAATTCCCATTTTTCTCTATCGGAATTACTGAAAATCTGTAGTACTTTTTGATAACATTGATTGTCATGTGCTTGGATTGCAAATGTCATACAAGATAAAACCAGAAATGTAGCATTCAGTAACTTTGAAACTCAAGGATATAAACAGTTGGTCATTGCAGTGATGCATCTGTGTTTTTAATATTGCAGCACTACTTGGCTTGTGCACAGTATGTTTTGCATTGTGTTATTTCTAGAAGTTTTTATTATAACCAATCCTAATACCATAATAATCTGTTCATGATAGATGCACCACTTCATTGCTGGCATGTGTTTAAGTTTTAAGTAAAATAGAATGAATTGAGGTCATTGGAATTATTGCAGATTTATATTGGACTTTAAATGCATTAGCAATTAGAAGTGGCTCAAAAGCTATCAATATATCTTAAATACAGTATAAATAGAAAAAATAATTCGTTCCCTTTGCAAATACTATTTCTTGCTCTTTTTGTCGAGGCAGGAACTTCTTCCATCACATGTTCTACCTATGTTCTATCTGTTTTCCTGCTGAGGCCTATAGAGCAAGATTCTGTTTACAAGCATGAGCTCATAGTGTCAGTAAAACTCTTGTTACCAGCAACAGAGGAAGTCCTCTCATGAATAAAGACACTTGGCTGGTTGGGTTTTTCTGGATTTTAGTATGTGTGGAATAGCTCTAGGAGACCTGTTCTGTCCGGTTTGCAGAGATGTGATGGCATCCTAGCTAAGATACGCAGTTCTTGCCATCTCCTTCTGTACTTAAAAGCCCAGCCACTACTGTAGTTGAAAACAGATAATAAAGAACAAGGTTAGAATACGTTGTTTTCCCAACTTTTCTGAAGGCACATACTGAAACATTGGTATCATCTGACAGCTTGGGAATGCACGCGCATTACTGCTAAAATAGCCATTTTAAACCACTGTCATTCAACCCAGACATTGTCTGGGGAGTGGAGTGAAAATGAGTCAAGACTTAAAATTTCAATTAATAAAAGGTGACACTTAAAGTAGTGAGAAATATCTAATTAGCAGATGAACTAGTATAATAGAAAAGGAGTTCTTGTTTGACATATTAATTAGTAACTTGAAGGAGGAGAATGAAATGCAAGTTGACTGATTTGCAGGAATGAACCTAGAGAAACTGGAAATAGTAAGTAGTAGCAAATAGTAACATTTACAAAAGCCTGGAAAAGCGCAAATAATACACCAGTAAGGATAAAAATCAGAAGAGAGATGTGGAAAGCAGATAATGAAAAAATTATTAACAGAAGTATAATAGATAGAAGAACATAGCTATAGATATTATATGAAATAAATACACAGCATGTTGCAGGGAGAGAAAGGGGAAACCTCAAAGCTGGCAACTCTAAAAGTAGGTACAATAGTGCTGGCTTGTCAGAAGATAAGATGTTCCTATGTAAATGTTAAATTTATTGTAGTTAAAGGACAAAAATTATCAGAATAAAATCTGAAAAGGGAGAAAGGAAAGCTGTGTTTAAATCCATCTCTTCATGGGAGACAATCTAAAAAATGCAAGTGTCATGCAGTTGTGATGTTTCAGGAGGCATTTGAGGTTCCACATCTGTCAACAGTTACGCAGAAAGAGGTTTTCTTGAATTTGGTTCTTAGCGCTCAATGGTGGCACCTCAAAACAGAAGATCTTTACTCAGCATAAATCAGGATAGTTCATTTTCATTTGACCTAGAATTTCAATAAAAAGAGCTAAAAATGAAATCCTAAGTATTTGTGTACAAAATATTTTGGACACTAAAATGTCATGCAACAATATTCTTTGTAGATGGTGTATGAAGTTGCCCTCAAAGTTACAGTAACTAAGGAGGTCATGTATTAGGGAAGGTGGCAAAATACTTTTCTTATGGTAAAACTTATATTTTCTTCTGTATGCTTTCTCTGAAGATAATGTTAAAGAAGTAGTTAGAAACTGTCTTTGGTGTCACTTCGGTGTCTGCATCTTCACTGCTGAATGAGTTTCCATTATAGATCCAATTAAGTATTTATTTCTGGTTTTTTGCTGTCTTTTGGGATATGGACTTGTAACTTTACTTCAAAGGGGACTTCTTTCTATACATATTTCATATTATTAGTAGTATATAGATGCATATGCATATACACAGACATATATATCTCTCCAGATATGCATCTATTTTGGGCAGTTTTGAATATTCTAGAGAATGTTTAAGTGATAGGGATTGTGAGAAAATACTGACTAGGCAATTTATTAATAGGTACCAAATCTTTATGCTGAAAATGTGCTGAAGTGAGGAAGTTTATTTAAAAACACCATAAGCATGTCATCTATCATTTCTCTGATGAAAGAACTTGTCTGCTTCCATGGTTCATTTTACTTGGAGTTGAAATGTTTAATTTTTATTCTGTGTCACACGGTGTAATAGCCAATCCTATAAAAAGAAACTACTTGCATAGCATTTTGAAATTAACTGCAAGTTCCTGATACAGCACCCTTAAATTAAATGTCTCCGGTGATGTTAGATCCCATGTTAGTATTCTTTAGTGCTTCTGTCTGTATTTATAAGGGACCAATTTGCCAAGTATGACAGTGTCTGAACAAACAATATGTATGTTGTTATCACATCAAATTGTAGATCTACACTTTTATTATATACTTCCGATTTCTTTTCTGTAAGTGAACTAGTTCTGCTAACCTTTAACATCAAGTTTTAGGTTCGTCTTAGTCATTCAAATAAGTGACTTTTTTTTTGTTTTTCCTTTCATATTTCTCTTGAGCTCTTGGTAGCACAGTGGCAAAATGAATAGCTTGATTTGACCACGCTAGAAACACACGTCAAGGTGTGTTAACCCAACCCAAGCCTCACTGCACCCTTTCCTTGTCATATTTTGACATCTTCTATCTAGACTGAACAAGCTAGAGATGTGTCCTAGCTGTCTTCAGAGTGTATTAAACTCTCTCAACATTATTAATAAAAGGCAAGTTGCCTGCTGAATGTAAAGGACTGAAATATGTTCACTGTATTTAAAACAATGGCAGGGTCAGTTAATATAACTTTGTCTAACCTTAGCGTGATTGACCCGAGATTTACTAGATTACAGAAAACCCCCAATATATACAAGTTACAGGCTGTGTGATTTGAATGCCTAGGGTCATACAAAGACGCATTCATAGGAAGATCCTTGAGGCTAGACATGTGGTGATCCTGTTGCAGCTTGTGCATAAGTAGAAACATCATCTGTGGAAGAAGTATTCCCCCATTTGGCCAGTTCCCTGCAGCGTTCACCCTTAGGCTTCTGTCGGAGATGACATCCTAGGCAATACAGACACCCGCTACGCGGTAACAGATACAGCACCCAGGGCAAGTGGAGATGGGGCGGTGAGGTCAGGACTGACACAAACGCTGTCTAGAATGTCTGTAGCTACCTTTAGAAAACAGATGCTTTACAACTGTCTGTGAGGTGGATCATTGCACTGGACTAATGGATTGTTTGTATTGAGTTTAAATTGAATCCTTCCTTTTCAACGAAGTGTAATGCAGGGCAGCCATCTACCAGCGCTTTTTCTGTGCACCTGTAAGTCATGCTATATTGTTTTGTATTACATTCTGCATTTTTAATTACTTTTTCCATGAGATGTGATTGAGAGACCGGTTTTCCTTAAAATAAATACAAAATCTTCCTCCACTTCTTTATTCCAGTTCTATTTGCATTTGCTCCTTTCAGTGTTTCTAAAGCACTGAACTTATTTGCCCTGTTCTGATTTTACATTGTTTGTACAGTTGAAGGTGTTCTGATATGTCCTTCTAGTGTGCACCTTTGGATATTATGGAATATACTCTGACCTATGTATCATTAAATTTGTGGTCTCACATCTTCATGGAGTTGTAAGCAATCGTAGCTGTGAATACTAGACCCTACAGTATTGCAGAATAAACAAAACAAAGTGTTGTTTGGGATGAGCATCATAGAATCACGGAATGTTTTGGGTTGAAAGGGACCCTAAATACTTTAGCAACGCTCAATTATATTTAGTTATTTAATTTAATAAAGAGGTGGGTTTTTCTTTCACGTTAAGAGTGACTTCTGGTCAATAGCAAAACTTCTTCGGACAAAGAATCAACACTAAACTTTCTTCAGAGCGTTTTGTCCTTCAGCACCGAATTACCCTCTCACCCCTAGAGGTCCTTCCAAACCAAGGCTGAGGTTGAAAGATCCACTGGGTAATTCAGCTTTGCCAAGGAAGCTCCTGTGCTGTCTACTCTGTAAATAAACAGAAGACTTCTGTCTCCTGAACTTAGTAAAAATACCATGAAACTAACTTGGAAGCAAACATTGGCAGAAAAAGGTGTCTTTTCTAAGAAAACAAAACACAAGGTTGCGTAAGAATAGATTTTACAAAAAAAAATGCGTTGAGGATAACACTAATTACACAAACTAATTCAACTTATTTTTATGTGTGTGGTTTTTTTGTACCCTTTTAAATCCTGTTATCATTAGGTAGCCACAAAAAAAAAGAGGAAACATCTTAGGATTAGATCTTTAAAGTCTAGAAAGCAGTTATAGATTCGGTAAATGTTTCAATAAAATTATTTGGAATATCATAAGCCACAGATTTTTGCTGTGCCTAACCATGAGTTTAGTTTAGAGGTTGTAATTTGAATATTTCCTCAAAACTTTAAATTGTTGGATTTCAGTTTTGGATTCAGTATTGCTCAGATAATCATGTGAATGGTTTGCAGAGGCCAGCTGTTCTCACTACTGTTGCAAAAGTTGTTTTTGTTAGACTTGCAGAAAATCTCATGTCTTTTCAATTTCATAATGGCATTTCAATTTCATATGCAGGAGTTGAATCAGTTTATGCTTTGAATGCCGTTATAAAATCTAAAGGGGTTCTGATATTTATTCTGTGGTAAGATCTTTAAAAAATATAAGAATTTAGTTTTAAATTCTGTTTTGGTCGATCCATACCTTCTTTGTACTTGTTTTACTCCTGCCAATCTTGCACATTTTTTAAGTTCAGAGGTTAAAGCTAAAGTGCAGTTGAGAACTGACTAGTTATGGTTCACACGGAATAGTAAATAAAAAGTAAGATACGCCCATCTTACGTGAAAGACATTGATTTTTATGCACTATCAGATTTGGTATTGCTTCGCCTGTTTCTTTTGCAGCAATGCAACGCAAAGAGTTTGTTTCTAAATGTAACATACAGAGTAATGACAAATATTTAATAGTTATAACTAAGTCAATATTCATCTGAAGTAATTTCCTGGTTTCGAGCTACCTCAACAAAATGCAGAATTTAATCTTTTGTCTTTATGGGGTCATGTTTATATTTAATAAACATATAATTTCAGAACACCATTTGCCAATTTTTTTGTTGAGTCACTAGGAGTCATAAGGTCTTACAGGCAAATGAAGAC
Organism: Bucorvus abyssinicus; assembly: GCA_009769605.1. Classification (NCBI taxonomy): domain Eukaryota; kingdom Metazoa; phylum Chordata; class Aves; order Bucerotiformes; family Bucorvidae; genus Bucorvus; species Bucorvus abyssinicus. Next base: position 4,933,796 of record CM020028.1, read on the forward strand.
ACTTCTATTTATGCTCATACAGGAAATTTAAGTAGCAGTATGACTGCATCTTCCTTGATGCAGAGTCTGATAAAGTGCTTCATGCTAATCATCTAAGATTTTTGCTTGTTTTTGAAAATTGTAACACCTGATTTTAAATAATTGTAACTTTTGATGTAATGGAGTCAAAATGTAGTAGTGTTTACTTAGCTTTGCAGTAGTTTCAGAAGCAGGGTTCATTTTTGATCAGTAGAAAATTTTAAAACATTTAAGATTTCTGACCATGTGTAATACTAGACCAGTAAACTGGTGTGATTGAAGAGATTGTGTTCACTAGCCACAATTCCAAGTGTAGAAGAGAGAATAAGTAAACATCAGTGTCATATGAGAAAATAATTTCAATTCTGTAATTATTTCTCTTTTGTTTATACTTGGTTTGAACAAAATGATCAGGGTCACTATTAAGGTAATGTCAAAATAGTCTTGGCTGATGAGTTTCAATCCTGGCTTAGTCTATTAGTAGCTATTTCATGTTTGTCCATTTGGCAAATGAATGGGCATAGATTGCATAGATGCAATCCTGCTGACACTGACAGCTATTGTGCTAGACTAAAAGTTCATAGGATTCTTGTTCTGATAAGGGAAGAGCTATGGATGTCATCTATCTGGACTTTTCTAAAGTCTTTATCGGGGGTCCCCTACAATATCTTTCTCTCTAAATTGGAGAGATATGGATTTGATGGATGGACTGTTTGGTAGGTGAGGAAGAGATTGGATGGTTGCATCCAGAGAGTAGTGGTCGACAGTTGGAGATCAGTGACAAGTGGTGTCCTTCAGGGGTCCATACTGGGATCAGTGCTGTTTAATATGTTCATCAATGACATAGACAGCAGGATCAAGTACACCCTCAGCAACTTTGCACATGACACCGAGCTGAGTGATGCAGTTGACGTGTCTGAGGGATGGGATGCCATCCAGAGGGACCTGGACAAGCTTGAGCAGTGGGCCCATGTAAACCTCATGAAGTTCAACAAGGCCAAACGCAACGTCCTGCACTTGGATTGGGGCAACCTCAGATATCAATACAGGCTGGTGGATGATGTGATTGAGATCAGCCCTGTGGAGGAGGACTTGGGGGTACTGGTGGGTGAAAGGCTGGACATGAGCCGGCAATGTGCCCTTGCAGCCTGGAAGGCTGACTGTATCCTGGACTGCATCAAAAGAATTGTGGCCAGCAGCTTGAGGGATGTGATCCTGCTGCTCTACTCTGCTCTGGTGAGACCTCACCTGGAGTACTGCGTCCAGCTCTGGAGTCCTCAGCACAAGAAAGGCATGAACCTGTTGGACTGGGTCCAGAGGAGGGCCACGAAAAATGATCAGAGGGATGGAACATCTCTGCTATGAGGACAGGCTGAGACTGTTGGGGTTCATCCTGGAGAAGAGAAGGCTCCAGAGACACCTTATTGCGCCCTTTCAGTACTTAAAGGGGGCCTATAAGAGAGATGGGGACAATCTTTTTAGCAGGGCCTGTTGTGACAGGACAAGGGGTGATGGTTTTACTAAAAGAGGGGAGATTTAGACTACATAAAAGGAAGACATTTTTTACAATGAGGGTGATGAAACACTGGCCCAGGTTGCCCAGAGAGGTGGTAGATGCCCCATCCCTGGAAATACTCAAGGTCAGGTTGAACGGGGCTCAGAGCAACCTGACCTAGTTGAAGATGTCCCTGCTCACTGCGGGGATGTTGCTCTAGGTGACCTTTGAAGGTCCCTTCCAACCCAAAACGTTCTATGATTTTAGTCAGACTGTTGCGGGCATCATGCATGTGTACAGAATGCCAGAAACGTTATTTTAAATAACATCTTTTTTTCTGAAGGAAGACAACCTCTACTATTCTCCCTACTGGGTAGAAGTGACGGGCGTCGTTTTACATGCAGCCTGCCTGACAGTGACTGTCAAGCTCAGAGTATGTAGCTAGAGGCTAAATCAGAGGCGCAGTTACATCAGTGTGGCTGGACAATGGATGCTTTGTTAGAAAGTTCATGTGGGGTCTCACTTTCTTTTCCTTCATTTAAGAATTCTGCAATCAGACACAAGTAAGACAGGTCCAATTTCAAAAGGCTCGGTCAATGGAGTTTTTCTGAAATCCAATCTAGAAAGATTTTTTCAAGATGGTACAGAATGATAGAAGAATGAAACAAGCCCAGCTTTCTCATTGGACATGTTTCAGTCAACCCAGTGTTGGCTGAACCACCGCTACTTTCTTTATGCCAAAGTACAAATCACTCTTATTATATAGTCTAATCGCTGAAAAATATTTAAAGTAATATTTTCAATTCTATAATATCAACACCTGCCATGCAAGTTTGTTTATATACAGCAACAGTTTTGGTAAGTTTATGCAGTTTAATACAATTTATGTATCTAAGTCTACAATTGGAGTTATTAGACAATAGTCCAGCTCCTAACTCAAATCCCGGTGTTTTATGAGGCCTTCAAGTATTGACAAGGTGAAGGACCTTTCAACTTGTACTGCTGTGAGCATAGTGAATATAGCTGGTACATTTCCATCTGCTTCAAGAGGTGAGACATGGCCTATATATAGAGAGTATGACTCTTGTGAGAATGTAAATATAATGGCTTCTGTATTTCTTGCCAGTGATACAGAATTGGCCATTAGATGCTTTCGAAGGACTGAGATCATCTCAGTTGCAAGTTGATAGTATCTGAAGCATGAGAGAACTGAGGTTGTCTCTAGCGGGAATTCTTCATTGCTTTCAGGAGATTTCTGGACCGTTCACCATTTGCTTAGCAGATGTTTTTACTACTGACTTGGCAAATTAACTCCTTACACATAAAAATAATCTCAGAAATGCTGTTAGATAAATTTGTGATGAATCCTGGGACTGCCTGCAAATCCATTTAAGTTGCTTTCCTTCTCCTTGAATGATAAAGAACAATTTTTTTCAAAGAACATCCTCCATTTTTTCTTCATATGTTATTCCTTTTGTCTGTTTATTTAATGCCTTTGCAGACTGAGAGTCTCCAAAGTTGGTTAACTTGGCAGAATGATGGCAGATCATAGCCTAGCCAGACCAGTCAAGAGCAGATCTGAAAGGAAAAATTTATCTGCTTAACCACGAGCACTGAGGCGTTATGTATTAAATCTATACTCTCCAGGAAATTGTGGAGGCGTTATTACAGACAGGTCAGTCAAGAGCTTTGTGCAGTATACTTCATTGGTAAAACCAGCAGACAGTATTTTATTTATAAGGGAAGGAAGCCATTAGTCAAAAAATAGCTTTCAGTGATATTGTTCTCTCTCCCTCTACCTTTTTGAGTTTGGATCCACATCTCAGGAAGTAGAGGGCACAAGTCAAAAAAAGGCAAGTTATACGGTGAGTTATTAAGAGGAGACGTAGTTTGACATTAATTGTAAGATAAAAATGGGTTAGAGAAGGGCTTTTAACTCTTTAACGTTGTTATCAAAACTTTTCCTCAAACAAATACAGTGTAGGGATGCTATTAAGAAACAACAAATTTGAAATGGACATCTCGGCTTTCTTTAGCATACTATGAAACCATTCTGCAGTACTGTCTTCTGCAAGGTATCTTCTAAGAGAGACGTGCAGGATATTTGAACAAAGGTGACATTTGCAGTTTACAGCAGCTAGAATTGGAGCTATGCTCACAACATGCTCTGTGCTCATTCGAGATCCGGTGAGAATGACAACTCCTTTTAACCAGTGTCTTTCTTTGAAAGGATGTAAATTACAAGAGAGGAAATGAATCACAAAGACTATGGCTCAAACTCTGGCTACCCAAAATCTTTAATCCATTTAAATATGTGGTTTTGAAATAAGCTGAAATGATGAACATTGGTTTTTATTTTAATTACGTTAGGTTTACTTGAATTAGCTTAATTTCTAACTGACTTGAGTATACATCATCTGCATGCTTACATAGCTGTACATACATATTAAAGCTCCTATCTGTTGTGAGAATCATGCAACACAAGATTAAAATCCAGAATTTTTACGTTTCTGTGGATAAACAGTATTTAAAGCATAGTTTTATCAGTAGCTTCTGACATCTGATCTTTTAGTAAATTCCCTTCAAAAATGCCTCCTCCCTCACTTCTCCATAGTTTCTAAGCACTACTGGGTTCTTCTTCGTTGTTCTTTGGTAACTTGGAGATATGTGCTCATTATGTTCCACACTGGCATCACTAGGGCAGTGTGCAGTTACCAGTAATAGTACGATGGCTGCTAATGTATGGACACATCACAAAAGTGAGATGTTTTTAACAAACAGTAAGCAAAAAAATATGTACTTCTGTGTGAATAGATTTACAGCTCAAATGAATTTCATCTGACTAGACTGTACAATGTACTCATCTGCATTTAATCCAGACAGCTTATGCCTTCTCTACAGTCGAGGGAGATCACGTCTGGATGGAAATCTTATCATCCTAATTTCTTTGAATTGCTACAACCACAATGAAGCACATGAATCATAGTGTAGAAGAGTCTGTTCTCTTCCATTGACTCCCCCTCTCTCAGGGAACAATGACTAATTCTGTTGAGTTGCATACCTCTTAGCTGGATTATATCCCACTGTTACATGTATTAAGCTAGATGAGTCTTATTTATTTCACCTAGTCACCAGTAGTATTGGAAAGGTTTTAAAAGAATATGTCATGATGTTATTACTGAGAAAACAGACTTGTATCAGAAATCCCATGAGACTTGGACGTCAATTGGAAAAATTCCAAATAAAAAGCAAAAACAAACTTCAAAGCAAGATGGGGGTGGGGGTGGGAAGAAGAATAAAGGAAATAATCTTTAAGGAAATAAACCTCAAAGTTTTATAATGCTTTTACTGCCTGATGGAAAGCTGACCAAATCAATGGAGAAACTCCTGGGACAAAGTCATGTTGTCTAATTTTAGACATATGTCGTCTGCACCTACACTAGGCTTTCAGGGTTTTGTTCATATTTAATAAAGAAAAAGTAAGTATTTTTACTTCAACATCCTTCTAAATTATTTTAGTTGCCTGCCTCAGGATGACATGAATAGCAGTCTGCTGCTTCTATTCATCGGTTTTAAAGAGTATCTTGATGCCTAGCTCAGATGGCCTCATCCCTGCAAAATTCAGTGGCTATTAGTGGATCTGTTTCTTTACTGTATTGTCCTGCACTTTATTCTAACTTGTTTTGAGGAAGTAAACAGGAACTCTGCGTTCCTGGGCATGGAAAACGTTTACAGGAGGGCAAAATTGTCTATCTTAAAATCAACGTTATAGAGACCTGAAAACAAATTCCACAAAAAATGGAAAAAATACTCAGTTGAATTACATAAACCAGATAAATTTCAGTGTTGTTACTCACTGTAATGTATTCCAAGAAAGGGGGAAGTAATAGATATATGGAGTTCAAATTGTTCTTGACATGAAGCAATGTGGAACATATAAGCAGAGTCAAGGCTTTCCCATGGGAACATTGGTCTGACTGCAATTTCCCAGTAATGACTTCTGGTCCAGAATCATTCCTATAAACATCTTAGTGCATGTCGTCTGAAAACTGTAGTGACTGTGGATTGTTTTGAGTCTGATAATCAGTTGATTCTGTGTTCTGATTTTATGAATGTATAGGAAGTGCTGTGTCTAGGCCAGGAATGAGGGAAAGAAGAGAATGTAGGAGCAGTGCAATTCATTGTGCAATGAAGATGGGCAAAAATATGGAAAAAGCAAGCAAAGGCAGTGCAGACTAAACATGGGTAAATAGAGTATAAATTTTGTATACTTGGCACCAAATAATTTACATATTTCCTAAAGAAAAAACTTGCAAGACAATACAAAAATTAAGGAGGATATACAATCTCTGTCTAGATCTGGCATGCTTGGGCCTTTTAAAGGATTATTAACATATTAACAGCATAAAAATACAATATGTAGATGAGTGAATTGTATAACACAAATGGTGACTGGTTTATAAGCAGCAATCTTGTTGAATTGCAAATGATTGCATCAGGAGAAGTGATCAGAACATAAAAGATTTGTTCTTACCCATTCAGAATAGAAATGTGCAACTTTTTGCCTTTTCTTATCTGGTGGGAACTGGCTCAGCTATGTTCAGAACATCAGAGCAGGTGCTGGGACAAATTTCTTGGGTCTTTCAGTTGTGTCCATGCCAACATAGTCAACCACACCAAATTCTTTCCAGTTTTTTACATTCAAATACTTACCACACATTTTAAAACCTGGAAAGCTGAAATTCAGCTTACAAATCAAAATTCCTAAAGTTAGGTATTTACTAGAGATGTAGATGTCTAATCACTAGTGTGTGGAAACAGGGCTTGATGTGATTGTCTAAACATGGGTATCTAGCGCCATCTGACTCGCCACTGCCATTCCAGCAAAGAGGTGTCACATCTGCCATGCAGGTCTCTTGGATACCCTAGGGCATCGCCAGCAGTACTAGATGGCTACATTTAGGCAAGAAAGTATGGTTTGTTCATCATCTCAGTGGAACAGGTATTGACCACATAGTGATTGTCTACTTACAGGTGAACCGAATGTCTCTCTTGGCTGCATTTTTTCAGGTCTTGATGCTGTAATCAGTATCTCTGACTGAGACTATAAGGAGTGGAGCTACTATAGCTGTTGCTATGAAAGTCAGAAAAGTTGGGCAAACCTTTTGGTAATATAAAATGTTGCAAGTGGGATCTTGGCAGATGGGGACAGATCTCTATCCTCTCTTACTTGGTAATAATTTATTACTTGGTAATAAATTATGATCCATAGCCAGCAAAGCTGCTCTTATTTCATGTACTGTTCTGAAATCAGCTGGTGCTAGATCTGGCACGTTCATTCAGTGTTGTGAGTTTGTAGCTTTACTTTAGTTAGTCTGGTGGGCAAAAACACGGCAGTTTGATAATGGGATTTTAATTGCTTAGATATTTTATAGCTGCAGTGATGTTATTCTCTATTTGGTTTTCCTTTATTGTATTTGAAAGGAGAGAATGAATATCAATGATTGAGGTATTTTATACTGATGAGCAGAATGTGATTTAAGACATTACATGTAAAGGTGTTGATACAGCTTAACTGAATTGTTATATGCGATAGTAAAACATAAAGGATGTCTGCATTTGTGTATGTTGTGCAGCCTGGATTAGTCACACAGAATGGTAAGACATTCACCCACAGTCTTTGAAATCCACTTGCTGCAGTAGATACAGAAATCTTTTGGGTGAATTAATAGTAAGGAACATTACAACTAATTTTTGAGAAACTAATATTAGTTAGGTAGAAACCAAGAAGTTGAGTAATGAGTTCTCAAAAACGTCAAACGCATTCAAGAATAGCTACTTTCTGTTCTTGAAACAAAGTGTGCAAGTTGAAATTCCTTCTTATAGTTGCTGAAGAGTTTGATCTCTCATGTAAATATGGTATAAGTAGTCACTAGCAACAGAATTATATGAACAAAATTGCTAATATATTTATTATAAGCTAAATGTATTTTATTAAGTCAAATTCAAATTCAAGTACTGCCAGCTTCCTAGTAATTCCTGTGTGTCATATATGTGCAAAGTTCTTTGCAAGACCAACAGCTCAGCCCCACGCAGCCACTCGCCCACTCTCCCCCAGTGGGAAGGCGGGGAGAAACTAGATGGTAAAAGTGAGAAAACTCCTGGATTGAGATAAAAACAGTTTAACAGGTAAAGCCAAAGCTGCGCACACCAGCAAAGCAAAACAAGGAATTCATTCACTGCGTCCCATGGGCGGGCAGGTGTTCAGCCATCTCCAGGAGAGCCGGGCCCCATCACGTGTAACGGTGACTTGGGAAGACAAATGCCACAACTCCAAATGTTCCCCCTTTCTTCCTCTTCCCTCAACTTTTATTTCTGAGCATGACATCACATGGTGTGGGATATCCCTTTGGTCAGCTGGGGTCAGCTGTCCCAGCTGTGTCCTCTCCTAGTCTGTTGCCCACTCCCAGCCTTCTCATTGGCAGGGCAGTGTGAGAAGCAGAGGAGGCAACACTGTTCAGGTCAGTCTGTTATCAACACTGTTTTCAGCACAAATCCCAAAGCACCCTACACGCTGCTATGGAGAACATCAACTCTATCCCAGCCAAAACGAGAAAAAAGGCCTAACCCAAATGTCAGCAGTAAGAAAGTCAGCACGAGGGAGTTTTTGAATGAAGCGAGGAGGTGACAGGAGGAAGTTTAATGTCGAGCCAGAGGGAACTCATCTTAAGTCTGGAGTACAGAACCATGGTACTTACAGAAGCATATACAGTTGTATAGTTTACTCATCCATCTAACAGCAAATGCATGCGTTGGCATGCATCAATCGCACACAGTTCTTGTCTTGGAGTTACTTCTGCTCCTTAGGCAAACCTAAGACTGCCTTTGGAGCAGGTCTTATAATGAACTTGTAGCAGCCGGTGGCTGCTCAGCAGCAGAAAGGGACCTTGCAGCTGCTTTCAAATTTTCTAGAACAATGAGAAACCTGAATAGGAGGGAAGAAGTCGTTTCTACTGGGCACTGTGTGAAGGGCCAGGGCACAATTTACATCAGAAGTCCGGGTTCGAGTGCTTTCCTTTTGAATCCTGTTTACAAATACAAATTACAGGAGGCCAGTGGTTACTTTAAACATGTCAGGGTTTGTTAAGTTACTTCATAGTTCCCAGGATAAGAAGATGAAAGAGGTATAAAGTTTTCCATGTGTCCACTCTTACCAGGTGTTGTATGCTTGGTTTTAGGATACCTGCAGATACTAGGATGCTAGTTGAACATCACTACTTCTATTAAAAGTGTATCTCTGACAATCAATTTTTTCCATGAAAGTGAACAAGAAATTTTCCAGTCAGTATTTAAACAACACAGATTTATTGCCATTATGACTTCTTTTGAAAGTGACATTTATCTCCTTCAAATTTACAATATTTACATGGTGGTTGTTAAGAATTTTTGATTTAGAGACCATTCAGGCTTCTATTTGTACACTTGGTAGAAATGTACTGAGTAGAAATGGGGTCTGCACATGCCAACAGGATGGTAACAAATAGAATGTATTGTGGAACTGCTGTGCATAATTTCTAAGCTTTACACTATATTTTCAGCTCCTGATATGCTCAAGGTCAAGAAATAAAATTCCTTTTCCTCCAGAACACTGTTAATGGGGACATGAGGCTGCCAAACTCTGAAGTAATTTATCAGAGCATCCTTTTTCTGTAATTTTGCAGAGCAGGTCAGGTTGAATAAATGAAGGAGGGTGCTCAAAGTATTTGCAGTGTTCTTGGTGCCGTGGGCTGTTGCTGAGAAACTGTTTGTCACTCTATTCCCAGAAAATTGCCTGGAGACTGACTGATGTTCCTTTTGCTATTACAGAAGGCAAATTAAAGGAGCACAGGAGTAGTCTGGAGTGCTTGTCTGTAGGCATAGTTTTTAGAGCTGTCCAAAGATGAGCCAAACTGGGGAGTACAATTCTGGCTTTCTAGCAGAGAATTGAAGAACAGTTCTTCAGAACTGATTTTGTGTGAAATTATGTTAATTTTGAAAAATATTTTTAGAATCGTATTTGAAAACAATTTTAGAAATATTGTTCAAGAAACATTGGACTACTTAGAGTCCTAAATAGCAAACACAGGATTCACGTGGAAAACCAGGATCTTTTGGTGGCATCCGCCTATCAGTGCAAACTTTTGTACACTCTGGGTAGCTACGCTTGAATTAATCACTGTGGGGCCTCTTCATTGTCTGTAGAAATACATCCAATGAAGCCCATGTTGACTGCTTACACAGATACAAGTGCTTCCTAGAAGACCCTACGAAGAGACCCTACATTGCCTTAGATTTATATTTGCAGCATAGACACCTAACGCTGGGTGAAATAACACCTATCATTTATGCCCACAGAGAGTCACTAGGAATGCAGCGTGGCTCCGCAAATATACGGCAGATGCTTTATAGAGAGCAATAAAGCAATACTTCCAGGTTTTGCCATTTTAACCAGCTAGGGACACCAATTTAAAAAAAAAAAAAAAGGCGAGAGGTAAAAGAAAGCAATATTTATTCAGGATTTTAACTGAGGAACTTTCTTAAGGCCATTCTAACAACAGTGGAAGCTTCATTAAGTCCATATTTTCCTTCTTTCTTTCTGCAATAAACTGATATTATGTAAAGCAAACAAAACATCAGAATGTCAGAACTGTTGTCAAACAGGGCATCACAGCTTACTTCTGTAATTAAAAAACAGATTTCTGTTTCCAGTGACACCTCGTGTACCACATTTAGCTCCTAACGAGCGCGGCAGTTGCTATGAATACACTTAAGATCTATGGCACTTGCTTCCCTTACTTTTTCCCTTTAACCATATCTACAATAGTGCAGTTGCAAGATTCTTCATTTCGTTTCACATTTCATTTAGTCTTTTCCATATCTGCATAACATTTGCTAAGCGAATGTCCAGCTAATTTCATCGTGAATCAGGATTGCTAAAGTTACCTCTCTACTTGGCCTTTTAAATGCTATAAAAACAAATATATTACATAACTTGCTTTTCCTTTTGCTGTCTCAGTTTATTTAAAATTATTGCTTTCTTGTTGCTTTTTACAAACATTGTTTGAGAAGGTGAGTGATGTAACCACGTGCACTAAATATTGAAATTCTGTCTGTTATACATAGCACGTTCTATGCTGCTGTTATAAACTTTAATTTCATAACATAGTAAAAAACTTTACAGTTTTAATATTTTATCTAGCTTGAGTGGAAAATACTGGCAGTCTAATGACTTTGGTTTAGGCATAAATGAAGAAGCAACTTAATTCTGAGAATATTTAGCATTGTTTTTCTTGACGTTGTCACTGAGAAGAGAATTTAATGTAATGTGTAGCTGGTAAGTTTACAGATAACTGTAATTAATCAGTGGACTGTGCACTTCAGTCTGCTTTTCCTCTGTGAAAAAAATTTCCTTTCCAAATTTTCACAAATAACTTCACTAAAGAAAGAAAGGATTGTTTGGATCACAATTTAATAAAGTATTTGAACATTTAGATTAGGAAATTAATGAGACTTCAACATGTCTTTAAAATTTAACTCATGTATAAATGCATTAGAAAGCGCACCAGCGCAGAAGGACTGAGGCGGATTCTCTCTTTCAGAAATAATCCATTCTTTCAAACTGTGGCTCATTTTCCCAGTCTGATTGTGTTTATGGAAGTTGATGAATATGATACTTTCTTTGACCTCATTGACATGGGATTATCGGCTGAAATTGTACCAGCTTGTGTGTCTAAGTTTTGAGTTCCTGAAGCTGAATTTTCTGCTGAGATCAATTTGCTTGAGATATTGCATTGCAAAAATATATTGGAATAAACAGACAAAATTCTCATCACATACTGTAGAGCAAAGAGTGAAAGTAATGCTATTTATTTAGCCTTCAGAGCTATTTAATGGAAAATGACACCATTACACAGTCAATTTTGCATATCAGTAAGTGGTTTCTGCATATATATTTTTCTGTGCAGGTCAACTTCTATGTAAGGGTGAAGGCAATTTATACCCTTGGACACAGCGTATCTCTAATTGCTCTTACAACAGGAAGTATAATTCTTTGCCTTTTCAGGTATGTATTTTTCATGAGTAAATATGATCAATGATAAGGCAGTTTTAACTGATTGCTCAGATATTTAGAAAATGCATTGGTTTTATAATTTTCTCGGTTGAACAGCTGACAAGAATGTAATGCTAACTTGATTTTTGCTAGCACCGGTCATATTAAAAAAGTTCAAAGCCCTTACAAATTTACAGACATTACATACCATGTAGGAAAGAATAGTCATTTAGGAATGGATTATATAGAGCATTTTCTATTTGATTACTAAAATCAACACCTTGAATTGCTCTTGAAAATTACTAGGATGCTGGTCTCAACACTGGACAAGTGGGCAGCCATATTTTGCAGAAGCTTCTGAGTGGTCTCCAGGGGTACTATGATTGAAATTTCTCCAAGTGGGGTTGTAAAGGTGTGGATAATCAGGCTGAAGGGTAGTGCTGGGTGTGCAGGGTTTTTGTCAGGCAGCGTTAGGGAGGGCAGTACTGTCTGTTGTTTTTGCTTAAATTCTGGGAGTTACCTGAGACTGAAAGCATCGCCAACTGGTAAAAGAAACTGCAAAATGGTATTACCAGTATCACAGCTGTTCTCAGTCTCTCCACCTTCATGCCTTTATGTATCACTTCTGTCTGTCTAATAGAATAGCTTTTATATTCGCCGTCATAAACTTCACACAACTTTTCCATTCCACTGTGCACCAGGAAAAACAAGAAAATGCATCTCTCAGATCTGGTAGAAAAACAGTAGATGTGATTTGTAGAGGACAGAACGTTGTTCGTCAGAGCCTCATTCCTCTGATGAGCTATTCCTATGGCGAGTTCTGTCTGTTAGCTATCAAATTTCCTCAATATTTAAATATTCAGAGACTATTCAGAGCAGATGCATAACACATAATTATATTTTGGAATATTTAGAAAAACCCGAATTGACTCATTCTTCTTTCTACCAGCAAGGGCGACAGGCAGATCATGCATTTTCAAAACTGCTAAAACCTAATCACACGTTTAAGCCTGTGTTATAGACATCTGAATGTTGCCCATCGCCAGAAGTCAGTTATAACAAACAGATCAAGAATTTCAGAGATATCCCGGAAACCTTCAACTCCTGTTTAAATGTCAAGTTGATAACTCGCCAGTCTGTCTTTTGAGTCAGTGGAAAGACCCAGGCTTTTTTTCAGGGGGAACATTAAGTCTTCTAAGTCTCCCCCTAAAGAAGCCTGTTTCTGTGTTTCCTACAGGGAGTGTAGGGGCCTTCTAACATAGTGAGTTGAATTAGGAACCGAAATAAATTGTGAAAATACCCTGTTCAATATATAGTTTCCTAAGCACACAGCAAGCAGCCAATTATTATGGAAGGTTGCAGCTGAGGAAATTGTAAATTATCGTAATAGAAGTGAATGCAAATGGCTATGCATGTATGTCTGTCTCTCAGACACGTTGTAGGGCATCCCTTACGTTAGGTCATTTTTAAGGACAGTTTGGAAAATAAGAATGTTTCTCTAAGTTTTAACTTTTCACTACTCAGCTGGTCACACCTCCTGGTCCAAGGATCCAAGGATCATGCTTTGCCCTGAAAGGCCCCAGGATGTCAATATATTGTTTATAAAGATCAGTCACTCTCACCTGAAACACATTCACCTTTGAATGTAACCCGCAAACTCTCACCTAGCTGTTTTCAAAAAGGAGACCAAAGAACAACTTTCCTAAGTGAAACTATCTCAAGGAGATCTGGTAGTTAAGTAGCGAGTTAAAAGTCAGAAGTTACTAACGCAGTAGGGTTGTCAAAAAACTGACTTCATCCAGCAGGTTTAGGATTTGAACTCTGGATATTAGTCATCGAAAGATTATTAAAATTGTGCTTTGCTGGATTTGTGCATGTATGCTTCAAATGCTGAATGCGTGCAGTATTTTTAATGAAAGAAACATGGAATAAGGTCGAGTTTTATTTATTTTTAAGTAATGTGTTCCTGACAAGGAAGTAGAAATTCTTTTTAAAGTATTACAGTTTGACTTCCGCTGTCTATTATATATCGTTATGTATTGTCTGGCAGAGCAGATACAGCCTCAGGGCTTTGCAGTTGTTCACAATATCAGTTATAAGCACGTGAAAGGCAGAACTGTTGAGAGGGGAAAGGAAAATTGTTTCTGAAAGTTTCCATGCAGTCGCAATATTCTGTTTTGCATTTCTTCCAAAGAACTGGACTTGAATTTAATTTTTACAGAAACATTATATGGCTTCCCATTATTAATATCTGTAAATGACGTATTTGGAAGCATTGTAAAAGGAAAGGATTTTATATCTGGCTAATCTTTTAATCTCAAAACAAAGACATAAAAAGTGAATATCCGTAAATACCTTACCAGACTAAGCTGACGGCATTTTTTAAGTTACTATGATGCCACTCCCCACATAATACTCTATGCACTTACTACGATTGAAGCTAATTGGTAACTTTCCAGCCCAGTATTTCCCTGTTGGAGGTTGTCAATTTGTCAAGCACGTTTTTGCTTCTGCAAACTTGATTTATAAACAGCAAAGGTAATAGTTTTGGCTTAGTCCAAAGAAGTTGTTTTACCCTTCTTAGAATGCAAGTTTCTATTTCCTAATTTTGAATGTCTATGTTTTAATATATCATAAAATTTTAGAAAAGTGGAAATCAAAGTGATTGAAAATAAATGGTATTTTTCAAATATTTTTAAAAATGTTGGTTTGTTCCAACTCAGAGTGAAAATAAATTGTAGAACAGCATATTTCTACATAACACTGACATTGTAGATCTTACTATAGATTTTACTCTACTTCCTTCAGGGTTACTCCTGCATAAAAAAACCTTCCAAAATAATGTCAGTTTCTCTGATATGTGTTTCTTACCAAGAAGAAAGATATGAATCTCCGTCGTGTCTATAAGATGTGGTCTCATGTGCATCAACCGTCTGGAAATGTTCCTCCCATGGTAGTTTTGTATCATAAGGTAGTCATATCAAAGGAATAAGCCTGATAGCTTTTGTTTCATTGTTAAAGAACAGCATTTCCTTGTTATTCTGAATCATCATACATATCTCAAATAAAAATACTTTCTTGCCCACTACCTCCAAAATGGTGGTTTGACATCCTCATATATGTCCAACATTTACTATTTCAGCTACTGAATGGGATGAAGAACTAATCATCTAAATTAGCTACTCAAGAAAAGTATTTTTGTTCCATTTGCAGCTGCACATATCACTGAATTCCATTGGAACATACAAGGCAGTCCAATTCAATAGCAGTATTTCAGTTTTTCTCAGACCCTGTTTCAGCAAAGGACATGCAGAGTCACAGAAATCACTGGATTTTGATACCTGCTTGAAGTTCAGCCTAGTATTATGGCCTTTGCCAAACTGGGGGCTAGCAAGATGGAGCTGTTGTTCCCTACACTCACTGTAACTGTCCTTGCTTTAGTAGTTTCGGAATGGATTATTCAGTGTTCTTTGGTAAAAATCAGAACATGAAGACTACTTGGAAGCTGCCACTGCACAACACCGTCACATCCTATTGCATCTTCATTCTTTCATTGCTTATACTTGCTAAAACTCCCTGGCTTCTGGTTTATTTCCAGGTGCAGTTCAAGGCTGGTTGTGACCAAAACCAACCTCTTAGCGGTTTGATTTCTGGGGATTTGCTATAAAAAATTATGTTAGATGGGAAGATTTTGATGACAATGTCATTTAAGTGAAAAGCCCTCAACTTGTAACTTGCTTCCCCTGAGCACTCATTCACTTACTTGGAATATTTAATTTGTCATTTGTTTGTCAGGCTTTCATATGGTTGCTGGACTAAAGAAGAGAAGTTTTACATCTCACTGGATAGAAAGGACAGGCGATCTGATGATTATTTGAATACCTTTTTCAATTGTTCCTGCATATACTCACATCATAGGATGAAAAACCATAGTAAAAACGTAGTAAAATGCAGGAATTAAATGAAAAATTAAACCACAAAACAGTAGGTGAGAGCATGTCTAAAATGTATTGAGGGTAATAAATGTTTTATTTGCAAGAAACACACTGGGATGAGCGCACACACAAAAGGATATAATTATCTATGTTTATTGTCAGCTTATGTTAAAGTGTGGGAAAAGATCCTTTGGTCTGTGATACTGAAAAGGATTAAGACATGCTTTATTTCTATATTTTGGACAGCCTATAATGATGATAAGGATGATGAGGATGATAAAAGAAAACAGCAAGGCAGCACTGACAGTATGACAGAGGAGGAAAGGGTAGGCTCTGACTTAAGGTTCATATTACCAAGAAATCACTGGAGAGTAATAGAAGTCTGTTCAAGAGCTTTCTGTCTCAAAACCTGTGTTCTTAAAATGCGTGTTTTTCGTAATGCCTGTTTTTAAATCTCTTCTTAGAAAACTTCACTGTACTCGGAACTACATCCATCTGAACCTGTTCCTCTCTTTCATTCTAAGAGCAATCTCTGTTTTAGTCAAGGATGATATCCTGTATTCGAGCTCCAACACAGCTCACTGTCCAGAGGATCAAACCTCGTGGGTAATAAACCTCATTTGCTACCTGCTATAATACTGTTGTGTCACTAAACTGTTCTCCCTGATGCTTTTAAATATTTAGGAATACCAAGCTGTCAGTGTAGACAATTTTGTGGAGAGTATGATGACTAGCGAAATGGTCTATTAGAAGTAGCCAGAGAAAGAAGGTTGCAGCACAAGTAAGAGAAGTGAATGTTGTTTTGCATGCCCATCAGTGGCTGTCATGTCATCTGCCAAAACAAGCGATGACCAGCTATAGATCAGAATAAATATGGCCACTGCATTAATCAGCTGGGAGTGTTTAAGACAGACAGGAATTTCATCAGCCCTGAAAGATTAAAGGCAGCTTGTCTAGAAATGTTCCAGCAGCTTTATCAGGGGTCCAGGAACGGGACGGGTATCAATGGAGGGAGAGAAATGAGTCAATTAATTAAATATTTGCAGGAGACGTCTTTATTAACTCCCTGTACTTTCTGGCTATGACAGAAGTGTTGGCATCTGGATTCTTGGCAAGCTAATATGTTTACTGCATTTTCATGCAGCGGAGTCAAAAAAATCTCAAGTCCTGCTGTTAGAAGACTGATCGCTGTATGATACTCCCCATTCTCTGCCTTCATTTCAGTCAAAAAGTGCTGCAGAACAACCCTACAAATATTGCTGAATACCTACTGAATGTAATTTACTACAGTTTAAGCTTGTGAGAAAAAAATTATGTATTGAAGAATCCTTATTGTCCCGGAGCATAAAGTTCTTAGCAGTGACTAACAAGCTGTGTGTATGAATTCATAATCTGGGATATTTGTAATGAAGACAAATAGGCTTTGTGTTAGTAGACCCAAAGTAGGCAAAATAGGTAGTAGGCAGACTTCCAGGGGTAATGAAAAGTTCTTAGGTCCTTGAAAGATTAGTCAATGGACTCCCAAAATACTACTGGATTTCTGCAGCTATTCTTGGCTGCAAAGCCTCATGCTTTCCTATCTGAATATGTCCAGTTTTGTGGACTGCTGAGTAATTTCTGTTGCATTGTGTGTGGATTATCCAAGACCAGCTTGGCAAGGCTGTTTTGTCTTGCATTGGCTGGACGCTGCCTTTATTAGATATCAGCATGCGGGGTTTGTCCCTTTTGTGTGATGTTCCACAGTGGTGCTGTATGCACAGACATCTAAAGACCATTCAGAATGCGATGTAACTAGGTCCTGGATCTGAATGACGCAGAGCCGTAATTTTGGCTAACTCTTTACTGACAGATACCTTCACTGTTGAGCGTCTGGAAATACAGCTGATACAGGTTTAGCTGCAGGAGGAAGGGAAAGTATTTTAGTGCGGGGTTCTGGGATGTAAATCGTGAATATAACACGGGAGTACTGGAATTCAAAAGAGATTACAAAAATTGTAACCAGATTGCGAATCTGGTTGTAAGTAGTCATCAGCAAAAAAGCAAATTTCAACTTGCATTTTGAAACGTTCAGTTTTCTCCTTGTTAAACTTTCTGGCCCATTACTGGTCTGCGGTGGATATACCTTCTGTGGTTTCACAGTCCAGAGGTAAGACTAGTCTTACCAAACAAGATGACTGAACTAAGCTGTTTCTCTGGGCTTCTGTCTTTCTTCCTGTATGGTTTATCTCATCTGCTGTAAGACTTGCTCTGGACATGCCTGGCTGTCTTCATGAGATGTATAAGGAGCTAGTTGGCTCATAGGAGGCTAGTTTTCTCCAGAAACATTGCTCGTAGGCAGCTAAAATTAGGTGAAATGAATTCAAGCCTTTGGGCTCTAACTTAGTTGCCTATATAGACATGTACACAGACATAAATACAGGTGTGTATGCTACTTGTCTTAGATATCTCAGTCTATCCCACCGCAAGAAGCTGATGGATACAAAGAAGTATCTCTAGTAGGTCTATGCCCTTCTGGCTTAGCAACTGATGGCAGGGATCCCTGAGGGCATCTCACTTCATAACAGACACCTACGTTTAGATAGAGGAATCAATCACTAAATGAGTAAGTTACCAACTTAGGTATTTGGTGTACTTGGAATTTAAACAGCAACAGTGGAGCTATGTAGGGTATTTGAAATGGGGAAGGGAGTAAAGCAGGCAGACACTAGAAGTTTTATTCAGTCCATTTTGTTTAGTCTGTTAAATTCACCATATTATCACATTTCTCAGCTCAGTCTCAGCAGAAACATTTTTCTGTCCAATTCTCACATCCCAGATTCCTGCTGGGAAGTACCAAAGTAGCAGCAGCCAGCACTGTGGAACATCAGCAGCACAGACATCTGAAAATCAATTCTGAAGAGCAGCACACAGACTATAAGTACATTGGGACTTCATTTTATGATATATGCATATGTGTTTTGTTAATTAAGAAACACTAAAGCATTTTCTAAGAGGAAACCATGATTTTTAAATGTCAACTTTTTATTCTAAGTTTTACTTAGAGTATTCCTCACGTAAAGTTATATTTTTCATTCAGTTTCCCATTTAGCCTTGCAAAATTCATAAAGCAGTTGCTTTGTTAATTTTTACTGTGCTAGGAAGCCAGATGGGATTTTAATATATTTATTAGTCACCCAGTAGATGATAATTTAATCTAATAGCTGTTCATTAACTATTGCAATTGTGTGTATTTATTGATAACTGCCAACTTCTACAATATTTACGCTATGAAATTTTCAAAATTTCTGAAAGAATTTGCTATGAGAGCCATCTAAGTAAATTTTTTATAATTAATTTTCTTTTTATGTATACAGTAACATTTACAATGTCTCAATTTGCTTGACTGAAGAAAAAAATTTTACTGGACCTGGGTTACTAATATTGGAGAGTTAAGACCTACAGGGTATATTAATAACAGACTAATAAAGTAACTTCCCTGAAACAACTTTGATCCCTGTTCTCATATTTCAGGTGGGCTGCAAGGCTATTTTGGTGTTTTTTCAGTATGGTGTCATGGCAAACTTTTACTGGCTCTTAGTTGAAGGACTTTACCTCCACATCCTCCTTGTGCTAATATTCTCCCCCAACAGACACTTCACAATCTACCTGCTGATTGGATGGGGTAAGATGTTTATCTTCCAACAACATTCTTTCTTCGGTATGCATGCATTAGTCTGGTTCAGGATTTCATACCAAGGTAGCCGTGGCATTTCTGTAGGATGGCTCCTCAGATTCCCTAGTTCCTCAGTTCAGCTGCGGCATAGGTTACAGCTGCTGTACCACGGGGGAGAGCCAGCACAGAACTGCTGAAGCGTAGCTGCTAGCTTGCTCCTTGGCATGGCTCTGATCTGTGCCAATCTACAAAATGCGCGGGGCTTGTTCAGGAGATAGGATGATGCAAGCACTGCCACCGCAAAACATATGATTCAGGCTGTCCTAATTTGAGAGGAAAAAGAAAGTTTAGCTGCACAGCCACAGCGCATGCTGAGCTATTTGCCTCTTTGAAAAGCCCAATAATATTGTCCATCTGGCTTTAAATACACATATTCCTTTCCTTTCTGGAAGGTGCAAATGATACTTCTTTGGAGCACTTTAAAGCTTCCAGTAATAGGTGGTCATAAAACTTCTAGGTATTGCTGGGAAATGGGAATAAACCAATGGTACCTCAAGAAATGATTTACACTTTGGTTTTATACTGTAGTCCTTGGAAGTGTATTAGGAATGCATAAATTGTATCTATGTCCCTGAGGGTCACTCTGACAGCTTGAAAGAAACTTAAGTCATGTTCTTTGTGTATTAGTCTTTATGGCTGCATTTTCATAAGAAAACCCACTTCTCTGCAGTCTTTGTTTCTAAGACATTGCTCACATCACCTAGCTCATCAGATGGGCTTCTCCCTGCATTCACAAAACTATTTATGCTGTGTATTTGGGGAATTTTTTTTTTATTATTATTACATCCTCTAAACTTCTTTGGGGTTTTTCAGGAATTCCTACCATATTCATTATTACATGGACAGTGACACGGATCGTTTTAGAGGACACTGGGTAAGTGTGTGGGGGAGCCAATACAATCCTTGCCTTTAATATGGTGGTGTTCACACAGTTTGCTGTTCTGAAGGGGCTGAGCACAGAACTGAAACTTCAGATACAGCCATAAAGGGATGAGTGTTTTGGAGCTCTTCAGCATGCTGTTTGTGGTTGCTGTTGGTTTGAAAAACTCTAAGGGCAGGATAGGGCAGAGATAGGTTATGACTAACGTTACCCCTTCAGTCCCTCATTTAGAGCTGTCTGCTTTGGAAGTTAAAATAGTACTTCAAATAGCAGTGGGGTCCTTGGGTTCAGTGCTGCAATACACTGCAGTAAGATGCTGGGCATTCTCATTTGCTAACTAGCAACTCAAAAGATTGAAATCTGGATCAAGTTGGGTATATCTAAATTACATTCCCAGAAGCGAAGCAATGTGTAAACACATATAGTCATATATAGTCACGTGACTAACTACAGCTAGACCTGGCTCTTGGCGTGGGAAGGGGGACTGAGATAAGAATTTTGGAGGTAGATCAGACTTGCTGCTCCTGCTGGCCCCAAGGAATGGCAGAACATTTCTAGCTAGTGGGACAAACAGTTTTCACGCTCCTTTTTTTTAACCTGGCTAATATTTTTCAATTGATTCTGTAATTAAACTGAAAAAACATGTCCTACATAATTTCCGAGTTTTCTTTGCAAGACCTCTAACATGTAAAACCAAAGGCTAATTCCTTTTCCCTTTGTCATTATCATCACAGAGGAACTCTGAAAGGTATTGCCCTTGCTTAAGATTAATCTTACAGAGCACTCATTCTCAGCTTATTTGGACCAAAAGTGCTGAGCCCACAGTGAAAATTAGATTTTCCGGTTTTCAGGCAAAGTTTCAGGATCAGTCTCATGTTTCCCTAAACTAGTTCCAGCCATCTGTAACCTAACTATCCCACAAGGAATTATGTAATTTCAATTGTATCTGTCAGTTGCTTTAGATCTTCCTGCTGCCCAGGGGCTGGTGTTAAGTGCGTATTGGAAAAGTGTCCTTACACAAAGTGAAACTAAGCTTCTTTTCCCTAAAAGCCAACATCCTCCGTGATGTCTAATGGTACAGTCTGCTATGCCTGATGTTTGAGCTGATTTGAATATTAAAACCAGGGAAGTAAAAGCAAAAGCAAAAGCAGAAAAAGATTGAATACCAAATTCTAGGCTAGAACAGGCATTATTTTAGTGTGCTTTGACATGTATGTAAGAAATACTTCTTGCTTGCCAGATGATATTAATGTCAACATCATTTTCCCTCTTTTTTATTATAGTTGCTGGGATACAAATGAGCATGGTGGTCCCTGGTGGGTTATACGAATACCAATTTTAATTTCTATTATAGTAAGTAAACTTTGAAGCATGAATTATAGATCAGTTCAGCATTGTGCAGTGCATACAGCCATTATTCTATACTGCTACTACAGATAGGCAAGAATTCTGTTTTAATGAAAAGAAATTGCGCTGTAGGAGAAATGTTAAACAGATGCCAAGGCCATTAAAATTTTTTGCCTTCAAAATTTATCTGCCTCCTATTAAATGAGCAGTTGCTTTTATTTTGTATGTTGTTCTTTCTTTAATGTCTCTCCTGTTTATGAGCCTGGGGGGAGCAAAAATCTAATTATACTTTTCAATGAATTGCAGATTTGATTTGCAATTGAGAACCTGATATTATTGCAACCATAAAAAACTATGGCTGTGTATATCTTTCTTTAATTGGTAGCCTACTGAAATATATATTGAACATGAAGTATTTGCAAAAGAATACCATTCGAGAATGTTTCATGGGGCTTTCCCTACGTGGAGCTCATTAGAATTACTGGAATAGCATAACAAAATTCCTGTTCACTGTGATGATTTTGTAATTAACTTTGGGTATAATATACTGTCGTTATATGTCCATTTCTGAAAACACACAGTGCAAATTAGTACACTTCAGATACACTTGATTTATTTTTAGCATTTTAGTCAGAAAAATTAGGCCATTATTAGATTACACAAGTTTTCGAGAGTCCACTTTACGCTTGGTCTTGCCTTTCAATCTGTGCGCGCTGAAAATCATTTTGAGAGAACTTCCTATCACCTTCCTCAAAGTGAATTCTGCAGAGTTTAAAGAGAAAGCAGAGTAGGCATATGTGTGAAATGACAAAAGGTAAGGGCTCACAGAAAAGATATGAAGAAACAGGCATGCAACAGAACTAGAGCATGAACAGAATATGTGTACCTCAAAGGAGCTGGAGAATGGGATGGTCCAGAGCAAAGAAAATATGCTGAAAGATAAAAGCAAAACAAACCACCTGGTGTTTACAGAAAGATGAAAGCCTTTTCTCTGGATGTTCAATTTAAACATCTATCTGGTAGACAGCTGAGACTTCCTGTGCCAGAAAGCAGTGCTTCTCCAAAGAAGTCCTAGACCTGGAAACTGAAGTTATCCAAGTGCTCATTGGCAGACTTGAATTGCAGCTGGATCATAGCAAAGACCAGGAACTGAGTTGAGCGTTGAGAAAATTGAGTACTGGTCAGTCAGCAAAAGTTCAATATATCATAAAAGTTGGACCATAATCACTGTTGGAGGCAAAGGAACAATCATTGTCTTTTTTTTTTTTTTTTTTTAATGGTTCTATTACTGATTTGATACAGGGATCAAAGGGATTGTAAGACACAGGGGAACATTTTGTAAATGACCTTTTTTGGTTTGCCGGGTGTACAAGTTTAAGATCTGCTGTCTCCTTCCAGATACAGTTCTTCTCTTAAGCAGCATGTTTTAGGGATGAGAGCAACAGAATGGCCAAGCGATTCTGCAGTACGTACTGGTGAAGACACTTACTTCTCCTATTATATGATTCTTCAGCTGTTTGATCAACTACATTTTGCATTTGGGAAGTCAGGCTGTGAAAGGGAGTTATAAAAGCAGCGATACTCACCCTTTCCTGCTGGAGAAGTAATGTATCTTGGAGCATCGATCTACATCCAGCACAATCATTGTGGCAGCTAGGATGCTCTGCAAACTTACTGCTGTGCAAAGTAGAGCATGCATTCATAGAGCAAGAGGGGCGCATGAAATGTCACAAAAATAGGTCATTGATGTGTGAAAAACGCTACATTCATGAGAACCTGATTTTCAATATAGATACACCATCATAAGCCTCAAGATTTCCTGTTACCTTCTAGAAAAATTCTAGAAAAAAGTCGAAGGTTCAAACCTTTGAATAATGAGGTCAGTGCTGCCTGCCATTCAACAATGAAAACAGATCATTGCAAGTTCTTTGGGTAGGTGCTGTGAAAGAGGCATGATGTTTCTCAGTAGAAGTGTGATGTGCTTATACTCACACAGTGCCTTCAGTCTGCTCAAGAATGTAGGAAGACTGGAAGACTCACAGAGAATGGTGACAAGGATGACTAGCAATAACAAGTGGCTTTAGTAGTACGAGGGATAATTGTGTAAGTAGTCAATGAGGTGAACACAGGAAAACTCTGAAAGAACCTGAATTTCATCAAGCAGAGCAGAACACCTAAGCTAACTCTCACTGACTGTCTTATGTAATGGCGTGAAAGAAAGCCCAGAGTATGGCTGATACTGAAAATCTTTAAGAGGAAGAAGAGTGAAGAAAAGTAGAATAGATGGAGCCTGACTGTGAGGATGATGCCACGAATACACTTTTGAAAGACACAGGAAATCAATCAAAGCTTTTAAGAAACAATGATTTAACCTCATTAGATTTAACAGGAAGTCTGCTCAGTTTTCATGCCATATTCACTCTCTTCTGCTTTAGCTCCAAACATTTTCACTGCTTAGCAGATTATACTTTCTATAAGATGATTATCCAACAGTAAACAGTATCGTGCGAGCAAGTTCTGAAGTCACTTCTCAAAGTAGGAGTGGCTTCAGTTAATTCAGTGCATCTGAAACCTTCCCTGGCATCTCCTCCTGACGATTTTGGCATGAAAGAAGTTATTTGGCAAGCTTCCACACTTCATGCTGTACACATTTCAGAGTTTTTAAATTGTGGGTGACTATTCCAACCAGCTGATGTAGTGTTACCCATATGCCTCCACAGCTGCCTTCTCCGTACTTCCACTTGCATAAACTGCTCTTATTCGGGAAGGAGTGGTGTTCAGGTGGAAACAGTACTTCTGTCACATCAAAGTAACAGAAATGTTTATCTTGCTGTCTCACATTATCTTGTTATCTCACATTGCAGGTAGTGTAAGGGACGAAATAGCAACATGAAGACAGTTCAAATCATACATGCTCAGACAATGTGTTTAGACTCAAAAACTCACTGTCAGAAGTCGTCGACTAGTAGAACAGGGTACCAGTAGCATCTTGCTGTTACTCCACTGAACAGGCATCATTTGTCATCACTCTCTTGCAATGTCTCTGCATTCACATGATTTTCTGATTTTCCTGTTCTTGAATGTTCATTGAACAACATACGTATTCTATTTTATTTAAAGACATTATGGTCAAATGATTTTATGGAACTGAAAAGCTACAATACTAAAAGTAAAATTCCAGGGCACTACCTGTTTCATGTTTTATTGAAACACACTATTCTAAATCGGATATATACTTTAAAGGATTTTAACAAATTATCAATTCAAAAATAATCTTAGAGAAATTAATTTGCTCCACTGTAGTAAGTCAGTGGCAGTTGCCACCTTTAGATCTTAATGCTCAGTTTCAGCTGGTTGGATTTACAAGCTCGGTAGTGCCACGGGCTGTTACAAACTCGAAACAGGAATGTATGGTTTTTGTTTTTCCAAGATTGTACCTACAGACAGAAAGGTATGTGTTTGAAAGTGGACTTAAAAGGAATACGTGGATGTCAGTCAAGAGTGCGAGTCACGGGAGTGTAGTTTTGCAGGTGATTTGGTGCTTCAGAAGCCAAATGGATGACAGTTTATTCTGTTAGAGTAGAAACTAGGGATGCCTGTGAAGAACAAGAAGTTACTCTGCCACTCCCTTTGCAAATACAGAATAAAGATTTTTTTTTCTTCTCCTATTTTGTGGCTAACAAACACAGAATTTAACAGGGGGTCTCTACTAATACTGGCTCCAGTGCATATGGCAAACCAAGTATCCCTTGGTCTGTAGAATCTGCTGCGGTACGTCTGTAGGTACAATCAGCTATAACAGGCTTCTGCCTGTTACTTTTAAGGAGACTTGAATCCAGGAAAACTTCTAAGTCATCATCTGCCTGAAAAATGTATGTTAAGTTCAGTAAAGGCCTATATTTTCTAACATTTCTTTTTTACTCTCCTTTTTTCAAAAGTATTAATATGATTTTCCTCATTTTCTATTTAATCCCTGTCAGTTCCTGTCACTTCCCTTCACCTATCATTTCAAACAAAATATTAAATACAGAGAGGGATGCAGTTGCTGTGATCATGGTTTATTCATTAACATTACAAATTGTACTGGGTGTGTCAGAGAAAACACAGAAAATCATTGAACTTGAAAAGCTTACAGCCAAATTGTTAAGAGTGGAAAAAGAGGAGTTCTATCTATACATCAAGGCAGAGACTGAAGGTTTATAGCAGTGAGGCCGGCACTGTCTGGTTGGGTACCCAACCTCCTGACTTTGGGGTTTGGGCTGGGGTTAGTTAAAAACAATAGAGCGCTCATTTTCACACTGATAGGAATTATCCTCTAGGTTGATTTCTTCTAAAATGGGTGCATTTCATGCAGCTGTTCATGTAGCTGTAGCTGTGGTTTTTAGCTCACGTTGTTGTTGTGAAGCTGTGGATTCCAAGTGTTCCCTCACTTTAGTACGGGCATGCTCTATTTGGTGTGCAGTTTTCTGGACCGCACCAAGCAATCCTGCGCCAGAAGGGCTGGTGAACACAGGATGCCAAAATCCAAGGAGGAAGAAATAATGGGAGTGAGACTACTGAGTTTTATACTTCAATTTTCTCGATTGATCAGGGTCTGATCATAACCTTTTTAATGTAAGTGCCATTCTGTGAAATAAAATAATACTACTGTTCTGTCTCTGAGGGCTGTCACGAGAATTAGACTGCAAGGATCAGTTCCTTCAGAGGTAATATCTGCATCAATACCCAAGACAGACAAATACTTGTGAGAGGCCCTTTCCACGCTTGGTGGGAGTGGACAGATCACCTGTGCAACAACCTTCCCCTAATTCAGACAGAAAATATTAAAAGTCAAATTGAGAGAGAAGAGAGGGTCAAAAGTGTATCTGGGACTCACATTTTCCTTTGGGCTTTCAGTCATGAATCCACGTGACAATTTAGGACAACGCTCAGTTGCACCAAATCGCATCCAGTGTCCCGTCCTGCTAGGAAACCTGTCTTCAGCTGAGATTTTGGAAGGAGAGCATTTCTCACTACTGGGACTTGGAAAGGCTTTTGCCAGCCAGGCTGGAACCGGTGGCCATGCAGAGGTGCCCTGGATGTAACAAACCTAGTGAGGCAGAAAACAGACAATGGGTTTGACAGGGTAGAGCTGGATGTGTTCTGACAGGACGTACACGACACCCTCTGCTGAGCTGATTTGTCTGACTTGATAAGCATTCCTTTGTACTACGTATTGCGTGGAGGCATCAGAAAACACCATTATATTTGTTTTCTTTGCAGGTGAATTTTATACTTTTCATTAGTATTATAAGAATCTTGCTGCAGAAGTTAAGATCTCCAGATGTTGGAGGAAATGACCAGTCACAGTACAAGTGAGTCATGCTTTTAGATATTATATACAGGACCAAAAATGATCTTTATAAGATTTCCTCTGCTGAAACCTGCTACCAACAATTGCTGTGATACCATAATTACATTTAATTCAGAAGTACTTTTAGATGTGGTTTAATGAAGATCTTATCACTATGCTGAATAGAGATTAACATAATTTTCTTGGTCAAATACTAAATTCAGTAAAAAATAGGCAATTTCATAAAGACCAATTCTTGAATTTAATTCATTAATTAATATGCTGAAAAAATAGACTAATATCTTTCTTTTAAAGTATGTATTTTGACATGATGAAAGTTTCAAGATCAAAACACTTTGCTTCAACCTTCTCAAAAACATTTTTTAAAAGTTTTCATTTCCAAAATACTTTTTGTTGTAATTTTTATATGTATTTTAAGAGCTGGAAAGAAGTTATGTTGTTCCCAAAAAGTAAAAAATGAAATGTAATGTTTTGTGATATTTTAAAATAGCATCTTTATTTTTCTAGAGGAGAAGAAGTGTTTCTGATGTCGATCAACTACATTTCTATTTAGGCTTTCTTCTTTTGTGTTTTTGTTTGAACATCAAATCCTAACATCAGTTCCTTCCGCAGTTTTAGAATCAAGGAATGTTGGGGGTCAGTTTAAATGCATTGCTAAAATGGTGTTTGTTCTTTATTATATATGTTGTAGTAGGTCTTTGAAAGCCCAGATTTAGACACTGAGCTTGACACTTAAGGGTATTAATGTGTTATTTCAATGACAAAACCTAATGTGAACACTGAAAATTCAAAACCTTGCAAGAGGCGTTTGAAAACACGCTCCTGGATAACAACTTTTATTCATTTAAAAAATGTTGAATTCCTGTCCTAAGAGCAGATAAAACATGGTGTGGTAAAGTAAAGTATATCTCTAAGGCTGAGGGAACAAGGACCTTATGTGTTTTGTAAACAACATGACAGATTTGATGCGAAAGTGAAGAATTCTGATGCACCACGTAAAAGGCAACACAACTACGTTGACGTAAGGTTTGCTTCATAGAGCTACAAGGGTCCTTTTTTGTGTTTGCTGCTTGAATTAACTAAACATTTGGGATAACCAAATCAGCCTCGATGAAATTATGCAGTTGCTACGTTGTTATTTAGCACAATGGGCGACCTACGGGCAGGAAGTCACCTCGCGTTTACTTCTGGTGACAGGAACTTCTCTTTGTTTCCGTGTGGCATTTATGTATTTTATGAAAACGAGGCATTCTCTTCCTATCTGTCCCCTCATTTTTCCACAGTTTACTGTAGCGCTTCATAGTGTAAAACGTTCATTAGTAGCCACGTTGTCCTTCATTCTTCAGCCCCGTGAATTCTTTGCTTTTAGCACTTGATTGCCTGATTAAGTTTGGATTGGAGGGTCTTTAGCTGATACCCACGGGAACACTAGCTTATTATCCTCAAGAAATACTGCAACTACAGAGCAAATTAAAGGTCTGGAAGGCCCATTTTTCAAAATGCAAATGCGTTTTCTAAAATACAAAGAAGAGTAAGGCTATTTTGTCTGTCACATTCCTTCATTAAAATGTAAGTGCAGAGAAAGTAACATCACCTAGACAAAAATTATTACAAGAAGAATGGAATGAAAGTGAAATGTGAGTCTAAACTGAATACTGCTCGTGCAAGTCACCATTTTTCTTCCCTTCCTCGGTCCCACTTGCTTATACCTGCTTCCCCCCTTTTTGTTGCTCATTGTACTTTTGCAGTGGGTAAGGTTAAGTTCAAATAAAATCAGTTTTCCATTTAACTTGGGTAACCAGGAAATTTGCAGCCATCCTCATCTCCTCCAGGAGTAAATTAATTTCTTCGGCTAAGGAAGTCCTGTTTGTCCTGTTTACTGGTATCATCTTTAGATGTGAGGGTTTTACTATTTTGACAAACTTGGCTGTCAGTACCGATTATTTCCACATAAACAGATGCAGCCTCTGGAACATAATGAGCAAAGGAAGGCCATGAAGACTGACACAGAAAAAATAAAACTGCTTGAAATATCTTGACTTTTCTGTTAAAACAGGTGAATTCACAACAGCATCCTTTCATTGTTGAACCAAGTTATATTCATCAAGCCAGGGATGAAT
Organism: Bucorvus abyssinicus; assembly: GCA_009769605.1. Taxonomy (NCBI): domain Eukaryota; kingdom Metazoa; phylum Chordata; class Aves; order Bucerotiformes; family Bucorvidae; genus Bucorvus; species Bucorvus abyssinicus. The sequence goes on from CM020028.1 coordinate 4,962,746, forward strand.
TATGGGACTCAACGTTGTAACTTCTTGAATTTTATCTGATACCAGACATCCATAATCATGCGTGACTGGCCCTGTGTAACATATAAAACTGATGTTACTAGGGTGAAATAAGTGACAGATAAGGGATAATTAGTAATTCATCATTTCAGTGGTTTCACAGGCAGTTTTGTCAGAGCTGCTCTGCTTAATAATTTAAAGTTCTCCTTACTTAACTTCAACAGTGTCTTGTGCTAAAATGTATTATGTAATTGATGACATTAAAAATTAATTTATAGTGTATGTTTAATACCATCGGCATAGTGATGAGATTTTACTATTTGGAGGTAAATCTGAAATTGCTCATGAAAATCTCGCAGCTGAGATTATTCTGGATTGCATTTCCTAGGTACTGTTTGTATATACTGTGTATGTACAATGTACAGACTAACCATACCTTTATAGGAAATTAGTGTCAATTAACTTCAAAAGAGAGATTGTCCCTTCCATACAAGAGGTTCTGTCAGTATGACTTTGCAGGAAGGCATTATTCCTTTCCACTCTGAACCCTTTATGACAAGTAAAAAATATCTTGAGAGATCTGATGGCAGCTCATGGCACTTTGTCAAATGTGGTCCTGTGGAATAGTGCGGTAAAACCCCACCCCCGAAAACTGTGTCAAGAAACCACGCTGGGAACTGGATGTGTGTCAGAGACACAGCAAACAACAGGTCCTACACCCTGCTTCTGTCCAGAGCGCAACTGAAAAAGGGTGGTTTGGTTTCCAGAGCCCGGCAGCCTTTTACTAGCTTTTGGAAGAGTGCAAGGTCAGCAAGAAAAAGTGTAACGGGAATTGCCCACATTAATTTATGAAGTTGTATGTGGCTAATCTCATAGCAAGCCTGGAAAGAAAACATTTGCAGTAAATGACTCTTACTGTTTATAAATCTGAAGTCATACGAGGTTTATGTAAACGACATTGCATCAGGTTCGTTCTTAGTAGAACAAGAGCTTATCATTAAACTGCAGCTTTTTCTCTTTTATTTACCCAGGAGACTTGCAAAATCCACGTTGTTGCTTATTCCGTTATTTGGAGTTCACTACACAGTGTTTGCTCTCTTTCCTGACCGCAGTTCCAATAATTATAAAATAATCTTTGAGTTGTGTTTGGGATCTTTTCAGGTAAATTTTAAAGTTTTTATTCAAAAGAAGTTTTATTGACCAGGTTAGTGCTGCCTACTAACCAAGGAATATTATCTCTTTCCAGGGGTTGATTGTTGCAGTCCTGTATTGTTTTTTGAACAGTGAAGTAAGTCTCACATTTCCTGTTGAGGATGCTAAATACTGTTTTCAGTAAATGTATAGTTTGCATTCCTACGTATAGACTATATAGGAGACAGTTTCTACGCAACAGGAGAAATCAGTGTATTTGGATGAAGAGTTAAGAGCTGTTTGAAATCTTAATTCCTTGCAAACTGGAATGTTAGCGTGTCTTCTGTTATTTGACGTGATCTAGTTCTGTTACAAGCATTGTGAATTGTGCAAGTGAGGTACAAGAAGTCTAGAAACTTATCCGAAACTTGAAACACCATTTAGTAAGTGTTTAGGTGTAATCTTCGGACAGAATAACACCCAGAACAGCAGCACATTTTCAGAAGTGCTCAGCATGTAGCAGCTTTCCTGATCTCAACTGAGGAAGATGCAAGGAATTCCTTTTGATGTCAGTCACTTTTTAATGTAGAATGTACATTAAACCGCATGCAGTGACTGATGGGAGGAATCTGTCTGAAGAAGACACCTGCTTGCACAAGGAGTTGACATTCAGGTCTCCTGAGTGCTATTCTGCTCTTTGATATTCATGATATGCCTGATTTGGGGCTAATCATTTGATTCTATGATTTCAGTATTGTGATTAACAGCTACATACCAAAAGCTAATGTAGCAGCACAAGTGATACAAAACTGATTTTGAAAGTGGCCTTGGGGCATCTCCTCACAGACAGTTGTAGACACAATTCACGCCAGTTTTGTAATCTTTGTAAAAACTGTCTTGATACTTTCGAGGGAAGGGATGCCATCCAGAGAGACCTTGTCAGGCTGGTGGACTGGGTCCATGCAAACATCATGAAGTTCAACAAGGACAAGTGCAAGGTCCTGCGTCTGGGTCGGGGCAGTCCCCAGTTATCAGTACAAACGGGGGGATGAATGGATTGAGAGCAGTCTGGTAGAGAAGGACTTAGGGATACAGGGGGGTGAAAAATTGGGCATGAGCCAGCAATGTGCACTTGCAGCTGAGGAAGCCAATTGTATCCTGCATCAAAAGAAGTGTGTCCAGCAGGTTGGAACAGGTGTTCAACCTCAGTGCAAGAGTGACATGGACCTGTTAGAGCGAGTCCAAAGGAGGGTCACAAAAATTATCAGAAGTCTGGACCGCCTTTTCTATGAAGAGAGACTGAGAGAGTTGGGGTTGTTCCACCTAGAGGAGAGAAGGCTCTGACGATACCTTATTGTGGCCTTTCAGTATGAAAAGGGGGTGATTATAAGGCAGATGGAGAAGAACTCTTTAGCAGAGCCTGTAGTGACAGAACAAGTGGTAATGGTTTTAAACTGAAAGAGAGTAGATTTAGATTGCATTTAAGGAAGAAATTTTTTCTGTGGGTGTGTTGAGGCTCTGGAACATAATGCCCAGTGAAGCTCTGGATGCTCCATCGCTGGAAGTGTTCAAGATTAGGTTGGATGGGGCTTTGTGCAACCTGATCTAGTGGAAGATGTCCCTGCCTACGGCAGGGAGGTTGGACTAGAAGATCTTCAAAATTCCCTAGCAACCCAAACCGTTCTGTGACTCTATTCCGAGAGGTCCCCGTTTGAGAGCCAATAAACGTGGAAAAGTTCGTCACCTAAGAGAACGTTTTCAGCTCATCTTGTGCATTTCCTTTTTAACATAGGTTCAAGGGGAGCTGAAAAGAAAATGGCGGAGTTTGTGCTGGAAGCAGACAGCAGGCAGAGATTACAGACTCCACAGCTCTTCGATATCTCGAAATGGATCAGAAAGTGTTTCTCAGCTCCACCGGAATTCAAGGGCTCAGTCATTTATGCAGACAGAGACCACCATGATATAAATCAGCTAGTTCCCCCCAAACATTAAAAACTGTGGGATATATCATTCATTATGCAGCCTGATGTGATATTTTATAAAATGTACAGTTTAGTGCTTTGCGTTTCTACATGTTGGTATTTGGAGAATTCGTTTGTGCAGCCAAACAGTTAATACAGAGACACCTGCCCCATGGCTACTTTCTGGGTTTTTGGATTTTTTTTTTTATGGTAGTCATATTAATTCTGATGTTCTCTTGTCATTTACTAGCCATAACTATTCAAAAACTCATTTACTACATAGGTCCCTTTACCCTCCAACACATCTACAAGATAGATGTACGGTATACTGTTCAAAGCAGACTGCTTTAGAGGTACTTGTTGAAAAGGTTAAGATGGGAAGCAAGAAGATTTCTTACACTTTATTTATACTTAAGTAAACATTTCTTTCCTTAAGGATTAGGAAATTCTTTCCTAATTATGGAAAACAAACATAAAGAAATGTAAGACTATAATTAACCACACCAGAAGTTTAGTGTGCTAATCCAGGAAACCATAATTTATACAGAGGGGAAAAAGGTGGTACTTCCCAGCTAATTTCATAAATTTCAGAGATTACTTTCTGCAGTTTGATTCCAATCCTGTTGCTCCTTTCCAAAGTGCCTGGTTTTATGTTTAGGTGCAGTAAGTAGGGCTAGCTTTGCAGTCCATACAGAAAAGCCTACTGGAATAATTTCAATTAAAACATCATTTTCCACTAGTGTTATTGGAATCACCAGTTGTCATCTTCTGTTTAAAGTCTGAGAGACTTCTGTTGATCTTCTGTTAAACAATTTTCTGAGGATGTGCTTTATTGCTAGAACAGTCTGGCATAGAAAAAACAGCCTTGGATACCATATTAACCAATGAAAATATAATTTCTGTATAATATTTTCATTGAAGTATGTCTCTAGAACTACATATTTGGCGGCTAAAACAAGGAATATTGCAATAAAGTTACAACTCATGTTTAAGGAATAATGTAAATTCTTTCAGCTTAATACTTTTCAGTATCTGCCTGAGCTGATTTAAAACTTAGTCTTGACCACAATTCCAGCAAAAAAGGTCAGACAAATTCCCTAAAACTTACCATAAAGGGCATAAATAAAAGACATTCTCAACAATGCCAAGCCTCTTATGGAGCCACTTTGGGGGAAAAAAAAAGACATAGAACTGACAGATTCTTGTAAACATACACAGAATATCTGCACTCTAAAATAAATAAATCCAGTGATGTTTACTTCTCATCTCATGTTTAACCATGTCCACTCTAAATAGCAAGTGGGAATAATATATATTTGCATGAGTACCTCTGAACCGTAAAAGCAATTGCCCTGGTATTTCGGGTAACGGATTGTATGGAGCTAGCAGAATCCAAGTTCCACACACTGCCAGGGCAAGAGAAGAGCAGCAGCAAGGACGTGTCTTGGCAGGTGTACATGTACACTCTTGAAAAGGTGACTAGTACGGTATATTGTTGACAGCCATCAAAGTGTCCATGCACCTCTTGGTCTGATTTAATTCAGCTGTTTATCAGCCAAACACAATTTATTTTAATGGGCTTACCCTGAGTGATACAAAGTTATGTCAGACCAAAGATGGCCAAAGGCGCCATGGTTCACACGAGTACTGAAGAACGGGTGACTCTGTGAAAGTTACATGACACCAAACTTTACATAGTAGATATTAATTCAGTTAAACAATAATCACTTGATTAATTGTTACATTGCCAGATTTGAATTTAATGAAACTGTTGATCACATCCACTCACTCAGCATCTTTTCTGCTGTCACTTGGTGAAGTAACTATGAGATTCTGGAGTGAATTAGGTTGCCCAATGACTGTCCAATGGGGTCTAAAGATAAACCCCTACACATGTATTTAAACTAAATACATTGCCAAAGACTTCAGACTCAGAAACTACTGCCAATCTTGAGTATTCTTCCTGGATCTCTGAACAACCTTATCAACAAACTCTTAACTGCAAATACGTGAAGACACTTTGGAGTGTTGGGGACTGCTTCTATGCCGCAATTAAACACATCTGTGCACTTCAGGCTCCTTTGTCTGAAGTGGCATTGGGATTCCTAAGCAACCTGAGATGTGACGTGCAGGATGTACTTCTTCCCCCAAATTTCTAGGGAAGAAGGACACACTTGACAAGCATTCAAGCGTACTCATCTTTATGTTCAAAGGAGGTTCTTTGTGTGAGTTGTCACACAGACAGGAAGAGGGTATAGAAATAGAGACTTGAAGAAATCAGTTCCCTCACTCTACTCTGCATGATGCATCACCAGTTATATGCGTTTATAACTCATTGTAACCCAGAGAAAACTATCTTTGTTCTAATTAGGTGAGCGTGGAGAAGATCTGCATTTTAATGATTTCTGGATTATAAAACAGAAAAGGTTTATTAAGAAAATACATTTTAAGTTGCAACAAAACAGTATGGATATGGCATTCCTTTAAAGGGGCGCAGATGCATTTGGACTTGATTCTGCTTTTCAGGTAGGGAGTAATGCCATATGAGACAATGCAGTGGCACCAGTGGGAGAACATAGGTGGTATCACTAAGTTTGTCAAGGCCTATGTGGGCATGCAAACAATGACTGATTTTTATCAGCATTACCTGCTGCTGATGCCTGAGCGACACCGTGGCAGATTACTAACACAGTTACTAACCACGACCAAAATCTAAATATATAGCGAAAGTTGACTTGAAAGTTGAAAGCAGTGCTGGCTTTCATGGAATTTTAAGAATTTGACATGTGTTTAAGTACTCCCCATGAGCTCCATGCTGGAGTGCACAGAGCCCAACAGATCGCACCTGAACGGCATGGTGCTGGGTGCTGCACATAGCTGAGGAACTACCCAGTTTGGAACTGCATTGTAGCGGCAATAACTAATTGGTGGCAAAAAGCATTACAAAAAGCCTTCTGCGGTCAAGTTGGAGGCAGCCTGCCCCACTCTGTACCATCTGCATCATGTCCTGATGCACCCCAGGCAGCCTTCCCTCTGCCTTTAACATGATCAAAGGGAAAGCAACAGGCGCAGACCCTCAGCAAACCAGAGGATCTGTCTGGGACGGCTTTATGAAATGAGGCATTGCCAAGTGCACGTGTCTCGCACTCCATGAATAAGGAGTAAGAAAGGTGCAGTGCAGACACGGGTTAGTCTGAGCAATTACCATTTGTAGCGATACAGGAAATACTTTCACTAACAGAAGTACCTTCACGTTACCATGAGTGCCTATATAAGCTGTGGGTTGTCAGTACTACCCTGACATAACCAAACAGGAGCAGTCGGTAAGCAGTGCTATTCTGTGGATGAAAAAATCATATAATATCGTGTTCTAACACGTAGGTTATGAGAGTACATCAAGATAACATTTAAAAGGAGCAGTCTGTGGTATGGTTTAACCACTCTGTGTTGAACTTGGTTCTGCCCAATGATAACAGTATGAAGCTAAATCTAAGTCAGTGAGAGTTCCATTGTCAGCTAAACCAGGGACTGAAACGTCCCAACCCCCTTTGTTTCCCAAAGCACTGTAATAAGTTTACGATAACCTGCAGCTTCTCTTTACCTGGCACATTAGTGTGAGTATTGCTTCAAAACTGTCTTTTGTCATCTATCGATAACATCTGTCAAGTACGTTAACAATTAAAGATGATGTAAATGAATGTGATTATTTTTTACAAAATGTACAGACTATGATGTTGTATAGATTAATGTGTGTAAATAGATTCCTTTTCATACTGTGATTCACTAGACTTTTCTTCTGGTTTTGTTCTTTTGCTCTTTTCTGTTCTCAGTTTTTAATGTCACATACCTAACAGCCTTCTCTGAGATATTGTCTATATAAAGCTGTGAACAAATAAGCGTTTACATCTTTATGCTATTAGAGATAACAGTAGTTAATAACACCATAATGGACTGAAGAGGAATCAGAGAATAAATATTTTAAAAAGTTTTGCACAGAAATTCTGTTATTTCTGTTTAAAAAAAAAAAAGTGTAAAATGCTGCAGCTTTCTTACTGATTCAGTGGATCAGGACCATGCTGAATGTGGCTAAGTTGGTATTTCACTTTTTAATTCAACAGCTGTAAGACACACACGTTAAAGAAAACCAGACCTTATGTAAGATACTCCACTGAGGAATACATAGCTTCAAGACACTTAGATGCGCTTACAGGGGTGGGAGAATGGCAGACACATAGAGAAGACCCAGGTGATCCCATATGTTTTGAATGTCAACACCTCCACAGCCAGTACATATTCCCAACTTCCTACATCTTGCTTTAATTCATTGTCCAGTTATCTGTCAGAAGTACAGTGATACAGGAAATACTAGAACTAGAACACAGGAAAGCTATGAAACTTTTTCTGTAGAGGGAACACCGTATACCATGTATTTCTTCCCTAACAGATATGTGTCTATTCATTTATCTGTGGTGTATATTTTTTAGAAAATGAGATTTTCAAAACTGAAAACGATCCTCCTGCCTTGGCAGCTCAGGGCTCCTCAACAGTGTAATTGTATTGCACAGAAAGTGAAAGGCTGAGGCTGCTCCTGCCATTGAATTGGCACAGGGGCGAGACTGGAAGTGGTGCGTTGCTTGTGGGGCCAGCCAGGGAGGTGAGCAGGCGTGGAGGAGGAGGTGGCACCTCATGGGGCAGCGTACCTCCTCTGGCAGCAACATCAAGAGGGACAAATGATGGAGTGCCATTTTGTTCTCTCTCATGCACCAGAGAATCCGTCCCCTTCTGTATGTATCTATATGTATCACGGAAGCTACATCACCAAGACGGGTCTTCTGACCCTTTGGGAGACCTGAGTTCTCATCCTCTCCCACCTTATGTGTGTGCCTGTATGAATTGCATATCCGTCTGAACCCTTTGCCATCATTTACATGACTGCAAAGCACTTTGGTGTCCTTCCTCACAAGCATGTCCTCTCCCCCTCATCCCTAATTGGGTGGGCCTGCAACCAGAGCATGTTGATGTCTGCAGATGAGCTGCTTTAGGACTGATGAGCCTGAACATGCAGGAGAGCCAGGGGGCAGGGGGGCAGGGGTGCTGGCAACTGGACCAATTCCTACCAGGGCGGGCAACAGCACTTGCAGGTTTCTATGGCAAGTCCGAGACCAGTCAAATGCAAAAAACGGAACCCTTACAAAAAATTCTGGATAATTTTAACACTATTAGTGCTGACAGACTCCTGTAGCTAAAGAAATGGATGTCCCCAGGATAAAAGCAAAAGTCAGTGTATTGGGGAGGGGAGGGGAGAGAGTAAGGGAGCCTGCACTCAGGAGGCAGCTTAAAGCAGCGAACACCTTTATTACAACTTCTGCATGGTTATGCTAGGCAGTACTGGCTGCTGGAGTCCCTTAGCGCTGTACCCATAACCACTGGTCTGCAAGCAGGCTTGAACACAGCACAAAGCTGCCAGTTTTCTCTGAGAGTACCAAGGAGCTTCTAACTGGGATATTGGAAAGGGTAAAGAAGATCAGGGTCTGGGATGGTGAGAGAGTCACCATCTGCCTTCCCCTCATCTCTGTAGCAGAGCTGAACCAAAGAACTCAGCAGACAGCAAAAGAAAAGGTATTGCCAGATCTCTGTGTGTGTGAAACGAGGTTGCTTTTATAGGACATCTTGTTTTCCCTTGGCAGCGCGTAAGCCAAATCCCAATCTCTCTCCCAATTCCAGTTCTGTTTGCTTGTACCCAGGCAGAGGTCAGCCCTTAGGTGACAGAGTGACAGTGTAAAGGGAATTTACCCAGACCACAAGGAGGAACTGAGCACTTCGGGAGAAGCCTGAGAGCCTGTGCTCAGGAGGAGCAGCAATCTACACCGCAAGCTGTGGTCTGCTGTGTAGAGTCTGTGCGTCGGCTCCCTGCAACACTGCATTGTCAGCGGAGTTCGGGGGGTGACTTACTGCAGTGGCTCCGTGGCAGGGTCGAGGTCATTGCGGTTGGCAAAGGGGCTGCCTTGGACCGCAGGATGCTATTGAGTTAATACAGAGCTCCAAATAATCAGACCCCTGTGGGTCCAACTGAATAAAATAAAATGCTTTCTATTCATCAAGTCATATTATTTATAACTGACTGTGTTTTAATACCCTCATCTTTCCTTAAGAACATAGGCTGGGGTGTATTGTGAGCTAGCTGCGATTTAGGGTGCACTATCATATTAAACCATTTAATAAGTATATGTTGTATTGAACTAGTTATAGATTTTTTCACATAGGAAAAATAATTTTCTAGTAATATCCTGCAGAATATAGTATCTGCCCAGGGATATTCAACTAAATGTGAATATTGGATTTGGAAGACAAAAGAAATCAAAATTAAGATCTGCGCTTTATGCTCAAGCCCTTCTGTATATCTGAGCTTGTGCCTTTGTAACTGAGACTGCTTCTCAACACAATCCTGTTAAGCTGTGAAATCCTCTGTTCAGGAAGGCTTTATTTAGCAATAGCCCTCAGCCATTGCTTATCCCGGCTTTCCTGCTTACATTCGTCACCTGCTCTTAATTAGTGCCTCAGCCTTTGGCTGCCTGTCTCTGTAGGATATGAAAAAGTACTCTACAAATAATGAGGGAATCGGTAAGCAAGTGCATAACAGTATAATTAATAATGGATCCTGACTACTAAGGGACATTTTGCTATGTAGAGCTCTATTCCGGAGAAGCCATTTGAAAATTAAAATATAATCTGAGTAATGCAGAAAATTGTGCTGCAGAGGACGATTGTGTCTGAGCCAGGTGATGAACTGGACAATTTAATCATTCCTGCAGGTTCGAGCTTCTGTTATTCAGATAAGTACCCAAACCATGCACTGTTTTAAAAAACAGATTGCTTGACCTTATTACTCAACAATAAAAACATGAAGAAAAATCGTGTTTCCTTCAAATACAGCAACACCTTTAAAGACTCAGTTTCTTTTTGCCTGTAAAGACCATAACATCCTGTTTCTTGGATTAGGACAATAATTTATCAATTTAGACACTTGAAAGTACCATTTTGTCTTGTAACATATGGAATTAATATCGTTAATAAGTTTTTTTTTAAATCCTTTAAAAGCCCAGCATATACCTTGCTCAGGGCATAGCTCTGGTTCCTTGTCCTGATGCCCCAAATACGAGCTGACTCCAGCATGGAAGACACAAGCAATGCTGGTTTTTGTCATCGAGGCCCGGCTCTAACTTCAGACATCTCAGTTGTGTTCTATTTAAAAATCCTCTTTTTAGCTGAATGCTAAGACAAAAATCCAGCCCAGGCACTGATCCTGTCTCTGGGATATCTCACGTTCTGCCCCGAGGGAGGGCTGCACTAAGGACCTGCCTGATGCTTGCCAGGGTCTGCAGCGGGGAGACCTGCGTCCCCGCAGCGGGTTCAGCAAGCCCTGACCGTGCTGCTGCCCCTCACACACACGTTTCTCTCTCATGGGCAGCCTGGCAGGGTTGTGCTATAGATATATTGAGGTTTTCCCATTCTTTCAGCTGCTTATGAAATCTGAATCTTGATTTAAACCAAGCGGTCTCCAGTTTCATTGTCTCACTCCTGTGACATTCGGTAGGGAGATTATTTACTTTACATCCTTCTCTAGCCTCACTGCGGTGAAATACTGAATTTATAGCAATGCTTTGAAACGGCTTAATGAGGAGGGGGAGGGCTTTATTTAAAAGGATTAATGTTGAATAGCAACTGTTCTTGGATGCACAAATGTTAGCAGAAGGAGATTTCTATGGTTCTGCTACCTATTCGAATGTCCACACAAAAGCCAGATGTTGACTGGCATCACATACATTGAGGCCAGAGGTTAGAAAGTGGGCTGTAATCACCAGAGGAGTGATGTTTTGAAAAAGCCTCATGGCGTCTAAGGAAAATTCCCCTTTTATATTCCTATCTACATGGTTCAGAGGGAGTCATATGGTATGAGTCTAAACCAGCGGGGGATTAGACCATGCACTAACACTTGCCATACTCCCGTATGACTATGGGATCTTAACTGCATTAAGAAGTCCAAAGTTTTCGAAAGAAATAGGAAAAGTTAGGGGTATAAACTTCTCCAAATCTGAGCGTTTCAACACATAAATGAATCACAAAAATCATTAGCTTTTGATCCTTTCTCAATTGCCATCATAAACATCCCTATTAATGCTATTTCAGATGCTTGTTTCAGCTGTAGATTCAGTCTGAGATGGCCCCTTTGTTCCTGAACAGAAACTGCTGTTGACGTAGATACATTGGAAGCAAATTTGAGTACTATTAAGAGACCTTTTTTTTCCAAGTTCGTCTTCTCCCTCTATTGTGCTCTACATTCATCCCCAGCCCAGAAAAGTTCTTCCAATTACCTATTCACATACTGATCCATGAATAGTACAACTGAACTTCTATATATGTTCTCCAAATGTCTGGGCTGAATAATTTATTTCCTGAGTTGTAATTATTCATCTCAGCATTTGGCAGTGTTTTTGAGTGATTTTAACTTTCCTCATGCAATATGTCATCAGGTTTAACAAATAGTGGTTTCTTTGGACAATCTGAATACTGAAGTATTTGGTTGGCTCATAGGGTGGAAAGTGGCTCCTGACCTTCACAATTAACTTGCAGTCCACTGCTTTTAGCACATGTTAAAAATTCAGATTAACTCAAAATGATAAATTAAAAGAAAAACACACAGAAAAAGGATGTGAAGCTGGGGAATAAAATGGGGACAAAGCTAGGATCTTACTTTGAGGAAATAGGAATATACTCTAGGAAGATGGAAGAGTAAGGGGAAGGTTGGTTTTGGTGGGGGGCATGTAATACAGAGGGGGTGGAAAACGGGTTGAAATAGGAAGTAAAGAGCATCACTGAAGTTCCCATTTGAGTCAGTAACTCACCGGGGACCATTATCATAGGGAACTGTGAGTGATCTTTCAAAACTCCTTTCATTGAATACGTATGAAGCTAAACCAGAAGCTAAATTTTCAGAAACAGGCACTGCATATAAAACCTGAGCAGTTTTGCTCCAGATTGCAGCTAAGACATACAGACTGAAAAGTTGAGATATTCAGGTGTGATCCACCTATCAACTGACCTTCTGGATTTTCTCTCCTCCTAAATACAAATTTTACATATTTTAGGAGATATGAAGGCCGTTTTTTTGGCTCTCTACATATGACAAAATGCAAACTTTTCTGAGTAAAGAACAGAGTAAAGAAGAGAAGGCTCCAGTGACACCTTATTGCGCCCTTTCAGTACTTAAAGGGGGCCTATAAGAGAGATGGGGACAATCTTTTTAGCAGGTCCTGTAGTGACAGGACAAGGGGTGATGGTTTTACTAAAAGAGGGGAGATTTAGACTACATAAAAGGAAGACATTTTCTACAATGAGGGTGGTGAAACACTGGAACGGGTTTCCCAGAGAGGTGGTAGATGCCCCATCCCTGGAAATACTCAAGTCAGGTGAATGGGGCTCAGAGCAACCTGACCTAGTTGAAGATGTCCCTGCTGACTGCAGGGGGTTTTTACTCTGCAGTCTTGAGAGGTCACACACAGAGAATTATCTGGTTGGAAGAGACCTTTAAGATCATCGAGTCCAACCGTTCACCCTGCACTGCCAGGGTCCCTAAACCATGTCCCTCAGCACCACATCCACACGGCTGTTAAACACCTTTAGGGATGGGGACTCCACCACTGCCCTGGGCAGCCTGTTCCAATGCTTCACAACCCTCTCTGTGAAGAAATTTTTCCTGATATCTAACATAGATCTCCCCTGGCACAACGTATGGCCGTTCCCTCTCATCCTGTCACTTGTTACATGGGAGAAGAGACCAACCCCCACCTCACTACACCCTCCTTTCAGGTAGTTGCAGAGAACAATAAGGTCTCGCCTGAGCCTCCTTTTCTCCAGGCTAAACAACCCCAGCTGCTCTTCATAAGACTTGCTCTCCAGACCCTTCACCAGCTTCGTTGCCCTTCTCTGGACATGCTCCAGCACCTCAGTGTCCTTCCTGCAGTGAGGGGCCCAAAACTGGACGCAGTATTCGAGGTGTGGCCTCACCAGTGCCCAGTACAGGGGGACAATCACTTCCCTCCTCCTGCTGGCCACACTATTGCTGATACAAGCCAGGATGCTGTTGGCCTTCTTGCCTACCTGGGCTCACTGCTGGCTCATATTCCATTGGCTGTTGACCAACACCCTCCAGGTCCTTTTCCTCTGGGCAACTTTCCAGCCAATCCTCCCCAAGTCTGTAACGTTGCAAGGGGTTGTTGTGGCCTACATGACCTTTGAAGGTCCCTTCCAACCCGAACTATTCTACAATTCCATGATTCTAACACGGATTCATCTGCTAAGACAGAAAAGGCAAAAGCCTTTCACACCACCAGATCAAGAAAGCATTTTTACACCAATAAGCAAATAAGGTCATACATTTGGGAGGCATTTCATATAAATCATGATTCTTGCTCTCATCACCAAACTCAAACACTGCGGTATTAACTATGTCAGCTGAGGGATTATGTTCGCTGTGATTCCCAAAGCCAAAATCAGTAATGGCAAAATAAAATTCTCCAGGCTTTCATATGGCTTCAACTATTTCCCCTGTATCAGGTATTTTTTTTCTGAACCCAGCACGCCTTTTTTTCTTCCATTTTCTGAAACGAAAACACAGTAATTTTGGTTTTCACTCTTTTCCTTGCATCCAGGTTGTACATGTTTAATTGCAAATGATTTACTGATGGTACAACCTCAGTAGCCATTAGGCTGCTAACCCATCAAAGTATAGCTCAGAACTAGCTAAGCAGAATGCCGGTTTCTGATGATGACTCATTAATTTTCCCTTCAGTTTTCTACTTGTGAATAGTTAACATTTTATTTCTTTATTAACAAAACTTAAAGTTTGCCAGCTGCCTTTGTAAAGCCGTAAATTTCAGACATGCAGGGTCAAATTCCTGCAAGGTAACCTACTGCCTATCCCAACCTTAACTATGTCTCTGCTATTCCTGAGGTATACTTTTAATCTGTTTTTCATGTCCCTCAGCAACAGGGGCTAAACAACCTTCCCAGGGCAGAAATCCCATCAGGGAAGGTGTTTGTCACAGTCTATGGCTGGTGAAAGACATGGGCTTTGTGTACAGCCCTTCCTCAGTTGGAATCCACAGATGTCCTGGTATTACAGTAGTTCTGTGCAGGGAAACAATTGCTGCTCTAAAGTCAGTCTTCTGCAATAAGTTTTAGTTCAGCTTCTGCAATGAACAAAAAACCATAAGCAACAAAAAGCATATTTGTTTACCATAATTTTTATTACTTTAAGTATTCAAATTTTCAACCACTGCTCTACTGAATCTCCTGGGGTTGTACCAGTGACAGTATAGTACCAGCTTGGAGCACGTGCCCATCTCCTACAGAGGAACATTCTCTTAGGTCCATTCAAATATGTTGCTGAGTACATTTCGAGTTTCAAACCTATATTTAAGTCCCAAAACACCAGTGGATCGTAAGGAGCTGTTCTAGGGTTTTGCTGATCATAAACACAGCTTAGAGCCGCAGTGCTTGTTCTTCCCCTGCTTATGCTTCATGGTTTCAATTATGTAAATTATACATGATCTTGAGAATCTTTTCCAATACTTATCCATCTTATTAGCATCTGTTTGTAACTCATCTTTTGCGTTTCCCCAGGAAGCAGTTTGCTCTTTTGCGAAACTATGAATACTTTATGATGATGTACCTATTTCCCTTTAATTTATATAGATATTACTTGTTTGCTGGCAGTGTTCTGCACCTTCTTACTGTCTTTGGATGCATTTTCAGAATTGTTATGGCAGGAGAAGGATAAGATCAGAGCTACAGCTGAGACGAGACAGTCATGAGATCCTTCAGAGCAGGAAGCTGAGACTGGAACAATAAGCTAAGCGGGAGAGTGCCAAGGCAGAGAGCTGGAAGACCAAATCATGTCAACCTGCTGCAGGAACAAGCCTTGAGTAGCCATTCTGCCATGGGCAGAGCAAAGGAAATACAACCAGAGCCTTCCGCAGAGGGGTCTGAAACCCTTCCAGGTGATCTTGGTGTTGACATAAATCAACACTCCACTAGAAAAGCGTAAGCAGAAGGCTTGGATCAGATGCACCAGTTCTAAGGGAGCTCTTTTGAAGGCTTTAGTTGACTTATTTCAGTGGGTGATTTTAAGAGCAATCTCATCTGGGTCTGCTGGACTGCAGTGCAGACAGCTCCAAACTTGCAGGATGACCTCCCACTTGTGAGTTCCAATGGGATCTCCAGCTTACACATTAAAAAGTCTCACTATCATTGCTCAAGATTTCTGTTTATTATTTCAGATATTTCTGTGCAAATGTTTCTTTTAACTCCTGACATAGTGTTTCAAGAACTGAGGTGACTGTTAGTTATGGATCCAATGTACGGCTTGAGAATATGATGAGAGTTAATTAAATCAAGATGGCTTTTATCATAGTTAATTACTAAGAACTTGAGATGTTGGATGTAGCACTGATTGGAATAGATTCTACCAGGCTTACAACTATGTTACAGTGGAAGGAGAGACCTTGAGTATATTAAAAACAGTTTCAGATTTTGAAGGTATAGGACACAGTGTGCTGTTCATGAGACATAAGCATGACCAGCCAAGATGCAGAGGGTCAGTAGGGCAGATTTTGTTTCTTCTTTTCTTGATGAATAACTTGGAGCTAGCTTCTTACTGAATTTGAACTGACATTAAACAAGTAAACACTCCTGCAAGACCATCCAGTCCCAGTCTCACTTACCATTCTTTTAAAACCAGCCATTGTAATGTAGATGAGGAATTCAAACAAGTAGAGAGATGACTCCACTATATTTTCCTTCTAACTTCCAGTGCAATCCTAGTTTTAAACCTGGTGTATGTCCTGGATGGATAATAAGAATAATGGTCTATATCACTGTTTGTAGAGCTGAGTAATTCTGAATGACATTTACAGTAATTCTTGCTACTTCCTGCAGCATTGTTTCTCATACAGAGTTTCTTTTGTCTTTTCTTCCTTACATAGCGATATTATTTGTGATTTATCACATGCTGTTTTAGTTACCAAATTAAGATGGTACATCACAGAGGTGACGACTGGACACTGAAAAGAATAGGATGTACATCACTAACACAGGACACTGAATTAGTACAGAATTTTCTGTGCAATTAATGATTGTACTTGAAAATGGTACAGTGTTTTTAACATGCTTAAGGACCTCCAGGACCTCTCACACCACACGAATGAGATAATTGTTATTAAAGTCACGTCCTTGATGGGGAAAAATAAGAAAGCTAGAACTTGTGACTTTTTCCGGGTCAACAGCAATATCAGTAATTGAAAAATAGAGGTTTGCTTACAGATAAAACTAGTGTTCCAGAAACAGACAACTATGTGGAGTTACAAGTGAGGGCCGACTTTCTATTTCCCTGCAGAGTGTCAGATTCTCATAAATTTACTTCAAATACCATTTTACTCAATGAATCATTCAACTGGATTCAGAGATCTCCCTGCAAAGGGACATAATTGGTGTAAACCAATTACAAAGTCTGCAACTACCTGTTATAAACTGAATATCGTGTATATGTCTGCTAGTTTTCGAGGGGTTTTTCATTTGTTTGTTTACCTATTTACAAACAGGACCCAAAAGCCAGAATTTCCACGTGCTATCGCAAGCTAGAAGCCTTGTTGTGCCCATTTGTCTGTTATAAAGCTTTGCTGCTTTGTTTCTTGCTCTTGCAAGGGAACATCTTATGATTCTTCTTTTTCCAGTAAGGAAAATTTTCTCCTTGAAATTGTGTAATATTGCCTGTTTTATACTTTTATTCCCATATTTCTGCATTCATATGTCATGTCCTTTTGAAAATGCTCTAGTAAAACCTTTTGCATCATCACATGAATAATTTTCAAAGCGCATTTTTTGCCAGATTGAAAGCTGTTTTCTCCCTGTGAGGCTGTAAAAAGATCTAAAGATGATATCACAGATGATGAAACAGGAACAAAGCTACTTA
Organism: Bucorvus abyssinicus; assembly: GCA_009769605.1. Taxonomy (NCBI): domain Eukaryota; kingdom Metazoa; phylum Chordata; class Aves; order Bucerotiformes; family Bucorvidae; genus Bucorvus; species Bucorvus abyssinicus. The sequence goes on from CM020028.1 coordinate 4,979,864, forward strand.
ATTTGACTAATAACCCTTTCCCTAATAGGTAGTGTTTAGGACCCCATTCCATTCATATCCTTTTCCATTCATGAATAAGTCATGGGTATATTGGCAGTATTTGTGAGTTTCAGCTCACAATATTTATTTCTGAGAGTGCCATCCAGAATTTAAATAATGCATTGTATGCCGTGTATTGCCAGCCCTAAATGACTTTGCATAAGGAAGTGCAGCTTACTTCTGTATGGAACTGGAAAGAGCAATTGAACTGGTTTTGTTGGGAAGGAGCAAGACTGTGATCAGTCAGTTAATTAAGCAATCAAAGCGGTTTTTTTCTGATACTGCAGGGGCTGCCGGTTCATATCATTTGTTAGATTAGTTTCAGTGGAGTGGAGAGCGAAGGGTTTGGTTGCTGTCTCTCTCCTGGAAGCCAGCAGCAGATAGCTGCTGCACAGCAATCTTCAGGTTCCTGGTCCAGCAGGCAAGGGAAGGGAATCGCAGATATTTTAGCACAGGCACCAGGTGTGCTGATAATCGATCTGACCTCCTCTCTCTGACACTTTGGCAACGGCATGATTCTGCCTTTGTGCATATCTATCTATCCCAAAAAGAAAATCACCCGGCAAAATAGGGTTATTTTTAGCTGTGTTATTATTTTAACACAGCAGTTCCCAGCTGTGTTTCACCATGCTGCCTGGCAAATGGTTTATTCGGCACACTGATAGTTGGTGTAGGCAAAGGAATGAGGGTGGGAAAAGGGGGTCAGAGTCTGCTGAAATGAGAAAGACAGACTTGTCACACTGTGCCCTTATGTGGGGGCAGTATAAGATCCTACCTGTGGCCTTTCAGAGGAGCTACAAGTTGAGTTTTCTTAGAGCAGGAGCAATTAGTAAAGAATGAATGTAGGAAAATTTTAGTAGCTTGAGGAGAAGAGGCTGAAGTGTGGCAGATGAAGAGGGAAATCAAAGAAAATAAATTTTACCATGAAAGATAAAATTATGCAGTATTTCATGTTTAAAATCTGCAGTGCATGAGTAATTTAGACTCCTACGAAGAAACAGAGTAAGTTCCAGGTGTAGACACGCTGTAATGCACAGTAATGAAATCTAATTTATATTAATCTCTTGCAGGTCTATTCTGTCTCAAACAAATGTGTCAAAGTACTTGAAAAATATAATCTAATAAATTCTCCCCATTTATTAGCTTGATAGAACTAATCACATTTTTCTTGGAGGAAAACTGAATGTTTCAGACACGCTTAGTTCATACAGGAAGTGTGTGGCAGTCCAGGATATAGTCCAGACCCTCTGAATCGCAGCCTTGCTATTTAGCTATTAATTCAGCTCTCCTTAAACTTGACTTCTTTTGAGCCACATCTCATACTCTGACATAGCCTCCTCCCCCAGCAAAGTTTTAGTTCAAAAAGGATTAAGGATTAATGATTTTGAGGTGGATTTAGGGACTTTTAGTGAAAATACACATGGAGACAAGCCTCAGGCTGGCTTGACACCGATAAGAAACTTCAAGAACAGACATTTTTCAAAGTTTTAAATTGTTATGATGCGGAGTTGAATGGAAAGTGTGCCAAGATGAAGTATGCTGTCATTAACAGCATCTACTCCTTTCCTGGATGACAACAAGGTCAAATCAGCCATCTGTCTTCATCATTATAGACTTGGTAAATAATGACCTGATCATAAATAACAAAAATGGAAGTAAAATAGCTTGGAAACTCACGAGCATTTTGAAATGGCAGGACCCGTGTTACCCAGCATCTGAAATACTTCTAAATTACTATAAATGTTGTGGATCAATGATTACTAAACTGCATACTGGAAGGAAACTGGTGATATAAAAAGTAGTGAGAAAAGCCAGAACTGAACATTAGTAATTTTCTTCATAAAAAGCAAGTTTCCATGACTCATTCATATACTATCAATTACATGTGTTTAGAGGCTGACTTTTACGATTAAAATAGTCAACTAAATTTAACTCTGCCATTACCTTTATGTTCTTGCAGAAATGTTTTGCCCTGGCAATTGCAGAGAACAGCAAAGTGATTGTGAGCACAGGTTATGATAACAGCCGCCCATAAACCTCATTTACTGCTTATGTAAATGTGTGGATAATGTTGAGGGTTTTTTCCAGTCTTCTAAATATTTGCTTGCCAAGGTGACACTGTTTAATTCACAGCTGCAGGGTGCTTTATTTTTACAGATGCATTTTCAGTCTTTTCATAAAGATGTTATTTATGTGCAATGTGAACTGAACTTCCTAATGTCCTGGACTGAGATGTTTAGAGATTGCTGCAGCCACACCGGCTCACATTAGGCATGAAGACTTTCATGTCCTCAATCTTGGTTTGTGTTCACCTGTGAATAACTTCTTTGAGAATAGGAACATAAATGCTGTACTATATCGATCCAGAGATAAGCCCAGGTGATTAGTCTGCCTCTGGCAGGAATTTGTGGTGGATGCAGGGGGGAAAGTGATGGGAACAAAACTGTAGATAAAATTATTCTTTCCTGCATGCCTTCTATGGGTTTACAGCTTATAGTAGTCTGTGAATATCTTGAGTTAAAGTTGCATCCAGCAATTGCTTACTACTTAGTATTCACTGTTAGGTTTTTCTCCATGAATTGGACTGATCACAATTATATCTTTTTGACCGTTGCAGCATCCTCGAAATTTGAGTACTACAATTTCACTATGCATTGTCCAAAAAAGTAATTATTTTTATTTTAACACTGTAACCTAATAATTTATTTGGGAGTTCCTTAAGTTTTATATTATGAGAAGTTGTGAATGATGCTTCCCCTGTTGCCCCATTCATGAGCTGACTCTAGGGTACCTCTCTGCAGTCATCACTCTTCTAAACCAGCGAGTGCTAGTTTATTGTCCTGGGTTTGGCTGAGATAGAGATAATTTTCTTCATAGCAGCATGTCAGGTGCTGGTTTGGATTTGTGACCCAAACAGTGTTGATAACACAGGCATGTTTTAATTATTGCTGAGCAGTGCTTACACAGCGTCAAGGCCACCTCCTCTGCTTCTCACACTGCCCTGCCAATGAGAAGGCTGAGCAACAGACTGGGAGAGGACACAGCTGGGACAGCTGACCCCAGCTGACCAAAGGGATATCCCACACCATGTGATGTCGTGCTCAGAAATAAAAGCTGAGGGAAGAGGAAGCAAGGGGGGGACATTTGGAGTTGTGGCATTTGTCTTCCCAAGTCACCGTTACACGTGATGGGGCCCGGCTCTCCTGGAGATGGCTGAACACCTGCCCGCCCATGGGACGCAGTGAATGAATTCCTTGTTTTGCTTTGCTGGTGTGCGCAGCTTTGGCTTTACCTGTTAAACTGTCAGCCCAGGAGTTTTCTCACTTTTACCATTTAGTTTTTCCCCCACTTCCCACTGGGGGAGAGTGAGCAAGTGGCTGTGTGGGGCTGAGCTGCCTGTTGGGGTTAACCCACAACAGCTATTTAATCTGTCCCAATATGGTAGATGCTCTGATGAGGTCTGATCTGATGATGATGAGAAGATCTGATGATCTTCTTCCGTCTTTGTAGCATCTCTAGCTTTGCTGCATCTCTTGTCCAACAGAAATCAGAGCTGCACACAGCAATAAATAGGTGCATCATTGATTTGTACGACAACTTAGTGATGATTTCTGTTTGCTTAGAAATACATTTGAAGGGAACATAATTAAAGATCCTTACTTAATATTCTCTTTGACTTTTGACCACCACTGGGTGCCAATACAGCATTTTCACTAAATTAGCTACAGGCACCTTTTTGAGTGCTACAGCTCATGTATAGGTGACTATAGCCATCTATACATCCAGCTACGGGTTTTATTCCCCATCTCCAGACTTTTGTCAGGAGTAGCTTTCAGAACAAAACTGACTTAAAGCAAAATGAACCTCAGAAAAGAATGCATCAGAAATTGCAGACCCCCATCCATAATATATTCAAATTCTTCTTTTCAGAAAGCCCTGGGGATGGGGACAGCCAGGAGCCTCTCCCACAGCCCAGAGACAGGAACACCCAGGCAGCAGCAGCTAAATCCCTGACACAGGGCCATTCTCAGAGCCATGACAGCCTGCTTTTTCTGCACATAGTAAGGACTATTCTTGAACAATGCCAGGTAATAAATTTCCCTCTTAATATAAATTATTTGTAGTGTTCTTCATTAAGAACCACTCACAGCGTTCAAGGTCCGTTCTCAGTGGCCCATTAATCATGTATTACGCACATAGCAAGAGTTCCTGTGCAGGAGTTCGCGTGATGAAGGTTTCCATCAAAACACCACAGGTTTGTGAATCTATTCTCAGCAGGCGTTTATCTGTCAGTATGAGCACGTGGTTACTCCAAAAGAAATCTATGAAATAACTCATCTGCTGAGTACTTCAGTGAACTAAGTCAAGGCACAAATTGTCAGAGTAAATAGATTCGTTCAGGTAAATCGAAACCTGCTGCTCTGACAGTTTTCGAACAGAGCCTGCATTTGTGCACTGCCTTGCGGTCTGCAGTTGTGTTTGTGGTGTGCCATTTGTAGAGCAGGTAATTAAATTGCTTCGTGGATACTCTCAAAATTTGCTTAATGAGTTTAAAACAAAGCTTGGTTTTATGATCATTTCATATCTCAGCATTAATGAGATTACTGTGAGATCAAACATGAAGGGAAGAAAAAACATAATTAATTCTTTTAAATTAAATTTCATTAGCAGCCCAAAGAAAACATGCAGAATATAAGGCTTGCTAATGTCACATTCAGTAGCACATATGTAAACTGATGCATGCTAGCAATAAAAGTCCAAATAAAACAGATCAGTTTGTAGGGATGCCAAGGATAACTGATGATGAAGATCTATGCAATGACAGCTGAGTTGCTGCTGGGTTGCTACAAAGCTATTTGAGTTAATTTAATGGCACAATATCCCTGTTTCAGGGTATTCAGTGATTTGGTATTGAATTAGTTCAAGTTACAAGGAAGTGCCTCAGAAGCCAAGCAGCATAATTACCATTATATGCTGACAGGATAATCTCATTTTTTTCATAGACCCTGACTAAGCAAATCACTCATGTGCCTGGTTCCCTGGCAAAACATTTATATTTGATTAAGAATCCCATACACATGAAGTATGTGACTGAGATACAGTATGACCAGTTGTCAAGGGTTAGAGCTGGGCTGGCCGCTAGATGAATGACAGATGGTCTCTAATACCCCCTGCCCCTTTCCCCCCTTCCCAAAGAGGGGAAGGAGAAAAGGCGTAAGGGAGAGAAAACTAAAAATACTTTAATGAGAATAATAAAATGAAATCTATACAAATACATACTATACCAATACTGAACCCAAGCCCCTGATGGCAATCACATCACTGTCACCACTGAGGCTGTGGGCAGGCACTGGGGAAGGCCCAGGCTGGGCTCAGCAGCAGATGGGAACCGGATGCAGGAGCTGGACTCCAGAACCAGATTCAGGAATGCACGGATTGGGATCAAAGGCAGAACAGACAGAGCCCTCCTCAGACACCGGCCATTGAAGAAGAGAGCTTGACCCTTGTGATCCCTCAGCTTTATACCCAATATGACATATATGGGATGGAACTGAACACCTTGTTGGTCAGTGTAGGGTCACCTGTCCTGTCCGCTCCTCCCCAAAGATGCAGCCTCTAACTTACTGCACCCCCAACGTGGCACACAGGATTTAGCAGTGACCTTGGTCTGCACAGGAGCAAGAGTAAGCAAGAGCCGTTCTGCACACCCATCCCTGGTAGTGACTGTAAACATCAAGCGTTATCACTGCTAGAAGGAGACAGTCTGCAAAAATACGCCGTTAACTTCAGAAAGTGCAGTTAGAAGAGACTGAGCTGAAAAGTAAAATCACTGAACAGAATTGGTGCTGTTCTAGCTCAAACCAGGACACCAGTCATCACCTGTCTTTCTAGAGATTTAAATAGACTTTGGATCAAGTCCCATCCTGCACTGGTCTAGTTCCTGACAGCACTTTCTTAACTGACAAGAATCTGAGAAGGTCCTGAAATATAATTTTAAAAGAGCTACATCACAGAGTGAAGAGAGGGCATACAACACTCCATAAGGTTAGGTATTAGTGTGCTACTTCCTGGACCTGCAAAATATTATTATATATTGATAAAAATATTATCTTCCATTAGTTCTATTGTCTAATTCTTTGTGTTCATGGTTGGGTACTAAAAGTAACACTCAGGTACAGGCTGAAGTGTTCTTTGGGCATGAATGTTCAGTGTACATGTCACTCAAGCTAGGATTTTTTCAAGCAGATTAGAGAAGTCAACTCATAGTTGTGATACACACTTTTATATACATCCTTCATAAGAGATAGGTTGCTAACAAAATACTGGGCCTACGTGTGAAACAAATCAAGTCATTTCACACACAGCAGTCATTAAGAGTCCATTTATTTAATCTTTGTAAGAAGTACGACTCATATCCTTACACTGCTGAATTAAATTGATTTCATTTGTCTGTTGCTTTTATGTTTGAGATTTTTGATGTCGAGAGAGATTGATGTCTTTAGGCAAGATGTGTCATTTATTGTTCTATATTGAAATAGCACTGACCTACACATATGTCAGCAATAGCATAAGGAACACTATACAAAGAATATCAGAAGTTAGTTTCCTCCATATTTTGATTAATGAGTTATTTGAAAATTTTTAATATATTTTTGGTGAAGGCTTATTTGTATGTGAAATCCTTCTTCAGTCAGTTCTGGTCTTTTTTATGCACCCTATGAGGCTGTCTATCAGCTCTTAGTAACATCTACGCTGAAGGTTTTGTATGTCTTAGTTTTGAATTTTTATAATATATGGGGAAAATGGACCTTTGACATTTGTTTCTGCAGAATGGACTATAACCACATAAGATGGGCAGCATGGTTTAATGCGGTATAGTTATACTCAGAACTAAATGCCTTCAGATGAATGTGCTCCCAAGTACTCCATGCAGTCTTAGAACTATGACAGAGGTAAGAAACTTGTATCCATAGCAGCAATTCACAGTAACAAGTCTCTATTTCTATTTACTGCCTGTTGTAAGGAAACCTCATAAAATGTTCTGCTCAGCATGGAGGAAAGAAACTAGCATCCCACTTGCTGCTTTTGTTAATAGGAAAGTGGAATGATTAATCGTTAGAGAACAAACGTAATATATTTTGTGGGAACAACGCTGCTATCAGTAAGAGCAACACACCAGGGCATGTACAAGTAACAAATCCATGTTAAACAATGATGTTGGCGATTATGGCATTTGGATAAAAATCAAGACTGAATTCCTGAGAGTTTTCAAATCTGACAATATGTTTTTCAGTTTTCTAGCCTCTATGTAAGTGTCTTGAGGTACAAAGAGCATCCTCTACTACCTCTGAAACCAAAGTCTCAAACATTTTCAGTGCTATCTATTCCCTCTTTAAAAGAGTGGTTTTACTCTGCAAAAAGTTGCAACGTTTACATGATCTTACTCATCTTGTCACTTTACTCAGCTGTTCAGTCGTAGAAGCATATTTCATTACCATACTGTTAATGGGTCCTTTGGTTTTGTCTTTTCATTACTTCTTTCCATTAGATAGAGCGCTCTATGATTATTTCTACAATGGCAGAGCAAACACACAGAAACCGCAGGCACTTAGAGAAGAAGGAGAAGATATGTCAAGACAGTAACTTCTAGGGCAAGAACCCTTCTTGTTAATGGGCCAATGCTCCCTTATTCTTTAACCTAAACTGGAGACGGGAGCATTAACCACCTTCTGAAAAGTCTCTTTCAAATAGCCACCTAGAGAGACGGAGAGGCTTCTCTCATCTTTGCAAGGGAATTTTCTCCTTTCCTTTTGCAAGGCACAAAGGCAAATAGGGAAAATAAGAGAGAGACTGATGCTTTAGAAGTCATCAAGGCTCCAGTCGTGAATCCCACTGCTGCTCATTGTTTTTGTACTAAAGACCACTGACTAAAATACCTAGGTGATTGGGTGTCACCATAGCCCAGGCCCCTTCTCCCAGAAAGACTACTCATCTACAAGCAGGACTTTGGTTCCTGTTTTGTGACTCTCCCTTTAAATTTTACTGGGTTCTTTTAAACTCGGGACCACCATGTCCTTGAGCAATGACATCTGCAGTTGGATAGAACAAGTCGCAGGTTTAGAGCAGGTACTAGCTTGACATGTTTTCTGCTTTTCCTAGAAACCTTTGGCTTTGGAGTCCAAGAATGGGAAGACTTCAGGGATACCTATTCACCGTACTGATCTGGTGCATATTCAAAAGACTAGTTTAAATTCTAGCAGCCTAGGAACTGGCCGTGTTATTCTATCTATCTGAAAAGATAGAGTAGTGTCAGTAAGTTTACAAGGGAAAAGACATATCTTAGTTGTAATATTCTCTGGGAAAGCACTTCAAAGAGCAAATTCCTGGAAGAAGAGCATGAAGTCACGGGCAATATATTCAGTTAATGCTTATAAAATATGTGGAGTTCTGAAACCACTGAATAAAATATACTCACAGAAAATCAGATGGAAAGAAGACCTTTTGTTCTTAGCCTTATGGTTTGTTTGGCAGTCCAAATGAAATATGGGGTGGGGGACACTCCCACTGTGCCAAGGGCAGGAGGCAAATGTTTCACTAGTGTTAAGAGTGGGCTATCCAGAATCACCTCTAGGGTATCAAGCAAGGACAAGATGAGGGACTGAATAATTGGGTTTTTTTCTGAGGCCCATAACTCTTCTCACTGGACCTTAGAAGTTCATTCTCACAGACTCACAGAATCATTTTTGTTGGAAGTGACCTTTAAGATCATCAAGTCCAACCATTCAGCCTGTACTGCCAGGGTCCCTAAACCACGTCCCCCAGCATCACATCTATATCTCTCTTAAACACTTCCAGGGATGGGGACTCCACCACCTCCCTGGGCAACCTGTTCCAATGCTTGACAATCCTTTCTGTACAAAGTAGTCTGCAGAAGAAATCAGGTGAGGAACAAGATGCTTTGGTGGCTAAGCATGACTAGGAGCAAACACATGTAAAGCAAAAGCAATTTGTCAAGGAGTCTGACACTCTGATCCTGGAGAGACATAAATATGTTATCAGATGTCAGTGGATGACTGGGACCCCAGAGGAAAAATTCAGCCTTCCAGATACATAGGTACCACTGATGAAGATACTTCAGGAAAGTACGTTAGAGAAGATGGCAGCTAAGATGTGTATGAAATGACAAAAAAGTTCTGATGGAATGTTAAACTTGCAGCCTATCATCAATGTCTACATTGCTGTGGACTCCAAACCCTGCTACCTCTTTTCCCCAGGACACTAAACAGCCAGCTCATGTGCTCTACTCAAATCAGGACATCCCATGCTCAGCAAGGATGTTGTAGCACATACCCTATAGTGATGAGATAAAGTCTGTTATCCACCAAGACCATGCAAATTTCTATGTATTGAAGTAAAGTATCAATATCTCAAATATAATTTCCATAAACTGCTACAGAAATACCAGCCTTTAAGCTCCTGATGCAGAATGCTGTTCTACTTTTATGTGTATTTTCACATATATTACTGTATATTCACCATATACAAACTTACGTTCTCTTTAACAACAGAAAAATACCACCTACATGCAACTGATGGTTTCTTAATTCCTTTTTGTTTAGTAAAATATATGTTTAAATAAATACTAAAACCTCTAACATCATAATTTCATCAAGATAAAAAACAGGTTGCAGTATAGTCTCTGTTAATTAATGGAAATATTAATAAAATAATGCAGCATCTTTAATAGCCAAAAAAGAATTGACGCTAATAATCAGTTGTAATTAAATGAAGGCCACATAGGAGACTTTATTTAGGAAACAGCTTTTACATAGAAAACAGATGGAGTAAGTCAAGAAATCAAAAGAAAGAGAAACTCAGTACACAGCTCACAATTCAAGAATGTTTTCTGCAGTAATTAGTGATAAATGTTTCTTCAGAGATATCTAGCTCAGTAGGAGGGGAAAACATCTAATGAAATACATGCTGCTGTTCAGAAAATGAACGAGTGAATTCCTTGAGTAGAGAACACGCCATATATAAAACTGAATCAGCACACAGATACATCAACACCATGATATTGGCATTAGCATAAATATACAAGAAAAGAAAGAGGATTTCTCAGTGATATCCACACTGAACTTTAAAAAGAAAATCCCAGAAAGATGATTAGGAAATTTGTTCCAATTCCAGGGAGTTTTGGCTTGTCATTTTTTTATCTTTATTTTTCCTACTTAATTTGACTGGTCGTGTAAATAGATCATAGAATCATGGAACCCCGAACCTTCTTTAAGAAACCTCAAGAAATCAGCTGACTTGCAACCTCTGTTCTCAAGGATCAGCTGAAGCTAAACCATTACTTCAGTGGTGGTGTGGCATGAAGACTGAAAGACCTCTCCTGATAAACTTTGCTGAACAATTTCTGAAGCATATTGCCTCATCTGTACTAAAAATCTTCCATTAACAGAAATTCATAGAGTCACCGGGCAACACACTAAGTTGCCTTTTTCTTTTTATTCTGAAGTGTTCAATTTCTTTCAGCCATTAGTCTTCTGATAAACTATTTTCTGCTATAATGGAGATAGGAGTTTACAGTCAGAAATTATTGTTTGCTATTAAATTACATTGAGGGAGTCTAGTGTCCAGTTCATTTATACTTCATCCTGAAATTTTATAGTAATACCATGTGGTAACTGCAGTAGAGGAGATGGAAACCCTTTCTTAAATCATGCCGTATTGTCGTCCCATATTATTTTCCAGGACATCATAGTGCTGCTCTCTTTTTAAAATCTCAGTAGAAGAGGGGGAAAGGGAACAAATGATATTCATCTTAAATTTCTCACTGCTCGATTACTTTCACTGACATTTACATGGCAATACTTTTCACATATTTCAGTTTCCTAAATATGGGACTGTTTGAGAAAATCACTTCATCATTAGCTCATTATTGCCATTCAAATAGAAAACATTTAAAATGTCATTGCACTGTTTCTCCCATAAATGAAGCACTCAAAAACTGAGTACAGTTTTATGAGGTTCGAGCAGTACTTTGCAGTTAACCTGCTTTTCTGACAATGAAATATAAAGGGTCAGCCCTATTACAGTCAGAGATACCCTCATGTTTTATAGGCACATGCTCTGTGTCACTGCCATAGCTTGACTATTCCGTAGTTCAAACTAAACTAGTCAGTAGCTTCTAATGACTGTTCTCTGTTATACTTTATAGCTTGCTCTTGGATGTAACAAATATATATCTCCCAGCACACTCGAAGAAATACTACAGTTCCCATGCAGTCTTCCAGAGTACACTGCTCTGTAGCCATGAGCTGAGACACATTTTGTCTTTTTGCTTTCTTCAATTAGTTTTGAGGATTTCCCTTCAGAGATAGAGCTCAGCTAGTCAGTACCACCAACACACCCACTGGCTTCTCTGCATCAAAGATGCTCCATGCATTTGCTATTTCACGCTTGTGTAGGGATCATGTTTGCATTTCACATTGATTACCAAGTCAACAGACAATGCTGTGAAGAATTGCTCCATTCGGTAGCATTTACTATCATTTCAAGTAATATCAAATAGTAATTTCTGCTTTGTGCTCTTCCTCGATTTTTCTGTCATATACTTATTTAAAGAGATGAGACAAGAAATAATACTTATTATGAGAGATGTCAGCTTCCAAAGTATTTCATGGCTGATGGTAGAAAGCAAAGAGAAATTTACATTTGAGTATTTTGCCTACTAGAGAGCGCGCAAAGACACCTCCGCATTACTGGTGACAGCAGAGCTGATTTCAGCTATCTCCAGCCACTGACCACCCGTGATGCTGCTCCCTCTGACACAGGGTCCAGGCTGGGGGTTACCAAGCTCCACAGTCAGGTTCACTCTCTGTGGTTGAGATAAACTCAGCTGTGAGTATTTCTTCCCAGCTCTGACTGCAAAAGTCCAAGCCCAAGCTGACAAATCTTGCCCAGGCAGAAGTATCCTTGGACTCAGATTAAATCTGAACCTGAGTGCATTTGCATGCTAATGATGTGAATGGTAAGGAAGGGTGAGCCTGACACTAGGTCTGGACATACATTTAATATACTTTTAAGCATATGGGAGAGGAAGAGGAGCAGAGAGTCTGTTTTGAGTAGTTTGAAAGTTATGTCAACATGATTAGTTCAGTTAGGAATGAGAAAGCATTACAGAAATGTTTTCCAGATATGGAGTTACCCTCGTTTCCCTCATAAGTTCTAAATGTTTTCCCCCGTAATCAACTGAGGTGATAATTACTTGGGACGGGCTATCAGAAGTTGAGGACCAATTTTTTATAAGTGCTTCTTTCTCGGGAGCGTAACTGCATCCATCCTAACAGCACTCTTCAGCGTCATTAAGAACAAGCCGCTTAGCGAGAAGTGACCGTTCTGCCTAGTAGCAAATCTTCCATTTCCTTTGTTATCCAGACAGCTTCTTTCCACTGTGGCCAAGGACTGTGTGTTCAGCCATGGACACACAGTGCAGGCCTACAGGAAGGGAAAGATGCATAATTTATGTTGCGAGCCAGCACAGTGTCTCGCACACTTTAAAACAAGCACTTCCTATTTCATAACTTTGTCCAATTCCACAGCTGGAGAGGGCTTCTGTCCCATTGCACATAAGCCTTCTTTACACATTTCAAAGTCTTAATTCTACAGCAGCATTTCTTTACTTAAGGGGAAATGAAAATTTCCTTCATGCTATCAGCAATCTCAAGCTAAATGCCTTTCTTGGCAGGCAGCTGCAGAGAAAGGGAAGGATATACATCTTGTTCCAGGTACAAATTCTAGTAATCGGAGAAATTCTGCCCTCATCTTCAATAGCAATTAATCTTTGGGAGGACATAAGCATTTGATTGTCCTCATTGCTTTCTTCAGCCCTGGCTGTGGTACATGTAACCCTTCTTTGCTGCCCAGTGATGACAGAACAGATGTGAGCCTGATGACCCAGCAGGAGACATTCAGATATTAAAATGCAGACAGGTTGCGTTTCAGTCTGTCTTTGCAAGGCTATGACACCTGAAAGATGCTGTCAGTACTTTGGGCAGCAAATAAATCAGGATTAAGTGGTAGCCAGCATAACTGAAAGACTGATTCCTTTTTCCTCCGTGGGAGCCATATAACACCACCCAAACTGATGCCGTGGAAGTTTTTTGCTGGACGGGAACAATAAGAAGATGGACTAAAACCAGGATAATTATTTTATGAATCGTCTTTTAAATAACAATATATTAAGTGGTGCTGTATTACTGTCAGTGGGTCAGTCCATGGCAAATTTGATTTCCTCTGTACTCAGTGAGAATTGTGATAGGAATAGTTAATGGCATTTTAAAATAATTTTATTTATGTGCAAGTAATTCCCTTTACATAGTTTGATTTATTTAATGGAGAGCTGTTGCTCTAGTGCACCATCTTGCTCTGGACATTTCACTTAATGTTCTAGACAAATGAGAAGCTGTTTAGAGAGAAATAAGACAAAAAGAACTTTAAAACCCCTCAGCTCATAGAAGAAGTTTGAAGAATTATCTTTATTCATTCTAGACTAGTGAAGTGTCACAGAAACATGATAATAGTCTTCATATACATACAAGGATTGTTACAGAGTAAGAATCCATGGGTTTTTTCCATTTCCACCAATGAAAACCAAGACAGAAGCAACTTGGTTTGCAGTCAGAAGAGTTTGGGTTAGGAAAGCTTGTGTGCTATAGGAACTGATAAATCCTACAGAAGATCACCAGGGGAGGTGAAAGACTCTCCAACACATATATATATATTAGGATTTATGTCTTGGCTTATACACTATATGCGCGTGTCTTAGACATACATCTGCTAAAGATGGGCTAGTCTTACAGATGCAGAATGGGGAAATTAAACTCTAGGCCTTCCCAGTCCTCCTTTCCAGAATTTATTTGAATTTATAACAGGGAACCTCAGGACAGGACCCAGGCCGCTCAGCAGTCAGTAAAGGCACATAAATCATAATAAATCTTCTAGAGAATGTTTCTATCTTTCACTCTCTAACTAGCAAAGTCTAGACAGATGCTGTGTGATCAAGAAATCAGCTTGCTGGTTTTTTCAAGCAGCATAAAGACATGAAAATGTTGTATACGCCGCACCTCCCATAACACTTACTGTAATCTAATTACTCTAATTAATGCTGATGGAAAAGTCAAGAAGGGCAGGTTGCTTTTCCTAAGCTGAAGTGACTGACTCACCCCTTGGTTTCCCAGCTACCAACTGGGACAGCAATGGGCATGCTGTAGAATAGAAAACCATCCCTTGAGTAAGACCTTCTCTCTAAATCGTGCCAGCTTATCTCAGAAAGTTCAAACTGCAATCTTACCACCATCGAACCTGATGGGAATTTGTCCAATAGCTTCAGCAGGACCAAGGTTCAAATCTCACGTCTGGGTTGGATACCTTCCAGATAGAGGATGTTTAGCTGTGAACTGTCTGCACTAACTTCATCAGTTTCAGCTGTAGGAACAGAATCTTGCTTTAAACTATCTGAATCTCTGGAGTCTGTAAAAGCTCATCTGACCAGACGTGACAGCTGTGAAGTACTTTAACTGCTTGAGATAGGGAAAACCGAGCCCATACAGTGTGCCATCAGGATCTTGTTTTGAATGTAGCCAAGCTGCCAACTTTTGTAGGCAATGGCAGCATTTGAATAACTTCAGAAAGTCAGTGGGAGCTAAAAAGCCCTGGAGATCCTCCTTGGATCCCTTACTGACCCCTAACACTCTCATTAAAATTACACAGCAGCTCTATGCAGGTTTATACACTTCTTGCACTCCCTCTCATTTCCTAGTACCGGCAGCTCTCCACTGTGGGATCACACATGTCATATATGCAACCTGAGTCTCATCCACCCCTACGTAAAATAAAGATGCATCCACTAAAATAGTAATGTGATGTACCACACCTACCACCACACACCTGACTTCCCTATATATGTGAACTGCTGACGCACGCATAAGGCAAAGGCAGTATCCTTCACCACACAGAAATTTGTTTGATTGATCATCAGTGCAAAACATGCTGCCTGGCACTAAGTATGCCTCTGGCCTTTAATTCTTTACCAGGCAGTCTTCACCCATCATTTTCCTTTCTTACCAATTCCAGACGACCCAGAGCTTGCAAACAAGTGTGATTTCCAAAATGTGCAGCTTTTGGAGCTGGAGAAATACTATGGTATTCACCTCACTGACTTCTGACTTTCTTAAACCTTCCTAAGGATCTGGCACCAGAAGACGCGTATTCCCTTCAGCTGCATTCAGGAGATCAGCAATCTCTGTCAGATCCAATAAGGACCTACAAGCTTTTCTCCTACAGTCCTCTCCAGCGTGGTATAGAAGTGAATATTTAAAAAGATGATTCCTTACTCTAAGATTCTCCAAGATGCTGTGAGGTTCGCAGAAGGCAGACTAACATTGTATTTTGCCTCCAACATTCTCAGGAATATTTTACCGACTCGTTTTCACATTTAGGTTCTCTATGGTCTACCTTTAAGCTTTCTGTGTTCTGCACCTACCCTAACCACAATCTTTTGTACGCTCTTTGAGCTTTTGACTTCTGCCTAAATTTGTGTGTCTGCATGCAGTGAGGTAAACCTTAATCACTCTTTTTCCATTACTTACCATCATGTATTAAGATGTTCATAGACATTGCATTACTCTCTTGAATAGCTCTCCTTAAAGTCTACTCCCACTACAATTACTCCTGACAATTTAGAGCTATATAGATGGAGTCACCATATATAATTTATAAATTGCTGTTCTAATAATTCGAGGTACAAACATTGTTCATGTGGTATCAGATGCTATTTTTGTAATTAAAGACGATAAAACTTCAAAGGTCAGCTTGGCAAAATAGTGTCTCGATGAAAAGAAATACATGAAAACAAGTGAAGCAAGCAAAAGCTGTAAACATCAGCTTGATGGATAAAAATCACCATCCAGGGCTCTAGTATGTATGCCAATGGTAGAACAAAGGAGTAGGAGCAGACACAGAGCCAAGTTAATAGGAAAATATTGCTGCTGATGCTAGTTAGCAACAATAGATGCAAGAAACCTTGATAAAGGTAATTTGAAAATAGCCAGACAAAACAGAATAACATCGAAAGGGTCTTCCATTTTAAAATTTAATTTTTCATTTAAAAGTGGTTACTGCACTTTTGAATTATGGAAGAATAATAATAAAGAAAAGCCCTAAAGAAATATCTTGCAGGACACATATGAGTTATGAGGTCATCTGGTTCTTAAGCAAAAACAGAGAAGGCCAGAAAAGATGCAAACCCATATAACAAAATTCAAGCTAGTCTTCCCATTCCTTTGCTGTAACAAGAAAAAAACAATTGAATCACTAAAAGGAAAAGTTATTGAATTTGTACACCCCACTGTTTCATATTTCTCTGCTTGACCTTACTGCATTTTCCTTCGGGATGTTCTGTAATCATCAGAAACTGAGCTACTAATGCTTGATGCTGCTCCGTCTCCACAGAGCTGCTGATCCAGCACTTGCTTTTCGCTTACCTTAACTGCAAAGTGAAATGAGCTAGCTTAAACCACCTGACTTGTCTCAGCACCTTTGGGACAGTCCAAAAGTCAGTAAACAATCAGTTACAGAAGCTGAAATTTGCTTTGCTGCTTGCAGCTGGAGATGTAATGTGAGCAGCTCCTCTGATGCAAGGGCTGTCCACATCCTCCGCATTTATGACTTCTCATACTTGCTTGAAAAGAAGCGTATGCTTAAACTGTTTCTCATATGTTTTTAACCCTGAGTACTGCCCATCTACGAGAGCCGAGCAGTATTGTTTCTCCTGGGAACAGTCCACACAAACCGTCACCATGACTACCAGCAGTAATATAATGAGAGGAAGCTTACCAGAAGACTTTATCATGGGCAAATTTATACATAGTTAACTGGTCTGTTCTGTCATGCTGAAACACAACCAGTTTTGCACCAAGACTGTGAACTCCTTACAGTCCATGCAAAGTATATGTTGGTTCAGATTCACTCTCCTCCCTACAGGTCAGATAGCTTGAGACTGGGAAATGCAGCTGGAACAGGAGGCTGGAGTTTTCAGGGATTTCTCCTGTATATGTAGGATGGGTATGACCAGTGACCAATGTACAAAAGCAGCTATCGTCTCTTGAGCAGAAAGATGCACCAAAGCCACTTGGCAGAGGAGAGCCGTTCTTAGTGAAGAACAAGCAACGATTCAGTCAGACACTGCAGCACACGCTTCCTTCAAGTGAATGCTTAAACCCACCCTTAGCCAATAAAGTTTAAGTTTACCAAGGGCTTGGTGAATCGTTACCTGAATTAATGCCAAACTTGCCTCTGAGGTCTCAGAAGGAGCTGGAGAAAAAGGTGTTCTCCCTTCCTTCTACCTAAACCAATTTTTGTGCACAAGAATGCACCGCTCTTTAAAAAAGTGATTGAAGTGCTGCACAGAGCAATCTTAGCCAGGCATTGATTGTGACAACCTAACACTAACGTGCTGATGTTCAGGATTTAGCTATTTTTCGAATTGTAACAATGACCAATAATCATTACCAACCACAAGATGACCCACACCTGAAATGGTATTTACGCCCAGCTTAACATTTGCACAGTGAACATCATTGTGTGTATGTGTGTGCATTGCGTGCAAACAGCGCACAGAACTGTCAGCAAAAGCAAACAGAGCTTAACTTCACTCCCTGACTCAGCGATGATCATCCTTAATAGCTAGGGCTGAGCTGCTTCAGTTTTTCTTTCTCATATAGTATCACCATCCTCCAAAGGCAGCTGATGAGATCATGAACTTTGCTTGTGTATTTGGGCTATTTCTGTCCTGTCACAGGAGCACACATCACCACGTGCCACTTAGCCACTCCTGGGAGTCTGTGGGCTGGAGGAAGAAGATGGACAGAAGTTCAACTATCAGCCAGAAGCACGAACACCATACTGTGCTCTTAATAGTAAGCATCAAAAGACATTTAAAAGAATACCTCATTCCAGCTTGTGCTGTGGGGTGGTTAAAAGCAATGAGCTGGACAGGAGCGGGCTGACCTATGCATTATTTTTACAGAGGGAAGAATTTCAGCACTCAGCAGCGTATCATGCAGTGGTTCTGCGTGATAGATGGGTGTAGCATAATTGTGGCCAAGAGGGATGGTGATGACATGAACATATTGTTTATGACTTCAGTCTATCAGCAAGTGCTGTTCCCAGAGATGAGAAAATGGCACGCTCACTGGCAGCAAATCGTGTACGTGCAAGCAGAAGTTACTCATTCCACTTAACTCCACTTCACCAAAGGAAAAAACATTTCTGAGTTTCAACGGACCTGAATTCAGAGCCACATGAATAACTGAGGATGTGGATGTGAGAAGTGAGATTAGCTGAGTTTAGACACTACACTCTAAAGGTGAGCTCCTTTCCTCTGCTCAGCTCCAGAGTTGCTCCCCATGACCAGGCACCAACTCAGGCCCTGCCTCTCAACATCCTCTGTCCCTTGTGTAGGAAATCCAGAGAAATAGATCTGATCACGATCTCACTGATGAAAATCTCACACAGTGCTGATGGAAATGTCTGGAATTGACTTCGGATTTTAGCTTTAGATTTCAGAGCTCTTTCCAACACTACTTACCATCGTCTGCTTTGCTGCATTGTAGCAAAACTGAAAAAAAATCCTCCCTTTTTGGCCATCTCTCAGAAATCTTGTGCCCAAATTGGTCTGAATTTGGGGTTACTCCTACTTGCTGGGAGCTTCGTGAAACAGAGGGTATGTTAAAGTCAATGCAGCAACTATATATTAGTCCTAATCTTTAGTTTCTCTCCATGTTGACATTCACTTAGTGAGACTAATAACAGCTCCATTTCCCAGCCTGTCCAAAGATGTTAAGCAACATTCTGGCAATTTAGGGCCACAGCCTGATTCTTCTTTGTGTTGTCTTGACATTTTGGTTTCTATGAAGGTATTGAAAAATGAAATAAATGTAATTTCTTATTAAAATGTTGACCATACTTACTAGTGCTTCACAAATGCAGCGTGGCCTCTGGAGGGGAGACTCTGATTTTACTCATCGGAAATATAAGGTGACTGAGCTTTTGATAGCAGAGAGACATGAGAGGACAGTTCGTCCTGTATTAAAAGAGGTGTTGAAGATGTCTCCTCACTCCAGTTGATAAGGTCAGTATTTGACTGCTGTAAATGTCTTTTTGCAGTGCTTCATTCCACCTCACAGTGGAGTTGCTCCAAGTGGTATGGTTCCACTTGTGGGCAAGTGAGAGAAACCAAGGAAATTGTGTTAAGTGACTCTAATATTACCAAAAAAGAGGCTATCTGCTGACGGGTGAGGTTAGACGACAGCAGACACTTGGCAAGGATCATAAGCTAAAAAGGACTGTTTTAGTATAACTGCTACTGCCTTTCACTCTTTAGACCCATCTAGAAATCTGCATGTAGCTGAAAATAATGCTTTTGCTGCTGGAAAGGACCAGTGCTGGAGAAGTCACCATCACTCAGGCACAATATACAGTAGATTGGCAGCAGTCCAGAGCCCTCATCTGGGACTCACACCTCACACGGACTGAGAACAAGGCAGTCCTCCAGCTTATACGTGGCAGCATTTGCATGAACACATTTATTTTTAGAAATAGCCCTAAAGAGACTGGCTCATTTGAAATAGCATTTTCCAAACAGCTACAATTCTCCTCCTAAGTCCTGACCCCTTCCTGTTCTATTTTAGATGGCAGACAAATGGTACTTAGTTTGCTCTATTCAGTTATTTGGAGAGCAATGCATTACAATGTGAACAGTAATTTTTTAATTATCAAAATATCAGTAACATATTTTAAAATATTACAACGTGTTTAAGATTATTACCACTTGTGATGCATTTCCCCCCTTATTTATAGTAAAACCTTCAGACACAGCTCATATAACAGGCATTAATCTCTGGGATTGGGTTCACCTTGGCATACAATCTCTCCCCTGTTAATGATGCTCAGAAGAAAGTTCTGTACATGTCAGTCTTTGACATATAAGTACAATAGGCTGGTGCAAGGATGACATGGGTAAAGAAGAGAAGATCTCCAAATTCAGCTCTCCTAAGAAATACCATGAATCAACTACTATGTTTTTCATATTTTATCATTACTTGGGTTTGCAAGAGGCTGAGGGATGTGTGGTGGCCCCCCACCAAGCTTTGGGTCAAAGTGACGGCAGCTGCTGGTGTTTTGCTGGTGCCAGTGGACACCACCATCTCTGTGATTCTTCTCTTAGCAAAACTACAACTGCAAACTTCTTGTTTCAAATGCCAGACAGCTTTTACCACAAGACAGCTGCAGCCAAGACATGACACAGCAGCATTTTAGGTTGAAAGGTAAGTTTAACTAAAAGATTTGAAGGTGACACCTGAAGAGAAACCAGAGGGGGTGAGTTGTACAGGTCCAGCAGAAAATACTGTTAGGTGACTCTTGGTACCTTGACAGGTCTGCACACCTCTCGTGATCTAAGCACGAATGGCACTATTAAAATGGCACAAAACTCACTGGAATGCTTTTGAAACTCCTACCTGCTTTCACCTACCCACCTCTTGTGCTTACCCATGCTCAAAGAAAATGCTTTCTCTGCCCCTCTCCAATTTATCTCAAATCTTTCCAATGCCGAAATCATTAAATAAAAGATAAATGTCCTAAATATTGAATTACAAACCTGTTCTGCTGGCTACGTTGTCAGCTGCTGCTCCAGAGTGGCACTCAGCCCTCTTGCTGAAGCAGAAATAGATGGCAATAATCCAACCAAAGTCACTGCAGGAGGCACTGCAGGAGCTGGCACCCATCCACTCCCAGAGTGTGGCTCCTCTGCCAGCAGACACCATAGAGGCCCCTCCAGCCCTTTGAAACACCTCCATCCTCGGGCATCTGAAAAACATGTAATAAACATTAATGTGTGCTGTCAACCAGCTTCTTTCCTCCTGAAGATCAGCTTACATAATATTGACAATATTTTGAGGTAATTTCATCATAACAATACATTTAATTACTTCAGCCTTTTTTGCGTGTACATTTCAACGCAATTAATTGATCCCCATTATTGCAGTTATTCATGACAGTGACACAATTTTTGAAGATAAAAGGTTCTCAATCAGAGTCTATTAGGTAGGCGAGCGCAATCAAAGAACAGCTGCCATCAGAAAAAATGACGCACAAAGCCTGCCCGGTTGGGAATGCAAATGAAGCAAGCCTCACAATACAGGCACTGTCGTATCAGACCACGACATAGCCCCTCTCCACCTGCGTGTGCTGCTTCTCCTGCAGCGCTCAACCCGCAGCGGCTGAGAGGAGGGAGACACCCATGTGAAGGGAAGCACAAAGCTCTTTCCCTGTGTGTTCTCTGATGATTGAACCATCGCTGGCCTCAGAAGCTAAGGACCGGTTTGGTGGGAGAGCAGATAAGGGATAAAAGCATTCCTTAGCCATCTTGAAGTTAAAAGCACATCACAAGATCACCAAGATAAGCCAGACCTGAGGCACTGAATAGATGTTGTCTACTTCTCTGCTGAACTCTCTCCCTCCTGACACTGCCATGGGACTGCAGGGAAACACTGCTCTTGAGCTTCCTCGGAGCTGCCTCCGTTTGTCCCTTCTTGTCTCCTTTCCAGGCACTCGCTGGGCACAGACTGTCTCTTACACCTCTGCAATGCCTGAGCCTGAGAAACGGTCCTCCACCCATAAGGACACACCTATACCCCACAGCATGCCCTTTTCCCACAAGTCCAGCTTCCCCTGCAGCGCACACTTACAATTCTCCTTTCCAGGAACCTTAAGAGCTGGGCCATACAAGCACAAATTATTTTTATGAAGGATTGCTAATTAGGCTTTCTTTACTCTTTGATATCACAAGAGATAAATTGGATCCCAGCACACAACCAGGTTTTGATTTTAATTTCTTTAGTGCCTGTCAGGACGCGGGTTTTCCTGTGAAGTTTCATGTTCCACCCCCACCACTGAACTTGCTCCTTATGTTTTTTACTGGAATATTTTATCTTCCTTAACTCCTGTCAGCTTTCTTTGACTGCTCCTGTCATCAATAAGTGTCTGTCTCCATGCAGAGACCACGCATTTGCTTGTTGGTTATGGCTTTTTCTCTCTTACAGATAGAAAGCTGAAATGATTACCTCGGTTTGGCCGCTCTCTTTGCCCAGATAAACCTGGACAAGGAAAATGAAGTGAAAATGCCTGTGACTGTCCCTGAAAATCCTGCAGGGATACAGAAGAAAGGATGGCAAGGAAAGTAGGGTCTAGTTAACACAAAAGGTGAGCATCCACCACCCTTTTCTTACTGGAATAAAGGGTGTTGTATGTGAGTGTGTCCTGTAGTAACTATTAATGTCTCCATGGCTGGCATGTATTGTTATATTTTATCAGTGCTGAGAAGATTGTGAGATACTGGTTCTGGGGATGAGAAAATGACAGAAAACAAAGAATTATTGGACATCAACACTCTAATATTTGGAAAATTCTGGGTTTACTAGTGATTCACAGTGAGAGATGGATGTGTTATCTTTACAGCTGGGTATTGAAAAACACTGACCACCTGTTATGGAATTCAGCAGCAGACTGAAAGCATCAGTTTCCCATTGGGGTGAAAAATCCAGAATTTATCCACATGCCACTTGCAAATCCGAATGGTAAGTTCAGAAAAGGATTACTTGAAATAAAATAATTATTATTTATATTATCTCTTTTTATATTGTCAGAAAGTATTTATGCCACAAATGTTGCATCATCCAAATTCTCAGGAACAATTTTCCTCTTTTTGGACAACTTAATTTATTCATCTGTTTATTTTTATTGAGGTCACAGTAAAGGGAATTGAAATAACCACCATCCAAAATAGTGAAAGGATAGATTATAGTAACTGTAGCTGTATGGAAGAAGAGAACAGACTATATCTTAGAGGGTCGTTGGCCTCATTTAGACAGGCTGATGGTGAGGATGCTTGGAAGGTGCTGTGGAAAGAGGACAGCCAGGTTTGGGGCCAGCCTTACAGGTGGGATGGTGGTACACAACGTGCTGGTGCAAGGAGGTGGCCAAGGGATTGAGAGGTGGGAGGAAGCCAAAAAACGAGGCAGAATTGTGAACAAAGAAAACTGCTGGGCTATTGAGAGAATAATGATATGCTGAGGAGTTCAACAGAAGAGCTGAATCCTGCCAAGCCCAGCAACCAGCCCCTCTCAGAGCATGATCCAGCACTACAGTCTGTGTAGTCTATGCGTATGTTGAGACACATTTCACTAAGCTCAAAACTCTCTGTGGGCAACGTTTAACATTTGGATATATCTGCCTATCCTTTAAGCAACCTGCACAAAATATTTTCCCTTTCTTTCCTTCCATCTGTTGATGATTTTATTCTATGGTAGAAGCATTTTTTAACAAAATGTTAAGTATTTTAGTGCTAGGATTGCAAATTGATATATGTGCAAAGAGCCTGTGGGACAATCACTGTGCTTTTGACTACATTCTAAAGATGTCACAGTGGTTGTTAAGTAGGCCATTATGGATGTTTACGTTTTTAAAATTTACTGATTTAAATTATGTATATTAATGCACCTATCAACATTACAAATGTAGTTTGCAGCAAACTACTTATAATATATGAATGATAAGCCATAAATAATAACTATGGCTGTAAATTAAATTACTTGATTATGCTGCAAAGATGCACTCTAATTTGGAACAGAAAATTACTTTGAAGTGATTTCAGCAGTTGATAATGCTTTTAGAGAAGCAGAGCTTTATGAGCCATAGTCTTCTTTAAGTCAACCATCAAACTTTCTGGTGGATTTTGCCCACAAACTTGTTTTGTTGGGTATTGCTATGCCCTGAATGCAATGGATGTGACAGACTGACAAAATAATGAGTGAAGATATCTGTAAACCAAAATACGGAAATGCTTTAAATCAAAGATATGAATGCTTTTCTGATAGAAAATTGAACAATTTTTGGTTGAGCATCAGCAAGAGCTAAGCTCTTAGAAGGGCCTAAATTTTGAGAGACAACAGAGACCCATGGTCTCTAAATTAGGTACAGACACCTTGCAGTTTTTGAATATGCACAAAGAAATAACAGTATTATAAAAAAACCCCAAACTCCATAGCAGAATTTAATATGAGGCTCTGAAATACAAGCTGAGCAGAAATGCAATGCTTAGGCACTACTCCCATCATGTCTTACACTGCTGGTAGAGTAGATTAGATTCTGGATGAATTTCAAAAGATAGAATAACCAAAAATAACTTACCAAACATGGACTTCTGTACCCAAAAGCTGCTTTGATAGTTTGCATGTACCTAAATGGAAAGGGATGAGGTTGTGGGAAAGTACTGGAGAGCATGTGTTCAAGGAGCAGTGAGTCTCTTCTCCATATCCCAAGTACTGCACCTGCCTTAAAATCAGCAGGTAAAAAACCCAGGATTGTTTAGGCACATGATAACTGCCCAAGGCTTACCTGGAGCTCAGGGCAGCGGTAGCACTGTTGGATATCCATAAGGAGACTCCTTCTCAAACCTTCTGGGCCCTAAGGACTCCCTAGATACTTGCTGGGGCACACAGATCCCTTGGGGATTGTTACACAGTGTGGCAGGGTTTTTTATCGTTTGTGAGCTTCTCCTTCAAAGTCAACAGTAACACACTCTAGGCAAGGGCAAACCAGCGATGATTCCTCTCGGCTGGATGAGCAATCAGATTTCTTCTTACATCGTGACAAAGAAACACTAATAAACAATATAAAACCAATCCCATTTTATGTCTAAGAACTGTGGATACTTCTAGTTGTTTGGTGCATTTATTTTTTCTTCTAATCCAGTATCTCTAATTGTCCCAGCTGTTATAACTGGGGTTTGGGGACCACCTCTTCCTTCTGAATTCTGCCACTACTTCTGAACTTGTACATTTGTTGCTCCAAAGGCAATTACTAGGCACTTTGTGTCCGAGTTGTTTTTTTTTTTTCCCCCTTTACTCTACTAAATGCAACTGCTGGAAGATGGTGTGATCATGCATCACAAGATATTGAAGCATTCAGCAGTATTTCAAGTAAATGGGACTTGTTTGTTTGATCTTTCAGCCTGATACTATAAGTCATTCAACAGCAAGATTTGTTTTTTAAATTATGTTTTGATTTCTCCTCTGCAGGATCTGGTTGGGCAACATTGTTTCAAAAAAGGAACAAATCAGAAATTTGGGAAGCATCATCAATTAACCATTTGGGGGTTCTAGTTTGGGCAGTTAAGAGCATATGGGCAGGAGGCAGAAATGTCTGGTGTGAGAGGAGGGAACATGTAGCATGAACATATCCTCTCCATACAGCACTGGCTTGCCTTCCTGCTCCTTCCTCCTCACCAGCACGTGGGTGAGCTCCCCAGCTTGATTCCCTTCCCCCTTCAGTGGCAGCTCCCCAGGGTTCTTCTATCCTATGAGGAGGGTAAGGAGGAGAAAGTCCCTATGATCCTGATTCCCTTCTACACCAACACATGCGCCTTTCCTACTGCTACCTCCTGCCATGCCATATGTAAGCTTTGGTCTTCACCTTCACCATGGGATGAAGGAGATTAAAGAGGCAGAAGTCTTCATCTGCTCTCTCAGTTCCCATTGCAATTATACCACAGACACCAGTGCCCCCAGCAGCCAAGCTGGCATCCTGAGATTCCCCTCAAAAAGTAGCAGTATTTCAGACAGTGCGTACTGAAGAGAGCTTTGCCAGATGCCTGAACGGAGGTGCTCAGTCTCAACACCCTCAACATGCAGTTCACAGGTCTCGAGTTGAAGCGTTTTCCAGAGCAATTCTAATGGAAATATCCCAAATCTATACCCTTTTTAAAATTCTGCTTCTAGGACACAGCAGCACTGCTTCCCTTCACCCTCATGTCCCGCAGAATCCACATATTGTAAAGCAGGCTGTCAGACTAGTGACGGGAGTGAGGAAAATAAAGATTTCAAATCCACATTCACCCAAAGGAAGACATTTATGAAATGTTTGTATCTACTAGTCTTGCCTCACCATTTCATTTCACTTGAATCATGCCACTTTTACTAGAAATTTTTCATGACCATTCTTGGAGATCAGACATTGAGATCCCCCAGGAGAATGTGTTCTAAGTCTCACTCAGCTGCAGAATGATGCAAATCATAGAAATATTGCAAATGACTCTAATATCAACAGCCAGAGCTGCATAAGCCTGACACTGCAGATTTTCCTTATGTCAGCTGTCAGCCTTTTAGATACCCTACAGCCCACTTGCTATATATATACCTACAGTGCCTGCCCACGGGGATGGTATCGGCTTCAGCACAAGCTGGCTGAAAGGCAAAGCAGTGGTTCATTTCTGAGGCAGTGGCAATTGCTCTACGCGACACTATAACGTTACATATTTTATCTCTAAGAAATGTGTTGCAGAGAAACTATAAAACAATGCTGCAGAAACTTTGGTTTCAGCAGCTTACTGTGATGAGAATTTTATTGTGGAACTGGTGTCTTGCCTCTGTTGTTTGAGATCTGGAGATAAATTACATTGATATAATGAAACCCCTAGTCTGTCAGACTGATGATGGGTTGGGGAGAGCAGATTTGAGATCCGTGTTGACACAGATGAAGACATTTATAAGATTTACAGTGACTAGTATTGCCTCAGTCTCTCTTCATTTCATTTGGATCATGTCAATCGTACAGTGCTACAAAAAACTCCAAGTAATGTCACAGAAGAACATTTTTCTCTCTCTTTGAAATACATCACTCTAAAGTCCATTATCTTGGGACATTCCAGGAATCTGAAAAAATGCTGATTCCTAAATCTGGCTTGCTTTGCTGTTACGCATAAGTAACGCCTCCTGCCTGGCTGAGACCCCAGCCATCCCTGGCCCTGGCCCAGGATTGAGGTCCCTTGAAAAAGGGCAAGCTTGACTGTGAGAGGAGGCAATGGCCACACAGCAGGTGCTGCCTATGTTTACAAAGCAGTCATTAAATCTAAGCATCTTTGTAATCTAAATTAGATCTCTAAATTACCTAAATCTAGATATCAGGTGTCTAAGTTTTAGATAAAGAGAAACAGGTATGTATACATTTATATTATTTAATTGGCATTTAAATATAAAATTCCATGGACTGATATTTCCCATATTCCTTTATCATGTCAATGTTTTATTACTGTATTTGAAAGTGTGTTTTAAGAACAAAATAACTATACTTTGTCTTTGGTTCTTTCTTAGGAATCAAATGTTGTCACTTTTATCCGTGACTTTTTGACTTCAAAGACCAATATTGATCAATACTGATCAACAAATTGTGGAGTTTTTCCTACCGTTTCCTACAAACTGGTGTAAGAGCCAGTTTAATGCAATAGCTGTCAGCTGCTAATTTTCACCTGAAAAGATTCAAAATGATAATACTATGGATCAAACAAATATTTTAGATTAAAAAGACACCTACTGAGGAACGATTAAGAAAAGGAAAATTACTGTCTTCTATAAAGTCAAAGACAATCTGATTCTCTCTAAATAACCACAGCTTTTCTAAGGCCTTGTGCAGAGGACCCTACCAAATCTCCTGTAACTAGCTCAGTCTTGGATAACCATTTGGGTTTATTTTTGCACTTTGAAATGGAATGGCTTTCTGGAGAGGTTGAAAACCAAAACGCTAAAAGGACACACAAACTTGGTGTGGTCAAAATGATAAAACCATCTAACGGTCAGTCAAGCAGTCAGCAGCTAAAGACAGGCCACCCTTGCATAAATGAGGCTTATTGGATACACATACAGTTATGCCAAAGGGGCGTTAGGAGTCACAAGAACCTGCAGTTTGTCTGTCCCTGAGGTGTGTGCAGATTTGGACCCTGTAACTTAGAGTTCACAAGCCCAGAGTTTCCACTGAATCACTGGGCAGTTGTGCTTTGACAGGTTCTTTGTCTGAGGATGGTAACCTCTCCAGTCACTTCTGCAGTCACTCGTCCTCCTGCAGCTGCAACGTTCCTTCCTTTCCACTCTGCTTTGAAAATCTTTGGTCTCTAGATGAAAGCTACCTGTCTCATTTCACTGGGGGATCAAACTGGTTGACCTACCACATCACTAGTCTTACTCTATGCCAAAATATGGATTCCTTGTTTTAAAAAGTGATCACTTTAACAGCAGTGATGTATTTCATTACTGGCCTTTACTGGAGTCAAACAGGCTACATCTGCATTGCGCAAGGGTTGAAGCTCCCAGGCTCTGCTCGAGGCTAATTTCAACATAGATCTACTTTCCTTATCTAAACAAATGTTCCTGAAGCAGAGTCTGATGCAATTTACTGGTATTCCCAGGTGTGACTATTACAGAAAACTCCTCTGTAGTTGAAAGTGAGACTAAATCGTGCTCTGAATGCAACTCACCTCAACATAGAGATGAATGATGAATGTTTGGAAGAATTTCCCAACGACGAGTCATTAATAGACAGAGATAATATGGGAAATAATAATTTTGCTCTTTCTTTCCCAGCTAAAGTTTCTCTTTTCAGATAATACGAGATCTAGGACATAGTTAATGAACTGATCAGCCAGCAGGCTGAAAACAGAAGTATTTATTTACACAGTGCAATTATTCGGTGGAATATATTGCCACAAAATTTTTCGAGGCCAAAATAAAAATAGTTTTTAAAAGCTATTGGATGAATTAATGGGAAAATATGCCTCTCTTTCTCTTAGACACTGTGATCTGCTACCATCTGAGTCAGAAAATTCCTATGCCACAGATTGCCAGAAGCTTGGAAAACATACCATACTTGGAAGAAAAGTATCTTTGCATGCTTCCTGTGTTATTCCGTATTTCTTTCTTCGGCAGTTGCTGTTGGCCCATGTGGATGTGGTAAGACCAACCTGTTGTCTGAATATGGCTATTTTCATGCATGGATAAATTTTTTAGGAAGACTTTAAAATTCAGGGATCAGTAAAGACACTAAAGAGTCTTGTCTTGTTGTGTCTTGTTTTTAAAGAGATGGATGCAAGGATGTGAAATGCAGTATATTGTGAAATCCTTATCTTTGTAAAATATGAAAGAAATGCAAATTGGAGCCTAAACAAACATAAACTACTCTAAATGTCTTTGAAGATTGTGGATAGGTGTCGGTCTATTCTCCCATGTTATGAATGACAGGATGAGAGGAAATGGCCTTAAGCTGTGCCAGGGGAAATTTAGGTTGGATATCAGGAAAAAATTCTTTACACAGAGGGTTGTGAAGCATTGGAACAGGTTGCCCAGGGAGGTGGTGGAGTCCCCATCTCTGGAAGTGTTTAAAAGCCGTGTAGATGTGGTGCTGAGGGACATGGTTTAGGGACCCTGGCAATGCAGGGTGAATGGTTGGATTCAATGATCTTAAAGGTCTCTTCCAACCAGATGATTCTGTGATCTGTACAGCACGGACCCCATGCAGCCAGAACATAATTAGTAATGTATTTGCTTAACTAATTGACCTTGCTGAACTGCCAAAATGCTAAGTATTAAGCAAGTAAACTAAAAGCCTAAGCAAATTTAGGGAATCTACAGTAATGTTACTGTTAAGTCCTGTGTTCCAACCTCAAAAACCTCAGTGAAGGATTTACATTATACTCAATGTGAATGTCATCATTTTGGACAAATTAAGCTTTAAATGAGGCCCTTTGACACTGTCTTATAACATGAAAAAATAGTTGGATATCTAAAGTAACTTCAGTAATCATTAATTTTCTAAATTAAGGTTAGAAGGGCAGCTTCAGATCTATTTTTTTTCTTTATCCTACTTTTCTGGTATTAAATCAGCCTGTCCTTTGGCTCAACTTCATGGGCATTAAGAGTATCGTGTTACCATTGCAAATAAATGCAGCAATCAAAACCAGTATCTTTTCCACCTACATCACATAAGCTCTGTGGTCAGTTGTTTCAACAGTGCAATAGAACTTAACTCCCAAATGGTTGTAAAAAATTATTCTAGATGAGGAAAGTTTATTTATTTTTTATCTTAATTCTTTGCCCTTAAGATATAGCATTTGAAATTTGCAGTACTGAGTGCAGTCATGGTAATTCACCTCTTCGTGTAACTCATTGTAAGGGTTCACTGTTTGACCCTGCTGTTTAAAACTGATAGCAAATACCTGATTATGGACTATCCATTCTCTAAGCCTCTGGAAGAGTTTCTCCATGTCTCTAAACGACTGTATCTTACCTAGCTCTCTGTTCTTCTGTCTCCAAGAACCACGTGGATTATAAATGTAGCTTTTAAAATATGTGTCTAACCAGCTGCTGTATTATGTCCTTTTTTCCTGTAACAGAGAAAAAAAACATTGCAGTTTGAGTCAGAGGCAAGTTATGAAATCACTGATGTACAACAACTGCAGTCTAGATGAGTCGAATGATTTTGCCTGGTCACAAGACAGACAAAAGAGGAATAGCAGTGAAATTATCAGCTGTTGAAGCAGCACTTTTGGCTACGAGGAAGGACCTCTTAAAGAGCACTGTAGCCACCTCAAGGCTTGACTAAAAAGACTAATTATATATTCTGAATGCTTTTTATTTATTGTATTAAACCTATTCAGCAGCAACGGATTGTCTGACCGGGGCATGGGATTAGTTTCCAGTGAAGCTCTTCTATTTCAGACCTCTAAAAGCAAAAACTACTTGACATCTGGGAGAAAGGGCACCAAATATATGACAAAATTTAATGAACCCAATAGAAGTAAGGGTTCAACTAAAGGTGAAAAATAATCATGTTATAAATGTCAATGGGTAGTATAGGCTTTTCCAATATTATTTCATTCCTGCTTCGACTAGGGTATCATTGCTCTGTTTTCAGTTGGGTTGCACCAGTGTAAAAATGGAAAACAGAGCGCTTAGGCCGCTTTAATTTGTAATAGGATATAAATTATGCAGAGCTGAAATTCCATCAGTTTGATGGCACAGTGTCAAAAGGTTTAAGCCACATCCATGACAAATATAGATTTTTCTAACTGTGTACAAGTGTAGTGCTTTTATTCGAGTCTGTATTTGACACTATGTCAATAAACAATATCAAGAAAAAACCACAGATTTCCTTGCACTCAAAATCAAGCCCATCAATGCTACTAAACAATCAGACCTCAGTCTACCTCTGTAAATCTGGTCTGCTGCCCTCATGCCAGTCTAAGGTCAGTTTAACTCAGGACCACACTGCACCAAGTCACTGAGATTGATAAAACATATTTTGTGAAAAAAACACATTTCTGATTACAAATGGAAAACATGTACACAGTACAGCTCCTGGAGCGTCTGAACTAGCACTGTCACAGAGGACAAGAAGGTACAATTAAACCTGTATTTCATAAGTTCCCTTCTTGTCCCAGAAGCAGATTTGATGGAAAGCAGGATGCTCTGAGGTGCAAACGCTCAGGAGCACCAGTCACACCAAACAGCAGCCAGGCAAGAGTGGTGGTGGCTAACCTCATCCCTGCCTGGCCAGGAAGAGCCAGTGCTCCCTGTAACATGGAAAATTTTGAGAGGGATGGAAATTGAATTCAGACCTCATAGAACACTAGACATTCTCATGCCTCATACTCGTGTAAGTATCCTAACAGCACAGCTATGTGATAGTTTTCAGGATATAGCATCTATTGCATTCAGAAGAGAGAAGGATCTCCACAGTGCAGAGCTGGCCCCTCAGTAAGGAGGCAGGATGCCCAGGTCTGGCCACTGTTGGCAGCTGAAAATCAATCTCACACACACCTGAATTCTCCTAATTTTGTGCCGTTCTATTCATTCTGAGCATTTTACCAGATTTACAAATTCCTTTCTTCCACACTTATTCAGAGAATTTCTTCCACCTGCAACACCTTAAACTATTGAACATTGAGTGAGTGCTTTTACCTCTCTCAAGTAGCAGTTGTTGGCATCAAACCAGTATCAATGTTGACCATCCAAGAGAAAACAATACAGTTTCTGAAAGCAAACTAAGAGAAAAGAGTGAGTGTTGGTGGAGGGGGGGCATTTGGCAGCAGGGAGGGTCCTCAGTGCCTATAAATACCTGTATATAAATACAGGAAAAATAAAGACCTGCAGCAAGAAATTTACTTTCTGTTACTCTTCACAGCTCATATAGGAGAAACATAAGACATACACAGTAACATTTCCGTTGATTTCACTTGGCTTCAAATCAGTCCATGAGGTATAAAGCAAATACTTCATTTATGGACTGGTTCACTATGGCACAGTCACAGAGAAAGTCTGGCACTGCTACTGCCAATGCAGTATCTGCTATGGGGGTAAAAATCTCCAGCTTCCAGTGCCAGCTATCAAAACTCTTTAAACAGTTCCAGATCTCAGGTGATCTATTAAGACACATCTTTTCACCCCACTGTAGTGGGCTTAGTAGTAGTGGCTTGGCTTGTAGTGGTTGCAGAACATAAAAAGGAAAGGCTGAACGAATAACAGTCTTTGCAGGGAAAGGCTGTGGAAAGTACTGCAAGGAGGGGAGGAAGCATCTCTTTCCTCCCAGCCATAGTCACCAGCTGTTTGCATAATTGCATTTGCTGACTTCTTTAAAAACAGCTAATGCTGGGCATGGCTTATCTAAATAAAAAATTATTATTTTAACCACTAAGAGTATATGTAAACACTCCCCCCTTCATGCTTATCTTTTGCAAAACATAGACAGAACTGTAATTTCAGTAATTGATATGATTGTCTTTTGCTTGCCTTGGTTTGTTGGCACTCTTATTTACACCTGTAAAACCCTGTGGGGTGTAACCATCACCACGTCAAGAGAAGTTCGCTTTGGTTTAACAGCTTAAGGAATGGCAAATGCTGTGAACTACACTGCAATTGCTGAACCATCTGACACTGACATTGTATTTTTCTTTCCCTTTGTAAAGAGGACATGGTTGATAACTGCAAGGCTTGGGTGACAGTCTTCAGTTTCTCTCCATGGCAGCAAGCAGATTTCTTCTTTATTAAATTTCAGCCAGACTAATGTCGAGCTTCCAGCACTGGGCAGCCCACATCCTGTTCATGACAATGATTATCACATGTGAGGTGAGCCGGAAAACTCTCGTCATGCTAAAAGACTGAGCAAAAAAAAAAAAAAAAAAAGTCTGAAATATAATCCATATTTAAGTACTCCAGTGGGCTAGTTCATGTAGCATTAAAAAACAAAAGGGATAAATAACTCCACATGCTACTCAGATTTCACAGACAGCACCTAAATCACCATTTCCTATTTCATACTGCTGAGATGTAGTCCCTCCTGCAGCAGTTTGAATAATGCAAGAGGCCTACATCAGGAATTAGGGCAAGAGATTGTCTATTGATGTACTTTCTGAAACCTTCAGGAACCGCTAAGAAAAGAGAAGTGAGCTGACGTTTAAGGAGAGCTGTAAATGGAATGGCTGTCTTCCTTCTCACAGCCAAGGAGGCTCAGCAACACATGGACAAACAAGCATTCATCTATAAACAGAGTCCTTGTGAGTCTCATGAAAATGAAGCTAGCAATGAAAATATGGCTCATTAGCCACTCTCCTGTCCCAGTAACTTCTTAACTTTTCCTGGTTTGCATGCCACCAGCCGTGTCACTGATGGTCAAATTCTGGTTACCTCCTAAGTGAATTTTACATTGGCCTATCCAACAGTCTGTGTAATTCAATGACACTTGCTTTAGTCCACCCAATTTCTACACCTAGAACAGACCTAGATAGACTTTTGAACTCCTCAGGAAAAAAACCATCTGCCTTTAAAAAGAACAACTATTCTGCTGCTTTAAATGTGCTCTGCTAGAAATGTTCCAGCTAGCAGAGTGTTTCTTCATTGCTATGGAAGGTACAATGCTGTATCCTTCAACACATCTTAACTAAATCATAGATACGATTAATTAAGGCAAAATCACATTGGGTAGGATGGTCACCTTCAGTACAATTAAAAAGACATGTTCTGGTACAGAAGAGTCATCATGCTATTCCTGTTCTCCCAAGTTTTACTGCAAATATAGGCTGACAGGTTAATAAAAGCATTTCTAAACAGTTGTAAGAAATCAGCCATCTGATTCAAGAACTCTGTTCCTCAGTTAACTTATTTAGCTACCGAAAACTTCATTTTCCCATCTGTGAGATGACAAAATCCAATGAAAACAATATTAATATTTATGTTCTAAACAGAAAAGGCTTTCAAAGCACGTTCATGAAGTGGAAAATAAAAGCATAAGTTTATCCAAGACTCTCTGGGATTTTGCATATTTAAAAGTTTTCAATCTTACCGCCAGGATTTGTTGGCTTAAGAGCAAGAGGCTATATTTTATAAAAGTTATTAATATGGGTGGATAGCTATTTAACTTTTATATAATTTGAATGGTATGTCTCCATTATATGGGTCAGTTAAGTTTAACTACAGCTCATACTGTTAAGAATATGCATTCCAAAATTGCCCACAGGTGGGAAAAAATACATTTATTTGGGCTATTTTAAATGTTTTGTGAAGGCAGTGTTTACGTCCTGTGTAAAGATCATTCAACAGATTGTGTGTGCATACGCACACATATCAGAGCCACGCTAAGGCCGGCATCAATATGGTGGCCCGTACGGGGCCGTACTGGTAAAAATGACATGGATATGAAAATACTTTGGAATTAACAGTCAACTTTTTTTCTTTCATATACAGGGTCTCATTTTTAATTAACCATGGTTTTGCTTTCTTATGAAACACACATAAAATCCAATACCTTATGTTAACAATATAAACTTGACAATCATTAGAAGCAGCTGGTGGAAAACTAAGTATTTTGTTTGAAACAATTTTGTAAGTAAGTCCTTACGCATGGAACGTTTTCCTTGCCTTCCAATGCTTCCCAGCCTTCTGGTCAGATCTGTGCTCAAAAATGGTTACATCAATACGTCCAACTGCTAAGATTTCACGGACTATCACTCTAATGGTCACATTCACCCAGTTAGAGAGCACGCAAAGAGCAGCAACTTCACATTTTCTCCTCACGTTCTCATAGCACCAACTGCCAGCATGGGATACATTTACATTATTACATTAGTTTGCAGTTCAAGACAGAGAACTCATCTTTTAGGCAAGAAACACAGGCACTGGTGCAGGAACTGACTCACACTCAGCTCTCCAGGCAGGACAAGCGTAACTGTCCTGAAACATCTGGATCTTTCAATTCAAGTATACTGATCAACAGCAGCTCAAAAGCAGCAACAGGTATTTCTGTGTGAAGGCTGATACTATTTTTTTCCTTTCGGCATACTGGAAAAAAACCTGCCACCACTGCATACAGCACAAAGCAGAAAAAACACTAACCCTTTGTTTACCGTTTCTACGTACAGGAGTGGGTGGAGCAAGAAAATTAGGATAAGTCCTGAAAGTGATAAAACTATGATAGGAAAGAGATTTCTTTCAGATGACTACTATAATTTCAAAGCTTAATTTTTATCTTAAATTGGGGGGAGTGTATATTATTACTGAATAAACCCAACAATTAAGATGAGGACAGTCATTTGTGTTTATGCACATTAAAAAAAAACAAACAAAAAACCAAACCAAAACAAACTCTATGGTTGACCAGGGAACTGGGATAGCGAAAATGGTCTTTGAAATATGCATCTGTCCCACTGTTCACGGAGCTCTCTGGATTGCAGCTGCTGCTTTTGAGGAAAAGGGATTGTGCAATGGACTACAACAGATTCATTCCCAAAGTGGTGTATGTTGTTCATAAAAGACACTCATTTTTTAGTGCTGTGACTTGGCACCATCATGTGGCCACTTTGAGTTTGCTCAATTGAAGTAAAAATTTACATAGAAAAATGTTTGCAATTAATTAGAATTTACAAATTATTTCAGTCCATTTTAGAAGGAGATATCTTAAATAGATATTCTCTAAATTCTTTACACATTTTCTTCCCATTGTCCTACCTTCCCCAAATCTGGGCTCATTTAATCGTGGTTTTCCTCATGATCCTTAAATCAGAAGTTATTACGCTACAAAAGTTAAAGATATTTCAGTGCTTGGTCTTGGCTGAAACTTTACCAATAGTGTACAGAAATTAGTATCATATTATAGACAACGATCCTCTACTTCACTACAAGAATTTGGAAATTATTTTCAAGATTAAACAGGTCAGTATTTGCTGGTTTCCAACAGAAATCCCAAAGGATTTAGCATTTCAGTAAATCTCACAAGCATACTGTTTACCTAGTTTGATCCAAACAGGTAGTGCACATACCAGGACTACTTGAGTTAGTCAGGTATTCCCCTTTTGCAATGTTTCAGGGTCAAAATCAGAAGTGAAATATCATGAGATGTAAAATTGTATTCTGTTACACTTGCATAATGGTTTTAGGTAGATATAAGAAAGTTTTACCAAGTGTTAGTGTGTAAAAGGTCCAGGGATAGAAATCTCCATACATTCAGGTTCCTTACACAGAGGCACAACTTTACGCTCACCAGACAAAGGATTGCTGACATTTACTTCAGAGTGGAATAATGAGAAACAGCAGTGTAATTTATAGGAATATATTTTCAGTATTTTTTAAAAAAATACAAATCTAGAGTACTTTCAATAATGAAATACAGTTCATCACCTTTTTGAGTAATGCTAAATCAGGTTCTGTCGGTTTTATGATAAAATATATCATTTCAGCTGAAATATTGTATTGTTATTCCTTAA
Source organism: Bucorvus abyssinicus (assembly GCA_009769605.1). Classification (NCBI taxonomy): domain Eukaryota; kingdom Metazoa; phylum Chordata; class Aves; order Bucerotiformes; family Bucorvidae; genus Bucorvus; species Bucorvus abyssinicus. Next base: position 5,016,606 of record CM020028.1, read on the forward strand.
AATATATACAAGTTATAGACAAATACAAAATTACATTCCCTATCTTTTAATTGCAGGGTTTTGCAATAATTCATACCCTCAGACAGGTGTACTGTTTCTAAGACGACTGCAGTAAAATCAACTGTAGTTTTTCAGATTCCTCAGGCTGAGGTAATGCCCACTTCTTCTTTACATACTGAATGTCTATCTGTCCATATTCTTTGGCCAGCGCAACACCTAACAATCCATTTCTTTTTTCTGGTTCACCCAGTAGAGCCATAGTTACAACACTGAAATCAAAAGAACAAGGGAGTGTTTTTTAATTAAGACAAAATTAATAGAAATTGGTGTTTTCAAACGTGTTTTTAGCAGGTTACTTATAGTTAACTAAATGATTCCTTTTTTCTGCTCATCACAGTGTATTATTCCTCACTATTTTAAGTCCCAGCATGTTCTTCAGCCTTTCACCAGCTGCAATCATTTAATACAAATATAACAGGCAATTCTTCCCCTGTTGAAAGATTCCATCATCGTGGTTTCTAATCATAACTTAATTATTTCAAGCTTGTAAAAATCAACTGGTTTATGGTATTTTCCAGTACAGTGTAATAAGATAAGTTTTAAAGTTGTTTTCTCACAAAACCAGCAGCACATTGCTGTAGTTTACAAGGCTACAAGGAAAACTTTTAGTTAGAGGGATATTCACCAAGACTAACTTAAGCCTAGGGAAGACAGAGTCTCCCAGTAGGGCTCCCATCAGGGAGGAAAGAGACTCCTCAAGACTATAATTCAGAAAGGCTAAATTAAACTGCTTTTCTGCATCAATCTACAGGATACCCAGGTCATTACATTGATTATAGGAACAATATTGTGAGATCACCTGGATGCTAGTCTTGGTGAACAAAATTATTCTTCTTTACTTTGTGACAATGAACACAGTATATTTCTTTATATTGGTAACCATACTTTACATAGGCATTTTAAAATGTTGTCCAACCTCTTGCCTCTTTTAGGCTTCATCCTGACCCAGCAAAGCTATCTTTGAACTTAAACAGTCCAGTGATTTTAGTGGGAACAGAATTTTTCTTTTCATATAAACAGCAACTGCTCCATGTACAGACATCTGACCCAAATCGTAACTCTATACCTGCTTTTGATTTATACTAACATTATTTCTCCTTTATCAGACTGTATAAAATAATAAGTAAATAAGGATAAACTAAAATTTAGCTCACTACAGTCTCTTTCCGCACATCCAACACTTCAAAAATTAGTTAGAAAGGCAAATTCTAAGCAAATTGTGTCAAGCAAAAAAATGCTATCCAAACTCTACTCAAAATGTAGATTATAATAATATTAATATTTCATTAAAAAGAGAGTAATGTACTTACTTCTCTGATGGAATAGTCTGCTTTGCCACAGGCAACAAATCATTTTCCAGAAGATCCCAAATGTAAATATTAGATGATGCATCCAGGACAAAAAACACAGCGGGTCTTGTTAGAGCCCACTGCAGGGCAATAATTGGCTGGCCATTTGTGCTGTCATTCCACTGCATAAGGGGATACTCTGATGTCATCTGGTGTAATCTAATGCTTCCATCTGAACAGCCAACCTATAGCATAGTCAAAAAGAAAATACTTCCTGGGAATGAAACAAACTAAACAAGACAAAAACTGCAATTCAATTCCTGAGAATATCAAGCATATAAATAAAAATTATCTGACTCAAGTGGCACATATCTCTCATATATCACTCTACGGACTATTTGGATTTTAACTTTTATTGTAATTTTGAGTTCAAAAGCAGTAGCTCTGTACTAAGCACACTAGAGCAATCTAATCTATTAATCCTGGGTTGAAGTCCTAACTTCCTATTTTAAAAAAAGTTCTCAAACTATCAACTTCATTAATACTATGATACAGCACAACTTGTCAGTAGCTTGAACTGGCAAAAGGTCAGAGGCAAGAGATCAATTCAGAAGGCTGCTTAGTGACATCCGTAATCTGTAAACCAAGAATAGCTTTCAGTAGGACAGGCTGTGTTTAACAGTATAATGATATTAAAGTGTTTCATAATGAACATCTAAATCCAAAGACAGGCAGATATCACTGCTTCCAGATATTTTCTCATAACCTTTGTCTTGCCTAGCATAACATTTACAAGTCTGCTCTAATTCAGGTACCAAAGAAGCTATTCTATGAAAACAGAAAATAAATTATTCTTACTACCCTGGCCCATCTCTACAACAGGAAGACTTCCTAAAATTTTCAGATTATGATGGCTTTTTCAGCGACTCTGTAAATTGTGCTTACATTTAAAAGGACTCTGCAGATACAAACTTGTAGAAGTCAGAATCACTCTAAATGAATGCATTTGGGGAAAAGGTAAGAACATTCACACCGGAAAAAGAAAGTTCTGATTGTGCAGACGTGACAGAAAACACGAACACTGTAGCCAAACACATTCATTTTATACCTTAGGCAATCCCAGTAAAGTCTGGAAACTTAATGAAAAATTTAGAAAGAAAGTATTTTTAAGGGAGGATCAAGCACAAATATAAGCAAAGGTAATCAGACGAAAAGTCCTACCAAAGTTATATTCAACTTTCACTGAATTCTTTCACATGGGAGACAAATAAACACAGTGGGTGTGGCAGTATCAACTGCTGCGGGCAGATTTTAACACAAGACCACACAGCACACTGACCCACTCACTGACTGATGTGGAAAGGAAAGCAGGGAATGCCCAGAGCCGCCCCACAAACCTTTATTTCACAGCAATACAGACATTTTGTCTCTGAAATGATTATGTCACTAACGGATTGATGATAAGAGTGAGAAACAGCTGAAGCTTCGTTCACAGCAGAAGACCTGCTTGCAATGCTGAATTTCAGTAAAAAGAAAGAATAAGTTATAAGGCTGAAGTGAGATTGCCACTTGTGTCTGTGAGCCAGATGGTTCACCTTTTACATAAGAAAGGTTCGAAAAACGGGACACGAGATTTGTTGTCACCCTTCATGGCAGATTGGAATAGCGAGGTAAACCAACTACCACATGAGGCTGAATACATCAGATTAGAAATCCTCTCTCAGCGAGTGATTAAAAAGTTAAACTTGTTTTGTATTAAAATGTTTTCATACCAAAAAGAGTGGCTTTCCAAAAGGGAAGAAATCAATTGTGTTGATACTTATTGGTCTCAGTCCGCTCTCCCGAGGTCTGAATAGCTTTGGAAGAACTTTTAAATTATGTCTTGTACCGTGGCCTACCAGCCCCTATGAACAATATAAAGAAAAAGAACTAAACAAAACAAAATTTGCATTATCTCTATTATCAGAAAAAGTTAAATAATTCACAGAGCTGTTACCTTAAAAGATCCCTAATAGCTAACAAATTTTAATAGATAACAGATTTTAATAGATAACAGATTTTATATATAGTCTACTGGTAAAATGCCAAGTAAATGGGGCAGCTTCCAAAACAGAAAATAACAATTCGATTAGTTTCAGTACATTACTCACAATGTTTGTCCCAACAATGAAATGATTAGGATTAGAAGACAGAAATTTAATAGTCAGTGTCTGGGGCATTCTCTGGTGCACATCCTTGGGGAAAAGACTAGGAGAAACATAAAGGTAAAAGATGACATAAATACAGGAAGTTGTCTCCTAAAAATAGGCAAGTAGATAAAGAAACTCGCATTCTAAAATGTCTACGACTAGCTCTAGGGAGAAGTGTTTATTAAAAACCCCCAAACAACTATTGAAAATATTGTTAAATATATCTTACATGACAGCAAATTAATACAGTATAGGAAAAATTAGCTTTGTGAGATACACATGTAAAATCTAAATGCCCCTGTTTTCTTACCTCTTATTCAGTTCCATAGTAGAGCTATGAACTAACTTCACCTTCCCTCCAGGAATTAAACCTAAAATTATATAAAATAATTATTTAAACTGATTTAAGCACTTTGCATTAAGAAAGTGCCATCATCAAATTAAAACCTAAGGTAAAAAATAAAAGGATATTTCATAAGTAAATTGTTTATTGTGGATATGGCTTTTGATACATAAGAATGTTATATAATTTAGAACTATTTACTTCAGAATTTAAACCTGAAGAGTTGTAATCTTTGACAGAAATCAAAGAAAGAGGACAGAGAAAGGGACACATGATTATGATATGGTTATGATATGGTTTAGTTTTACAGTATGCATATAATGTCCTGTAATATCACTCTATAAACCCCAATTCTATCAATGGTGAAAACGCACATTTATGTCACTTGGATCTTTGACAATGAATTATAGTAATGCGAGAATCTAATAATGCTGCCATAAAGTTGGTCTACAACATAAATAATTCAAATCCTTCAAAGACAAGAACTTTTTGGAGACGAAATAAATAAATGCTGGTGGCAGTAAAACCTTGTCAACACATGACTATATCTTTAAAATGTACCTCTCCACAAACAGCCAGCTTTAGCAGCTTCATATAGCCCAACATTGCACATGAGCTTAGAGATTAGAAAACTGATCAAAAATGCTAGATTTTTTAGCATTACTTCATTGTATATGTATGTATTTTAAAACGTATCAGGATTTCAATCACAGCCTTTTCCTGTTGGGTAAGTCTGTAAGGCTAAAATTGTTCAAAGAACAAAAAACTCAAAAAGAGTTGAATGAAGTTTGTTCTTTACTTTTTTCATGGAAACTTTTTTCTCACACTAAATTGTTGCTTACCCAAAAGAGAACATTCGGGACAATTAGCAAAATGGAGATACAGGCAACAACAAAAGCATTATAACGGACTTGGTTAAAATAAAGAAAGAAGAGGAGGACCAAAAAGGACATGGAACCTCAAATTCTTTGAAAAAAAATGTTGGGGACACAGACATCTGCTTTGACACTGTAAGAAATGTGTTTGTCAGGTGGTCATTACCAATACAAAATTAGGGGGTGAGATTCAGACAGCAGTGAAAATAATTCCCTTATCTAACCAATAACCCCAAATATCAGATATATGTCTCACTCAGAGTGAGTCTTTTTTCTCAGTAATTTTGACTTCTCAACTATTTTTGCCATCACTGACTTTTCCTCTGTCTTCTAACTTCGTAATCTCAAAACTCAAGCACTTTAGTCTACATCTAATGTGCGGTACTTACCTAAATCAATTTGTGAACCAGCTAAATCCCCTTTTTGTAATTCAACAACTACCTGAAAAGTCAATATTTAACATTCATAAGCAACACATATTTACCAGACTAAAATTTAACTCATTTTAGTAATGTATGATGTAACTCTAAAGGAACATTTAGATAGGTAGGTCTAGCATTACAATGATTACAGGTAGATTCTCTATGCCCTGTCAAATGCCTGTAATGCTAAAAACAGCTTCATGTGCCTGCTGGATGTTCCCTGGTGGAAAGCAGAATATGGGAAGTTAAATTCTACACTTAATTGCTAGTTGGCATCTTGTTGGTTTGGTCGGTCACAACAGAAACATCCTGAACCCCCAACTATAGAATTATAACATATTTTCTGTGATTTTCACTATTAATGAAATAGAAAAGGTAGATCGTTTGGTCTGAATGTCTTGATATTAAAATTACTTAGAGCTTTAAGGGACTTAACTAGTGATACAGAAGGGAAATACTTTTATTCTCTTATTATTCACTGAGCCATTCAGTTCCTCAAGAAAGATGAATTCAGATGCAACCAACAGGTTCAGCAACTGGGCCAAAACTGCGTCAGAAAAAGACTGAAAACATCTGATAGAAAGAAGAGTTGTCAGGACAGAAATTAAGAGCACCAGTCCTGGTGCTTACCTGACCATCATATTTCAGTAACCTTATTCACAGATTTTCACATTTTGCCTCTTGAACATTTATTTTATATCAATTATTACTCTAATTTCTCACAGACATTCAGTACAGTCTCTGATACCACTGTGATTCAAATAAAATAAAGTAGGCTGGTGAAAGAGGACTGAGGTCTATTATTCAATTAATAGAAATAAGTAAACATATTCCTACGAAACAGAACTACTGATTGCCTGTTTTCATGAATTCGTGTACCTGTTAATAGTCTTGCCTAAGGATAATATCTTGGTATTAAGGAGTCAGGTAAAAAATTTTGATAAGAATTTCAAAGAATGGCTAGCGTTGCTGTACTATTCAGGCAGGAAATTCTCATCAGAAATCCCAGCTTTGTGTTGCTCTATTTGAAGAAGTATTTTATTATTCCAGCATATGATACTCTCTCTCTTCATACATATATTACTCACCCACATATTGAGGATTCCATTTTCATCCATTGAAGCTATCTGAAATGGAGGGGCTGACATCTCTATGGAAGGAATAGTAATAATTTATACTCATACTCTGAGCTTCATCCTGAACAGTATCAAAGGATTTGAAACATTTGCTAGGTTAATAAATTCTCTGAAACTTCTCAGCTACGTAAAAAGGGGAAGTGCCCTAATTCTACCAAGGAAAAAGGCATGAAACTTTCTTTACCGAGTGGGTGGTCAAACATAGGAAGAGGCTTCCTAGAGACGTGCTCAATGCCCCAAGCCTGTCAGTGTTTGGCATTTGAACAATGCCCTTGATAGCATCCTTTCATCTTCAGTCAGCCCTGAAGTGGTCACGCAGTTGGACTAGATGACTGTTGTAGGTCCTTTCCAACTGAAATAGTCTCTATCTCTGTCTATTCTAGTATGTTCAAATAATCCTACAAGAAATGCAAATGATCTCTGCCTCCATCTTTTAATATATCTGGATTCTGCAAGTACTTTGGACCAGAACATGAAGTGCAATAGATAAAATCTGGTGAAGCCTGCAATATGTAGCACATTTTTTTGGACTACTGTGAAAATCTGCAGTGGAAGTAATAATGTCTCCCCTAGCACACTGCCTAAAAATTAAAGGGGCACAAGGATTACAGTTTATTTGCAAAGTTTGGTAAGAAAATTAGGCAAAAGGCACAGGAAGAACCACCAAGTACACTCACACACTCATATCTTTTAAGTGCTTTCAAATATAAGCATGTTGCTGCACTGATTCAGACAGGGGTTTTTTGGACATTATAGAAGCACTAAGGCAGTTTCTGAGCAATAAATTTGCTTTATCGTAGAAGAATAAAAAATGGTCTTGAAAACAAACATTACAACAAGCATGCAACTACATCTCATGTGAAGCTGCACTTGAACGAATATTACATAAAAATAACAGCAGAAAATAAACATGAATATTATATGCTATTGATACTACAGACAACTTAAGAGGCAGAGCAGAATTATGAGCTGGATTTTGGCTATGATATATTTGTTTCACTAGATACCTAAAGAAAGACTCAGATGTATTGATTACATACCCTCCTGATAAGAGAGGCTTGAGAGCCCATAATTCTGATTGGTGTACAGAGAGGTTGAGACAGGTTCCACTGCCAGTATAGGAGAGGTGTGGCTTACTGAGTTCAGAATGCCATCTGTAATTAAGGATAATGAAAGTTAAACACTACATTATTTTCAACAAAAAGAACAAAACCCTCATCACTTCTCAGCTTGTGGGAGAACGGTGATTACAAAGAAAGAATGGCAAATAATGAACTTCATAAAGAATTACTTTGTAAAATTCTCAAATACAACACTGCAAACTGTATCCGAAATTAACAAAATACCACTAGAGAAATCAATGTTCCACCACTTGTATCTACTTCTTGTTTTCGAGATGACTGCTGCACCATTTATGCCACTGTACTAGACATTTCATTAAAATCTGCCATTTCAGGGTTACCACGAAAATAATGATGTTTACTTCAAGCACCATAAAGAGAGGTAGAAATAAATCACTGCTTACTATAGAAAAGACAAAATTAAAGAAATATTACTCTTAAAAGAAAGTAACTAACCTGAAACAAAAAATTCACCACAAGAAACTATGTATTTACCCTTTAATAACACTTAAAAACAAAAGTATTTTTAGAGCAATTTCAGCATGCAACCTTTTTCAGATACTCTTGATTTCTGGATTTTCCCTGCACACTGAACTTTATCTCATTTAAGACTAAAGGCATAAAGCTTCCTAAATACACAGCATTAAAACCTGCTTGCTTATATAAGCGAGTACATGAGACTCTATAGATACATTTGACTACTAGCCCATTATGCAAAGCAAGGCCAAGCATCTTAGACCTACTGAAAAAATGAAAAGTCTATCAGCTATCAACTAATATTTCCTCTTACATGCTACTGCAATTAGATACCCTCGTGAACAAAAGAGGATATTGTGCATGTGTGTGGTGGGCGTTTTTCGAAAAATAATACTACTTGTTTCCCATTATGTGATCCCCATACAAGCTGAACCAATGATACCATAAAAAGACAGTTGTATCTGTAAAGATGAGAAACTTCTAGATCTTCCATTGCTATGATAATTCATAAAGTGGCAATAAAAAAAGACAATCCTGAGTCAACTTTTAGTGTATCTAGGTATAATCCAGAAGTAATGAAGTTACATAAGTGGAATTTTAGAAATGCCTAAGTGTGAGAGTCAGACCAAAGATTAAGACATTTAAAATGGTATCCACATACAGGACAGCTGTATAGTGACATCTGTAAGTGAAATCTAACTAATACCATCAATCCAGCTAACCATATACAGATATCCACATTAGGAGGAGATGAACAGCTCTGTAGACCCCTCAGAGTAGCACTGCACTGATTCTAACAGAGGTTATGCACGTATGTGCTTGGATACGTATCTTGCATGCAATTTTAGAGAAACATCAAGACTTAGATGACAACTTGTACAGACTGAGACCTTTAAATGACATTTGAAAAACTGTGGTTACAGTCTTAAATTACTCTGATTTTTTTTAAATACATCTTAATAAATGCTTTCAGATGTAGATAAAAAAGAAATATAGGTTATATTGAGGGAGATAATGAAAATTGACTAAGCTAATGATTTCAGGTGAGGTAATACCTGAGTAGTCCATTTTAATATTACAATGCTCCTTAGGTTCCATATCTGGTCCACCTCTCTATTCTCACTGCTTGATGCATACTGACCTAGCTTACATTCTTTACAGCTATTATGGCCTGGCAACTTTTACTAGACTATGCATAATCTCTGAAGCGCCTAAACTAGGCTACTGAGAAAGAGTGTTCTTAGGAGAATTAGTAGTGGGATTGTTACACTGCCAGCAAAATGATTAATCAGAATGCACAGATACTAACCAGTGGAAAATGTTGGAACTCTAAATGTCCAGTCAGTTTCACTCATCATCATATGAGGGTGCAATCTTGAGTCCTCTCGAAGATCCCATACCAACAATGAACCATCTATCGTTCCAGCAAAAACTAATGATGTTTTATTGGGACTAAAGCAGCAACATATCACCTGTTTAGCAGTAAAAATATGCATGGCTCATATTATGATAAAGGACAACAATTTGATAAGCCTGAAATATGTTTGTTCTTCCTAGGCACACAAATCCAGAAAATACAGATTATAGGTGTTTGTGGCAGAAGGACAATTTAGTTAAAAAGGAGGTAGGATACAAGACTTTCAGTAGGCCTTCCCTTTTCAAGACAATTGTTGAGTAATCTGCATCTACTGCCACAAAGTTGAAGGGGATAATACAACTGTATGACAGTGTTAGATAGGGAGAAGTCCTGATAACAACTGAACCATCTGGTTTACCTCTGTTCACTCTTCAACCACGTAATAGAGTAAAACTTTAAAAAAAACCCCAAATCACTAAACACCATGACTATCACTGCATTCTAGTACTGGAGCACAAAATAGAACGTGAATAGGGTTTTGCTCATGTGGCTCAAATGTGTTTCTCAAAAGATGACATATCTTGCAGGTACGTGCACATAATAAAGCCTTTTATTCAATGTGCAAATATACAGTGTTATTAAAACATACCTCTGAGTCACATATTAAAACTTTCTGAGGACTGGAGGGCTGCCAGATGTTCCAAACGCATATGATGCTCTTTCTGTTCAGTAAACCAACACCTGCCTTTTCAGGTAGTCCATGAACAGAAAGTAGTGTCTGCCTCTGAACTTGAGAGACATATAGGCAGGATATTTTTCGGTCTAAATTATTTAAAAAGAAAAAAAAAAAATCAAGAAAGAAAAGCATTACATAAAAAAAGTACACTCACTGCAGATGAAAAAGCATATTTAGCTGCTATAGCACCAACCAAAGAAGCTAAGAGGTAATTATGAAGAATATTTCTGTTAATAGTGGGTTGCTTTTGATGCTATGTAAGAAAAAAGGAGGGACTGGAGAAAGAATCCAAAAAATTAGATGTGAGTAGAAAGCAAAAGGAAAGAGAGCCAGGAAGTTAATACAATAATTATTCTGGGCATAAGGAAACCAATCTGATCTGATGCCAGTGTACATATTGAAAATTTAGCTACGTCTCAAACAGGAAACAGCACAGGCCAGGCTTTTTCTGGTTTATCTCATGTGTTCAAGTTAGAATACATATGTTTTTATGTTACAATAGGTCTTCCTAACATAATTACAGATGCTTTATCTTTCATTTTTCTTTTCATCTGAACATCTACTGTTTATATGGGGAAGATAAAACTGCAGTTCGAATATGTCAGGCTATATTCTCCCTGTTCAATAACTCTGCTTTATTTGCAACTTTGGCCCTACTTTCAGTGTAAAGAGCCTGAACAAAATTACACCCCTCAGGATGGCCCTTCAACCATGGAGGCAAGAAATTACCTCCAGGGCACTCCTACATCATGTTTATCACTGGTTATATTTCTGGTTTCACAGCAGCTAGTATGCTCTGATGTTTCCTACGTGAAACCAATCTGCATTGAGATTTGAGCCAGATTAGTGCAATTAAAAAAAAAGTGGGCTTTACACCATCTATATACCCTGATATGTGCTGTTTTCACTTTGGCCACGACAAAGAGCACAGTATTTTTGCACATGGAAGAAGAGTTAACACTGTATACTAAAAGGTGTAGAATAAAGTTCCCTTACCATGGAGGAATGGCTGGTTAGTATTTAACTGGAAACAGCTATCGCTAATAGACAGACTGGTTGGTTGAGATCTTAATTTCCACCTGGGTTGTGTTGCAACTTGATCTTCCTCTAGCAAAACAGCAATCACCTGTCAAACATAATTACATTTATAGAAATAAAAGGGTCGTCTTATCTTTTACCTTTGCTACTTGTAGCTTTCTAAAGTATGTGGATTAATTTAATAAATCTTTATTGACCCTCTTATTAATTTTGTATCTTTGCAAATACAGATTTACAGACATAAAAGTTGCACAGCTCTGGTCCCATTCCTTTGCAGAGAGGTGGATCTCACTGATAATGAGTATTATTTAAGTAATTTATTTAAATTAGTCAGAACAAGTACTGTAAGTCATCTATCACACTGCATATCTATGCACACAATTAATAAGGGATAGTAAGTACATAAGTGTACCTGGCAAGCAGACCGGAGGAAATTTGCTAATCTTCGTGAATCGATTTTTGGTGTTAGAGCTCCATTCACTGACATATCCTGGCTGTTTATGGGACCTAAGAAAAAACAAAAAACAAAATCAAACTTGAAGCTTCAAAAGGGAGTCAGTTAAGAAACCCCTAAGAATAATGTAATGTTTAAGAAAGAGGAGAGTGGCAGGAATCAACTTATCTTCAGCAGAAGTTAACAGTTCTGAAGAACAAGATCTATTAGGGAATCCTACCTGCTGTCAACAGAAACTGCAATCCTGATGGAAGAAACTATTTCTGCCATTTATTCTCCACCCCATCCACAAGGGGATTCACCATACTTAGAGCAGTTTGCTGTCGATGCAGCCTGCCACACTGCAAATTCTGACAATTAAAGGGTACAAAAGAGAAAGTTTACATGCATACATCCGTAAATGAGTAAGATTAAAATGTTCTTCACCTCCAGATACAAGGGCACTTTCTCCTGGATGCTGTGTCCATTTCTCCAATGTCTCAACTTCCTCAGTCTGAATGTCTCTCTCAAGATTGTCCTCGTTACACTGAACATACGCCTAAAGTACAAAGATAAAGTGATCAATATACGAGTGACACCACTAAAAATGACAGCACTTAGCTGAATAGAACTTAGTCATTTTAAAAATGATGTGTTCAACCTCTTCTGTTTTTAAATTCAGACCTCAGCATTGTTACACAGAGTCTCCGTTTTGTGCATGCACATTTTACCACATTTCACACGAGAGTGCCAGACCTGCTGCAAAAATACAGAATGTCTTACCTGATGCACTAAGACTAAAGCCAGCATACTTCAGTGAGCCACAGACATAGAGAAAGGCCCTTAGAAAATGGGGAAGGAACATGAGACTTCTCTTCTAACGTAGAAAGGAAATGGCCTGTTTGACCATCATTGCTATATGGTAATTAAGGCTTAAAGACACAAATAATTAACTTATTACTTTACTGTCCTATTACCTTTAGGAACTTTCTTTTGTAAGGAAAATTATTTTCCAGAACAAGAATCAGTACTTTCAAGATTTAAATATAACTATTTGTTACCCACCTGTTTAGTGTTCCTTTTACCAAAATTTCTGATATACATGTCGTACTCATTTACAGGAGGCAAATCCAATAAAGAAAAACTAACTGAGAAGTCCAGATCAATTAGCCGGAGAAGTTCTGAGCTCCGTTTTCTTTAGAATTAATTACAAGAGAGAAACATAAAAATGGTTAAGACCCAGTATTTGATATTTCATAATAATGCAAATTGTACTAAAAGTAATTGACAGATAAGAATATATCAACAGAAGTACATATAATGTTGTTATGAGTTCACACTTAATGTTATGCTGATATAAATATAATATTTGAAAATGCAATACTGATTGCAGATGGTAAACTTACATGGTTTACCCAAACTGTCAAAGCCTAGCACTATCACCGTGCCTAAGTATTCAAAAGCTGTGCTGTGAGGAATGTCTCTTTCCTCCTTTAGTTAGGATGGTGGCTAACTCTCCTAAACTCATTTTATTAACTTACATCATCTATATGTACATGCTTCATAAAGATCACCTACATTGTCCTGATTTTGTTAGACTTACACAACCGTATTTTGAATGACCTCCACTGGTAATAGACTGTCTGAATTTGTACCTCTTTACATCACTAGAGAAACAAATAAAAACAGCAGCAATCCTAAAACATATTTTAAATGTACACATGAAATGAATTTATTGATGATTCATAACCTGTGGACATGAATACTGCCCTCTTCCCCAAAGAACAGGCCTCCAAAACCCATCAGTTACTGGACTATTGGACTTGATCTCAGTTGTATGAAAACAAGTACTAGAGATTGAGGCAGATCACGTATTTTTTCACTTGTATTTTTTGTTTTGAATAATATTAGCATATTGTACAGTATTTGAGATACCTGAATCTCTTTGTCCTATGAAATGCCAGATCTTTCCATCTTCCTAAATTCCCTTGCTGGAATCATACCAACCCAACTGCCTTATCTGGCTTCCCTCAATCCTTTTACTTTCTGCCTACCTCAATTCTTCATTTTTTCATCCTTGCTCACAAATAAAACTGTATTTTGATTCTTAATTGTAAAGCAAGTCTACCTGCATATACTGTATCTTACTCTAATATCACATAAATGCTTTTTACTTGTCAAAGTATTTATGTGATATTATCATCAACTATGAAGAGATTCCTACCACTCCTCCTGTATGGGTGTGTGGATAATGAAAAGACAGTCAATCTTCGTCACAATTCACACAATTATCTACTTTAACATCAAAAATCTGTTAAGATGCTCTAAGAGTTAACTGCTTGAACTACATACAGATGTCTGTTTACAATTCTATACTCTTGCTATAGTACAAACTCCTGGAAAATGAGAAAATCTTTGTAGTCTCCCGTTCTCCCTCTGACACTTTCAGTTTATTTAAATATACTTAAGATAAATAGAACTCAGCCACAATTACGGGTCTGTAGAAATTCCAAATCGAAACACTCTTACAGATGCATACTCTAGTCACAGTTTCTCTCAGTTAGATAGTCTTTGGGAAATACTAGAGCAACATGAGCTGCAATTTCTCCTCCAGTATTTTAGACTGGATTTTTCTTTATGCATAAGGACAATTTTCACATCTCTTTTTTGCCACTTCATGACATTTATTCTATTTCCTTACTCACATTCTATTTTTACTTCTACTTCCTAATACCACACCTCTTCACAAACACTGTGGGCACAGATTGTTGAGATCTAATTAAAATGTATGAAAGTTGCTTCCTAGTTACAGATCTTAATGATATATGAAGACAAAACCTTAAAATAAACTGATAAGGCTCATATTAATACTTACAACTCCGAAGTTCCACAGCTCATTTATGGGATGCTTTCAGTCTATTTACTGGTTGTGATGTATTATCACAGCACTAAATTCCACAAACCCTTTCTCTTTCCATGCAAATGCCAGTTATCCTCACAGGCTATGTTGTTAGCACGTACACAGTCTTATACATAGTCAAAATCGGTCACAGTACGTAATCAGTAGAGGCTGACAAACATTTCAGAAGGCAGTTCTTCAGAGAGATGCCTTCCTGAATTTCCTGTTTCACCACTCTCTAGAGAGGAAGCCTAGACAATGAACTCACATTGGGCATATAAAACTCACAATTTGGACATATAAATTTAGGCAAGGTGAATTAGATAGCTTAGACAATAAAACTGATTATTTCAAGAAATTAGAGTTCTGCAGAGCCCTCAGAGCAGCTGAAAGGCTTGTCCTTTAGTACTGTAAGTCAGTATCTAATTACGTGACTGAAGAAGCATACAAAGAAGTCACAATACCAGCAACTCTTTCTGTAATAAAATGATACACATAAACTGATACATAGATAAATTTGTTATAAAATGATACGTAGCAAAGCCTGTAAATTTTATTTACTTAAGAACTAATTACTATTATCTTACAAAATAATATTTGCCTCTGAAAGAGGGAAGTTTATAAACTTAACATATTTCAAATATAATGAAAAGAATTACATCTCATGTAGTGAGTTGCCATTTTGAGTTAGTTTTTTAAAATACACTTACTTCTGCTTATTAGCCATACTTTGGCTACTTTGTCGTTGGTTTGCCATTTGAAAATCCATGAATATTCCACAAAAGGAGTTTCTGACAGAAGGGTATTGCGTTTCTGTGATATTATAAAACATTGTTAGTGTTATAATTCACACTTTACAGTGCACTAAAATGTAAACCAATAAGTCTAAAAAGCAACAGATTTATTACGACACAACTACTAAAGGTTACTAGTTCGCACATTACACAACGTGCTCTAGCACAGTTATCAGTCAAAGAAGCTTCTTAACTTCAGATACGGGCCAGCATTTTTCCCTTACCGTGGTCCTTTATTGATCAATTCAAAATGATTGACCATTACAATTTTTATTCTAGAAGCCTAGTGCCTCTTTCTTTCTCCTGTCATTAGCAAGTTCCTTGTTCTCCTGTGTACAGTAAATTCTAAATTCAATTCTAAAAATTATATCAAATTCAAGCAGACTACACCATGCGCAATGCTACACCTCTAAATAACAATTATCGCTGTAGCTAGTGGAGAACCTCATGAACACAAGCTTAACTGACACCCTTGGATGAATAAGCAAAACAGTGAAAATTGTTGCATTACAAACCACAGTTAATAGAACAACTACAATATCTGATGTCATGTTGATTTTACTCCCTTTTCTGGCTAGGTGGTAGCTAATTGACCTTAATATCCAACTCACAGGCAGGACCAATGCTGTTTCACTTCCTCAGATGAAAACTGCCTTTTTAGCTAATACTTGAAAAACTCTTTTAAACTTCTGAAAGTCATTACCGGAATGATCAACAACCATTTTAACAAAATGAGATCAAAACTTCATCCAAAAAATGTTATGTAATGTACAATAAAGCGCTAAGTGCTACAATTCAAGAATTTAAAAATCTCATTCTGTATTAGAATTCCATCCTGTTCATTAGATCTATAGCATTAACGGAATTCTTTTATTGTAATAATAGCATAAATCTTCTGCAAGAAGAAATTCATATTATGCTATACTGTTTCTGACTTGCAATGACAACCAAAAATCTATTGATACTGTAAAGACTTACAGAAACTCCATGCTATTCTTCCATGACTGTACTAACTTTGTACGAGCTAGAGTAAAAAGTTGTTTACAGTTTTTCTATATTGCTGTTCACCTGAGGGGAGAGTGAAAAGGGGAACCACAGCTGCAGTTAGTTAAACAAGTAGATCTGGCACTCACAGGTATTGGATCAACTGAATACAAAACAGCAGTTCTGTAGTCACATTTCACAAAATCCCCTGAATTTTAAAAGTGATATAGAACTCTGTATTTAAGTAATACCTGTATTTCTCTTGCCTTCCCACTCAGAGCAGTGGCTTCAACTTCGCTTAAAAGGCGAATTAATGTCACCAGAAGCCCCAAACTGTTCTAGCTCTCCTCCAGTTTTCAAAATCCAGACTCTCATATCCTCCTCTTACCCAAAATAAGACATACTAAATGTCAGTCTGTAAATTTTTATACTTCACATTTTAAATTATTAGTAATGCCTCTGAATCATTCTTTAGCCATGTGAAAGTTACAGTACTTACTTACCCACAAACCTAAGTGACTCATCCAGAGGACCAGATTTCTGCGTCTAGGCAGATTTCTAGAAAAAGTGGCCTGTTTATTCGTAAGTTGTGTGTGTTATTCACACATTTAATTTAAAAAGACTGGTATCTAGTCACATACCCACAATTGGTTCCTTTTTTTCATTTTCAATTGTCTTTGGCAATGAAGTACAAATTCTATCATTTTCTGCACTAATCGCTCTTTGAATTTCTTCAATTTCTGATGTTCTGGAAAATGGAATCTCTTCTAGGTTTTCTTCTGCATCTTTTTCTTCACCACTTTTGTCTTCATCATCATCAAAATCATCTTCATAATCCTTTAAAAATAACTGGACTTTCAGTAACTAATAAACATGGATTATAGATGTACTTTTCAAGATCTTTCTAAGAAATTATAAAATGCTACCAAAAATAAAAATTCTCATGGCTATTAATCCTCTGACTGAAAGGAATTTTAAAATAACTGTTTGATAGAAAGAAAATGGCATGTCTTGATTGTGCGATAATTTTAATCAAGAGCAGACAATCCGACAGTGGTGTCCTTCAGTACCCAAAATAGATCCCCCCCCCTTTTTTTTTTAAATATCCTAACGTAGGAACTATATGTTTAGGCGAAGTACGTGTTCTTTAAAGAAATGAAACTACAGTGTTCAGTGACATAAGTGGCTTCATAGATATATAAAGTTGTTTATTTGCTAGTTTTAATTCAGGCTGCCCTTCAATGGCAGGCTCAAATTTACTAAACAACCACAATATCTGTTTGCAAGTCCATGCTCAAGGCTCAATGATTTTTTTAGCTAAGACAATTCATCTCATGCTAAAAGTCTTAAATGTGCTCATTTCTCTCCACTGAATGGTAAAGGGCTACTACAATGAACAGCTCAACAGTGTGCATCACTCCTCAGGTAAGTGGAGATGAATTCTAGCTTCACTGAACAAAGATGTAGCTGGTTCTGCTAGCAATGAAAGCACATTCAACACACTCTTCTATCTTAATAACTTTAAAAAAAAAGAGCAAGGAAAGTAAGGGAGCGCAGTTAAATAAGTTAGTGAAGGGACTGTTGTGTGTCAATGTCCTTTTGTACAATATTTTTGCAATGAAAAGCAATGAGGCTCTTTTCCCCCTGAAATTTATTATTTGCTTCCATTATTATAAAAAATTCAGCATTTTTGACAGAAAAATATTTAAATAATTGAAATCCAGGAAGACAGAAAAAGCATCTTGTGAAGACTTCAACTCAAAAGCAAAAGTTGGTTCCCAACCTCTGATGAAAACTAAGTAAACGTATAGGAGAGAGTTTCTACATAACATTGTAGTTACTTATTATGAAGTTACAGTCACCGTCACCTAAAGAGAATAAGTAAAAACTATGTAACAACCTATAATTTTTATTTCTGTGAGTAAAGTTAATCGCTGTTTCGATACTTGAGAATTACTTCAAAAGAACAATTGTATGTTTTTACTTACTTCAAAATCATCTTCATAATTTACTGAAAAGTTATCAAATCCTGTGTCTGAATTATAGATTTGTGTATCTTTCATTTCCTAAATGAGAAAATAAATGAAACTGTTAAACAATCTTACAAAAAATTAAATCTTTATCTGCCAAATCTCAGTAAAGAGATAGTTGATAGTTGTCCTTCTCAGATATTTCTACATTTTCAAGCAAACAAACAACAAATTCAGTTCAGAAATGTAAATCAAAGCGTATTCACAAGTGATAATTACTGACTTAAAATAGTAATACGGGAAGACAAAACAGAACTCAACCCTATCTTGGGAAGACTAACTGTTTTCCCACCAGTATTTTTACTGGGAAAGACATAAAAACTGCTGTGTTATCTATAATTTCAGTAGTACACAGTAGCTTTTATGATGGTGTAAAAACATAATAAGACTGTTCTACTTTTTCAAGGATTAGACAAAATTACCCCTATACCTAAGTTATACCATCCAATATTTAGTCAGCCTTTCCCTTCAATAGCCTCTTCAGTGTCATGGACTAAATTATCCATGTGTGAGGGCTTTCCATAGATTTCTAAATGGACATAAACGTGAGGTTTTATGAAAGTTATCCAGCATAATACCCACACCTACTACCTGCTTCTACATTTACGCCAAGGGATAGCAGTTTGCTGTCAAATGCCAAGTTAGGCACGCTTTTAATGCTTTCACTACTCTTCAACAGCTAGAGTCACCTAATTTTCACAGAATGTAGTACTTTCAATAGTATTAAGGACATTATGTAGCAGTAAACAGCCTCTGTGGATAATTTCCTTTTCAGAGTCATCAGACTCCCAGAACTAGGACTATAGTACTTCAGTTTTTTCTGGTTGCTGCTTTTTGTCATTTCTCTGATCAATCTTTGGAGCAAGAATAAGTTATATCAGTCAGGTTATCCATCAAGCCAAACTGGGCAAAATTTCCTCCATTATCTTAGAATGGCATTACATTGAAATACATATTGTAACTGTTATTAATTCCGAGAAAAACACAACATTCTAAACAAGTTCTAAAACCAAACAGCTTTACCTCTTGTTTTGTGTCCCCTTCCTCTTTCTCACTGAGTTTTCTTTTATCATTTACAGTCCTATTGGAAAAGAGAACATCAATTTTATTGGTTAACTTAGACAAAAGCACTAGTTCTGGTTTGGTTGTGTTTTCTGGAAGTTTGATTTAGAAAAAGTAGGTCTTTCTTCCTGAAAAGGAAAAAATAGTTGAAAATTTCCAATAAACTGAATATTTCTACAAAAATTTTATAGATCTCTATTTATGATACAAAATTATAAAGAAGCAGCCAAGTGATTAGTCAGTGAAGAACTGCAAAAACCTGTCCAAGTGGAAGAAAAAGTAAGGAGGAAAAAAAAAACTATTAAAACATTAATACAGCTAATAGATGTGTATCTGCAGCAAACTGGAGATCAAGATCACGTTGGTGTAACATGCTCTAAAGCTATAAATCATAGACTGACATTCAAACCTATATGGTCTTTCATTATGACAATACAATTAGCATGAGAATGCAGGAGAAAAATCAACAGCTAGCTCTGCTTCTTAATAATTTATTTGATTATGAGTATTGGTAGATACTTATTTTAAATCTCTGAATTTACCTTACACGTTGATGGCTCATCTCTTCTTTAATCGTCTCCTCTTTTTTGTATTCACTGTTCTGCAAAAGAAGTCACAATATTCACGTGTCAGAAATACTGGGAGAAAACATGTATATGAACTGGTATTAGTAGTAGTGATATTAAACAGTAAAAAAGGTTTCTAATTAATTATTACACACATACTATTTTTTATCAGTCATTGTTTGTAGGAAGTTCTGTGCATGATCTAACATCAGAATAAACACCCATATAATATATGCTATACACATAATATGAACTTCCCCTGAAAATATTAAATACTTGGGAGTGAGGTTTGGCTACATCCCCTTCTGCAATGCACTTCAGAAAGGATAGGGAAGGGATCTGGAGTCCTCTCCTTTGCTTAACAAAATGTTATAATGCTTTACCAGAGTAAATTCCAGCTTTTTCATAGGATACCTTCGCATTAGTATATTAGTAGCAATGGTTAAAACAAGCCCTGAGCCCAGTGTATACTGCTTAAGCTGTGAGCCCAGAGCACTTTCCATAATAACTCCTAGAGATGGCTGAAAAAATCATAGGGATTAAGGGCTGACCACAGTAGACTGTGGCCTGCCTGTTTCAAAGAAAGAGATTTTAACAGTATGGACTGCAACAGTTCACACCAGCTGCGAACAGAGAACAGTGTCAGGCACTTCTAATCCCCAGTAATGGGACGTGACTCTTAAATTCTGTATTACGAAGGTTTCCCTAAGTTTGTATTCAGTAAGTTGTTTATGATAAAGATGCTTTTCTCTAAAAGCATAATAAATATCTGAAAAAGAAATATAGGTCTGAGGCAGAAGCATTAGCATCAGTGCATATATTCTGTAACAGATACTTGAAAAGATTTCCAAGGTAGTAAAACCTTGAGCAAGTTCCTGATAGATATTCAAAATCTGCTGCAAAAAGTCATTTACAGGAATCATTTGTGGTGGGCCCCTACACTGAAGATGCCCAGTATTTCCACTACAGAATATATTTCTGAACTTTACAGAATTTTACAAATACAAAAAGCCTATGTGTTTCTAACATATAGACAAGTTTCTAGTGTAAATTCCATGGAAGCTATCAGCTCTGGGTTAGGATACTTAAATGCAGATGTAGTACTTTAATCTTACCACTTTAGCCTCAAATGTAAAAAAATATGTTGACTTACAATCCTAGAATTTTTATTAGTCACCTTACCAACGATGATATATCAACAACTGAAGTAAGTTATAAGGTAATGTTTTAAAGTCTTAACAAAACTAACCCTTAGGTCACGCTTCTTTCTTTCATTGTCTCTACTTTTTACTCTCTCATTAGCTTCTGCTAGTTGTCCTTCTCTATCTCCATAGGAAGATTCCTCTTTAGATCTCTTTGATTCATGTGTTTCTTCCTCTTCATAACGTTTATGACTTCTCTCTTTTGAAAGACTCTCTTTTCCTGACCTAACAGAACGTTCTTTTTCTTCTCTGTGTCTTCTTTCTCCCATTTTATCAAACTCTCGATCTCTCTGTAACTTGTGTAAACGTTCACTTTCTTCAACTTTGTAGGCTAAGAATTTGTCAATGCTCTTTTTGGTATCATTATCCTAGAAAGAGAAAAAAAAATGTTAGAGAGTCAGAAAGTTCTCCAAGACTTATATCTTCACAAACCTTTCTGGTTTCAACCATTAGAATGATGGATTTTTAAGTACCTAATCTCTTTCTGCCACTTTTTTTTAAAATAAACTACAATGGCAAGTTTCAAATTATTGTATCACTTGAGATTCTGATATTTCTTCTGGGACACCACATTGCTATAGAAAATTCTTCGGATTATGTATTCTCACACAAAAATTTAATTCTTTCTTTACCAGGTGGTCTAAGGTAAAATAGGATGTATGCTTACCAATATCCTTGCAATAAAGGTATTAATAGGAGATGGAAAATTTTGATGTAGCTGTACAAAAATAAAGCACTGTTTGCTATGCAAATTTTATTTTACTTTAAAAATAGAATGAAGTATGCCCTTAAAAGAGAATGGCTCAGAAATATTTTGGTTTTGTGTGCTTTATACATGTGTGAAAACCTTATTAATGATGCGTCTCTGGTATTTCTTGGGAACTGGAGTCTGATTCAGCTGCTTCATCATTCTACAATTTTATCTTATTCCATGATGAAACACTTCATTCCTTTCCCCTCCTTTACCTTCTTTTCTGCATGTCTTCTCTCTCGCTCTTCAATTCTGGTTTTCTCTTCCCCTAGAAAATACATGTATAAATTAATGAACAAGTTTTAGTATACTGAAACTCTCTATATAATTAACTCTAGCATATAGCACAGAGCATTTCAGTGACATGGGTTTTCCAGAACTTAAGAGCTTTCTAAAACTAATTTACAATTCTTTTGAAATTCTCTTTCCAAAGCTGGTTACCCCCTTTTCTTTCCTAATGAATCCCTCTGTTCTCAATTGTCTTGTGTAACAGTAAGCATAATGACATGCTACTAACTTCAGCAATCACTGTGCAACTTGGGGATTCAAATGGATCACTAAGTAGGGAATGTCTAGGCAGGAAGGTACTTACTCTCTTCAAGTCAACTGACCAGCAAAACCAGTGACATTCACCCTCTCTTCAGAGGAAGAGAAACAAACATAAAAATCTTTAAAAGCACCAAAATAAAACGGTAACCACAAGATTCCATAAAGATACACATTTCAGTAGGTACTCACACCTGCCTGTCTTTACTCTCTCTTTACAGATAGGATATGGTTTCAAGAGTATTTCTATCTAAATATCAAATAATTCCAAGTACAACAGCAACTCAAAGCAACTTACCCAAATGATGCCTGCTTTCTCTTCTTCTGTGGTGTTCTTTATCTCTTCCTTCAAACAACTTCAGATTATTTTGTGTATCTATTTGCTTTATCTCATGTCTTTTATGCATTTTGTCTCGTTCTCTCTCTCTCTTATCTTTTCGTATACCGTGTCTTTCCTTCTCCAAACTTGACTCTTGAAGCTTATCTCTGTATCTCTCTCGGTCTCCTTCTCTCTCGTACTTTTTCCCCCTTTCTCTCTCTCTCATTTTATCCCTGTTTCTTTCACCAGATTTAAATCTCTCTCTCTCTAACATTCTTTCCTTGCTCTTCCCTCTGTCTTTGTGTTCATGTTTACGAGTGTCTGTGTCATAAACAGATTTCTCCTTCTGCAGTTTCTTTTCTCGGTGCTTTTGGTCTTGATTTTGACTATCTGCTTGTAATGCCTGAAATAAATAAAAAAAAAATCCATTATTAAACTCAGCAATCTATTTTATATAGTATATTCATATGAAAAAGATTATTAGTGGATTGATAGCTATGGATTTAACTTCCCAAAAGTAATAAAATACTTATATATTTCTAGGCTGGCTTTGAAAAATTACTAACATTATGTCCGTACTTACTGGAAAAAGAACTAACAAATGAAATAAATAATGAGCTGCATTTTCAATGTATTTGAAAGTAACTTGGTAAAGAAAAGAGAATATACTGTGGAAGCGTACATTCTGTTTAGAGCAAGATTGAAAAATTGACTAAGCATCTTAAAGCTCTTGTAGAAAGAAATAAGGATAGATAACTGGGCATCCTGCAGCTGCCTTTAGAATAGAAGATTAACTTTCACTTGAACAGAAAGCAGCATATGAAAACTATGAAAGTAAGTTTTTGGCCTAGATCCCTTAAGGATGCAACTATTCTTATATTTTTCTGAAGTCTTAAGAGACATATTTTAACCTTCCTGATGCAAGTAGCACAACTCTCACTGATTTCGCTACAACCACAATTTAACTATTTACTTAATGCAGAACAAAGACAACTTGCTTTGATTACAGTCAACGAGTAAATTAAATTAAACTTTATCCATCTGTTTCACAGAAATGAGAAGTCCAATCACATCACTTCTGTTGGAACTAAAGCATTTCAACTCAAATTTGTTTGCTTTAGCCCACGCAGAAGTAGTGCAAATGTTACCAAATGTCTGAAAAATATGAAGTACTTATACTGTAACACTGATACTGAAATAATGGGGAGCTTTGAATGTAACTGATAGAAAGACAGGTAATAGATTAACAAGTAGGATGCTTTGTTTTATCAGAAGACTAATGAAGAGCTGCACAAGACACAGAAAAGACGACATATATTGGAAAACAGCTTTTAAAAAAACCAGCACAAAGCTAATATGAGTATCAATGGTGTAACTGACTGGAGCCTGAATGCCTATTTGACCAGCAGATAAAGTAATTAATCAGTTTAAAAGTGCATGACAAACATCATAGATGAAGGTAACAAATACAACTCATAATATACATGTAGGAAAGTGAATAGGCCAGGCTGGATGGGGCTTTGAGCAACCTGGTCTAGTGGACGGTGTCGCTGCCCATGGCAAGGGGGTTGGAACCAGATGATATTTAAGGTTCCTTCCAACCCAAACCATTCTATGGTTCCATGATATGGGTGGCCAGCAAATCAGATCCCATTATGCGCTGTGTGATTACCACAATATCAAAAAATGGTATTTTTTTTCCATTTACCTAATTAAGAAATCTGTAGAGTAATCTTATATGACTTGTGTAGCTAGAAACAGTCAAATAGGCCAGCCTCTGGACACACTCGGACTAGACAGATTTTCCAGAACAGTCAGTTGTGGCAGAGAAGTTAGCAGCTACACAATGAAGATCTGTATGGCTTGTACTCAGTGATGCAGATTTAAAATGCCTGGTGTACCAAAAAGCCTTAAAGAGCTATCATAGAGCCCACAAGGCAGAGTGGCTAGTAGAACAAGCTAGTAAAACCCTCTATGTTTAGACTGTCAATAAATTCCACTGATGTAAGGTAACAACATCAAAACTAGTAGAAATAAAATAAAATCACCCAAAGATGTTTCCTCAGTTCTTCTGATTTCCAGGTATCTTCTTTGGTTCTTCTCTAGAACAGAAAAGACAGCAAAAGACTGAGTAATCAATTTGCAGAGAGAAGTAAATAATGTCACAATGAATAGTTTTTCAAATGACAGGATCAAGGTATATATGGCCAGTACCACTGAATTTTGTAATGTAAACCTTAATTTGATTTAGCCCTAATGCATATACTTACACCGTACCTGATCTGACTGGACCTGGAGGAGGCGTGAAGTGCGGACTCGTACTGGGTTATCCAGCTCAGTACACACATGGTAACCAATTCTGAGGTCAGGGCCTATGATGGATAACAATGTAGTCCTTCAAGAAAGACTCAAAACTGGGCTTACAATGACAGACCAAATGGGTACACACACTCAGGCCATTTTTGGAAAGTAATCGATGTATCAGTGTCATTAGGTTCAGCTTCCTGCTCTGTTTGATCTAATTTCAAAGTCCTGGTCAGGGACCTACTTAGGTAAGATTTTAGTATCGCTGAGGTTGGAATTTTTCTGGGCAATCTGGTTCTTGGGTTTGACCACTCGATTAAAAATGTTTTCCTTATATCAAGACATCATTTCCTTTACTGATAGTTCAGGCCTCTACCTTCTGTCATCTTACTGTTCATGTCACAGAAGAATTTGGCTCCATCTTTTCCACAGATCCTCTTTAGATATTTGAAGACAGCTGTTAGATCCTCTCTCGCTTATGAAGTTAGCAGAACAAGAGACCTTCCTACTTTAGACAAACTCTTCAAGAGAGATCAAGGGGAGTTTCTTCACTCACAACCTAGAAAGATTTTCAGAACTAGAAAGGTTTTCAGAACTTAATTATTAAGTTTTTAACTAAGAACTCAGTTAACTATGATTCTAAAGAAAAACAGTAAGAGACTTTTCTGTAGTTTTGAAGCCAGAGTACCTTATTTTTTAAAGTATTTATCTTCTTTATTTCCAAAATAAATTGCCTATTTAAGAGCTGTCAAATAGGTAAGCAGCACAACCGATAGATTTGATAGAACAGAAACAGCAAGAGGCTTTCTCATACAGTGTGACTGTTAGTACAACCGTCTCTGGGTCTTTCGCAGACTTATACCAATGCATCTGAAAAATTTTAGATCAAAGTTTAACTCTCCATCACAATTCACTAACTTACCTCTTTTCAGTAAAATGGTTACTGATATACCACAATTTCCGAAATGATGTCTGAATGGAAGTTTCTAGAGTCGTCCTAACATACGACTTCACATACCCCACCCAGTCACTCTATTTCCTACTCCATCTTCTATTCAGCAAGACCACAATTTAATTAGCTGTAAAATCCAGATTCACAGACCAGTAGTAAAAGTGATTTGATACTTAGGCTTTTTCAAGTCAATATGTAACACAGCAACTGATATTAGCATCACAACAACTAAACACAACAATTGATGTTTTGCTTCTTTTATTTTGGAGCTCTACAAACGTCTCATAATTTATCACCATCATGCAAAAGTCACGTGGGTTCCTAAAGAACTAAAACCCAAGTCAGCAGTCACAGCAGTATCAATTATTAATTATACTTTATCTGCAATCTGAAACATTACAGGTTAGGGTATTTTCATATACCACCTACCCTCTTCTGCAGAAGCGGCTGATACAGCCTCGGCCTTCTGCCAGAGATATAAAGGACTTCCTTACTACTGCTACTTGGGTGAGGGTTTCATTGGCATGCTGACAAAACAAGGAGACTTGAATTGTCCAAGGAATGCCATGGGGGCTCAGGGCCAGCAGAAGAAACGCTGGGGCTGTTTCCTGCTTTTGCTCCCACAGAAGCCCTAGCTTATTCCACGCCAAGGGACACCAGTGGCGGCAGCGAGACGCGGCCTGCTGAGGAGATGGTTTTGGCAGGGGCCAAGGCACCTAAGGCAAAAAGGGCCGGGAGTAAACGGAGGCCGAGCAGAAGAACAAGCCCGGCTGGATGGTGGCCGTGCCATCGTCCCCAGCACCTCTCAGGGCCCTCCTGGAGCAGGGGAAAGGGGGCGAGGCGAGGCGAGGCGGGGCGGGGCAGGGCACGGCGGCCGGTCACGCAGCGCCAGCAGGCTCGGCCGGCTCCCAAGAGCCCCGACCGCTTCCCAGCGGCCCCTCACCTTGTCATCCTCCATGGCGGGGGCGGGCGGGGCGCCGCGGGGCGCCACGACCCGCCGCCACCGGCCGCTTCCAAGCGAGCAGGAAACGGCGACAGCTGCGTCCGGGCCTGCCTAGCAACAGGCGGCGAGGGGGAAGCAGCCGATCAGCCGAGCAATGGATGAGGGCCGGGGCCCGCCGCCCGAAAAGGCGGATGCTGCTGCCGCTGCCGCAGAGGATTGTGGGAAAGGGAGCGGGAGGCCGGCCGGCCGGCGGTGAGGTGAGGGAGGGCAGGAGCAGGCATTTTTGGCGGCGATTGGTGCGCTGGGGCGCGGCAGGATGGTGCCTGGTCACCCTCAGCCCTTTCGTAGCGAGAAGGGGCAGCTTGGGGTGCTTGCATGGGTGCAGGAAGGTGTTCCGCCTCGAGCCGATGCCCAGCCTGGTTTCCTCAAGTGGAGGAGCCCGGGGGAGGGCTCGGAGTTGCCGAGGGCCGTCCTCTGAGGCAGGGACGGGGCACTCCCCCAGGCGGCCTTTAAAGCACCATTGTTTTCCTGTTCACTACTGACTGTATAGGCTACGTGTACCATGAGACCATTCCTCACCGTAGCTCATTGCCTTTTAGTAAAGTCATAAACTGGGGGGGCGGGGGGGAAGGATGATACATGTAACTTAGTTTGCCGTTTACCCAGATGTTAGGAGGAGGCAGGTATGAAGAACACCTGTAGAAATAAAAGTGCTAATAATGTTCCCACAGTAACGCATACCGGAGCTGTTTTCTGCAAGAAAGAGCAAGTGGCAGCTTACCAAACACAGGGGAAACAGCCCTGATATCAGCAGTGATTGCCTGCGGGAAAGGTGTGTGCTGCTTTCACAGCAAATACTTACAACCTATTTACAACCTATTAACGCATGCAATTGAAAAGACCGGTGAAAATTTCTCCAGGTACTTCTTCGCTGCCTATTTTTTTACTTGCTCCTAATATTAATATTTGTAGAAAACTGACTACTGAGGGGAAAAAAGATAAGGAAGAGGTACTTTTGCATTTGAGAAACATTCTTGCCATAGTTCAACTGCAGTTTGTCACACTGACTTCAGAGATAAAATTTAACCCCTTATACTTGGTACTGCTGAAAATACATTACAGAGCCTTGGTACAGTTGCCTCTTTTTCATGTTTCCAGAAAAAAATAAAAATGCTGTAAAAGTTTCCTCACTGTCCAGACTATGAAATATTTTCCTTTATTATGTAGCAGAAAAGAAAAGGCAAATCAAGGAATTAGGAGGAAAAAAACCCCCACCTCAGTGTTTTATTAAAAAACCCAAACCAACAAACCACCATTAACTAAGTATGACCTTTAATGGCTGAATTAAATCTACTAAATATAAGTATCTATGGATACTAAATTATAAACATTCTTATGAATTATTTAGCTGTCTTTGGCAGAGCAATAATAATCTATAAGTGTTTTATATCTTCTTCCCTGAAGAAATGAAAATGCACTTGCAAGCCATCTTGGATTAACTCAAAGAGCTCCTTAGCCAAAGTGGTGACAGTGTTATAAACACATGGAACTAGGCATCTGCTTAGAAAGGATACTCTGCAGAAATGCTGTCCTACACACAGAGGCTGAAGGACAAAAACAACCTTGAAATACTTTAACTTAATTTTGTTTTAACAACAGTATAGCAAACACATATAACTAAAACTAGCAAATGTGACAGTGGAAAAGTTTTTTTTTCAAGTTCTGGTCCTACCATCTACTCTTTAGAATATACATAAGTATTTGTTACCCTCCCGCCCCTGCCCCCCCCCAAAAAAAAATCAGTTTTGGCTGCCAATTGTTTTTTCTTACCCCTATTAGAGAATACAGGTCAGGCAGCTTTATGGCAAGAGAAAAATTACAGATGTGGGAAGGCACCACTAGAGGGTTTGGAAAGAACTTTTCAAACCTTAAATCCAGGTATCAAACTGAAGTTTAACTGCACATGAGAACGCAAGCTGGAATAACACCTTTGGAATACCAGAACTAAAAATTGTGCAAGTACAGTTTCTCAGCAATGAGTGAAAAAAATGAACACATCAGTAGTTTTACTGTTTCTATAAAAATAGGTATTAGAACCATGTGAATATGAGCAATGAAATGGCACATATCTGTTGTATTAATAGACAATATAAAAGGATACCCTAGCTTTTAGTGGAAAGAAACGTGTGGTAAACAAGGCTTTTAGGGGAATTTGAATCCACTTTTAACACCTACATGCTTTTCTCTTGTCCGGCTTGGTACCTATATCTTCTTTTTCACCTGTACTGTTGTTTGAAAACCAGGAATATAAAATAACTCAGCTTTTTACATTCTGTAGTAATAAGCAGGTTTTTGTTGTCAGATGTTCCTCTAATCCTGTGAAGCAATATTGCATTTTTTTTTTTACCTCTGTATGGAATGACACACCAAAGCTTTACATCCAAAAAATACTGGAAATATCAGCCTTCATAGGGACAACACAGCCAACGCTCCACCATGCTTAAAATGATGATTTTATTGTTAAAAAAAAAGAAAAAAAGCTTTTTTTTTGTATAAAGGAAGAGACTTGTTAGGATCTAAGCTTTGTAGCTATATTTTTTCCTGTTTTTCTTAACCACTTTCTGCTGAGGCCTGAAGAAAGCTCAAATATTACTATCAACATGGTGCATAAATGACCTCTTGCAAAGTGTTCAAAATGCTTATGTTAGTCAGTCCTCCAGGATCATAAATAGAAGCAGCAAAATGTGGATCTCTGAAGTAAACTTTGTGCCTTTGGTTTTGAACTATAACTTGTAAGAATCCCATTAGGGAAAAAAAAGGAGATGATGATTTTGAAAACTCACTAAGAAACACATTTTAGTGGAAAGTGTTTATATCTTCAGGAACAATAAGTATTTGAGGATCTTATCATGAAAGGACAATTTATGCATTCATTGAAACTGAAGCCTAATTGCGTGATGCCAGAGATCAGACATGTATGGTTTTGTTCCCAAGAACAGAAGCTCTTGTACTGAACAGGTATAGTGGAGTCTTGTGACTCTTCTCTGTGCTATATACTAGATAATTAGAAGCAGGCAGGAAATATTTGTGGTATATACTAGATAATTTGAAGCAGGTTGAGACAGCTGGATAAAATCTGTGGACAAAAATACAGAAGTAGTGTGTATTTCATCATAAGAATGTTCTAGGAGGAAAATTCATATAATGTTTCCATTAAGAATTCCAAAATTTTGGGGAAAAAACTCCTGAATAAATATTGTCAGATTTTGATTCAATAGTTAGAAGCCTGTAGAGAGAAACATCAGACTGAAATAATGCTGTTGGGTAAAATAAGGTATAATAGAAAATGTTGTTCTTCAGGAAGATTGATCCTCACTGAAAATGGTCAAGAAGCTACAATTAAAATTGCTTCCAAAACATGTTTTCTTACATGAAATCCAAAGGAGTTGGGGAAACTTAGGTTTTCTTTTTCACCATATAAACTGAATTTTGTCAATTTTTCTCATCCTCAAGAACCCAGATGTATAAATAAGATATTTTGGGAAGTTATTCTGAAGAATAATGCTGTTACATACTGGAAAAAAGCATCATGGCAGACTGAACTGATGCAAGGTAAAGATAAAGACAGGACGACACTGACTCCTCTGGAAGCTATTGAGTTTGAAAAAGAAAAAAAGGAATCCAGAAAAAAGGTGGAGCAAACATACTGCTAAGAATGGGTATAAAGGAATTCTGCAAGCAAAAGGTATTAATTAAACTTCTAAGAAGGCAACAGACCTTCAAAGCAGGATATGAAAAGAATGAATATTATCTAAATGAGATAAATACAATCAGCTCTGCAGCTGATGCAATTCACTATAGCAATCTTAAGGAAAAGCCAGAGTAATCTCTGTGCCGTGAGTATCTTCAAGAGTTCCTGATGCATTGAGGACTGGTATTGTAAGTAGTAGAAAAAAGGATCAGAAAATATGCGAATTAACAATTCCAAATTCTTGAGCAAATTATTAAACAATTTATCCCCACAAAAACTATTAGAATAAACAAAAAACTTGTGTTTATCCAGAACATTTAATGAAAAACTTTATAATAGAGTAACTGACTCTAATTTATCCCCTGGCAGCAGAGTTTATATCTTAACAGGACTCTTTTGTCCCTATTATAATAATGGCTGTGCTAATTTCACACCACCTGGTTTCCTCATCAGAATGCTGTGTGGGGCCAAGTCAGTTATCTACACAAGTTCTAAGAAGTCAGCGCTAACCTCTTTAGCAGAACTTTCTATTGATGTTACAGATACATGCTATCAAATCCATGCTACAAGATCTTGCTTCTGTTCTCTCTTTTGATGTGATTGGTGCAGTATCAACTAAGGAATTGCTCTGCCCAATATTGACGCTGGGCTGTCAGGCCTACAATTACGTGTTTGTCACCCTAAATGCTACTACAAGATTTATTTTTGTTCTGATGTGCTTCTCCAGTGTATTAATACTGACTGTACAGTGTTCTTCTCTGCAAATTTTATATCCAGCTTGTCTGCAGAACACAGACTGAGACATAAAGGAAAGCAGAATAAAATGCAGCATATGGTAAAGTCAGTTGGCAAACATTGTGTTAATCACTTTTTTTCTCTTGTGTTGAATTTTCTTTTTGGTTTATGGTACCATTGTAATCTGCTTCAGGTACTGTGAAGGCAGATAGGAAAGTAAAATGAAGCAATGGAGGTCAAGACTGAGAAAAAAGGGCTGAAAAAATGAGAAAATACCAATAGTACTGGTGGTAATGGAGGGAGACAACATACAATATGGCCATTTGTACTAGGTGTTACTGAAACTCAGCAGTGAGAAGTTCATTAGAAAGTCTGTATAAGCAAACTAAGAAATTAGAAGAGGAATACAATAAATGCAAAAAATCACACACATTTATTGTAGTTTGATATTATTGGTATCCAAAGGGGTCACAGGGTCATACTTGATACTCCTAGTTTGAAGTAACAAGCTTTTACAGGGTCTTATGCTGCCCTTCAGTCCCCTCACTGTTACTGCCTGAGGTGTTTGCAGTTCTCCAGAAGTAAAGACCCAAAGTAAACTGTCATTTCAAAGCTTGGATTACTATAGAGTTGTAAATCATTGACTTTGTTACTCCTTTTTGTATCATTTGTTTGTTCTGAATTTGCATCCTGACTAACCTGATTATATAGGTGGAGAACACACACTGTCAATGGTAAAAGAGGCAGCAACATGAGTCTATGGCCAGAAATTGTTTTGGCTTGTAGTGGTCCATTGTGTCTGATTGCAGGCATGGAGGGCACTGGGGAGGATGAGAAAAGAGAACAGCACATTCAGTTGTCAAGATACAGATTCTTTTTCAATTCTGCTGCGCAGCACTGAGCAAACAACTTTTCCTTTTGTGCTTGTGACCTTTCTGACTTTCCATTTCTCTGGATAATTGAGATGCCGTTGCTTTCACTTTCATTAAGGAAATGAAGCTTAAGCAGCTTTCCTATTTGTCCATTTGTATGTGGTTTTGTAACTTTTCAGCCTATTGGCTAAACTCATTCTCACCTCTTTCCTGCCTGCAAATACTAGTCTCATAAAGTTCTACAAATTTTGTGAAAATTGGCAGCTGAAGAGAGGAGAAAGGACCCTCATTCCCCCTAAGTGAAAGGTTAGCTATTTAAAGCCAAAAGAAACAAACCTCCTGGTAAATACTGAGTTTAATCAACAAGCACGTACCAGCAAACTGATTAGCACACAGCTAAGGACAAGTAACAGCTGCTCCTTACAAAACCAGTGGTTACACTAAAATTACTGAGAAGATAAAGGAATGGTAGGTGGAATGATGTGGGAACAAGGTGTTACTATGTTAAAGCAATACAGGTCAGGATCCTGTAGAAAATAGGCTTTTTTCATTCCACAGATCAGGGTTTGTGTAATCCCAAGATCTTGGTGCCACTTCAGGTACTCCTGTGTTATCAACAAGATGAGAGAGGAGCCAGCTTTATCTGAGGATGTGTGAGCAAAGCTTCAGGAAACATCTGTTGTAACTAAGGAGTAGAATGACTGGCCTCTGGTTCCTCTGAGCCATTGATTAGTTGGTCCTTTAATAGTATCTCTCACTAGAGAGCAAAGAAAAATACGAAGCTTGTCACTGAAGGGCATAGAAACCATTCAACTTGTGTACATGACTAAAGAGCATGGGGAGCTGGTGTGGTTTGCCCACAAGGAAGCACACACTAGTGCGTTCAAGGTCCCTAACGCCTTGGCAAGCAGCTTCTGCTTCGTGCCTCTCAGCAAGAGCCTGTTTCCTTGCTGCAACCCCCTCTTGCCACGACACATTGCACCCCTCGTTCCTGTGAGGCCAAGTAGCGATGGCCAGTGGACGCTACGGGCAGGCGGCTGGGCTGGCTACCTCCAAGGGAAGCTGGGCAGGGGGCTCCAAGGCGACGGGGGCCCCGGCAGCAGTGAGGAGAGCTTGGCGACAGGCGACGACGATCTTCTGGCTCGGATCCCGTCGTGGAGGGAGAACCCACGCTTCGTAGGGCAGGCCTGGAAGGGAAAGACGAGAGAGAGTACCGCCGGCTGAGGAGCCGAGGGGGCAGCGGGACGCTCGGCTGCCCGGGGCTGGGCAGGCGGCAGAGAGGAGAGGGCATTCGTGCAGCGCGCCGGGCGCCAACAGCGGTGTCCGGGGACAAGGCGCCTCCTCGCGGTGGCACAACCCACCCCCCCCAGCTGCACCACCCTCCCCGCGGCGGCGGCTTGGGCCGGGCCGCCCCGAACCCGGAAGCGGGCGGCGGCTGGTGTCGGTGCGCGGTGAGCGGGGCCGAGCCGCAGGATGCGAGGCGCCGCCGCCCTGCCCCCCTGCCCGCTCGAAGCCAGCGCCCGAGGAGGAGGAGGAGCAGCAGCAGCAGCGGGAGGAGCGGCAGCAGTAGTAGGAACCGTCGCTGCGGTAGCATGAGCGGAGCCGTGGCTAAGCAGTCCCCCGGTGCGGGATCCGCCACGGATCCCGCCGCCGCGGAGAAGGCAGTGGCTGGGGACTCGGTGCCCGTGCCGGAGCCGGCGCCGCCGCCGCTGCTGAGCGTGGACGTGACGGGTTTGGTGTCGCAGTTTGCGAGGAGCTTCGTCCTGATCTTCCCCGTGTACGTGCTGGGCTACCTGGGGCTGAGCTTCAGCTGGGTCCTCATCGCCCTGTGCGGGCTCTTCTGGATCCGCAGGCACCGCGGCGGCAAGACCTCCCGCCTGGGCCGGGCGCTCGCCTTTTTGGAGGACGAGGAGGAGGCGGTGCGGCTCAGCGTCTCCTCCGCAGATCTGCCTGCGTGGGTGAGTGGCCGACACCCTTCGGCGCTTCCGAGGGAGCACCCGCGCCCGGCTGGGGCCTGTCAGCTCCCCGGGTGCTGCGTGACGCCCACCCTGGGGCGGCCCCCTCCTCCCTGAGCTGCGGGACAAGAGGCTCGCTACAGGCCAGAGCCCCAGAGCCGGCCTGGCGGGAGGGAGGGGGTCAGGACATGGTATCTTCCGCGCCCGGGTATTCGTCCCGGTTTGCCAGCCTCTTCGAGACTTGGCCTCCAGCGGAGGGAGCGGCGTTGCCGGACGTGGGCAGGCGGGGCGACCCTCCCTCCGCCGGGGTGGCCTGACTCCGCGTCCCGCCCGCCCGCCACGCCGCGGCCACCTGGTCCGTTAGCTCCCGCGGCGGCTGAGGCAGCCGCGGCCGCGTCTGCCGTGTGGAGAGAACCTTGCGGCGCTGGCGTGCAGCACCGAACCTGTCATGGCCGGGTTTTCCCTCGCAATAAACTTCACCTCAGGGTTTGGTTTATGTTTTCCTCTCAGATGGCAGTGGCGCACATGTCTTGGATGCGGCGAGGTCCCTGCAGCACACGGGCAGGAACCTTTCCAAAAGTTGAGAATAGAGGCAGAGAGAATCGGTATCTTAACGGTTTTAAGGTTTTCAGTAAAGCCTTGCTTAATAGGGAGTTACATGAAAATTAGCTGGTGTTTCTGGCTCGTTTCCGCGTTGTGATGTGAGGACTAAGGTAAAGGGGCTGTGGTGGCCTTATTTGTGCAATACTGTGGTTGGTTTTAAAAGGCTTTCTTTGAAAGAGTCTTTCTTTGAAAGTTCCAGGCTTTCTAATAAGTCTTTAGAACTACCATTATTACTTTTTTAGCTGAACCTCAGCTTCAGATTTGAATAGTACTTCTTCATAACTTTGCTTTGGAGGAGGATTGACCATTTTTTAAATACAGCTGACAGCCAGCCACCAACAGTGTCGGTGCTCATCCAGGCCTCCGTATGTCCTAGTCTGCCCCAGTGATCTGCTGTGCAGAGCTTGCTGCTCTCTTACTCTCCATACCTGAAGTCTTGAGGGCTTCTGCTAAATCTTTCTGTGCGATTTCCTTGTTGATGACTCTCTGCTCTTCAGCAGTAGCCATCCACATCCCTGCTAGGTACTCTGCAGTGACTGTGCGTCAAGCAGTGTTGTGATGATAAGTATCCAAGTAGCTTTTCTTCATGTGATCAAGTTACTATACCTGATGTGACCTGTCCTACCTATACTGATAAAGTTACAGCAGTTCTAAATATCTGGAGTGAATATGGTGTGAAATGGGAGTCTTTTTTACTCCTGTTTTTTCATATCTTTTACCCAAGATCTTGGTAAAAATGAGAACAGTGTTTAAGAGAGATGAGGTGGTTTTACTGCTAGAAGCCAAGATACGAGTCTTAAATAATGTGTTTAATAGATCTTATGTTAGCTCTATGTTTTTTGTCTGTAATCATGCAGCAGTGTAATGGAAGTGTTCTGGTTTGATGAATTAATTGAAGCTAGATTTGTTGTGGAGGTTTGTATATAGTAACTATCTGCTGGTAACTAAGCGATACTTAAGCTTAGTGCTGTGTGTAAGTTTTGTTTTAAGTCACAATTTGTTACCTTTGATAAAATGGCAATTAATTATTGTGTGGAATTAGCCAGATAACTAAAGATTGAGAAAGGGGCCTCTTGACTGAAGTCAGAGACAAAAAAACCATAGAGAGGAATGAGTGCTGGCTGCCAACACCTCCATATCCTGTGGTGTTGTGGAAAGTAACTGATCATTATGCAGGATTTCCCCAAAAGTGTGACCTTCTGATGTACCAGTTGGCAGACTTATTGTAAGTCACTGTTGTTTTTTTGATGGTTTGGTTTGTTTGTTTCCCTCTGTAATCATTCTCTTAAATTTTAAAGATCTCGGTTGTTTTCTTTCTGCTAAAATATGTGCTGTATTCTAGAAGTAGCATGCTTCCAAATAAATGTAGTTCCAGATGAAATGCAATCTGAAAAACAGAAGTCTTCTGAGACCTGAAGGCCCACTTAAATCAAAAGTAGTCTTCAGGGTGTGCTGTTGTAGTCATTGAGCTTTATGTGAGTCTTTTTCCTGCCTCTGTGTCTTGGAAAACTGCTGTTCTCCTTCCTTCTGCTCTATGGGTGTTGTCCTGGAGAGTCATGAATTTCAGTCATATTTCAAATAAGAGCTACTGGATGGCGTACGGAGCCAGACATCTCTTTAATAGGTATCAAGTTTATCTGTCTCAAGGTGCTCTCCAAGCTGGAATATGTTCCCTTGCTTTCTGGTCAGGGAAATAAACTTTAAATTATTTGAGTAGGACAGTGCTGTGTTTTAAATGTAGGAAATCTTTTACTCCTCTGGGAATGAAACTGAAATGTAAGAATTTTCCAAGTAAAATTATGTAACATTCCAAACTTTTATTTGTTGAGTAGTATCTTTATGGGCTCTTGATGGGAGAAGAACTTTAGCTGAGCAGCAGCGTATGTAAGGTGTGATTTTCTTCCCCCCACCCGCCTTGGCATTGCTGCTCTAGGAGTTCGTGTTAAGTACTTAGTAGTATTGCATTTGGTTATTCAGTTTTAAGAAAGTGGTTATTGCAGGAGTAATCAGTTAAGATTTTTGTGGAGGCAATATGCTTAGTTATGGGTTGAAAGTGATATTGTTGTGCTATCACACTAGAGTTCGTAATGTTGTTATTAGTTTCCTAAACAAGATTTACTTCTTCCTTAAGCAGGTGGTTATACAATGGGATATTCTGTGCCTCTGAAATGAATTAATTCAACATGGATACAAGTTATGTTACTTAAATTGTCAACACTGAATTATTTAAAAGAAATATGTATGTGCAAAAAAATACTTCATTTACTGTCTTTAAGATCTGTACTCATAGACTTGCTAACATGTAGTTACAGCTCTGCAGTGTGTTTGGAAGATGCCACTGATTGTACTGGGTGGGAGGGAGCAGAGGTGGGTGCTTTTCCAAGTCATTTAAAACTAGGCAGCAGAATTCAGAATGAGAAAGGTTTGGAGATCAAAATGTTTTTTAAATAAAGTAATTTCCCCTTTCTGAGCAACATTTTTATGCACTAGATGTATTTTATACTGGAATGAATCTAAATAAGATGCAAACACATGTAAGGGTAGTGTCAATTTAAGTATCACTACTTACAGGATAGAAGGTAGGAAACAAGGACTCTCAATTTTTAAAGGCCAGGTATCATGTTGCTTTTCATTTTTAACAAAGTAATGGAATTTCATAATCTAAGTGGTATAACAAATTTACTTTGTTCTTTCTGAAAATAACCTCAAAAGTTAATCTAACTCTGCCATTGTATGGGTTTTCGGTTGCATAATGTGACTTTTATAACATGCCAACTTATCACGTTCGACATCTTTTTGGATAAGTGAGACTTTGACTTCTGTTTTCTTCAACTTAGAGATAAAAAGCCATGCTGCACTTCTTCCCCCAGATTAATTGTAAATTTGGCCTGGTACCAGGAGCTGTATCTGCGTGCAGTCTGTCAGCAATCAGCAGGAGACTAAAATAGGAACAAACCTTAGTGTTTTTAAATAATTGATTCTGAAATCAGATTTAGACAATTTTCTTTGTATCCCTAACCGTGTATTATACAGAAACCAAAATACTGTACATCGTTGTAGTAGAGGTAGTGGCATGCTAAAACATTAATTACAAGTTTACTGTACCATTTTGGGACCTACAGACTCACTTTAGTTTCTGCTCTAATTTGGACTGAGTTTTAGGGTTTTTTGTTTTTGTTTCTTTGCTTTCTCATCTACGTAGGTGAAAGGAAAAATCTGCCTAAACCTAAATAGGTGTCAAGTCATGTTTTTAACTAAACTGATTTACAGTCCTATTGTAAAGAAATCTGGTAGATCTTCTTTCTCTTGGAATTCTTGCAGACTGTGAGTATTGTGAATTACTGTTGAACTGCTATACTGCCATGACACCTATAGGGAAGAGATAATATCAGCAGATACCCTTTTTTACTAGATGCTGATGTATAGCTACAATAAGCAATAGAATAATTATCAACCCATGTTTTGTTGAGTATTTTTGGAGTTGGTGATGTTCAGAACTTCAGTGCTAGTTGCGTATTTCTTAGTTGAATATTATGTTGAACAAACTGCCATGTTTAAAGGATGAGGAACCATTCTGAGTAAAAGAATATTTCAGAAGCATGTCTAAAAAAGGAAATTGTGGTTTCTAATTATGAAATTATTTGTATTTAGTCTCTTGTGTTAAAATAGAATATGCATGCATACATTTTTTTCCCCCAAGCCTTTCCCTGAGCTTCTTGTCAAATACTTTGACAAAAGACTTTGGTTTTTACTGATATATTGGAAAGCAGATCCAGTGTTTGTGGAAGAAAAATGGTTACGTAGGTCAAACTACAGGGTCATATCCTGTACTGAGTGACTTCTCTGCAGGGAAGGTTGAGGTGGTTATGCTCTTACATGTCTTTGACATGAAAATTTCTCAGTGATGTAGAATCAAACTTGTTAACTGGATCTTAGATTGATAGTTCAGGACAGGAATCTCCAAAGAATCCCTGCTGATGGGTGTTAAGTATGCACTCAGTAAACCTGGTAAACAGGTGGACTTCTGCTGTACAATGTGTGGTTTTAATTGCCATAAGACGTAAAGATCTTCCTCTTCTAAGTATACCTGTGGTTAATGCTGTTGTCACTGTAGCCGTAGGAATTGTTGGTGGGGTTTTATTTAACATACTAAACTACGAAAAGGAAGACTGTGAGGTATTGTGGCACATTCTTCTGATCTGTTCTCCAAATGTTAGTTGAACATGTTAGATTGAATTTACTGAGGAATGAGCTATAAAAAAACATACTTCCATGTACAGCTACTTAATGCTAAGCTGGATCTAATCAGTTTATTTGGTGGGTGCTGCAGATGGCCATGTACTCTAGGCTGCCAACCTGCATCTGGAAAGTACAAAGGGCTGCGAGTAAGAGTAGGTAATAAATTGTGAGTACTTAAATGAAGGCCATGTCCTCCTTCTGCCTGATTATTTTCTTTTAAAACTACTTTCTGTTCTAGGTGCCTCATAGCGTATGTGTACATATGTGTATTGTGGGTTGTGTCAGGGGTTTGGTTTGAGTTTTTATTGTGGTTAGAGTTTTTTGGTTTGTTTTTTCTTTTAAACGAGTAGTTTAATTTGGTTCAGTATTACTGCTTGTAATTAAGAAGGTAACCTGGGTAACTCTCTAAGGGTGCCCCACAGTTAAGAGACATGATGTTTTAGGAGTGGAGAACCAGAGGGGAAAAAAAGCTATTTATGTTGGACAGTTGATCATACCTTACTGATTCTCAAAGTTTTAAAATTTATTGTGTTAAAACTGTGCTGAGGTGATGTCTGTCACATAACACGTTCTCTCATGGAGTAACGTGGTAAGCCTCGCTATGTGGTGCATGTGTAAAGATCCTTTTCCAGACTATTTACATAGAAAGCCATGTGATGAGCTGATGTTCATGAACATTACCAAACTACAAAAGAAAAATACTGACTTGAAGGTGTTAAGTGTGCTTATTGAACTGTTTTTAGGTGCCACGGAACTTCTAAATATGTATGTGTAATACATTCTTTTTTCATACAACAAGTTGATAGTGCATAGCAATTATTACTGACTTTTGGGACTACTGCAAATGTGTTCTTTAAATGTGCTGTTTGTCTGAGTAACTAAGGAAGATGCGTACAAGTCTTTTTTTCTTTAATTTTTGTTTTGGTTTGTTAATGTTGTTTCCCTGCCTACGTAGTTTTGCATATAAGGACTGGCCAGCTTTAGCCATATTTGAAAATGTGGGAGTCATGAAGATCTTGTCAGTAACAACTGAGTTTTCATAGAAAAAAATGTCTAGAGTAGCAGTTGACCTTTTCTGCATCTTCCACAAGATGCTTGTCTTTTTAAATTCCTACTACTTTTTGAGATTGTTGGCACATCAGAGTGTAGTTCAGTAGGCATTCTAAGATTTTTTTGGTTTTGTTTTTTTTTCTTTTTGCACATGAGAGATTGCTGGGAAATGGGAAGATGAATCAGGGTTATTGTCAAAACATTTTCATTGTAGTTTGTAGTAATGAAAGCCTGTTCTAGAAATTCTAAGTATTCAAAACAATTCTTTAGTGTCTTGTTTTTGTTTTTTTAAATGAAAGAAGAGGCAGCGTTTTGTTTCTGGAAAGGTAAAGGTCTTTCACTTAAACTGCAGTATAAATCAAATTATTTATCTCCCATGTATCAAATCATCACTAATTATAGTGCTGAAAAGGTTCTCTAATTGCTGAAATTGCATTTAGCATAACTTCTTCTGAGCTTTGCAAGAATTTTGTGATGACCATATGCCTGTACTGAATCTCAGCTGTGGGTTTGTGGAAGCTGTTTTTGAAACTTGTTTTAAAAGAATGCTAATTTTTAAATATCCTCTGTAGTGTCTGAAACCGGTTTATCGGAGCCCTATAGTAGCATTTCAGATTCTGAAAGCAGCAGTTAATGGTTATAATTTAACTTATGACATGTATCTCCATGTTGTATCTTCCAAATCCATAAATACATCAATAAAAGTGTGGTTCTTCTGGAAGGATTACAGAAATAATAGTTTTGATATGAGTCACTGGCAGTTTAGATACAGAGATTTTTGACCTCTGAAGTCTCATCTTTCTCTTTCCTTATTTTTGAACAATACAAATCAAACCTGATAGTACCCTTTCCTTAGGAAATTTAGAATGGACACCCCACCAGCAGCTTTGAATCATTTCTGTGGCCTAGCAGGGACCAGCTTCTAAGTTTTATGTCCCAAACTTACAGGCCATCAGAATTTCAAATTAGCATATGTAGAGAGCTGCTTTTGCCTATTTGGGGGGAAATACTGCACCACTTCAAAGAATAAATTAAATCCTTATCTCTGGCTGGTGTTTGTGAACGCTTAATGAAAATAAAGGATATCAGAGATGGAGCATTCAACATCGACTCAGATGTGAATAAAACCAGTGGGGAAATAGTATTTTGATAAAAAGAGGGGAGAGTATTTTTTATTTTAAACAGCTCTTTGAATTAAGTAAATTAAGTAAAAAAGAACTATTTAGAGAGGTCTGGCATTCTATCACTTGTATAACTTTTGGATCATACAGCACTTTGATATTTCTGGGTAAGATTTGTTTCAGTTGAACGAAGAGAGAGTTCTATAAAGTTTAGAAATAAAATGTTGGATGAGGAATGAGAGGGAAGAATCAAATCAAGAATTTGAAATGGTGTAAGGCAGTTGCCAGCTTGATATGTTTGACGGTTTGTAGTTATCCAAGGTGACGTGAACTGTCTGAGGACCCTTCTTCAGTCCCATCTGCCACGCGCTGAATGCTTTTCTCATTTTGCAACAAAAGAAAGAGAGAATCTCTTCAGTTGTGTTTCTTAGTCTTAATACCTTTGTTTTGAGGAAGCCTTGACTTCTCACTGGATGAGACTAAAGTTTTGTTGGGACAAGTAGGAAAAGGTGATAGTGTAATTAAAGATGTGTGTGTATTTTTTTAAAATAAAGAATCAGTTTAAGTTTGTTTTATTTCAGGCGCTTGCCACCTTCTCTGTGTTTTGATTTCACAAGTGTTCCTTTTATTATGATTTTAGTGTAAATTTTGTGACTTTTCTTAGCTGGCAATAATGGATCATTGTCAGGCCTGGAAGATGAGGTTATATAAACTTGCCGTGTCAGGTAATGGAGTAACTGATAGCAATAGTAGGTTTCTTTTCATTGACTAGAATTAGTCCAGATTAAACTTGCTTTGTAAAGAAGTTTCATTACAGAAGTGAGGTTTGAGAATCCTGAAACCTTTCCTGAATTTGGGGGCATGTGTTCAACAAGTATGCTGGCTTTACTAATTCCATTCCATTTACCCCAGCTTCTCAAGGTACTTTGTTTTAATTCCTTGTTCCTTAACATAGTCCTGTATAGCCTCCGTCATTATGCAGGGTTCAGGTGAGGAGTTGTGTCCCATCTCCT
This sequence comes from Bucorvus abyssinicus, assembly GCA_009769605.1. Classification (NCBI taxonomy): domain Eukaryota; kingdom Metazoa; phylum Chordata; class Aves; order Bucerotiformes; family Bucorvidae; genus Bucorvus; species Bucorvus abyssinicus. Next base: position 5,058,773 of record CM020028.1, read on the forward strand.
CTTGAATACCATTGATACGGTGCCTGGGAGAGGGAGGATGAGAGATGCACCTCAGCCTTCTTGCGGAGTCATTTGATCCCCATCCTGAACCTACTTCTATTTTTCTATTTCCAATAGCTTCTACGGAGCTTCATATACCAGTCTTTGTTAAACTGGTAGAGTTCTTAGGGGTTTTTTTCAGTTAGAGGAGCAATGATAATTTTAAAGCTTCTTCCTATTAACTTCCTATTAACAGTTCCTTATTCATGAGAATATATGTACATTTTATTTGTAGGCTTTTCTCTGCATTCAGATATGCTTTTTGTAGAGAGAATTGGGAGGTTAGTAGTTAGAGACTGATTCTGATGTTTCAAAACAAAGTAAATGTGCACTCTTGACGAAAAGGATGTTCCACATCCAATTGCATTTTCCCACTGCCTTCTTTTGCCAGCATTAGAATTTACTTGGCTATCTAATTGTAAGGTTTTTGCCAGGTTTAGTATCCAGCTGGCAAAATTCCTTGAGTAAGTTTACTGTGCAACCATGAAAGTGCTCGTGCCTACAATAAGGAGGTTATGGAAGCCTGTGGTCAGGTTTAAAGTGAAATGGAACAATAGCCGACTGAAGATGAGCCAGCAGATTGCCCAGGCGGCCAAGAAGGCCAGCAGCATCCTGGCTTGTACCAGCACTGGTGTGGCCAGCAGGAAGAGGGAAGTGATTGTACCTCTGTACTTCGCACTGGTGAGACACTGCCTCAAATACTGTCTTCAGTTTTGGGCCCCTCACTACAAGAGGTCCAAAGTCAAGTTGGACAGGGCTCTGAGCAACGTGATCTAGTTGAAGATGTCCCTGCTCACTGCAGGGGGGTTGGTCTAGATGGCATTTGAAGGTCCCTTCAAACTCAAAGCATTCTGTGATTCTGAGAAGGACATTGAGGTGCTGGAGCATGTCCAAAGAAGGGCAACGAAGCTGACCAAGGGTCTAGAGTAAAAGTCCTTTGAGGAGCAGCTGAGGGAACTGGCATTGTTTAGCCTGGAGAAAAGAAGGCTCAGGGGAGACCTTATTGCTCTCTATAGCTACCTGAAAGGAGGTTGTGGAAAAGTGTGTGTTGGTCTCTTCTTCCAAGTAACAAACGACAGGACAAGAGGAAATGGCCTCAAGTTGCACCAGGAGAGGTTTAGATTGGGTATTAGGTAGTATTTCTTCAGCAAAAGGGTTGTGAAGCTTTGGAACAGTCTGCTCAGGGAAATGGTGGAGTCCCCATCCCTGGAGGTATTTAAAAGACATGTAGATGTGGTGCTGAGGGACTTGATTTAGAGGTGACCTGGCAGTGCTAGGTTAATGGTTGGACTTGATATTAAAGGTCTTTTCCATTCAAAATGATTCTGTGGTTCTAAGAGGACCTCCTTAGAAAGAAGTGGCAAATAACTGCTGAGGTGTCTTTCTTGGGAAGCGATTTGAACTTGGAACAGTTTGTAATGTCAGGTTGCACTTCCAGGTTCTTTTATAACATTTCAACAGACTTGTTAACATACAGAATCACAAAATTGTTTTGGTTGGAAGAGACCTTTAAACATACATGTTTGGTCTTCAAACATATAAACTCTTAGTACTTTGATCCAACTTAAAAGTTGGCCCTGTTTTTAGTATGTGGTTGAATCAAATGAGCTCCAGAGGTCCCTTCCAACCTGGATTATTCTATGATTTCTGGTTTTGTTTTAAGCTGTCATTTAAGTTAGTTTTCAGCCTCCAGTTGTGGCTTACAATTGGTAAGAAACCTTTTTTGCATAAAATACTAGTATTTGCTTAACTATTAAGTGTACTAGTGAAAAAAAAGATTGGTAAGAGGTGTTTTGTGGGAGTGGTGAGACCTTTTAAGTCGTTCAGATGCCTGTCAGCTAAATAGCTAGTATTAAAATTATGTGCAGCAAATTGCTAAAACATACAATTTTCCAAATGCAACTCCTGTTATATAAATAACCTTTGGAAGAAGCGCTTACCCATATAATGAGTCACTGCACAAAGTTTTGACTGCTACACCCTGCTGTGACTACAGAATTCTCGTTAGGAGCTGAAAGTTTGAAACAGAGCTAACGGTTTTCAGCCGAAGCAGTCTAGAATTGTGTACCATGAAGTTGTTACTAGAAATACGAAACTAGTTTTACTTGGCTGAAAATAACTGTCATATGACAGACAAGCATTACATTGTCATTTGGCTGTCCTTATCATATAGCAGCATGGGTCAAGTTTACATTAGTTCAATTGCAAGCACTTTCACCTTTGGGATTTATATTTGCAGTGTAAACTGCATACCATTTTGCATCTATTTTAATGAAGACTTTAATTGAGAGGGTCTAGTACAGACTCTAGCACTGCTGTTTTCATAACCTTTGTTTGCATTCCTTCAGTTGGATACTGGCTTACATGAATCATCCAAACTGACTGAAATAGTTTCCTTGGGGAAATTTTGAAAGATGTAACATCTAATGCGAAGTTAAATGTATGGACAATCCATTGTCTTGTATCCCGTCACTGTCTGCCTTAAAAGGAAGGTGGGAAGAAAGTGGCTGAATCTCTAAAAATGCAGTGTTTTCCTATTTGATTTTTAGAAGTAACCATAAGGTATGTTGAAGCATGAAGGTAGCTATAAAGCCTTAATTGTTCAATTTTGAATTAATCATGCAGTATTACGCACACTTTTGCTCTTCAAGTTTGTCAATGTTCGTTTTTAAAATAGCTTACTGAAAAAAAAGATTGTGGGGAGGAGAACATTGCGGGGGGAATTCAAATGGAACTTACCACCTAAGGAAGCTCATAGCTTGCACTTTATTTAAGCATTGTTACTGCTTCTTTGTAAAAGATGGTTCTTTGTGTCTTAATTTGAGGGTTTTTATGATATAAAAAAATGTATCTGTACTTTCTGAGATGCCCTCCTTCATACAGCATATTCTGTATTCTTTAACTTTATGAGCTTTGAAGAACAATAGTGAATAATTTTATGACTTTGTATCCAAAAACTTGACAAGAACTCTTGTGACATTCTTCTTCGGAGTATTACAAGACATGCTCTGAGCTGTGAGGTTTTGTGCAGGCTTGTAGAGCAGAGTCTCAGGACTTGGCAAGTTTGATCTGTCTGCATGTTTCAAGCAGACTGTTAATGTAATGAATGTATGATACTTCCGATGAGGAAATGTCCTTTCTTAATTTGTTAATATTTCCTAGTACAGTGAGCTTACTGGTTCAGAATTTTGGGAAATTGTAATTTGTGTTGAGGTATGTCTCTTCCCTCCTTCCCCAGTCTATTGATTCATCTCGTTAATCGTTGAACAGGAATGCTAAATTCTCTTGTATGTGTGGCTAGGAAGTTGTCTTAGTCTAGTAATCAAATTTATGTTGCAGACTAAATTTGTATTTTAAAATGCTGTGTTCCTCACCCAATGACTTTCTCCTAAAATACTTGAACTAAAAAGGAACACTTTTCCACCCACCCACCCTCTGTCAGTTAAATGTCAAATAGCAGCCAGGAAATGATAAGAGAGTGTTTCATGGGAGAGGAAAAAAAACCAATGTGCAGTCATTTGACTTGTCTGTGTTATATCAATCACTTCTGAATATTCTTACATTAGTTTAAATTCTAGTAATTTCTTGTTCTCTTTTTGTTCATGGTAGTCTTTGGTTTATATTTTAGGGAAAATATCTGGGCCTTTCAAAGTGTGGGTGTTTTGTTTTGTTTTCTCTTAAGGTGTGTTTGATGTGAATGTGCCTAAACCATCCATGTTCCTTTGATAAAATCAGTTTTCTTACTGCTGTTTTGTTCATTTAAGTCTTTATAATGAGAATTAGTTTTCTGCTAAATTTGGCTATGTATAAAGCTTTTTTAAAAGTTGAGTGTAACACGTGTTTGTGTTGTTTTCAGGTCTTAACATAGATGTATGGTATCAGAAAACATACTTACTTTCAGTTCCTTTGTGCTTTGAAACTTTTGTTATTATCATCTAAAGTTTCTTTCCCCTATGTGTCCTGAGTTCTCTAAAGTGAATAACAAAAATGTTACCAATCTGCTCACTTTGTTACTTTTATCAAAGAACCCCAATGAAGTTGGGGGGGGGGGTATGTGTGTGTGTGTGTGTTTTGGTTTGTTAGAGTAATCCATGGCACTCAGAGCCATAGTAACAGCTTGAAAAGAGATTTCCTTTTTTTACAAATCAATTTCTCATGTAAGAATGCAGACTTTAATTTTACTATATGAGATGAAGAACTGCAAAAGTGTTCTTTTAAACAGTAATTCAGGGTTAAGCAATTTTCTTCCAGCACCCAGGCTGTTAATTGGTGTATCTACTTACTTTATACTGAATTTTTTGGCTTTCTGGCACAGCAAGGGAGAAAACCCCTTGTACTAGTAACACCATAACAATGCTTCAGACAAAGCTGTCAATGAAAGAACAAGTGTATATACCTGAAAGTAGGTATTTTTCCTCTTTTTGTTAAATTTTGGGGTGTTTTGGGTTTTTGGGTTTTTTTTTTTTTTTGGCAAATGCTTAAGCCTCTGTTGGGTTTGGGGAGAAGATCTACACAAAGTTTATGCAGGAGCAGTAGGCAATTGTATTGGGCAGTTCTTGTTTGGGAATAAGTGTAGGTGGGACCGTTAAGACCTAACGGACTATCTTTGAAGATGTTCAGGCATTTACCTGGGAGGTGGGTAGTAGGAAAACTGCAGAATACCAGGGAACAGTCTGTGTTGGTTCTGGCTGAAGAAATCCAAACTTTCATCTTTGCTCCAAGTGAGTTTGGTATTAGGGCTGTGGAGTATTTGGCAAGATATTATGTAAAACGTTTTTAGACCAAGAAGTGGAGACATTTGTGGTTAAAGGGAAACTATGCTAAAGGGATGGGAGTGAGTGTAGCTTTTACTTACAGTTGCTTTAAAGCATTTGTCCTTGACACTAATAACATTGATTCGCATCTGTGGCCTCAGGGTGCAAACTGAAAAACTGTACAGTATCATTTGAGCTTCAATTTATTGAGAAGCAATAGAAATATATCCGCTTGCCAGAAAGAGGGGATTAGTTCATCAGTGTTACTAAAATTAATGGGTTTTAAGCTCTGACAAATCACTTTCCTCTACTGTAAAGTTATGATTCTTGATTCCCATGTAACACATAAGCTTCTAGTTAGATGTAACCTGTAAGAACTTACAAGGTCATTTGCTTTAGACTTGCAGTGCTTGGGGAAATGTTTTTCTTTTTGTCAGCCTGAATCATCTTGCGAGTTTCGTTTGTTCTAGCTGCTTCTTCCAGCAACCGATGTGATGAAATCCAGCTCTGCTTTCTGCTGCTGTGGTTGTTTGCATCGCCAAGCACATGGCAATAACATCCTGGTCTGTCACTCTCTAGTGAAGATCATGGCAGCGTATAAGTAAAGCTGCTCATTGTGATCTCGCACGTAGTAAGGGAAATCGAAAAACCCTCTGATCTGGAGCGGCTCAGATTAGGCAATGACGTGGGATTTGAGATGTTGCTATTTTAACAGAAAGTAACTGTATGAGCTCCTGAGGATGAAAAAGAACATTGAGAATGAGACATTGAAATACATATCCCAAAGAGGGTTTTAATTTTTTCCAACATAGTTTACAAGTTACTTTTAATGGCAGACATTTTCACAGGCAAAAGATCTTCAACTATTTAGTTAACATGAAACTCTTAAATTTATTTAAAGAAAAAAAGTGTCATAGATGAATTCTAACCTTGCTGACTATTTGAGGTCCTAACAATTTTTCGAATAAATTGAGCAGGGTTGAGACTGTATCAGATACAGCAAAGCATATATGGCAACAAGAATGGTGGATTTGATTTCAACATCCCTTTGATACTGAGAAGAAATAAAGTCCTTGCTTTTTTCCTCAGTGGCTAGTTGCACATGGAAAACCCTTCTTGAATTCTTGAAAATACTTTTTTCCAGCTGGAATGATACAGTTACAAATTAACTGCTATTTGTGTAGATCTCTGAAAATAACTGTGGCATTTTACTCAGGGGGTTTGATTTAGTTTTAACTGTCATCACTGTGTTCTTCTAAACTCACGTGATTTATCTTTTGCAAGAAAGCTATTACATGTGATTAAGAATGGCATACAGCTCTTAGACTGCTGAAAATACCTGTTAGTTGTTCTGGGCTGGGTTTCAGGCCTAACCCAACATAATCAACAGTAAAATTCATTTAAAAATATCTATTGCCAGTTAGTGCACACAATGAAGTTCACTGTCGCAAACTGCAATGTAGATTCATCCTGCTGAACTTGAGCACCTCATTTCAGAGATGTAAGTCTCTTTCTGCCATCTCTCTTCAGTTAGTGGGAAGGGTTGAGCTGAATTTTTTGCAGGAGGTCCCTTTCTCTGTCTAATAAGAACCTGGAGTAATGAGGTCACAACTTCACTGCTACTTTTTACGTGCCTAAATTTAGCAAGGAATAATGTGGGCCACAGCTGCTACATTTTAATTAATACAAGTAGTAAATATTCTTTTGTAGAACTTCTTAAAAAAATATTAGCAGCATGTTGTAAAATCATGTTGTAAAATCTGTTGTAAAATCTGCTGAGAGCTTAGAAGCTAACAATGACTTGACTGCATATATTACTCCCTGCATGTGCACAGACGTTAACCTCTCCTTCGAGAGAAGTGCAGCCTAAGGAAAGTTCTGTTTAGGAGCAATCAAATGCAGTGGCATAGTTATTCTGGCATTGCTGTAGGCAAGATTTCTTGAAGCTAGATTTTCGGGAACTGATCACCTAGGTGGTTGATTGTTTGCAGTTCAGGCAGTTGACAGAAATTTCTTTCATCTCGTAGAATTAATATTCAATTTATTTCTAGGCACAAGGTGTTTCATTTCCATTTAGAGCTAGAATTTGCTGAACCTAAATTTAGACATGAAACCCTGAATTAATTTGAGATTTTCTTTATGATCAATACAGGCATCTCCAGAGGACTCTTCTCTGACCGTAGGAGAAATGTTTCAAGATGTCAGATGCATCTCTCACCAGAAGCCCTTATTTTTCTCTATTAATGATATAGCAGGTGTAGAGTGACTGGATTATTCTTGGACATGTAAAAAATACAATTTTGAAAACCAGAAGAATAATTCAGCAATTGCACTTGCCTGCTGATCACCTATATTTGAATCTTTAAAACTGGAAATTGCTGTGAAACCATATATTGCTAAAAAGGGTTGCTGAGATGTAAAAGAGACTTCCTGTTGTTGTAAACTGTAACCAGGATCTAGTGGGTATGATCAGTCTGATTATCTCTGTCCAACTATACACGGCGCAAATATCTGAAGTGGGACACAGAAATGAAAAAAACAGTGAGCTGAAGTATCAGTTACAAGTAAAACGGTCTTTAAAGACTCTGTTGTGTGCTTGATGTTATGATTCAATTGTAGGCAGGATGATTATAAAGTGACTTACTATTGCTGTCATTAATTAAAGTAGTATTGGATCTGTGATGGCTATTTTTGGAAGTGGAAGAATATAGTCTGTGATGGTTGAGTGTGGGGTAAAGAATATTCAAGAGAAACCCAAATTCTTGGGTTATCTTCAGTGTTGATGATAATCAGTAATATCAGAGAAGCGGTGACAGCTCTGTGCTGCATTTATAAAAGGAAAAATGTATCCAATTCTTCTTTCTTCACAGTCGTTACCTCTCCATCTTGTCTGTCAAACGCCCAACAGTTCCAGCAGTCTAACACTGGAATGTTCCTCCTCTGCTTCCAAGAAATAACAAATCTTAACCACTCAGCTACTCATCATTTGTTTGAATGGCAGTAACTGCCTTTATACAAGGGCTAAGTTTCAGTTGTGGGTAAACTTCTTAATGCCAGAACTTGCTGAGCATAAGCAATGGCTGTGTGTGTAGAAACAAATCTTTGTTGTTCAGGACAGCAGCTGTGCGCAGTTGATTGGGCATGCTACCTGGAAGTAAATTGATGGTGTTATTGAAAATCTTTGGTATATATTCAGTTTATGGTTCCCCTGAAGGGCATTTTGAAACTGCTCGTGTAAAGAGTAGGGTATATTCTTTCAAAAAATATAGGAACTCCTCTCTAAACAATATGTAATTAAAATAAGTGAATTCACATTAAAAGCAGATAAATTAAAATGGACTATCATTTAAGAGATACATGGCCAAACGTCAAACTTCCCAAATGACAGAGGAAGGCAGATTCTTAAATTTCCAGTATTAAAATATAGCTTATTTTGGAAAGAGGATATTTATTTTTTAGAGTTTATGATCACTTTCCCTGTTTTTTAACAGAAGCTGGAGGATGTTCTGATGCCGAGCGTTGCAAGACAACTATTTTGAAAGACAGTATCAGTGATGGTTTGCAGTCATAATATGTGAGAAAGTGTCTGTGTCTGCAGGGAGTTGGAATCTCAGGAGATGTTTCCTGGAACCAGGACTTGTAGGAAATTTGGTAGGGTGAAGGGAGCATTGCGAGCTGACAAATGGGCTTTTTATTTCTATTTAGTCATTTCTATTGTTGTATTTACTACTGATCTCATAAAAGGTGTCATCTCAATCTTACGGAAATCTGGTCACAAATTAAAAAAAAAAAGTCAAATGTTTAAAACTCTAGATTTCCTACTTACAGCAGTATTTCCCCCCCACCCCCTCCTTAGCTTTGATGATTTGTAAAGACTTGCATGGGAGGTCAAGTGACTGAACAAATTGTTGCTGTGTACACAAGTCAAAGGATCAACAGTGCTGTCAAATGTCTAGGCGTGTTTTAATAAAAATATTACAACATGTAGTAGTGTATTGGAGAAAAGATACTGTGTGCCCTTTGGTACTCATTTGCTTCAATCCCACTTGAGGGGCTTCATCTTCCTTTTTGCTAAGTGTGGACTTCCCTATTTTGCAAACTCAGAGGTACCTGCCAGGCAGGATTCAGCTGTTGATGCCGGATCATAGATCTTGCAGTGCTGTGGATGGTGTCTTTTGGTATCGAATTCACTTTCTTATGAAAATTACTGTACAGTTCTAGAGAGACGCTTCAAGCACACCTTGTCCTTGTACTTGTTCTGGTGTAGTCTAGAACAGCAACTTCTGTAAGTGTGAAATTTTATTTAAATTTTCTATGATTTTAATGAAAATTTTGTTAAGCAATGTCAATGTTAAGTCTCAGTGCTGGGTCATCAATCTGTTTTTAATGTTGTATTTGTCTTAGGCACCATATACACATTCCAGGACAAACTTTTTTATGTTGTGTCCACCTGCTGCAGGATTCTTCGTCTGAGTCTGCTGAATTCATAGGAGTTGAGCAGCTGACTTTACTTGGACGAGGATTTTACCCACTTTTCTAATTCCAGATTAAAAAAATAAAACTTTGCATTTATGTATGAAAACCTACTGCTTCTGACCTTCACACAGTGGCTTTCTGGTGGTGACTGCGTGGCTGACAGAAAGCGTTGGTCTTGTGGGAGATGGGCGACTTGCTGGATGTTATACTGTACAGATGCTGTCTGTGTCAATCCAGTAGCATAAGCATGCGTGCTTTCCTCAGAGGATGTGGTTTCAGTGGGTTTGATTTAAGTACACTTACTCTGCTTTTTCTAAAGTAGCTTCTTGGATAAGAGGTGCTGAGCTCAGTCGTGGGACAGATGTTCCAGCTGAAAGATAGGCTATTGAAACAGAGCCATGATTTGCGTGAATACAGGAATTACAAGCTGTGGGTGCAGACTGAAAACATGTTCAATATATAATGAAAATACATTTTCTACTTCAAACCCAGGACTGGATGGGGATTTTTATTTATGTTGAACTTTATCTTCTGTCATTTGATGAAGGTGTTTTCCTCTAAAGTATCTTTTGTTAATAACACAGAGTCAAAATGATAGGACTGATTTAAGAATGAGGATAATAGTTAATTTGGTTGGGAGGTGGTCTGGGTTTTGGTTCCACCTTGTAACTCAAATATATGATGTAGCATACCCAAGTTTAGAAACTTGGCTTAGCAGGGAGTGCTTTTGTGTCTTCTCTTAGCAACCCAGCCTACCAAAAACACACTAGAGCTGCCCTTCCTGCTCTGTACTGAGGAATGGTAGCAAACTCTGTGGTTTTAAGGTGGAGTTTATAAACGGGAAGAGGATAATTGCCACTGCAGGGGATTGGAATTCAGTGGTCAGTGTTTTCCAGTTTATGTATTTCACTGGTCTCCTATTTTCGGCATGATCCTGCATGAGGATATGGGCTGCCCTAAAAATCTAGAGCATCAGTTTTGCCTTAAGTAAACTTATCTGATACAAGGAAATTTGTAAAATGGATTTTTTTTTTTTTTTTTTCCCCCAAGGGGCTGAGCATTTTTGAGATAGAAGGGGTGAAGGAGGATGGCAAGAGCTGCTAAGGGTTACAGCCAGCCTTTGCAGAAGCTGAGAGGATATTCAGGGAATGATAACTCCATAGTACTAATTTGTTTTTCTTTTTCCTTAGATGTCACTTCTGGTTGCTGTGTTAGCTGGACCTCTGATCTCACTTAGTGCAGAAGATCCTGTGTAATGTGTTGCTAATGAAACGTGATGTATTTTGCATATCTTTTTCAAACAAATAACACCATACTCCATTCTGTGTTGAAATACAGTTCATTGAGGGGAACAAAATTGGTTTAGGGAGGGTGGAGAACAAATGTTATAAGCCCTAGAAATGTTAGTGTGCACCTTATTATTATCAGAAATACTGAGCTTTGTGTAAGAACTTGGTATAAGAGCCTGGTTAAATGCTTGAATGGAAGAATCAGAAAGTTACTCATGTAAGCTGTTTGTCATCTGATACTTGATGCTATCAGATTAACAAGGGCTTTCCTCCCCACCATTTGTTGTCAGTATGTTAATGGGGACCCAGTTCAAACATTACCACTCTTTTTGGCTTCACAGTATTAGAATGTTCTGTTTTCTCTTACGTTCTCGGCAGACTTTTATAGTTTCAGAGAGAGTTTATCACTGAATATTTACAGGTTCAACAAAACTGCCAGACAGTCTGTCTATACTTTCTGGATTTCATATATTAAGTTTCTAGTGTTTCAGCTAGGAATTATAGCGGGGGATTTTCAATGCTTGTTAAACCTTGAATGATTTCTGATAATGTATCAAAAATATTTCAGTACTAGGAATAAGCTCTGGCTAGATAGTACCGAATGCAATGCAGTACGTAGTCATTAAACACGTTTGCTCGTGTTGGGAGTCAGATTCAGTCAAAACATGAGTGTGCATATATTTTCTTTTAGACTGAGAACTAAATAAAAAGCATATAAGAGCTAAATAATGAGCATATTCTACAGATTTGCTTGACTTCTTAGGATTCAGATTAACCCAGCTTGAATTTGCATGCTCTGATACCAATTTTAACTTGAATACAACAGAAAAATCAAGTTCTCCGTTTTTCTCTTTTGTATTTTCCAATACAAATCTGCAGTTTGCTCACCCCCAAACCAATAAAAAGTAAGTGAATTATATTTGTTTTGTAGGAGTTCATGTAGATTTGTTTCAAAAGTATGGTGAGTTACAAGTTATGTAAAAAAAGAGAAAAAAGAAAGAAAAGTTTTACCTATGAAGTTTGGGGTTCCGTACATTGAGATGTTTCCCCATTGACTCACAGGAGATCATTTTGCTCTTCAGTAATTAGCTGCTGGTAAGCCAGTTAAAGACAGGAAAGGACATTTAATCTGCCTGAGAAAGAGGACAGGCAGTCTTGCAGAAGGTGATCAGTACTTCCTGAGCACTTAACCTTTCCTGAACATTGATGTCCATTTCAGTCCTCCCTGAATGCCCACTTGGTTCCCTTTAGAGAGATTAGTTATATAATCTAGCAAGTTCTCTCTAGGAATAAGAGCTATCTGGGGAAGGAACCTTAGTCTTAGTGAATCACAGCTCCTGACTACAAGGGTTAGTAAGCGGGTAGTGGGTCAGTGGAGTTAAAGGAGAAGAAGCCTTTGGTCTTTTAGTCTAGCTAGCTGACTCTGCACAGTTTGGTGCAGAGCCCAGCACTTCATTTCATTACCTGTAGACAATTCAAAGGGTAGTAAATTGTGCCGTGACACTGGTTCTGTAAGCTACATTGAAAGCTAATGTTTAGCAGTCCAGAGGGGAAAATTTTTCTTCTGTTGACCATGAAGAGGTGGCGTGCAGTGGAGTGGGAACATGTCTGGATTCTCAAAGGAACTGAAGAGGAATTTGTTATAAAAAGATAAAAGATGTCATGTTTTTGAAAAGTGACAAATTGAAAATAAAGGGCTAATGCCTTTATAAAATTTTTAAAACCCAAAAGCTTGAATTTCAAGGTATTAAGACTTTATTTGAGAAAGGAGGAGAAGGAATTAAATTACTTATGAGAATAAAAGGGTGAAGTTGATGATGTGTCAAAAAGTAGTACTTTGTAAGATTTTTCAAGTGGTAAAATTCAATGAGTCCTTTCAGCTATAGTTCATGCAACACCTTTCAGCAGTTTAAACCTTTGAAATCTGTGTCTCTTCCTTCAGTAATGATTGCAATGCTTGTGGGAATTTGGAGATGGGCTAATGGGGGCTGTCGTGAAATGTTTTATTTTGTAAACGTTGGTTGCACTAGGTGTCTAAAGCCTGGTATGACAGCAAGGCTTTAATCAGTATAAATCTTTGAGTAAGTCTTGATTCTTGATGAATTCTGAATGATAGATATGAACTTCAAAGGTGTCATGGCTTTTGGCAGGTCTGCCAGGCAGCAGACACCAGTCAGGTGTTGGGAAAGTGTTTATACAGGTGACTTGTTAGGTCTTGGTGGACCTGCATGCTGAACATGATGATGGTTTTAGCTCTTGCCTTGTTTGTATGTTCAGTGATTTCATGAGTGCTTTTAAATTTAAATCCCTCTATATGAAATATATAGGATTTTTTATTATTATGTTAAAGAGATTTTAAAAATGAAAATAAAAAGCCTAACCATCAAACTGTGAGAAGCATAACTTCATTTCCTCAGTCTATGTGTTTATTGTGGTGATTTTTTTTTCCTCATAGAGAAAGATTGAGGCAAGATTAATCATTTTATTTAGCAAAATTAAGTCCTAAAGGCTCTAGTTCTTATTTGCAATAACTTGTTTTGATTCTTAGGAACACTGTCTATCAAATCTGATGTATTGTGCCACATTGCTGAAGTTACTTGTTGGAAATCTCCCACCTTGGGAAGCAGAGATCTTTCAATTGGATCCTTCAGAAAGTGGAAATCATTAAAAGGTTCCTGCAACTTAATGCCCCCATATACCTTCTACTTAATGTCCTGTCCCAGTCCAAAGTGATCACTGATTACAGTCCTTTTCCAGCTGGGAGGTAGAAAAGTGTGACCACAACAATTCAGGAGAAATCACAAGATCTTCAAGTGCAGTGAGAATAAAGCAGTTTGGTTACAGAGTTGACTTCATCTCTCTATTGAAGCCTGAGTTATGATACATAGTACTAGTATACTGGTACTTGAAAACAATTCTGGAATTAGGCTGCAGCAGAACATGAATCTGTGGTAGAAGACTGAAGGCTTAAAGATGAGCAAAGGAAAGCTCTGTGGTTCCGTCTAGCAGTTATGCTGTGTGTAGGGTAGATTCTTCATCCAGATAAAACAGAAACCCATGCCAATGTATCTCCGGATGTTTGGAAGGAAATTGTGTAACCACTAGTGGTAAAGCAAGGGATTTTTGTTTTATGTGTTGGTCTTCAGGTGATTAAGCCAGGATGCTTCTGGAAGATAAAGATGCTCAGTTTTTAATTTCTAGGCTGAACAGCTTTCCTTGAGTTGGGGTTGCAAAGGCTGAGTCTCAGGCTAGATGCGGGATTTCCCAGTTCCCTTACTAGCAGACTACTGTTCTGTCTTTCTTCCAGAGCAGCTGCTTATAATGCCTATCCCAGAGGATTTTTTTATGGCAAGCTGCTGCTAAGGGGGAGGTTTCTGGGTGACTTTGTATTGCAGCACGCTTGCTCCATCTCTGCAAAAACAGCAGCACTTAGGCAAATTTTATCTAGTTTTTGTACTGGTGAGTCAGATTGCTGAAAAGTAATGCACTTCTTGACAAGCCTCACTGCCATTATGAGTGAAGTGTATTTAAAAGATGTTGAAATAAAAGATACACATGGAGAAAATGAAACTTGTTCTTTGTAATGTCTTGGCATCCTTCAGTTCTGAGTTGCATGACTGGCTTCTGGTCTGCCCTTTCAGTCTATCAGAGCTCTGGAGCCTCTTTTAGAGAGGGCTTTTTTGCTAATACGGCATTATTTTGCATATGCAAATACATTGTTTCCAAAGATTTTAGGGGGAATGTCCAGGTGAGCATATTCTGGTGGTATAGCAGAGCTGCAGAGGGATGGATTCTGAATCTGCAGCTGCCAAAACTTTAAGTGGATCAGATTTTTCTGAGGCTGCTAGCAAAAATTAACAATCCTCTGTTAATTTTCTAAATGCTGTTCCAGTGAATACTGTAATTAGAAGGAAAACAGAGGGACGACTTTCTCAATTACAGTCTTATATATGTATTTTACATATAATACATATTTTAAAAAAATCACAGCAAAATACCATCCTTTTATTATTTAAATGAGAAACATAGGTATATTTATGGTCAAAATGCATTAAATACTTGGAATTTAACGTTATATTTTAATTCTAGCTGCCGTTTGCAGAATTGTGCGGAAGGCTGTGTATATGTGCTACTGTGTATTTCAGGTTTGAACTTGTCAGTGTATTAGGCCTTTCTTTAGACCTTTAAGAAGGCGAAAGGAACAGAGGTAACAGAAGGTTTCAATGAAATAAAACTCTCTGTACCATATAAGCAACTCGGTTTTATTACTTGAAGTATGTTAATTTTATTATAGTAGCTTTCCTGTGTTAGTATTGAATCCTGGAGGTGTTAAAAAGCTGTGTGTTTCAGACTTTCTACAAGTGCCAGCTTGCTTTGTATTTAATTGCCGTGCTTTTGAAAGACATATTTTCCACCTTCATGCTCACGCTGACTCTGAAGCAGATACCTCGTGAGGCGCTGGAGAACACAGCAGAGATTACACTGGAAAACTCGTGCTGAATAGCTGTATGTAAGTTGTTGTGGCAGCTCTTAGGACTTGTGGAGCTGATAGTGGCAGTTCACGTGGGATGACAATGTTTGTGCTGGTAGAATGTTTTGGGAACATTTGGTGGAATACCAAGTATGTGCTTCTAATATCACTCTCATCTCATAGGTGCAAATCTGACTCAAAGGGCATGTAATTCCTCCCCCTTTTTTTTTAAAAGGTTTATTTTCTTTTCCAGTGTGTTGTCCAAGCGCTTAAATGGCTTATGTTCCAGTTTATAAATAAATACAATCTTTAACCTTCCTTGGCATCACAACTGTTTCTTCCATTTAGATTTTATTTTGGTTTGGGTTGGGTTTTTTTGTTTTGTTTGTTTATGGACAATTACTATCAAAACATGTACTGCTTATTTGATATAGCTCTTACTTTTAGGTTAGCTGTACTGATTTCTGTGGGTCCTTCTAAACTGCTGTTTTGAGAAGTACCCTGTAGGCTTTGACAGGGTGTTTGACAAAACTGATTTTCTATGTTCAGCCTGCTTCCAGATCTTCCAGATGATTCTATTGAAAAATACTACATATGCAACACTCCCCTAATGATTCTCAGTGAAACTGTTTCAAGAGTCCCTGTTTAATCCCCATACTGAAACCATAAAGCATTTGTAACACTGAATATGAATTTTGCTGTGCAGAGGCTAATCACTTCACTGTATTGTAGACTGCAAATCCAAAGTGCATGCCAAAGCATCCTAAACAGAAACAGAACCAGATTACCAAAAGATAATGGAAGTAGCAGTTGTTAATTTAGTAGCGAGGGCCTGTGGTTAATTGCAGCATTTTTGAGGAACCCTCGTTATTAATAATTTAACCTTCTCTTTCAGGAATACCGTATCCTGCAGTTCTGCAACAGTAAATACTTGGTGTGTTTTCCCTTGTAATTCAGAAGGTACGGGAGCGACGGTATTTCTGGGGTTGGTAGACATTAGGAAAACTGCAGGGTTAACCCTGGAGGTGGATTATTGGAGTGACAGGAGACAGTTTGTCTGCTCTACTTTCCCTTCCAGCCCCCCCCCCGCCGCCACTTCTTCATCTCCTGTTAGAAAGGAGCGCTCCTTCCCCCAGTCGGTGTCGGAGGGTGAGACTCTTCAGCTTGTGCTGAGGAGCAGGAGTCTCTGCGGCGATTCCTCTGTGGAAAGGAACAAATACTTCACCTACCGCTGCTCCTTGTTTCTCCAGAGCGAGAGAGGGGATTGCTGGCTGGAAGACATGGGATTAAGCTGTTAGCCCTGCTCAGCCTTGTGTTACCTAAAATGTCCTTTAGGCCAGCCTGCTTTACCGGCTGGAAAATACTGCAGTGAATAGCTGTTGAGCTTGAATATCACTGTGCAACACTCTTTATTCTGTTCGTGCTGGGATTCTTCTTATTTCTTTTACTGAATTTCCCTGACCTTTTTGAGTTACAAGTGCAGTGAGTTTAGACAAATTAATTCGGCAGTTAAAATTCAAAGGATAATTTAATTTTAGCATGGTTATTTTTTTTGCCACAGCACCTAGCTTTAGGCTTAGTAGTTAAATGACTGCTTATACTGTGCGTGCAGAAGGTGATTTAGAGCACATAAGTTGGGCTTCTGCTCTGAATTTCCTTCTGTGGGATGCTCTCCCACTCCACTGATGATGCATGAAGAGGCTATGAAGTCTAATTGCGATACCGGTTTATATTTCTACATTTAAGCTACACAAATACGCTTTTGATAGGGAGAAGGATTTTTGTATGTAATTCTAGCTTTCCAAAGTAAGCACAAGGCATTGATATCTAATATAAGAAATATTTGTGAAAGAACTGGAAAACTGTTCAAGAATACTTAAGTTACATTGTAACTGTATAATGAAACTTGGTTATATCGTGTGACCTTATAATTAATAAAAAAGTTACTGGTGTAGCTGCTTTAATATTTTCACCTGGAGCAACAAGTAGTTAAACAGTTCAAATGGAAGGAACTAGACATAAGCTAAGTCATTCTGGCTCAAACAAGGAGCTGTTAAACGTAGCCATTACAGCACGTTGGCTATAATGTGGTCTAAAATGGAATTCTTACCTTTAATCCTTGGGGGGGGCAAGAGAATGCGAAAAACCCCACCATATACAGTGGTGTGAGGGTTTGGTTTGGGTTTTTGTTTGTTTGTGGTTGGGTTTTGTTTCATTTCTCTTTTTTTAATTTAAACTGCTTTTATTGCTTTATTTTCTTCCTTTGCTGTAAGACACAATGAGGAAGTTTTCACTTTATGGAATGCTCTCATCAATAGCGGTAGTTTTGTACTTTCAATGTAGGTGCCATTTTTGTTCCTTAAGTTCTTGTAAATAACTCCTGGGACCTACTTATTAATCATTAAATAGAAGGTAAATTTAACAAGGGATGGCTGATAAATAGCTTTAAGGATGGAGAGGGCTAAAAAGATAATTTTTAAAGGAAAAGTTTTTTTCCAGTGAGAAGATCAGTGAATAATAACAACTACTGTGCTATTTATATTTTTAAGTAGATTATTAATACCTGTAACTTATGGTGAGAGCAATTCACCATTATGTCCGGAAGGGTGTTGTAACTTCATTCTTTCTGATTTTGTGAATGCTTGCTTTTAGTGACATTTATGTAGATAGATGAAACATCCCTTATGTGAATGAAGAGTTATATTTAAGGTAGCAATATTATTATTATTAGCACTTTGAAGCTCATGCGATATGATTTGCTGATTACCGTTTGACTTTTTAAAATTTCCCACCAATCCTTAGTCCATGGGATTTAATGGTTGTTATTCTTTGCCTAGCCTTATTTCCTTAGAAAGATGCAGATGATCATCTGGGCAGAAAACTAAGTTAATTAAGCCAATATGAAGAGCATATATAGAGCGTTTGAATAATAAAATAATTGTGATAAGAAATGTTTCTGCTGTTATTACAGAAATAGGAGCTTGTTTGTGCTTTTCTTTTGTCACTGTTTTGTTTTATTATCTTCCAGGACAGAACAAGGAACTGCATTCCTTGGGCTCTTGCTGGTATTTTATTGATCATCACAAAAAATAATGTGTTCTGAGTTGGCTTTTTGACAGTGCAGGATATGAGCACATTAGAAGTAGGAAGTAAACATGAGAGTTGTTTAGAGCTGAGCACAAGCAATTGTGTGAGAAAGCTAAATCATGTATTTTTACATTATTTCATTTGAAATGAGACAGTACTTGCCAAACCTCCATGAGCAATTTAATAACAGGAAACAAGTGGAAAATGCTTTTAGTCTTTGAATGTCTTTGCCAAAACCTTGACTTGTGTCAGTCCTGACTGATCCAGAGTACCAGCTTCCATCCCTCAGGCTTTCCCCAGTTGTCTTTGCATTAAGATTGTGTTTGATTTCAAAAATTCTTAAAGCAAAATATAACATTGCCATTAATATTGCAGTCATGGGTAGCAACTGAAAAATGTATGGAATTAGTATGTTGATAAATGCTTGTGCCTTGTTTTCAGCCTACCTGGTTGTGGAACATCTAAAGGTTAAATAAAGCTCAACTTTTGATTCAAGGTTAGCTGGATTGAAAATTTCAGAGTCTTGAAGCTGGAAGATTGTATTCTCTACTCTCTGTTTTAGGTGTCAGAATAAATGCCAAATACAGCTGAATTGTGCTAAAAGTGGAGTGAATAGAAAAGCAAGGACGGAAAAAGGATGAGAAACAGAATGGAAAATGTCATTCATTGTATTATTGGTTGCCTCTTAATGTGCAGCTGTGGGAGTAAACTAGGCTTATGTAATTAAGGAGTTGACTTAGTACTCACTCAGGACCATGATAAGGTGTGGCACGCTGAAGGACAAGTAATAAATCCGTGGAAAAATTAAGAACCATGTTCTGTTAAGCAAGGTTTTAAGAAAGACCATACAGTAGATAAAAATTCAAAATTAATGAATTAGCATGTATGCCTAGATATTAGTGTATGTGGCCTCTTGCTTATCTCCCAACCTATCTCAAATATCTCAAGTCATTCTGTATAATTCGGAACTGAATGCAATGCTTGGTGGGTGCAAGAGAGGGAGGCTGTTTCATTCCAGCCTGATGTATTGCATATCAGTTGTGTGCATAGTGCAGGGAATGTGGCCTCTGCCTTGGGGAGTTTGTACCCTAAATCTGGGAAGTCGGATGATGCTATGGAGGAAGACAAATTTCAACTGGGCTGGGGTTCTATTTAGGACAGGACGTTCTTCTCAGTCTAGAGTGGCTGTCCTGTTGTCAACTGGACACTTGCACAAAAGGCTGAAAATGAATTGTGAACACGATAACTCTGTTATATCTCGCATTACTTGCAGCAGACAGGTTTGCGTTTGGTATTTCTGTGAATTTTCTTTTCCTTTCC
Organism: Bucorvus abyssinicus; assembly: GCA_009769605.1. NCBI lineage: Eukaryota > Metazoa > Chordata > Aves > Bucerotiformes > Bucorvidae > Bucorvus > Bucorvus abyssinicus. The sequence goes on from CM020028.1 coordinate 5,078,209, forward strand.
TCATTTGTTTAATTTGTTGTTTCTTTCTAATTTATTTTCTTGCTCTTCACTAACAGCGACTGTAGTTCATGTTCTCCCTTGTGTGGAGCAGCTCTTGAGTTCCCCCCTTGTGAACATAACCCACCTCTTCTCAGCAAATCAGAATGAACTGCTCATGTTGATCCGGCATCCTGCTTAAGAGATACATAATTATTGAGAATTGGCATGTGTTCTCTCTGCAGTTTCAGAAGGGAAATATTTAGGAGAAAGATCAAAATGTTACTTATTAGCACTAGGGTTAACACATTTTTTGTTCTTTTTGTTCCTTGAACTTCTGGAGCACTAGAAGCAACTTGAGAAACCTGCAAGATAAAAATTTAGTGTAAGCTCTGTTCAGCTATAAATTCATGTATATACAGTACCTGCTTGTGTGGCAAATGCAAAAAAATTAAGTATTTTTTGTTTTTAAGAAAAAAAACCAAACCCATCCAATCCGCTAAATAGACTCCTGACACTCTACCCACCATAATTTTCTAGGAAATTAATTCTAAATAAACAAAATATAATAATATGGTTCCAAAACTGTTCCATCTGTTATTAATAATTCTATTCTTTGAACTCACTAAACAAAACAAATCCTCTTGAATGTTTTTGTGGCAGTGAAGCAGATCATCAGTCATTCATGTGCCACTCATAATGGTTTTGATAGATACTTGAAAACAAGTAATTTGAAAAAGATGCCAAGAGCCTCTCTTTTGACAGTGGAAGACAGTAGTATTTGTAATTCTTTAAGAATCTGTGAAAACATGTGACTAACCTTAGTTATGGACCTAGCAATACTGAGAAAGAAACAGACTGGAGAAATAACTGATAATACTGATTGTGCTGTAGGGGCCAATATTCCAGCATAGCTAAAACGTGGATGCTTAGATGAAATTGAGGACTGCCCTGGAAGTATATTCAAGAATATGTTAGTGCTGATTGTTAATGCACTTATTTAATAATAACGAAACAAAGAGGTCGTTAATGGGGCTTGCTTTCAAATGCAGCTTGTTGAAAATGCAGTGAAAAAAGTATATATTTAACTGATTGTTTGCATTTGGGATATCTGCCTAATAAAAATAACCAGTAGGCACTGCTGTTAAAGCCGGTGGTACAATCTGTTACGCTGTGAAGAGATTACGACTTTGCAATTCAGTTGAGACGTTGCTTCACGAAAGTCAGTATATGTAGGTCACAGTTTTTAGTGTGGTCAAAGGCTCTTTGTGTTTCAGAAGTGTGACCTGCATCTTGTAGAAGCTGTTCATTTCTAAACTCTGCTTCTACTGAACTGCTTCAGGCTTTTATCTTTTTTTTTCTTTGGGGTGGTGGCTTTTTTTGGTTTGTTTGGGGTTTTTTTGTGTGTGTGTGTGTAGAATGTAAAGCTACTAACCATGTTCTCCTTCTGTGTCTGGAAAACTGCATCTGTTCTTTCAACATTTAATTGCTGTTCTCCTGTTGTGATGGGTGCTTTCCGTTCTGCGTATATACCATCATACTTCTGTGTCTTAACTGATTTCTGCAGTTGTTTAAGCAAATCACTAAAAATGTCTCTTGAAGGGCTTTTGGAGGAACTTAAATCCATATTCTTGAGTGAGCTTCAGCTTCACTGGTTAGGTATTTCTAGCCATGATTTATTGATTTTGCAAAAGATCTGGCATGAAGGAAAGGAAGCAGAAGTGCAGTCAGGACTGTGGCAGGCATGTGTGTAATGTTAAAAACCTCTGAAACCTAAGAGGTGTATTTGGTTGACACTAGCTGTCAGCTATACTTTTTTTTTTTGTTTTTTTTGTAGTTCATTTATGGTGTTAAAGAAATAATTTAAGATGCCATTATCAGTATTATTTATTTAATATATGCTTGGATTTCTATCTGTGTAGTTCAGAAATGAGTTTATATTTTATCTGCTTGAATTCTCATTCTTGTCAAGAATGTTAACTGCTGAATATATTGTTCACTGTATACATTGTTCATTGGGAGATCCCTAATCTTTCCTGTATTTTAAATGATTTAAAAAAGTGGGTTTTATTTGAATTAATTTTTTTGTTTGGTGGTTTTTGGTTTTTTAGGTCCATTTTCCAGACACGGAAAGGGCAGAATGGCTCAACAAGGTAAGGACAGTCATTATCATTGCTTCCAAATGGGAAGGAGGAGGAGGGGAGATCTAAGATTAAGAAAAACAGTGAGGCAAGAATCTGAGAACAGAGTAGTTTTAACTTTCTGTGCTCTTTATACACTTGAAGCTCCCGGTTGTTGATCCAGCTAGTCACGAGAAAGAATAGATCTACTTTCATGCTCTTGAAATTGTGAGTTTCGGAGAATGGCTTTAAGTGGCATTAAAATAATGACAGCTGTGATTGTGTGGAAGTCACAGCAGCTGTAAACACAGTCTTTGATGTTCTACTTGTCTGGGATACTTTCCAGTTACTGTAGGTTCCTGACTTACAATCTAAAATGAAATAACTTTTGCAGTTTTGATTTTAATGTGTGATAATCTAAGATACAGATCTGTGTAGCGTAGGTTTTTTTAGAATATCTTTCATTCAAAGAGCATAGAAGAACATGAGTTAATGAGAAAATAGTGGGGAAAAAATAAAAAATATAGAATTTTCAGATACAACAGTAGAATATTTTTTACTTCTATAAACTCTGTGCATGTATTTAAGAAATGCACTTGACCCATTTTTCCTGATTTCTCTCTTTACATGCAATTAAAATCCTCTTCACCCTTCTCAACATTCAACATCAGTGCTGGATGCATATGCGTTTGTGGGATAAAAGAAGAAAATTCTTAATGTTGTTTTTCTCCTCTTCCAGTGCTTCAGATTTGTGCAAATGTAAAAAACACACAAATTCAGAATTCCAGATAGCTTTCCTGTATGTGAAAAGGAGCCAGTCTGTAATGAACTGTATAGAAAACTTGTATGTTTAAAACTTTGTACATTTCTTACATATGCCTTAAAGAACATTTTTGCTTCATGTGTGAAGTTTTGTTCCATGTAGATTTTTTTTTTTTTTTTCCCCCTCATAGACTGTAAAACAGATGTGGCCTTTTATTTGTCAATTTATTGAGAAACTCTTCCGGGAGACCATAGAACCAGCAGTAAGGGGAGCAAACAACCACCTCAGTACCTTCAGTTTTACAAAGATTGATATTGGTCATCAGGTCAGTGTCTGGTGAAGTATTTCTAAGAGGCTCTGTCTTACCATTTTCATATAGTCTGTTTAAATCTACACAAAATTATTTCTCGTTGTCACTTGGTGGTAAGCCTGATTCGGGTTTCTGTTTTCACATTAAAATAAAAAAGTGTGTGACTTTTTTTAGCAGAGGCTTGGTTTTTATTTTTGTTATTTTTTTTCCTGCGGGCTCTGCTTCAGAAAATTGACTGAGAATTGGTGAAAGACTCAAAGTATAAGCTACTCCTAGTCATGTGAAGAGCTCATAGCAACATGATTTTAATACTGTTCACGTAATGCTTTACGTTAAGTGAGCAGGGACCGTTTTCCTTTTCCTGCCAGATGATTCTAGTGCAATTACCTTTCTTGTAGCAGATGAGCTTCTGATTATGTTATGTATGGAGTCCAATGACAAGGCTGCTTGCTCAGATTTCCAAAGGACTTGCACATAACATAGTATCAAGGAGCAGATAGGTGTTTACCTTCAGTTCAGTCCCAGGAAAGAAGGGATGCAGAAGAGCCCGTGTGACCAATCCAAGCCAAGAATAAGTTACCTCTGCTTGCAATAAGTTTGGCACTACTTACTCTTATCTGCATCAACCAGAACTTTACCTCTGTTGAGATATAGTTTAACAGCTTTTTTGTGCAGTTGCCTTTTGTGTTCCTCTTGCTTGTCATGAATGGGATTTTAAGGATTTAAGTTCACCCCCACCCCCATTAGGAAAACTAACGTTAAGTTTCAGGTAAGGTGGAGAGGAATTATTTTTCTCTCTTTGTGACTATATTACAGTCCATTATACTTCATCTTTTGTGTGGTATGTTTTTTTTTTGGTTTGGGGTTTTATTTTGTCTTTTTTTTTTTTAAATCGTAAATTCTTTCACACAGGGGCTCTGTCCTGCCCTAGATACACCCTTATTACAGACTGTGGAACAACATTCCTTTTAAGCCATACTAATTTTAAGTAGGGTTTAAATTAGCTTCCTCACCTCTGTACGCTTCTGCAGCTGGACTGAGTTATGTTGGACACAAAAAACATCTATTCTTACTTTGTATTACAGCCTTGATTGAGTTGCATCCTGTGAGCGGCACGGCTCCAAACACAGTGGGAATCTGACAGCAGTGAGATTCCCATTTTATTAAATTACTGAAAAGGTGTATATAGAAATAGGGCAATTATTCCAGCAAGGAAAAACTCAAAATGTGATAATGTCATCCTCTCCCACCTAGTATTTGATGAATGTTTGAGTCTTGGGAATGTTTGATTGATACATATTGTTTCTGTGTAAGAGAAGGAGGAAGGGAAGGAGGAAGAATATGAGCACAATTCACAATTGTGAATTAAATTTAGCTTGTTGGTTTAGTTGCACAGGAAAGAGTGCTTTGTTTGGGATTGTTAGACATGTGCAGAGAAATGAGATGTTTATTGCAGGGAGAAGGAAAGCTTTGTATTAAATCTTTTGTAAATCTTGAAATCTAGTGGTCTAAACCTAGGGTAACTGCCAGAAGGGTTGTGGTTGATCCTGGCAGGGTAATTTTTACCCTTGAAATAACATTTTGAACTAAACTGATGGCTTTGCCTCACATCTTTTAATAATACTTACAGTAAATTCTTAGCTTCAGGCATGAATGAGCATATATTCACCTTTATTTTGATGTTCAGGGTTGAATAAGGTATGGTTCAGTAGAAAGATCCAACATTTACTTGATTCATTTTTTTCAGCCTCTGCGGATAAATGGTGTAAAAGTGTACACTGAAAATGTGGACAAAAGGCAGATCATTTTGGATCTTCAAATCAGGTAAACTTTATTATCATAGCATGATGGTGCCCATGTTTGATAATATGTGCTTTGTTGGATTCCACAGTTGTGTTGGCCTGAAAGGAGAAGAATTGCTCCATTACCCAAATGCAGTTAGTTCTAATTGCGTATGAATGGAGGAAGGAACTACATGCTGTAAATAACATTTATCTGAGGGAAATATTAATTCAACTCAGTGTGACTGCATCATTAAAGTAATGTTACTTAATAAAAAAATACTTTCCAAAGCTAGAGCACTGTCTTGGAAGTTTTTTTTTTCTAATGCATTAAAACTTTGCTGTGAAATCTAGTCTAAAATTTAGGATATGTTTTATATAATGCCAGAATGACTGTGCTCTGCTGCTTCAGGTTTCTTTGTCCTTTGATCATGACCCCTTTCTAATAGGCTTATAAATAGATCTACCTGATATTTGCTAACACAGTCTGTATTTCTCAACACAACCTGCAGTTAGTATTTTGAAAGTTCAGTCAGTGAACTCCACAATGTTTTTATACTTGGCCATCACAGATATTTGTTACAGTGACTACTTTCACCTTGTAGGTTGTGGAAAGGCCAGATTTGTCAGTCACTGACAGTCCAGCAAAGAGCAGCCTTCTGTGAAACATATTGCTTCCCAGTCTTCATAACACAAATAGTTCTGATGCTACAAAGTGCCAGGATTGAGGTTTCAGTTGCAGGTTTTAATTGACCTTGCTTCTCTGTGTCATGTTGTTTTGCAGTTATATATGTGTGTGTGTGTATTTATAGATATCTACTATCTCTATATGTAGTTAGGTAGGTAAAAATAGAAATTACATGGTTTTAAATTGTGTATTAAAAATTATATACCTATTTTTAAACTGTACAGTCACACGACATTCTTTCCAGGGACATCAGTGGTCACTTTCCTTTCAGGCAGACCCCTGTCATGTTGTTGTCTTCCAGTTCCCCAAAACGGTCATTGTAGTAAAATTCTGCATAGTGTTATCTTTTGAATAGTCCAAAATAAATTCCAGTGGTGGATGTTTTCAAGAGTGTCATGGTACTATTGTTTGTTTCCGTTTAAGAGATTGATTGGATTTGCATTTGCTTGAAATCCCATAGACAGCACCATTGCACACAGCTCAGGAGGCTACAGGTCATTGGAATAATGGATATCCTGAATGCAGCAACTCATAACCTCTGTTTTCTTTTAGTAGTACCTTGTGGCTATCAGTTGTCGGAAGGAGGGAGCAGGGGTCCTGCTGTTCTGCTCTTACTGTGAGAGTCATGTATTTTATCTTGACTTGATCCTAAAATGGTGCCATGAGGAGAGCAACTCCATTCTCTTCATAATTTCCCAGATGCTTCTGTAATAAGATTCCATCAGACTCCTAAACATGTATGAAGAGTTTTTCACTGTACAGGCTAATTCTGAGGAAGCCTGGGCTGTACTGCAGAATCTGGAGCAGGATGGCCTACAGAGGACACAAATTTTCTCCCCCTCCCAGCAGTGTCTGGCTTTGTTTGTCCTGCCTTATCTTCTCCCCACTTAGTTTCTCCTTCTGTTTTCTTCAGTTTGTTCAGAAAGCTCTTCAGATTTCACTCATCCTTTTGTTATAACCCGTAACTTCTTAGCCAGTCTCCTTATCCAGCCAGTCCTTAGCTGTGGCTTAGTATTCAATCTGTTGAATTTGATTTTTAGCTCTCATTCTGTGGAATCATTGACCAGTTCCCTTGCTAAATCAGTCTCCAGCTTTCTTCCTAAATTTCTCGTTGAGTCTCAATTTGTTTTCAGACCCAGTGTGCCTCGCAGCAACAGCAGTTCTTCAGAAAGACCTGCTCAACTCTGCTGGTACATGCTTGACCTGCATGGAGCTTCAGGAAAAACAGCTGCTAAAATCTGAGCCTAAGTGTGTGCAAATAATCTTTTAGCCTTGTAGCACGGGCAAAATAGATAGGGCTTTTCCCCCCGTCTTCCACAAATCTATCTCTGAGACACAGGGCAGCATCTGCAAAATTTCAAGCCCTCGACCTCGCATCCCCAAAAATGGGATGCAAGAACTGTCCAGGGAAAAACTTGCATCATTTTTAATGTATTATTTTCTACTTTGCTTCCTGCCTCCTTTCTCCCTTCAGAAAAGGCTTAACTGTTTTTGGCTTAAACCTTGCTTAGTGGATCATCCAGCTCAGCATGCCCAGCTTATGGAATTTCTAAATATGACTATGAAAGTCTCTCAATATTTCAGACAACTTTGGCTTCTAGCAAAATAACCATCTCTGCCTAGTGCTTCTTGTGATTATATTAGATGAGAGTGGATTTGGGTACGTGTACTGTCAATGAGACCTGTGTAGAGCTTCCCTGAAATGGAGTATGAATTCTGTGTCCATTATTTCCCAAAAGTAAGGGTACTTGAGCGTTTTCTCTTACGTAGGCTTCTGGGGATGATAATGTACCTATGTGTTAATTTGTGTGATTTTCATGGCAGTGGTGACCTTTTGAAGGGGATGTAATTTTGACTTTGTTATATGTTTGACTTTGTGTATTGACTAAGAAAACATACTGCCATGACAGTGCAAATGGAACTAACGGCGTATTGCAGCGTAGTCCATGAAAATGAAATACATACTTTCTTTTTTGTTTTAGTTTTGTTGGAAACTGTGAAATTGATTTGGAGATCAAGAGATATTTCTGCAGAGCTGGTGTAAAAAGTATACAGGTGAAATTCAATTTTTTTCTTTTGATTTTGATACTGTGTCCACACTGAATCATTATTTTCTGAAGAAATAGTTTATAAGAAAGAACCAGATTTGTGACTACTGTTTTTTTTCCCCAGTTGCATAATACTGATACTGCATAATAATTTCAGTAACATGACTTAGCTGTAAGGGTAAATTATTTTCGGATATAAAACTGTTTAAATATATTACATTTTCTACTGGAAAAAATAGAGATAATTTCACATCAAGCCAACATTCATGTGACGTGTAGGTTTGTAAACACACCATGGAGCTTAAAATTTTGTTTTATTTAACATTTCAGTGTTAGATGCAAGTATTAGATTAGATGCAATTATGATTAGCAGCCTTGCCTTCCGATATCATTTCTCAAATTTCCTTAACTTCCTGCTAGCAGCTCTCTCTAATGAGGAAAAATAGTATGCTTTTTGTGTGTATGTGTGTCTTGACATACCTGTAAGCATTTACCTACTTTTGTCCTTGTATCTGTGGATGCTGTTGTATTGGTTTGTGCCACATTTGTTTACATCAAGCTGTATAAATAACCTACTTACTATTTTTAGCAAAATTACCACTAACATGACACAGCATCATGTAGATGAATGTAATGAATTTGTAAGCCAAACTATTTAGTGTCAGTGTTAAATTTTTTTGAGTTTGTGTGACATGTAAAGCCCTATATATAAAATTCTTCCATAATCAAGAATTTAATGAATTAAAAGTGTGAGCATTGCTGGTGAATAAATTTTATTTAAAACTTGAACTAAAGTCAATTCCATTGTCTTATTTTCCTCCCCTTCCACAGATCCATGGCACTATGAGGGTTATCATGGAACCACTAATTGGAGACATGCCCCTAATTGGAGCACTATCCCTTTTTTTCCTTAGAAAACCTGTAAGTACTTTTATCTCAGTTTCTACTCTTTTTATAGTGCTGATGACAGTAGTCAGGAAATGATGGAGCAAGAATTAAGTGGCAAAAAGAAAGAATGTGGGAAATCGCTACTATTTGGTTGAACTTTCCCAGAAAAAAACGTGGACAGATTTTTATGAATACTAGACGAAACCAAGATGAATAATAATTACCTGGGAATAATGAAGGGTGTTTTGTTGAAGCTGTCAATTTTTTCTTGCAAGTCTTCTCGAGAAGGGAAGATCAGTAGATACCATCTAGGTTGTTTGTAAAAAAGCTTTTGTTGCTGTTTCTTGTGACAGTCTGCAGGTGAGCATGGTCTGCTTTAAAATTCCACAAGATCAAGTTGTTCTGAAAACGATGCTGCTGTTACCGTAAATTAAGATCAGGTGTTTTGACATTACACACTACGATGACTGAAGATAGCAGATGGGCAATTTCCATTACATTTACCAATGACCCAACTATGAAAATGGATGAAGCACAGAGTGAGATGGAATTGGAATTCAAACTGATCATGACAGTAGCAGAACTTGGAGGGAGAGAGGGTGTCATGTAATCCGGTTGGAATATGTGCTAGGCCAAAGCGCACATTTAGGCAAGAATAATAGCGTAACAAAGGTAAGCCAACAAGGTCTTCCTGGTGTGAAATTGATATAGCTAGACTGGCCCGTGTAAAAAAGAGGATAACCCACAAATGCTTTCAGTTTTAGGCACAGCTGTCTCTTATCTCTCAATAAAGATAATGACCAGTTGGAGAGTGTCCAAAGTAGGGAGATGAGAATAAACCAGACTCTTGAGGACAGAACAAAAGAATGGGAATTGTTTAGTTTAGAGAAGATGGAGGGGACCATTTTTCCTCAAAGATGTGAAAGGCTGTTAACAGAAAAGAAGCATGAAATCTATTTTTCGTATCAATGGCAGATAGGGTAACAAACAATCACAGCAAGGAAGATTCAGGGGGATGAGGGAAGGCCTGGGTGGTAGTGGTAGTGAAACGCTGCAGTGGGCTGTCTGGAGACACTGTGAATCTCTGTCACTGATGTCTCTCAAGAACAGATTGGACCTGCATTCGTTAGGATTGACTGATCTCTTAACTAAGAGCTAAGGATTGCTCTTCCAGAACCATTCATGCAGACGGTCTCTTGAGGTTATATCCAGCCTTGTAGAAGGTGAAATCCTGGGTGTTCTAACTGGCATTACCTAGAAGTGTGGACCATGACTTAATAAAAATACTTCTTTAGGTGTCTACTCTTTATATAGTACTGAAGGCAGTAGTCAGAAAATGATGGAGCAAGAATTAAGCAGCAGAAGGAAAGAATGTGGGAAATTGCTACTATTTGGTTGAACTTTCCCAGAAAAAAAGTGGACAAATTGTATGAATACTAGAATTCTTTGTAATTAAAAAATGTTTTAAAATATTTGTGTCCCAACCAAAATTACTTTCAAGCTATTAGAACATTTGTGTAGGATTCTACTGTGTTTTACCACCTTTTCTGTAGAAGTAACTGAATTCTTTACCTAAACGAAACTGTGATATACTTTAGAGGTCTTTCTTAGGGTTTCCTCTTCTTTGTTACCCAAAAACCAATGGAAGTGGCCAGTGATTTTTTTTTTTTTTTTCCTTGTATCAGCCAATATCAATTTGTACCATGGAGTCTGGCACCAGAGTAATGTGCATTCTTGCGGGATTCAATAATGTTATAGTCATTCCAGACATATTTAAAAGATCTTAAATTGAGAGAATTAAAGAGAATTATTCTTGGCTCACTGAAGAGGAAGAAAGCTTCTGTATCTGTGTAATTCAAAGAAAGTGACTTAAGGAAGGTTTTCTGAGGCCACAAACTTCTCTGAATTCTGGCCTGTCACAAATTACCTGACAGTTACTTTTCATGGGAAGCTGTGTTTTTTATGGCTGTCTTGCCTTTTCATGCTGAACTTAAATACAATCTTTTTAAAATACAGTAAGTGCAAAGTTTGAAACTAGTTCAGTTTTTGACAGCTGGGAACCTGTGTGGTGTAGTCATACAATTTCAGTTCAATGCTTTCCTCTACATTAAAATGATAGATGTCATTGAAGTTTGTTCTATAATAAGGCACTAGATGGTGGATTGTTGCACCTTGGAGTGATTGTTTCACTTCAGAAACTGTAGTGTGAATCTTGCAGGTAAGATTGCCTGACTAGTCTATGTTTAGCCTGAATCTGGGGCTAAACTATAGCAGTTGCTCCATCACCTGATGACCCCTCGCCAGCCAAGAAGGGGGATTAGGAAAAGGACAGGAGACCCATGAGTTAAAATGAAAACAGATCTGACGAAACAGCCAAACTCATACCAAATGCCAGTGTAAAGTATACAAAGTTATACTCAACCCAGCGAATGTGTGGTGGTCACAATAAACAGAAAGCGGTCCTCTGCAGAAGGAAGAGGAGCAGGGTCAGGAGAAGCCTGAGCAAGAGCAGGAGCCCAAGCAGGAGGTCCCCCTCTCCTCAGCAAACTTCCCCCCTTATACTGAGGGTGACGTTTCTGGTCTGGGATCCACCTGTGAGCCAACTCGGGTCAGCTGCCCTGGCTGACTCCAGACTGCTGATGGCCTGCGGACCATGGCTGGCCTGGGGTTGTGTCCCAGCAAGACCAGGACACTGCCAAGCACCGGTATGTTTGTTGGTAACTTGAGTGCAGCATCGGTAGAAGAACTGAGAATAGGTAGCACGTGTAATTTTCAGTGTCTGTAAAATGAGTAACAAATACTCTACAGTTTTAACTGAATTAAATCTTGTAAAATATGACAGTAATCCTAGTCTAGGTTTTACTGCTTCCAGGAAATTTTTTTTTAGTCTATAGATGCATCAAGAAATATTTACAGATATTTCGAAGTCCATACAACAATCTTGTTTTAGAAAAATATACACATAATACACATTGCGTGCTTGCTGGCAGAAAATTATTTGATGTTGTATATATGTGTGTAAGGCAGTTTCAGCGATTTGCAGTTTGATACTGCTTTTAATAAGTGTCAGTGAGAGATCTTAATAGAAAATGTGGGACATTCTTAAGCTGCACTGACTTTAAAGAAATTAATTGTTCCATTCTCTTACTTGGAAATATATTTTCTATTGGAAGCTTTTGATTCTGGATATGTTCTAATTAAACAGTAAAGCTTGTATGACACCATTATTTAACAGTTTCGGACTATGCTAGGTCATAAATTACAAGTATATGGATTTAGGCACTTTGAAACAATCTCAGATTGATCATCTTGGTTTCCTCAACAGTCTGGATCTCTAAAATGTTTGATCCGCGTTTCAAGGTTTGGGGGGTGGGAGTGACGTTTTAGAAGGTATGTTATTTTCTTCAGTGCAATCACATTCTCGTGACACAATTCTTTTGAACAAATGCCCTGTGATATATTTTTGCTAACTCACTGAAAAGATAGGTTTGTATGGGTGTTTATGTATGGCCTAGGAAAAACTTACATTGTCATTTGCATCATTTATGTGACTTGTTTCATCTGTCTAGAGAAACCATGTGTGCTTGTGGGGATATAGACTTACATCTTAGTAGAATGTGGAAAAATTTGGAAATGTTTTGTGGATAATTTAGTGAGGTTTTTTTGTAAAACTGATAAAACATCATTGCTCTTACTTGGAAAGGCTTGGGAGGTACATTGGGATGAAACAAATTTGGATTTCCACACATTTCTTTGAAGCAAATCTAAACATTAGGAGATATCTGCTTAAGTTTTGTCTCATTTTTACCCTCTGGCTGAGCAGTATGAGAGTAGGGCATCTGTTAATGTTCATGTTTATACTAAAACCAAGCAGGGCCATGACAAGATTGAATGCTGCCTTATGGTAGTCTGTCCTGTGTAGTTGTCAGTGTACTCTCTGATGTTATTTTGCCATTTAGGGCTCTCCTAAACAATTTCCAGACTCGGAACAGTGTCCAACTCATTAAAGGGACCATCCAATAAACAAGTTAAATGCAAACACTCTATTTTAGAGGAGCAGGGAGAAGAATTTAGCTGTGTGGACACAGGCTTTACATTTTTTTTTTCTGCAGGAATGACCTTTCTTTATGTTGTAGGTGTGGTTCTTGTCTCCCAGTTCTGTGTTCAGTGAGAAAGAAGCCAGTGTACAGTCCTTCTGCAGGAGCCATTCTGACACCCTTGGTGCCAGAGCCACAACACAATGCAGTATGTCTGGACTGCTTTCCTGGGGTACCTCCAGCAGCTCCTACTTCTTTGTTGCTTTCTAGGGGAGAGGTAGGAAAGCAGGCAGGTGATGGAGAGGGAGAGATCAGCAGCAGGCATGCTGGTAAGCAGGCACTGCCACTTCCTCTGTTTCCAAGCATCATACTCTGGTACCATTGTCTGAACCTTTCACTCCTTGTTCTCCCAGATACCTCTACAGTCAGCTTTTAGCGCTGGTACCTGTGCACGGTCCTTTGTGTCCCTGACCCATTCTAGGTGCCAGACATTTGTGAAGTGCTTAACTCAGACCACTTGCACCTTGAGATAGTAAACTGAAAATAGATCATATGTAATGCCTCTCCTTTGTGGTCAATAGCTTTCTGAACTTTGGGAAAGACTGTCCAGAGAAATTCTGTCTTTATCGCTAACCCCATGCCACTTTATTAGGGATGTGTTTGATTTAGTGCGACAAAAAAAAGATGGAAAGTAGACTGGAGTATGAAAATGTCAACCCCTCCCCAAAAGTATTCAGTTAGAAAAATACTAAAAGCATTTTTCACCCTCATTTCACTTTGAGCCCCTCACTACAAGAAGGACATTGAGGTGCTGGAGCATGTCCAGAGAAGACGGTAAAGCTGGTAAAGGGTTTAGAGAACAAGTCCTGTGAGGAGGGAACTGGTGTTTAGTGTGGAGAAAAGGAGGCTCAGGGGAGACCTTATCACGCTACAAGTACCTGAAAGGAGGTTATAGGGAGGTGAGGGTCAGTCTCTTCCCATGTGTCAAGTGATTGGATGACAATAAATGGCCTCAAGTTGCACCAGGGGAGGTTTAGGTTGAACATTAGGAAAAATTTCTTTACAGAAAGGGTTGTGAAGCATTGGAACAGGCTGCCCAGGGAGGTGGTGGAGTCCCCATCCCTGGAAGTGTTTAAAAGACATGTAGATGTAGCAGTGAGGGAGATGGTTAGTGGTGACCTGGCAGTGCACAGTAAACAGTTGCACTCGATGATCTTAAAGGTCTCTTCCTACCAAAATGATTCTGTGATTCATTTGAAAAGTAAGCTAGTGGTCAAGGCCTGAGCAAACATAAGGGTGGATTGTTATAAAAGTGTACCTTTGAATCAAGTTATTCCATAATTTTGACATGAATATATATCTTTTTCCAAGCAGATGTCTCTCCCCTCTGCAGTGTATTCTCTTGGTGTTTATTTTTCTAACTTCTGTGGAAAAATGTAAAATAATGCTTATCATAGCAATAACCAAATTCTGTCCTCTTACTAGAGAGCAAGTGGCTGCAGCCAAGGAAAGCTTTTCTTCAATGTTTTTGTTAGAAGAGAAGAGGAATTAGTTGGCAGCTAGCATTAGATTTTGTTCTCATATTTTCCAGTCTAAAGTAAATGGCAACAATTCCTCTTGCTCAGTATCATCTGTTTGCTGGCCTTAATGACTATATTAGGCAATGCTGCCTAAATTAATAGTTCTGATCATACTTGTTTAATGAGTTTACCAGTCTCATATATCTGAGGAATGCATGAAGTTTTTGTCGCTGCAAGAGTTCTTACTTTATATGAAACTTTTTAAATACTGTATCTTGTTAATATTGTGAAAAAGGTACTAAAAGTTTCATCAGCTTATAAAATAATGTCCAAATACATAAGAGATTTCAAGACTGAGAAGTAAGACATACTTATGTTTTAAAGTAGTCTGTTAAATCTCTGTGCTTCAATGCTAGGGAGCAGTTAGCACTGTGTAAGTAGTTGGAATTTGTAAGGCTTTTCACATTACTTTTCATTTTGTTAACATTGTGTATATTTACCGTATATTCTGCTTCTCTAAGTGTAGTTATCTTTTACTTTTAGAACAAAGTACCACATAGGTAATTATTTTGATTTTTGGTTCAGTTGTAGAAGAGTATGCGGCTTATAGATGTACTGCAAATTGGTAATTTTCAAAAGCTTGTTTAATGGCATACTTAGTATTGAAGGCATGTCCTAAGCCAACCCTTTTCTCTTTTAAAAAAAAAAAAAAAAGAACAAAACAGACACATGACAATACCAGTACTATTGTTCTAAAAAAACAATGGCTGGAAAACAGGATGCCTTTCAGGAAAAGTGGGCAACTCTTCCAAAGCTCTCATTTTTATATCCAGTTTTGCCTTCTGCTTGCTGACTTGAGCACTGCTGTCCCACTACTGCTTTTACAGATCAGTTCTGTCCTGTAGTTTTGATTTACTTTATATATAGTTTAATTTAATATTGGCTGCCTTTGGAGAATTCAGTGCTGGATGTGACTTTCAAAATTAGCAGTAGTGATGAAAATGTTTTCTTGGTTTGCTTTTAGTTGATCAAAAATGCCTTCAGAACATGTGGGACTGTCAGTATCTTTGCTTCAAAACATTTTAACCTCTTTTAAAGGGGTTTGTGGAACACCTGGAAGTGTATGTACTGTTATAATATTTGTTAAGAATTAGTCTCATTGCTTATAAAGTGAGAATTATTTGCACTCTTACTTTCTATACTTAGAATTTGCTATAACTTACATTTTAAAAAATTTTTTGTTTTAATAGCGTATGGGATGTTTTAAGTGCCATCACAGTTGGTGCTTCCACAGTACTGTGATGTTCTCCCTGTCCCTCCCGTTAAGTGTTCTTGTCTCTTGCACCGATGTTGAAACTTCTGCTCCTGAAGGAAGTTGGTTAAGGGGTATAAACTGGCAGAATATTAAACACAACAAGTAGTGACTGGTTTCCTGTCTTTCAGGTGTATTTTAGCATCTTGAGCTGGCTCAATAAAGACTCAGGAGAGTCTCAGTACTACTGTGAAAGTGTGAACCAAAATTCAGGACTAGTAGAACGGTAGAAAGCAGTAGAAGGTAAAAGGCATGTGCCTTGAACTGTAGCTTTGAGTAGTTGATGCTGTGGAGAATAGCAGGCTGCACTGCATTTTTGTAAGATCAACTGTGATCCTTCTTCTGGTCACCTTAACTCAAACACCTGCCTGCTTTCTTACCCCTGCGACTACACATCTTGCCTCTGTAGCAATTGTCTCACTTAAATCTTCAGACAGTTATAACTGAAAATGTTACTACTGTTAGACACAGTTCCTGTGCAGAGATACAGTTCCTACAACTGATGAAAACCGGTGTGATTTCTGCTTTCCGTCGTATTCTATAGTCAAGCCTTGTTTGAGAGACTGAGTTTATTATATGCTTACTGGGGAAATACACTGGATAATCTTGCTTATTAAATTATTACAGTAACGTTATCACTTTGGCAGTGTAGTGGTAATGGGCTGCACTCTACTAACAGACAAATTGTACTGTGTTTCTGCATGAACAGTCACAAGTAACGAAAGAGGGCACGTTAGTCCCCTTCTTATAATAAATTTCTGAGAAGAAACACAACTTATCCCATGGAATTTTATCATCGTGCCTTGTAGCAGAGCTTAAATTTGTCCTCTAGAAATCCTATACTTCAGTAACTTGATTAGCAGGAAGTTGTTAATCAGCATTTTAAAATACTTTGTGGCTTCTCTTCTGAGAATTAGTAGTGCATATGGCAGCCAAATCAAGCCACAAGGTTGGCAGTGCTTAGATACTGCCTTTTGTGCTGCTGTGAGCTTCAGTTATGGCCCTGTATATTCTACGTTCCAGTACGTTATTTTCCCTTTGTAAAGGCATCTAGTATTGAGAGCACTAAATATGTAAAAAAACCTCAGTTTTTAGCCTACCTTCTCTTATAGGCTGCAGGAATATGTATTTTTTTAAAAACATTTCAATGTATGTATTGCATCAGTTCTCAGCACAGAGCCTTGATAAGATGCAAATTTCTTGGTTTTCAAGGAAAAAACCTAATCTGTTTTCACTGCTCTGAGCAGAGGAAGAATTGAGAGAGCTTTGAGTAACACAAAACCCATACGTCAGTGGAAGGTGTAGCTGGTGCCTGAAATCCCACTCTAGGGCAGCGAGCTGGCTCGTAAGAGTCTCTGCAAGGCATAGCACCTCTCTCAGTTGCAAAGTGGTGTGGAAAGGCACCCCATCGGTTCTGGCTCCTGGCAGAGTTTCACTTGGTAACAAATCCTGAAGTCAGTCTTCCCAGTGCCCTGTCAGTTCTGCTGCAGAGAACCAGCTGGCATTCCCTGAATTCAGCTCAACCAGGGGAATTACGCGTTGCTCAAAGTGGTGACAGAGAAGGAAATTACACTGTTGAGCTGTTTTGGAGATATATAGGCCAAAACTTTTTTTAAGAATGGCATTTTTTCATATTCAGTGTTTCATAAAATGATTCATCAGCTGTTAGTCTTTTACTTGCTCCCTTTTTCTCCATAGGGCGCTTCAGTTTGTTAGTGTAGTGACTTTAACTTACTGACAGAACCACAGTTTAGGAGGTCATCTTCTTCTCCAGCAAGTCATGGAATAGTAATGTCCAAAATACAGAATGCAAATCCATGTTATTTGGCTGGAGGGTGGCTGGAAGAACTCCCTCTTGCGTATCAAGCAATATGTTTGGAAGCCAACAGTGCAGACTTATTGAGAGGAAGGTGGGGGTAACGTGGGTGGAGAGGACACCAAGATGAAACAAAACCACGAAAAGAAAGAGGCATTATCACTAATATCTGTAGACTAAGACTGGAGAGTGTGTGTTACTGCAGTGACATCAGTGTGCTTCATTACTGCAGGGCTCTTCTGGCAGAGCTGGAAAGGAAACGTAGCAAATGTTGTCTGCAGGGAGAACTTGCCTTCAAAGCCTGATAGTGAAGCCAGGAGTTTGAAGGCTTGTATTCCTTCCAAAGTATTTAGTGACTTAAGATTTATTTGCAAAGCTTTTCTAATAATCCCGTTGTAAAGTGCTTAGCCTTAGTAATGTTTTTTGATTTCTCTAGCTCCAACTTTGAATAAGAAACGATTTGTCTTTAACATTTCTGAAACTGACCTCTCTCTTCGTATTTATTCCCGTAAAATAAGTGGGTGAATAAAGGTTTGTGATATTATATGTGCGTTTTTTTCTGAATGTTCACTCTTAGCAGTATTTTTTCAGTTTCTTTTTGTAATTATTTTTGGTCTAAAGACTGATGGCAGAATGAATTGGTAGCCTTATCTTAGAGAAGTGGTGTGTAATGAAGTATTGATACTGCGGTTGGACCATAGGCACTGTATGCATTTCATATGCTGAGTTGCAACCTTTTAAAATGCTTTTTGGTCACATAAATTCAAAACCTTTCAGTTCTCAATGGTATCTCATAGATTGTTCTTTGTGTTGAGATGTGGCAGTTAATACAGAAACCACAATAACGTAAGTTTCAGTCTAGCATAAAAGATGTTTCTCAATGCTGAATTTCATCATGCACTATGTTGCTCAATTCATATAATTCAGTTAAGTTTATTTAGGAGACAGCACAGGACTTTGCCATGTTAACTGCTAGATGCGATATATTAAACCAAGCTTGAAAAAATTCAAAAGGAAATGCAAGTATTTCCTCATTTTCTATTTATTCTCAAAACATCAGTACGTAAAACTGTTAAATGTGGTATGCAGTTATGAACACCTTAGGATAGGGACCACTTTTTTGGGGTGTTTATGGTGTGTATTTGCCTTGTAATTTGCCTATGAATAATGAAAAAGGGAATAAATCATGTAATAAACTGGGTTCTTTTGGCTTAAAAGAATATAAAATTACTTCTTCCAGAGCCTTGGTAGCCCACATAGATTTTTAAAGTTTCAAATAATGTAAGGTCAGAACTTGTGATAAGAACATGAGAAGCAATCTGAAAACACAAGTTGTGGTTAGTCTTATCAGCTACTGCCAAGCTACCTGAATGTTTTATTACTTCAACAGTTGTGGGTTTGCAGGTTTGAGGAAGTAGTACAAAGTTGCTCATGCTAAGTTGGACTTTTCATCCCAGTTCCATTACTTATTTCCTATCTTTTTTCAGAGTTAAGATGAGCATGAGATTCAAGAACATACACTAATAATTTGCACCATGAGTTTTCTAAGAAGAATACACTGAAATTACCTTCAGTTTTCTTAAATATAAATGTTCTGTGTGTTCTAGCTCATAGTTCGTTATTATAGAACTGTACAATTCAAGCTTACACACCAATGTAAAATAACCAGGTTTACAACAAATTCTTTCTAATGGTTTTTGTTTGCCTTTGGAAATTAGGATACTGATAACTTTAAATTGATATTCATGTAGAAAAGAAATCATAACACCTTAAAAAAAAAAAAAAAAGATGGTTCAGTGTACTCTGTATGAGTTTTAGGTAAGATCTCATCCACTTCTGGAAGGTATCACTGCCACTTTGTCTTGCTAGCATTCTATAAATAGATATGCCCTAACAAACTGAGCCTCCTACCTGCCCAAAGAGGATCTTTTCCAATGCAGTTGTTAATTGTGCATTCGCTTGCTGAAAATATTAATTGTAAAACTGTTTTCCTAATGTGTGTTCATCTTCCATGCACAACCTGTAAATGCTTGGCTGACAACCTGATCTGTAATCAATAGGGGCATTGTCTGCCTAGGGAAGGTACATTTGAATGAAGAAAGGCAGAATTTTTGTGTAAACACTGGCTCTTAGGCAAACTGGATAAGAGGTTTTAACATTCTTTTCGTCTCTTTGAAAATGAGCCTGATAACCTAAGCCCCTCAAAAGCATTTTCTAAAATTCAGTGTTTTCAGAGGTATAGGAAACTTTCACATGTACTAGTCGAACTTTCAGTATGTTTATTGGAATGGGGACACATAGTCAAATCACAGTGTGGTAAGTGATGGTGTGAATTCCACAGCCCATCAGTTCCTCTGTCTTATGTGTTGAAGTACATACTCTCTCTTGTATAAGGTAGGTTAGCCTTTTCTCACTAAAAATCATCCTGCTAGTACTCTAATGGAAAACAGGTAAAACTGGTTTTAAATGAGAATCTCTAAGGAGACATTGAATGCAAAATGGTACTGGAGCCAAGTAAGGTATCGTGCTTTTATCTGAAGCATGATGAAAGCCAGCAGTCTCTGTACCTGGCTGTGCTCAGTCTCTATACGACTACTAATGATGGTATTTTTCACTTTAGATTTCGGCAGTCTTGTTTCAGATTTGACAAGTGTGCATGAACAAGTAGATGGCTTAGATTTAGTTACCCTCACGTATCCATCAAGTGTGATTCTCTATAGAGAGAGGGCACATCTGAAACAGGACCTCTGACCCTCTGGAGACTGAGTGGGATTCTCCCATGATGGAGAAAGATGGAAATTTTCTGGCACAAGGATGTCTCCTATCCAACCTCTGGGTTGGCAACTGTGAAACATTCAGGGTGAGTGTAGCAGAAGAGGGCCTAGGAGCATCTGAGCCACACTGAGGCACCAGGGTGAAGTAATTGAACACCTAAATGGAGGCAGCCCCAAGCAACCTGCTCTAGCTGACTCTGCTTTGAGCAAGGGTAGTTGGACTGGGTAGCCTCCAGAGATATTTTCCAACCCCAGCTGTTCTGTTTTGTATCCTCATGAATCTCAAATGGAACTAGATGCCTGTGTATGATCAGTTAAACCACTGATTTTACTCTGAGATTTTAATTTTTACTCCTGGCATTCCTCCAAGTTTTGTTTACTTCAAAGCTTGCTAAAAATTAAGAAAAATTTTTTAAAAAAAATCTTAAATTACCACTAAGTTTTAGAAGAAAAAAATTCTGATTTATATTGTATAATGACTTGCTGAAGGTAATTTCTAAATATTAATTTCTACCATGTGGTTCACTTAACGCTTTTGAGTGTTGTAAAAGCCCTCATACATTTAAAAAAAAAAAAAATCCCATTCTGAGATGATGTATTCTATATGTTGAAGTTATTTCATAGTGAGAGCAAATAGCAACTTCACAGATAGGTTGCAGAGTAGCCACTTAATATTAATTGTTCATATCATGTAAAAGACCAAAGCGACCATAACTGTTTACCTTATGTTTATAAAAGTTGGGATTTTAGAGATATTGAAGCATTTGGGTAAGGACACTTTTCATTAAAATTTATATATTATATTAAAATTTATAGAGTCCAAAAATCAATTATCACAGAACTTATTTTTGGAAAGGTATCTATTTCCATCTGTTCATGTAGTTTGATCACTAGAGCTACATTCGAGAATATCTTTCTTTATAATGTTATTTTCTTCTAACGTTGTGTGCATCTGGAAACAGGAACTTGGAAATTCAGATTTATGTTAAATAGTAACGGATGCTATGTTTCATTTTGTCCGGCAAGATAATTGATTCGCTTTGTCTGCAAGATAATTTTAATACACAGAATCAAGTAAATAAGTGACAAGTGAGAGGATGTCTTTGGAACATGCTAATTATAAAGAGAAAGTATCTTAACTGTGGAATATAATTGCCAGCAGACAAATGAAATTTTTCATTTTCAATTTATCCAGTGGTTCATTTCACCAGTGATGTAAAGGCTAAGTGATACCACCAACTAATGCAAGAATTATTTTATCTTTGTTTCTTTATGCCCTGAATCGCAAAAATAAATTATTGCTATTTAGTAAAAAGTTCAAAATTCTGTTACTGGTTTTTTCCTCCTCCGACATATTATCTTCATTGTCTGTTTGGGATATTGTGCTAAGTAGATCAATACTGTGATACTGTAATAAGTAAATCAAAAGGAGAAATTAACTTTCTGATGAAACTTGCAAGATATGGTTTTAGAAATCTCTTAAAAATCAACCTAAGTTTTCACAGTAGCATCAATTATGCAGTATCTTACTAGATAGAAAGTTCCTGTTATTTCTAAAGCCACAGAATTGAGCTTAAGGAAACATGTTACTTATAGTTCAGTGAAGTGTCTAAAGTTTTACATTTCAGTTCTGTTGAGATACTGAATACAATTCCTGGACGAAAACCAGCATACAAAATGGATGGATAAAGAAAATAGTCTAATGGGCAAGGGGGAAAGGGCAGACAAAAAGGCGTAATTAAATATAGTAAAATGCATATAACTGGCAGAATGTTATTGTTTACTGCATTTTAACCCACACAATATAAAATTATGTGAAGTAAGAAAATGAATTGAATAGAATTAAACCATTAAGTTTAATTCTGAGAGCTCTTCTCTTCTGTCCAATGCTGTAGTGACAGAATGAAAAATTGCTCTGACCTTCACTCATTCTTTCAGAGTCTGGGAAACACGAATGTCATGAAGGGTTTAGAAAATTGAATTTAGAAGAAGGAAATAGATAAACTGTAATGATATATATAAATTTATAATTATTTTATTTTAAGTGTGGTGGTTTCTAAGTGTAGAAATATAGCAGATCTCCAGTGGACTCCTTTTGGTAAAAGGAGGCTAAGAAAAATGTTGCAGCAATGGATATCACCAGGGAAATTGTTAAATTTTAAGTATTCTATTGAAGTCTGTAGGTTTATTCACCCGTCTGAATGGCATACTTAGGATGACACTCATCTTATTCCCTGAATGGAATCAAATGCTTGTTTTCTGTCGTAATACGTTCACAGAGTCAGAGTAGTTGAGGTTGGCAGAGACCTCTGGAAGTGGTCTAGTCCAACCCCCCTGCTCAAGCAGGGCCACTTGGACCAGGCTGGCCAGGACTGTGTCCAGATGGCTTTTGAGTAGATCCAAAAATGGAGACTCCACAACCACCTTTGCCAGTGCTCAGTCACACTCACCATAAAAAAGTGTTTCCTAATCTTCAGAGAGAACCTCCTATGTTTATTTTGTGCCCATTGCCTCTGGTCCTCTCACTGGGCACCACTGGAGCCTGGCTCCATCTCCTCTCCGTCCTCCCTTCAGGTATTTATAGATAAACATCCCCACAAGCCTTCTCTTCTCTGAGCTAAACAGCCCCAGCTCTCTCAGCCTTTACACGTAGGAGAGATGTTGCAGTTCCTTAATCATCCTCACGGTCCTTTGTTGCACTCTCTCCAGTATGCCCGTGTACTGAGGAGCCCAGCGCTGGACACCTCACTCCAGGTGTGGCCTTATCAGTGCAGAGTAGAGGGCAAGGATCCACCTCTGTCAGCCTGCTGGCCATGCTTTTCCTAATGGTGCCCAAGATAGCGTTAGCCATCTTTTGGCAAGGGCATGTTGCTGGCTCGTGTAGATTTTGGCAGTACATCCCATGATATATCTTGCCTTTTGTTTTGAAACATTCAGTTATTAAATCTTACTACCTTTTCTGTTGGAAGGATAATGATTCTTTTCTGCTTAATTGTTTGATATGGGTAGGCTAGGTGCTTCATAGATAACGTTGAAATATTTTGCCACCATTACTAAAGTATATTAAGTTACAGTGCTCCTTATGTAAGTAAATGTATTATGTGTTATATTTAGTCAAAGTATTAGCAAAGGAAAGAATTAATTAAAGTATTAATAGATCCATAATGGTATGTGCTGGGTTTTAATAGAAAATTTATGGAGGTTGATTATTCTTGCCTATTTGTGGAAAGATGCAATATACATTCTTGTAGAGATTTGTTGTTTTGTTTCAGCATTTAACTAAATGACCACAGTTCATTTCTTAACTGAGGAATCTCAAAATCCTTTTAACTCTTTTCATGCAGTTATTCTTAGATTGGGTTAGTTGGATTGGAATCGTGGTGGTAGTTGGGTGGGTTTGGATTGTTTGTTGCTTTTATTAAGTTCTATGCAGTTAATAGAAAGTTTTCAGTGACAAGGGAGACAAGGAAACTTGGTCCTATTAGTTTTATTATCTAGAACTGGAAGATCATAGGATTGAAAAGGACGTTAGAAATTAGTTGTTAATGTCAGTAGCCCTGAAACAGAATAAGTACCTTTGTAGCTCTGTGTATCTAATATTTTCTAAAGATTTTCAGTGAAGGAAGTATATATGTTCTAGTAGTGAGTTATCTATTAATTATTTCTCAGGATTTTTCTCACTTTGATACTTAATCCTGTTGATACCTTTCTTCTTCACTGCATCAGTGGTAGAATGAATCTGTCTCTGTCATTGAAAACAGCCTCCTCTGTGTTTGCAAGATGTTGTCGCATCCTCCTTCCACCTTAATCCTAATCCTAATTCTTCATTCTTTCTGTTCGTCGTATCTTCTGTATCTCATATTTTCCTGGTCTCAAATGGGATTTTTCTTGAGCTTATTATACTTTGAAAATTCATGTTGGTGACTGTTCTTCTGTAACAGGTCTATGGTGAATATGAAAACTTTTCTCCAGAATGTATGACCAGATTTCATTATTTGATATTGGTTGTATGTAGTAGATACTATGTACACGTGTTCAAGGGATTGTGTATGTGTGGGAGGGTGGATAAATTTTTATAACTCTCTTAAAAAAATGTGTCTAAAAATTATTTTGAATGGAAGAGGTTTTGGTTTTCTGTTTAAGAAAATCCTGGAAACTAGTTATTAACCCTCCACTTTCCTTGTAATTCACAGCTTTTGGAAATTAACTGGACTGGGCTGACCAATCTTCTGGATGTTCCAGGACTGAAGTGAGTATATGTAAAGAATTGTTTGATACTCCTCCACCCCAACAAACCACAGAAAACCTGAAGATCATCAGCTAAATAATTTTAGGTTAAATAACTGAGCAGTTATCTCTTAATTTAGAATTATATGAAATTGTTCAATATACAGAAGGTATTGATTTCACTACAAGTGAAAATACATCTGAAGTATATCTAGTACATCTTCTCAAAACAACATTTTGAAACAATAATTTCTAGTCTGGTATTTTAGTGCTCTCAGACTTTCCAGATTTCCAGAATCTTGTGAATTTCCTATCTGCTATCTCCTGGGACAGCAGAAAGATAAAGAGCCTTTTTTTTTTTCACAGCATCTTGGCTTATGGCTTTGTATGCCGTTACATCTCTGGTTGCTTGTGTAAAGGTAGTTAGAAATACCTTAAGACAGTAATAAAATTAAATAAATCTTCTCTTCAGGGACTACTTACTTCTAAAGCCTTCCGTTCATCATGTGATGATCAAATGGAGTAGCAAAAATACTGACTGTATATAGCTAGAGAAAATGCCTGGCTTATTCAGAGCTTTTCAAAATAGTACATCATAAAACCTCAAATTACAAAGTAGAAGTTGAGGTGAAAACTGAGCTGCTTTAAATCATTGCCATCCTAATAAGGCTAAATCCATGAATATATTCATAATTATCAAGATGTAATGTTACCCAACGGCTTTTTAATATTGAGACAATGGCTAAGGGAATGATGGCTAAGGGGCAGATTTGAGACACACTTGGGGTTTGTGACTAGTGCTTTTATTAATCCTCATTATACTCTTAAGCATTGGCTGACTCCAGAATTATTTTTTATTGTTTGAAGACAAGAGTCTGAATTTAGGTATTAAAGTAATCTTGTAGTGCTCTATTGTGTGACTGAAATGGTTTTTGCTTTACTTAGACATGTGAAGCCATTGCATGGAATCCCAGTTGGACAGTTGGAAATTAGAACTTGCATTAAGTAGGTTAATGGTTGCAAGAATTGCTTGTGTTCCAAGCCTGCCTCTGAGGAAAGACGTTTTCTTGATGAGCGAGAAAATGGCTTCTAAAATACAGCTCCTGAGTAATAATTTGCTTTTTTGACATATCACTAATAAATTTACACTTTCTACTTAAGCTTACTAGGCTCCTGAGATTTGTATCATTCTACTTATTTGCCTAACTGCAAACACACAACCTCAGATGTAAACAAAGTCTCGCTAAGTATCTCAAGTTTATGGTTTCCAGAGCAACCACACTTGGCCACATATGCGTAAGATGGTGCCATCTAGATTTGGTACAGTTTCTATAGTAACTGTAACTGAGGTGACTCATGCTCTGCCTTGCCATGAGATGTCTTCAGTGCTGTATTTGTTTTTTCTTATCTGTACAGACAGATTGTATATTTTGGTAGGACAGCTTGACTTACTGTAGTCGTTATAAACAATGATGAACAAGAGATTGCTGCCACCACAGGTACCTTTTTTGGTCCTACAGCTGCACACTAAAGTATTAATTCATGCAGTTTGCAAACGTCTTCTACTAAATGAATTTCTGCATTTGCTGCTGGAAGCTTCCCTGTCAGCTGTTAACAACTTCCATTGCTCTTCATATATGACAAGGAGAAGGACACAAAAGTAATTCATATTTCATCATTATGGATGAGGGGAATTAAAATCTCTGTGAGGAGGAACCAGGCTGCGAGAATACTCAGATGCTGCCAGGAGGGAATGCGCACGATGGGAAGACGAATTATGTTATGGTTGCTTGCAATACAGTAAAAATACTATGTGTAGTCAGGGATGTTCCATGTCTGCCATATGAGTAAAGACAACGCAGGAAATATAGATGCTTGTTCTGTCACTAATAATTGAGTAGAGATAAATGGAGAGCAATACAAAAGAGTGGGTAACTGTCGATTAATTTTTTTGCAATTAAATTGAGCTTTAATACACTGTATGAAAGATTTCCCACTTCTCTTGTTTTTGTGAACTGAAAAAATAATTGTACTTAGAATCGATGACTTAGTTTTACAGCTTGAGGACCTCTTTATTGCTGATGTGTCAACATAAGGGTTTAAATTGATACATCTTTTTATGTTGCCTGATCAGTGATTTGTCTCTGTTTTCCAGAGATCAGACCTCTTAAGTAATAAAATTGTCATTTTTGCCTTGTATTCATGAAGAATACTTTCCATCTGGGAGCATCCCAGTTGGTTAATATTTGGTTAGATAAGTTTTAAACAGCTTGAAAGTCATGTTAAGAATTAATTTAATTTGTTACTTAGTTATGATCTTCATTATTCTTTTTCAGCTCCCTGATTTTAAAGGTGAAAATCTGTTACTTCCTATGAGTCCAGTTTCTCTGTGTAAAAGTCTATGAAATTCCATCAATGCTAGTTCATTTTCCATGTTTATTTCTCAGCTGCTTTAGTGAAATTCAAGCATTTATGTTGGGATAAAATTGTGAGACTGACCTTTGGAATCACAGAGTTGGGGGTTGGTCCTAGCATAAAGAATTATGAATCCTTGCAGTGACTGGGCTGCGTTGTGTTTCACGCTGTTTCTTTTTCTTAGTTAAGGAGATCTGCTGTAGCTCCATTTGAACATTAGTCAATCTCTGAACCTTTTGCTAGTCCAGGATAGGTTTATTATAGCTTATTTCATAATGTATGTGATCTTAACTAAGTACTAGAGAAGAGCACAATAACCTTTCTTTGAAGGCAGCTCTGGTACCATTGCCTCTCTTTCACTGCTGTTTGCTTTCTCCGACCTAGGTCAGCTAGTTTTCTCCATTAATCATCTTAAGGCATTCACTGTATAAAGGCAGAGCTTTCTCTTTTTGACAGGTAGGGACACCAACAAAATCAGGAACAAAACAAACTTACCTGATCTCTCCACTGGAGGTTCGTCATCAGACTTGTATTTTGAAAAGTGGTATTGTTGCTTATGTAGTTACCATCTCCTCTGCTTTTTTTTTTCCTTTTGATCTTAATACTGGCTGAGGTGTTTATCTTAAATTTGTAAGTCAGCCCTAACAAAGGAATTGTTTCTATTTTCTTGGCTCAGTTTAAAGAAAGTTTAGCATGCATAAGTTGAAAACTTGATGTTTAGGGAACAGGAAAAGTTTGAAAAGCAGCATGTATTACAATGATGACTAAAGGAAACTACTTATTTTCAAATAACATGATTATCTTCTTGTAGGAGTTGTCTTAATTACTGAAATTATAAATTTGTAGGGTTCAGTGTTCACGTAGAAAGAGAATCTTTGTAAATATGATTGGATAAACTGCAAGAAAGGAAGAGGAATGAAGACTCCACTTCAGGACAGATGTGAATTAACTCACAGAACTTTTCCTCTGAGCAACGTCTTAACACTGTCCACAGTTGCTTCTTTCAGAGAATAGATAGAGGTCTGCACAGGCCTGTCCATTGATCTTGATGCAGCCTTGAGTTTCTTCTGTTTCTATTGTACTGGATGCCATTAAAATCAGCCATGTTCTCTCATGGATCATAGTTCATCTAGATTTACAGTGGAAGGGGGCAGCCAAGGGGGTGCAGGCTGTACAGCTTGTGAATCTCTGGTGTGAAAGATCAGTGTGGATTTGAAATGGGCCAGATTGTATTTAATGGGTTAAATCTGTTACCCTTCTCTCCCATCTAGTATAGGTAACGTGTGGAACCAGGGGTGTTGGTCTGCCAACGTGCTGATTTGTTGTTAGCTCAGACCCAAACTGGGTGAACTTGTAGCTGTATCTTTTCTGTGTTTGTGAAGGGGTATGGGGTTGGGTTTTTTAAATGATTCATTACCAGTGTGATTGTACTGCCACTCCCTTTTTGCCAGAACAAAACCTGTTTTGCTTCCCTAGGCTATATTTTACTCAGCCACGAGAATGTTTTCTTTGTATTTCTGTTTTAAATGATGGTCCGTCCAGCTCAAGAAGACAACTTGTTTCATAACAATACAGGAACAGATAGGCAAATTTTCAGGGACGGTTAAATCATTATTGAAATACAAAAGTAGATTAACAGTTAACATCTGCTTGGTTATATGCAATGCAGGCAAGAAAATTTATGCAATAGCCTTTTATCCTGGGTGGCTTTAAAAGGCGGGGGTGAGGGGGGAACTTGGCGGTGGCATAGAAATAAGAACTTTATATTCATCTCTGGTTTCTGCTATTCAGTGTCAGCTGCTTCCACCTGGTGGCAATTTTGGCAAGAATCCTTTCTTTTAAAAAAAGTGTTTAAAAACCAGATATGTCTTCTACCCGCCCAAAAAGGCAAATATTTTCTCCATTTAGGTTATTAAGTAACAAAAAGAGTATATTAGTGTGACATAACGTGTTTAATTCTCATGAAGTAACGGAGGATTATTTTCTCCAACAGTGGCGTATCAGATACAATAATATTGGATATAATATCCAACTATCTGGTCCTTCCAAATAGAATTACAGTTCCCCTTGTCAGTGAAGTGCAGATTGCTCAGTTGCGGTTTCCTATACCAAAGGTAAGCATGTGTCCGTTAATACTAATACATTTGGTATTTAGTTTATTCTGTAGTACTAACTGTTAAAGAGATGCGCATCTGTGTGAATTTCTACATACAGTTACTGCGGTAGTACAAGTTGTCATGAATCCAGTCACTTAAAATAATTGATTTCATTTATAATTAATTTTTGTGGAGTTACTGTTTCATAATAATGCTAAGAAGGATTTTTTTTGTTTTGCTAGAATCTTAATCATATTACTTGCTACAATATGCTTCAGATGTATAGACTAAAAATTAATAGCGTGTGTTTTATTTTATCACTGTAAATTATTGTTAGTGCTCTTCACTTGGAGGTTGTTAATATTTATTGCTACTCGCTTCCAGTAGCTTGGCATTTCTTAATATAACTGGCATGGTTCTGATTGTTGATGAGTTTTTCTTTTCAGGAATTGCTTGAGTGCTACATCTGGTGTGTATGTGGATCATCATTGTTAACCCTCCATTTACAGTCTGTCCAGACTGAAGTTTCATGTTAAGGAAATCACAATGGAAGTCATAAAACTTACATTGCATAAATTGTGATGACATGGAAGCCTTTGGATTACTACATTAACTCATGTTTTCCGTTTTCAGGGTGTTGTAAGGATACACTTTATTGAAGCTCAGGACCTGGAGGGGAAAGATACTTACCTAAAAGGGATTGTCAAAGGAAAGTCAGATCCTTATGGAATCATCCGTGTGGGCAACCAGATTTTCCAAAGCAAGGTCATAAAAGAAAACCTCAATCCAAAATGGAATGAAGTTTATGAGGTATAACCAATAAAAATACCTTGTTGTGTATTCTGTATAAATTTGTCTTTTCAAGTTCCTTTTTGTCAAAGAAGATACTCTGGGGACTTCCTCGAGTCGCTTCTTCATGTCTCCCTCTAAAAGCCCAAAGTTCTGTAACAAACCAGAAATTCTCCATTGAGGTATATACGTTTTTTTTGTCTAGACTAAGCATCAGTAATTCTGAAGAGCAGTCTAGTCTCTAAAGCCAACATTAGCAAATTGCATCTGAAAAGCTCTTGTACTTCCTCTACTCATTAAATTGCATCTTTTTAAAAGCATATTCTTAGTGATATGTTTTAATACACAAAGGCACTGCAGTTCAGTGTTTTACTGTTACTGTGCCATTTAACAAAGCCAGTTAGTTTTATCACTGACAGTCCATCTTATGTATTTCCAGGCCTTAGTATATGAACATCCAGGACAGGAGCTAGAGATTGAGCTCTTTGATGAAGATCCAGATAAAGATGACTTCCTGGGAAGGTAAATGATATGGAGAGTATGTTTGTAGGTATTGAAAAGAGATGAAATATTTTGCTGTAGTCAAAATATGTAGTTATTTTGTCCTTTTTGCATTCTATTGCAATCTGCTATATTACTGTACTTAAAAATCAATTAACTTTTAAAAATTATGGTAGTAAATAGTTCCCAAATTACTTCATATATGTAAATGTATATAAAATTGTGCTTGAGTGTGTGTATATACACATCTATAAGTTCACTTTTTTTTTTTTTAAAGTAAGGTAAGTATTGTGGGTATCCAAGAAAAAAAAAAAGGTGGGTTTTTTTAACAAAGAATTGTACCCTATCCCAATGTTTGCAGTCTAGCACTGTTTGCAGTCTAGCACTGTTTTAACTATTTCTTCAGGCAGAGTTAATATAGTTTTATAACTGTGTATCTTCTTCATCTTCATAGTTTTAAAATGGCTATCTCACAGCTTGTTCTTCTCTAAGAGCTGATCTTAACTATATGATTAAAGAAAAAATTTTCCTGTAATGCTTTCGCAAACATTACTCACTCTTAGATTCCAGAGGCTTACCTTTAGTGTTTACCCATAAACATTTCAGGGTTTTAGTCAGCTTCTTTCTCCAGTAATTTGTCACCTTTATTTCTTGCAGAGTTTTGGAGCTTCCCATTGTTGCTTTCCATACAGAGTAGAACTCCCTTATCTTTCCAGCTCCTTCTCTCTTAACAGGAGCAACCGTACCTACTTCTCTTCTCATTAAAATAAAGAAGTAGGTAGTACAAAGGCTTCTTTTCTTTACACTTCCCTAATCTTACACTGAAGTGGTTGGGGGGGGAAAGTGGCAAAATGTGTACATCAGTACTAATAAAATAAAAAGCCATGACAAATCTTCATGAGCTGGCATGCAGTTGTCTGCCTTGTTTAATTGTTAGCAGGTTCCCTGGTACATTTTTAGCTTGTGTGAAATAGCTCTCTCCTAGCCAATGCCAAAAGCATGAATTCGGTCATAGCATATATCCAGGGGCTGCTTCCAGTGGGTAGTTCGGATGTGGTCACTGTTTTGAGAGTTTGGTCATATGTGTATAAGCTGTATTGTGTCAGCTGCCCTTGTAGCTACAAAATGGGCTTTAGTATAGGTGTATTTTCTGTTATCCTGCATTCATCTTTGTTGAGCCATTTCATTCCCTACTTCTTCCTCTCTTAGGGGCTAAAAGAATAGTATTCTGCTCTTTTGATCTCATTGGAAGCCTGGATACTCAGCAAGCACAGGGTGGGGTTTGAGTTCTCTATTAGATTTTTTGCTTGACT
Source organism: Bucorvus abyssinicus (assembly GCA_009769605.1). NCBI lineage: Eukaryota > Metazoa > Chordata > Aves > Bucerotiformes > Bucorvidae > Bucorvus > Bucorvus abyssinicus. The sequence goes on from CM020028.1 coordinate 5,109,583, forward strand.
AAAATACTGATTTTTTTTTTTTTTTTTTTTTTTTTCTAGTTTGATGATAGATTTAGTTGAAGTCGAAAAGGAGCGTCTTCTAGATGAGGTAAGTGTTCAGTAAGTTTTGGATAAAAAACCCTCATATGTTGTATATGTAGTTGTTCTTGTATTATTTTTTTTCCCCTGGGTATAGTTGCTATATGTGCATGAATAACCTGAATGCTGTAGAAATTGATTCCCTGATGATTAGTACGGTGGTTTAAGGGATGTCTGAATTGGTGAAATCTAAAGAATGATGCCATTCTTCCTATATCTTGGGGTTCTAAGATTACTAGTATGTAAATGCAAAATAACAGTAACGTGTATGTTTCATGAGAGCTTTTTCTTGCAGGAGAATAGTTAATTGCCTGGTTTAAATATTATTAGACTTTGCAGATTAATTTTTGTCCTATATGTAAGTGACATTTTATAGTAATGTTATGCAGGGTTTGGTTTTCCAGCACGTTTACAGAACTTAAGAATTGTCTTGATACTTTAAACATGCTTTTACTATATAATGTAGAGGGTTTTGTGATTGTTTGTGTTATTCTGTGTAGTAATATTCACTGTGGAATAGGACATTTTAAACAATGAATCAGATCTTCACAGGTTATGCAGAATTCAGCTCTATGAGATTTCTACCAGAGCTTAGCATTTCCTAAATGTCCTGAAGAGCCAATTGCAATCGTGTTTGTCTGGTGTCAGATTATTTCACGTCACTTTGCTTAACTTCTAGTGGTTTACTTTGGATGAAGTGTCCAAAGGAAAACTGCATTTAAAACTGGAATGGCTCACATTGATGCCAACTGCTGAAAATCTGGACAAGGTATTAAAGGAACACATTACTTTTAACCTAATCATAATTGCTGTGGGATGCTTTTTGTTGTTGTTGGGTTGTTTTTGGGTTTTGGGTTTTGGGGGGCGGGGGGGGGGGGTTGTCAGTGTTAGGTATGTAAGTAATTTAATTCTCTATCTGTTGTGTATTTGGATAAACCTGTAACTTTATTCCAAGCTGTTTGCCTTTAGAAATCTCAAACCAGTCAAACTATCACTGTACTCTTGCAGCATGGGATTTTAAAATGCTTTTGTCATCATCTTCTTTTCTCTTAATATTATGTTTTGAGAATATCAGCTAACATTTCATTAGCCTGGTAAATAAAGTTGGATATGATATTATAATCTGTCCAGTCTAAAAAAAAAAAAAAAAAAAAAAATTAGGAAATGGGGTGGAAATTTCCATAAAAATGGGTTTGAAATATATATATGAGTCTTGAAAACTTCCTTCTTATGTTTCATAGTGTGAATTTGTGAATGCTTACATTTTGGGAGATGTTTTTAAAATACTTCTCAGGAATGGGACAGAACTAATAGTATTATTTGATTTTTCGGAAAGGCTTACAGTATGTTTTTTGTTTAGGTGCTAACAAGCATTAAAGCTGATAAAGACCAAGCCAATGATGGGCTTTCTTCTGCATTGCTTATTCTCTATTTGGACTCAGCAAGAAACCTGCCTGTAAGTTACGTTCTGAAGGATACCCTTTGGTCATGGGTATCTCTTGGGTCCCTCCAGCATGTCTTGCTTGGTAGTATGGCACACTGCTTTACTAACACACATTATGCCATGTTTTCTATACTTTCTCTTGTTTCAAAACGTGTAATGTAAGGTCCACATTTCTAGTAGTATAGTATTATAGACATATATTTAATAAAACATTACCTTGTAATCAGTGTGATTTTTCTTTAAAGAATGCTCCTTTCCTGGACTTGAAAGGCTGCATGTTATTACACAGTGTTGCCCATAAATGTTACGGGATTAGCATGAAGAATTTTAAGGAACTATCTGGGAAAAGGCCCACTTCCTTGAGTTCAGGTAAACTTGCTTGCTTTGGTGTAGGATGTCTGCGGTAGATTTGAAGATACTGAAGTCCTTATCATGAGGACTGTGCAGCTGATGTCACAGTGGCAGAATACTTGCATGAGGTTTCTGTCAGGTTGTCATTTCGACTATTGTTCATTTGCTAGTGCAAAACGTAAAAACAAATTAATGGTTCTGTCATTATATGCATTATACTATAGGACTGTCTTGTTTACGACAAGCACAGACTTGTTTTGTAGTTTATTTCAGGTTGTAAGTGATAGCAGTAATCAAGTAAACCCTACCATAGATAGATCTGTGAAGCATAACACCAAGTTTTTGCTGGTTTTCAGCATTGCTTTTAGATGAGTAATTCTGGAAGTGATGACTAAAATACTAATGAGTGAATAACATTTTCAAGCCTCTGATTTTTTTTTTTGCATGTGTTTTGCAAATTTGTTCACTCATCTTTAATTTAAAATGCTCATCGGAGTGGTAACAAATTAAACCTTAGTAGCCTAAACAATATACATCACTTACTAGTGATCCAATGTCTGTTCCAAGGTGTACAGAGTAGTGTTTGGAAGTAGTATTTGTAGGTTATTTTCAAAGCTAAAAAGGTGTAGCTCATTTGGAAGAGTCCCACGTTATCTTTTTAACCTTACTGTATTGAATTCAGGGGAACTCTGTAACCTAGCAGAAAAAAGAGTAGAATTACTCTAGTACAGACTAAGCAGAAATAGAATAGAATTGTGGTGTGCTTAACAGTAGTTTCAGAATTCCGCAAGACTCAGAAAAAGTTTGTCTGCCATCTATTTTGTGCACTAGATTAAACTGAACCCATTTTTTTTTCATGTTGAACTACTAGATTTAACTGAAACAGTTACAAGTTTAATATATTTATTAAAATACAATAAAGCCTCTTACTTAAAATGAGTAGTTTAAAGTTCTCAAGCAAATTCTTAGAGGTTTTGTCTTAAGTTTAGTTTTTTCCCTTCCTATTTTAAATATTCTTTAACATTGTCTCCCTCCTTCGGTAAAGTCAGGCTGCAAGTCTAGAGTTCTACCTACTTTGTGGGACAGTATTTTAATTTCCATGTCCTAATCAGTAGATCTCTGAACTCTAGGGCACAAAAAGGGGAAGTTCCTTGAATAAAGCTGACCAATTAGGAAATTTGGGAACAAGATCCCAAATTTCTTACTGCTGTGTCTGATGTTCTGTCTACAGTACAAGATTATCTGGGTGGGTTGAGAATAAGGATGGTCATAGTGTGGGACCTGTCTAACCCTTGTTTTGTTTGGTTTTTTTTTTTGCTCTACCAGCCCAGAGTAGCAGTTGCTACAAATGTCTCAGTATTAACTTCAATTTTCTTTCCAGAAGTATTTTATAAACAATATGATAGAAAGTAACATTGAACACTTGAAAATTCTACTGACAAGTTTATAACAATAAAATAATACAATACTGTGTTAAATTCAAGTTGTCCAAAACCAGACACAAGCTTCACAGATAGGTGGGGGGAAAATATCATGGGAAGATTTCTTCATGTGGGAGAAATGAAAAGATTCTTACAGATTCTGTAAAGACAATGCTTAGATAATGTCATGGAGCTGCTAGACAAACGGCAATGAATTATAGTAAACACAGCTTTTTTATTTTAATTTTATTCTACTATGGGACAATATTTACAACACTAAACATGGAAGTGTGCTGGCTTCTCATGTTGTGTTCATGTTCACCGATAGGGGTCATGTAGTGTAATAGTAAAAGTAATAGCTCTTTTGGATTGCTTTTGTTTGTGGGGAACAAAAAGCTCAAAGAGAAAGAAGTGTTAAAATTACACTGACCCTTATTAGTAGTTTTGAATTTTTTTGTCCACGACTTCAATGTTACAGCTGTAATATTTTCTAGATGAATAAGTACTTTTTATTACCTTCAAAATAGATTTCTTACCTTAATGCTCATCACTGGTACATTTTAGATCTTCTCATCAGCCTTATTTTGTTTGAGTTATAGTGGATAATCCCCAGCACAGGCATTTCTTCTGCACTGATGCATAGCATAGTTGTAGGTTTCTGAGACACTGGCATGAGTCATCTGAAATACGTTTCAAGTGAAATAGAAGCAGTGTAGAAGGCCGGTCTCTAAGTTTACTTAGTTGGATCTGCTGTATAAATCTGAAGTGCCAAGAGTAAACTTGGAAAGTGGGCTAATATATTTGAATAATTAAAAAAAATAAAAAAACTTCTTACCTTGCTGCACTACAGAAAGTTATTTAAAGGACGAAACTTATTTGTAATGACAAATATATACTTACTTTTTGTTATCTGCTGTTTTCTCTGGAATCCTTTGACTGTTTTCCTTAACTTTTTTGTGTAGTAAAGCTGCTTATGCATTCATTCTGCCACAATCCCATCACTCTGCTTTCTCCTTCCATTTCCATCTTCCTAAGAGTATCTACGAGGGAAACTTTGGGTGTGGATACTTAAAAGAGAGGAGAGCATCGGGACTAGTCTTTTGTGAAAACACTACCTCACTCTATAGAGCACTATTTGTGAGTTCTCTGGTGTTATTTGTATTGTACTTCTTTTATCTGCCAGAGTGTGGATTAGTGCTACTAAAGCCACTCACTCTAGTGGAATGAGAGCATGCAATTTGTTTTGCTGCATGGTTTCAACAAGTGTGCATTGTTTTTGTGCTATTTTTATTGCATTTTAAAGGCTACTTAAATTTCATTGATCAGCATATCGTTGGGTAAGTAATTAACTTTTTATGATAAAACCCAAGATAAGTTTGTTGTAAAAGCTTATACATTTAACTTAAATTGCTGATTCATTGCGAAATAAAATGCATACTATGCTAGCACACTGTGTGCTGGTGAATTGTTGGCTTTTATTGCAAAGAAATTAAACTAATGAGTATTACAACCAGCATCCCTGTAGTTTCTTTAAAAGGTGATGCGCTCAATGTTTGTAAGAACTTGCAACCTCTCCAACTGGTTCAAGTACTGCTTTAAAAATGAGTGTGGTTCTTTGCGCTCCCCAAACTATAAATTCCCTTGTAAATTCTATTTCACTCCATGATGCTCCTTGTTTTGCAAATTCCCAAGCTCCTTTTCTTTTTTCAAATTAGTCTGTAGTCAGGAAAATCCAGGCTAGGGAGAGCCACCAATTAATATATTTTAGCTTGAATTTAATCAACAATATTGTTACAAACTTATGAGTATCTGAATATGAACTGAATATCTTACATTTAAAACTGTAAACACCTTGATATCTTCAAAAAGAATGAGAATCTGTTCAGACTAAGAACTCTTTTGCCAGAGAGAGATGGGTGTGCCATTGTAGCTTGTGCGGATAAATTTGGCTCATATCATAAACATCGATTTAAAAACACCTTCCCCCTGCCCCTTCCAAATCCCAACAAAACAAGACCTTTTCTGTGGTCCTTTCAGTTTGTTTCTGTGTAGAAGATCATTTTAAGGTATCAAAAATTACGGAAGTTTGATGAATAAGAAATGTAGTTCGTAAGCTATGGTTCAGTTATCTTGATATTAAAACTGATAAGTATTTGCTGTTTCTTGTAGTTACAACAATACTAGATACATCCTAAAAACAATAATAATTTAAAAAAAAATCAAAATGCTTGATCAAGGGTGTAGCCCTGATGTTTTTCATGATTTTAGGGTCTTTGCTTTAGGACATGTAATCTACGTGTAACAGCATCTATTTAGTCATTGGACAAAACTTTCCAAACCCCTGAAGTGATTCATGAGTCAGAGTGGAACAGCAACCATTTTAGGACAGGCAGGTCTGGATTTCCTCCAACAGCACTGTTAACTGCCGTGTTCTGCAGTTGCATGGGTGTTAGTCTTGCAGCAAGCAAGAGGACAAGATTTATGGCTGGAGGCCAGGAATGAGGAGGGACTGAGTAATCCAGAGATGGTAACAGCTTCAGCAGTTATAAAACTGCATCGTGTTTTCAGGGCATCTTTAAACATGAGGTATTATGCAAACATTCTCAGCTGCAAGTTAGTATATCTAACTGACATGTAACATGAGTTACTTGGGGGGCGTGGGGCACAGAACAGGGTGTTAAAAAAGGGGCTCACTTTATATAGCGAGAGGAAAATCCAGTGCCCTGAGTGCTCCCTGTTTCTAGACAGTTTTATTGACTGCTGGGAACCTAGATTCATGACACCTGATTGAGACATTTACCCACCTAAATCTGATTAATCTGAAATAACGAGTATGAATAGTATTCTTAGTATACTATCTACGAAAGTGAGTAACGCTAGTTTTATGATATGTTATCATTAGTTCATAATTTTTCTTTTAATTGCATGTCTATATAACATATATATTGTCCATATTTTAAGTCAGCTCTTACAGATCAGTGACTGTCTTCTCGTTATCAGTTGAGGATACACTCACAGATTGAGAAACTTCTCAAGCCCATTTTAACTGCAAGCAAGACTTACTGAGTCAACAGAAGTAACGAGTTGTATTCCAAAGCATATTGACTTAGGATCTGGCTTAGTTACAAAACAGCTTGTTAGTTGCAGTGTAATTTATGGGTTTGTTATTAGGATTTACTGCAAATGTCACTGGCTGAATGCTAGCCTGAAATATGATTTATTCCACTGTGTCAATTATCACTGTAGTTCTTCGATACCCATCCCCTTTTCCTGTAACTGCAGAAACACTCAGAACCATAGCAAGAGTTTTGTCACCCATGGCAAGACCTTTTCTTGGCTTTTTATATTGAATACTCCCTTTTCTTCTCCTAGTCTTCTCCTGCCCAGCCTTTCAGCCACCATCCTCATGGACCTGCAGCTCCCTCCCTTGAAACCTGAAGTCTGGCTTAAACATATTTGCCCCAGCTGATGTCCCTCTTGGGCTATCCTTGCTATGATTCCAGAGGAATTGAGACATGTTCAATATTCAGGAATCATTGGTTGCCTGCCTTTATAATTGATCACATAGGTTTGTTTTTGACTTTTAAAATTCTTTGAAATAATAATATAGGAGAAAAAAAGATGCGTACTGAATTTGCAGGTGCAAATGTGAAGGGGCGATGGCCAGTAAGTTGAGGGGCAGTTTAGGATTAAAAATGATGAATTGCAGATACAATCAGGAAAAATAAGGTACTTTTCCATAAAAGATGGTCATTGCACCCATAAAAAAATGAGATGGAAATAGTTGTATGATGGATAGCCCTACAGAAGTATGTAGTCATGCCATATCATATTCTTATGGAAGACAAAACACCATACTGTATATAGAAGAGCAGAATGTAGGCTGTAAGATGTATGGACTAATCCTTCTGTTCTGCTTAACCATTTCTAAGGCCCTGATTTTGGCCACAACAATTTAAGATCTGGAGGACAGCAGTGATGATAATGAGAAAGGCAGTAAACGTGACAAGCAGAGGAAGAGAGTTTAGCCTTAAGAAGTAAAGATGGAGATGGAAATGATACAAGGCTGCTGCAAAAACGTCGTCAGAAAACAAGGAAGAGTACTAAAACTCCAGCATGGAACATACCTGTTGGGCATTAAAAAAAATTCCAATGAAAAGGAAAGTTAAACGTTAAGATTGCTATGTCTAGGGATAATGTGCAGTCTCTGTCTTTGAAGGTCTTTAAGTACAATAGTAAGTCCTGAACTGATTCAGATAAATAGCTGTGGAAGATTCCTTTATTTTAAAAATAATGATTAAAAATATACCACAAAACCAGCAAACCTTATTTCTGGTTTTCTCCACTTTCATCATACTGTATATTCATTCTGAAATACGAATTTTAAAGCTGAATGCCAGGAAACTCATCGTATATATTGCCCAACTTTGGGATATGACATTTCAGAAGAAAATGTAAAAAAATTGTATTTCTGCATAAAGGTTAAAATCTCTCTTGAGATTTTAGTCACTTTTGGATTTGAATTTCAGGAAGGCATTTCTTTTGGCAGAGCATTAAAAATATCGGTTCCTGTTCATAAAACAGCATGTTTTAAAAGGCCATTATGGAATTTTTTTGTTGCCCCACACTGTACATTCTAAAGCAGAATTCTCCCATGAAAACAAAAATTTGTGCTTGAAGAAAAAGCCAGCCATAAGTATACTAACTTAAAGTCTGTTTTATTTCAAAATCATATTTCCTGAAATTATTTCTTATGAGTTGAATGCGTATTTTCTGTAACATTTTTTTACTTTACATGTGTCACTTGAAAGACAATATATTATTCTTAAAATCTAAAAATTTGCTTAAATAATGGAAGTTAGTCAGAGGTTTTGTCCTCCTAAATCACTTAAAGTTCCTGTTATTAATATATTTGCATGTCTTCATTCAGCTGAGTAAAGTAATAGACTTTCATTCTAGTCAGCATGCAGTGTTCATATCGTTCATCTGCTGAAGAGGCTCAAACGACTCTGATTTTTATAATGATCTAAGTCCTACCAGTGCTATTAGCATTGTAGTTTCTCCCATAAAAGGACTCCTTCACAGAATTACTTGACTTATCATAGCAGATGCTTCTATGTTGTGAAAATACACTTAGCCAAATTTTTTAAATATTCATTCAGAAGGCAGTCCATAGCACATCAGGCATTCAATAAAACCTATTTTGTGAAGTTTCTTTATTGTAGACTGAAAGTAGTTTTAAAGCAGAATACAAACATTCAGAGAGGGCAAGAGGGGAAAAGAAAGTTTTGTCAGACTGTTGTTGTTGTGGTGGTTCCTTCATTGTTTTGTTTGAAATAATTTTTGGTGAGTTTCTTAGGTCGATTTTTTTTTTTTTTTCCCCTGCTTTGTCCTATGTTGTCATGTCATAACTAATTAACCTAGCGAAATTGCTTTCATTGCATGACTTATTAACCCTTCCTATGTTCATTCTCTCCTGACTTAAAAGCATAATCCATTAGAATTTAACCCTGATGGCTTGAAGAAGGCTGCTGTTCAGAAAGCCCTAAAGGTAAAACTGATATAGTTGTCCATTTAAGGTCACAAAAGTAATTGGAAATGCTCAAATGCCTACAACACTTCTCTTCCAACAGTGGATGGAATTTCTGTTGCCAGATATATGTTTAGTGCCATTCTGTTTTATTTAAATTTGATTTCAAGAAGTGGTCAAGACATTGGTAAAATTCTGTGGTAATTTGAATTTTAGATCAGCTGAGTGCAGTCCAGACTGCTTTAGAAGACTGGGGCTGGGGGCGGGGGGGGGAATAGTCCTGAGAACTAATTTGAAGCTGTAACTAAAGAACAATGCTGACATGAAAGCTAAGACATCTTTTACACACTGTTACTTTATTGGTCAATTCTGAATAAGTAGCCAATAAACACAGTTTGAAATAATCTTGTTTCTGCTAGATGTTCTTAGAAGGCTTTCCATCTGTTATATAAATGCTAAATAAATTTAGCCCAGCTGTATGATATGGAAGACACAGAGTTGAGAGGCAAACTTGGAAGGCATAATCCAAGTTCTCCGTAGGAGAAACCTGGGCAAGAGGCAGTCTCTAATAGACTGTCAACAGCAAATCTGTCAGTAGATGTTCGAGGTGTGTTCTATGTGTGTGTACATATTGCTCCCTATTTAGCATTAATTAAAATTATTTATAATTACATATCAGCAAAATCAACAGGATCTTTTTGTCATCTTCTGTAGTTTCATCATTTTATGAGGAAAAGGGAGTTTCAGGCATCTTTCTATGGACAAAGGAAAGATGAAATATACCTGTCATCTACCATTTTTAAACGCCATCAGTTGCAGTGTAATCTGACTTACTGTCTGTTCCTTAAACCTTTGTATTCTGTGGTCTTTGAGAGCTAAATATTTTTCATTAGACATCATGAGAAAAAAGAAATGCGGCATTCATCCAAGAAAGGAGTGCTTTCTTAACAGCTTTTTTCCTAAAGCAATATATGGTTATAAGCAGTGCGTCACATTAAAGACAAGTAGTATAAGTGGAAGTATGACATGCAAAATGTAAGTCCAGATCCAAAAATACCTAAAATATACACATTCATAATTTAAATATATATATTTGAATCACTTGGTTGCAATTGTGACCTTACATGCATTAAGTAGATTTTTAACTAACTTTCTGTTTTACATACCTGATCTGTGCAATTTCTAACACGGTAGAATTCCAAGTATACTATTAACTATCTATACTATATTTTCTAGGCCTTTTAAAGTTCATTAACGCCTGCTTCAGATGATTAACTTTCATGTCTAACTTTTCTTTCTCATTTAAATTTTTGTTAGGTTAATTTAAATTTGTGAAAGAACCGTAATTGGGAATGTCGCTTTGTGTATATCATTTGTTTCTAAACTGATGTTTATTTTCACAGTTTGATGTAATGCTATACAGCTGGTGAGGAAGGCTCACATATGGCACATGGTTCATTCTCTAATAAAGAGTATTGGGTAAACTGTAGAAATACACATCAGGTACACTAGAGTGTATTTTCTTTCTCCTCAAACTGAAAAGGGGGGAATACCAATCTTCTGATATTACATCCAATTTAATAATACTACTGCAATGTAAATAAAGTAAGTTCCTGAGTTTGTGCTTTCTCCATATCTCCCACCAGATTGCAATATTCATTTTTCAGTTTTAACGATGCTTCATTAGCTTTGGGGGTTTTAATGCTCATTAAAGGATAAGAACTTGCAGCTTACCAGTTTCATTCAAAGGAAATGGAACGGAGTCTAAAACTCCTGCTTATTTGTAGCATTTTGCTTCAGCATATTTAGGGTAGTTGGATGCCTTCATGCTAACGTGTCCACCAGTTACTAGCCATTCTGCCATTCAAGCCTGTTGAATAAAATACTGAGAGTAAATAAGCATATAGTAGAATGCATATGATTTGCATTTTTAAGATGCAAATATTTAACTTTCAGAGGAGAGAGGTTTTGCTTTATTCTGAAGGCAAAGTTTCTGCTTTTTCTTTACCAGTCAGGAAAGAAAATGAACAGCAATCCCAACCCACTTGTTTTGCTGTCAGTTGGACACAAGGCACAGGAAAGTAAGGTAAGTTCTCACTCTTTTTACTTGGCTCTGCAAACATTTGGTGGCTGAGTGTGCTTGGCTTTGGCTATCAAGCCATTGAGTGTATACACTGCACTAAAAGGTACCACCAGAACTGAAATTGCCAACAAGGAGTCAAGCATTGAATGGGTGCTTTCTCAATTTAAACTGTGAGTAGAGAACAGATTTTTAACTATTTGTAGATGTCCTTCCACAGTAGGTGGAACTGGAATTTCCACAGCAGTGATTGAACAAATAAGCTTGGGCAAACAGCTGGCTTCAAAATGCTGATCAAGATTTGAAAATGTACAGAATCACAGGATTAGAGAAATGCCCAGGTCAAAAAGGACCACTGAAGATCATCTGCTTGAACCTTCAGCTTAAAGTAGTGCCTTAGATTAGCCAGTGCTGTGTAGCTCTCAGGAGCTTGTAGTTTAGCCAGGCTACTTCGTTGTTATGTCTGCTGCTTTTTCTGCTTTGAGGTGTGGACCACTTTTGCCCTTTCAAAAAGCTGTCCTCTAGCACTCCTGAGCTTCTTTGCCCTCCAAGTTAGATACTCATGGAATCCCTTCTAACAGTTCCGAGAGCAAGTTGAGATCTGCCTTTCTGAAGTCCAAGGCTTTTATTCTGCAATTTGTTTTCCTCATGCTCCTTAGGATCTTAAGCTCTGTGATCTTAAGATCACTGTAGCCAAGGGTGCTGTTGACAGTCATATATGCAAACCAATATTCCTCATTTGTCAATAGTGGCTTCAGAAGAACACCACTCCTAGTCAACATATCCAATGATTGAGAGCAACCCTAACACAACAGTGTGTGTTTTCCTAACATGAACTTAAATTCTGCACCACTGTGCTGCTTTCCTAGAAAACAGTAGAGTAGTTGAAGGTCTCAGTGAGAACCTGGTTCTGCAGACCTGAGAGAGCTTTGAGTTGTCTGAAGAAGGTGTCATTCATTTCTTTTTCCTAATTGGGTGATCTGTAACAGTTGCCTGGCATGAGGTCAGTCTTGATGGTGATCCCTCTGATTCTAACCCAATTCAAAATACCTGTTCTTTTGCCCATAACTAACATCTGTGCATTAAAAAAACTCTTTAAGCTAATATAGCAACAGTGAAGTGATAGCTAGATAGGTAGATATATGCAATATGGGTGTGTTTTGTTTGTTTGTTTTTTAAGTAAAAAGTGTCAGTGAATCAAAAGGAGAAGACATCTAATTTGGCTTCTTCATACCCTGTCAAAAAATGTCACAAATACAAAACTAGATCTTATATACAGTCTTAATTTTGATAGCTATTAAAGAATGGAGATAGAAATTCAAGTCCTTTGTTCCTGGAAATAGCTTTCTTTTTTACGAGCACTTTTTCTTCTACCCCTCCCACACTCCTGCCCCCTCCCCCCATTAATGTGTTGCTGAAAATAGTGAGATTTGGCAGTGAAATCTGGGAGTTTCATTGAGTTAGTTCAGCCCTTATAGAGGAGTATGAGAAGAGAGAGAATGTGCCAGTTTGAAGACCTTGCATTTGTTCATAGACTGGTGTGAAGTAAAGCTTTTTTAGCAGCAGTTTTACGTTACGTCCAGCAACGTTAGTGCAAAACTTACTCTATTGCAAGTCCTGTGTATAATTTTGTATGTGATATTATATATGCCTTGTGTAGATCCCACTTGGCCTTTGTTTAAATATGTCAGGTTTCAGACATAAATATTGCAAAGCCAAAATGAAAAATGTACTCAACTCTTGACGCTGTCATTAGTAGACAATTTGCATGCTTCCTTTTCTCTAACTTTAGATTCGATACAAGACCAATGAACCAGTATGGGAGGAAAACTTTACTTTCTTTGTACATAATCCCAGAAGACAAGATCTTGAAGTTGAGGTATGTTGTCTCACTTTCTTTAGATACCTTTCTTTTCTAAGACATTGCAGTAGTAACATTCAGACATTACAGGCTGTTATGAAATGAGACTGAATATATTGTGAACACTATTAAAATTATACTTAAAGATGCTTAAGACTAGGCTATGAAATGCTTATTTGCATTTACTACTAAAAGGGAGAAAGATTATAACCAATCTCTCAACAGAAGAACATAGTTGATGGTTGTCTTAAAAAGAAAAACGTAAATTTTATTACCTGTTTCACTCCTTAAGAGTCTTAACTGTAGCAATTACTGTTATGTATGGCTGATTTATTTCCTTTCTCATCCCAAGGAAATCTTTGCTTTATCCAAATACTATATCCCTGGACACTGCTGACGTGTCATTTGCAAAGAGACTGAAGTGTAAATAACAACTGTCCTAGTTACTATTCCTCTAGCAGTTGTGGGAAAATCATTTTCACAGAGACCATTTGAAAACAATGTAGTTATTTTGATGAAGGGTCAGGTAGATGTACGTGGGATGGTTAGCTTTCTGTCTTGCTTTAGCTGTAGAAGATAGGGATGAAGAAACTAGGCATTAAGTATTTTTACTATTTCCTTCTTCAGCGTCAGGTAATCTTATGATCAGGAAAATATGGTTTAATAATAAACTACATTTGATATTGTTTGGCTTTTTTGTTTTTTAAATAAAACTGTCATTTCCTTTTCTTTCTCTGAATTTTTACAAAGCAGATGATACAAAATGACTTAGCTTCTGTGTTCCTTCAGGTGAGGGATGAACAGCACCAGTGTTCTTTGGGGAACTTCAAACTGCCTCTAAGCCAGTTGCTAGAGAGTGAAGATTTAACTATGCATCAGCGGTTCCACCTGAGCAACTCCGGTCCAAACAGCACTATAAACATGAAGATTGCACTCAGGGTACTCTCAAACTTTTTCCATTGTAAATACCTGAAAGCATATTTAATACTATTGAGACTTCTGGTTTTCTAGCTTTATGAAGAAGATAGTACATTTCCTTGGGTGTCACAATGCCAAGCGATCTTAGCTAACTTCTAATTTAAATATATTCTACTTTAAAACCAGAAAATTCTCCAAACGAAACAATAATCAGCTCCATTAATTAAGTCTGAGGTTGCCTGTGGTTTTAGGTTCGGAAATCATGTTTGGAATATGAATTCCTTCAAGTCTCTTATGACTCAGTAGGCTACAGATCAGTGAAATCACCTTAATCTTACAGAAATGGAATGAGGTCAGATCATTTAAAATGAATAAAGTTTATAGGGAAAGGAAGTACCTTCACAGTGCTAAAAAAATTCAGGCCAACTTTTCAAGCACTTTGGAGTTTTGAAGACAAAACTTGCATACCTGGCAGTTGGTTTGTCTTTTCCCCCGAAAGGTAGTATATCTCTTTGAGAACACTGTCAAATTTCTGTTATTTACTCTTTCTGAAGCACTTTCTTGCTTATTTGTAATTAAATGAAAGTAAGCTGTAAAAGAGAAAGTAAGGACAGTGAGTGAGAAGAACATGTGATGCAGGGTTAAATTTCAAATATAGACTAGCTTTCCAGGTGGCTAAAGCTGCAAAGTAAATACCACTGGCACCAGAAGTGTATAGAGCGTGGGAATGGAATAATGAGGAGAATAATTCTAAATTAATGGATGATTTAATGTTGGTTTATACTTACTGCAGAAGTATGTCTTTTATATCTATATATCTTACACAAAGAAGATGAAGCTGTGTTTTGCTATGCAAAAGGTTTTCTATTGTAGAGCGAATAAGTGAATATTTTTGATCCTGCTTTAGTGTCTTAACAACTTGTCACCAACCAGTACTCTTGTAGAATCAAATCTGTTCCTGTTTTTTATAGTGGAAAATAATAATATGTATTTGTACTGTATCTAGGTCCTTTCTCTTGAAAAGCAAGCAAGATCTCCAGATCACCAACACTCAGCCCAAGTAAAAAGGCCATCTCTTTCCAAAGATGCAAGAAAATCATCTTTTAAGCCTCAGGTTCCTGTCTCACCAACACCTGATTCAAACAAACCTGTTCAAGCTTCCCCAGTGACTGATAGTGATAAAAACACTGATACAGCTGAAAAAAATCTGCCTCCCAATGCCAGCCCCCAGTGGCCAACAAATCTCAGCCGCAGTTCCTCCAGTCTTCATGCCTCTAATTTCTCTTATTCTCCCAGCCACCTCTCGGTCAAAGAACCCACTCCTAGCATAGCCTCAGACATATCTCTGCCTATCGCCACGCAGGAGCTACGGCAAAGACTACGACAGCTTGAAAAGTACGGTGTTAATTACTTATTTTTGCAATACTTAAGTTGATTTATAAAAAATGTCCATGGTGCAGCCGAAGAAAGAGTGCTTAGTTTGCATTTCAGTAATATTTTTTCGTGTTGCAGTTTGAGCCCGGCATTTGAAAATCAGTCATTGTGATTTTTCTTCCTCCAAGTACCTCAGGAAGATTCTACAGTTAGAAGTTACCTTACCAATGTGATGATCTGCAAGATAAAGTCCATCTTGTTCTCATAGCTACAATGAGTATTGCTAAAAAGAGTGGGATGGCAAGAGGGAAAGATATTTTTCAATACAACATTAATCACTTTCATGGCAGTAGTTGCCTGTTTGCACCGCTAAATCCTATTAGCATTAATATTAAGCCAATTAATCTGAATATAGCTGGTCTTTTTTAAATTACGCAGAGGGATCCTTGACTTATAAAGAACATTAAATGAATAGTCAGTTACTGTTCAGTTAATGAGGATTGCTGTGGCCATGCTTTCTTAAGTTATCTAATTTTATTTTTTTTTAACTTGCCTCTATGGGCAGCTATACTTAACCAGTAAAGCTAGCTAAGAAGCCATTCTGCTCTGAATAGGAGAATGGAAACCATTAACTCCCTATTCATGTAGCTTCTCTGTGAATCTGAGTAGAAAGATTTCAGGTTTTTATTTGTAAGGGATTGAACCGATTCATCTTTTTCTCTATCAGAGTTCATAGAATCAATAGAGTAATATGGGTTGGAAGGAACCTGTGGAGGTCGGTCAGCCCTCTGCTCTCAAAGCAAATCCCTCTTCAAAGTTAGATCAGGTTTCCTGAGCCTTGTCCAAACAAGTTTTGAATGTCTCCAAGGATGGAGATTCTATAAACTTTCTCAGCAATTCCGGTGCTTAACCATGCCACTGGGAAAATGTTTTATTTCCAATTGGAATTTATCTTGCTCCAGCTTGACTGCTGCCTCTTGTTCTTTTACTTTGCACAGCCAGGAGGAGTCTGACTCAGTCTCTTCTATAATGTCTGTTTTAAGTAGTGAAAGACTGCAATTGAATCTGCTCTTGGCTGTCTTTTCAGTTTGTGCAAACCCATTTCCTTCACCGTCTGCTTATGTGCTCCAGACCCCCATTTATCTTCATGGTCCTCTGCTGCCTTGTCTTCAGTTTGTCAGTCTCTCTTCTGCCCCAAAACTGGGTTAGACTTTGTTAATTACGGTAAATGTTGACATACTACTCCTTGTTTAACACACAAATTTCATACTTTCTCATTTGGTAAGAGTGGTAAAGCTATGGCTAAGGAGGTCCTTATCGCAGGCTCCATGTTTTTAAGTGCTCTGATTTGTTTGTTTGTTTTGTTTTAACTAAGAAAACACTGAACTGAAATGCTTCATTCGAGTTTTTAAAGTGAATGACATGGAATTTTAATGGAGCAATCTCTTTGTAGTAGCTATTTACAAAAGAGGCATGCCTCTCCCTTGAAGTTAAGACATCCTTCGGGTGGTTGAGAAATGCCAAGTATGGCATATACTGTCCTGTGTGAAACAGAAAGTACTCCTAGTCAGTTTACACAAACTAAAATAAGCATTTCAGAGAGAGGAGGGAACTCTGCAAATATTGATTCTTCTTTAAAACGGACATTCTTAAACATGGTGCTTGCTTTTTATTTAAGCATGACCTGTATTTGCAAGTATAAATTGTTTCTAATCTTATTTTCAATGTGGCATGAGCTACAGAAAAGTAAAATGGTTGTGTTTATACTGTGATTTGAGCTTTTAAGACAATAAGCGAGTTGTCTTCTCCCTTAGAGAATTTAGAAAAGAATGAGCTGGTCTTCTAATTGGTTCCTGGCTGTCGGTAAGAATGGCCCATCACCGAGGTTTTCACTGCAGTTTGTACCATTCTTCTTTCCAATTTCCTACATACGACTTTAATGTTTATTTTAGGGTAAGCAAGTTAGCTACTGATAATTATTTTCAACGTACTGAAGAGCAGCTGACCTCTAAACTGACAAGAATACCTAGCTTATTTTGGAGCATAGAGCTGTTGGACAAGAGACTGATGAAGATATGCTCACGTGCTAGTGTGTGCTCACTTCTTTCACATTGGTCTAGTGCAAAGTTAATAATACGTGATTTCAGGGAAACTTCTCAGAGTGTTTTTCAGTTGGGTCTTACTTTAAATATGCATTTTAAAAACTAAGTGTAATATTCTTTTTCCTGCAGTGGAACAACTCTGGGGCAGTCTCCATTAGGACAGATTCAGCTAACAATTCGTCATAGTTCACAACGAAACAAACTGATTGTGGTAGTGCATTCCTGCAGGTGAGCATAAAACACCCAGTTTCATTTCTGTAAATTATTTCTTTGTAAACTTGTCATATCATGACTTATCCTCTGGTTGTCTGAATGATCTTTGTTATTTTTAAAATAATTACTGATTGTAATTGTGTGTAAATACAAAACCATACAGAGCTACACTCAGAATCAGAAAGAACTGTTGAAGATTTCGCTGTGATTTTGTATTTGTCTATTATGCCTCTGTCAGAATTTGAATGAAAATGGCATGTAGATTTTTATCAGCAGTGTCTGAAAGCTATCTCTAAGAGACTGAATTTTTCTTGGAATGATGAAACCGCATGATTTTTGGAAAGCTATATCTAAACTTTGAATTGCAATTTAAGGAACACTGTATTCCAGCCTCTACTGTCTGGTCACCATTTATTTGATCTCGTAAAAGTGAAACCTTACGTTTTGTTTGTTTTTCTTTTCCACTGCTGTTGCCCATGTGCTGTATCCTGCGCATGACACTTTGTGCTGTATATCCCACAACTAATTCATGTACTAAATCAAGGGATAGTAGCGTAGACATTTATATTCAGCAATGTCTCATGTATTTTCTAAGTGTTTTTCCTTGTTTTTCGCTCATCACAGAAATCTAATAGCGTTTTCAGAAGAAGGATCTGATCCATATGTGCGAATGTATTTATTGCCTGATAAGAGACGATCAGGAAGAAGAAAAACACACGTATCAAAGAAGACATTAAACCCAGTGTTTGATCAAATGTAAGTTTGAAACTGTGTAGTACTTTTACATCATGTAATTACAAAGATGGCAAATCAACATTTCTAAGCTTACCTGAATGGATGAGCTGTTGAAACTCCTAGTTGACACCACCAGACTTGATCATACCTTCTGCTATAATAGCTCAGCCCATCCTTCTATTCCCTGTTATCACTATAGCCCTTCTTAGTCTGTTACCAGCCACTTCTCTTGCCTTTTCTGCCTTATCCTGTGTCAGTTACACCCCCATTGCGCGGGTATCAAAGAAGCCGTGTGCACGCTTCTGGCAGGTGGTCAGAACATGAGTGTCTTTTAGCAGGTCAATACTGTTGGTATCCCTTCCTGCCAGGAAGCATGGCGATTCTGACTGGCTGTTTGCCTGGCCTTCGGTGGGACTGGCCAACCAGTGTCTGCACATGAACAAATTGCTCAGTTGGTCTACCTGGTGGCATTTTTCAGCATCCAGGGAGTCAGGAAATTTCCTCGTAGGTTACATCCTGGAGCATAGGTTGGCAGTTGTGCAAGCATGTGCAACATTATATTGCATAAAAATCCTTATCTTTGCACTCAGCTTTTTGATGATAGCTTGCCTCGCACGTGTACCCCTTCCTCCCCCAACCCACCACTTATCAATAAAGAAGACCTTTCTCTACATACAGAAAGTCTGGAAAGTTAGGAAAAAACCACTTCAGCCCCTTCTGTCCAAGGGAAGTCTGTAAATCATTAGTTAGAGACTCTGGTAGGTTTTCCTGGTACTGCAGCTCTCTCCTGTTTATTCCAGGTAATAGATCTGTTTTCCTGTGCCTTTCCAAGTAAAATGTATTACAAAGCAGTAAAGCTGTTTAAGAACAATAGTGACAAATAGATGTAGATTGTGGTGTAATCTTGCCCTTGCTATGCATAAGTTTCAGATCTAGCACACAAAATGTGTTCTTCCTTAGAAAAAGGAAAGGAACTCTGGTTATTGAGGGTGGAGGATCCATATGACTGACCAGTCTTTCCTGTTTGGAGAATAGTGATACTGAGCTGTCAGGTAGTAGAGTCAGTCTTCTCTGTAGAGTCAGTGGTTGACCTTTTCCTTGTTTTGTTTTGTTTGGGTTTTGTTTGTTTGTTTTCTTTTACCAGTGGCTTCTAGAGACCAAAGGTAACAGAAGTCTCAAACAATTCCTGTTGATATTGATCACAGTACTGAAGAAAAATTTTAGGCAAAACATTGGGGGTTTTTTCTTCATTTATCTCAGACCTCAATTTTTGTTTGGGGAGCAGGATGTTTTGGTTATGATTTGAATCATTGTTTAGTTGTAGGAACTGAACTTACACGTCAGGTACAAAGTTCTCTCTTACGCCTCATTTTGCCTGTCAGATTTGATTTCAGTGTTTCCCTGCCTGAAGTACAGAGAAGAACACTAGATGTAGCAGTGAAGAACAGTGGTGGTTTCCTGTCCAAAGATAAAGGCCTGCTTGGCAAAGTAAGTTAACAAGCAAATTCTGTTCATACAGCATGTTACTTTGTAAGACTAAATTCCTCATGTGATATGAGCTTGTTAGTGTTGGCTGAAGCACCTGATTCAGGTACAAAACTTTTTAAAATTGTAGATGGCTTAGATGTCAGGTTTCAGTAAGGGAAGGAACAAGCTGCAGACAGACATAAAAAGATGGGGCAGTAATCTCTTCTAGGAAATGGTAAGTTCTGAGGGTTGCAGTAAGAAAAAAACCCTGCGTGTCAGACTAATTAATCATAGTCAGAGAAAGAAAATAACCAGTAGAAAACAGGTGATATCTCAGAAAATGTTCAGACAAAACTGGAAAGACAAGCAAGCGTACTTAGAGAAGCACGCAGAACAAATGTAATAGTAATTAGGAATTAAAATTCCAGATTGTAAAATCCATGAGACAGAACTGCTACTGGAGATGTTCCCAGTGCCAAAACCTGTTACTGTGTTTACAACTTCCTTGTTCTATAGGCACTCATTAAATCACTCTATTTCCTACACCTGTGACTTGGAGCATTGAAAAAGGAATAGTAAATTCCTACACCCTTGCAAATTGCCATGCTTGAGCTCTGTAAAGAGGATGAGAGAGCTCAGAATCATGGTCGGTTTGTGGTGAGCGGTGTTCGTAGTTTTCCTGTTTACCAGGAAGGCTGTTAGCATAAACACATCAGCTGATTGCCATTGCCAAGATATGCCATGTTCAGAATTCAAGCCTGTGAGGTGCTCTGGGACCATATCACTAAAGGGTTTAGATTTTTCAGGTCAAAAACAGCAACTTGAAACTTTACTACAAGTTGGGCAGATAGCTGTGATGACAAGGATGTAAAATATATGGTTTATTGGTGGACTTACTTATACTGTAGTTTACAGGATTGAAAGAATTGATCTATAAAAGACATAGAATGAAGAGCACACGTAATGCATTGATTGCTAATTTAATTTTCCACAGTTATTAATACCTCTGGCATCTGAAGAACTTGCTAAAGGCTGGACCCAGTGGTAAGTATAATATTTCCTTTATTAATAATAATACTGCATACTAATAACTAGTGTGTTAATAATAGTTCTAATAATACATGCTAAATGTAAAAAAAATTTCCTTGTATTTTTTCATTTTCAGGTATGATTTAACAGAAGATGGTACAAGGCCACAAGGTGCAAGTTAGGCTCATGGATACTGGGAATTTCCTACGCATAATTTTGCCAATCTTTATATATATTTAAAGCGCTTTTTTCACAGATGTATCAATATTATTTTTATAGCTTTACTGATTTAGTTCTTAGACACATCCCAAATAATTTTATAACACTTGGTCATTTTATGTAGACATAGCCTTTCTCATTGTAAACTTTGTATTTTAATTTGCTAAACGATTCTCTGTGTTACTGTAATGTGCAATAGTACAGTAAAGTAACCTTTCGTGTTTAAATTGATCTTTACGACGGCTGTACCTGTTAGAAAATGAAAAGATTATGTTCTGCTGTTTTCCTGCCTTGTTTTATATCTCACCAAGGTATACTGTACCATGTAAATATATACTATTTTTTTATAATTCTTCCATGCTGGTTTGAATTCAGAAGAAAATTAGATAAACGATATAGATATTTTCTTCTAAATGCATGTTAATTTCTTCTGATGAATCTCTTTTGTCTTTGCAGCACAATGGTCTTAATCATTTTGTGATATTCTTCAAAAACAAACTCCAGAAAAACATTTTTACTTTATTGTGTTTCTGGCCCAGTGTGGCTAGCTTAAAATGTACAAAACATTAACATTTTAATATTTATATATAAATGTATTATTGGAAAATCATGCTATAGAATATTATAAACAAAAATGAGAAGTCTATAAATATTGTATAAATAGAGGATGAGGTCCAAAAATCACAGTTTCTAAATCTGAGTTTTCATTTAATGACGTAAACATTACAAACAGAACAGTTTTATTATACAGATTCACTTGGATTTTGTTATTTATTCCTATACTCTGTCATACTAGACATGTGACCTTTTCAAGGTATGAGGACATGGGTTTTTCTGTAATACAGACAAAATCTCTAACCACTTAGAAGTGTCCGTACTGCCATGTTTCACTGATTTACAAGGTATACAATGGAAGTTCATATAGCAGGCATACATACAAGACGTTATTTTTTCTTTATACAATACTGAATAAATACTGTAATATATAGTATATTATGCTCTACCTTCTGTAATACTAAAATGCAACAACAATATTACATAAGCAAGAGTGAAATTCTGTTGACACTGACTGTCTTTACAGTTGCTTCATTGCTACTTAGTGTGTTTGGTGGATGAAAAAAATGTACTTCAGTGGTCCACACAGGTTTCTTGAGAAATAACGGCATTCTACTGAAGTGTTGCCATAGTCTGCCGCGAGACTACAGCAGTGATACAGTTAGCACAAAGTGATAAAAGTAGACAGTTGAGAACTGAGAGTATCAGCCTAAACGGTTGAGCTCATAACTCTAATTTTATGAGCTATAGGGGATTTTTTTTTTTTGTATTCAGATCTGATTTTTCTTTTTCTAGTAAGTTTTCTCAGACTGTTATAAAAATGTGCATTAAGAATCCAAGAGAACAGTTCAGCTCTTTCAGAGCCAATGCCCTCAGTCTTGGATAAGTATGCAATTAGACAAAGGATATTATTTAGCTAAGATTCTAGAATGATCTCTTAGCCAAGAAAGAATTTTAAAGCAGAATAATAAACTCCTGAAATTAGCTTTATTGTAAGATTACTGACAGGACCTTAATTCTAGATGTAGAATATGCCTACATTACTAGATGTACCAAAGTGCCTACCATAGATGTAGCTTTTTGTCTTTTTCAAGTTTAAGAATTGACTCATTTCAGCTTGTCCAAATTCAGTTTAACATGAACATTTGTCACAGATGTGTGTGACATGCACACATACACCTCTATACAGGGATGGTCTTCTATTGCCACATTTTATACAAGACAATTTTAGCAAACAAACTTACATTGTAAATTTTGCTGCTGTTAATTTCTGGTGGACTGGGCAATAGAGAGAGGTCCTTTGTAAGAAAACATTTCCATGTGAAAGCTTCACTCTATATTGAAATGTATGACTATCTATATATACACGCTCATCCATTCACACAAAATGTAATATATTACAAAATACATATTTTCTTTGCTAGTTCTCCATTAAAATATTAAGAATGGAAAGACAGAGAATTATTGTTGACGCAATGAAAATACAGAAAGCTGATCTAAATAAAGGAGGTCTATGAGCAGCAGTTCAGCATAATTGTCCTTTGCCTTGTTTAGCCCGAGGTGGTAGGACTTTTGCTGTACATCCTGGCCAGCAGCTCCCCAGAGTTTGATCCATAGCCAACAAATGGGCTGTTAAACCGATTCAGTGTTTAAAGTCTTAAGTGAAGTCTGGGGACAGATGTTAGAAGACCGCACTTCAACAACAACAAAGTGCACTTTCCATCTTTAAAGTCTCGAGTGGGAAAATAATGCTGTGTTTGCATAAATGTGAGATGATAGCACAAAGTGAATAACAGAGTAAATTATATAAGACAGGTTTCGAAAATAGATCACAACCCGAAACTGGGGATATGTTCTTAGGAGAGCCCAGTTCCCATTTAGGAATCCAAAATGAAGAGATTGAATTGTCATTGTAATTCAGCAACCGTAATTCCCATTGATCGTAACCAGTTTCGGATGACAAACTCTTTAGAAACGTTCTCCTGAGTGAATTTGGATCAGAATATGACTGCCTAGATAAGACTGATTCTTTTGATATGGAAACAAACCTCTGTATCATAGTTACCAAATTCTGATTGTTCTGTTTGTATGGAAGTAGGAAGGACAAACATAATTTTTCCTCTGGGCAAAAACTGCACCTCACTATCAAGCCAATGTATTCAATATCAACTGATAGCTTTTCATGTAGTTCTTGTTTATCCTGTGCCTTAAAATATGAACATATGAAGATATTTAAGAAATGGCTAAATATAAGCTTTGTTACCTGTATGTACCAACACATGTTCTCTACTATTGAAACTGTTTTTAGACTTACTCTGCTTCACTGACAAGAAAACCAGCTTTCTTATTATAGCAGTGGTACAACCCGAACTCAAATCAGCATGCATATCACTTGGATTTGGATTAAAACAGTTTTGATTTTCTGTCTTGAATCCTTTATCAGAGTTGCAGCAAATGGTGAGAGTTGAAATGAGAACAAAGGGTAATCAATTTTGTACAGATTGCCTTTTTTGCTCATGTAATTCTACATTATGATGCATGTATTTATTCAATAAATGGTTCATATGGAGGTCAGTGTGTTGCTTCTCTCTACTCACCCCACCTCCCCCCCCAAATTCCCTTTTCCTCTTTTGCATATCCCTGTCCTAACTGGTAATACAATGAAGTGAATTTTTAAAATAGTCATGTATGCTGACTACTCTAACTTAGGAAGACTTGCTGTAAGGCGTGTAGGCAGATTTTTGGGGCTTATGTGAGAGAAAGTGGAGTGAGAAGTACGGGGTACTCCACTGGAGAATTCTGTGCTTGTTGGTCTGGAACAGATTCACACGTAAGAATTATTAGGTCCATTGTTCAACTTAAGTGTCTAAAATTTTTTCTGTTAAAATGATCAGTTGAACAAGTTGTCCCAATTCTAGCACTTACTAATCAATTCTCATTCATTATGTTTTCAAAAGGACCTAGAACTGCATGTACTTGCCTTAGATTTAGAACCAGCAGATTTCTACCTGAGGCATTTTTTCCTGTCTTTTCACCTGCTTGCTAAAGCAGATACTGGCAGCAAGTGCAACTACACACTGCATAAACAAGAAAAGGGGTGTTGGATCCTCCATCACAGAAACACAGCCATAGAAATTACGCTGTTTGCATTACCATTAATTTATAATTAATTATAATACCACAATTAATTATGATGCTGCTTCCCTTAAACAACTACAACTTTTCTGAATTCTTAATAGTCACTTTTCATCCAAAAGCTGCAGAATTTCATCAGCCAGTCTCTTATCGCATTTAGAAGGGAGCCCACTGGATAATCTTTATTTGAAACTAACTGCAAAAATTATGTTCAGTTTTGGTTTGTTTTCCTAGGGGAGATACCTTCCTTTTTCAGCAGAGTAAAGGGCCTCTGCTAAGCAATGGGAAGGCAGCTAACGCCAAGTAAAAACATATCCAACTTGTTAACTCCCTCCTGTCAAGGTGTTTCTGGATGGCACGCTTCCTGGCAGTGCCAGTACTGATCAGGTATCTGCATTTTCCAAACCTGGATCAAAATCAAACTTTCCATTCAGTCCCTCAAGACATGCAGTAACTGGATCAAAAATATCTTTACAAGATATTGTTAGAAAGCAGAAATAATTGTGCAAGACACTCCTCCAGACGGATTTGGTATTAACTTGGTGGGCTCAGCCAAGCCTAGACTTTTTCTTAATATTTGCTGTATGTACCGTTTAAACCGTTCTTGACCATCATTTAGTTTATCCAGTCTCCGCCCAAGAGCAGTGTTGGCCAGTAGTTACCAATATGGTTATTTCAGGTGTTTTCTCAGCTAAGAGCTGAATACAAAATGGGTTTCCTATCAGGTTTCTGCTTTGATCAGCTTAATTATTTATATATCCCCCCAACCAAACTCTTGAGTGTTGGATGGCATTTTTGATATTTGGTAGAAAGAACCAAAACTTCAGACAGCCCCAGACCTATTTGTGGGTATAGCTGATTGCTGAAGGATCAGGCCATTTAACCACAAATGGTGGTGGTATACCTCTTAATGAAGTGTCTAACTTTATCATCGTATGGTCTCCTACCGATTTCTAAGGCTGTCAGGCTCTCAAAAACATTCTCAGCCACCTTCTGAAATACATTACTGGGTGAAATGCAAAGCAGCTAAAGTGAAAATCCCACTCGTATTTCCTTCAGTGTTAGGCAGTGAATTTCGCTGCCAAATTAGATGGCAGCTCTGGGAGGAAAGTTCTCTAATCTGCATTCATGTGATAGAGGTGATGCTCTCTGTTCTCACCATCTGCAGGGAATGTTGCTTGCCAGTCACCTACAGTGGAATCCAGTTTGAGCCGACTACTGCATATCTGATTCCTCAGATGCTACCGCAGTGAAGCCAGCCTGCCTTCCCCTGTTGTTTCTTTGAGGCCTGAAGTTTATTGTAAAGGAATTAAGGGCTAATAGCGACCATTCTTCCCTTTATGATCCATAGAGAAACAGGTTCAAGGACAGCAAAGCTAGGCAAGATTCCAATCCTGCACACCCAAGCCCTGGTAGGGGTGGTTCTTGGCTTGGGAACAGGGGGATCCGTTCCTGCCAGGACTCGATAATCCATGTAGCACCTCTGCCTCAGTGCAAGGAGTGACACACAGAAGAAAGGGGTGCTGTCCCAGCGCCCCATCTGTCCTGTGATTTCATTCATCAGGTGTGGGGTAAGTATCTGTTGTGTAAAGGATGGTCAATTTTATTTCTTTATTTATTATCTAAGCAAAGTAGTTCCTTTCAGCAGCAGGTTGAACTAGATGACCTGCTGCCGAGGTCCCTTCCCACCTCAATTATTCTATGAATCTCAAGTATATTTTCGTAAAGTACGATCAGTGAATGTACTGGAGCTCTTGTGCACTCTTGGGCAGAAGGTGTTCCTGGGCATTTTGATGCCTGACCCCAGGCTCTCAGAGATGGGCATATAGCAGCCCTGGCTGGACAAAACCAGGGGTCACATAGCAGGAAGTTGCAAGCTGCGTTAAGTCAGGATGCAAAAATTGTGTAGTAATTAAAAATACGTTAATCTGCAACATGGTAATTGTCTAGGTACTGAATGAAGGTGATTAATTTTACTGGATAACTGGGATGAAATCCCTAAAACAAATTTAATGGTGGTTGTTTCCAAATACTGGAATTCCAAAAACTTGGATGTCGAATACGGCTTTTTATCCTTGAGCTGGATTTGCAAGGTAATGGCTTATTCTACAACCTCTCAGAGACTGACAACAGAAGCTCACCAAGCATTTCGCAAAGAGTAACACCTCAATAAAAAAACGTTCTGTAAGACAGTTCCGTGCAGAGTTCAACATGGGAGAAATACTTCAGCTGAAATCCCTCGAGTATTTTGCATGTTTTTTCATTGCCATCTGGACGTTTATTTGCAGTTGCTGTGTTACAGTGTTTTCAGCCTAGGATTTATAGGAACCTTTGCCTGGTTTTGCAGGAATCAGTAAATGTCCTCTGAGCTGAAGTAAATACGATAACCACCGAACGGGTGCTCTGTTGTAGCTTTCAGCTCAGAGCCCAGCTGGATGTATTGGAGCAACTGTGACCTCAGCATCCAAACGAAGAACCTGGATTGTCTCTAGACACGTTGTTCATACAGGTGATGAAAATGAGTTAACGGAAATGGCTGCTCGTGATTCGTGGAATGGTGTTTGTAGCAATGCTGATTCTTTGTGGTCTATTCAGTAAATCATTAATTTGCATGTAAAATAAATTGGAATTGAGGGTTTAAAATACTAAGATGAGCTCTCTGCGAAGAGGTGTAAATCTTTACAGTTTCAGGCAATTTTGTACTAGTTTTTTTAACTCTATGTTTTTTCAAGTTCAGATTATTAGAAATGTAAAAAACGCTTCATTTTTTAAAAAATGTATAAAGCATTTTAGATTTGCTTATCTTGTCTTCCACAATGACACTAAGGTTTTTGGATTTATACTCATTACTGCACAATTTTTGTTTTCTGAAGACACCGTTATATTCCACTAGATGGTAGTGCAGGCTCTGTTCTGAAAAGCCGTTGCTGCCGGTGTACTTCAGTGGTCTGGATTCTAGGCACGGTTGGGAGTGGAGCCCCAAGTCACCCTACCTTAAAAGCAGTGTAAAACAAGCGTGGTCCCCACTGCTCTCTGCTCTTCCCCTTTGCTCTGAGGCACAGGAGATTCTGTAAGAACTGAGTTTCACAATGGGGGTTAATAATATCCGGATTCAATTTGCCAAAATGTTTTTGTAAAAGCATTTAGTCATGAGGCACTGGGAAATGAAACAACTGGTCCGTGATGTGAGGAAACATGAAACTTCTCCTGACGATTAAGGTTCTAAGTTCACCATAAAGTTAGCACTCCTCTGTCGACAATTCACCCTGGGTGTTTCGTGCCTTAGATACCTGGCCGAGAGAATTAGATTTGATTATAGAACTCCCTTGAGTTACTGACACAATTCTAATAAGATTAAGTGCAAAAACTTGAAATTAAGCAGAAGCGGGCAGAAGTGAAATAGTTTAAGACATGAAAAAGGGCTTTGACGAGCACATTTGAAACTTCATCATGCTTTAAGTATTTATTTCTACTGTTGGTTCAAGCATGAGGCTAGAAACTCATCCTGTCTAACAATGACTTACATGTCTCACAGAAGAATTTTCCTTGGTTTAAAGACAGGATCAGAAAATACTTCCCAAATCACATTGTCACAAGGTCTTGTGATACTAGAATTCTTTGATGCACAGAACAGGAATAACAGACAGGTATGTCTGAACTAGGGAACTTGTGAGCACTTTGAAGTGTCGAAATGTGTCCCCCCAGCGTGATACTGCACAGAGCAAGTACTACCCCCACCCAGTTGGCGACTGGTCAGTTTTGAGTGAAGGAAGCTGAATGTACAGCCTGCAAGAAAAGCACAATGGGCTTTGGTTAGGTTCCTGGTGTGGATGGGGGACATGGGGAACACCCATGTCTCAGCCTTGACAAAGCCAATGCTGACCTGAAAGACAAGTAAATGCTGGTTTATTCTCCAAGTAGTATGTCGCGTTGGTGTATGCATGTACATACATATGTATATACATATATATATACTAACATGGACAAGCAAATCATGTCCATTCTTATATTTTACTGTATTTTCAAGTTTCATACTAGACAGATGGAACAGAGATGGTGTCATATCTAGATGATGCATGTCTATCACAATGAAACCTCTAAGAGCACTTGTAGAATTAATTACAACAGTATTTTTGTACTTTAGCAACAATTCTTCTCTTTATCCATAAAGACTGAAACAGAGTGAGAGCCGAAAGGAGACAGGACACTTACAAGAGCTGTAAATCTCTAGTAATTCAGAATGTTAAATTTAATAGGGTTAAAGTAATCTAGACATGGCAGATGTAACCGGTATGTTTTATATCTGAAACAAATTAACTGACAAACTAATTCTATAAATTTACTCAATGATACATAATATTCCGAAAGACATAAATTACTTTATACTAGAAAATGTTTGCTCTAGCTATGCAATTATTGTTAATGTAATATCTTTTTGTGAGCATTTTAAAGCATTTCAGAAATCTTTCCCTTTTCATGGTACTAATAGTGAGCAGAGTAAAAGTACTGTGATTTACAACACCGCCTATAAGGAAAGAGGGATAACTGTAAGAGCATAATAACAAAGCAAATAATAATAAATAACCCTTTTATAACAAATCATAATAATAAAGCAAAGCAAATAAAGTTCTATTCACGCCTTAAATTCACCTTGGTGTGACTGTCCTGTGAGGCGGCCAGCAGTACTGACGAGTTCCCCCCCCCGGGGGGGCAGTTCGGTGGTGCAGCAGCACCCACAGCTGCTCTAGGGAGTGGCTCTTCAGAACAGCTTTTCCCTCGCCTTATTTTTGTTCGACTTAACATGGATCTTTTTTTTTTTTCTTCCATAGCAAATGGGTTTTTCTACTTAATCTTTTAAACTCTAAAATTGTTTCATGTTAATATTAATAATTTAAGGGAAATAAGCAGTTTCATGGTCTAATCACACCACAGTGAACACTGACAGCTGCCCCTGAATAAAGGATGGCATGACTGGCAGTAGTACCTCCAGGCAAGGAGAGATCGGGGGAGTGGAATCGTGTGAAACTTCATCTCTCTCCCATGCTGTTCAGATTATTTATCAAAGTACGTGAAGATCAAAAAAAAAAAAAAAAATGAAGGGAAATGAATACATGTGAATTATTAACAGCCTGCCGCAGAGGATGAGCAGATTTCGTGGATACTGTATTAAACATAACAAATTTTATTGCATATTCATATGAAGAGAAATAGGAGTAACAATTCTAACAAGTTAGTAGATAATGTGTACAATAATCTCGTCAGAATCTATTATCTAGAAAATAGTGTAAATATGAAAAATGTGTCAAGAAAGAATCTGACCTTCAGGGAATTGTTTATTTTTTCACAAGTATTTGTAATGTTGAGCCCTATAGGTTAAAACAGAATACTTGCTATGGTCCGAGCTACAATGTTCTTGTGAGAGACACTGGTAACTGAGATCTTTTATACAGGCCACCAAGAAGAATAGAGACTGGTTTATGAAGCAGCAGCACAAAAGCAAATCTTTATCTGCTGTTGCTCAGCAACCATGTGAGGAAGGCCCATTTTTCATTTTTGCTTTAACTTGACTTGACAGGAAAATGATAATAAATACAAGATTATTATCACAGGGTATAGATTATTTTGAGCAGATGAACAGATATGTCAAAGAGAGGCATGTAATTTGGTACTCTTGAAAGGAAGAACATTAGCAAAACTGAAAATAGAGTTGTAGGTTCATTACTAGCTTGCAGGTCATGCACAATTCTTGAAAAAACCTACAAAACATTGTTCGGCCTCTCCGGTTTCTCTGTGTGGTCCTTTAAAATGAAACATTTGGTGTTACTCAGTCTGTTGTTATCTGTGTCAACTTTTAGTTTCAATACTATGAAAAAATCATTCTGTGGTTGCTACGCAACACAAATTAGAAGCTAAAATATGTTTTAGTTCGTTTGCTAAATGAATATGTGCCCAACTAAATAAACAGTAACCAGGTGACTAATGAAGCATCTAATTAAAAGACTAATCAAGGTATTAATGACATATTCAGCCTACATGAGACGATAAATCCATCAGTTTGGATCTAAAATGGCAAAGATTTTTAATATATGCAGAAAGGACAGACATTGTCACAATGTAAAAATGTCAGGTTTTGTACTTTATTTGCTTTTACTTTTCTACAAGTATGATGATAGCTCATACAACTGATTGCAAGCACATGGTTTCACAGGCTTCTTGCGCTTAGCAGAATACCTAACTTAAGGAATAAAGTCAAGTCCATACCATCTGAAATAACCCTAATTCTTGATCCTTCATTACCGTAGAGCAGAAGAATGCTCCCTTTTTTCGGTATTCTGCCTCTGGAAGTCAATGCCTGCCGGCTGTCGCAGGGTAGGGATTAGGGTTGGAGGACAGATGCTATTTCAAGTGCCTGTCCAAGAATCCGTCTCTCCTGGGACCTTTCTCCATCGTTGCCAGTAGGTGAATGTTGGTGATTTGCTGGATTGCCTTTTTCATGCTTCAAAGGAGCCTTTGACTAGATGGAAATACAATGTGAGGAGAAATGTGTGCGTTTGGCTTCAGGCGCAGACAAGGAGTGGCACTCCTTGCCGGTGCATGGTTATGTTGCTCATGAAGATGAGTTTTTGGCTGCTAATTTTTTCTGCCATATAGTCCCTGCCTTGGGTATGCGACCATCTCAATTACGACTTGTAAGTAATGTTACCCATTCTCCTACAGTGCCTGCAGGACTTTCTGTCTGGCACATACTTGTTTTAAAATCGAGTTATTTCAGAAGTTTCATGTGGACTCAGCTGATGATTCAGAAATTGAAACAGCCTTTGTTTTCAGTAACATTAGTCATCTGTTATGTACATTTTTTAAGCAATACCGCGTAGCATTATTTATATGGGATAAGCATATAATAAATTATTTTTCATCCTATAGTCTTCAAACTGCATAAAAAGCAGGTAAATAGTTTACTCAAAAACTTGAAAAAATAAACCAGGAAAAATCTGTAAGCCAAATATACATGGCAGAAAATGTGCCAGGTCTTAATTTTGAATATAAACTAATACTGTGAGAGGTAGGATGATTAAAGAAGATTCTATGTTAAAAAATTAAAATATTAGCAAAGACATATACTACTTTAAAAAGTAGTGAATTTTTACACAGAATATTAAATAAAATCTGAATGACATCATATTTTAAAAAATTACAATTCAGAAACGTCCAATCAGATGTGAGAACTTTTATTGAAATTATTGTTGGTTTTCTGTTTGTTTGCACAGTAAAGCAGCATATTCTGTCCTGCTCTCACAGACCAAAAGTAAATTATTTCAAGCACCTCCCTCTTCTGAACAACACTGGGAAGTATGCTACTGCAAATGCAAAACTGGAAGATACAAATTAAGCCCTTAACAAGACATTGACTGGTTGTTTTGCAGAAGAGCTCAAGCAAATGGAACGGGGAATATTACAGAATTTGAAAGCTGATTATGCTTAATTCAAGGAACGGGGTCCAACTACCTCCAAACACTGCGAATTAAGTTTGAGAAGAAACAGAAACCAGCATTTCCTGATATATTTTAAAAAATCCTTAGTTATCAAAGTGTAAATGTCATCTGGTCTACAGAGTCTCCTATAAATTCTGGTGAGCAGCCCGTTTAGCTCTTCATCGCTTTGGATGAAGAATGTGTATTACATGTACTGTTCACCATGACCAAGATTAAATGCATACCTGTCAACCCTGGCAGCAAAAGCATTCTTGGAGAAAAAAATCACCAGTGTAATCGAATGGATGGTGCAGGCTTTGTGGGAACAGTACATCCACGTCACCCGACATCCACGGAAGGAGGAGTACAAGCCTAGCCATGACTGTAACTAAACGTGCCTGTTCGCAGGCATTGATAGAGACTGAGATAGAGCTACGGGAAGGTAACAGTACGCTGGCAGGTAGGTTTACTCCTGGTCAGCCACCTCTGCGTTACTGATCGGGTGATCCTGCCCGGAAGAATGTGTAAGCCAGCCAGCCTTTATTACGCCGTGAAAGCAGCTGAGCAGCATTTCGAGGTAGCCAGATTGAAAAGCGAGCAGCACAGCCCGCACTGAGCTCCTTCCTCATGGCTGGGCTGCCGCTCTCCGGACGTGGCCAGTACCGGGCCTGTCCCCTCCAGGCAGATTTAAGTGTGCCTCCTCCATCCCAACTCCTCTGCTCTTTCTGCGACCGCGGCGGCAGCTGCCGCTTCCTCAGCCCCCTCCTCCCTAAAGCGTGGCCTGGGGGATGGGGCACCGCTGGCCTCGGCGGGAGGTAGCCGGGAGGAACCGAAACTCGCCCAGGCACCTGGCTGACAACACCTCTTCCCCTCGGACAAACGCCAGCCTCCCTCGCGGGCATGCGCAAAAAGGCGACAGCTGTGTTCTGAGCGCAGTCCGGTGCAGAACGAAACCCCCGTACCGGCCAGACTGGGGCGGGCCGGGGCGGGAATCCCGCTGCGGCTCGCGCCCGCGCCGACAGGATACAGGGACCGAGCTCTCGCGAGACGAGAGCTCTGCGGCGCGCGCGCGCGCTCGCCCGCCCGCCCGCCCGAGCACAACGGCCGCCGCGGGAGAATTCGAAAGTGCCGGGAGCGCGCGTGGCGGCAGGGTCAGGCACAGGCTTTGCTCTAGCGCGGTGAGCGTGAGCGAGCGCGGGCAGCGGGGGGGCTGCCGGGGAGCGGGCCGAGGGGTCTGCGGCCGGGTCTGCGGCCCCGCCTCAGCGGCACCCGCGGCTGGCGCCTCTTCCGGCAGTGGGGCGGCGGGGCGCTCGTACGGACGGGCTTTGCTGTGGGCAGTGCTAGTGAGAGACGCAGGGTCTTGTGCCTGTCAGCCCGTGCGATCGCTGGGTTTGATTCCCGCCCGTGCAGGCAGCTCCGCGTTGTTGGAAACGTAACCCGTAGATCTGCGAGGATTTCTTTCTGAGGGAGCGGTAGGTAAGCGGCCCGTCTTCCTTCCCACATCCTCGTCTGCCGGGGGCGCACAGCGGCCTGTAGGGCCGTGCCGTGGAGCTGGCGGGAGCCCGGCAAGCGGGCAGCCGCTGGGCGGATTCGGGACAGGCACTGGCTCTGGGTCGGCACCTGCCCCGTTCCGTGATACTCCTCCACAGTAAAGGCTATGTAAGGCAGCTTCCCAGCTGGTGGGGACGGGAAAAGCACGTCGGGAATCACCTAGGGTGGAAGGAATGCTTGGGTGAGTAGAAGGGGCCTCTCCCCTTTCCTATAGTTGTCACTTGGCAAGTGAGAAAAGGAGATGCTGCCCATCAGAACTTTTCATCCAGGTAAATGCTGTCGTTGGAAGTGATGGCTGGCTAAATAGGGTGAGTGTGCCGGATACACTGTACTTTTTAAAAATAAAAGTATCCTTTAAAAAGTGCTTCTGGTTTAAGACTAGTTAAAAAAACCCTAAAACGAAAGCATGTAAACACATCAGCCTAGTGCTGTTATGAATCTAATACTGATTCAGGTAACTGCTAAGTATTTTGGAAGGGAAACATTTTTCGCTTATAACTATGTTGATGGAGAATGTAAGTTCATAACATTCTTCACTGAAGTGAAAAATGGTCTTATTTAGAGATACAGTACTTTCTCTAACATTTTGTTTTATTTTGTTTCTAAAGCAAGGAAAAACAAGATCACAATGAAACGCGAAGCGTTTTTACAAATTGTGTCTAAAGAGTCAATTGAAGACTTCTTGCGTTACACTCAGAATCCAGTAAGTAAGCCATGATACACATGCATGACTAAGAAAATTGCAAGTCTATTATTTTGTGACATTGGGACAGGAGCTATTTCTCTGGTACCTGCAGATGTTCTAGAAAAATTGCCATAGAAAGTAAGTTCATATGGTGGTCAAGGGAATATAACTGAAAAAGTTGTAGAATCTGAAATTTTGCTATTTATAAACCAACTAACTTTTTAATATTTGGATGTTGCAGATAGAGTTTACATTTTTAAAAAATAAATTATGAGTACCGTGGTAATACTAAAAAAAAAAGGTACTTATTTGATGTTGATGAACTATCATTTTTTAAAATTCCAACCTATGAAAGAGTTTATTGCTGTGTAATGAGTAAAAGCTAATATAAACATAGCAGAGGCAGGTTTCAGTAGTATTTGTTCACTCGTTTGATAGTTTAGGCCATCCACTTATTATTTAGTCCCTGTGTAATTGTACTTTGTAGTTCTTTCTATCACTGTATGTTTTAGAGATGGGATAACTTGCTCTCTCTAAATGCAACAAGGAGAGAAGCGGGAGGAACAACAAAGCAAATCCACTGAAATCTGCCGAAGTTCATTCTCACATTGTGTATATGATATTACATAGTAATCAGAAACAATAATTTGCATTGTGGTGTTTTCCACTAAGCTTCAATCTGTCTGGTATTAATATATACATGATTTCTCCTAAACATCTTTTACTGTACTTAATAAATGGTATTGTCAGGTTAGTTTCTTAAGCCTTCTAACAAGTATTTTCCTAATATTACCTCTATCAGGATAAGGTGGATCAGTTGACCTCTATGTCAACAGAGGCAAGAACTTACTAATGTAGCAATGTTTTAAACCTATGATTTCTATGATAGGGATCATGTTCTGTGTAATAAGGTTAGAAATGTTTGTCACCTAAACACCACTGAATCTCTTTTTCCAAGAAATTTGCTAGTTTTTTCATTTGCACGCCTGTATGTAATTACAGATTAAAACTTTTTGTTAACAGATTGCCTTTCCTTGAAGCATCCTTCCCATTTTTCCCCCAGTCTAAACACTAACAAGAAACTATTCAGTTTAGGATAATGTACCATACTTGCAGTGTTTATTTTTTGATTAATTTAGTTGTATTCTTTCTGCCATCTTTATCCCATAATCTATCTTAAAATGTCTTGGCCTGTTTAAAAATTGGGTTTTCATGCTTTTATTTTTCATCAGCAGTTCCTAAGAGTTGTCTTGCAACAGTTTTCAGGTGTTGCAAGTATCTCTGGAAACTGTATGTCACCAGCTATAATGAGTATATAGGTTAAAAATGTCCTCATGAGTTCATAGCATAAAGGAAGATGAATATCCAGATTACTTTTTGATTGTCTAAGGGACCTGAGTTACTTTATTCATTTCCTTTTGAAACCTTCGGTGATGGAGGGTGTTTGACCATGTTTTATCTTACGATGAGGATCCTGATTTTAGGATCTCCCTTGAATAGTTCTTGATTGCTTCTCTGGAGGAGGTTGTGGTAGTGTATTCTGTCCTTTAGAAGTGTATATATATATATAAATGTAGAAAGAAGAGGAAAGTGTGGTTAAAGCCTCACTGCTTTCCTTAGTTTTTGTATTTACACCTTGTTTTTTCACCTGTTTTTTGCTCTAACCTCAGAAATTTGCTTTTTTGACATTTTTAAAAAGTTCTGTTCTTAGCACCACTACTTCTCTAAACACCTCATTTCTACATCCTCCACCCCCCTTTAATTTTTCTTTTTCTTCCTCTCAATATTTTGATTCATTCACCACTTCTAAAATTCCAGAGGTTTGATAATTTTCCCTCAAGGTTTGCCTTGTGCTTTTCACTTTTCTTTCTTTGTAATCTTTTTAAAATACTACCATATAGTGGTGCTGTTCATTGAGGTATTTATCAGTTGCTGTTAAATTTTTCCATTAAATCCTGTTCCAGTTCAAGCAAATACATTATTTCTTAGACAGGAAAATAGGAATCACTGATGTGACTAGCATCCAATGACATCCTTTGCCCTCATAGCTTTTGGAGTCATTCTATCTCATATCATCCCAAAGAAAGATCAGAAAGCTCTAGTCTTACATGAATTCATTCTTTTCGTTCAAAACAGTACAATCTTAACATCCTGCCTTTTGATTTTGTTTGAAGTAGAGAGCTGCAGAAAAACTCCCTGTGTGGCCTTTGGTTTATTGTATTTGTTTCCAGCTGTAGAACAGGATAGAAATTCTGTAGGATCTTTATTCTCATATGATTTTGGGAACCTTCTAATACTACTGTTTCTTTCATTATTTTCTGTTTTTCTTTTTCCCTTCAATTTTTTTTTCTTTTTTATTCCTGTTTTTCAGTGTGTCTGCAAACTAAAATTATTTTTATTTCAAGATCACAGACATTCTTCTTACCTCCAAAGTGTGCTTGATCCAGTAAACCTTCACTTCAGTATTGCGGATTAAATCTCAGAAATTATCTATACTTCCTCTTGGCTATGTCTGTTGTTTTTCTTCTCATGTTTTCTCTGCCTATTCCCTTTCCTAGCAGGTTGCCTACCCTTCTTTGATTCTAACAGTTTCTTTGCATCTCTGAGGTAAATTCTTCTAGCAAGCTTCTTCTGAGGAAATAGTTCAGGTCAGCCTCTTAGTGGTGTCTTATAGAGACTAATAGTGGCTTCCTGTTCAGTAGAGCTTGAGAAGGAGGTATGGGGTTAATGTGCTCAGGAGTTAGATTTCAAGGAGGGGGAGCAGGGGTAGCCCTTAAAGTAGTGCAGTATACAGAGCTTTGTTCTATGCAGCTTGTACTCCGAAGTCTGTAGTGCTGTCCCTATAGCAGTACTGACTATTACATTTCTGGTCCTTGCATAAGGATTTTGTTTCAACAGCCATCTTCAGTCTATATTTAAGATAGCAAAGATGTGATTGGAGACTTTAATTCTGTGCAGTTGTGAGCTTCTTAGGTAAGGATATGGAATTGTCACCATTGGAAATGTTTAGAACACGTGAGAGAGAGAAGATGATGTTACAGAGATGTGGTTTATGTTTGGTAGTGTTGCTGTCAAGGGCTAAAGTCTTAAAAGAAGCACTCATGGTGCACAATAAAGAGTTAAGCAGCAGGAATTTCTCGTGCTACTTTTGAAAGACATACAACTTCTAGAAGGTATTTTTTTTAATCTCTATAACTGCAGAGGAGTGGAAATCAATCCTAAATGTAAAAGGAGTGTTAATTTTAGGAAATACGATGATGAAACGTAAGCCACTTCACTGATGTGGAATTGTGTGGTATTTTCTGACCATTTGCAGAAAAATACGTTTGATCCTTTTGACTTGAATGAACTACTTCAAGAATTGCCAAGAAAGCATAAAGAAGTACTATGGGAGAGACTGATACAGCTATTGACAGAAAGTTTGATGGCGAACCCTGTGGAAACGTGGCAGAGGATTGAAGATGGTGGAAGTAACAATGCCATGGAAGTTGAAATAGTTCCAGAAATGGTAAAAATCTTGTAATATAAAAATATGATGAGCATTTCATATTTTCTGGGAAATAAAATGGAATAGTTCCATAGTATCTGAAAACATTCAAGGTCAGTTCAAAACATGACATCCCTCCCCCATTCTTAAGACTTCTTAACTGTCATGCTTGGGTTAAACTGAACTTATGATTGGCCTATACTACAAAAGATTAGATCTGCTGCTAATTTCAAGTCTGAAAGACGGGACTTAGTTTTTTCACTAGAGTTGAGTGGGCTTTTTTAATGTCTTATTTCACTAAACGTTGATATCTCAGACATTCCTTTGGGATATGGCAAATTCACTACCTGTTTTATTACATCATTTTATTGAAGATCATGAAATCTACATTTGAATGCCCCTACCCCAAATTTAGCTTATACAGAATTTCTCTGACTCAGCCCCTCATATAATAACTTCTGCACTGTAGTCCCCATGGTCTTGAGAAGATTTGAGAAAAAGATTATTTAATTTTGGAAATAAAAGAAGAAATGCAGTGGGAAAGTTGTTAGGGAGACCAAGAAGCTTGCAGAAAATCCATCATATGTACAGAGGTCTGTGGGATCACGTACCTGGATCTAAAGTTATCAGATCTGTGTATTTTTGAGTTGCACAAGACCCTGCTGGTTAGGGTCCTTTTAGCTCTGAAACTGATGTGTGTTTGAGTGGGTTTATTGCAGATGAAGTTTTTAGTGGAGGATGGAGACATATGTACAGTCACAGAGTTATTTACTAGCTGGAGCTGAAAGCCCTTTTCAAACTCTTTGAAATGGGTGTGCTTTAAGAAATCTATGCTTTTACCATTTATTTAATAGGTTTTGAGTGCCAGTATATTTTTTCTTCAAAACAGAAAAATAATAACAACTCAGCTTTGCTTTCTGTTGCTAAGGTTTATTTCTTGTCATAATTATCTTCTGAATATAAAACCACAGAATTGTTTCCTCAATGTTTTTCTTTCTTTCAGAAACAAACTGTAGCTGTGATCCAAGGAGTGACAGCTGTAGTTACTGCTTCCATACCTGCAGTGGATGAGACTGTAAACTACAAAGCTCTTCTAGAATGTGTTTTTATATTAAATGGTGTGTACTTATAGGTTATAGAATACAGCTTTTTTTTTTTTTTTTTGGCAGATGAATATACTAGACTTTTTGTTTGACGTGACTGGCCTATGGAACAGAATTTACAGGAGAAAAGTTGGTACTGATGTGAGCTTTTATTTATGAGACAAAATTAAGGGAGCCTTTACTTAAGTAGTTCTTTTTCTCCCAACTGTTCACCCAATGATAGGTAACTTTCCTTATTCTGTGGCTTACGTTATTTTTAAGGCAAAACTTAAGATTCCATTGTTACTGATCCAAAAACTTGGAGAAAATCTTAAGAGTTAACAAATCTGCCTGAATACCCACTGTGAGAATAAGTCATTAAGGTGTAAAAATGTTGCAAGAGCTGGTTGACCTTGTGAGGTATAGTTAGTGTACTAACAGACTAGTATTTTATAAGACTTGGTTCGTTGCAGTAAATAATTATTTTATTACTGTTGTAGGTATTTTTCCTGCATTACCTGAATCTGAAAAATTCCTGCATGGTGCTATCCAACGTGTATGTGAAATGTGGTGGGAGAAAGGACTGGAAGGGAAGGA
Organism: Bucorvus abyssinicus; assembly: GCA_009769605.1. Taxonomy (NCBI): domain Eukaryota; kingdom Metazoa; phylum Chordata; class Aves; order Bucerotiformes; family Bucorvidae; genus Bucorvus; species Bucorvus abyssinicus. Next base: position 5,148,969 of record CM020028.1, read on the forward strand.
GCAGCTAGGGAAAACTCTATTTGTCATCCTGCTGAGAAAAAGCCTGAATAAAGCTGCTACGGTATGCTGAAGTTATATTGACTTTGAGATTATTACTGAATATTTCAAGAAAGATTATCTCTCCAGAATTGTTTTATTTCAAGTTAAGTTAGTTAGCAGTTTTCCATGTCCTAGTGCATGTCAATTAGTGAAACCTAGGATACGTGTTGGTTACAAAGTGTCTTTTTTGGTGTTGCTTGCATAAGCATTCTCTAGCATGAAGTTCAAAGAATTTGGGCGTAAATTCCACAAGTGAGCTGGGATTTTTTACACTTTTTTAAATTTCTTCACTCCTTTAAGTCCAATGACCAAAGTTTCAATAGCAATTAACTCTTAGTTAATTCAGGTTTTAAGTACTATGTTCAGCTACTCATAGAGACATCTTCGGTGGGAAGTTTCATTTTCTGTTACTCTGTATCTCTATACAAATAATATCTTATTTCTCTAATGGATTGAAATTCTTTTTTTAAATGTGTGAGTTACTTAGGGTATTGAGGCATACATCTTTTGCACTAACCAAATAAACGTCTTCTTTACTTATTTGTTTATTTTATTTTTCCCTCTTAACTGCTTGCATTGTATAAAGTTTCAAAATTGGAATAATACAATTTTCATCTATTTTGCATGAAATAGCAGCTTTCTTTCTGTACTTGAGCATGTCTTCAGTTGTCAGAAGTCAGTATTTCTGCAGTTACACATTGTGATTTTTCCCAATGATATGGAGAAAGGCAATTAATCTTCATTATTTCAAATCCTTTAAATGCTTCATCACATTGAAGTTATGCTTACTTCACTGTAATGTGTCCTTTTTTTTTTTCCTGTCAGGGTGCAGATATAGTTCGCATATGGAATCTACATCAGACATTACTTTGTTTTGATTATGATTCAGAAGAGAGTAATGAAGTCAAGGACTTGTTGCTTCAGTGTTTTATGAGTGTAAAACACATTAAAAAAGAAGAGGTAAGCAAACTAATCTTATTGTGATTTTATGTCAGTGGGCTTTGGTTACTTTTAATGTTTTTGCATTAAGCCTTTGTTTTTTACAGTACAGTAGGCAGCAGTATGAAACAAATCAGCTCTGACTCCAAGCTATAAATGGTTGATATTCTGTTTCATTTGGAAAACCCTTTATTCCTATTCCAGACTAAGAGTATAGAAGTATATGTTGAAATCATTGTTCAAGTTCTTGTATCCTGAGGTAGTAAGAAAACTAAGTGCTTTGCTTCCAGTGCATGTCCCTCAATGCTTAATTGCCTGGTATAATTCTCTTCTTTTATAGCAGTTGTTCTTTTATTGGAGACAGATAACTGTAGCAAAAGAATTTCCCTTCTAAATTATTCCATTTAGAAGATTGCATTGCCATAGTCTGTTTCAAAACTAGCCTAAGAAGAACCCAACTTTACAGTAAAATGAGAATTATTTTATTTGACTAACTACATTTCTCGGTGAAGAACTGCTCTATTGTAGTTTTCAGTTTGTGCCTGTGCACCAAGATGGTATCCAAGCCTTTTTTCTGATTAGGTGACAAGTCAGCCTGACATGAACTCTGAAGTTCTAACTCCTCCTTGCCTGTTTGATTTATATATATTCCCTTTCATGGAATATATGAACTTCTGTCACGAAATGGGCTTGTGAGATTGCTGCATGATCGTGGCGGTATAGGGATATGATATTTAAAAATGGTGGTAGCAAATGAATTAGGTGATATGTTTGGTAGACCAGGTTTTGGATACCTGACTGGTGGATTTTTTTTTGTTACTTATACATTGCGTTTTAAGATGGTTTAGTTTTGACTATAATTGGGATGTACTAATGCAACGTGAGAGTTGGGAAAGGAAGAAGAAAAAACATGGGTGAAAAAGGGAAGACAGGTAAGACTTTATTGACTGATTTTGCATTTAGTTTTACATCCTTGGTGTATTTCATTTTAGGTCATTTTTGGTCCCTTTGAAAAAGCGCGTACCTGTATGTGTTCTTTGTCACAGTATGGAAGATGCCTCAGCTATGTTTGATTTTGTATTTTCACCTGTTTTATTTGAATCTAATGCATCACTTAATATTTCCTATTCATATAGGCACAGTAAATAATTGTGAATTATATGCTCAGAAGCAACTTCTTGTAGTTACTTTTTTCTTCTACATCTTGTGGAAGATTTTTACATAACATGTTAGTTACTACACAGATTTTTAAAAGAAAGTTCATAGAATCTTTGGGTGAAACACAGCTTTCGGTATAAAAGTTTGTTGGTTTTGGCTTTTTTTTTTTTTAATTTTGAGGAAAAAAGCAGTAATAATGAGACTTGGTACTGAATCTTTCTCCTGGCATATCAAAACACATCCCCTAGCTCCACAGATTTGGTCACGCTTTTCACATTTACTTTTGTGCCCAAGCTTTTGTTCTTCCCCCCTTCCAGTGATTTCTGGTCTCTTGACATATTGTCACATTTTCTTTCTCATATGCCCATCTCTTTCTAGGTAGAAATAGAGAGAGCCTTACTGCACTCTTTGCTCTGTCATATGATCATTAGTGGTTTAAACCCTTAATCCTAAATCCTTAGCTTTATGGCTAGAAGGATTGACTGAAAGTAGCAGCTCCCACCTGGGAGTTGAATTCTGTTAGTCCATCCATTCCTTTCTGATGAAGGTGAAAGATGTAAACAATTGTTCACAAATACAGACTCTGATTATGTCCAATCTTCAGTTCTTCCCATTGAATTACTAGTATTGCCTGCCAGGCATCAATTCAGAGTGCTGAAAACTTTGAGTGGGCTTGGGAAGCTTTCTTAATTTCATAGAAAACCTTTTTAATATTACTGAGGTCTGTTTATTAGCCTAAACCTCTTTACAAAAAACTACAAAGGCTGTCACCACAGCTGACACTTCCATAGTCACTGTTGCCAGATGCCGTTCTGGACCTGACCTGCTTTTTAGATTATGATAATGGGTAGAACTTGATAGGGTATCTCCCTTTTCAGGGCTTCCTGGCCCTGAAAGAGCTTCATGCTCTTCATCTCCAAGCCTGATTAAGTTCTGATATGTAATCTAGGATGCTTCAGCCTTTCTCAGAGTTTTTGTCAGCTTTAATCTGTACCTATTTAGGAATGTTCTGGGTTTGGTTTTGTTTTTTGAAGTTTGGTTTTTTTTTTTTCCCCCAAAAAAGTTTTAACATGGGAGGGAGGGGAAGTAATAATTGCTCATCCTAACACTTCTTATGGTTATTCCTAAGTAATTAATGCTACTTAGCAGTAATGTTAGAATTACAGAGTTTGAGGTTGGAAAGGACCTCTAGAGATCATCTAGTCCAACACCCTTGCTCAAAGCAGTCAGCTACAGCAGGTTGCTCAGGATTGTGTCCAGGTGGGTTTTGAATATTTCCAAGGATGGAGACTCCACAGAATCTCTGGGCAACCTGCTCCAGTGTTCAATCACCCTTTCAGTAAAAATAATAATTAAAAAATATTCTTTAGGTTTAAAATTAATTTCTTGTAGTTCAGTTTGTACCCATTGCCTTTTGTCAGATTGCTGGGGACCACTGAGAAGAGTCTCTTGCTTTACATCCCTTGTCAGATATTTAAATACATTGATAAAATCCCCTGAGCCTTCTGTCCTACAGGCTAAAGAAGCCCAGCTCTTGCAGCCTCTCCTTATATGAAGATGTTCCAGTCCCTTAATTATCTTTTTGGCCCTTCACTGTACTTGTTCCAGCATGTCCATGTCTCTGTTGTACTGGGGAACCCAGCTCTGGACTTAGTACTTCAGATGTGCCTCACCAGTGCTGAGCAGGGGGGAAGGATCACTCTCTCAACTTGCTGGCAGTGCTCTTCTAATACAGCTCGGGATGCACTTGACCATTGTTGTAAGGGCACACTGCTGATTTCTCCCCAGGACCTTTTCTACAAAGCTGCTCTCCCCCTGCTTAGCCCCCAGCCTGTCCTGAATCATAGAGTTATTCTTTTCCAGGTGCAGGACTTTGCATTTTCCTTTGTTGAATTTCATGAAATTCCTGTTGGCACGTTTCTCCAGCTTGTCAGGATGCCTCTGAACAGCAGAACACCCAATCACCCAATCTGGTCTACCAACCACTCCTCCTGGTGTGGCTGCAAAATAGCGTGTACTTTTATCTCATCATCTAAGTCATTAATGAACATGTTAAACAGTGTTGGCTCTCGTATTTACCTCTGGGGCACATCACTACCGACTTGCTGCCAGCTGGGCTTTGTGTTCTGACCTAATGCTCAAAGATGCAGAAGAATGCATGTGTCACCTCCTGAAAATGCTATTGTAAGTCATGGGGGTTTTTCTGTCCTCTTCCGTTTGAAAGATGTCTTGCTAACCTTGGTGCTATGTTTGAGTATTGCTACAGTCAAGGAAGCTTTTTGTATCATCCAACAAGGCTTTTTCAGCCAGTGCAGTATTCTGCTATCATGTGGTTCACCGTTGCAATTTCTTCAGTGACCTGTTAATGGGAGTCTGTTTTGGTAGGAATGTCTCTGTTTACTTGGCAAGTTGTGGTGGGTTGACCTTGGCTAGCCACCAGGTGCCCACCAAGCTGTTCTATCACTTCCCCTCCTCAATTGGACAGGGGAGAGAAAATCTGACAGAAGGCTTGAGGGTCAAGATAAGGACAGGGAGATCATATAATATCTCAAGTTGGAAGGGACTTATAAGGATCATGAGGTCCAACTCCCTGCTCCTCACATGACTACCTAAAAATAAACCATATGACTAAAAGCATTGTCCAGATGCTCCTTGAACTCTGACAGGCTTGGTGCTGTGATCACTTCCCTGGGGAGCCTTTTCCAATGACTGACCACCCTCTGTGAAGAACCTTTTCCTGATGTCCAATCTGAACTTCCCCTGACACAGTTTATTCCGTTTCCTCGTATCCTATTGACGGTCACTAGAGAGAGTAGATCAGCACCTCTGCTGCCCCCCTTGAGGAAGCTGTAGACGGCAAAGAGGTCACCCCCTCAGCCTTCCTTTCTCTAAGCTGTGCAAAGCAAGATTACACAGCAATTACTGTCACAGGCAAAACAGACTTGACTTGGGGAAATTAATTTAATTTATTGCCAATTCACAATGGAGTAGGATAATGATAAATAAGAACAAATCTAAAAACACCTTTTCTCCACTCCTTCCTTCTTCTCGGGCTCAGCTTCACTGTGGAATTCTCTACCTTCTTCCTCTGAGCAGCACAGAATCATTATGCATTGCCTCTGCTGTTCCTTCATCCTTGCACTCTTCTGCTACTCCAGTGTGGGGGCCCTCCCATGGGAGACAATTCTGCATGAACTTCTCTAATGTGAGTCCTTCTTATGGGCTACAGTTCTTCACAAATTGCTCTAGCATGGGTCTTTCCCATGGGGTGCAGAACTTCAGGAACAGACTACTCCAGCATGGGTATCCGGTGGGGTCACAGGTCCTGCCAGAAAACCTGCTCCCATGAGGAATCCTGTCCGTGGGTCCACAGGTCCTGCCAGGAGCCTGCTCCAGTGCAGGCTTCCCACAGGTTCACAACATCCTTGCGGGGGCATTCCCTTGGTCTGGCGTGGAGTCCTCCATGGGCTGCAGGTGGGTATCTGCTCCACCATGAACCTTCATGGGCTGCAGGGGGACAGCCTGCCTCACCATGGCCTTCACTAAAGGCTGCAGAGGAATCTTCTGCTCCAGCACCTGCAGCAACTCCTCAGCCTCCTTCTTCACTGACTTTGGTGTCTGCAGAGTTGTTTTGCTCACGTACTCTCACTCCTCTCTTCTACATGCTGTTGTGCAGCAGGTTTTCCCCCTTCTTAAATATGTTATCACAGAGGCGCTTCCACCGTTGCTGAAGTGGCTCAGCCTTGGCCAGCAGCAGGTCCATCTTGGAGCCAGCTGGCATTGGCTCTATTAGACATAGGGGAAGCTTCTGGCAGCTTCTCACAGAAGCTGCCCCTGTAGACAGCCCGCTACCAAAACCTTGCCACGCAAACCCAATACTCAAGTCACTTTAAATCCTTGAGGAAACAGGTTCAAAATAAAAGAGGAACCGCGACCCATTCCAGAAAGACCCCAACATGGGTTCAATTAAATTAGGTGTCTGAAACCAGTTTAGACACTTACACAGGAGCCTAATCAGTACAGGTCCTGGGGTGGATTTAATTGCTTAAGTGAATGATCTATGATTACTTAAGTGAATGATCTATGCTATATTAAATGACCTAAGTTGCCTCAGACATCCATATGGGGCTGGCACATAAAACACAAGATCTGCCATAGGACTTTGCCTTCTGGGAAACCATCTGAGTGTTTAAAATTGCTCTATGTTTCAGTAGTGGCATACTGCCCCTGGTCAACAGAACAGTTCATCTTCATAGAGCAGTCACTAAACAGATGATCATCTGAATCACTCTCTAGGCGATTAACATTCTAGGGACTCAAACATGCAAATTTGGATGTCTCAGTTTGTGAGCTGAAATCCAACTTCAATATGTGAACTGCCAGTACAGATCCAGAATGGTAAGTGTCTGGGATTTTTCTAGCTCTGCAGAGAGCAGATTAAGTATTTTGAAATTCCAAGTATTCAAACCATTTTCCTGTTTGTACTTTTTCTTTTATACTTCTGTTGCAAGTCCTTCTGTTTGGGATTTTGCATCCTGAGGGTGTTTAGTTTTAGTAACAACCCATCTCATGTGTGTTCTCTAGTTCCCCTGCCTGGCTTATTTTGCTAATGGTATTTTTCTTGTAGCAACATGTCCAACACCCCTCCCTGCCCCAGTATATCTGCTGGACCTTTTTCTTACATTCTGTGTCTATTTCTGAAATGCTAATAGTCATACCAATTATCAACATTATGTATGAAGTGCCTTGAGATGCAACTGAACTTCAGTATATCAGGGCTAATATTCCCTCTAGTGCCTGCAGGTTTGTTCTACTGTTCCTAGTAAGTATACCTCATTCCTTTTAAAATACATATCCCAGAGTGTAGCTCCATAGCAGCTTAAGCGGATCTTACTCCAGGTTCCAGTGATCCTGTGTTGCCATGGGCTAGCATTCCTATTTTCCTCTCCACAGTATGAATGATCAAGCAGCTATAGCATGGGTTGATGGAAGGAGGTAACTGATCAGGTTTTTCCTAGTAAGATTATTTTTCAGCCAGATTAACTGCCTGTACTGGTTCATCATGCAAGGATGAAGGGAAGGGAAGGGTCAGGAATGTGATATCCTGGTTCTAGATCGGATTAAACTGATACTGCAATGAGGCATGTGTGCAATTCTGTATCAGTGAGTTTGGTTTTTCTGCCTTCCCAAACTGTGCTATTCAACAGAGTAATATTTCTCAGAGGCTTATTTTCAGGCTGCATTAGAGGAGTCATCCTCGGAATTTATATCTGTGTGATTTATGAAAACATTCCTGTTCACGTGGAGTTTCTAATCAAACAGCTGGAGAGCCCTGCAGAGCATGTATTACTGTGGTTTAGAGATAGGCCTGTTCTACTCTATTCTTCCTTGCTAGCCTTCTGACAGTCATATGTACTATGTCCACAAGCACAGCAGTACCAGATGCCCAACACTGTTAATGCATTAACCCTGAAGATGTCAAGTTCACTCTTATCCACCTATCACCAGTTTACCTGTCAAGATCCTGAGAATGCTGATAACAGTAGTTGTTTCAGATCCACTGATCACAAGCAGCTGATTAAATTTAAGGCACTTACTGTAATTTTCAGGATCAGGGTCAATCTGTTGAAATGTAAGGCAAAAAAAAAAAATGGTTGAAAGCTACTTTATGACTTTTCTTCATCTGTCTTGCTGTTGGGATTCTAAAAGATGAGCAGAGTCTGAGTTTGTCCTTACCTTTGCCTTGTTGAGGCAGGAGCTGTAGGTCAAGACTCCCTTGACCTTTTGGTTTGTCAGGGATGTTGATGGAATAGTGCACCACTGGGGCTCCACTATATGTATTATAGCACCAAAGTTAGAGAAAAATGGCTTTATTTTCATTCAATTTTTTTATTTCTTGGTAGAAGAAGCTCTCATTGACAACAGAAAGGATTCCATCAGACCTGTAGACAAGGTTCTTGACATTGTATTAGAGCACTTAGGTCTTGATTTTTATGGTCTTCTGAATTACTTCTTGACCTGAAAGCATTTAAGCTATCAGTTCCACTGAAGGGCAGTTTCTGCCTATATGCTTCCTTCCCTCTAACCCTCTCTGTGATATTCCAGCTCAAAGTGTGTCTGGCATTCTCAGCCTTATTTTCTCTGTTTTGTCATAGGTCTGAGCATAACTGTTGGTCCAGCTTTTGATGGACATGCTTTGAACCTCTGCTAACTATTCAGTGCACTTTTTGAACTTCTGCCAATGTGCTCTTTACTATTGGACTTCCTTATTAATTTTCCTGATTTATTTTTGGTTAGAAAGCTGACAGGTACAAAGGACCCTTACAGCTGGCTGACTCACCCTTATGTATTATCAAACTTTTCAAAATCTCAGAAGCTGGATGCCTTCACTTCATCTGTAAGATGAACCAGAGTGAGGCTGTCTGGGCAGATACGGTGTAAGGCTCTAATTCCACAGGCAGATCTTGCTGATTCCAAAAGAGCAAGGGCTTATTTCCTTCATCCACAGCCTTCCGTTGCCTTATTTTGAAAAAGTTCTGTTGCTCATCAGATTTGTCATCACCATTTCTGACTTGCTAAAATGGAAGAAAACTAATTCAGGGAAAAAACCAAATAGCTTTTTTTTCTGTTTTCATGAATTAAAGCAGCTCCAGGAGGTTTGCAGTATTACCTTTTATAAGGCAGTAGGAAAAGAATTGTCCTTGCTAATCAGAACATTTCTTTTCCTCAGCGGCCCAGCTGTTCTCTGTGGCTTTGTTCAAAACTGTTTCCATATCCAAAGCTGGCAGAGTTTTAATGCTATTTAATTTGTACCTACACCATCACTACAGTGTCATCCTGCAATGGTACTGCACTTGACAGAGCTCTGGAGATGTGGCCTTGATGAGGGTCCTGAGTTAAGTCCCTTATTAAGGAATCCTACTTGAAGTTACACCAAAACAGAATGGACATTGAAGAATATGTAGGCAGATATGTAATCCACATGTTCATTTGTTTTTGTTTTGCATTGTCTCTACAGTATAAATAACAGTAATGCTTAAATTCTGTTTAAAATTTTGTTTTTTAAAATTCTGTTTTTATTTTTGAGGTGGATCTTAAATTGGATGTTCCTCTGGGGACTGACTTCCCTGTTTGGTTTTTTTTTGTTTGTTATTTTCCCTCCCAACAGGGAAGAAGATTCTTGAGCTTTTTGTTCAGCTGGAATGTAAACTTCATTAAAATGATACATGGAACTGTTAAAAACCAATTACAGTTTTTTCCAAGGTATGCATCACCGTTAGAGTTCTTAATGATCTTTAAGAGCTTGGCTAAAATCTTGTTTGTCTCACACTCTAAAATACTGAGTATATTGATAAAATATATCAGAATCCAGAGACCTTCAAATCTGCTGAATATAACTACCGTATTGTTTCAGCAACTTCATTTAATAGTTCCTTTGCACTTGCCTATGAGTTCAATTATAGGTGTAGTGAAATGCTTATTTAGCATTAGCTAAAGCAAATGACTTTCATATAAACTGTGCTGCATTGCTTGCAGTGTTTGTGTGAGAATTGCAGGTCCATTTCTGCTTCTGTAAGATGTTTTTACTTTTTCTAATGAGCAACCTTTAATTTAATTTGGTAAAATTCTATAGAGAGACATTCTGGTGAGAAGTGACTTGCAGTATCATAGCTTGAGAGCTTGACTGATGGATGAAGAACATGGATTTTTTTTTTTTTTCCTTTGATTATTCAGTGAAATATTACAGAAGTAATTCTTCATGCTAAAATCAGAGGCTTTGCAATACTTTCAGTTAGAATAATGTATACCGGAACATCTTTATAAAGAATTTAAGGCATCATTGTGAGATAAATGATAAAATATCTGTTCTAGAGTTCTGGTTTTCCCAGCGTAAGAGATACGTCCTGTGTTTTTTTTAATAATCCTTGGGTTTATTAATTAACTGTTAACTTTGTTATTCCATAATTATTAGTATAGACTTTTAAGATGTTTGCTTCTTCTAAAAATAATGTTGATGCATGGAAGTAAGACTAATATTGGTACTTATAAAAAAAAAAACTTCATGCTGTACATAGATGTGGTCAGGATGCTTGCTTGAAAGTGCTTATCATATGTTAATACAGATCCTTGATGGAATACGTTTCAGAAGTTTACTTCAGGGCCTGGAAGAAGGTGTCAGGAGAATTCTTAGAGGTAATGCTATGCTTGAAATTTCATTTGGATAGTTTTGAATTTCAAGGTGGAGAAGGTACATGACTTTTCAACCTTGGAAAGGTTCCTAAGCAAGCCTTAAGGAATTGTTTCCCGAAGGAAAGGGCCTCTTCAGCATTGTCAAGGTATAAGAGCATGTCATGCTTTGAATGTTTGCCCACTGTGATCAGCTTGGTTGCATTTAAATGTCTTTAATACTGCTGCTGAAATATGAGTTCAAGCAACCATGCATATACACAATGTTTTTTTTAAACACACTAGTTATCTGACTTACTGAAGCCGTTAGTCAGTGTGTGAAAGTCTATATGTTTGATAACTTAGATATCTGTCTAGTTTTTGTGGATTTCCATGGAGATGATCAAAACCATAATTGCAACATCATAACAATGCTACAGTCAAATTTCAGAGAGCAAGTAATTCTTATTTACTTTGGGCTAAGCAGAAGCCAAGCAAGAAATAATATCAAAGACTATTTTCAGTTGCTTGTTTTAGAGAAAAATACAAGTTCCTGCACAGCCTACAGTACTACTTATTATTTTAATGTATGTTAACAGTAGTATGTATGTCTTTTCACTGTAGATGCTTGAATATAACTGCATTCAGGATTTAATGCATCATGGAATTCATCTTCCTAGAAGTTCTCCTGTTCATTCTAAAGTTAGAGAGGTAAGTTCCTGTAAAGCATGATATGAACTAGTAGCGTCAAAATCACATCAGTTACTATAAAGTGGAAAATTTCGTACTAAAATATTATACCAGGTCTGGCTGGAATGGAATTACTTTTCATAGAAGCCCATATGGTGCCCTATTTTGATTTGTTGACTAAAACGGTGTTGATAACACACCCATGTTTTGCCTGTTGCTGAGCAGTACTTTTGTAGTCTCAAGGCTTTTTCTTCCCCACTTTATATTTCCCTAGCGAGTAGGCTGGGGATGAGCAACAAGCTGGGAGGGGGTACAGCTGTGACAGCTGACCCAGCTAATCAAAGGAATATTACATGCTATATAACATCACACTCAGCAGTCAAAACTGAGGGAAAGTACATTTTGGGGAGGTAGCCATCACTTGGAGACTGGCTGGTCATTGGTCTGCTTGTGGGAGGTGGCGAGTGATTGCATTTGCATCACCTGTTTTGGGCTTTTTAATCCTCTTTGCTTCAGTTATTAAAATGTCATTAACCTGACCCATGAGTTTTCTTGCTTTTCTCTTCCAATTCTTTCCCCTACCCCACTGAGCAGGGAGTGAGTTGAGTGGCTGTGCTGATGCCTAGCTGGTAACTAGGGCCAACCCACTATAAATGAAAAATAGCATATGTTCTGAAGAACAACATTAGAACTAATTTTAGAAGGAACTTGCTTATAGTTTTGCTCCAGATATGTCTTTGGTGCTCAAAAGTAGAAATATAAGGGAATTTTCCAGGGTGCCAGAACTAGTTTTTGCTGTTTGCTGTCTAAGCTTTTCTTTACCTAGAGAATTGACCTTTCCATAGCCAGTCACAGGCATGAAAATTCATAAGCCCCTTGAGGCAAATTGAGTGGATAAGTTTGCAACCAAACTTGTTTTTTCTTTTTGTTATATATTGGGGTTTTGTTTGTATGTTTATAGGGACAAGCCTTGATTCACACTTGTCACACAGTTGGCTTTTATTCATGAGCAAAACATTTGAAGCAGGATGAGAATTGCAAAAAGGTTTTTTTAAGACGAGGCATTTGTGTTTGATCTCGCCCCTTCCCCACTCTTGCTTTCCCCTGAATGTATAGACACTGGAGTGTATAGTACATGCAAAACGTAGCTTGATATATCCATATGCAATAGTGTATGGGGGTTTTGTTTGTTTTGATTTGGGTTTATGGGGTTTTGTTTTGTTTTTAATCAAATGTAAACAGATTCTCCTATCTATGGAGATTCCCTTGTCCTCCGATTCCTTATTGAGGCTTTTAACAGGGCATATCAAGTTTTTCAGACTCAGGAGTCTTGAAAGAGGACCATGATGTAAATATATTTGTCTTTGAGTTGTTGGGAGAGTGGATCTTGGAATAAATTGGAATGATGTATGTAAGTATGTAATTCAGTATGTAAGAACTTGCCTTAAAATGGTCCTTTAGAATCCAAAAGCATTCTCTAGCAAGGATGGACTTGATGATCTTAAAGGTCTCCCAACCAGATGATTCTAGGAATTAAGAGAGTAATCAACCACAACCATTCACTTGAGCAAAGTTTGGGCTATTTTATTGAAAAAGTGGGGAGGGAGGGGAAACCAGCATGTACAACTCCGCCTTCTGAATTCAAAGTTCTGATTATAAAACTTATGTCCATTTTGCAGATATCTGATACTGTTCTAATGAAACCTAGTACAAAACAGAACTGATTTGCCATTAAACCTCGGTTAGATCCCTCATTCTTATGTAGTAGTAAGAGCTGCAGAGTCTCTTATAAATCACACCATGTCTTTACTTCAGTGTATTTCAAAACTAGAGAGAAAGGATTCTTCCACTATTGCATTGTTTTTGTAGATGCCATTCCCAGGTTTCCCTGTCTAGCTGTAACTAGCTATGAATACCTGAAGTATTGACCACTAGGGGCTCAACTTCTTTTCAAACTGACTAGTGTTTCAGGTGGAGTAATTACTTCATATCAAGTTACACAATGTCCTTTCTCATATTCTACTTCCCTTTTTTGTCTGCATAATTCAGATAAAAGGGGCTTTAACTAACGAAGCACAGTTCTGTGTTGCAAGGAGTGCTGACACTTGTTCATCATTAATGCCTACAAAAAGTATTATGTTTGTAGTTTTGTGTTTGGATAACACCAGTTACCAAATAAGGTTCCTTTGCTCTTAACAGAGAAATGACTTATTTATTTGCAGTTGATAATTACAGAATTTCAAAGTATTTCTGCCAGTTATTTTAAAAATAGAGTTTTTTACTGTAGCAAATGGAGTGGTTGCTACACTAACTAACTCTAGCCATGAGCTCTCAGTTATAGATCTTTATATAGATGTATTGAATCTATCAAGTTATAAAATGTGATATTTATTAGATCTATTTCTTTTTTATGATTTTTTTAGACTTTTCAATAAAATACAGGTGCAATTAATATGTCTAGTTTTTATCATTTTCCATAGTATGGAAAACTCTTTGGTCTTACATAAATGATGAAATGAGACAACTCTTGCACACTTCTCAAGTGGGATTTGTTTGTTTGTTTTTCTCAGATGCTGAGTTATTTTCATAAACAAAGTAAAGTTCGTCAAGGAGTTGAAGAAATGCTCTATAGATTGTATCAACCTATCCTTTGGCGAGCACTGAAGGTAATTATGCTTTTCAGAAAATAGGACTGTCTTTCTCCAACTACTAAATTCTGGGACCCTCTCACATGCTCTTTTTTTAATAATTGCTTTTCAAACAAAATGGCTATTAAAAAAAAAATCAGTATGTTTCACATCTCAGCTGTTTCAGAGTAATTTTGCAAGTTGTAATTAGGCATAGTTTGCACACAATATTCTGATTTGTTAATATAATTCACTTCTACAACTCAGTTTTGTTTACAGGTACATAGAGTCCTTTCCAGAGTTGCAGTAGACAGTGGACTAACATCAAGTTTGGTATTCTCATCATTTTCTCAATTTGGGAATTTTCTGTAATCTTGTATTCTGTTTTCCACAGTCTTTATGGACTGATCAATGCTTTATTGATCAAAGCCACAGATGTTCAGAGGATGGTTTAGTCTCAGCTTCTGATTAATTAGCAGCCTTAGAATACAGCTCACTTAATTTTTTAGAGTATTATTTTAGAAAATCTTTTATTCTAGTTTGATTGTATGTACAGACATTAATGCTGTGGATATGCTTTTAATCAAGCATTCAGAATGAAATTTCTGACTTATAGTACTTTTAAGGTAAGAGTGTGTGTCTTCCTGTGGATTGCATGCACAGACTAAAGGGTTCCTACTGCAGCTTACCTACTGAGTTACACTCTATGATTAAGATGAGCCAGGATTCCTTCTTTGTGTCTGAGGTTATGAAATCTCTTCAGGGAGAGCACACACATACTGTTTGTTACCGCCAGATTAAGTGCTGTTAAACATTTCCTGAAGTTTCATTTACTGATTGGTCATATAGCATCCTCTCGATACATGACAGAAGTATTTAAAAACTCCTGGAGTTTAAAGTGTTATATAGCAACTTAAAAAGTTCTTTAAAATTGATTTTATGAGTTACAGGAAGGAGTTGAGAGCTGTTTGGTTTCAAGAGAGCCCTGTGGTAGAAGTGGGAACATGATTGACTCATCACTAGACCCAGTATCTTGTTTGCTCTTGCATTAAGGGTTTGGATCCTATCCCTTTAGAATTAATATAAACAAGAATCCTGGATAAAACTGAAATGTTCTCAGTGCAAGAGAGTAATAGCTACAAGGCATGGCTCTCTTGAATCTATTTCTGTCTCTAAAAAGAATAGGGGTTTTAATTGGTTTTTGATAGCATGGCAAAGTTTCTGGCTAGTGTCTCAGATACAATTTCAGTGTGGTTGGCAAAATACGGTATTCCATTCTTAAGGGAGTTGCTATCTGTAAAAAGCCCAGGATTCAACTCAAATATATGATTACAGTACTTCAAAGGAACATTCTGTCAAACCTCATTAAATCTGCATAGATTTGTTTGGAGAAATGTAACAGAAAGATGTGACTTGAAAAGGGGTTAATTATTGATTTGGAGCAAGATGGGGGGAGAAATTCCTGATTCCAGAAGCGGTTCAAATTTTTAACAGCTGCTAGTCCTAATTTTGACATCACTAATGGTTCCATTGCTAGAACAAATCTGAATTTTAGGAAATTGGGAAAGGGATGTTGTTTGGCTGTTTGGGGTTTTTTTTATTGGTTTGGGGTTTGGTTTTTTTTTGTTTGTTTGTTTCCTTTTTATCTTGACAGCTTCAACATGTGTAGTTAAGCATTCTAAGCTTAAATATTAACAGGCATATAAAATAGGTCACGGAAAATTTGTTTTAATACAACAAAACAACCCAACTGTTGTGAACATAGATTTCAGAATAGTAAAGGGATGATTGTAAAAAATTGAACGCAGCAATTATATGAATCATGTAATGATTCAGTGCAAGAAAACATTCTGAATTCCAAACGATTCAGTGCCATAGTTGTGATTGGTGAAAGAAAATACATGACTGCACATCAAAATTGGCCATTTGTTTTTAAGTAGGCCACTGTCTTGCTGTGTGACTTTTGTATAATTTTTCTTTTTCATCTAATACTGCTGAAAAATTTGACATTTTTAAGATAACTGTTGCTGTGACTCAGAATCACCAGTAGTTTAAAATACAGAACTAAGAAGGGAAGCTTGTAATTGTTCTTACTGGTACTGGATTCTGCTCCAAAGTTTGAAATGTCAGTTTAATTTTAGATAGCCAGTTTGATGCTCTTATCTTAGCCAGTGTACGAATCCCTAATTTAATATAGCGAAGAACAAATCTAGTACACTGGTTACAAAACAGAAAGGGAACCCATAAAAGGACCTCTTCATCCCTCCTTCTTGCAGAAAGGAAGAATACTTCAGTTGTAGGAATGCAAAGGATTCCAGAACTGTTTGTGTTGAAACTACTTGATTTCATAGCTGAAATCTTTAAACTGTGAATGCATATTTGTAATGCATATTTCTCTGTTTCTTCTTAAATTGCTTGTTTTGCAAATACTCAGATCACACAAGTTTCCTTTGTGGCTTTCACCTACACGTATTTTATAAGACTTTATGCAACTTCAAGTTTTTGTAATACAAGCCCTTAGGTAACTTCTTCATCTTTTTTCATGAGAAGTAAGTCTCACGAAACATATGAGAGATATGTGCAGTGATTGGTTATCAGTATAAGAAGCTACACAAGTATAAAAATACGGATATTTATTGTGGCATAAGTAGTGATTAAGCTATTCCTTATCAAGCTCAAAAAGTCAAGAACCACTCCTCCAGGAATTCAAACTGCTGAAGGAAGTGATGCCTTTAAAGTGGTGTGGGGTTTTTTTGGTTTCGTTTTTGATATCCCACACTTTTAAACTAACTTTCACTGGGGAAAAACAGTGTTTTAAATAACTGGAAGTGAATTTCTTCTGTAAAACCAGATGATACTTAAAAGACAACTCTGAAAATTAACTGAAAAAAAAATTAAAATATCATGTAAAAGGTTCTGAAGGTTCCTCAGAATAGTACAAGCGTAAAGGTAAAGAGAAATAAGTCGTTTAAATAAGTGCAGGCTCCTCTTGCATGGAAAAGTCAGTGTGGAATAAAATAGGACATCAATTTAAATTCCTAGGTTCTACCTCTGTGAACACATTTACTATATTACAAGCTTGAATATGCAAATAGATTTGGGATAAATTCCAGTTAAAGGCAGGAATTTAAACTGTGAGTACTCAGTTCAGAATTAAAGTGAGATAATTGAATTCAGTATAACGCACTTGGAAAGTTTATGAACGTTAACTTTCTAGAATGGCCATGGTTGACAAGGTCTAGGTTATTGCACAAAAACATACTTGATTCACACGAAATGTTAGTGCACGAGAGCTATTTCACCCTGAATTCGCATATTAGCTTGTTATGCACTTATTCCTCAATATAGACAAGCTCAACAGATTTTCTACAGAATTGGATTAAGAATTACAATCTTTTAGATTGTTTGTATTGTCCATGATAGATAAAGTAAGATGCAAGTCCCTAACTGAAGAATTTATATGTGGGCTTTATTTGGCTTTGTAGTATTAAAATTAGAATTGCTATTAATTTTGTTGGCTGGAAGAATTTGGAAGTTTTTTGTTCTACTCAGAGATGTGACCCATCATATGAGGATTGGTCCTGAAGAGAAATACAAATTAAATTGTAAATTAAGTAATTGTTGCTCATTTCTTTTGTGTATTTCTGGTTTTATTTGTCGTTAGTTTATTTAGTTCTAAATATTACATGGTTTCCTCATTTTTCTTTCCCTGTCTTTGATCTGAATGTCTCTTACGATGAGAGAAAAAGAAAATTGGATTAATAGAGTGGTCAGGGTGTTCCATGAACTGTCTCTTACCTTGCTGTTAAAATTAAGTCTGTTTTGCTTGTTTTATTACAGTGTGTGCCTTGAATTTCATCTTTTCTTCATTTCATTGCCTGCTTTTTTTCTATCCTTTAAGAGGTCCATAGGGCCAATTATTTTTCACTGACTGTCTAAACAGATGCTTTTTTTCATTTTTCTTTATGTTTGGGGCTCTACAACCAGCAAAACATAGAGTGTAAAACACTGAATAATATTATAAATGGTAAAATGTCTGAGGGTTATGAGGCTTGCCTTAAATTTTTGATGAGCTGCCTGGAGCTCAGAACATGGTCCAGTTCATTATGTGTCTAGGCGCAGAACTGAATACATTTATGTTGGATAAGTTACTCTCCAGACTTGCTGGTACTTAGTTTCTAAATATGTTTTCTTGAAGAAATAAACTTGAACATTTCAATTAATTTACCTGTCTCTTGACAGGCAATAATTAATTCAGTCTGCCTGCGTTCAAGGTTCTTGTATTCTGAAGAGGAACTTTAAGGTGACCAAGAGAAATCTCAGCTGCTTTTAATTTAGTCAGCATTAATCAGACTGTGACTCTTCCGGGTCATTGAAGTTGATATGCTCTGAAAGCTGGTGGTACTAATAACTCAGGTTTTACTGAATGGGCAGAAACATAAGGTAAAATAAAAATCATATGCTACTAGAAGTTCTTCCATACTTTTAAAAATTCATCTCTTCCAACTAGTTAATTAAAAACACTGACTTGCTAAAAGTGTTTGGAGAGTGTTTTTGACAGGATGTGCCTTTGTATCTGATAGTCTGTACTTACTGAAGAAATATTTTTTTCCTTCATTGTAACAGGCTAGAAACTCAGAAGTTCGATCAAATGCAGCATTTTTGTTTGTTGATGCTTTTCCTGTTCGAGATCCCAGTTTTAACACTGAAGAGATGGACAATGAAATTCAGAAGCAGTTTGAAGAACTTTTTGTAAGTTTTTATGAAACTAAAATGTTAAAAATGAAACTTTCATCAAAGCTAACTCAAAAATAAGCTTTTGACGTAATTAAAATTTATGGAATTTCTTTATGGATAGTATTCTTAGGGAAATACATGCTCGTGATGTAGTAAACACAAAGATAAACTCATTTTAAATTTCTGTGGTATGTTGACAGTAGATGATGTGCACCATTTTCAACTCTGACAAGAAAATATTTGGGATTGTGATTCATTAATCTGTGAATGAAAGATGCTTTTGAAAGACTAGATGAACAAGTAATGGATCTTGATCCTTACTCAATGTAGAATTGGTGAAGACAGCTTTACATTTAATATGTAAGCATTCAATGGGAGTACTCTATTACTAAATACTTCTCGAATGAAGCATAATGGAGATAAGAACCTAAAAAACTCTTCACGAGACCAGATGGATGAGAATGGGCATAGTATTTTCATTAAGAAAATGTTTGGGAAATCCTGAGTATGGTCTTGTTAATGTCAAACAGCAGTAGAGTCACAGTAACGCATATACTCACACTACGATTCTTCTGTTTGTTTTAGAGTCTCCTAGAAGATCCTCATCCAGTTGTCCGCTCTACAGGAATTCTTGGAGTTACTCAGATAACATCCAAATACTGGGAGATGATTCCTCCAACAATTCTTGCTGATCTTTTAAAAAAACTAACTGGAGAGCTGGCATGTGATATAACATCTGCTGATGTTCGATGCTCTGTTTTTAAAGTAAACCTTTTTTCTAAATTTAAAATCATGATTGTCATTTTTATATTTACTTGATGTACAGGTTTCTAGTATAGGCCACGTTAAGTCAAGGAAATTACTTATTGGGCAAAATGACTTAGGCAATAAGGTTCCTAATACATACACGTTTTGCACACATTTTATAAATGCCACATATCTGGGGTGAACGAATGCATTTTAAAAGATGACTTTGGCTTTGTGACTCTCAACCACTTTGCATTTCTACTCATATATGTTCTTTAGACCCGATAATTTTGTTATTTTAGCTGTTAGAAATTATGTGTAGACTTGAAAATGTATGCGGGCAGGTTCTAGTCTGTTTCTACGTCACTCGTTTTAACCCATCCCAAGACACGCACAATTATGGTATGAATTTATACCCCTCTTTGTTTCTGAGGTTTGGACAAATATAATTACTTGCCGTTTCTCTGGAAATGACAACCTCCCATGCGCTGTTCAGTACATTACAATTAGTAGATCTACATCTTTCTGGCATCTGGTAAAATACAAGTAGCTTGGACAGAAAAATGAACTCCCCAAGCAGTATTTTCTCTTAAAGATTCTGTGTACGTGTCCATTGTCAGTTCAGCCTTAAACTGGAGCTCTCTTCCTGTTAATCCTCACTTGCTCCACTACAGCTGCATGGGGGTCTAATATGGGATAACCGGAAAGTGCTGATTTAAAAATAACTTGGAAAAAAAGATGTATTTTTAACCTGAAATCAGTAGAACTTAAGGAGCTGGTATTGCTACCACAAAAAGTACTTGACGCTGTGCCATCAGGTAGAAGGCAAGAGTAGACCTGAAGCTGCTTCACCAGAAATGAGATCATTGAACACAGTTCACTGGATATTTGAAATACCGTAACAATTTTTACTAAACAATATTACAAGAAAAACATGCAGTGTCTCTGTCCCTGCTTAATTTACCCTTAGAAGTGTCATGGTCTAGTTCAACAGTTTTTAACTACATCTCTTTTCAAATCCACTCTTTTTTTAATCATAATCTTTTTTTTTTTTTTTTTTTTTTTGCAGTGCCTACCGATAATTTTGGACAACAAATTAAGTCATCCTTTACTGGAACAGCTCCTGCCAACAGTCAAATACAGTCTTCATGACAATTCAGAGAAAGTGCGAGTGGCTTTTGTTGATATGCTGCTGAAAATTAAGGCTACCAAGGCTGCTAAGGTAGTATAAGTGAAACTTGATGAGTAGCAAGAAGGAGATAAGATCGAGTCATTTATTTATTTAAAATAAAAAGAGGTATCTTTTGAGACTGCAGTATTCCTAAAAGGAAAAAAATACATGCTTAATGTAGTAATACATTCAGGTTTTCCTTTCTTCAATCATTTAAGCATATAACTGAGTTTATTTTGAAGACTCATGGATTCTGTTGCTGTTAGTCGCTTGTGTCCATTTTAAAGAATTTGATCCAAATGTAGGTAGTAGTATAGAAGCGCTTCCTTCCAGTGCTTTTGTTAATTCTATTGAAATCACAGTGTCCATGAAAAATCTTTTAAAATAAAGAAATAAATTGTGGCTACTCCTGGTGAGCTTTCAGCCTTTCCATAGCTGCTGTTCACAGAAAAATTAACCATAGGAGATAGTACTGGGTCTGGGTATTACTACAGCAGAGATTTTTATAGGCATGCTGGAAAGTTTGCTTTTTTCAGTTGAGCCAAGTACACTCTTCTCTTTTTTTCTCTCTCCCGCATTTTTGACTGATTTGGGATAATTAGTAGGTCCAGTGGCCTCTCTCCGCTTTTTTTTCAGTGGCTGCTGGTATCACAAGCATTCGGCAGACCTTTTTCTCAGCATGTTTCTGTCTTCCCTGCCCTCTCGTGGCTGTGCCAGGGCAGAGCAGTCGGTACCGCCATGCTTCCAGCTAGCTAACTCAAGTCAGGACTCTTACCTTCTGAATGAGTAACACCGAATTGTTTTTTCACTTCTATTTATTTATTTTTATAATTTCCCTTTGTCTTTGTGGGCATATCCTTCGGGATTTTGCTATCTTTTCACAGTGATCTTGAATGAACTTTGTGTTCTGCTGTGGACTCTTATTTAGGGGGATACTGTCCAGCCTTAGGCATTATAGCGTTTTTGACTTCTTTCTCCTCTCTCTGCTCCTAATGGTTTCCTAATTTCAATTTTCTATTTTATTTTAATTATGGCTTTGCCTCTTGCAAGGCCTAATTGTTAGGACAGGCTTATGTTGTGCTAGGCACATACGCTACATGATGTCAGAGGTATGTATCTCTTTTCAGCAGAGAATTAAGTAAATACTTGGTTTGTCAGATTTTTAAGGCTTCAGTGCTTCAGGAACACATCTGTCCATAACACGAGAATTACCTACTTACCAAATGTTTGTATTCCAGCTTTAATGACAGGACCTCAAAGACATATATTGAGATTAGACCACCTCAGCACCTTCCTAATTCCCCAAAAGATGCTCAGAAAACAAGATAAATAGGCAGTGATTTTGGAATTGAGAGGTCTCAGCTTCTTGCACACAGGTTCAGGACAAGGATTATAATGATGCAACAGCAAGTTTGGTATTTCCATAATACCCTTCTCAAAGCACTGATTAGGCAAGTCCACAGAAACTGTGAAATGGAAGTACAAGGTATTATAATTCAGACTGTCTGCATGAAAAGTTTCCAGCAGGGTCCTAGTACTGTTTGCGGATCTCCTGAGATTAACAATGAGCAGCTGTGGCTTCACTTAGACAATTGGTTCTGGTTGTTAAGATTACTGGAGATAACTGGAGGAGGCAATTCAGAGTTAAAAATAAGTGCTAGTACTCTAAAAGATAGCCTTTTTTCCTGAAGTTTCTGCTTCAGCAGGTTCTAAAGCCAAGCTTTACCAGGTAAATCTGAGATGGAATGGCAGAAGTGTGTTAGAATAGTGCCCGTGTGTTGGATGTATCACTTGGTCCACAGAATCAGCAGAAACAACAGATCACAGAACTATTGTTCAAAAAGTGTTGGACTCTGAAGTCTTAATAATGATTTCTGTTCTATTCTTGTGGTGTTATTTATTATTTTTAAAATACTCAACAAGTATGTTCCCCTTATAATCTGATTACCAATTTCTACATCACTATGTAATCTTGCAAGCACTCAGCACTTCTTTTGCCGAGTTTTAACTCTTCATAAGATGAGATATATACGAGGATGGTTTAAAGGACCGTCATCTGCAGTCATGACTTGATCTGTTAATATCAGTTATCTGTATAGTAAAATACAACCAAGCTTTTTTAAACTGATATTTAATATCAACAATGCTTTTAATCTATGTTTTTAATGTTGTACTTTATGTACAGTCTTTTAAAAATAAAGTATTCATGCTGCTCTTACAAAGAGCTTTTTGTGATTTGTCATTCAGTATGAAAGTTCAGGCAAACAATCTCCTTGGCTTTCTTAAATTATTCTGAATTTTCTGCCATTAAAGACAGAGGAAGAAGCTAGTTCTCAACTTCAGGGTTTGGGGCTTTTTTAGTATTAATTTGTTCTTTAGGCATAATGGATATCTTCCATCCACTCTGTGCTTTATTTTTATGTAGAAAAGATTCAAATCTTCTAAAGGAAGGACCAGGTTTACATAAAAGAAAAAAAACCAAAATTCCTAGCCAGTGTTAGATGCTTTGTCAGTAACTTCCTATTTATTTAAAAGCTGTAATATGTATCTCTGTTAAGTCTTGGGTTTACATTAATGCTTATTTTATGCCTTCTTTTTATGATCATTCTAGTAGAGATGTCCATAGTTTGAAATCACAGGGTAATTAGCTGCTGCAAATATTTCTACTCAAGAATAATGTCGTATTTTTCAATGCCAAGAAACTCTATTCTTAGCTGGGTTGGTTTTTTTTTGTATTTGAAAGTGCACTACATAATTAATTCAAGATCTCACAAAAACTATGAATGTGAATAGTATTCCTGCTGGCATAACAAGCTGTTTATTCTTTCTGAATTTTATAGCCCTCAATTACTGTGTTACAAATAAGCTAGAGCTCTGCTAATGATGGGACACCCTTATAGTTTGGGATGGATTTGGAAAGGGTCATGTGCTATGCAGGTTTTTAGGGCATGTACGATACTTGTAAGTAGTTTGGTCCTACTTTGCCCTATGATGAGAATATGAAACATGGCACATAATGACAAATAATTATATTTTGTGGTGGTATCCTTCCTATACCTATGGAATTACATTAGCATTTGCAGGTATATTGAGCTGGAATTGCTCAATATACCAGAGTTTTAGCAGTCTGTCAGAGATACTGGGAGAATTAGAGGTGCGCCAGAACAGCGAAGTAGCATGGTTGCAGCAATAATTCTGGTTAATGCTATTTATATTTATTGAGATTTTTGATGTGGACAACATTTAATAAAGGTGATTTGTTTTCCCTCTATTTTTTTAACTGCTTTAATGTCATCTTCTCTCTTTAAAAAGTTCTGGAAAATCTGTCCCATGGAGCATCTTCTGAGTCGTCTTGAAGTTGATTCACGGCCTGTGTCACGACGCATAGTGAATCTCTTATTCAACTCTTTCTTTCCCACTAACCAACCTGAGGATGTGTGGTGTGAGCGCTGTGTTACTCTAATCCAGATGAATTCAGCAGCAGCTAGAAAGTTCTATCAATATGCCCATGAATATGCAGCCCCAACCAATATAGGTAAAGTACAAAACCTTATGAGTCTAATATCACAGCATCTAATTCCTTTTTAAATTTTTTTCTTTTAACAATGGTATGTTGTTGCTAGATCTATTGGTTTTAGTATAATATTAGTTTGTATTTTTTGAAATTCTTGACACTAGCATTGAGCCACGCTGACAGCAGTCATAAGCTTTTTCAACAGAGACAAAAGCTTTTCGTTTCTGCTCTTAGGTGTTGTACTATACTCTCAAGCTGGTGGTGTTATCTGGTCTCTCTTTTCTCCTTTCTTCTCACATGTACCTTAAAACAATCTAAGTTGACATTTATTTATCGTGCAGAAATAGTGAAATAAAATACTCTGTCTCAAAGGATTTGAGATCTTTATGAGGAAGATTCTATAGAAGGTGAAAAATATTTATGTCTGATAATCTGATTATCTGGGATTTGTGGATCAGTAGTATTTTCAAGTTGCTCGGAATAAAATCTAAAAAGCCCTCCTTCGTACTATAAGCTTCAGAAATTTTCAGCGAACAGAGTGTGTCCTGCACAGAGTGTAGCTGCTTTTTATAAAAGCGCTATTGAACCAAGTAAAATTGGGAAAATTTTGTTTCTGATACAATAAAAACAAAGTAGTCAGCATGGAGTGACTTGGGTAAAATGCCCAAGCCATTGCCCCTTGAGCGATTACCTTAGTAAGATAGTTTTGAAATAACATGTGCTAGTGTATTTCAGCTAGTCATACTTTCACAAGAATGGATAGAACCCTTTCACTTTTATCTAGAGATGAGCTTCTCATTAAGGAGGGCCATGGTTAGGCTACGACATCTTCTAATCTTTTATAAATAGTTGGAACTGACATTGGATGTATTATTGAACATAGGTCATTAAATTAATAGCTAGGTGAATGTAGGAGTTGTGGGAGCTTCCTCTGATCCTGGTTTGATAAGGTGGTGGTTTGGGTTTTTAGTAGACTTCTTCAACAATAAAATTATAGAACCTGATGATAATGCTGTTATTAGTCGTGGTTTTAGCCCAACCAGAAATTAAACATGATGCAGCCACTCGCTTACTTTTCTCCTGGTGGGATGGGGAGGAGAATTGAGAGAAAAAAAAAAAAGTAAACCTCATGGGTTGAGATAAGAACAGTTTAATAACTAAACTAAAATATAATAAAAATACTAGTAGACTATAATAACAATATAGTAATGAAAAGGAAGATAACAAAAAGAGAGAGAAATAAAACCCAAGAAAAGATAAGTGATGCACAGTCCAGTTGCTCACCACACGCTGACCGATGCCCAAGCAGTGATCCACCCCTCCCGACCAACTCCCCCTGGTTTATACACTGGACATGACGTTCTGTGGTAGGGAATATCCCTTTGGCTGGGTCAGGTCAGCTGTCCTGGCCACGCTCCCTCCCAGCTTCTTGTGCTCCTGCTCGCTGGCAGAGCATGGGACACTGAAAAATCCTTAACTTAGGGTAAGCGCTAATTAGCAACAACTAAAACATCCGTGTGTTATCAACATCGTTCTCACAGTAAACCCAACACACAGCACTGCTCCAGCTACTGGGAAGAAAATTAACTCTATCCCAGCCAAAACCAGGACGTTATTTCTTCATACTTGAGGATATAAAACATTTTTTTCACATTTTTTCCACTTCCTTTTACCAAGAATTTTTTTCTTCTTTTCCTGTTGCCTGTTCAGACTAGCTTTCCATCAGTACACTTAAAAGCATTTACAAGCAACATTCTTAACAAATAATAAATGTCTAATTTATTCATATTGTGTTTAAATGTAGCAAAACTGATGCTTACTATTCGGCGCTGCTTGAATGCCTGCATCCAGAAAGCAAGAAAAGACAGTGTTCATGATACTGATGATGATGGTGAAAGTGAAAAAGAGAATACAAGTGTAAGAAAGTCCACTTTATGATAAGTTCTAGTAACTTTTTTCTGTGGTCCTTAATTTGAGACATAGGCCATTAATGATACGACTCAAGTCTGAAGGAAAGCACTTGGGCATCTGTGGAATTAGAAGAGGAGGGCTACCACTGTGGTGTTTACATGCTCTGCAATAGCAAAATTTTTGTGAAGTAGCTAGAATAGAATAGAAGGAATATCAAGCATATTTTAAATGAGTACTTCCCTAATTCCAATACTAATTATAAATTGGTTTGGTTTTGCAATTAAATTATTAAAAAAATTAACATTACATGATGACTGACTGTAGTTATATCCATAGAGTAAGACTGAATTGTGGAGTTCACGTTCAAACACAAACACAATGTCTTTGCAAAATGAATAGAAGGATTTTCGGGGTTTTTTTTAAACCTTACTTTAACCTAAATTTATATTTGAGAATATAATACATAATATCATCTAAGTGTTTGTATTTCAGGTGTTGAATAATGTGTTGTCAGTAAATGACGTGGCCAGCATGGCAAGTTTATTGGAGATTACTGTAATTCTCTGGAGAAGTATCCACAAAGCACTAGATCATAATGAAGATGCCAAAGATTATGCTATCAGAAAATTTGCGTCTGTACTTCCTGAATATTTTAAAGTATTTAAGGTAAAGAAAGTCTAGATTTTCCTGTAAGTGCTTAGCATTTTCTTGAGATGCTTTCATGTATTGTGTCCTCTGTCTATTTTCATGGCATTAAGTATTCTTTTTCATTGTACAAACCATAAACAGTAGCAAGTTTCTTGGAGTACTACAAATGGGTAGAAGCTATTCTCCAGTTGCAATGTCTGACTGATGAGCCATTATCTAAATAGTCAACACAGAAATAAGAAATACGTACATATGCAACAAACTGCTCTCCTTGTAATGTTTTTATAGGATTCCATTCTGTCGAATGTTTTTGGAACTTTTGGAAATCAGTAACTCATAATGTACCATTGCAGAATAAATACTCGGCATACATGAGTCTGCATGGTTTTCCACCCGCTTCCCCCCAACCTCTTCCACCACCACCACTTCTAGTTATGACCCAGCTGCTGAAACAGTTGAAGCAGCTGAGGCTCCTTTTTTACTTTCTTGTGATTGGTTTCTGCTAATCTGGTTCTACTCTCTAGTGATCCTTTGATGCACTTACTTATTTGGGTTTGATATAAGGAATTAATTAAAATCAGTCATTTTCATATTTTCAGTCTCCTTGATCTGTTTAATTGTTCTAGTGTTATTCTTCAGGATGATATGTTTTGATTGTGGCTAACAGTGTCTGCTGCATGCTGTAGTGGATTTGGAAGGATTATCTACTGGACATGTGTTTTTTGTTTATGGTTTTTATGCTGAAGTATACTGAGTTATGCTGGCTGTTACACTTCACAACATTCAAGTGTGCTTTAGATAACCAGGGAGTGGAAAACAATTCATTGCTACATAATATTCTGCAGCACAGACACACACCAAAGCTCCTTCTACCCTGAAAGCATTTGGAAGTTGTCAAAGATGTTCCAAATCTTTTTTGGTAGAGGATATAACATCCCTTCTGAAGGGTTCTAGTGAGCAGACAAGATATCCAGCTTTAGCAAGCAACCTCTTTGACTTTGATATTCTTACAGTGAGTAAGCAGCTTGGATCTAAAAAGACCTGTCATCAGAGGCTTAGTTCGTCTCAAAGGCTGCAGATTGAAAAAGCTTTCCTGAAAAGCTACAAATATATTTTTAAATGTTCTTTTTAAAATCATCTTTAAAAGGTTTTAGATCTTCAAACGACTAAGTAGGCAATACTTTCATTTGATTGTATTCACAAAGCTTGGACATACTGATATGCTATTTTTGAAGAGTCACATAGACTGGTTTCTGTATAACCCGAGTGAAATTATGTTGTGGTCTAGACCTTGTATTATAACTTGTAACGACTTACAGTGCATTTTACATTACCATTGTTATATAAGCACCTTTTCCTTCAGAGTCTTTTTTACAAATTTCTGATGTGAATGAATATTCATTTAAGGCACTAGTTACTTGAGAGGAGTTAGATGGTGTCATGTTTGTGCAATTAAATATTAGCCACTACTAGAAAAAATGTAAGCTAGAGCTGTTACTTCTTTTGCAATGGTTACTAATCTGACGGAGTCATAATTATTCACAGTGGTTGTTCTGACAGCATGTCAGAAAGCTGAATGATAATTGACCTCTGAGAATAGGAATTGGAAATTGCAGATTGCAAGCCACATGTTCATATGAGCTTCTTTCAGTTCCATTTCTAGTGAAAAAAGGGAAATCCTTAATCTGAGAATTTAATCTCACTTTTTCAGTACCCTCTTAGTTTTAAATGCATGTGTGTACATGTACCTGTGCATCATATAGTGTACTTTTTTTATCTTAGGATGAGCGTTGCATGACTCCATTGGTTATTCTGGCATCCTTTATGCCCCCTGCTGCTATTCCTACATTCAGGTACTATTTTTAAATTCAAAATATAAAAGCCAAGGAAGCACTTGTTGACTGTATTTGCTAATTTTTCACAACTTGATGTACTAAATGCCCCTTTGGATAAATTAATCCACTAAACAAATTCAGTAAGTTAGTAAAATCCGTGAGGTGTGAAATCGTTTTGATTTTTATTATACTGGTTGACGTTATTTTCTTCTTTTTATTTTTTTTTAAGCTGTAGTGTTATCTCCAGACTCAGAAATATTGACAATGGAGCTGACCAAAGCAAATACTCTATCCTGATAGACTGCATGTGTCGTTGGGGCCAAGTGGGACATATTATGGAATTAGCCTGTGATTGGTTGTCTGACACGCTAACCCCAAGAAAGGTGTGCATACGCATATATCAAAGAACTAAGGAATTGCTAGATTACTTAAAGGCATCATGCTTTTTGTTTGGTTGTTGTTGGTTTTTTTTAATAGAAGAAGCCTCTTTAATGCCATATTATTTTGCTTTGGAACTAGTTGTAAAGTAAGATACTAACAGTATTCTATTGGTTTTGTGCTTTCTTCTCATTTAGAGTATTAAAACATCTGAACGACGAGTACGTATCCATGTAACACATGAACCGAAGCCAGAATTAGCAGTTGATTACATTGAATATTTATTGACTCATCCTGTTCATCGTGGTTGCCTACTCTCTGTTCCTAAAAAGAAACTGATGAAGCTTTTGAAAACTCTCGGTGCTGCAAAGGTAGTAAACAGTGCTTGTAAAAAAGTGCTCAACATCACATATTGCCTGAGTCAAATTAAAGGCCTGCAAGCATAAATAAGATTCCTGATCCCCTCTTCCCCTCTATAGAAAGGTCTTTTGATTTCTATTTTAAACAAATACTCTAATCTAGAAGTGTATTAGTTCAGAATTGTTTATAGATAGCAGATTTTAATCAGCTTGTCATTTTTAGGTGTCTCAAAATGTTTGTAGTCGAATCAACAATCTAGTGTTGAATGTTTTTAAGGGACTGGATGATTGGAATGTCCATAAATGGAATAGTCTAAAAACCAGTTATGGCACTGCAAAATGAAAGTAACTGAAAGTATGCCTGCTGGTTTTTGGGGGGTTGGGATTTTTTTTGTGTGGTTTTTTTTTTTTTTAATCTTTTTTTTTTAAAGCTCTTGGGAAAAGAGACTTTTAAAACAATTTTCTGGAAAATATAAATGTAAACCTTTATTTCAGGAGGTTCTTGACTCAATTCTGAAAGCAACTGGTGCAGGTTCTGGTAGCTGCAATCCCGCAACTAGCCTAAGAGCCTTCAGTCTCTTTTGCAGGTTGAGTATTCATCTTCAGAACAAGGTATGGTTATACCTTTTCAGTACAAGCTGGAGTTACAGCTGACAGTATAAGGAAATTCTAATTGGAAAGACAATCGGTAGACATCTCCTATTCTTTTTTCCAGTTTTCTGAAGAAGGAAAAGATTACCTCTTCCTCCTGAAGGAGACAGGTGCTTGGATAGAAAGTCAAGTTGTACCTTTTATACTAGCAAGTAATCAAGAGGATGGCATTTCAAAACACAGTAATGTTGCTGAATTAATTATCCAGGTTAGAGAGTTTTATAACATAACTCAAACTCCTGCCAGTCTGAAAGGCCATATATGTAGCAACTGTATATTGACGAACAGCGTGCACTGGCGTTTCTGGAGCCCAGCAAGTAAATGAGCTGCTGAAACATAGTCCTGATTATTCTGAGGTTACAGTTTTGTGCTTTTGCTATTCCTTTGATTGCTTAAAATCACACACTTCTTTTTAAATAGCTAGTTATAAACTTTATATTTTATAAATATAAAACTATATAAATATAATTGCACATTCACTAGCAATTAAATCAAGTAGTTAGAGTCAACAATACCTTGTTATCTAGACTTTTTTCACCTACCAGTGCATAATATATATTCTCATCATATCTGTTGAAGTAAGACTGGAACATGTTTTGTGTTTCACCCTTGTGAAAATGTCCACTCAAGAAATTTCTAGCACAGCTGGTGGTGTAACCTGGATGTCCCAAATTTTAGGTTTCTAAACAAGTAGTTCCTGTCCTTAATCTCTCATCCCCTATATTAAATAAAAGTAATGTTTATGTACTTTTATGAAAAGTGCATTATCATAGAGTGAAGGTTGTCACTGAATCTCAGTTCTGAAAAGAAGAAAATTAGTTGCTGAAAACAAGGGTATAGTTTTGTGGTATGCTAGTACTTAAAAGCCTGTTATTCTCTAGTGTAGAAGGTCCCGGGAATGACAGAATCACTGCAGCTGCATACATTGGGTTGAATAGCACAATAGAGGATGACTTGGAGACCCGGAAGATGGTGTGATTATGAGAGAGGATTTAGATCTAATCATATTTGCTTGCTTGCTTCCTTTCTTTCCTTCCTGCTTTCCCAAAATAAATAGGTAGATTTATACCCTGAGGAATTCAGCATGCTTCGTTCTAGTGCTGAGTCCCATAGAACATATCTTTGGAAGTCAGCAGACAGGTAGGACATAAGTTATCTGGGAGTTTATTAATGAGGAGGTCAGTCTTGCGCTAAATCCTGCTGCTGCAGCCAAATGGCTTTTTGAAAAGCATAAAGAGACAGGAACTCAAACAAGTGTTGTAGTTGTTCCTGGTGTTTTATATGCTATTGTCTCTTCTCTCTGAATAACAAAATCTAGCGTGCATATCATAATTCTTTTGTGGCTATTTTTCAAAAGTTTGTTGGCACAGAACTCAACCTTATAGAAAGACAAGACACAAACTAGGGAATCTTCACCAGCATTACCAGAATATTTACGATCAATTTCCTAGGTTTGAATACAAAATGAAAACAAAACTTTTTTGATAAGCAATAAGATAGGCAGTTGTCACCTGTAAACCCATCTGACAGATTACATGACTAGCCAATAATGAAACCCAATGATCTTTACTAGTAGATCTTAAAGTCTATTTGCCTCATTATTTTCCAGAGAAGAAACAGGTCTAAAGACTTGTCTGGAAGTGAAGAAGAGAATCCAGGCCTCTTGCATCTCCTGTAATAAGGCACATGCTTGTTAAGCAGCTCCTATTTGCTTCTCACCTTGTATACTGTTTTGTTATTGGAATGTGGTATTCATCGTGCTTTTTAATTGTTCGGAGTGTATGTTTAGTAACAATGATGGCATTAAAAGTGAACCTAGTTTGTCTCAAAATATCCGTATAACATACAATAGTTACATTTGCTCCTTTAATACTATTGTATGAGAGAGGACTGGCATGTCTCTTCTTTTTCCACTTACATTTCTCTATCACTTTCCCCATGGTATATCCCATTCTTTCCCATTTCACCCTTCCTTCTCTGCTTGGTCTGTTACTCAGTTTTGCACTTACTGTTACGGGCAGTGATTCATTGGAGGACCATTCTCTTTAGGCCACTGGTTTGTTGAGTGGGGCTGATAGGCCCTCTGACACAAACCCCAGTGTCATCACTGACAGTGTCACTTACCCCTTATCTTCATTTACCCATCACAGCAAGCATTCCATTATATAACGTGAGGGGTATTAGCTAGTTTTGAATTCTTTTCTGTTACATTTCCCTGACATATCACTTAACCCAAGGTGGATTTTAGCATTGAGCTATAGATCCATTCAGGTTTTGGCCAAGGGAAAGATTTGGACTAACTTTAGTCACAGTCAGTGTCATTGAACAACCCAGCTCATGTATACATAGACTGGTTGAAAATTCTCTACTCTGTCTATACATTAGTATTATAATCTGTGTAGTATGTAATGTCTGTGTGTCTCTGTAGGGAAGAGCTCTTCTTGTATGCTGTTTTTAATTTTGCTATTCAAGACCGCTAGAGATGCCATGTTCTGCCTTGGTAAATGTTAAGTATCAATGCCTCTGATCTGAGCCTGAGTAAAAAAGATAGAGGATTTACTGCCTTTAGAGAAACTGTTTACTGGAGGAAAGGAGTTTGGAACTCCCGCTTTTCAAAGGCTGTGCACTGCTCCAAGTAGATGTACCGACTTTCATGGCCACTTGGCTAAGATTTCATGGTTTTGTTATTTTTAGGTTTTACTGAACTGTTACTTTATGTAAGTTTTGTTTCTCATATACTTTTGCATCTCTTTTCTAGGCCTACCTGACAGTATGTAAAGATGTCATAATGGTTGGCTTTGGAAATCTCACATTTCAAGCACAGATTTTAGATATGGCTCTTTCAGTTATACAAACAGGTACGGTATTTTGTACTAACATCAACATATCCATGTGTACTTAGCTGACTTTTTGTATATTATCAGAACTGTTCCTTTTAGCATTTTGGAGTCTTTCTCAAAAAGTGGTGTTTACAGCTTACGCGAGCTCGAACCAATAATACGATTGAAAGTCACGGCAGCTTTTCAGAAAACAGAAAACAAGCAGAGAACCAACCCAGAACCATGTCACTGTTGATAACTAATGTTTCTTCCTTGCTCTTAGATTCCAGATATTACTATATAATTCAGGGGGGTTTATATGTATATATAAAGTGTTTTTAATATATACATAAGTGATATATTTGTGAGTGTGTGTGTGTGTAGATATCAGTGTGCCTTAGGAGACAACATTGTAGCACTATTTCAATTGGGCTCACATTTGAAAAGTTATGTCTACAATACAGTTAGAATTAGAGCTCAATTCTTGAAGAATCTGCAATTTTAATCCCTATACTTCAAGGATTGGAAGAAACACTAGATTTATACTTAAAATATTGATTGAACTGTATGAAAATTTCAGCTAAGGACTCTCAGAAACTAAATATATCATCTACACTTGTAAACTATAGCTAGTTATGGTTTATAACTGAGTTTCATTCTAAGCATGTATCTGAAGAGTATCTCATTACATTTTTTTATATTGTGGTATTTATCTCTTTCTGTAGAGAGAGGTGGCTTTTGTGCTCCAGTGTTACTGTGTGCTCTAAAAGAAATTATTGAAGCTTGTTTAACTCAGAATACTGAGACAGATGAAGTGGCAAATCTTTTCCATGCTGTACAGACCATCTTCCAGAAAATTTTAGAATGTGTGGCATGTAGACTCAAGGAACAGCAGGAAGAAGGGATTCAGGTATCATATTACACTTGAAATTGCTACCTAATGTGTAGATAAATCCGTACTTTTTATGCAAATGTGTTATACTTAGATGCTATGAGGTTGTTATTCAAGTTGACACCTGATTAAATTTTCAGTTAAATTTTCTAAGTTTCCTTGTTACCAATGATTTTTTTTGTATCTATTGTTGGTCTTATGACAGGAAGACTAGTAAATTGGAAAACAATGCATTCTGTTACCAATGATTCTGAACTGTGTTAGTACTGATTGATAGGTTATTAGTCTTATATGCAATTAAATGAACTTCCTTGATCCAGAGTAAAGAATTTCATTACATATATTATGAGCTTGGGAGGGCAGATTGTTATTTTCTTTCTTTCTTTCAGCCTGAATTATATCAGCTTCAAAATATGTATGATGTTCTAAAGTTCTTCAAAACCTATCTTCTTAGTAAAGTTAGCTTCTTGTATTTTACAGCAGAAACTAGATAGTAGTGAAATGGGTGGATCACTCTGGAAAATCTGATGGTCTGCTTTTCAGGACTTCTGATAAACATTCAGTTCTTTGTTACAACCATCGTGGTGTTTTTGTTTCTCTCAAATTATGAATAGACTTCCCAAACATTTTGCTGATTACACGCACACACCCCCCGCCCCTTCTCCCAGGTGACTGGAATACCTCAATAGCTTTTAAGATGTGATCTGCACTTCTTCACAGAGAAGCTTGCTGAAATGTTTCAATTATGCTTAAGCCATCCTAAAAAACCTGATCCGTTTTTCTTTGGTTTTAGTTGATTCACTCTATTCAAATGCCTCTTGGAGAACTGCTCCATGCAGTCCAGTGCTGGCATTCATCTTGCCCTGCAGTTCACCAAGGTGTGCTCTCTACTCTCCTGGCTGCAATACTAGCAGAGATAAATACTGTGCTACAGAAGGTAAAATTAATACCGACTATTTTTTTTTCACATTTAACTGCTTTCTAAAGGTTATGTTAGAACAACAGAGCTATGTTCAGAAAGTGTGATCTTTGTACTGCAGATGATTTTGTGTGTGTTGGCATGGAACAAACGGGAAATTTTATTTGCCATATATTCACATTACAGTGTATTTCTCAGATTTATGAATACAAGCCATGTAAGAACAGAGTTGTCCTGATTCACTATCTGCCTCAGTCAGAAGAATTTAGAAATGAGGCAGTATTGGAGATTAATGACATGGTTTTTGAGATATTCTCGCTGAAGTGTTTTTGTGCTGGGTTTGGCTGAGGAGTTGACTTTCTTCCCTGCAGTCCCTATGGTGCTGTGGTTTGCAGTTGTGGCTAGATCACTGCTGAGGACACACTAGTTAGTTTCGGCTGTTGCTGAACAGTGCTTGCTGAGTATCAAGGCTTTCTTCCCTTTGCTCCCTGCCCTAAAAAAAAATAGTAAGTAGGCTGTGGGTGGGCAAGAGGTTGAGAGGGGACACAGCTGGGGCAGTTGAGCCAAACTGACCAATGGCATAATCCATACCATATGATGCAGTCCTCAGTAATAAAAGCTCAGGGAAAGGAGGAGGAACGGAGGTTGTTCTAAACCTGCCTCAGTTCAGCTCAACCAGCATTTGGGAACTTAAGTGAACCAGTGATCTCTGAAATATTCCAGTTCCCTATTCTTGGAATTGTCCCATAAGGTTTTGTAACCCTGTTCCAGAGCAGGCCGATGTCTTTCTTAGCACTGATGCATTCCCTGCTCCAATACAGATCCATTTCTCATACCACTCTTTTTTTTTTTTTTGGTTCCTCTGTTTTTTTATCTAGAGGATTTCTAAATGTCTGATCTAAGTTTCTTTGGAAAGTAAAGAAAGAAGTTCTAATACTGAAAAGAATACATAGACAGACGTTATTGTATGCGCTAATATTGTATGTACTGTACTTTGAAGGAGAAGGGGAATATTCCCCAAGCATGTTCCTAATGCATATAGTGTTAAGAGCAAATACGGCTAGTAAGATTGAAGCTTTGAGAACTAACAAGGAAGAGCAGAGGTTCTTTAGCAGAGGCTGCACTTTTACTGTGGTTGCTAGATAGGTCAGAAATAGAGCAAAAAGTGGTCATGAGAAAGTACCAAGTAGAACAGAGCTGCTTCTAAGGTTCTGTGTTACAAAAGGAACTGAAACCATAACAGAGATTTACCTGCAAATGTTAATTATCAGCTGAGGGGCTGTGGGATGAGAACATGCTCTTTGCAGACGCTGCGGACTAAAAGTTCATGGTCTTGAATGATACTGCAGATTCATACCCATAGGTGATGAATGTTCATTGCAGTAAGTCACCTGAGCTGGGTTTTTCCCTGCCGCTAGGTTATTGTACTAGTAAATCAAAATTAAGTTCCAACTAAATACTTGTCATGCTGTTCAGAACTCGGTACCAAAAGAGCTGACACAGGCAATCAGGAAATCACTGTCACCTAAGTTATTTTTAGAAATTATGTATTTGCACTTAAACTTGGAGACTCAAAGGATACTTATTGGTGTTTATAGGCTGTGCCTTGATAAATATTGATCAACAATGTAGTTGTTCTCCACAACTGTGGAGAGTATTTGCCTTGCTACAAATATTGTTTATTTGTTTTAGTTTTACCATTTCTAATTTAAATTTGGTTTGTTTATTTGGACACAACACAATTGGATTAAGGCTATTCAAAGAACACACATGAATGTTTCTTAATTACTTAAGGATAGATCTTGGTTAGTGCAATTAGTGAAATACAGATTTGCTTCAATATTTTCTGCATACATATATTTCTTGATCTACAACAGTTGTTGACTTTTTTCGTTTTTAGGCTTCCAGTGAAAAAGACTTAACTGTACCAAAGGCTATTTCAGACCTTCCTCCTCTTTCAAGCAGTTTAATGGCCATAATTATGAAGTCAGTTAATGTTGTCAGGTAACTGTTCCTACATGAATTTTTCCAAGGTTGTTGCTAATGTAGAACAGTTTGTATGTTGTCAATGAAGTTTTAATTTCTAAATTCAAATAAATTTTGAGGCACTAGATACTTGGTAAATTTACCTGCACTATTTCATAATCACTTTCTCTTGCCATATTGCATAGGTACCAATTGGGGGGCTTGGTTCCATTTTTCAACTGCTTCTAAGAGAACTGCTTATTTACAAGACTGTTCATGTAAATGAGTTCTCTAATCATACATCTTGGCTTGCTTCTTTCCTAAGGTACTTAGAAACATTAGAAGTATTTAGATGAGATAAAATATTTACCAGAAATAGCATTAATCCTTGAGTTGAACGTCTGCAATGAGGTGAAAATGTACTATAACTGTATTAAAATCACAAAATTAAAAATAGTTTTAAAGTATCTGAGTCTTAAAAGCCCCCAAAAGTAGGGTTGTGTCTTTTTTTTATTATTATTTGCTGTATTTAGTGGGTACCCTGAATATCTAAAACCATCACAGCTGAGTTTCATTTTGCTTGGCTTGTTCATATTCAATTTTTATTTACATAGTTATACACACCAGGCATATTTTAAATGATGAAGGGGCTAATGTGTATTCCTTTAGAAGTTCTGTCATTCTCCATGACTTACCACAACTAATTCCTGTTCTTAACTTCCTCATCTGACAGGCATTGAATATCCCCATCTCTGCTCTCGTAAGGGGTTTTTTTTGTTCTCCATCCTTTCCTAGTTCTAGTTGAACTTGCAAAACAAAGGACTCTAGAGGGTGGAGCAATAGGTGTCGTCATACAAATCTTGTTCTTCTGTGAGGCAGTTGCTGTCCATCAAGGTGCTCTCTTTTAGTGAAACACAGTTATTTTATGCACCGCTTTTGAAAAGCAACACAGAAATTCAGTGAGTTCCTCTGAAACTTTTTTTTGCCAGTAGTGATGGAGAGGACTGTTAGTTTGGACCAAGTTGTTTCTATGAGGACTTTGATAAACATGTATTTGTCTTCTAGTATTTATCTTTTTGGTGCAAAAAAGATGTAAGTCAGGAGATAATTTACATCTGGTTCTACTGGTGCCTAAGGACAGAGACTACTTCTAAGGCTTTTTTATTAATCTGTATTGACAGTCCATAATCAGAACCCATTAGTAAATCATTCAGTATCTCAGAAATTATCATCTTTCCACGCAAAAGCCTTTGGCATTACAGAATCTGATGTGAGCTTCTGTTCTGTGAACACAGTCATCTTGCATGTGGTTCTGCAGCATCTATTACGTTTTCAGTTGCTAAGTAGTCAGTCTCTAGCACTGAATTTCAATCCCCATTTCAGAGAAAATACTGAGTGACTTGGCAATATCTGACCAATTGTGTGAGCATCCTTTCCTTATAGAGGGAACTATCTGTACAGGAACCAATTACTTATCTCTTTTACGTATATGCATTTGTAAATAGCTTCTTGTCTGTTCCATTTTATCTTTGCCTGCAGGCTCACGTGATCCTTGTTGAGAGGGAGGTGGTGAAAGGCAGCTGCATTGACTCTGCAGTGAGTCTGATTACAGGTTAATAAAATTACAGTGCTCCTTCATGGAGCTAAAGGGTGTGTGTACTAACCTAAACGGTAGTAACAACAAAGTCAAAACTCTGATTGGAATACTATCAGTTAGCAATTTAAGAGCAGTATGAAATCAAATCAATACTTGGTCAGGTTAGTCCACAATGATATAATAAAACTAATGCAATGCATGAGTAATTTCATACTTATTTCAGAACCTAAAGAGGATTCGTCTTTCTCAGCTCTTTGAGCTTCTACAAAGCTCATTTACTGAGTCACTAGTGACGGTTGGTTCTTTTCTTAACTACATATTTCATTTAGATATCTTAGCACAATAAAAGCCTGAAGAACAGTTAAAGTCAGAACTGGGTATTTATGATGTACAGTTTTGGTAACAGATATTTTGAGATATGTTAAGGGAAAGTTAATTGCAACATCTACTGTTCTCAATTTCCCCTTTAGTTCTTCACAGAGATTTAGTTTTGTGCTCTGAGGAGTATGAGGATTACAGATCTTGTCCATCTCCTGCTTTATCCTTCTTATTCTTGTACTTTTCTCTGTTTTTGAAAATTGCTTCTGAGTTAAATCTGTTATTTTTACCATAAAAACCATGACAACACTATAATGACCAAATAGTGGCATCATTTCTGTAATATTGCCTTATTCCCTATTGCAGTTTAGTTTGGTTGCTAAAACTCTGGACTCCCTTGTTTCATTTTTCTTAACTTGATATATGTCCCAAAACACCTCTGAAGTTTGCTGGTAATACTATCATCTCTTCCTAAAAGTGAGCCTCTTAAGATAAATATTGAGTTAGTACTTATCTCAGACTTTACCTTAAACAGTTCTTTTGGTTCTGTTAGTCCATCCGTACTTTCAATATCTAAAATGTAGTTTGGAAGTGTTTCAGGGCTATATTTAGTTATAAACATTCTTCACTGTTTTGTAATTGGAAACTCATCTGTTTTAATTTTTAATATATACATTTTAGGCCGAAGTGTTAATTAAACTCCAGTTTATAATCAGGCTACAAGTGGTAATAGTTTCAATGGCATGATTAGTTACTAACAAACCATTGGAGTCATACATCATAAACTTCATTCTTGTAATGTTTTGTAATCTTGTAATATTTTTGTAAACTTCAGTAGAAATCGATGTTAAAAATTGCATTACAAATTGTGCGAGTTAAACTCTGGTAGAACAAGTATTTTTTTTCATGGATTGACCAAAATAGTCCCTGAGCTCTTAAATTCTCTTAACAGCTGTTTATTCTCTTTACAACCTTTTTTAATTTTCTTTCCGAGTGATTTACCATTCTGCTAACTCAGATACTCTCAGTTCCAGAAGCGGTATGTAGTCTTCAAATGGCCAATAACCACTGCTTTGTCCTGTATGGTATCTTTGAAGCTATGGTGGCAGGGTAGCATAATCACAAACCTGTCCAGTCCAGTTCTATTTTGAAAGAAACATGATTTATAATGTATTCGCTCTTCATTTTTTTCCTTAGGTCATTTTTAAATGAATTAATGGAATGCATTCTCACTGAAAAAATTGAAGGGTTTTTTAGTCTAACAGCAACTGTCTACATTGTGATTATAATTAAAGGTCAGTCAAACCAATTTTTGTCATTTTTTTTTCATTCCTTTTTCTTATTTTTTTTATGTGCCTCATTTTGAAAGCTGAGATCTTATACAATTCAAGAGACACTTTTCCTCATCCTGTTAAGTTACATTTTCCTACAGGATTTAAGGCTATATGACTTGTAAATTATGTTGTTAAGCTTCGGACTTTCAATCTTTGTGTAGTGAGTTTAAAAATACAACTGACTGCTAACTCATAGGGTTCATCTCTATATTCTGCTTTGCTGAAATACATAGAAATTAATCCAGGACAGTGAAAATCTAATTTAATAACTAATCTTTTATTAAATAATCTCTTATCTTAAAAAATATTGTATGAAAATATGCAGGGTCTTTTTTTTATAAAGCATTATTTTTGTCCAACTTTTCAACATAATCCTATTTTACATAGGTCAGCACAAAACTTCACTTCTAAAGGATATTGCACCTGTCATTCAAAGGAAACTGCTAACACACAAGGATGCTGCCACAGAAGAATGTAGCAGCGCTGAAAGGTAAATGTGCTGTGGGAAATGAACTCTAACCTCTCCTGTACCCTCTTTGCTGGCTGTGCTTTGTACTTATATAACAGAGCATTCTGAATGCTTGCAAGGTTTAAACTAGTGCATAAAAAAGTTGTGAGGTATTGAGCCCAGCACAGTATTAAATTTCTCGCCCATACGTTTGCTGTGATTACAATCTTTACATATTTAGTTTGGGTTTTTTGCATTTAATTTTAATGTGCTGTGACTTGATCCTGTGTATTGCAGGATTCAGTTCTGAAATACAGTTCTGTTAGCAGCAGGTGTAGAACACAGCAAGAAGTCTATTAATTATTTCTTATTCCTAGATGATTTTTCTCCCACGTTTTGGTATGAGGCATATGAATCTTTACCTATGCAGACAGTAAAAATTTAACTGAATATAGCAATGACTTTAAAACCTTTCCACAGATTATTTTATTTTGTTCTTTGGGATTTTGGTGTCATACCTGGTTGACTTTTCGATCTTTTAAGGTAGGTTTCTTGGAAGTGATTTGCCTCATTGCATTGGCAATCATTTATTTCAGACCTGCCTGAGATAGACAGTCATGATGAATGCTTTAGCCTTAAGTGTCTCAAACTTGCTTAAGTCTAAAAATTTGTTAGCATTTGATTTCTGCCTAGTTATTGAACTGCCGATGGAATTAGAAAAAAGCCAAAGTATCCATTAAAAAGCACAAACATAATCTGTTTTCTTCACATTCTATGGTTATGGACATTTATCCAAAAATATTGAGAAAGTTAGTAATGCACCACAAGGGCCTGAACATGCAGAGGCCCTTGAAATCTTTAATTCTTCAAACATGATCCTTACTATTCAGCAATACAGTGGATGTAGAGTAGACAGACTTTAAATTAAAAAACAAAACAAACCCGATTCATTTTACTCAACAATTTCTTGCATGGCCCTTTAGACCTAAGCACGCCTCCACCGCACGTTCTTTTGGTGGATCACTAGCCTGAGGCATATTGTTCTCTGGCATTGTAGTGACTAGACATAGACCTTTGGTGGCTCTGCTGTGAATTGGTGTCACTGATTTAAAGCCAGTACTAAAATGATGAGATGCTACTGTATGAAAAATAATATAGTTTATCAAGGAGGTCACATTGGCTATATCCCTCTCCTATTATTGTGATACTTCAAATCCTTAGAGTCTGCATTTGAGTAGTATCAAGAAGCTCAGCAGCTGTGCTGAGTGTTCTGGCAGCAGTAGAACTTTTAGAGTGTTGTACAGTAAATATCCATTTGAAATTGGTGCAAAAGATAAATTGGATTTTTCCAAGAAAAAATGTACCTGATATTCAGGACAATACAACAGAGTACCTGTGTTGTTGCTAACAAAATGTCATAAAGTCATAGAATGGTTTGGGTTGGAAGGGACCTTCAGAGGTCATCTAGTGCAACCCCCCTGCAGGGACATCTTCAACTAGACCAGGTTACCCAGAGCCCTGTCCAACCTGACCTGAAATGTTTCCAGGGATGGGGCATCTACCACCTCTCTGGGTAACCTGGGCCAGTGTTTTACCACTCTAGCATAAAAAATTTCTTCCTTAGATCTTGTCTAAATCTCCCCTCTTTTAGTTTAAAACTATCACCCCTTGTCCTGTTACAACAGGCCTTGCTAAAAAGTGTTTCCTCGTTTTTCCTTATAATCCCCCCTTTTTATACTGAAAGGCTGCCATAAGGTGTCCCTGGAGCCTTTTCTTCTCCAGGCTGAACAACCACAACTCTCTCAGCCTGTCCTCATAGCAGAGGTGTTCCATTCCTCTAATCATTTTTGCGGCCCTTCTCTGGACCCGCTCCAACAGGTCGATGTCCTTGTGCTGTGGGTTCCAGAGCTGGACACAGCACTCCAGGTGGGGTCTCACCAGAGCAGAGTAGCAGAATTGCCTCTCTCGACCTGCTGGCCATGCTTTGTTTGATGCATCCCAGGATACTGTTTTGTTGGCTCATGTCCAGCTTTTCATCCACCAGTACCTCCAAGTCCTTATACACAGGGCTGCTCTCAGTCAATATCCCAGCCTGTATTGATATCAAGGATAGTGCCAACCCACGTGTAGGACCTTGCACTTGGCCTTGTTGAACCTCATGAAGTTCACATGGGCCTGCTTGTCCAGGTTCCTCTGAATGGCATCCCATCCCTCTGGCATGTCAACTGCACCACTCAGCTTGGTGTCCTGCAAATTTGCTGACGGTGCACTCAATCCTGCTGTCTGTCATTGATGAAGTCATTAAACAGCATTGGTCCCAGTATGGACCCTTGAGGGACACCACTTGGTACTGATCTCCATCCGGACATCAAACCATTGACCACTACTCTCTGGATGTGACCATCCAACCCATTCATTATGTGTCGAACAGTCCACCCATCAAATCCATATCTCTCCAATTTAGAGAGAAGGATGTTGTGGAGGACTGTGTCAAAGGCTTCAGAGAAATCCAGATAGATGATATTCATAGCTCTTCCTCTGTCCACTGATGTAGTCAGTTCATTGTAGAAGGCCACTAGGTTGGTCAGGCAGGACTTGCTGCCATGCTGGCTGTCTCGAGTCACCTCCATGTGCCTTTACATAGGTTCTGGAAGGATCTGTTCCATGATCTTCCCAGGCACAGAGGTGAGGCTGACAGGTCAGTAGTTCCCAGGGTTCTCCTTTCTACCCTTTTTAAAAATGGGTGCAATGTTTCCCTTTTTCCAGTCACCAGGGACTTCACCTGACTGCCAGGACTTTTCAGATATCATGGAAAGGTGCTTGGCAACTACATTAGCCAATTCCCTCAGGACTCTGGGATGTATCTCATCAGTTCCCACAGACTTATCTATGTTCTGGTTCCTCAGGTGGTCACAAACCTGATCTTCTCTTACAGTGGGAGGGGCTTTGTTCCTGTCTTTCGGTCCCTCAACTCAAGAAGTGTGAGAAGAGAGGTTATCAGTGAAGACTGATATGCATTAATTCATTTAAATCTATTATAGCAGCACTAAAAAGTTATTACGTAACACTCTTGAAAGAGATATGGAAATCTTAAGAACTAGACCAGAAAGTTTTATGATATATATGAGCTGCTTCAGTTATGTACCATCAAAAATGAGATTTATTTAAAAAAAAAAAAAAAAAACCAAGGGAAAAAAGAAAATCAAAAGCAGTGCACCCTTCACTTCCATTTCCTGTCTGGCATTAGAAGATTAGGAGTAAGAACATGATGATGGGAAGTATTTTTGACAAGAATCAGAATTGCAATATGATAACAAAATTCAGAAGGTATCACACAGCTTTGCAGAATTTGGGTTGATTCATATTTTTACAGGTATGTTGGGGA
Organism: Bucorvus abyssinicus; assembly: GCA_009769605.1. Lineage (NCBI taxonomy): Eukaryota > Metazoa > Chordata > Aves > Bucerotiformes > Bucorvidae > Bucorvus > Bucorvus abyssinicus. Next base: position 5,192,216 of record CM020028.1, read on the forward strand.
TTTTTTTCTCTCCAGAAATGTAGAAGAATTCATGCTGGAGAAAAAAAGGTTGGGAGGAAGTTCTTCAATTATTAGGTTTTGTTTGATCAATTTAAAGCGTGTTTGCAATTGCTCAGACACAACGTTGGACCAGGCTGGATCTCTGGTGTCTTCTGATATGCCATTTGTAGTGCTGTGGTACTAGCGTGCTAATATATAACTGAAATGTGATTATATACAGCCTGAAATGTGCCCTGTTGTTTGTAAACTATTTTATCATCCTACTGAACTTAGCAAACACCAAAATTTTAATTACGGTGTGGTGCTAGCTAGATCTCTGATCATTACTTTGAGCACAATCTTGTAACTCACAGTGCTTGCACTGCTGTGTGCCAAAATATATTACTGGTTTTTTAACTCATACTTAATAGTGTTATTACTTTTTGCTTCTGAATGCATTATCTCGTAATAACTCCTTGAGGGATTATTTTATTTAATACCCAGGTATACCAGGAAATAGTGACATTCTTTAATTTCCCAAGTGACTTGGTATTCTGTGCCAGCATCTTAAATTTAAACTTAGAAGTAATCTATTGCGTATTAGCAAAGAAAGAAAAAAGCAAAAATGCTGTCTGGTGTAGTAATTAAAGTGCTGCCCTTAAACAGGGAATTGTTGCACTAATTCAGAAGCAAAACTTTTTGTTCTAATTTAGTCTTCCCTTTTCAGCTGAGTTGGCAGTTTAAGATGGCCTTGTGGGTCTATTGTTTGAAAAATGCTGTTCAGTGCACTTAAAAATACTGGACAACATATTGTATTTTGAGAGAGTTTTCTCAAGAGTAATGGCACACACATTAGTTTAGAAAACGTAAATATTTATACCTAGCAAAAAAAAAAATGCGAATAAAGCTGTCAATGCAGTGATTTGGAGGCTAAAGAAAAATGTTCCATGCTCTATAAAACTAAATGTGCTATAGAATAATACCGTTTACTTAATATTTGTATTTACTTTAATTGGCATTTTGATATATGTGTATTAGAATTTAAACTTACCTTTCAGCACAGCCGCTAGCTATTTCTTTACTATTGTCGTCCAGCTAGCTTCTGAACTCTTAATTGCACTCACATTGCATCTGTAAATAATGATTCTTGAATTGTTTTGTAATACAACTTTGTGTATGATTTGTCTGCCACCTCTCTAAAAGTTCACTAGAAGGATACCTGGTAAAACTCTTAAATTTGTCTGTTTGCGGAAGTGTACAGTTATTCCGAATGATGGCTCGTTGTCCAGTGTGCTGCAGGCACATGGTTCCACATTACAGATCTGTTGTTTTCTTAGCCTTAAATTGTAACAAAATGAAATTTATACAAAATAGCATTGTGTCTAAACCCCACAGTACTTAACTAATTATACTGATTTTATAGTACATTATAATAACTTTTTTTTCACAGTTGAGTTCCATCATGGCTTAAAGGATATAGCACTCTAAAGGGGAACATGTGACGTCACCCGTGGCAGTCTGAATTCAGGGAGCCCTAACATTCAATATACTGCTGTGAAAATGCAGAGTTGCTGCTTGTATCTCATCACAGGTCTTGGTGTCTCTTGAATGTCCTAACTCATCATGGTTAATGACTGACTGACCTTGCTTATTTGGGGCATCAGTCTAGGACTAGAATAATAAAAATATAGAGAAAAAAACGCTTGAGAAATATAGGTGCTGGAATCTTTTACAAAAGTAACGTGAAGAATAAAGTTTATAGTAGTTAACAGTAAAAAATGTTTTGACAGAAGAACAAAATGCCCATTTTTGTCTTTTGAGGATATTTTAGAACAGTGTTAAAAGAAGTTGTGTGAGAATGCAACTACAAAGGCTGGCTGAGTGACTGTGTCAGAGAATGCAAGAAAACAAAAAGGGCCTGCCAAATCGAAATTTCACAGCTGACCTTGGATATTGTTTAGGGAGTAATGTGAGACAAAAGAGAGTCCAAAAGGGAGTAAGATGGGTGTATATGCAGCTGAAGAAGGCAGCTGATAATAAGGATAAGATAGAAAGCTCAGGCTTGGAAAGCAGTTGCCACAGGTGAGGAGAAAAGTTATAAAGATGAAGAAAGTAAAAGAATGAAAAGTGGCCTTAGTATGAGTTATTGGTAAATGATTTTACTGTTTATGTTTGGGGGAAAAAAAAGAGTAAAAATGCTGTGAAGAGAATGAGTGGGTTCTTTAAATAGATGATGAAATATTAGAAAATGTGCTTGAATTGACATAGTAGTTTAAACTGGCTTGCTGTAGATTTCACTATAGCTAGAGATGTTCAGCAGAAAAATGGAAAAGTGGAAAAAAAAAAAAAAAACCAGCTATTTCAAAAGTAATTTGTAAAGGCATATTTAATACTTAAACTAACATGGAATAACTGGTTGAAGAAATCATGCGGTCGTTGTACTCTGAGAATCAAATAGCTGAGGATTGGTTTAGCATCTAGCATATCTAATCCTGTTATGCATTGTTTTATGCCATTTCAGGATCCTATATGAATCATCTCTGAAAATTTTGGATGAATTTTTGAATCCTTGACCACAGAGAAGTTTTCGGCATGAAAATTAAAAGCAGCAAGATGTAATTTTTTAAAAAAACTATTATCTTACAAACTTACTAATAGTTAAAGTTTGTTTTCTGTTGTTCTGTACATTTAAAGCAGGCAAAATGTATAAAAGTGTGTATAGAAATCATGTAAGAGTGAAGGTTTTTTAAACAGCTGTAAAGAGGGTATTCTGTATAAAACTGTCTTGTTTGGGGGAGATGTAAAATCAGTACTTTGTTTTTATAAAATAAATAATAGTTCTATCTTACATACTTTGAGATTGAGGTAGCATGTAACTTCCATCCCTGGGAAGACTTATTCCTGGAGGTTATGGAAATGTTTCAAGACACATGAAGAATAAAATGGTGATTTGAGAATGGCCATGATGACTACACCAGGGCCAAATTCTGCCTAACCAACCTGATTTCCCTCCCTCTTGTGGAAGAAGCGAGAGCAGAGAATGTCATCTTTCCTGTCCTTAGCAAAGACTTTTGCACAGGCTTATATAGTATCTGTATAGCCAAATTGGAGAGAGGTGAACTGGATGGATGGACTTAGAAGGTGGATGGGAAACTGGCTGGACCATCAGTCTTGAAGAACAATGATGCTACAAAGTCATATTGCTCACAGCAGATACTGTTGCCAATACTATTTAACATTTTTATTAAAAGCTTGGGCGCTGACATGAAATGCAGCCTCTGTCTGTTGGCAGGTTACCCCAGTTTGGGAGCAGTGGTTGATACAGTGACGGATAGGGTTGTCCCATTCCATGGGATGCTGACAAGCTGGACTTAAGGATCAACAAATCTCATGATGTTCAACAAAAACACATGTTGTCCTACTCGTAATGCACTATCCTGTATACCAGCATAAGCAAGTGTAGAGGGACGATCTTACTGCTGTCTTCAATATACCTGGGAAGGGATTAAGAAAAGACTTCTCAGAGGGACAAATGAAGAGAATATGAGACAACAGAAACAACTTGCAGCAAGAGAAATTCTTGGTGGACTTAAAAAAATTTTCATTATGAAAGTGAATTGAAACTGGAAATGGAACAGGTTGCTCAGAAAGGCTGCGGAATATCCATCCTTGGAGAGGTGCAGAACTTGACTGACAAGGCCCTGGCCATCATGTCAAAAGTTGGATTGGACCAGATTATCTCCTGAGCTTCCTCCCAACTTGAATGTTATTGTGATTCCGTGACAAGTGTACCGGAGGGGAAATGTTCTAGCTATTATACATATACTTGATTAAAACGTAAGTTAAATTGTTTTATATTTAGCTATTTTTATAAATTAATACTAATGATGCAGATAATACAGGCATGTAAGCCACTTATTTAATTTTGTTAATGCAACCAGATGCTCTCCTAAGACTAGTAATAGACTGCTGATTGCAGAATGTTATTTTGCCTTAACTGAGGTATCTGTAAATTAGATGTTCAAGCTCATGGGTTGTTTAAACCCAGCCAGCGACTAAGCACCACAGAGCTGTTCTCTCACTCCCCTTACCCCTGGTGGGATGGGGAAAGAACTTTAAGGGTAAAAGTGAGAAACTTGTGGGTTGAGATAAAAACAGTTTAATACCAATGATTTTTTAAAATTATAAGGAAAAGATTTAAAAAATAATGGAGGCAAATAAAATCCAAGAAAAACAAGTGATGCAAATGAAAACAATTGGTCACCACCAACTGACCGATGCCCAGCCAGTCCCTGAGCAGCACCCCTCCCCAACCTCCTACCCAGCTTTATATGCTGAGCATGATGTCATATGGTCTGGGATATCCCTTTGGTCAGTTGGGATCAGCTGTTCCAGCTGTGTCCCTTCCCACCTCCTTGTGCACCCCCAGCCTATTCACTGGTGGGGTGGAGTGAGGAGCAGAAAAGCCCTGGACTCTGTGTGGGAACTGCTCAGCAATAACTAAAACATCCCGGTGTTATCAACAGTGTTTCCAGCAGAGATCCAAACCACAGCCCTATACCAGCTACCCTGAAGAAAATTAACTCTATCCCAGCCAAAACCAGTACAACTCATAATGTTGTATTTTTGTCTGTTTTAGAAGGAGATCTAACAGGAATCCACAGAAAATGATTCAGCCACAGACTAAAAGCAGCATACGGTGACCAGCTTAGACTGGATATCTAACACTTATCTACAATTAAATGAAGTGATTCTCACTGTGTGTCTATGCAAATGGCTTATTGAAGTCTCTGATGTTACTGAGTGGCACTGAAATGGAAATTAACAAATTTAGCCAAATTAAGACAGACTCCTCATTTCTGATGAAGATTTGTTGCACAGTGCTGTACCTCCATCTATCTAAACAGGCATCTGCTGTGCTGTTTTTCTCTCTGTGGTAAGAGATTGTAAGATATTTTTTCTAGTATCTGCATTGTCAAGTGCAATGAACTACCTTCATCCTGCTTTACATCAAATTCATGCTAGTGCATAAAACTTCTCTACTGGATAAAAGCTTATTTAGCTGCAATGTTGATATTTAAAAGCAATCAAATTCTCAATAAACAACTGTCGGGCTTTGCAGCAGAAAAGTCAGTATGTATATGGATTCATGAATTGCAGGAGATTTACCTTACCCACAACAGGAGCTTGACCAAAGAGGCCAATGCTGCTGCAGCGGGTATCTGTACATCTGCCAACTGTTTATCTACCAGCATCTTTACAAAAACTGTGTTCTTCGGCCTTCATTCTTCTACATCTGTTAGCAGGCAGGTGTTCCAGTAATGACCTTTTAAATCTTCTGATTATACAAATTACTTAATGAATATGTAAATCACAGTTTCTTTTTCTGCTTCTCAGTCTTACAATATTTGTTCATATTATTATATTAGAATAGAAACCAAATTTACCACCTTGTTTTTCCTCAGTGTATAACATTGCTTTTTCAGTTTTCACTTTTCATGGAATACTTGTTACAGATGTCATATCCCTGAGCCTGAAAGAAATAAAGGTAGTACCAACATCAGAAATATGAAGATTTCTTTTGAAGGCGATACTGCTAGGAAGGGGAAGAAAATTTAAAAATACATCTTTGTCCTCCCGGTGGCTGATACTCAAGTGGTTCAAAGGGTGTCGAAATTGTTTTGCGATAGTTGTGCAGCGCAGAATAGATTTCAGCTCAATTTCTAGTCCAGCTCTACTATAACTGTATTATAACTATAACATATGAAAAAACCTTGGCTTTCTGCAACACAAATAATGATGTTCTTGGGATTCCTTGAGCCAAGGTCTGTCAGTGTTTTCTCCTTGGGTCTTTGTGGCAAATGTCTCCAAAAAATCCTAGGAGTTCTAGGTTTTACTTGCTGTTCTCATGACAAACTAAGTCATGCTAAAATGTTGAGTTCCTATGTTTTCCTTCTGTTTCTAAGATATAGATAAATAGTATGTTCCTTAAGCTGAGTTATCTTTTGGAAACCTGTAAAACAGATTTGTTTCATCTTATTAATTGAAAGTGCTGAAGCACTATTGGAGGAGAGGGGTTGGTCTTTGGTTTTTGTTATGGAACAATTCTGATATTCAGCCAGCTGAACTTCCCGTCATTTTAAGACAGACCCATTGAGATCTGTTCAGTTTTTTCAAGAAGCTGAACTTGACTTTGATTAATAAAATTACTTGAAATATGAACACCACCATTCTAAGATAATCCCTTGAGCAATTTACATTGGCAGTCATTGGTAATGTGCAACTGCCTAAAGAGGAAATTTTCTGGTCACAGTTGCACCTGTAAGTGGCAGCTCCCCTGCATGTATATCTGTTCAGTATGAATATTACTGACAAAAGCAATAGCTTTAAACTATTTGCAGTAATCTTCTATGTTTTAATTTTATTTATAGGGACTTGGTCCCTTTCTTGATGACAATGTTCATTTGCTCTGTTGTCTGTCCGTGAAACAAAGTCCAAGAGTCTTCCATCTATCACAGCTTCAAATTATGAGCTAAAGAAAAACCAGGAGAAGCTCTCAAGCTTCTTAGCAAATGAATGTGTTTAGGTATGGATCCAGGTACACAAACTTTCAGACTTGCCAAGGAATAGAAAAAATCCAGCTTGCACTTGCTGTTTAATCTCCCATGATAGCTGCAACTCACTTTGCATTTAAACTCACGTGTGCTGCTCCTGTCAAGTGCTTTGAGGTCTTCTGACTTACAGGATGAAATGAGAGAAACTGATTTTGATAAAATCTTTCACCTCGCTGGTTAAATGCTTAGTGAAGAATGCTTGTGACTGCAATGTGAAATCACAAGTATTATTTGCTGATCTGCTCCAGTGTCTTGTGGACCAAGACCATTGTACAGAGTCCTGCTGTGTCTGTGCTAGGAGCACCTATAGTGGTAGCTGCCCGTGTCAGACAGAAAAGCATGCTTTAGTACTTCCATCTTGGCAATTAGCTGGTCAAGAGCAGCTTTCAGGAACAGCTGCAAAACTTTCCACGGGTAGCCAGCAGTTCTTCAGTTTCATTAAGCATTGTAAATAGGCACAAATCTTGCCTAATCTCCTACAGATAAGACTTAGCTCTGGGCTCTGTGTAGCTGCATTGCTGATTGTCTGAGCATGACCCTCGGCACAGCGCTAGGCTTCAAAAAGGTCTGTAATTTTTGCTTTAATTTACTCATCAATCGTTGGGATTTTTCTCTGGGTTAGACTGTTCAGCACAGACGAGTCCTTAGTCTTCTCTAATGACTGTGGGTCATCCGTCTCTGTCCAGTTCCACATGGCTTTAGAAAAGCTGCATAAATTATATGCATTAGTTCTGAGGAAACTTCAGCAGTGGGAATTCACTTTGTTACATCTATCAGCATTTTTTTTTAAAAGTGTCATTGTAGGAGTTCTGTTACTATTAATTTTTACTGCTTCTGACTCTAGGAAGTAGAAGCTGTTCCCAACCTTTATCTCCTGTGTCATTTAACCAGAGGACCACCTTGTTTCCAGCAAAGTAACTTGGTTCATGACTTTACACTTATTTATTTCATGGTGCTTATATTCAGAATTCACGTTACTAAATTCTTACTGTGTAAAATTCTAGTCCTTTGTTTCATATTGCTGTCAACATTGTCCCAGTTTCAAATACATTTTCCAATTTTGTTTTTGCTTATTTTTTGTAATTAAAATATTAAATAAGGTGCCATTCTAAAACATCATCAGTAGTTCCTTTTCAGCCTAAGCTATTTCCCTCTTCCATTCAATTAGTTCCTTACCCATCTTACTATTCCTATAACAGTCCTTGTCTTGGGTTAATAATTTTTTTTTATATGCTGCAGTAACAGACGCTTTGCTGTAAAGCCTTACATTTTAAGTAGGTACATTTTAGCAACTCTCGTTGGAAAGGTACCTGAATCCTGTGTAGCCATATGTCTACATGAAAGGACATATAGGCTAGAGCCAGCCGAGCCTCCCTTTGGGTTCTTTGCAATGTGTAATGACACATGCTTCCTGCCTTTTGGGGTAATTATTAAACACTTTTATAAACTGTTTGTGCCAGCTCAACTGTGAATAACGAATATTGATTCGGCATTTTTTTTGCTTTTGTTTCTTAATGTAACAATCCTTACTCACCAATTGCCTGAAATGGTCCCTGAGTACCAGCTTAATAGCAAGAAATATAAGCTTTGTGCACTGACCTTTCGGAAATCTTGTCATGATTATTAAAGAAAGGCAAGTATTAGCAACTTTATTTTCTCAGAATAACATCTAAAGGAAAAATACAGCATCTGTAAAAGGCTACGAATAAAATTAGAACAATCTAAGAGACTACTTAAAAAAAACCCAACAAAACAAAAAAAGGTAAATCTAGTAGCTCTAGGCTATTTAATGAGAGTGTGACTGAAGTTCTCCCACCACCCCACTGAAGAAAAAGCTTCTTTTACTGAGGGAGCTCATTTTACTGATCGTAATGGCAAAAGCAGTGTCTCTTCTGACACCGCTCTCGGATTGGACACTACTAATATATAGTATAAGGAAAAAGATTCTACTCTCGGTATTTTCTCAGTTCCGCACAAAGACACATGCTAAGCCTCATCCTTTATTTAAAAATGGTCCTTTATTAAAATTGACCATGCTTCATGACAAAAATAGAGTTACCTTTCTCTGATCTTCTCTCCCCAGATTGCCTCTCATGGACCACTGCTCTTGTTCTGCAGGATGGCTCTTCTCATGTGGCTATCTACCCACTACTTGTAAAATACTTGCATTACAGTGAAAGCTGTTTCTATCAAGTGCCTTAGCCAGTCATCGGACTTAGATTAATTTGCCCATGTACAGAAGCTGCTAGGGGAATGTGCAGTTAGATGACCACAACAGCCTGTCTTCTTCAGGTGTTTCAATCCACACTGGATTGCTGCCACCATATTCAAACTCAAGGACAGTAGCAAAAATGTCTGAGACTTATACTGCATGGTGTACTACACAGCTGTGACCCAAGAATCTGGTCTTTTAAATGGAAAAAAATTAACGGTGAGGTTGCTAACTTTTAGTGATTATCAGATTTTTTTTTTTCAGTGGTCTGCTGTTGTCAGGATTTATAAAGTTAAGGTTAAGACTGAAACAGAAGAAATGTAAAACTAGTCCATCTGCAATGAAATTGACAACTGTTTGATGCAATAAGCTGAGAACTTATCAAGGGATCTGATTACAGCCTCCTGATTCCCTGATTTGATCTGCGCTGGAATTGACAGCAATATTTGGCTCCTGACTCATCCATCACAGGTCAGCCAGCCTCTGGGGAATTCTTCTCTTCCCAGTTAAGATCATACAGCCTGAGCAGCACATAGAGATCAAGGAATCTAGCTTGCAGTTTTTAATTATCAGTGTATCGTGATCCATTGATTGAATGCTTAAAAGCAGACTCGTTTCAATGTGATCTAATATTAGAAAGCACTCTGTGCTGGCTGATGAAAGACTCTCCTGTGCAATTAGCACATCCAAACAAGTGTGATGCTTTTGGCTCTGGAAATACATTGACTTTGTGGAAAAAATTATATGTGGAAACAGTTGGGATTTTTTTTTTAAAGTATGGTGCGGGGGGTAGAGGAGAATTCTTTTTTCACATACCTATAGTGTGAAGACCATCTTCACCCCTTTAGCTCTCAACCTTCCTGATGCAGTTCCAGTTTAGGATGGCTCTTTTATATCTAATTTTATTCAACTGCTAATGAAAGAAAAGGCCAGTTACAAGTTTATTTTTGTCTTAGTGTTCTATCTGTTTAATGTTTCCTTGCCAGTAGAATTTTGTACTTTTGCCACTTTTTCACCATGATATTCCTTTTTTCACTGGTAATATAGGGGATTTAATGATAGAATACTAAATATCTATCATAAATATCAAGGCAGGAACCTTGTTCATCTGTCTTATGAATCTTCTGGAGAAATTCCCTTTTCACAAGGTGGAACTCCCACTCCTGTCAGTGGATTTCTTTGGAGCAAAGTGGGGCCCAGGCCAGGGCCAGTCTCTAGATAGTTCCTAGTGAAGCATGCAGGGGCATGTGAGGGAAGGAACTCACCTTGACAAAATCCCAGCTCTGACTGCCCTCCCTAGTCCTCTCCAGGCAACTTCTGTGTGGCTGCCATTGCTCAGCCATCCTCATCCCTTCACTCAGCGGGCGGGACCCTGGCATAGCTTTCCCCTCATTCCCTCTTTTTTAGTTTTCACAGGCTAGGGGCTGCCAATCTCAGCACAATTTTCTCACACTTAAAGAGGCTATATGTGTAGGTTAGGATGGCATAAGGAGATACGAATTTTAAAATAATAAGATTTTTTCCATAGTAGCCTGCTTTTTCAAAGTTGCTGGCCACTCCTTGGCTTTACCAAGTGCAATGCATTGATATTTATTAATACTATTGCATGAGGAAATAATTCTGTGTGACTCAACCCACTTTGTCATATACCATAGAAGCTCTATTATACCGAGCAGAAAAGTTCATCGAAAATGCTCAATGTAGGAGGAAGATTCCCTTGAGAAGTCAAGTAAGTGTTTTTGTTTGGTCTTTGATGCTCTATTGGAACATTCTGAGCTACAACAGAGAGTGAAGGGAAGGCTTTTTAAAGAAGGCTTTTTTTTTTCAGAACAGAAAAAGAGCATCCTCTCTCTTCTATTATTCAACATTTAACAGTTTCATGAGAGCCTATGACTATTCTTAACATAATATTGTACTTACAAAGAAACATAATGTAATTTCAGTGTAGTCCGAAGAATGTTCCTTTCCCCAGCTGTCATTACAATGAACTTTTCCTATTTTTTTTTCCTGGTCACAGCATGGCCTCAGTAACCTTCCTTTAAAAGAAACACATCATAAGTAATGGTCCAAGCAGTTCTCTACTCTCAGATGTCAGAATGACTTGAGCAAGATTTTCTAATTTTTTTACACTTGAAACTATGTACTTAATCTTTTTTTAAATCTTTTTGCTATTGAAAATAACCCATGTCACTAAGCGTTAAGCTATAAAACTGAACTGAAAATTATCTGAGCTCAGTTGCTCTTCCATTCTGAGTTGCTATCAAACGTATTTTTCAGTTTCAGATTTCCTCCCAGTATACATCTCAACAATACAATTTATAGTCATACAACAGCTCTATCAACTATTCTAGCCTCTAGGTCACCACCAGGTTTGCTTCTGTCTATTACAGTGAGCAGAACAACAGCGTTTCTCCAATAGAACACACAGAGAGAATGAGCTTAACCCAAAAGCGTATTACATCTTGAGCAATTAACAGCCGAAGCGAGAAAGACATGCTAGAGAAAAAGATGGAGAGGAGCGCAAGTGGCTTCTTGACTGTGTGCTGCCACGCACTTCCTCTCCCCATCACAGCAATGGGCTGGAAAATGCAAGCATTTGTGACAGCAGACCCTCCCTCATATGTAACACATGAAAGCATGGTTTAAGAACGCCTAGAGCTGAAAAGTCAAGCACTCAAAAGTCAGGAGGTATCAAAATGAAGGTGTATACAGATTTAACCTCACCTTGGATTATCTGTCAAATGACATGGTATCTTTGATTACATTAAGACAGGTTCCTTATTGCACCCAAACTGTTGCCAAATCAGTGCACAGACTGTATCTTGCTCTATGGCTGATTTGAAACCCTTGCCACTGACAACAAATATTCCACGCTTTTTTTCGACTCCCGTGTTCAGCATACAGCTCTTCACTTAATCTGTTGCATGCTGTTCATGTCGAGCTCTGAGGATAAAGCTGTTCACTTCAGCAATGGTGTTACTATGGTACTATTCACTGCAGCCCCAGAATTTCCCAGTGATTCATGTATCTTTCATATATCACCATGTAAAAATTTCTATGAATTTTGGGAACTAAATATGAGATGTCACGTTGTGTAGCGCTTGTCACCACAAAGCACCTGTCTCCAGCTGCAGCTGTGGGTGCTTAGTGCCTGAATCAGACTTCAGGTTCCCAAGTCAGACACAGAAAGTGAGGGACACATAACCAGAGCTCCCCAGCAGCTTTAGTGAACTACAGGCCTATTCTTTCAGAAAGACAAAGCGCAGTAATCTCATTCATCCTTTATTTAGCACAAGAGGAGTGCATATCTCAGGGGACTAGTTACTGGTTGTAAAATCTGTTCACCAAGCATCAAATCTTACAGCAAAGATGGATAAAAATAGACTTTTTTTTTAAACCGTTTATGAACAAACTCCCATTAAAAGCACCTAATTAATTCAAAAATTTGGCTCTCTATTGATGTTTCAAATCAATTTTGAACAATGGCTACCAAATCTAATTATCCATTGCACATCTAGGGGTTTCAACATGGTTTTCGAAGAACAAGAACCCATTCGCAATAAACTTTTACTAATGTCTAATCATTTAATCTGGACATACCATCTTGGTATGCTCAGACGGTAAGTTTTTCAGCTGTGCTGAGAACCCTGGACAACCATGAAAACCAGCAGGAATTCAGGTGGTTTTGATTTTGAAATCTGTCTCCAGTGACTTCAAGATAGGCAAGTCACAGTGTAGCCTCTATGATGATCTGAGATGATTGTGGGTGTTCGCAAGAAATCAAGCCTTTCTCAGTTAAAAGGGGCCAGCTCTAGGGCATGTCAGTGACCTCTGCTCGTTGTCCTAGAGGCCATCCCTCTCCCAGTGAAGCCCAAATTCCCTTTTATAACCTGACACTAGATATAAAGATGCCACTAGTGGCCTCAGAGTTTGGATTCATCAGTTACTGTATTCCTCTGTCTTGAGACACCAGAGGTCTGTTTTCACAGGTTCTGAACATCCAAACATTGTTACTCGCAGGATGCTTCATGCCATCTTTCCCTTTGCAACCAGTTTTATACCAAACACAGCTTCAGCACCCCATTTAATGTAGGCTTCACCAGAAGTGGCATTTGAACAACTCAGCTAGAATTTTAAATGAACCTCAAATAAATTTGTATTCAGTCCAGACCTGCAAATGTCTACATTTACAGAAGCTCGTCTCTTCAACATCCCTGGCAATCCAGCAGAAGAGATTATGGAAATTTTCCTCACAAGGCCAAACTACCATGCACACTGAAGTGGCTGAGCTGACACCAAGGGTTCCTACAGCCTCAGAAGTCAGCTCAAAACATGCTACCCTAAGAACTCATACACACAGATGTTTAGGTCTTCTGTTAATGTAAGTCACGTTTATAGTTTTCAGTTAATGTAAGTCACATCTCCTGCTATTCTCACCGGTAATTTAGCTGCATTTCATCCCGTAGGCCCTGAATGCTCCATTTTAGTCTCCTTTCCAACTGTTCTTTCCAGCAACATATAAAACCCATTATCATTCGGTTACAGCACAGGGAATAAAAGACCAGCTCACAGCTTACCAGTCATAACTAAAATCAACCTACTTTTTTTCTTTTCCTTTTTTAAACTATCAGCCATCCAGTTGCACTGTTCTCAAGGATTTTTCCTTCTGGCTCCACGTTGAACTTTTGTTCCGCAGTGATCCAGAAATATCTAGAGTAAAACTTTCAGCATGCTCCAAAGTAAAGACGTTTTCTAATATAGTTATGGAAACAAGAAGAAAAGCTTTAAAATAGCTGAAACCAACAGTACATGAAAAGATTATTCCTAGATACAGCTGATTTGCTGTCATATTCACAAAACGAATCCTACCACACTCCTCTATTAAGCACTCTGACCTCTTCTAGACCCTGCAAATATTTATTTTCATGCAAAACTGGATTCAGTATGAATTCACTTAAAAATCTCAAAGGCTTTGCTAGTTTTATAGATATGAAATAACAAATATTGAAATTCAGTAATTTCTGTATTGAATGCTAAAATGCTTTCAAGTAGTTCTTTTAGTTATACTATGAAATGTTCAATAATTGAGAAAGAAAGACCACAATCACTGCTGATATGACCTGGGGCTACACCTTTTTACACCAGTTAAAGATTTCTCCCTTTAGGAACTCTCTATTCCTTTAACAAACTTAGTCCTTGCTTGCAGAATACAACCACTGAATCAAAATTTAACTGGGTATTTGCATTGCTGTGGAGTTATATGGCTTTAGCTCTCAGTAATCCAGGCTTCTGTATAGCTTCTCATCTTCTAAACACTCTTAGTGTCTCAGGCACTGGATGGCTTTTTAGACATATTGCTTATCACTATTACACGATAGTAAGTCCTTCATTCTTAACTGCTTTAAAATGATAACTTTTAATTCTGTATTTTAAAAAATATGTATATAGAATAAGTGATATGTTTTCTTTTAATGAAAGGGTTGAATATACAGAGCTATATAATCAGGCATGTACTTTTTCAACATATATAAATAAAAGAAACTACTTGTAAGTGCATAGTACAAAACTTCTGTTAGCTTTTTTGGTAATTTTTAATCCCAAGAGCTACTACATTCTCTACAATACAATTACAATACAACACACACACACACACCCACACCCCCACACACCCCTTGATAATTTAAAAAGAAATCTTGTCACTCTAAACTTTCCATCAACAATAGTCGATAGATATGATAAAAACATTTCAGGATATTAGTGTGTGAACAGTTCTGCAGTCCCTGTTCAAAGAGTGTTTTTAACAGATCATCCCGAAGAGGATCCAGTGCTCATCAGCCTCCTAAAGCAGAGTGTATGACTGCTCACACCAACAACGGGCAAAGCAGCAATTGGTGCTGCTCCTCTTGTGACCATGGTACTCCAAGATGCGGCTCTAGAGATGTTTTTTCTCGTCTTATTTTTCACACTGTTCTGAAAGAAGTCCTCAAATCACAAGCAAGGTGCAGGAGGATTAGTGCTACTCAACCAGTTCTTTCTGCCCTCAAAAAAGCATGGCGAAGGCTACGTGTGCAGCACTGAGCCTCCAGAAGACTCTCTTTGTGTCTGTATATACATCTTCAGGCTTTGAATATTTTACCTATGTCCTCCAGAGCCAGAAAATGTAAATAATAACAGTCTAAATTCTGTCTTGTCTGGGCACAGATGTAGCACAAACCTCTCTATTTCCTTCTCTCCTCTTTCACCTGTACCACACATCCCCTCCTCCAATAAATCCTAAAGCTCTGCCAAGATATCTAGGTTACCGAATCTTAGATAAACTGCCTGATAGATATTGTTCCCTGTGGATTTTGGACCCATTAACAGGACAAGTGATCTGCAATTAATGTGCTCAGAAGCCTTGATTTGGGAAGGAGGGGTTGAGGGGGACAGGGGGTTGAGAGGAAGAAGGAAAATGAAGAAGGTAATGTTAATGCCTTTTGTTTGTTGGTTTTTTTTTAAGGGCGTGTTTGCCTATGCAGGCAGAGTGTATTCAGCAGAGCCGGAACTGACCTTTTGTTCAGGCTCGTCTTTATACTTGGATAAACTGCCAAATAGCTCTGTGATCCTGAGATGAAACATGCAGGTCTGTCCTGTACAAATACACATATACAATTTCTACAGTCATGCAGGTGTACCTACGCCAGTATCGATAATTCCCATTTGTAATTTAAAAAACGCCCTCCAAAGGCTTACAAACATGACCTCAGGAACTAAGTACACAGTGAAACTCAGATGCCTCCTTTGTGTTTCAGAGTTCTTACGCTTAGCCTTTAACTATCACATACTATTTTAACCTGTTCACAACACTTTACTCATACCACTTAATTACTTATAAGTATATAATGATTAGTAGTATTTTCCTTTTCTGTATTTTTATGCCTAAATTATTCTCTGTCAATGCTCTGATTTAACTGAATCCTCTGTTTATCTTCTTTTTTATCCCTACCCAATTTTTGATTCATGTAATTTTGGCACCTTTTCTTCTTACATCTCTAAAAATTCTATCATTAACTGAATTCCCAGCTTATTCATTCATTACTCCTACCATTTAATCCTAAACAGTATTAAATCAACAAAATAAATCCTATACTCATCTTCTTGCCTCTCCCATGCTAAACTGCTTCTGCCTACCAATGTCTTTTTGAGCAGGGCTGTTTGCTTTTAGTACAATCTTGAATGCCCGAGTGAAATTGAGAGAGAGGCTGACCTTATTGTCCAATGGTTAGATCGTGTCTTTGAATCAA
This sequence comes from Bucorvus abyssinicus, assembly GCA_009769605.1. Lineage (NCBI taxonomy): Eukaryota > Metazoa > Chordata > Aves > Bucerotiformes > Bucorvidae > Bucorvus > Bucorvus abyssinicus. The sequence continues at coordinate 5,208,304 of CM020028.1, forward strand.
GCACAACAAAAATTTGAACCTTTAAAATCTCAGGCCACGTAGGTTTCCTGGCTACTGGGCAGTTGGCCATTCTGGGATCATTTCTGTCCCTTTCTGGATCTTTTCCTTACTAAAGGATTGTAGAATAAAACATGTATGTTTCTGATGAAAAACCTTAGTCAGCTTCTGTTCAGCTGGGGTTACCATGGATAAGGGTGTAAATCTTTCATACATATAAAACTATATAGATCATCCAGCTCTGCCTAGCATGTTTTTCACACCTTTATGGGGATCATGGAAAGAGTCAGCTCCAGCAATTAAGGCCATGCTAAACTTCAATGTGCTATTCACTGTGCTGAAATTTCCAGATCTGAAATTTCCAATGCCATTCTTCCATACACCCTCACATTCACCTCCAGACACATTAGCACTGGAGAGCTGATATTCTACCCTCTCGGCCACAATTCAGTGTCTTTTCTTAGTCTATAATTCCTTACCAAAAAGTCTTAAATATGCCTTTACAGAAATAACTTACTGATACCTCTTAAATTCCCTTTTCAAAACTATCAAGTCCTACAGTTTTGTTTGAGCCCCACAACATAGCTGATTTCAAGAATGGAATCTTTTTTTCTAGTCTTTCTAGTAATTTTCACAAATGATTTATACTCTCTAGAATTTCTTTTTCCACAGTTCGGAAACTTACTGATATCATCAAAATAATCAAAATAAAAATATTGATAATAAAAGACATGATAATAAAAAACCAAAATCAGAACAACCTCACCAGGTTGGTAAACCTGAACATGGATGCTTAATTTACTACACAAACTATTAAAAACCTTGGACTGAGAAACCTCTTGAGAAAACGACTGTGAACCCGCAAGTAACCCGCATGTGTCGTAACATGTTATTTACACTGTGATTCTGTTAGTCATCTAATTTACACACAGACTCAAGTCTTGCAGTTTTTACACATCATTAACAAAATTCATTATACCTAATACCACTGACTACACGCTGTCTGTTCCTGGGGCTTTGAGACAGATCTGTATATCTTTGCTAGGTGCAGCCTGCTATAAAACTGTAAAATATAACCGGGTAGGAAATGCTTTCCACTTCCCAGTTCTGAGAATTTCTTCTTGAGTTATTTCCAAATGCCCAGTTCACCTACCAATTGACTCTTTCTTTGGCACCTTACTCCTGTCTTTACTAACCTTGTTTACTCAAGAATTTCTCCCTGTCTTCGATAAATGCCCTTTCTCTCTTGGTTTTTCACGTTGCTTCACACGCATTTGAACAAATGTCATTATTTCGCTAATCCTCTGCACAGAGTGGCTATGAGAATTTTAATTTCCTTTTAAAATCTGCATAGTATTTGATCATAAATTCACAGGAGCTATGCAAATCATTTCTTGCAGAGCTGCAATGACTTCCAGTAATACCGCTGCTATTTTGTGTTTTGATGAACAACTTGTTCTCTCGCTGTGCCTGCCATTTGCTCCTTTCTTACCTTCAGTTGTTTTGCAGTTCTCTGCTAATTCAGATGACCTTTCTCCTTGTGCCTACTACTAGCTTTTAAAGCCAGATGGTTTGCATAACCCATGAGAATATACTAATTTATGTTTCAGCACTTTCATTTCTCATCTTGTCCTTTCCATTGAATGCTTTTCCCTCCTTTTTTGTTTCTCCCCTTTCAGTGCTCAGATTTCTTTCAGAGTCGTCAAAATTGATTTTCCTGAGGTAAAAGGGATCTTTCGGTTTAGTGAAACCATTCCCCTGCAAGATGTAAGCAACCATGTAACTGACCCCAAGGACAGAAATGCTTGAAAAGACCATCCAACCCTTTTGCAAACCCTGAGCCAGCAAACACCATCCAGTATCAATACAATTTTTAAAAATGTCTACTTTCTGAATCGAATATTGCCCTTTTTTGCATGAGTCACCAACCCTAACCACAAAGGAAAGGAGGTGACTTTGCACCAGTTCTGGAAGCCGTGGCTGCTTTTCCCGAGCACAGAGGCTCATTTTTCCCACGAAGCAAAACTGAGATTGTAAGAGAAGCCCACAACTGTCTGTCAGGGCACCAGGAGCTGTTAAGTGCCCTGTGTCCCCCCTCATGATCTTGCAGCCAGTCTCCCCACCCAGAGCCTGGGGCAAAGCTCTGACATGGGCCTCCAGACTTGCCTGACCACCCCATGGCAGGTCCCAGCTGGTCCCGGAGTGGTGGCTGGACTCCTTGTGTCCACCCTGGTCTGGGTGTGTTGGTGGTGCTTTCTCTGCCACCTTTGAGGTGAGCCAGGGGGAGCGGCTGTGCTCTTCCAGGGTTAGTTTGTTCTGTGGGCTTTTGTTATTTAGTTTCTGGTCTCTGGCAAAGCCACTTCATGTATTATATGTTTTAGTCCTTCGAAGTACCTTGGATGTGAGTTTGCCATGACTGTACCTGGTTAAAGCCAGGATGAAGCAGTCAGGGAGCATAGTCAGAGCACTTTACCTCAAGTATGAAGAAGATTGGAACAATCTGATACTTCAGGAAGCAATAAGGCAGATGTCGGGGTGACAGAGGTGGCTGGGAGCAGCCATCACATGCCGTGGCACAGCGCTGGCTGTCCCAGTAGAAAACCCACCTCCTGCCAGGAGGCATGGCAGATGCGCTGCTTCACCTCGGGGACTGCGGCTGCTGCGTTGAAGGCTAAAGATTATTTCACCGAGTTTGTGAGAAAACGCGAGCCTGTGAACGCGCAGGGAGTCAACGCGTTCGTGCCCGAGTCTCCCGCTCCCTGCCGACAGCCGGGACCGAGCGCTCCCCCTCACGTGGAGCGAATCGGGGACAGGAGGTGGGGGATAAACACGTCACCGGTGCCGACATCTCCCAGGAAAACGCGCACTTCAGCTGCGGAAGGTGTTCCCCCGAGGGCTTGTAAATCCTTCAGGGTGGCCAGTGATTTTCTGTGGAAGAAACGGCCATAAATAAACCACTCCCGAGGAGGCCGCAGGGAGAGCCCACCCAGCTAGCGCGTTTTTCAGGACAAAACTTTGACAGGGTCTGATTTGGTGTTACGTAAATACAGGTGTGGGGAACAAGGTCATGGTGTAACTCCCTTCCCACTCTCGGCCATCTTTACGGGGGACTCAGGCGAACAGCCTTTCTGCCGGGAAGGATCGCCCCTTCCCCTCGGCCGCAGGGGTCGGGCAGTGCCTGAGGCGGAGCCTCCGTCGGGGCCGGTGACGGTTTAGGGCCGGGGCCGCATCCCCGCCCCTCACCTTGCCGGAGCGGAGGGCCGCTACGCCGCGATCCCGGCAGGGAGGGCTGACACCTCCGCGGCCGGGCGGGCGGAGAGCGGGGACAGGGCAGAGGGGAGCAGAGAACGGGGAGGCGGAGCGGGAGCGAGCTGCCGCCCCCGCCTCGCCTGCTGGGCGGGCGGGCCGGGCCGGGCCGGGGCGGGGCCGGCTCGGGGGCGGGCAGGGAGCGCTGGTCGCTGTCCTGGGTGTTGAATCTGCTGCCGCTGTCGCTCGCCGGAGCCGGGGAGAGGCTGCGGGGGGCGAAGGACGGGCGGAAGGCATGGATTGAGGGCTGGCGGCGGCGGGCAGGGGAGCGGGACAGCCGCCTGCGATGGGCCAGGCATGATGGGGGCGCTCGGCTCCGTCCTCCCGCTGCTGCTGCCGCCGCTGCTGCAGGTCCTGGCTGCCGCCCCGCGCAGCCAATCTCCCTCTGCCGGAGCCGCCGCCGAGGCGCGGATCGGTGAGTGGGGCGAGGGGCGGGAGGCGCGGGGCTGACAGGGAGCGGGGCCGCGCCGTCCCCTCGCTCCCTCCGCTGCTGCCCGAGAGCTTCCTCAGAGGCTGCTCGACAGGCCCCCGGCGGCCGCGCCCCCACGGCTGCCGGTGAGGGGCCCGTCCTCCGGTCCTTCGCGACCGTCTCCCGCTAAGGGGCCCCGTCCTCTGGCTCCTTATGGCGCAGCTGCCCGCTGAGGGTCGCTGTCCTCCGGCTCCTCACGACCGGCCTCTGGCCCCTCACACCTGCTGGGTCCCGCCTCTCCCCGCCGGTCCCTGGTCACCCCGAGCCCGGCCCAGGGCCCCAGCTGCTCCAGCGGCGTGTCCCGGCGGGATCCCTGGGGACGTCCCTGAGGTCTCACTGTGTGCCCACATGCTGAAAACTTCCCCCGAGACAATCATGAGGCTCCTAAGGTCGAGGTACAGCAGTTGCAAGTCACCAAAAATACATCCAGCCTCCATATATTTAACCCTCCTTCCAGTTTAGTGGATTCAGCCCGTTTGGAAACCACAGGAAATGCCGAGGGCACAAGCCCCAGGTGCACCCCAGCCTTCACTGACCTCCCCTCCTGACTCGTTCTGCTGGTGATGGAAGTCGGCACTGACCCTTGCTTAGAGCTGCTGCCCAGTGAAGGCCATTAAACAGCCTCTTTCTGTTGAGACATTCTCTGACCAACCCCTTCCTTGATACCATCTTCACTAAACATCCCTACTTGCTAAAATTACCCACACTACCACGAAGGGATCCTGGAAGCAAACTCCGTGTGTTTAAGATCAGTGCTTTTGTCCTGTGCCACTCTCCCTGGCAGTCCTTTCCTTGCACTGAGACACTCATGACTCTATGCTCACCAGAATTATCTCAATGATATATACTAATACAGCCAGTCCCATTGTGATTGCAGAATTTTTCTAAAACTCACTTTAAGACAAGAAAGTCATAACTTGGAGAATTTTGTATTTTTTTCCCAGTTTAATACCTACCTAGAGTGGCTATGGATGTCAGAGCGTGAAAGCTAAACTAGCTGTCCCTAAGAAATCTTTTTTTTTCCTAAGACAAAAATTAAAATCACTTTAAGAAACAAAGGAAGCCTCCCACAGAAGTATCAGTGCAGTTTTCCCCATGTACATTCTGTTTATTATGAAGGAATTAAAATCAGCTGACCATGTTTTTAGTGAGGCTTCGGTCAAATGGCGATAAAAATGAGCTATAAAATGCTCGCTATAGGTAGTGATGCAAGGTTTTAAGGAGAAATGGTTTGGACTGGATATATCCCTCCCTCCTCTCTCCTGGTTGCTATAGATATAGACTGTTTCTCCTAACCTGCTGAGGAGAAAGCTTGCATAAAAATATTGAAAGTAATAGCTGTAATTTTTACCGTTAATAATGCACTAGGCGATAATGATGTGCTTTCAAACTAGTCATAGTTTGATTCTCTCTCCCTGAGCATAAGCTGCAAATCAGTCTGGTCACAAAATATTTCCTAGCATGTTGTAGGCTACAAAACAATGTTTGTGTGTTTGTCACTTCCCTGTGTCTTCCCTGTGCTGCTGCCTTGGCAAGGATGCCTGCCTGACCGTTAAGGCTGTCCTTGCGCGGAAGGGAATGGGGGAAGAGCAGGCTTGATTTTACATAGTGAACCCAGTGGTCTGGGAGTTATAATTCAGAGATATGTCAATAGCCGTAAAACAAGTTGAGCATTTCTGCTTCTTGCTGGGTAGAGAATCAACTGTTATCTCACGGATCTCTGTGAACAATGGGAAGGGATTTATTGTGTTCGACAAGATGCAGGAAAACCTTTGCATTGCTGGAACTAAAACAGTTTTAGCTGTCTCTTCCCTTTAGAGTTCCTTTATTAATATTATTGATCAGTGTTTCAGATCTTCCTAATCTAGAGTTTAAACTGTTTATTATAATAGATTCTCTTCAAATTTACACTACAATTTTTAGACATCATCATGAGATGCAACTATAATTTTACAAGCTATCTGAGTTTTGGGATTATTTGTGGTTATAGGTGGAAGATACTTACTTGGTTGCTTCTTATGCACAGTCCCATCTTCTTTAATTGAAAACTGAACATGGATGCATTGTGAAACCTCTATAATATGTGCTGCAAACTGCCTTAAAATCCATGTAATTATAGAAACAGGTTTTTATTAATTTGTTCCTATTAAGTGTTTCAGAAAGTCATCCTAAAAGCTGGTTCACTTACCATTTCATAGGGTGTTTTAATCCAGTTTCATTCTTTTTCTCTTCCTTTTTGACAACTTTTGCCTACACTTTCCAATACAGTTATCACCTCCAAATGGTGACTTACTTATTTTGCAACATGCTTACAAACTTGTTCAAGAAATTGGAATATTTAAGATTACAGTTAAATAAAATAAAATATTTGGATTTGTGCTTCTTCTGCCTATATAATTCATGAGGTTTTGTAGATCATTCTTCTGGGAACGGTTTTTTTAATAAGATGCTATTATCAACGAAAGCACATATTCTTCCATGTCTTGACATTTATAGTAGCATTTTAAATGTGAACAAAGGAGGGAAAGTATAACCCTTCCCCTTTCTCTATCTCTTGACCAGGTTTAGGCCAGGAAAGAGATTCTTATCTTTTCTGCAGAAAAAAAATCAGCTGAGTACATAGTAGTGTTCATTAGTCTTTGATGAAACACTGGGACTGGGAGTTTAATATTCGAAACAGATTTTTATTTGTTTATAAGGCATGATTATGGAACTTGTTTTTAAGTGTTTTACAAAGTAATCATCAGTGAACAGTATGTCTCATCATGTTTGCTAAAATCCACAGATTTGGGTTATTCTGCTTCTGTAGTGATGGTTGTATGGATTTTCTCAATGAGACATTTTCTTATTAGCAAATACTTATGCTGAGGAAGCAGTTAAACATAAAATGCCTTCCAGGAAACACTAAGTAGTTATTTCAATTAAAATTGCAGCTCCAACATTTCAAGTATCTTCATGCAGTTGTACAGCTCTTTAAGTAGACTAATCCATTCAGAAAGTTGCAGTGGTAGTTTATTTTCGTATTAGATAGGCTGGGTGAGGTAAAGAACTTGGGAACAAAGTAACCTGTGAACATTCTTAACCACATTATTTCATTAGTCCTAAAATACTGATACTGTACAGCAGAAGTCATCCTCATATGTAAGAGAAAAGAAAGTGTGTGTTTGCTGCAGTGCCTTCACATTGACCTCTCGTGTAAAATGATGCTTATAACCTTCAGTGGATACGAGTATAATTTCGCAATATAATTTGATCTTTTGTCCTGCGTGCAATCCCATTTTTCGGTCTGCATTTTCTTCTTACATGAGTACATTAATATGCTGTGGAAATTTCTGGAAACAATTGTTCCCTAAACCATGTAAAATTTCCTTCAAAGTCGTATTCGAATTATCATAACGCAAAATTTTTGCAAGTCAAATGCCCGTGAATTGAGTTTTTAACTAACAAAAAGAGAAGTTGGTCACGTTTCAGCTTATAAATATTCTAAACCTGTAGCTGTGAGTTCCTGACACATACAGTGAGCAAAGACTGTGTCTTACATTTGACTAGGGTCAAAGTGTAATTGAGCATAGAAACCGTACTCAAAGAGTAAAAAAAAAAAATTTCACGTTAATTGTAGGGCTTTCACAAAGTACAGTGTGCGTGTTTAACATCTGAAACATGGGTTTAGACATGGGTTAGGAGTTTGGAGTGATTAAAGTTGGTCAGAAGTAAGAAATTACAAGAGCAGGGACTTCATTTACCATTGGTGGAAAGCATTGGAAAAATGCATTGATTCTTAAATTACAAGGGAATGAAATAAAGAGTATGATAGATGAAATTTGTTGGCTTTTCAGTCAGAGCTTCAAATACAATCCAAAGGAAGTAGTGGCAGAGAGCTTTTGTCTATGGGTCTTTCATGGGGAATAGCAAAAACATGTGTCTTGGCTTAGTTCTAGCTGGATAGATGTTACCATGACAAAATTAACGTAACTGTTTTCTCAGCCATCATTGTCAACTTTGGGCAGTTCTGCTAAAATAGCAAAGGGTAGTTAATGTTGACACACTAGTGATAAGTAGGCAGTTGCCTGTGTACTTTGTAACAGTGAGCAGCAATACTTGTAAACATCAGTGAGGAAGGACTGCCATCAGAGATGAAAGGGTGGCTGCCATCCCTGAAGGCAGTGGAGCCCACTGTTGAGCGGGGAGCTGAGGTCTCCTGTGTCGATCACATTTCCATTGGCTGGAAAGAGAGCACAAGAACACGAGCTCAGATGTAGGTGATTACCGTCGGTCATATGTATTCAAATCCATAAGAAGACCTGTGGAAGCCAAGAGGCAGTGTATATTCCAACTTCCTGAAAACATTACACATGTTGGCCTCATCCCACTTTCACCGTAGCCTACAATTTAGATAAAATCTCTAAAGTTATTCTTACAAAATCAGTACGTATGATGTCTTGCTAAAACCTGTGTTGGTGTTTAGAGGCAGATTTAGGAGGGTGTTCGATAAAGATCGGAGGAAAGATGAATTTGTTTTGGTGATAAAATTGAAAAAGGAGGGAAAGTATCCAAGAGGCAAAGTCCACTGCTAGCCTCTGTCAAAGACAGAGTTCTGAGCTGGATGTATATTAGGCTGGGCTTATCACAGTCATTATTAATACATCTAGGAAAGCAGTAAGTAGTATTTTTGCTGGTCAAACAGTTTTATGATTGTAAATGAATAAGCAGGTGAAGATGCAGATGAAGAAGAACATGTTTGCAGGAAAACAATCAGAAGAGATGCCAAGGAATAGAGGCATGTTGGAAATGGGGATGTTTAAGAGAGGGAACCGTAAATGAAATGTTTAGAAGTAAAATTCTTGGCTTTGGAGATCAGGAATGGAGATTAGTGAGCTGTATATGTTCTGTAAAGATGTAAATTTAAGATTGGGTGGAGTTATTTTTTTCTCATGGAAGAGATGGTCAAATGCAGCAGCAGAACTGGGATGTTCAATGGACCAGCTTGAGGCATGAGAAAATGAGGCAAGGTGGCAAGAAGAAAAACGTATTCACAAAATAGAAATATTAATTCATTCACGTAGGCCGAAGCTGTGGCAAAAATGGAGTCAGGAAATGTGCGTAGACTATGAGAAACTGCTCTGGGAATAGGAAGAATTTACTTCTCTTAATGTAAGGGATAGGATTAATCTAAGTAAATGTAATTATTTGAGCTTATCACACAAGGCTCCTTTTAACCTATATCTAGTTTACAAATTTCAATTAATTTTACACAACTGTGCATATCTAACATAGGTCAGATAAATGTCCCCTGAATCCAGCTATTACTTTCCATTTAGTATTGTTTTAATATGTTTCCCAGGCTGGGGTGAGAATCAGGCTGTAAATATCTGCGTGGCAGGTGCTGCACCTTAACTATTTGAAAATCAGCTGCTCAGGTTAAACTTGGGCAGAGGTAAGCACATTTGGAGAGTGATTCAACTGTCTTTCCTGACTGAGGTGAGACTAATGAAGTAGCTTAAAGTAAAGTTAGGTTGTTGAGGATCCCCTACTACTTCAAAACCACAGGCATGACGTAGGTTTTGCAAGTAGACTGTTTGGGAAGGTCCTGTGAGTAGTCAGGCAGGTTTGTCACATAAGGGACTGAAACAAGTGAAGTGACTGAAGGATGTTAGTGGTCCTGAAAAAAAACTTCTCTGAGAAAATTACCCTCTGGTAATTGCAAGCAAATGAAGGTGACCTCTGAATGAGACAGAGAAGAAACAGGCATAATGGAATGAGCAACTGAAGGGAAAAAAAAGAGTAAATGAACAGGACATCTGCAGGTAAGATAGACAAGTGGTAGGGGAGTCTGGTATTGGAGAGCTGAAGAAAGGGGACCGTGAAGACTTACTGGTTTTGGACAGTGAAGAGAAAGCATCAAGGGCATAGAGGCTCATGCGCACATAGGATTACAGAGTTTTCTTATGTGAGTTTTAGGGGCTTTACTTGTGAGAGGGTGGAAGGGCTCTATTTTTATCTTAACCATTTCATAGCATCAATACTCTATAGCATTTCCAATAACAGGATGTAATTCAGAACAGCTGTGCTTGCCAAAAAATTGGGGAACTTTTTTTCTGAAAAGATTAGAGGGGCTTAACTTTATAGAACTTATTCATTTTGAGAAGGAATTTTCTGAGAAACACCATCTTACGGTGTTTTCCCCTGTAGTTTCTTTCAGTGAAACATACTTAAATACTAAACATAATTTGTTGAAGTACAGTCTCTCTCAACAGAGTATTAGCACTTAACATTGCATACCTATTTTGCTTCAAACTGATATGTTGATAGAACAAGCTATTTTAATATGTAAAAATCAGTAACTAGAAGTTTTATGGGAAGTACAGCTGGTTGTAGTGGGTGTAAGGTCTTTTCTTTCAGTCGTAGCTTAACAGCATGTAACGATGGTTACATAAGCTTGAAATGATAGCTAAAAGGTACAAGGTAATGCACAGAGATATATGTGCCTCCCAAAATGTGATGTACTTCCAGATCATAGAATCACAGAATAATTTTGGTTGGAAGAGACCTTTAAGATCATCGAGTCCAACCGTTCACCCTGCACTACCAGAGTCCCTAAACCATGTCCCTCAGCACTTCATCTACGTGTCTTTTAAACGCTTCCAGGGATGGGGACTCCACCACCTCCCTGGGCAGCCTGTTCCAATGCTTCACAACCCTCTCTGTAAGGAAATTTTTCCTGATATCCAACCTAACTCTCCCTGGCACAACTTGAGTCCATTCCCTCTTGTCCTGTTGTTACATGGGAGAAGAGACCAAGCCCTACCTCTTTGCAACATCCTTTCAGGTAGTTGTAGAGAGTCATAAGGTCTCCCCTCAGCCTCTGTTTCTCCAGACTAAACAACCCCAGTTCCCTCAGCTGCTCCTCACAGAACTTGTTCTCTGAACCCTTCACTAGCTTTGTTGCCCTTCTCTGGACACACTCCAGCACCTCAATGTCTTTCCTGTAGTGAGGGGCCCAAAACTGGACACAGTGTTCAAGGTGTGGCCTCACCAGTGCCCAGTACAGGGGGACAATCACTTCCCTCCTCCTGCTGGCCACACTATTGCTGATACAAGCCAGGATACCATTGGCCTTCTTGGCCACCTGGGCACACTGCTGGCTCATATTCAGCCGGCTGTTGACCAACACCCCTGGGTCCTTTTCTGCTGGGCAGCTTTCCAGCCACTCCTCCCCAGGCCTGTAGGGTTGCAGGGGCCTGTTGTGGCCCAAGTGCAGGACCTGGCTCTTGGTCTTGTTGAACCTCATACCATTGACCTCAGCCCATCGATCCAGCCTGCCCAGATCCCTCTGTACAGCCTCCCGACCTACAAGCAGATCAACACACCCACCTAACTTGGTGTTATCTGCGAACTTACTGAGGGTGCGCTCAATCCCCTCATCCAGATCATTGATGAAGATGTTAAAGAGAACAGATATCCTCATACAAAACAATGCAACTGTGACCAAACACACACCACCTATTATAATAAACTTACAAAGTTCAACAGAAGTCAGGAAATATCCGGATACATGTAAAAACCACTCATTTTTATTCATTAAACATTTTTACTCCCTCTCCTCAATTAATCTGTGATCTCTCAAGTTTGGTTCTCAACAAATTCTACAAAATACTTTAGGAAAATCCATCTTGGATGCTGAAAAACTGACATGTATTTTAGATTTCTGGCACACAGGAATCTTCTTCTCTCAGTATTCTGCAGGAGATTATTTCCTGTCTGTCTGTTGCTGTCCTAAAGGGGCTAAAGATACTACAACCCCCTTTCATCTTAATATTCTGCTCTGCCCCAGGAAGGCTGGTGCAGAAGGAATATTTTCTGCAACATTTTTAATTGGTTAATACATCCAATTAAACTCAGAGCAGTTTTTTCAGACAATTCCTTTACCTCATCTGGAAGGTCATGCCTTGTCTTCAGGCCTGAGGAAAAGTCTGTGTGTTAAGAAATTGTCCTGTGTTTTTTCAACTATTATCAGGCTGCAGCTTGGCAGTACATAATGTTTGGCTATAACATAAGTTGATGGTATTCCTGCCAGTGACTGCTTGATCTTGCCTTTGTAAAGGGTCTTGGTTTGGCTGCAAAATGGATCTCAGTCACTGCCTTGCTCACAAGCAGTGAATATTAGTGCTGGTATCCAAGAATTTTCAACAGGGAGATGGTTTGGGGGTTAGAATCAATTTATGCCACTATTGTCCTGAGATTTTGACTTGTGTCCTTATAAAAGATAGTCTCCTATAAACCTGACCTCTCTTACAGAATTGATTTGCAAGTTAGATGTTAAATTCTATTTACTCTTCAGTGCTGAATTAAAAATGTGGCATCAAAGATTACAACCCTTGATTAATGCAGGTAAAGCACCACGAAAGAATGTGGATGTCTGTTCTATTTTTTAAAGAATGTATATATTATGACGTATTTCTCTTGGCAAAATGCTTTGTTACAGTTTTAGTTTAGATTGTGGAATAATTTATATACTTGCTGTTTATATTTCAGCTTTATTTGATATCTGATATGATAGATGTTAGGCTATCAAATATCTTCAGTGAGCTATTACTCATAAAATCTTCTTTCCTTTCTAGAGTTTAGCACAGCTCAGTATTCTCAGTATGTAGTCAGGCAATGCCTTGCATACAGTAAGTAGTAAAATATAATAGCCAGCTTCTTCTGTGACCTGGCATCACCTCTCATCCCAGCTAAACACTGTTTCTTACTTTCATAGTATCACCCGGTGGTTATAGCAACTCCTTCCATTTGTTGGGGATGGCTGTAGTCACCGGCAACAATCCCACTTCTTAATTACATACTAAAGGAAGAAAGAAGATGTGGAAAAGGGAAATTTGGGAGCTACACATCTGTCATGACTTTCTGGAAATAGCTGGATATTAATGAAGGCAAGATAGCAAGGTAAATATCATCAAGCATTTAGGTAGGTGAACACATCTTGGAGTTAGTGACATAGCTGGCAGAGATAACCCCCTCCCAAATTCTTCAGCACAGGGCATTCCTTTTAGATTTTTTTGTTTTCATTTGATCTATATTTAAGAAATGTCTGGGGTTTTTGGTTTTTTTTTCCCCTTGAAATCTGGGGTCAGATTCTGTAATTTTCCCTGTCCTCAATTACAAAGTGAAATTTGTGAAGTTTCAACATTTTTAAAATAGTCTTGTTAGTACTACCTACCTGGAGGTTTATTTTGGTTAACTAGGTCAGCTCATTGTTACAGTTTACCAACATGCATTACATACAGGGGATGATTGCCAAGGACAAAAGGCAGCTGCAAAAATTGCATCTTCAAAATAGATGCAACAATAATGAAAATAGAAAATTTGAAGGAAAAACCAAAGTTAACTAATGCTGTCTGGTGGATTTCCATCTTAAGAGTTGCAGAAAAATAAAACTATCATGCTCTTTGGGAGCACTTTTAGACTGTATAAAATTTACAACACTATGATCAAATAGCATTCAAAAAGCAGAATGGGAAGGTTGTTATAGTACTATACGTGTTTGGTTTTATACCGCCCAACAAGACAAAGGTCATCAGTTGAAGGCTTTTTATTTTTTTTCTGTCCATTTGCTTTTGTTTCTCTGAGTAACACCTGCTCTAATGAGTTTATATCTGAAAGTAAATAACTGAGAAGGGAGGAGGAAGCGGACCCAGCACAGAGGCTTGAGAATAAACAGCTGTCAAATGGCTGATGTTTTAGAAAGTAGAACACGCAGATCCTTTTATGAAGGACCTGGTTCAGCTTGAACTGAGCTGATCACATCTGGTTATCAAACTTTCCAAATTAAAGAACAGGAATGAAAAGCTTTCCTAATTAATGAATTCTCTCAAGTAAACAAGAGAATTTTAGAACAATACCATCTTCAGATTACAGAACTGTTTTATAGTTTAGCAGATAGGGAAGAGCTCTGAAATGATCAGCTACCCAGTGGTGAGGTGGCTGTGCTGGTCCTTAAAAGGAACACGTTCGTGCTTCTTCCTCTTATCTTGCAGTTTGGGAGGTTCATGCCAAAGAGACTAAATGAAATAGTGGTGCATGTAAAGTGGCGGGGAGGGAGGTGGAGTGGATGAGCCTCACCTAAGCCTCTGCATGAAGCTGCGAGAATGTGAATTTGGATGTACAAATGTTTGGCCACCTAACACGCTCTTAACAGAGTGGGCTTCTTGTCATTCATTATCTTTCTTTTTGTCTTAATACTAGTTTGCATTCAGATGAAAGTTCATCAGTGCACAAGGAGGCTCTGCTTCAGCAGAAGTGTACACATTACAGTTTTCCTGAAGCTATTTTTGTGTTTGGTGTAAATAAGAACAGTTGCAGGGTCAGTTCCTTCTGATGTCACTGACATTAGTACAGGATTCCTGGATTTAAGGTGATTTAAGGCATCAAATATTTGAATAGGGCCTAGAGCTGGTTTTATAGAATATGTTTAGCTCTATTCAAGACAGAGTATTAGCAAATAAATATTTGGACAGTTTCTTTCTAGTCAATTTTCCATTGTCTCTGTTGCAGTCTGGAAGATAGCCTTGGCATGGGAGTTTTTCTGTGATTTGACAAAGATATTCTGATTAACTTTCCTCAACTGAGAGAACTCTTCTTGCTGAAGGATGGGCTTTGGTGGTTTGGTCGTGTATGATCTTGCAATCCTGATCCTGTAGAATGGGGTGTGAATGTTAATTTATTTGGGATTGTTGCTTTCTGGAAAACAGAGGGTGTGGTGTTCGGTAGTTTGCCAGCTACACCTAAATCACTCAGTGTTAGACCATGATGTTTATGTACAAATGAAAAGAAAGCAAGTATTCCACTTGTAGAGTTCTGTAAAACGACTGTTATGTAACAAAATTGGTGCAGAAAATGATCACATAACATTCTTACACCTGTAATCCTGGTTTGGCTTCACCAAACTCTCAGATTAACTTCCCAGAGACAGATTTATTTTGGTCAGCTTTCATTCTCCAAAATGGGTGCTGACTTGAGGTGAAGAATCTGCCTGTCTACTGTGGTTTCTGTTGAGTGAAGATTTGTTCATAAGTGGGATTTATTCCCTCCTTCCAGTCCCTTCAACTCTTGTCAGCTGTGCTAACAGAACTCTCTTTGGCCAGTTTCACCATTGTCAGGTAACCTTTGGGAAGTCCTTTCCAAACGTGCTGATACCAGTTTGTTAGAAATACCAGTTTGTTAAAAAAAACAAACAAACAAAACCCAAACCATTTACAGACTGAAGATACGACACTTCCTGAATACACGTTAGATAAAAATACCTACTTTTCTTATAAAGTAAAGCTTCAGAAATTAATTATACAAATGTGTATCAATGAAAGCAATGATAGAGACCAGATATGATGGCAAACACAAAAACAGAAAAAAAAAGAGGGAGAGAGAGTGATAGGAATAAATAGCCTTTGAATGTGACAAGCTGGAAGTTAGTGTACTACAATTATGGATTAATTTTATGATGTAGTTTCTTAACACTAGTTCATTCCACAGTATTTTACGTTACTCATAATCTATTTTTAGTCACATTTCATTTGTGAATAACATATGTCAGGAATTATGATGATATTTTTTTCACGTCATAAATCACAGGAGAGCTGTTTCTATAACAATTTGTTACCTGAAAGCCATGGTTAAGTCTGTCTTTTTAATTTTGGTTCTGAGTACGAATGCAAATACTGAGGCATGTTCCTAACTATAGGTAAGTGCTACTGTCACTTAGTAAATGGACTGTTCACCACTTTTGCTTTCAGCATGGAAAAAAATAGGTCACAGCAGTTTTGATTATACCTTGATTTTTTGTAGAATTTCACTCATTTCTTTGGTTAGTGAGCACTGTAATGACATCAAAAATTCACACACTAGAAAAGTGCATAATAACAAACTTCATAGTACTGTCACCTGTGTATGTTTTTAGGGTTACTTAGTAAAGAATTAATGAAGAATTTGTTTCATTTCCAAATAAGATAATTAGAACAGCTTTTAAAAAATGAAATTGGTTAGGAATTCCTCGAATTACTTTGAATCTACTATTTGGAGTGCTTTCTTTGTGTGTTTCATTTACTTTTTTTTTTTTTTTTAAATGATATGGCACACCACATTAGGATGAATTAGAAGCTTTGGTTTTCATTCTCCTCCCATGAGTAGGTATCTAGAGACATCTGGGATGGACTGTAAAAACCTACATTTGAGAAGAACAGATTAACTGAACATTTCTCTGTAACCAGATTGGAGCTAAAAATCCACTAACTGTTGCTTTGCAACTCCATGTAAAGCGAAAGAGGTTGTTCCTCCTTTTCCAAAGATGATCCCCAGTATGCATATTGCCATTTCTCCCCGAGAAGAATGACTTTAACTCTGGGCCTTAAAGATCAGCAAGAGAACACGAGATATCATGTAGTTATAGAGCAAATAAAAATAAATTCCAGTTATAATCCCCAGGTACCTCATGAATGATTTTTGTAGTCACTCCACAATTTCTCAGTTCATGTATTTCCTATGTGTAGTTATTCTCCGTATGTGAGAAACTGGAAATAGCTTTTTATTCTTGGCTTCATCTCAGGAGGTGCAAACTTATATCTACAAATACATCTTTTTGCAAATCTAAGGGGTTTTTTTTAAATGAAGATGATACGTTGCTATACGATAAAAAATATTAGAAATTTTCCCTTCGAGGCAGTTGAGAATTCTCTCCTCGGAAGAGAGACTACTGGGTGGCTAAGGGGAAAGAAAGTAGGACAGACCACAGCAAGCAAGCAGTCATTATGGAAATAGCTAAAAACTTTAGTTCACCTTTTCGGTTGCATTCTTAGCCATGCTGAATATAAACGTGATACCTCTGAAAAGCTTGTCTGTGCTTTTTAACTTGACCTAGAATTCTCTTAAGACAGTGTTTAAATTTAAAGGGCTTATTAGGAAGATGTTACTGTTAAGTAATAATTTTAGATTTGATAAAAAGATTTAGTGTCCTTCTTGACTGAATCTTTTCCAGATTTCACAGTAAGAAATTATTATCTGTGTCATATGTGGTATATATGGAATGAATTACCAAAAATTAGTCAGGTGGTGCGAAGAGGAAGGTTTCAGATAGTGACTTTTGTTTTTAAGAATCTTACCTACAGTAATATTTTGCCATTCCGTTATATGAGGCTATAAAATATTAATAGAGTGATGATTCCCCTTTTCCGCGCATCTCCCGTGGGACATATTTCTGTTGGTGGATCAGCTCTCCAGGCTGGTATGAGGCCTGGTAGAGCTGAGGGTTTTCTGACAGTGGCGGATGGTTGGCAGGTGGGAAAGTCATACCAAGGTGAGCGTCATGGTGTATTGCCCTGTTCTTGCCTTCTTTTCCTCAGCAGCTGCCACTGGTCACCGCCAGAGACAGCTTTTGGTCTAGTCCAAAATGGTCTATGGTTTGCTCCTAAGAAACTTGTGACTAGAGCAAACCAAGTAAGCACAAATAGCACCTGCCTGAAATAATGCCTGTGTTCCCCTATAGATTGATGGGGACAAGAGACTTGCAGTCCTGAGGATATTCTGACTAAAGATAGAACAATTCTGAGACAGACAAGTATTCTAGATGCAGATATACACAACCTTTCCTTAAAAGAAAAAAACCCCATATAGTCACAGTAATCAAGAATCTAAAATTACCCTAGTGTTTGCTCGTTAGGCCCTGAAATACTATTTTATATGAAACAAAATGAAGTGGATTTTTGCTAGTAACTGCTAATACAGTGCTAAGTATTTCTTGCCAGCGTGGACAGAAAATGCACTAGGTTAAAGGGTTTTTTTTTTTTTAGAACTGTGTTCCAGCCAGAAGTCTCTAGTCTATATTAAAGTGCTGCCGCTGGGTTCCCATAGCTGTGGACAGGACGTAACCAACTTTGGTAGCAGAAAGACCTCATGCCTTTACGTTACACTGTGGATCTCAGTGCAGATGAGAAAGTGTGAATGGAAAGATATTACGTCAGGACAGAAAGCACATTTCAAGTACATTGAAATGTTGAGCTGGATCATTCTACCCACCTAGGCAGTAGCAACGCTGCAGCCTTCTGCCTGTTGCAGAAGGCAGCCATTTAAGAGTGCGTGGTAGCACGTGAAAGCTGTTGGCATCAAGTTACATGGACTTCTGAGCATGAGAGCGAACACGGGATTTGGGCATGCCCTTCAGCTAATTGCTTTTGGCATTAGGAAGGAGCAAAACAAGGATTTGTTTGACTTCTTGTTTTAAAGACTTGTTTCTCAATAATCAGTTACTCTTCTGTCTCATTTTGGAACTATGGCCCAGTACTGGGATGGTCTAGAAGGATATGTGCCATCCATAGAATTATGGTTTCTGCAACACTTGCTTACTGTGAAGTTTTCACATGAGCGCTGGTGAGATCCATTCCTATTCAATTTATGAGCTACTAATCTGGGGTACTGTATGATGCACAAAGAGAAATATATATTTATAATTAACAGAAGAAAATGGATTTTTTTCCCCTCAAACGATTATGAAATTATAAAAGTGCACCATTGTGCATGGCGTCTGTGCGAGAGGGAAGATTAAATTACAGGCAAGCTGAATTTAAAGAGAAAATAGCAATAGAGTGCACACAGAAGGTATGTAATTGAATAAAATAGAAAGAGGTACAGTAGATATATATTTTACTGATTTATCACAATTAATATCCGATTGGTGGATATTGTAACCTCAGCCAAACTCCTTTCTTCATTGCCTTCATTTACTTTCACAAATGAACAAAGTCTTCAAAAATAGTCAGATGTGGAGACAAGCAAACAAAAGATGATGATAATGATGAGAAAAGGAATACAGCTTCAGGAAGATCTATTAATATTTTGTAGCCTTGAAGTCACACAGTTTAAAGAAGCATTAACTTTTTAAGGCTTTTTAAAGGAAGAAGGTGAGAGATTTTAACTAAAATGAAGCATCTTTGTTCCTTTTAATAGTACTTCTAATTATCTGAATATGCAGTTTAAAGCAGAACAGTGCTTTGAATCTTCTAGCTATCAGAACAGGTTCTTCTAAAGTAAGCCTATAAATATATATATCACTTTCTTTAAAATAAAGATAATGCAGGAGAATAAATACATTTAAGTCTTCACCAAGAATTACTACAGTGACAGAAAGTGGCTGTTGGGGTTTTTTTTATCTTTGGCAGTTGTATATAGAGTATTTGAGCAATAATTGTGAGTTTTTGCCTGAAGAACAAGAGATCTCGAATTACTCCCAAGTGCAATATGGCTATCAGATACCATATAGCTGCTATTTTTAACTTCTTCAGCCATTAATTTTGTGTGATCATTGGATTAAAAGTCTAAGTGCAGTACAGATACCAAAGTTATGTTTTAGAAAAGACAACAGAACAAGGAAATAAATTATATGGTTCTGCCTCTATTTTTTTTAATTTTTTTTGCTTTCTCGCCTTAATTGCAGCAGAGTGTTCCTTGAAGAGGTTTTAATTTTATTTGTTCAACATCTGGAATTTTTTCTTATGGGAGCTTCTCATATTTCAACATTTGCTTTTGCTCCATATCAAGACAAAAATGAAAACTTGGGAGGTTTCAATGGAATAAAACATTTTTTAAAAGATTATTTTTTGAGAAGACAAAATGCTCAAACATTAAATTTTTTTTAAGGTAACACTGAAGTTTGTCATCCTGAACTGCCAGGTTTGTCACCCTGAGGGCAGAAAGAAGGTTTTGCTACTCCTGATGCTAGAAGTTGTATCTTCAGATCCTTGTATGCCCATGATGGGCAGGGGGGAAATTGATGAGCTACTGCTGTGCAGCAGAGGCCCCAGTCTTGTCGCTGGATCAGGCTTCGGTTGAACAAACTCATCCATGATGTATTGCCGCACTTCAGAAGACCGAAGTACCACCATCCGTATCTGGCGCAGATGCATTGCAGTGTTAAATTGACTCCAAACGAAATATGTTGATTCAAGTAACTGGAATACTTTTTTACAGTTTATCATCCAGTGAAGTGTTTCATTAGAAGTATCCTGTAGAACCTCGATTTTCTGAAAGCTACATTTTTAATGAAAAGACCTGTTGACAGTCTCCAAACAGATTCCATTTAATAAGGATCCGGATGTTCAGAGAAGTTAGTTGGTTTTGTTTAAAAAAAAAACAAAGCAATCTTTTAATTTTGCTTATGTAAGAGCGGAAGGTGAGTGGAATTGTCATGGAAGTGATACTTCTAAGCTTTTACATCTCCTTCTTGAGCTATCAGCTGCTTAGTCTGGTTTGTTTTTTTTTTTTTAATAGCAGGGAAAAAAGCCTGTTTCCCAATTGTTTTCAAAGAATATGCTGGTTTCAATAAAACTTCTGTGTTTTTATGTCCTTTCAAAAGCTTCAGCTTTTTCAAAAGATCACAAAATATGTAGATATCTGTCGTCTAGATGGTATCACAGCAAAAATGGGTTCTGTCCAATTTTTCAGTTATTTCCTAATCTCAGACAGACTGGAAATTACACCTATTGACAAACACTATGAGACGTAACAACATGCAACAAATTCTTTTTCAGCTCTAGCAATTTAGTACTTCCTCAGAAATCAGACTGTATTAGATTAGATATTTAAAGTTCTGTATTTTCTTTTGTTAAAATATCTTTGGGTAAGAAGCATTTCAACATTATCTCATTGAGGATAGTTATCCTGACTTTTGCAGGATAGTTTGTTGTGGGGTGTGGAATTCATCTTACTGCAGGTGTCTGTAGTTGAGTCAGTCACTCAGAGAAAGAGGTACTTATGGGGCCTTACTGATCTGACCTGTTTTACATGTCTGCTTCAGGATGAGATGAGTGTACTTCAGGAACATTTGGCTAAACTGACTACATTTCCATCAACTGCAGAAGCAGCATGGCGTGAACAGGGGCTGCGTTATAGACAGAGAATTGTAGAGGAGAATGAGCTCCCATCCAAATTTCTTAAAATACCTCCATGAACTTTTTAAACTTGAGATCTGCATCTTACCTTCAAAGGGGACAGTTTCAAAATCCTCTCTCTTAAGAGCACGTTTAAATGCTAAAGTCTATGATCTTTAGCAGTGCCTTTGCTGTAAAACTGTGTCACATAAATGGCGAATATATCTTCTTGCAAAGTTTCTAGAACGTAGAGAACTGTAGTAATAGGAACTCTGGAATGGTACCGTGATCTTCCTTCTGTTGTAATGTGTTTTATTCTACAGCCATGGGGAATATTATAGTTTGGGATTAAATGTTATTTATCAATTCTTTTGAATTTTTAAAGCAATATTCTTGACTTGTTCACAGACTCATTCTTTGTTAGAAATAAAAAAATTATAATACCAGAATTTCCCAGGTAGATTCTAAGCAATCACTAACTCTAAACTGAAAAGATGCAGTTAAATTCCAGTTTGTTACTAACCTCAAAATAATTGTTGGCCATGAAATATAATAATGCAAATGTACCAGCATAGACACACTTGACTGAAAAATACATTCCTTCCTTCCTGTTCTACAGTATAACAGACTACATGATTTTTGATGATTATTTGCTTCATGATGCTTCGCTCATATTCAGCATAGTCTTGTTTTCTCAGAGTACTAAATTGCCTTGAATCTGTGAAAAGTGCAGAGATACTTTTCAGGTATTTTACTCTCACTAGAAAACACACCTTGTCTTTACATCTGATGTAGACTACTTTATATATAGAAATACTGCTGTTTATTCAAATTTCTGTAATGAACTATATAGAACTTATTTATTTTATGTTGCCACCAAGTGGGTGTGGATTTTAATGACCTTTGAAAAGGTGCACTTCCAGCCTGAAGGAGTTTACGGATTAGGTCAACAATATTATAAATTGCATTACATTAGAGGGGCTGAAAAGTTGTCTGTAGATATGGGCAAGGACTGAGAGTTAGTTATGTGCAGGGACATCTTCTATGATGGTCCATGACAGTCTTGAAGGACTACGTTTTAAGCTCAGCATTAATAGAGGAGAAGCTGCATGTTGGTTCAGAAAGGGAACTCCAAATGTATTAGCAGCATGGAAGGAAACCTTGAACAAGAATACAAGAAGTTGGCGGACTCAGATTGTTTGAGTGTTGAGAGAGGAGGGGTGACAGAGAGCAGAGGAATATTAGGAAGCAGGTTATGAAGGGTTTTGAATGTCAAGTGGTCATAGAACAGGATTTGATTTCTGTTTCCTGCTATGTGACATTAGGCAAATCATGACATTTCTCTGTTTTTTATGAGCAGAAAATGTGGATAGTGCTTGCATACCAAGTAGAGAACTGCTGTGGTGACAGCTCTGGTCTTGGTGCAAAGTAAATCAGATATTTATACTAAGTTTAAATATCCTTGAATGAACATGGTGATGTAAAAGCATTAGATTTACAGTTTCCTTGACCTTACACTGTATTTCATTAGTACCCATTAACATACTTTGCTGCAATCAAGATTTCTGCAGAGCTTGATTTCTGTATACAAAGCTTTTTATTTATGGAAAGCAAGTTTCTGCAAGGCAATTTTCTTTCTAATCTGTAGCCATATTGAATAGTTAATGAGGAAGAATGCTTCTTTTTGGACTTCATGGTCCTAAGCTTTCTCTTAAAATACGTAAATAAGAGATTGTACTGTATCACTAACTCTTAAATTTAGTGTCCCTACTCATTACATAAGAGAAACATGTGAAATAATATTGTCAGCCGTGGAGGCAATCCTTGCATCAATTGATGTATTGATTTTACTTTCCAAATAAGACCTTGCCACATAAGATATGCTTACACTGGTACATTTTGCAAAAGCAAAATACAGTACAGCAGAGAAACTACATCATTCTGAAGAGAAAACTTGGTTTTACATAGACCATTTTTATGTCAAATGAGGAATTTGTAATGATTTGGGTTTGCGAAAAGCAGGAGAAAATCAACTGCTTTTATGATAAATTGCGTGAAAAGAATAGTTCATATGTGGTTGGTCAACCTCCAGAATACATTGTTGTTTCTCTCATCAGAAGTAACCTACTTGCTGTTCATATTCCCGGAATTTTTATTAAATTTATACTTTCTGTTAAATATGACCCAAAACCTGTTTATAGGATCCAATGCAATAAAAGTCCTCTCTATACTTGTGCAAAAAGTAGATTTTGAAACATGAAGGTTTGGGACTGTGGAGAACTTGGAGAGTTTCCTTTATGGCAGCTTTGGAGTTATGGTAAAAGAAGGAAGTTGTTAAATTCGCCAAGGAAAAAGCCATAATGAGTGGTGGAAAATGAAATCTGAAGCTGAGTAAATTAATGCTAAAAGATGAGTATTTTTTTAATCACTGGGATGATAAGCCATTGCAATACTTTTACTCAGAAATTGTAGACTGTTTGCAGCGACCACCTGATGGTACTTGCTGACATTCTCTGATCTTTTTAATGTAGAATATGCTCACCATGGTCCTTTCTGACCTTGAAATCTATCAATCACATTTCTGTTTACCTCATACGTTAGGGTGCATTACGTTACTGTGAAATGTATTCTGTATATTCTGTATATTTTTCCTTCTTCGCTGTTTCTGTACTGTTCATGCAGTGTGAATGGGAGCACCTATTAATTCCAGAGAAAAATAATTTTATGGTGGTTTTATGGTTAAAAAAGAGCAATTTTTACTTATTCTAAATAAGTATTTTATAATGGGTTGACCTGTAGGAAGTTGGTATGGTTGAGTATTTTGTATTCGTTAATTTTTACATTGACTGCTTGCAGTCATATAAGTAAGCATATCTAAATGTTACTATTTCTGTACAAATTGCAGAAGAAAAGGATGGAGATCCTCATTCTATAATAGTAAGGGCTGAAAGAGAAAAGAGTTGTTTTTTTTTTCCCTTGGTACTATTTTTAAATAGGTGTTTGAGGACTTGCTCATGAAACACTCAAGTCAATAAAACCAAGATCAAATACTGAAGTAGTAAAACAGAGAAACAACTTCTTAAATAAATGGTCATCAGTCTTCTTCGTAGTTCTTGCTTTTCATCTGGGCAAGTCTTGCAGAAGAGAGGATTCTTCCAAGGGCAGCTTTTCCCTTGAGGACAGTGGTTTTCATTTCCACCAGTACTTTATACGCTTTGATAAAATCTTCCATTGTTGTTCTTAGTAATGTAGCGGCATTTCAAGTTGAGTTTCCACAGAACAAAACCAGCAGGAGTTATTTACTGTCAACACAGTACTAAGATGAGAGCATCTGGTTGGTTTATGTTGAAAAAGGGAAAGAATGAGCGTTGTCTTGTAGCACTCCTTTAAATGTCACTAGTAGTGCTCAGTCAAGGTTGCTACATTTTGGGATAGACAGTGAAATCCTCAATGATTTACCTTGTGTGTGTGTATGTATATATATATATATCTATGTTATTGATACTGATATCAAGTCCAGGGTTCTCATGCATTCGTGTACGGGTTCAGTAGTGCTCACTGCTACTCATTGTTTTCTCACATACTCGCTCTGTTACAGACACACAGAGAGTGAAGTCTTCTTCAGAGTTCTCTGTTGCGATTCTCCACCAGTATTAGAAAACATTAAAGCCACCACTGAATTCTTCTGCACTTGTCTGTTTAGTTTTCTCTGCAGTGTTTGCAGTTAGTTAATCCAAGTATGACTGGCTGATTTTATGGTAACTGAGAATGAAGTTACACCTCTGACCAATCGGCATTTAAAATACAGCAATAATAGCTTTTGACCCCAAAGCACTGCATTTTTATTATTTTGACGGAAAAGAGATCACTTTTCTTTTTGGCCTGGTGTTTTGCTGCAGTGCAGCTTTCTATGCCTTACTCTGCAGCTTTTTCCGGTGTGCTTCTCACTGAAGAAACAGAGTGAGTCCTGTGACTTTAGGTCAGTACAGGATCATGCCCCAGTGGGCACTGTATCGCTGGCTCATATAGACTCTTTAGCTTTCTTATTTATTGCCAAAAATCTACATCAAAGAAGAGAAAGTCAGCAGGCGCTCCCCATATAGCATGGAGAGAAATGTATTTGAGCTTCTGTCTTTAGCATCTACAACTGCTGCAGAGATTTTGAGGGACCAAGCAGAGACTGAAATACAGTCTTTCAAAAATGAACAGAAAGTTTATTCAGGTACTACTTCATCCTTTACTCCTCCACTATTTTTTTTTATGATTAGACAATAGAATATTCTTCTTTTTAGAAATGGCTCCTAATGGCTCCTGCTGTTGAGTTTAAGTTTCATACAAATGACTGGAAAAATAACTGGTATACGATACATTAATAGTAAAAAAATAGCCATGAGTATAGAATCATAAAAGCGTCCCACCCGCCCGTAGTTTGTTCGAATTAGGATCTTATATGTAACAACAAAATAACTGTGCTGTCAAGACAAATGGGATACGGGTCATTAGGAGGTGTGGTCTAGTTTACATGCAGCTCATGTCATGTTTTGCAAGAACAGAGTAAATGCTTTTCAGTAGCACTAAACTTTTCTTGTTGACAGCAGGAGCAGTTGTGGTTTGAATAACAAAACTGGCAATATAAAATGATTTCACTGTATTTTCTTCCATTTTACAATGCAGAAATTTGTGTAACTGAAAATGTCAATAAGGAGATATTACTGGCTTTCACAGTGAAAAAAATAATAGTACCATTTTTGTATGGGAAAAGATACAGCAGGTATCTGTGAAAAAGTAAGATAATAACAGGTATTTTTTAAGCAGCAGAGGTTTCTTTTATTCCATATTCTTGCACGTATTTTTTCTAGCTATTGAAAAGTTACAAATTCTTTTCTACTTATTGAAATAATGAAGGTACTGAAATATTTTTGTCCTTTCAAAATTATCAAAATAGAGTGGTGATAGTTAGGGCATACTTCAAAATAGTGGGCTGTTCTAGCATTTTGTCCTAGAAAAGAGCAAGTCCTTGTAGGGTGAGAGCCTTAATGTATGGCCAGCTTCAGCTTGTTTGAGATAATGGTGCATAAGTGTCACAGCTGTTTTGCTAAATGGCAAGAAACGTTTAAAGTGAGCCAGAAAATGTTTAGACAGTGAAAGCAGCAAAGAAAGAATACATTCGATGATCACTAAAGGCGGCTGCTAGCTGATATGTGTGAGTGCATGACTGAAACTACAGAACATGCTATTCTGTGTCTGCTGACATGCAGTTGAGCTGTTGCTGATGACCCACTTTGTAACTGCCATCCAATTACTGACCTACCTCTGTGACTCTTGATCAGACCACTTGCTTTTTAGTTTTCTGGGAAGGATTTTTTTATTTCAGCTAATAAGACTGATTCATTCTTTTCTTTTTAAATATATCTTTTATTAAATCCTACCAGCAACGGTAGAAATGTTAATATTTAGAAATGACTGCATGCCTTGCAGAAGGTCTTATGTCTTAGAAACCTGGTGGACACACATCTCAGACTACTTTGTGTACTACAGACTTATGAAGCCAACTTCACTAGCAACAGTTTGGTGATTCTGGATCTGAGAATTACTGAAATAGTGAGGGAATTGTCTTGCTAGGAGTGAGGTGATTCAAGAGTTGGGAGATTTCCCCTCAGAATAGTGG
Organism: Bucorvus abyssinicus; assembly: GCA_009769605.1. Lineage (NCBI taxonomy): Eukaryota > Metazoa > Chordata > Aves > Bucerotiformes > Bucorvidae > Bucorvus > Bucorvus abyssinicus. The sequence continues at coordinate 5,234,651 of CM020028.1, forward strand.
GGTAGTTTTATGGAAATCTTATGACATGGCATACTGTCACACTTCAGCAAATGAAGGCTGGAAATATGATGTAGGGCAGATTAGTGTAGGAAAAAGGAGAAAACAAGAGTGTTTAAAATCTGAATTGTGGAAAACCTAAATTATTGAGCATATGTGTATGGTTCTATCTATATAATTATGGTCAATTGAAAACTTTCTCTATCATCTAGCAGTTCTAGTCAGCACTAGCGAATTAAATACAAATTCTTACAGAATGTGCTTACCTATATCCAGAATGAAACTACCATGGTGATGCATCTACCTCTAATGGAAAGCCCACACTCTTGACAGGGGTGCCACTCGTTTCTAGAGGAGAGGTTTCTGGTTCTGGTAGTCAAGAGTTTGAGTAGCTTAACATCATTCAAGTTTGTATCACCTTATGTAGAACACAACATCACTGGAATTACACACAAAACTAAGATTTAAAGGTGGGACATTTTTAGATTAGAATCCTTTACATAAATTTGAGATATAAAACTATTTTAACTGAAGCATAATAAAAGGCAGTGTGGCTAGAACAATGTAAATTATTGGCAACTCAATTGTGACAAATTCGTGATGACCCAAAATGAAATTATTTGATTTTTAAAGATGATTTGTCAGTTTTATGAACAAATGCAAATATTTCATAAGTAAGAACAAAGGAAACCTGGAAATGAAGAGCTGAACTATCAAAGGTCTTTAGGCTTAATTGCCAAAATGGTAGAGACGGTGCCTTCCACCTGTCTCACCAGGCTACTCAGCTGGTCTGTTTTATTCTGAGCCCTAAAGATACTCAAAGTTGGTCCTGTTGAAGCTGTCCCATTCTGTATGAAAAGAATTATTTAAGCAGGCCATAGGAGCAGTTGATGATTTGGGCTGTCCACAGTAACTGTGCTACATGTCTTTTGTCTCATTGAGGCTGTAAGGACAGTTTTGCTTCAATTCCTCAGTGTCTTTGATAGACCTAACTGCTAAGGTGCACCATAGCAGAAAAAACGAACGACATTGTGCTTTCTCCATCAGTACTATTAGCAAAATTCAGCTCAAATTACTGAACTAGAGTTGGACTTATGAAGCTGAGGTGCCTGGAGGTTCTCTCTTTGGTGAATTAATCTTCAGTGAAACAATTTACTAGATCCAGTATTTAAGAATAAGTTTATTTTGTTTCTTTCAGCACTTTTACATTGAGTAAGAAATCCAGGCTTCTCATATAGGCAATATTTCTGCCATGCAGCACTAGGACGAGATTCTAGGAGTACGGCCTAGGAGTACTACTCAGATAAGACAGTAACAGTTCATTTTGTCCAGGAGGGAGAATTACAAGCAGCTACCATTACTAGAGGCAGATATTTCACAGATATTTATCACAATAGTAGTAACTATTTTTAATTGCTGACAGTTAACAATTCCCTGGAAACTATGGCCAGTAATTACAGCCTTTTCTCACCCTTCAGCCCTGGAGGATTCTAGCCCCTGCTAGCAATTATGAAATCTGGCACTTCTGCACCATGCTGCATGGCAGGTTAAACCTAAATAGCTGTCAGGAAGGGGAGATATTATGCCCAAGACAGACAATCGAAGTAGGGTTACGTTTCCAAAAAGTCTGAGAATTGCTGCTTCACGCAGTCCTAGAGGCATAGATCGGAATGAGCTGTCAAATACAATTTTTCACAGACTATTGTTGAGCTTATATAATGAGGTGGAACCTACCTGCAGAACAGGATGAAGAAAGATATTAAAAGAGACATTGAGCTCCACTGGGTGAACTCTAGGACAGCAAGAAAAGAGTTGAATGAAATTTTTTTACACTTTGCTGAAAACTCTGTATCTAGTTATTTTACAGGCTGAAATAGTAAATGTCCGAGGTTTTGGTTTGTGTTTGGTTTATTTTTTTCTTCTTTTTCCAAAGCTTTATACGATAAAGGCAGAAACTCAATAATGGATTATTTGTTGTGGTCTTACAGAACAAAATCCATCTTCTGCAGTTACATGCAGTTCTTTGATGACCTGGCAGCATGGACATACCAATTTGAGTGTAATGTCCAAGCTTGATGTTTAAGTAGATTTACTTCATATTAAAGAGCAGGAATTTAATTGTTTGAAAGTAGTACATGCATTTTTTTCAGGTAAGTATGGCTCTTTTAGCTTCCAAGCAAGATTTTGCTACTCTCACAGATCTACACTCCTGCTTAGTTGCCATGCTAATAGTGATTTACCATCCCTGGAAAACAGATGTCAGTTTTTCAAGTGTAAATGGCACAGAAAGAGATACAAAGGAAGGAGGCGAATAGATGTACGATGCCTGTCTGGAGGAGTTATATGAGGTTGACTGATTCATGAACATATACTGAAAGAATTTAATATGTGGCACTCTGAATCAGTGATTTGTGAGAGATGACAGATGTGGCCAGAAACACCTTACTAGCTGAGGCCTGAACATAGTGTTTCTGACCATCTGAAAGCGTTGTTATAAATGTCAACTACAGGATATGTTTTCCTTCTGCTGCATATCTTGGTTCAGACAGTATGTACTTGTCAATTATTCTGATTTGGATAAAATTGCAAGCATCCATGTGCGATGTGGTTTACTCTGCCTTCCTCTTCCTATAGGAAACATGCTCTTAATTCAAATATTTCCTGTCTCCTTGGACTGGAGGACAGTGATAAGGTGTAGAAAGCCAAAATTACCAGTTTGTACTGTCCAATCTCTTTTACTCAAGATGTATTAGATGGGTTTTGATACAGCTTTATAGTGTTCTTCTGGTGTGGTGGTTTTTTGGTTTTTGGTTTTTGGGTTTTTTTTGGGTTTTTTTTTTTGGTAAGAATAGGGGGAAAAAAATCAAAATACAGTCTGTTGAGGTGTGAGACCTAATACAAAACCAATGTGAGACAGACTGTTTTGCATAGATTTTAGATTCTTACTTGACTGGCTAAAATCCCAACAAACTCTCCTGTGGTTTAGTTTTAAATAGTTGGCAGATGTTGAATGATCTCAGCAAGTGTCTGTGTTGCTGTTCCATAGTAAATATGTAGCAGACTGACTGTTTATAATCTGTGTAATAGGTGATTTGTCAGTCTTTCTTTATTACCTGTAAAATGGATTAGGAGAATAGTAAGATTGCACTGGTTCTCTTAGGAACATAAGGGAGTTAAATACCCATCTATATTGGGGATTTTAATGAAAAATATGTCTTCAGTGATTATATTAAAAATATCAAGACTACTGGCTCTGCTTCAGCCTTCTCTATTTCTCCTCATCCAGTCAGATCATAGTACTCTCACAGTTTCCACCCTTACTAAAATCATTGGGAAATTACATTCGTCTTTGGACAGAAACTGCTGAATATCTTCCTAGAGCCAATTTATGATTTAAAGCCTGTTCTCAGTGATAAAGTAGTAATGAAGATGCAGATCTGGCTGGGCAGATAGAAGAGGTTTATTTTTCCACAGATGTATGTTTTCCCATCTCTTATCTTTACTTGATTTTTCTTTTCAGGCTTTATTAGAAATGAGTTGAAAAGATCAACATTGACACATGTGATGTGTCTGTGATTCCAAACTGGAAACCATTTCTAGCTTCCTTGCTGTGGAAGCACATTACTGTTCAGCTGAAAAAACCCTTTCAAATAAGTCTAGTAAAATATAAAGCAGCTGCATGAGAAAATGTACGTTTTAAGGAATTAGCAACTGGAAAAATCTGCACAATTGAAAATGAAAATAACCCCTGTAAATCACAAATAGCCTTTAGGCATATCTGATCAGTTCAAGTGTACCCGTGTTGGACCTAAAGTGAATACATGCAAAAATATTGTATACAGTAAAGGTAAAGAACCTAATAGATCAGTCTGGATAAATCACAGTTATCGGTAAAAGAGACACTCAAGATTCAGGTTTTTATTTCATCAATGTGAACAAATCATCCTGTTCTCATTTGGAATCTAAAGCAGTGTTTCTTACCTGCTGCTGCTAATAGGAAAAAAATGTGTGAGTTCGTCTATGTGGTATAGTAAGAGAACAGAAGACAGTCAAAATAATTTATGAGAGTGAATATAGTATATTTTGTTCAGGAAATAGATAGCTCACAATGAAAGACCAGAGTAAAATCAGTGCTAAGACTGTCATGTGTGTAAGGACACCTTGGTTAAACGTTTATCATCTGAAGTGATATTCACAGTTTCAGCTCTTCCAAAGTAGCAACTAAATTTTATTGCTGATACATTGGATCAGTGTTGCTTGGGAACATAGATGATGGCTGATAGCCAATACGAAGTAGAAAGTAGAACTGTTTAATTTACTGAGGTATTAAGCAAACTTCAGTAATGCTTAATGCTTTGGATGATATCCAAGGCAGAAGACAGGAGTCCTGTTGGCTCAGGAGTATAAGGAAGCTTACTGGAAAATAGGAAGGCTAACAAAAAGGCTACTTATCTTACATATCAGGATTTGAGCAAGAGGCTAGAGCATCAACAGCTTTTTTCCAAGACGTTCTTTTTTAATGAGAAGTTCTGACTTCTTTTGGAATAACACAGCATAGGATTGGGCCCAAACCTATATATTTATACTTTAAAAATAGACAAAAACATTTAAGTGTGTTTGAATGGTTGTATAAAAATAAATTTGAAATACATTTAGAAGAATAATATATCACAGACATATTGCCGACTTGGTCAACATTTTTGTTACAGTTCAAGCTAAGTTTCCTTAAGAATTGAGGAAAGGCAGGTAAAGGTTGTATCTGTAATAAAATGCAAGTGGCAGGAAGGTTTTTTCAGTAATTTGAGTAATTTTCCACTTAAAAAGTGAACAAAAAACCCTGCAAGTTAGTCCCCAAAACTCCTGTGAAAATTTTGGGAATCCCATACCTTTTACGGGCAGCCTGGAATGCTTAAAGGCTCTGAGAGAAAAGATGAGATTTATGCTTTTATATGCGCTAAACTTGCACAGGTAATTTAATTGATTTGTGCAAAATGGTTATGTATGAATGCTGGATGGAAGGCAGCTCATAGAAACAACTTTGTTGCTAGCTGTCTTAGTGAATACTTCTCTTAAGAGCTTCTGTACCACAGGGAGATCATTTAACCTATAGATGGTTCAAGATGGATGAAATGAGCCCATCCTTCCAGTAAAACTGGACTGGTTTAAAGTTTCATTTGTTATTACCCAGCTACCACAGAAATCTCTAGGTTATATTTATGTTCTATTTAAATTAGTTGCTATCCACTTCAGTAAACAGAGCTCTACAAAATTCCTTTAGCGTACAGAGGTTCGAAACCAATGCTACATGGTAAATTCTGAGATCTTTAGAAAATAAGCGTGTGTGAGGATTATGCTCTTGCAAACACAGTAATACCTAAACTATTTTTTCCAAAGGAATTATCCCTCCCCTCTCCTCCCCTCCCCTATTATCAAGTGCTGAGTATCTATTTCCAGAATGCTATAATCAACTTCAAGTAATGCAAGTTTTGGAAAGACTGCTCAGAAAATGACCAGAGGAGTGCAAGCCCAGAACAGCAACAGTACAATGAGGAGTGTGAAGGAAGAGGGAGAACAGTAGTCTTGGAAAAAATCTAGTAAAAAAAAAAAATTTACACTTGTACCAATATTGGAAAGCAAATAGAAAAATCTACAAGTATTTAAGAAAGAAGTTGATGTACATTACCACATCTCAGTAAAATGGATAAGGAATATTTTTGCCCATGAGCTACTTCCTGAAAAATTTTTTCTTTTCCTCTTTTAACAGTAATAGTATTACTGACACATTTCCTTCAGCTACATGAGATGCCATTTATTCTTAGCTGAAGGGCATAGTCATTTATTTTCTTTGACCATACTGCTCTATAGGCAAGCTATGTCTTGAGCGAAATAGGCTATTCTTAATCCAATAGAAATTAGCAAGGTATTTAATATTAAAACAGTAGTGGAAGCGCAGTGGGTGTTGGAAGAAGTGCCTTTCTATGACTGCAGTGAGAACAGAGAAGCAATATGGCAGAAAACAAGGGTTAGTGGTAATTATCTGCTAATGATGAAACCCTGTGCAAAACCTGCAAGAAAATGGAGTTACAGAATCATCAATACACATGAAAGGTCTTCTGCAGCTCATTAAATAAAAAAACTAAAAATGAGCAGAGAAACTGGTTCTCGAATATGCGGCAAAACATAGTGATTACAGTCTGCACTAATAAACGCAGTGACTGACCCATCGTCTGACCCACAGTGACAGACTGTAGACAATTAAAATGGAATTTATTAACTTCTGTATTTCACACAAACTGCCATTCTCTTTTTTTGAAAGTAGCACAGATTGATCACTGCATTGTGGAACAAATCCAATACAAAATCAAACTCTGAATAATTTATGACAGCGCTTGTAAGCCTATATTAAAGATCTCCTCAAATATATAAGTCCTCCAAAGGCCAGAGAAAAGTAATGAGTTTGTATTTGTCTTATTTCTGCAGTGTAAACAGGTTCTTCAGTGTATAGTGAGAGATGATCCATGATTTGAAATCACGGAAATGACTTCTAAAAATACTAAATTGTTGAATCTCTGCCTTTTTTACAGCATCCTTGTGAATATTCTCCTGATTTTATCACAATGCTTCACTAAACCAATGGTATTCCAGGTGGTTTCCTGTTTTTATTGACATATGTAGATTGAAAAAGGCTGTTTAAATGAAAACTTTACCAAATCCTAAAAAACCAACCAACCAAAAGAAAAAAAAACAAAACCCCAAAACCAAAAAAACCCAAACAAACTAAAACCCCAATATAAACAGAAGTACCTCCTCATCCCACTAAATCTAGGGAACCTAGATCTAGTTCAGGAATGGGAAGTCTAGCGCTGCGCTAAGTTTCTAGTTATTTTACTGCCCAAATAGAAGCAGCACAATAAAAAAAGGACATAATCCTAATTGTGCTGGTCAGATTACACGTGCAGCTCTGACTCAGAGTATATTTCACCAGACATGTTGCCAGAAATGCACATCTGCCGTTATGCTAATGAAATAAAACTATGTGAAGATGGCAGCATGAGCCATGATCTCTTAATGATTGTCACCATATGTTTTGCAGGTGAGATCCATGGCTATTCACTTAAGACTTACTAAAAAAATAGGGATGTTTACCGACAGGTTGTATATTTTTCTTTCTCACCCTCTGGAAAAAACTTACTTATTCTGTCTTCTGTTCTCTCCCCCACCCCCAACCCAGAGTCAGTACAATTCACCTATATTAAAAAGTTTGAGAGGCTAATTCTTCATAGTGATAAGGCCACTATTTCTCATGTTGAACTTGGCTCTGTGCTTTGCTGTGAATTACTGACAAAATTAGGGGAATTTAGGAATGCTGCCTAGTTCTGCCCAGATGAATTCTGAAGAACACAAACCCCGATACAAGTATTAACAGTAACGCTGTTCCACTCGCCAGGACTGCTTCTGCTAATAAAACCCTCAAAATTTTGCTGTTGGTCCATCAAAATTTCTCCCAGTTCCTCTCCCCTTATTGTATTTAGAAAACAATATATAATTTCTGCTTGGAGCTGAAAGAGATGAGGAAACCATTTGGGTGGAGATGTTAAGGGTTGCCCTACCTTGCCTTCCTTTGGCCTGTATTTAGTATGTAGAACCTGGTAGAACGATGAAATATCAGAAGGAGGAAGAAGGAGGGTAGAAGATGAAAAGAAGATATTTCATCCTCTGTTGCTTTTGCTCATCAAGAAAATCTCTAATTTATTTCCAGGTTTATTCATTGCTTTGAGAAATAGATGAAGGCTTTCAACTAACATTGCCTTGGAATGCAATAATAATTCTGGTGTTTGTTAAAGTTAGATTTCTGTGATCATAAGACTAACTTGTTCTAAACTGGATCCCAACTGACTTCGGAAACTCAAGAAAACCTTAAATTTTTCATGGCATGCATCACCCTATTATTGAGTTCTGGAGTCTGCTGCACTGCGCACATATAGATTTAATGCCTATTTTATGACAACACTTCTTAGAAGCCAAAATCTAATATAGGCTTCTTAAATCCATTATTCAAATCTTAAGTTTTTGTTACTGCAGTAGATTCGTGGTGACTAATTCCAGTATTTTGGAAAGTAGCCATTAGCTGAATGACTCAGAGCAAAGGGTTTTACACAAATGCAGATCATAATAGTATGAATTCTTTCATAAAAAGGTTGAATCATTGACAGTAAATGTTCTCAATAAAGACATATTCCCAGGGCCCAATTAGCAGGGATTCTTTTATTCAACCTTTGTGTTACGAAAGAAAGAACTTAGATTGAAAAATAAAAGTACATGTACATTCTAATTTCATTTCATCTTTGAATAAGCATTCTGCATTCTCCATAATAAACTTATGGAGAAGAATAATGTGTTACTGTACATGAAAGGACAGGACGGGCTTTAGAGAACCACTGGAGCTTTCAGGTGGGATAAACAATCAGATGCTTGCATCTAATGTTTCCATTTTTATTTGTGATGTCATTGATAAAAAATTAGATAAGAACAACAGCAGGATGTGACAATGAAAGAGCTTCTGCAACAAACCCAGCTGGTGACTGTTCAATCCTTTGAAGAGACATTGAAATAGGAGATGTTGAAATAGAACTGAAACGGAGGAAATACAGAAAAATGTAGAAAGTAAGAGACAAAACAGTATTATAAGACTGAACAGTTCATACCAAGTCCAGATCTCATAGTACATCTTCACATTTGAATTATAAGAGAAGTGCAAGTGGGCAGAAAGTGACATTTAAGTAGTAGTCAATAAAGTCAAAACTGAAGAAGACTAGGATTTTCCTCGTTTATAGTTGTGTTCAATTATTTGTTTCCATGGAGTCAGTAGAATTAAACCAGGAAGAAGTAGTAAAGATACTGGAGAAAAACTGGAAAGACACGTTTTCAACTTAAGAATAGAAACTGTAGCTTTGAAGAAGAAACCCTCTTTAGAAACCCTCTTTAGAAAAGGTATGTGAAAGAGGGAAAGCACTAGAAAGTGCTAAAAAGGAAATTGCTAGACTCTTGGGAGATACCTATTAATAAAGGAAAGTGATTATAATCTCCATATTTCCTGAAAGGTTGCTAAGAGAGATAGAGGAAAACATATTTGATTGTATGATTACAAAACCCCAACCTGCTTCTATCATAAAAGGTAAGGCTGATACTATCTAAATAAAGTAGCTAAGTCAAGAAGCGAGAGCTTTTTGAATGTTTTTGTCTCTCAGATGATAAACGCCAAGTGCTATTTCAGCAGAAATCTGAATGAAAAATGGCTAAGAAAGAATCTGCCAGGGAACAGCAAAGGCAGTCTGCTCCCTAAAGGAAAGTGAGCCAGAAGCTGAGGATGGTATCAAGTCTGGCAGAAGCAGTAGCCTCATTGACAAGGACCTGGTCCCACTACACCTGAGCAAGGCAAGCAGGACAGATCTGGTGACCTTAGCCAGATTTAGTTTAGAGCCCAGGCTACTGAGCAAGCCCATAGTGATGAGAAAAGCCTGTGATCAGGCTGCGATATTAAATCTGAAGGTCTGGGACAGGATCTGGACCAAGAGGGTGCATGGCCAGGCATTGATATGGTGGCAACACAGCTGCAGTAGAAGTGCAGGCTTGGGCCCAGGGTCTCAGCTTAACTACAGCTCCCAAGAGAGTGGGGAGCCACCACTTCCAGCCCTTTTTTCGTAACAGCTCTGAGCTGTCTTTGTTCAAGAAGAGGAGAGAACTCAGATCCCTGAGAACATCACTGTAAAATGGTGGTTTGCATAAGGAAGAACTCTTGTAAAATCCATGATTTGGGTATCTAGAAGAGGACTGAGTGAAGATTAAAATCAGAATATAAGTCAACAGGTGATTTTTTTGTAATGTATGGCAGAAGATACATATAATAGACCTTAAGACAAGGAAGATCTTTCCCCTAGAAAAGTTACAGAGGAAAGAAAAGAGGCGAAAGGGAGGACCTGAGACACAAAAGCATGTTGTTTAAGTAACAACTGATGTTTTCAAAATGAGAGAACTGAATCCAGAGAAATGTGTAGGGACTGAGAATGAAAATAGCATAGAAAAAGTGGAAATTATGTCTGAATTAGGCAAGAAAAGGCAGCAAAAATGTTGAGGACCGGATTCAAAGAACTTGATCACTGTTAGGACTACCTGTGCCAGCACCACGTATAAATTTTGTATTTGGCTAAGCAATTCTGGTTTAGGCAACAGTGTTTTCTGAACGAGGAACAGGAAGAGTTAGACACCTGTTAGAAATGGAGCTCTTAAGAGCATGGAAAGCACCAAGACTGGAAATACTCAGTAGTAAATGACAGTGGAGAAAAAGCAGCAGTCTAAACTCTCTCTCTTGTCTGGATTTGGGCACCTGTCTCAAAGCTGTAGTTAAACTTCCATGCAGTTGAGACCGTAGGTCTTCAGCCTTTTTACTTTGACATGTATACTGTGACGGTGAATTAAATACACAGCTCTCAAAATATTTTTGTTAAGGGATTTGTTAAGGCTGTCTTCTGAAACTCACACTGTGAACCCTAGGCAGAGAGAGCTTGCCACACTGAAGAGATGGCTAAGTGATTTTTGAGTGATTTTTCCATTTTCAGAGAATGTCATTATGTCTTCAGGTTAAGAAAGGACAGAGAAAGCGACATCCCCAGGGAAGAATATAATTGCTTTGGGAAAAATAATCTTCGGTGAAATGTATCCATCAAGAGGTCTACTTCTTCTTACAGTTCCAGATGAAAAGCTCAGCTGTCACCCAAACTGCACCATACTCTAGGAGCAGGAGGTTATGTCTTTGTTAATAATCTAATCATAAACAGAATTTGGGCTTGAGCACGGGTATATGATCATCCTTACTGCTGAACTGCTAGTGTGGTCATGCCCATGGTGGACAATACCCAGGCAAGGACTGGGGATATGTTACGGGCCAAAGACCACTACAAAGAGGCAAGTAGTATACAGCTGTTCTGCTTTGGAAGGCAAGGAGATAGGAGTAGAGTGAGAGCAGTCAGCCAAATGGATGTGAGCCATGGAGTGCTAATCAATACCAGGGTCATAGAGCTGTTGCTGGCCCATTTAATTTATTTTTAGAAGCAGCCTGAAAGAATAAGTACCAGCATCCCAAAGTTATCTTGACATCTGAAGTTATGTGTTAAGGAAAGATGAGATTAGCTAGCAAGCTCGTAATGGTACAGGCATCAGCTTCGGTTGTAGTTAAGTAAGCAGCTCCTCACTTTAAAATCAGTCCTTTAAACCATGCTTCGTGTCAGTGATTACGTACTGTCTGTATTGAGTGAGAGTTGCAGAATGTGAAAGCTTATAGGAGTAAGATAAGGAGTTTCAAAGAGTTAAAAGCCTGGTTCCCAGTAACTGCCAACGAGAGTTGAGAAGTCTAATCCTTTAGGTCTCTTTGAAAATCTTATTTGAAAATAAAAATTGGATGAAGTGGGATTTACTGGTTCTGATTAAAAAAATTAATAGTAGCAGCAAGTTTTCAAACAAGCTGCAGACTGGAATAACAGGAGAAGTGATAGGAATTTTCTAACAAGACGCGTCAGTTTTCCTGTCCTTATTAAGAAGAGGAGAACATCTGCAAATGGGGCAGACATGAACTTGAAAATAAGACCTGAATCAATCAGTTCAGCAAAGAACAATCTGTACATGTGATTTTGGTTTTGGCGAATCATCAAGCAGCTATTAACTGGAAAGCTGACTGTGGTCAGCAATCAAAGCCTGGCTGGAAGATAATAAAATCATAAAATCATTGTAATATGCATTTCTTAAATATCAATATTCAAGGCACATTTAAATAATGTGTAGCGGGATTCAGCTACAAATTAAGACACCTATGTTTAGAGGTATCCATGTAGATGTCCATACATGAATTAGTTATCTAAGCTCCCATTATAATCAATATAATCTGGCAAGTCTAGAGGGCTGTTCAGCTGATTGAATGTGGGTAGTTAAGTTAGAGTAAACTGAATAGCTATTGGCCTCCGTGTCTACGGGATACCTATCATCACGGCTACTTCATTCTTTGTGAAGAATATGCCTTTAGTCAACTCATCACAGGGAACTTCTGCAATGTTTGCATTATAAACAAAGAATTTGGCATTATTTCCAAAATCCCTTAGGCACACTATTGACTATTTCTTCAAATTAAAATATATATCACTTCACTGAAATATCTATACCCAGCTGAACATCCATAACCGTGTGCTATGGAGAAATAATACCTGGAACTGAGTATCACATGGAAATCCTGCATCTATTTTTGGCTTCTATTTACTTCTGTGTAACCTTGGTCTTATTTATAACTGTGGAACATTGTTACCTGCAGCGAACCTCATAAGAGCTGTTCCAGGCCACACTCAGGATCCATACAGCCCCATGCACGGTCTTTGCCCTTTGCCTATAGCATGTACCTTAAAAAGTACAACAGAGGACAGCAAGAATATAGTCACATTTCTTGGTATACTTCGCCAGCCTTCAGAAATTTTCACCTCAGGAGTCCTAAATCAAAGGTTATATCCCATTCTTGGGCTCTAATTTCCAGGGGTTTATGAGTAATTTTTTAAAAAGTGTGCTTATTGTGGTTGAAGGGATGGTGAACATAGTTCTTTCTATTTACTTTTTCCATGCTGCTTGTGAATTCTTAAGTCCTCTGTCTTACCTACTCCCTCAGGTGGGGAACAAGGTTAAACCTTTCACTGTTTTTTCTGGATTTATTTATTTGACTATACCTGAGGACAGAGGTGATATTTTCATGGAACCTTCTGTCACAGGTCTAAGATCTTGTTCCCTAACCATAGTAGTTAGGTACAAGGAGAAATTAGTTGCTATTCATTGAACCTCTCTGTTGGCAAACACCATTTACATCCCGAATGTTGTTAATGTATTCTCAGTTTTCACTAATGTCAAAACCAATTTTTCACAATAATTGTGGTACTACCTTTTGGACATTGCTAAAATTGACAAATATTTTGTACTCATACATTTTCAAGGGGGAAGAAAGTTACAGGTAACAAGGGATTTCTAAATCAATAGGAAACAGATGAGGCTCCCTAGCGAAGTCCTGCATTCAAGCTTTATGATTTCGTTCATAATGTTAAAGTAAATCAGCTCTAAAATAAATAGTACAGTGGGGCAGAGAATACTGATGAACTACCTGAGTTTGGAGGGCAGCTCTACCCAAATACAATTTTATAGCCATCAAGTGGAGAATTTCAACTTGTTTCAATAGCAGCAAGAAACCTGTGTTTTATTTGTCCTACAGCGATATATACTCGACTATGTATTTTCCTTTTTAAGACTATTTATACAAACTGAGAATGTTACTCCATGGTTTAGATTTGGGTTTTGTTTTAATTTCTATATTAGAGTAATAACAAAAGAGCAGTTGTTCCTGAGATTATACAGAGATACTAATCCTAACTAAAAAGCAATGAATGGGTTATACTTTGAAAAATTAAATTAGAAATTAGGGAAAAGAGAAGATGCTGTTGCCTGAACTAGTGTGATTCTAAATCTCCAAATTGTGCTGATAACTGGAAAAATTAGGAAACAGTAAGTGTGTGCTATTTGAGTAGAATTGTATTACTTGCTGTAGCTTGGAAGTCTGACACAGACAGAATAGTTCAGGTAAAAAAGCCCATGTAACTAGTGAGGCTTTTAGATGAAACTAAATGGGAATACAGTTCTGGAAAATTTTGCTCATAAATCAGCTAGCTTTTTAAGTGTAAAGAAACAATACCAGCACAAAAGTCATATTTTGCTTTGGAGATGCTTATTTTTCATAACAATTTTGATTCTAGTTACTGACATCAGTAATAAATTTTCGAGACTATTAATTGAAACTTGATTATAACTTCATGCTTATATTTTAAAAAGTGACAAAATCTAGAAAAGTTTTAGAATAAAATGTCAATCCTTTCCTTTCTTGATTTATTTGCCAGAGCTTTTTACTTCTCTTTCTACTGTATGTTAGGCTTAATTAATCCTATTCTTTCTTCTTTTGCCTAAGTAGCTTATTTTGCACGTAGCCTGAGGCAGGCCTGGCAGCTTTGAAAGTCAAGGTTTTAACTATGATGATATGTACCAGTTGCTTCTGAAGTGTGTTCATCTGGGATTTCTCTCTCATTTTGAGCTCTGAATGTAGTTCGATCATCCCAGAGAGCATCGCTATGGCAGGATTCCAGATGCTCTTTGTCCTCCTTACCTGTGCCATCCCAAAGGATTCCACCTTCTGTCTCTGCACCCTTTCATCATCACAGAGCTTGAATGACTACTTTGATTTTCATTCTGCATAAAGTATGTTGTGATAGAATTTGGTCAATAATATTGGTTTCCACTCAGCTACAATAGTAACTCTGCATTAGAGCTTTAGGAAAACACTGCATTAATTACAAAACAGTATAAATTTTATATTTAGAGACTTTTTTTCAAAGCAGAGGTACATCACAGTGACAAGGAAGAGTGGCTGAGATGTAGTAGTGTGGAATAACTGAGTACTTATTGGCAGACAGAGCAGTGATTTACTGGTGAGAAAAATTCCTCCTCTGTTCCTCTGACAATCACCAATAAATTACTGTGTCTTTCCCCTAACTTTAAATATTTACAAGCAGCCCAAGAGAAAAATGTATTCTTCATTCTCTGTACAGATTTTCCGTGTCTGGTATTATCACTTACTGAAGGTATTATGGCACAGTGCTATTTAGTACCTCTCAGAATCCACAGCTGTAAGACATCTCTGTTTTCTGCTCAGCTATATCACAAATGAGACGACATGTTTCTGTTTCCTTTTAAATATGTCCTGTGGACGTGTCAAATATAGTTGTCGAACTTAATTTTGCAGTTTTGTGAATATCACCTTTGGTTACTGAACTTGCTTTTAAAGGAAACTGCTCTGGACTCTTCACTGATATGAATCAGAGTGGACAAAAAATAATTACTTCTATCCATAAAGCATTGCGCACTTTTTTGTAAGATAATTTTAAAAAATTGTTTCCAAACAGAAGTTTGATTCCAATAATAAAAAGTAGAAATTATGTAACACCTTAAAAGACTTGAATAGCCATAGCAACTCAGTATTGCAAAAATTGGAAAAAATTATCAGATGCTTCCTAAAATCATGACCCATTTTTTATGTACTCTATATCGTGTTTTACGGCTTTCCTCCATAATCTTGAGTGGTGAAAGTTAATTGCCAGAAATGATTTTATTTTATTTTATTTTATTTTATTTTAATTTCTGGCAGTAACATCTGATGGGTTGGCTGCAGTAGGAATCACTTGTTTGTCCTGATTCAACCTAAACTCCGTTGGATAACTGTGATTTTTTCCTGATTTCTGTGATGTATATAGGTGTTTCCATGAAGTGAAAGAAGGCATAGATGACATTCTACAACTTAAGAAAAAAAAAATTGAAAGATTTTAATATCTTGGAAGAGATATGTGTCTTACATCAAATTTGTGCATTCACACAGGAGGGCTACAAGCTAGGGTAACATAGAAGATGATTTTTATCTCTCAAGAAGTTTTCATTTGTGAGACTATGGACAAGTTACTGTTGGAGCCAGGGAGTGTGCAGGGAGTGCTCGACAATCTTTTTAAGAAACTGGAAGCCAGATTTGTCCTCAGTTATTTGAAACGGCAAAATTAATACTACTCTACAGAGTATATGTATGCTTGCTGTCACGCGGCTTGCTTTGCCTGTATTCTTTGCCTATGTTCTTTATAGGTAGTAGCAAAGGTGACAAAACAAAACATGCTCGGGATTAGGATTGTTTGATCATCCTTTTGGACGGTCACTGTCTTGAAAGTGAGAGCTAAACTTATTCTAGACAAATATGTCTTCTACAAAGAATGACCTTGATTTGGAAAGGACAGTTCATTCTGCATTGCATGCCAGTAATAATTAAGCACAAGAACTGGTCTGGAATGAGGGATCTTTCCATAGGAGCTAAGATCAGCCTGTGGCAGGCAGCAGGAAGGCACAGGGCTTTCAGAGAGACAAAGTAATTTGAAAGGAATACAGGTGCTGAGTTGGGCTTCAGTGTAGGTTTGACCACAACCTCCAGTCAAGGACTTGGAATAGTACACCTGAATATTCTTCCTGGAGAATCCCAAGGTTTTTGTAGAAAGCAGACTACAGAACAACATAGTCCTTTCCACTTCTGGCAACAATATAATAAGTATTAACAACATAATTCCATGCGTGTTTTAAGCTAGCACAAAGTTACCCTGCTGTCTACAGGCTGTTCTGCTCATCTGTCTTCTACTGAGCTGGCAAACATTTCCTGCTCCCACTACACTGCCCGTGTCCTGCCCCTTTCCTCTGCAGGTTGGGAGAACTAATTCCATCTAGGACTAGCTGGAGGTGAAAGATGCAGGAATGAATAGGCAGGACTGTGATCATGCCACTCTATGGAGTATTAAGTGATCATGGAATTGTTATTTTCCAGGGTTTCTTTCCTTCTCTCTATCTCTGCAGATAATTATGTCCTCTTCTTCCTGCTACAGAGCCATAGTAAAATCTCCTCAAGGCTACTCATCATCAGTGAGTTACTGTATTCTAGTGTCATAAAAAGATTTGCTTCTGGAGAGGTATTTTTTCTTAGGAAATGAAAGTAGCTGGCGCTGGTAGTGGGCTGCAAATGACTCAGTTAACTTGCCCGGTGTCAGAAGTTTGTGATGGTTTTCTGGTCTAGTCACAATGAAATTTCTACCAGCTATAAGTGTGTTTTTAAAATCCTTAATTATATATTTTTGTTGTCTAAGACTATCAGGATTATTTTTAGTTCGGCCTCTGTCCTTTTATCTCTTTTTACTGCTTTATCCTGGTTAGGTTGATGTGGTTTCTCACATATACAAGGCTGTTTTCAGTTGTTTGTTAGATCAACAAATTGTCAGGATTTGTTAAAACTAACTCATAAAATTCATAAAACTAATTCAAATACTGTTTTTGACTACAAGAAAGCAGAATGAAGAGAACAACCTAGCATGCAGCACTAAAATTTTAGCAAAGGCTTATTTTACTTTATCCCAGTGCCTACACTGAAGGGGCTTTAGCAACATGTTACTTGACGTCAGAAGTAGGGCTACAGGGAAAATTGCAGCACTGGCATGAGAAAACTGAGAACCAGTGCTGAAACAGCCTCCTAGTGAGAAACATTGAGTCAATGAACTTGGATATCTTCTAAAAGCATTTTTGTGTTGAAAGTGGAGCCACATACTCCTCATGAAGTGTGCTGCATCTGTAGTATATCCACGTCCCAATGTATCACATCAATAAGGCATTCAAAGAGAATGACAAGGAAAAGGAAGGAGTAACAGTGTGATGGAATGTAAGTAACATTAGAGCATCTCTTTTTTTCCCAACATGCTATTTAAGAGGTCTGTGCTTTGGTGTAGAATACAAAAGGGCACTAGTGGAATGGAATGTGAAGGACGGGTAGGCGTTAGTGATGTGCAAAATAGCAAGCTTGTTTTTAAATGGTTTGGCAAAGACCTAGCTGTGAAAAATAAGGCACTGTTGACAACTTGGAATCCCCCTAGCTGTGATGTCCTTTCTCCTTGAGTAGTCTTAAAACTGAAATAGAGATATGCTTTTAGTTATGTACATTTGCCTTCTTATTATTGAAAATGAGGTAGGAAAATTTTTATGAACTTATATAACGAAAAGCTGAAGGGATGCTTTCAACTTGAAAACGATGATTCCATTTTTAAATGAAGGTATTGTATTTACATGCCTACCCATTTTAAATAAAAGAAGGTAGCAAATAAGGAGTAGTTACTGATTTTGTTTTATTCTTGTTGCAACATTTGGTAACAAACCAGGCTCATGCCTTTGCTGATGATGTCTTGCACTGTCCTGGCACGTGCCTTTCATGTTCCTTTAGCTTAAATTCTTGTACGTAGCTTGCAACTTCAGGTGGAAAATGTTTTAAAGAAATATAGATGATCATGTGCTACTGATTATTTTAAAAATGAAAAGTACTAAACTGCTCTGCCTCCCTAGTTTGTGGAATACGTATTCTGATGTAGTTAGAAATCTAGTTAAACTATTAGAAGGAAATGTTTTGTTTTGAACTGAAATTGTTCTTTGTACTTTTATCTCCAAAATGGAATAACACAATGAACTACCCAAGTGTAACAGCACACCACCTTTGCAGAAATAACAGCCCTTGCAGAAGGAAAGCCTGATACCTGTTAAATTAGTACGAGGGGACAGAATGGACTCCTGGAAATTAATTCCCAGCTCAAGGTCGGCTTGATGCAGTGCCAGTCTCGCAATCTTCTGCTGCTTTTAGCAAAGGGTATAGTCCTATAGGTTAAGTGGTAACGGCCTTTTCTACAGAGCAGACAGCTGCTGATGCACAGGATTTGCTACAGTTGCAGATAATTAGATTTTTTTCCTTCAAAACAAAAAGGTAAGGAAAACACACCCCAGAATATGAGAATATTGCTTCTTAGAGTTTTTCCTGCATGTGCACATGTAAACAAGATAATCTAAATTATTAAAAGTGTGAATTTAACGGGGATTTGTTGTGCCACATTTTTTATACGCCCACTCTGTGTGGGCACTCAGAAGTAAAGTGTTTTTCTTTAAGTTCAGCTTAACTGGTAGGTAAGGTTTTTTCACGGAATCATAAAATGGTTGAGGTTGACAGGGACCTCTGCAGGTTGTCATGTCCAACCCACCTGCTCAAGCCGGACCAGCTAGAGCCTAGGACCATGCCCTGATGCCTTTTGACTACCTCGAAGAGAGGGAGACTCCCCAGCCTCTCTGAGCAACTTGTGCCAGTGCTGTCATCCTCGCAGTAAAAAAGTGTTTCCTGATGTTCAGAGGGAACCTCCGGTGTTTCAGTTTGTGTCCATTGCCTCTGGTCCTGTCACTGGGCACCACTGAGATGAGCCTGGCTCCATCTTCTTTGCACTCTCCTGTCAGATTTTGTACATATTAATGAGATCTCCTTCGAGCCTTCTCCTTCAGGCTTAACAGCCCTAGCTTTCTCAGCTCTCCTCATAGAAGAGATGCTCCAGTCCCTTAATCATCTTCGTGACTCTTTTTTGGACTCTTTCCAGAATGCCTAAGTGCTGAGGAGCCTGGCACTGGACTCAGTAGTTCCAGTGTGGCCTCACCAGTGCTGAGGGGAAGGATCTCCCCTTCAACTTACTGGCTACGCTCTTTGAATGTAGCTCAGGATATCATTAGCCTTCTTTGGGGCAAGGTTATTACATGTGAGACCAAGTCTTTGGCTGTAGCCTTTGGCACTTCAAGCTGGAAAACACCTGTTTTAAATGGCTCCCTTTGCACACATACACTGTGATAGATTTTTAATTATGTACTCAGAGACCGTTTTCCAACAGACCTCTCTCTCTCAATCAATCTCTGTTCAGCAAATAAGTCTTTATTTAAGGTTACACATCCACATCTACCACTCTTCAGCTTTCCTAAGTTTGATTTAATGAATACCTGGAACTTGAATTTACAGAAATGTTAATGTATAATTAAGGTATATATTCTCTGAGGCATGCTTGGAAGGGGCTTACTGGTATTGGGTTCTTCTCTATATTGGAACTCCTACATGTTACTTTAATGGAAATAATGGCATGCTCTTCAAAAGGCTTCCTCGTTCTTTTCTGGCTTTGGGATTAGCCATCTGGTCTTCAGGCAAGTGCTGACTTCAGCCAGGCTGTGAGAACGGAAGGAGAATATGCCATTCATATCTGAACTGAAACTATTGCGGTTACCTGCACTGCTGATCATTCAGTGCAGTTTACCTCTCTGGCTTTCCCAGATTGGTGTTCAGCAATACGATGCCGAGGGCTGAGATCTGTGGGCCTGTGGTGATCCTTTGTCTTCATTCTGACAAGAAGCACCATTTCGGGTACTTCTGTTTATCCCTGTAACAATGAACGTCTGAGGAGACTACCCTTTCCCTTACTGCAGAGTAGACTGACCGGATGGGCCTGAGTGCATTTTCCTTTTTAGTGGAGCCGAGGAGGTTATTTGTCAGAGCAGTGGATGCTGTCTCAACATCACCCTGGCCTGAAGCCAGGGTAGCTGACTAGGAGACAGCACTTTTTTTTTGTTGACGTCTAATTGCTCTTCTTTTGTAAAACAGTCTCTAAAAACGGAGCGGTTGTTCACCAGGTCTTTATTACTGAATTGTCCTTACTGCTGACATACATCTTTATACAAATGTAGATGTTTTCCCTCCTAAAAGGGAAATAGATAGTCCTTGCAGAAGACTTGAAGGATAGCATCATGTTATCATCCAAGAAATGCAAGTGTATGAGTTGCAGGTGATTGTTCTAGTTATTTCGAATGGTGCCATGATGACGCTGGGGCTTGCTGGTAGACAAAATTTCCTCCCTGAGGCAACCAGGCTGTCTATAACGTAGTCAGTCCAAACCTGCCCCAATTTCCTTGGGCTCTGCCTTTTTGGGAGTTAACCTCCTGTAGTCATTTAGATATTTTGAATATCGTTCTCCACTCTGCAGTGAGCAGAATAGGAACAGGAAGTTCAGTTTAAGCATATAGCAGCTGAGGACTCAGAAGGCCTCTCAAACTCTTGGATGCCCTGTTACCTCTTTCAGATGACTTGTTGACCTTCCTCTTTATGTGCAGAGTGCTATAATTAAATGCAGATATTACTGACCATCTTGAGATTTGAGAGCAGTACACCTATGTGCTAACAAAGTGCACTGGCTTGGGTAACATACTGGGGTTCCAGTAAACAACTGAGCACTAAAGAACCTGTAAAGACATTCTTAGCAAATTAAGATGGTTTAAACGTAGAAGTCTATGACTATGACAAGTCTTTCTGACTTGTGGTCAATGTATGTATGTTATTTATCATCCTCAGTCTCTGCTATTCTTAGCATTTGGCTTTGTTTCCTTCAAGTAGTATATTATCTGGAGGAATATTTAGGAGCAAACTGTACAAGGTAATGAAAATATCTCTTAATTTATATTTTAGAAACCAACCTTTGCATGAGAATAATTATAAGGTGCCAGGAATGCCCAATACAAAATCGCTTGCATTTTAGTTACTTATTTCTGAAGAAAAAAATTACTAGAAATACAAGTTCAGGTAAAATCTTCCATTTTTCTGTTGTGTGTTTACCTGTGTTTACAGAGATGTAAACAGGAAGGTCTGAAGGTAATATAGCTGTAGAATGGATACAATGTCTTCAAGGTTTTTAACTGATAGTAAACTGAGTTTTTTTCTATTTTTTTTTTCATTCACTAAGAAGTAAAAACAAATTCATTTTGTAAACATTTCTTTAAAATCATAAAAAAAAAAAAATCTGCTGTAGCCTTGGACTTTTTGCACACAAACGATCTGATTTCTGGTTTCTGGGTGTTTATACTTCCTTCCAATGCAATGATTAAGATACTTGCTTTAATTTAGCACTCCTCCAAGACTCCCTTTTTTGATTTGCTAATTTTTATTTTAGTAGAATGTTTTCTCTTTGGCTTCTGACTCTTGTACGCAGTTATTACAGGGAAGGTAAACATCAGAAGTTTGTGTTCTGCTCTTTCTGAAAGCAAGGTTCTCTCACGGTCTGTTTTGTTTTCTGTTCTAGGGCTGTCACCTTTATTTGGCTCACGCTGTGTTTTCTGTTCCATTTCTTGTTTGTCGAGCGTCAGGAACTTGGTCTTGTTATCCTAGTGGGGATCTGCACTGCTGATTAATAGCATGAGTGGATAAAATAGGTGGAGTTCAATAGGCTGCATTTGATGATAATAAATTTTTATGCCTTTTGTTCAGTGTTCTCAAACATGATGCTAATCAGGTGACAAAATGGCCACCAATACTAACAAAATGAATGAACCGTGGTATCGTTTTCTTAAAGTCATCTGCTGCAGAATGAAAATGTCTTGTGTATGTAATGGGGAAGGCACAAACATGTTAATCCATTTAAATGTTATCTACTGTTATTTTCCTTCCACCAGTGAGAGGCTCCTGCTGAAGGAGGTTGTTGTGAGTGTTGTGAAAAGCACCAGTAGCGAACTGCTTTTATGCCTTTCCAAAGTGGGAGGCTTGCTTGTTTGTCTAATAACATATAATGAGTTTTGGTTCCATTTCCAATTCTGAATTCTGTTGAGCAAGAGTATGGGTAATGAAGACACCAGTTGTTATTTTGTCGCTTAGCCGGAAACGTACATTCTGATACTTATTTAAGTTTTTTCTAAATCCATATGTGAGTTGTAATTATTTTTGCAATGAAGTTTACAGTTATGGTTGTCATTAACTATCATGTGGATAGCCGAATCCAGGCTACTGCAGGCAGCTATCGTAGCCCTTGGCATTTTTCTACTACTGTTAGTACACTGTGCTGTTTTGGAGGATAAATTGCCTTTCAAAAAACTGATAGACCTCTAGTGCACAATTATAAATGTTACATGTTATGCTTTAGACGTAAACTGGCAGTATTAATTAATCCTCAGATGTATTGAAAAGATTCTACTCTCATAAAACTTGTGAAGCAATGCAGAAGAAATCTGAGCACTTTTATAGGAGAGCAGGTGGCACAGGTTACGTGGCGAGTTTAAAACGTTTCTGTTCTTGCCCCCTTTGATCACATGCTAATACATTTCCAAAAGTTTAATCTCTAGAGCTTAAACTTTGCAAGTTTTGTTCTTCCCAGAAGATTCATGTGCTTGGGAAAAGTAAGTTGTTTTAAAATGTTTTAATTTCGTGTATCAGGTATGTTCATGTATTTGCCCACTGGAAAAGTCAGAAATTTTACAGTAGCTCAAACAGTGGTAAAACACTTATATGTGAACCATAGATTTTGTGTTTTCTTTTGGAAAAACATCACTGCTTGGGTAAACGAAACAATAAGATTCTTTTTTTTAGAACACTTGAGTTAAAAATACTGATGGTGCATAAAGGAAGAAAATTTCCTTAGCATGAAAAATGCTGTTAGTGGGATATAGTCTCTGTGTGTTTGCGTAACTTTCCTCATATGAACACAAAATACCCTACCCTATCTAAATCTCCTTGGCAATTAGATCCCAAAAGTCTATCTCTGAATTTATGGAAAGTAAACATTGCTGTTCAAAGGTAGAAAGATTAAATACACTGAAACCCGATTTCCAGCCTAGCCTAAATTCTAGTATTTGAATCTTTTATACCTTACTTTATGACTGAAGAATAGGAAAATATTATCTTCACTTTACTGATGATCTAATTGGACTGTAATGAAGATCGTAATGCTTGCTGGCCTATATCTTCTGCTGATGGCTTAAAAAAAAAATGTTTAACTATTGTATGTGGGAAGGGTAAGGTACTGAGAAAGCAAAAGAAAAACAGAGAGGCATTTTAATCTAATAGTGTTGTATTGGATATTAGGAACCAGAAGGCTTAATGCATTAAAATAGAAGAAGATAAAAACAATAACCCACTTTTATATTTAAAAAAACAAAAACAAAATGAAAAAACTACAAAGTGTCAGGCTAGACACTTTTCCTGTTACACTGGAGTTTTTTATGCCTTCAAACTGGACTGTAAGATCTTTAAGGCAAAAAGAGATATGCAAGTGGCACATAGACCACTGCTAGGACTGTTCATTGCTTACTTTTCACAACAGCTGGCACACAGTACATAACACATTTTCTTATGCCTGTTAGAAGTAGATAATGTTTATTTACCTGCCCATCACTAGGGCTTTAAAGAGTCTCATGGAAAGCAAAAGAATAAATGAGCTCTGAAGGGGATTTGATACTTCTCAGACATCACAGTCCCCATACAGTCTCTAAGTCTCGGTTTTTAAGCAGTGTGATGCCTCTCACTGGAAAGGTTTTCTGATGCTCTCTCCCTGAACATTTGCTGATGGCCACTTTCAGAGCCAGAATCCAGGTCTGGACAGAGCTACCTTGGTGCAAATGGCCAGGCTATGGTCTTAAAGTCTGCATGCTCTTGTAAGATGCATTAAGTTTCATGCTGGTGAATTCATGCAGTTCTGCTACCAGTGCCACCTCAGTTAACCAAATGGCAGCTGCCATAAAAGGGGAAGAAAAACATTCCATCTTCTGTTTCCTGTGTTTCCTTCTGCTGAGCCAAGGAGATGTAAAAGAGCCCTTGGAGAGGTCTTGGCTAGAAATGGTCAACAGTGCTGCCTTCTGCAGAGCAGAAGAATAGGAAACAAAATGGGAGTGTAAGGTTCACTGTGCAGAAGTAGCATACGCAGAGTTAAGCCTGAACTGGGTCACATAACAGGAAATTATTCTTTTTTTCCTTTCTCATTATTTCTCCTTCTTTGAATGATTTCCCTTAAAAATTAAACAACTTTAGTTAGTCATCATAAATTAGTCAGCCACCAATGTTTGAGGTATTGGCCCCAAATGAACTAGCCTGCTACAGTAAAGTACGATTCAGCTGCTCCATAGTGTTTCTTTGTGAACTGGGCAAAGGAGCTTGGATCTCTCTTTCTTTGTGCTTGGATTCCAGCTGCTGTAACTAGTTATGCAGGGCTTATACATTGCTGTTCTCTGTAACGATCTTACTGCGGAAAGTAACCTGCTGGTGCTGTTCCTTACATGTCTCTGACTGCATGAAACATCCAGATCCTATCTAGCCATTTTTATCTGCATGAAGCTGCAGAAGCTACAAAGTGATCCCACGGTGTTTTAGCATATGCTGAAAAATGAAATTCTGTCAAACTCCTACAGTACTTGAAATAGGCTTGAAATAGCCTCACATTTCTGCTCCTTCACATATTTTCTGTAGAGATCATTCAGGGATTCAGATGCAGTGGGGCACAAAAATAGAGAATGAATTTCTCACTTGTCGAACTAAAAATTAACCTTCTGAACTGAGATAGTTTTAGATAACTAGAATCTCTAATTTCATGCCTGCTTTCTGTATTATGCAGTATTAGAGCTTCTTAGTGTTCTGTGCAGAAGGCATAGTTCAGTAAGTGATACCCAAATTTATGTTTTGAAAGTAGAAATGCCTAGAATTTTTGCATGAATGAGGTAATTTTTTAAGCTTGATTACTACCAGCATAGATGACAGTCTAAAAATATGCTGTTTGTTCCTCTATCATACCTATTTAATGTCTCTGGCAATGAATTTTTATGTTCTGTTCACTAGTATAAACCTGCAAAATAACATTAACAAGTGGGAGTTTGCCATTAATTTTAAGGTGTCAAAATTTCAGTGCTATGTATACAGTTAAAAAAGCTTTAGAGATGGGAGAAATACTGAGTATCAGTGCCTTATCATAAACAATTATGAAGCCACCCATCCTCGTTTGAGGATGATGGGTGCTGTCCTGCTTGCATTTTGCAGTTTAATTATTTTATCTTTTGTGTGTATATATATGTGTGTGTGTATGTGTGTG
Source organism: Bucorvus abyssinicus (assembly GCA_009769605.1). Classification (NCBI taxonomy): domain Eukaryota; kingdom Metazoa; phylum Chordata; class Aves; order Bucerotiformes; family Bucorvidae; genus Bucorvus; species Bucorvus abyssinicus. The sequence continues at coordinate 5,260,024 of CM020028.1, forward strand.
TTTGATAACAGTCTTCCCTAAAGACTTATTGCCCTGTGATTTTACAGTGATTAAATAGTAATGCAAGGAAGAGTGAAGTTTTAATTTCCTTTACCCTACTCTTCTTTAAGCAGCTAGCATAAAGTAAAGTAAACATTGTTAAAACAATTTTGGCTCTAATACTGACTGCAGAAGTACAGAATGATATTCTACCTTTCCATTCAGCTGAACGGAGGAAAAAAACCCCACAAGCTAATGTTTCTAAATCATTGCGTTACATCCACAGATGAACATTTTTAAGTTGGTGAAGGAAAATTCCTGGAATCAAAAATCTCAATGCCTCCAGAGGCACTGTTTTGTTAGTTTTCTAAAGTGCTTTTTAAATACTGTTTAGGTATAGATAGCATACACCACCAAAAAAAAAAAAAAAAAAAAAAAAATCCCAAACACATAGGGTAGAGGCAGACCTGTGAGGAATGTTCTGGATTTTTTCACATATGGAATGTTTATGTGAAACCGTTCCTGGCTATATTTGGTGGATGATTCTTGGGCTGCAGCTGTCTTGCTGCATATTCATTATGAAATGCTTGTAGTTAAAAATAAACCCATTAGATTTGTTTTCGTTACACAAACTTGTCTTTCACTATGTGCCAGTGACCTGGCATGGTGGCTGCATCTCTGAGCCTTAGGTCTCCATGGAAAATCTTCATGTTTTAGACTTCTTTTTCTAAGAATATTCAATAATATTTAGATAATGTCAAGTATTTTTTGGAATGGATCCTAAAAATACAATGCCAAGTTACTTCGCTGTTTCCTTCCTTCTCCTTTAATAGCCAAGGTGGGCCTGCTTTCTCTTGTGCTAGGCTTCCGTCTCCACCATCATAGTTCCAGGCAAAACTGTGTGCTTTTCAGTGTGCAGTTATTTCTGATTCGCAGGGTTGCTTATAAAGAACAGAAGGCTGTCTGAGGGACTAAAGCGAAATATAGGAAAGGGAAAGCGTCTTTCTCCATTTTCAAGTAGGAAGAAAGGATAATTAACATTTCTGATCCTAGTTTAGTTGAGAACAGTATCTCTTCTGTAGTACTGCAAGAGCACTTTTCTAGACTGCTTTAACTCCTGGTTTTGCCCTGAACATTGAGGATCCAGACTTGTTATTTCAAAAATCAGTGAAGGCTTGTCAGTGCCTATAACAGGAACAGGATATTCCCGTGGTGACTGTTGTACTCTGTATTGTGGAAACACAACCTCCTGCAACAACGGAACACGAGGCATGTAGGAGCAGGCAAGCCAAGGTCACAATGCCAACAGAACTAGTATCGAGTAGAGACATTCAACAAACCTTGAAACCTCACCAAGGAGTTAAATACAATGCGCAGTGCCTCCTTTTTAGTTCTTACTTCCTCTTGAGTACTTGTATCCGCTGATTCTGTATTTTTCAAAGATAGTCAGATGATTGAGTCTTAACAAAATTACCAGATTTGAAGAACTAGGCTTTTGGTTTTTGACATCTCAAAAAAGACAATAGAGGGGTCTCATCTCAGATACTTAGTATTTAGACATTTACCTCTAAGATCACTCCAGAGAAACCTGCAAGACTAATTGACAGAAATAGGACTTTTATTGCATGGCTCACCTAAATTATTTTAGAAAACAAGGCTGGATTTTGTTGCTTAAAGAAGGGTACCTTGTGTTGTTTCAGGTGCTGTGAGTATTCTGCCTAATCACTCTGACACTCCAGAAAGGACTGAATCTTACAGAAGCCCTGTACCATACGTCTCAGTGCTGTGTGGGTTTCTTAGCCTGTGGTATCTCAAACACCACTAGATGCCAATGTTTTGGCAACAGATTTCATCCCTATTTTAATATAATAATTATAATAATAAAAATTCCTACCTATTTAATACATATATAATATATACATGTTTATTATATGTATATTCATGCACATGTAATACAGATAGATATCTGTAGTTTTCAAAGATAAATACTGATTCTATTTTGCAAAGCGGCTGGCGCTGACTGAAAGTGGGAGAACTAACAGGTAGCAGTGAGTAAGTTTAGCAGTTAGTAAGATTAGCAGATTAGCGGTCATCTTTGATCTGTAATTGCAACTGTGTGGTTAGTGCTTTTTATCTGCCATGGCAGATGAAGAGCTGGGTTACTCTGATGCAACAATCCAGCAGACATGGGCCACTCTAAGGACTGTTTTTTCATTGAACCTACACACATTAACTTAATGTTTCTAGCTATATAAAATTGTTTAAACTGTTTGCGGTCATTACACAGAAAGTGGCGCAAAGTATTTTTTGTCATAGTTGTTCCGACATTACATTAGCTAAAGGGAATTGAATTGATAGAAAAAATCTCTTATCTGTAAAAATCCTGAAGCTATCCTGAACAAAGTTCCAGCCAAGAGTCTGCCAGTGCACATTTTTCAACAGCAGGATGACAATACAGCTCATATTCTGTGAACACCAATTTTTTTTTCCATGTGCCCCTCAGTGAAAACGTTCCAGGAAGTCATATAAAAGGAAGAGGACTGTAGATCCACTGATTGTTGTTCTGGTCCTTGGCCTGAAACTCTTCAACTGGCTGCAGGAAACTGAGGCCACCTTCTCACAAAGGCTAGTACTTGATGTGAATTTGGTAGTTAAGCTTTATCCTCAGCAAAGCTAAGTGAAGAGAAGTAGCGGTGTACTGTTTCCTTGCACAGACTAGTGTGTAATAACACATCACTCATGGTTTGCGTTTTTTGGACATACCTTTAATGAAACAATTTCAGAGATAGCAGGCATTCTTGTCGCAATCTCACATTGGTTTGAAAGAACACTACAAATGAGGTCGCACTGTAAAAAAAAAAGATTTACTCATTTGGGTATAGTTTTAATATTTTGTGCCTGTACTTCTGCTGCGTGATGCATTGTTTGTGGAACAGAGGATAAAGGTCACAAAGCTTTGTTTTGTTTGGGTGATTTATTTGTTGGGTTCTTTTGTGGTGTTTTTTTAAGAGTCTTAGAATTAGGATTTTTTGTAAACTCTATGTTGATGTATAAAACATTGCATACACATTGTTCTTCGCTGTCTGCAGAGTATTAAATTCAGAAACAACACAAGATTAGATTTGTAAGATATTCATCAAATAGAAAGTCTCCAAGTATATTTCTAAAGATTGTGGTTTAATGTTTTGGCTGAAGTTCAAACCCTGAAGGAAAAAAAATATTTTTTTGAATAATACTGGTTCATTAAAATAATTTAACAATTCTTAAGAAGGCTCCCATATGAGGTGCCAGACTGATTCTAAACCTCACTGAGTGTCATGTCTCACAGAGTTATGCAAATGCCAGTCAACTTACAGTCAACTGTAGACTGAAGACTCGTGTCTGGAACTTCAGGAAATACTATCACCAAGCATTTTTGGAGGAAAAAACCCAAAATCCAGTCTTAAATTAATGAAACTTTGGAATAGGCTTAAAAACTCTCAATGGGATTATTGTAAAACAGCTTCCGTTCTTAGGATACCGCAAGAAATGAGAGAGCCCCCTTCTGCTAAACTCTGTGAAATCCCAAGGCAGCACTCCTGTAAAGTCAGTGTAACATGCTATCAGGAAAACCCAAGACGGTTCTTATCTCTGCCACTGGCTTATCTCTGTACTTTGGACTTTTTATCACTTTTAACACGTCATGCATTACAGACAGTTCTGTGAAGGTCCTTCACCTCCTTTCTGCCATTTCTTCTTTTCTTGTACAATTTTTTCTTCACTTATTGCATAGCAAAGTTTTTACTATTTCACTTGTAAAACTGTGGTTCTCTCTCCAGTATTTTCTTCTAAATTTCTGCCTCTTACTTTTTCCAAGTTTCTCAGTTACCCATCTTCATTCTCTATATTAAAAAAAAAAACAAAACCAACAAAGCTCTGAATTAAATTTTGGTAATCACTTTAGGAAGTTAATATGCCCCATTCTTTTTTTGTTGTGTAGACTCTGAGCTAATTATCATTACTAGTAAGAGGCTGGATTCAGCAGGCACACCAGCTCTGGAGTTCAGAGCAGCTTTGTGGGGCAGTGGAGGAAGCTGGCAGGTAGTTTCCATTGGTGAATAGAGATGGAAATATCCCTGTTCCCTTCTCTTTTCCATTATGTTCCTTCTACCTGGTAACTTCAGGAGCAAAGAACATCCACGACGGGATAGGGAATGAGCACAGAGGAGGCTGTAATGATGGGAATAAGGATTGTTGTATAAATGCAAGCAGTAAAAGGAATTTGGCTTTTTATAAGACGTACTGTTATGATATGCGTAGATATTCAGTGAAATACCTGCATATTTTTGTGGGATATGTTACCTTCTCCATGGAATTTATTTTTAGCAAATGTGATTTGGAGACTTTTAATGATGCTAAAGAAATGCAAACGTCCCTGACTTCAGTCTTTTGCTTAAGTTTAGATGGGAATTTGAAAAAATACGCAACACTAGCATTCACTAGTTCCCAGAAGTGGATTGTTATCTTCAGGTGGAACATGACACTGTACAACTCCAGTGTGCTACATGTAATTGTGCATGGTACCGGTAACTGCAGTATAATTACGCCGACAGCAGTTCCTGCTCATCCAAAAGCAACATGATAGAGGAAGGACACAAGATTCAGATATACTTTTTATGTACTTTATATATGCCTTATTTTCCCTTTCATTAGAATGGAATTGTTAGATAAGTCAAACTCACAGTAGAAAGAAGCAATCTGAGCTGAGACTTGAAGAACAATCTATCACTTCATCAGAAGTAGCTGTATAACAAGTCAAGAAAGAATGACAGATAGTGCTCCTCAAACCATACAGAAATTTATACAACTTGTCACCTGAAGGTTGAAGGTCTCCTTGCCTGTCTGATACTTGGCCACTGCAGGGCCCTAACTAGAAATCTTGTCCTCTGCCATACTTTGCAGTCCCCTGCCACCATCCCACTTCTCAGGGAATATAAACTTAAAAGCTTGTGTACTGTATTCAGTGACAGGCAAGGAGCTGCTTCACATTCTTTGTTGAAATCCCTCCACTATTTGAGAAGAGGTAGAGTGCATTTGCTTTATTGAATCACCATTAAAAAACACACCCTGCAGGAAACGTTTGTTTGCATTGTACCGAATTCTTCCCAGTACCTTTATGGAGCTACTTCCTTTTCTTTGAGGTTCTAAACATTTCTGTGAAATGTGGGAATAAAGGCATACAAAGGTTATTATTTGTACTGCAATAATCATTAGCACTCCACACTTCACCAGATCTTCGCTTTGCCAACCACTTATAAACACATGATAACAATCATGAATTTCATCATTTAACTAGACAAGCCACAAAAAAACACAGAGAGAAAGTTGTGATGAAATGATTTGCCCAGGCCAGCAGCAAAAATCAGGACCAAGACTAGAATTCCAGTCTGCTGGATTGCAGTCTGGTAACCTTGCTAGTAGGTCTTGCTTACCAGTAGCTTGGTATCTGCTGTTTATGATATTTAGACACTCAGGGGATGTGCAACATCAACTGTTTGTTAACATCTTTTTCTTAACTGCTCAATAAAAGTTCAAAAATTTTTCCTCCTACTGCATAAGTTTTGCACAGACACTTTGGATGTTATTGCTTACAGAGGAAAAATAACAAAGATAATAAACATGAACAAAAAAAAGTAGGCATTTGGGCTCTAATTCACAAAGCTGGTCATACACTTCAATTCGATCAAAATCAATAGGCATTAGAGGTGAAGTTAATGAGAGCTGGTGCCTATATGGCTATAATATAGTAATAACTTCTGGCTACTCTGAACGGTGAAAGGGACCTTTATAAACTCCCGAAGGCATCCAGGCCTCAGATATTTTTTTCCTGAATAAATGTATTTTCTCGAGGGCAGTTATTTCTTGTTATTTAAGGGGGTTTAACAGTTAGATGAACATCTAGTCTCTGGGAGGTTTAGTCTTACAATGATCCCTTTATGTCTAAAGACATAAAAATTGTCTTTTTTTTTTTCTTTTTAGGAAGGAACCAGAATATGAATTCTAGTGCTACTCCTCATGAATCATATTTTTCATGTTTCAGAATTATCTATAATTTTTTTTTTGTTTCCTCCCCAAAATGCTTTAATCATTAGTCTTTTTCTTAACTAATTCTCTGATACATGTCATTATGGTGGCTGCCTCTCAACAGCTAGCTTAGGAAAAAAACCCTTCTCACTGGTATCCCAGGGCAGGCAAAGCCACTTCCTGGAGACAATGGCATAATGTATTCTGGGACAGCTGGCTCTAATGCCAGCCTCAGATACATCAGGGCAAGTTGGGAGTAATTAGAGCACAATTACTGGTCAAAATCAGAACCATTCACTCTCATTTCCAGATTTTCTTTGAAATCAGTGTAATTTCACAAAAGTAGAAGCAGGTCATTTTACTATGTAATGAATTTAACCTACCTTCTGGAATGAGTTGTGAATCAATACAGGGTAGAAAAATGACAGGATAGATTTAATTCTTGATTGGCATAACAAAGTAATGTCCTAAGTCTGCCCCATGTCGTTGTGATGCCCGTGTACGCGGTTACACAGGTTACAAGTCCAACAGGACTTGAACGAAGCCACGAGGTGCTGCACATTGATTATATATCAGGAGATAATTTGTATTGATTGGAACAGCTGAGTTCTTGGTAGCTTTAAAAAAAATTCTAGTACATAAACATTTATAAGATTCTTTCATTTTCCTGTGGGAAGTAAGAAGTTTTAGGCATCTTCACTAAGTACTGTTAACTTTGCTGTGCTGCCGGTATCCTTGTATGACCTATGTCTCATAACTCTGTCCCATACTAGAGAATGCTGCAGCTTCATTCGCAATTCAAATTCCCAGGGTAAATTATATAGATAAATCTTGGTGCTGTAGTCCATTGAGTTTTACCTATTATTATTCTTTTCCTTCAAGAACTTTAAGAGACTATGACTTTCTGCAGTGACTTTCATTATTTTTCTCCAACACATGAATAATTAATGTGGATGACTCTGGACTCCTTAAGCTCTTTATTAAAGAAATTACCAAGTGTATATAATAGTGTCTCTTTCAGGAGATGAACTCAGGTGATTTTGGCACTCTAAACAAACATTATAATGTGATTCAAAATTGCACGATAAAGGTATGAAGCTGTTTTTCCAAACACCCCCCCAATAATAGCAATTTGAAGTGTTTCAGGTATCTAGCAAGCCTTAGGAAGGACACACAGAAATAGACAGTTTGAGACTGCTGGTTGGGTCCTGCATCCCTGTTTGGAGCTCATCTGTCATGTGTAGCTCCCAAGCCCATGTGTGCTGTTGTCCAGATTAGAATTACTTTCCTGCAGTAAATGATTGTGGACTATCCCCTCACACTTCAGACGTCACTGAGCTATATGATTCTTCTTTTCCTTCCCAAGTTGTTTTTTCCAAGTCCACATGATAATTTAACCAGCTTAAATTAGCTGTGAAATAGAGATGGTACAAAAAAAAGAGTGAGTTTTCTACAAAGAATTAGGAAGGGAAAAAAAGGGATCATACGTGACAGGTACTGGTCATACTGCAGCATTGATTAAAAGATGCTGTAGTGTTTTCTAAATAAAACAGAGTAGGAAAGCCAATCATTCCAAAGATGTCCTCTGCAAAAAATAGTTTCTGCCTTTGAAGTCTGCTCCAGACAGTGTTGGGAGGGGCACATTACCCCCGAACATTGGGTAATTACTTACTTTTAGAGGGAGTATAACTGGATGAGAATTGCCGTGAATTATGGTTATGTTTATTTAAGCACCAAGGAGATACTCATTAAGAATCTCTGACAAATAATGAAAAGAAAATTTTGGTGCTTGTTAGAGAAACATGATAAACATCTCTCTTTTCCTCCCTTTGATTACGCAAACAATGGGAGTTTTCCCAAAACATGAGGCACTACTTTAGAGAACTGTTTTAAAAAAGCCTGTCACTGAACATGGCCCTTGGAGACTGATTAACTTCAGATGATGGGACGAAAGCTTCTTTACCATGTAAGTGTTTTGGAAAATTTTCTCTGAAAGAACTATCTTCCCAAGTGCATGACTCCCAGACGTAGTTCCTATCTCCTCTAACTAATGGTTCGCTACTTCTTTGACCCAGCTTTCCTTAACCCTGACTGTAGAAGGCAGCTAAAATTATAATGAGGACTTAGAATTCACTCCATTCTGCCCTTTTGTAAAACAGGTATACAGGAATAGACTGACAGTTTCAAGTGGGTAAAATGAGGTTGGCAGATATAACGATGACGGTAGTTCTTTCACAGAATAAATATGACAGAGGACACTGAACTGCAATGCTTGCTGGCCTGCGTGCAATAATACTGAGGAAGGCTTTGCTGGTAACATCATACTCTGCTGCACAGAAGCCTCAGTGTTACCTTTTTAATGTCTTATGGCTATAATACTAGAAGGGTTTGTTGCCCACAGGCAATAGCAGGTAAAAAAATGAGGCAAAGTGGAATTATTCGTTTAGAGTCAATCATGTTCAGCCCTCAAATTCTCTGCCAAGTACAAAAAAGTGTTTGCTTAGTCACAGTTGTGATTTCAGTGGGTGTTGGGTGATTTCAGTTTAGTGCCCAGTAAGGAAATTAGTTTTAGCAACTGATTACCAGAAGATGGTATTGAATCACAGTTATTGAAGACCTGGTTGGGATCTTTATGACATTTTGTATACAGCTTGTGAGGACTTCAATTAACGCTTTCTAATTTTGAACGAACAGATCATGCATTTTATATTGTAGAGATGCTAACTTTGTCCCAGTATGGGCTACCAACACAGCAAAGATCTTTTGTTTGGGTATGCGTCACTTGATCAAAATCACTTTTGATGACTCCTGGCACAGGTGGGACCCACGGTGTGGGTGTTGCTAAAAGATTTCACTCTTGATTGTATGAAACAATAATTTTAATGTTAGTTTTTAAATGATCGTCTGTTTGTTCTCCAATAATGGGTTTATCTGTGATTTTTTTATTTAAATGGAGAGCTAGTATTGAACACTAGTGTTCAATGTAAATATGTATTAGTGGAGCTACTTGTTTGTCATATTATGTCTGCGCTCCCCATTTGCCGTGTGAGCTATGGTCTCTGCGAAGAAACAAGAGTTGGAAAATGTAGCATTGAGAGAACTGTAATATTTCAGGGGGGACAATGCAAGTTCTTTTAATATTTACTGTGAAAAAAGGACAAAAAAGGCACACCAAAATGCATATTGCCTGTATCGGTCATGTTCTTTCTGAGCCCTGGGCAAATGCAAATGCTCTTCTGGAGATTTCTCAGTGATGGCCTTTCCCTATCTCTTTGCTTCATAAACTATTATCTGCTCACATCTTCAATTATTCTTAGTAGTGACCTTTCCTCAGTGCTCCCCAGAAGAAAAGCCCTACATCATTGCAATCATGGCATTAGTAATCAGACAAGTTAATAGTTTTTTCACCACAAAGCAATTCCTTTCTTTAGTGGTGGACAGGCTCAGGACTAATTACATGCAAAAGAAAAGATGTAATTTTTTTTCCCCTAAATATAGAAAGGACATAGTAGAGCCCTTACATAGAGAGAAATATAGAAGCATACATCACAGATTTTTGTGCTATTTTGCCTATTTAGTGCATCAATCCATACATGTTGAAGGGCAAGTGATATAAAGAAGGTAATTGAAGCACTGAGAAGTACCACCATTGAGGCTTCAGGGGCAAATCTTGGCTGTAAGTTTAGTACTGACATTTTCTCTTTTTGAATTAAGACTATTCCATGGTGAATTATTCTGTCTAGGGTCATATTTCAATATACAAAATTAGTGTGTATGAAAAATGATTGAAATAAAGACTAATTCTGAGATGAGGAAGTGTGAACACCATATGGTCACACTTACGGGAAATCTTTCCTTACTTTACTTTGGAAACTTTTCATGTAAAAGGTTGCACAGTCTTCCAGTTAACCACTGCAGGGATTTCTTTTGTCATCTTTATGACTGTTAATTTGGATTACAGTAAGGTCTGGATTCCTCACCAGGGATCAGTGCTTCGTTGTACTAGGCTTTGTACAAGCACACAATTAAAAAAATAAAATAAAATCAGCTCTCAAGAGTTTACAGTATTACAAAAGCACCAGCATCTATTATATTCAAAAGACATGAAAGGTGGAGCAGAGGAAGAAGATCAAAACTCCGTAAATTATGCTGTCATATATTTTTCTTACTTGCTTTCTTAGGAGGAAAAGCCCCTTTAGTATTACGTGCTTCTTTAAGATTATTTTTGGCGACGTTGATTTCTTTCATAGTTAACATACTATTCCAAGCAGATGTTGATAAACTATCACAAGTTCTGATATTTTGATAAAATGCCTTTCTCAGTGAAAAATATTCTGGATATCCTGAGAACTCGAGGAGAAAGAGAGATCGTGGCTGAACCTACTCCACTCCTGAAAAGCTCTGAATAGAGGGAGAAAGATGGAGCAAATTCTACCGCTCTTCTTACCTCCTGTCTTTTTACCTCTCTCCTAGTGAATGCACCAGAAGGTGCAGTAGGTGAGGAAAGGCTGAATGGGCTAGAAGAAGGGAGGTGGAGGGCACCTGTGGAAAAGGGCGAGACTGGAGATCCAGAAATTGCCACCGATCAATAATGATAAAAAGGTGTCAGACATGCTGTTCCCCTGCATGGATGAAAGGAGAGGGCACAGGTTGGAAGAGCAGCGCCTGAGTATGGCGTGCATGTGCTTGGGAGGGACAGAAAGGGGCGACTGCATTCTGCTGGAGGAACAGTGTTTTCCTGGAGAGTAGAAGTGAATGTGTAGGAGTTAGAAAAAATACTTTTTGGAAAGAGAATGGAGGAGTTTGGAAGAGAAAAAAAGAAAGCAAAGAATGGGATAAAAATGAAAATTTTAAAAAATGCCCAGGGAATAGCCAAATTTATTATCAAAATGAATCCCAAAATAAAACTAAAGAAACAGTGGCTGATTTTTCACATGCAATTGATAGATTTTGAGTAATGAATCATGCTTACATTACACATGTATGTACACCTATGGCACCTATGTAACCACAGAGTTCGGGAAACAGAGAGGAACTCTGCTTAAAACCTGTGGTCATCTTAAAGTACATTTTCCACAGCCATTCTTGCACTTTTGTGTAATTCTAGACTTGTTAGGCATACGTGTATGGCAGACAGATGAGGATGTGCTGGCTAGATCACAGCTTTAGCAGACTGAGCACTTTAAATTATCACTCTTGGACCATATTTCATAGTCCTGCAGTAGGAAAATAACAGGTGCTCTCTCTTTAGAATCATTCACAGCTGGAGGAAAAGATCCAGCCCAGTGGCTGGGCACAAAGGCCGTTGGGCATGCCCGGTGTTGGCAGTCCCAGGTGTTTCCATTTTTTGGTTTCTCTCATCAGCAACTTTTATTAGTACTTTGCCTTCCAGGTCTCCTTATCAGAAAACAACTAAGCCCGAAAGAAGCAGGTAAATGTGGAGTGAGCTTTCATTCTAGACTATTAAAAATGCTAATGATCATTAGCATATTTTGATTAAAGAAACACGTATTGGCTAAAGCTTTGTGATGAGGTGAGGTTGTTACGGTCTGCAAATGTGCAGAGACATTGGGTGCTTATATAGCAGTTGAATGAAGAGTGTGAAAGGAAGAGGCAACAACAGAAAGGATTTAGGAGACTTGTATTTCCTCAGTTTCTGATTGGTAAGTATAGAAGAAACTTACCTGTTCTTGCCTGTTTGTTTTCTTGTTTTGATGATTATAAGACAATTTTTGGTAAAGAGGGGCTCCAGCCAATTTTTTACCTTAATAAAAATGCTTACAGGTTTGGGGCATTCTTAAAAGAGATGTTTAATGTAAAATCATTACGAGTTGGTTAGCTGGAGGAAAGGACAGAGAAATAAGCATAATATAACCTGTTTGGTCAATGGATTTTAAAAAATTATTTTTCTGATAAGTGAATTACTACAGCTTTTTCTGGATGAAGGTCAACTGATTTCAGCTGGTGCCTTGGCTGTCATAACCTTCAGAGGCACCTCTTATAAATCCAGACAAACAGTATATTCCAGTATGGTTTAAAATTCTCTGCTTTGATTTTAGGAAAGCAGAACTGCTCTATACCTGATGGAAGGATGAAGGGAATAGTTTTATTAGTGTCTCATGAGAAGAATATATTGACAAAGAGATTTAATCTTGCAGGTCCTGTACTTGCAACAGTATTTTGTGATTATGTTGTGTTGTCTGAGAAATGCTACTGGAGGTGTGGGGTAGAGAGAGAGGAAGGGGAGGTAGAAGATTTTGTGAGGCCCTGTGGAATCTCTTTTCCTGGCTAGTTAACAAAAAATGCACCATATAAATGTATTGGAATATATAGCGTAGATACCTACCCTCATTTTAAGCAGTGATAAAGTTAAAAAACATTGAGAAAATGTGTGTATATTATGAGTGGGTTCAGTGTAGATGGCCCTTGTACCTGACCAACTTAGTAGAATTGCAAGCTACAAAAGTCTGTGTTTGGAAACAAGGATGAAGTTGAGTGTTTACTTATTTATTATTGACTTCTCTCCAAGAGAATTGCTTACCTTGGTGTATGGATGTTCACTATATTTGTTTATGTTACACATTCTGCCTGGGCTTTTCTGACCTGTAGTGAGTTTTATGCATGTAAACTCTTCTGGAATTCACAGTGATAAATTATCAAGAAGATAGTTTATATGTGCATGATTTATGTCAGGAGAAGTTAATGGACGTATACCACATCTTTGCAAACCCTTGCATTTAAGAATGTGAAAAAACATAGAGTTATCCAAGTATGTGGGATAAGCCTTATTGCTGGGCTAACTGGATTTTGAATAACTCCAACGTGTCAGGGAACTACTCTCCCTATATTAGGAGATGCCCAGTGTGTGCTTGAATGCCTTGGTTACATGGGGAGAGGATGATCAGCTGAACTTCTTGCAGCTGCTGCTGCACCTGTGCACAAGTCATTGCTCCAGATTTCTTTGTCGCTACTGAGATGTGGGGACCACGCAAGTGTTAGAGAAGAGCGGAAGTAAGCAACTTGTATTTAAATTCTAGATTAAGTAAAGCGGTAGGTGTGTACCTGTTCAGTTTTAGTCTCAGTCTGCTGGTTGAGTAGTTAGAGGGAGAATTTGTTATTTCAGGGCTCTGTGGACTAAGATTGGGGGTTTGGGTTTTGGGGTTTTTCTGTGGGGTCTGAAGGTATTGCATCAACAGTTTATGTATTTTGGGAGATGGTCTCTGGTAGGGGGATAGTTTGATAGAAAATGAAATGCACTTTTGGTCCAATAAGGCATGAATTGAATTGAGTGCTTTTTGGAGACAATATCACTTCACTCTTCAGTGGTGACTTATTACCACCATTACTATTAGTACGTAGATGATATTTAAAATGAAATATGATGCTTCTTAATGTCACAGCAAATAACAACAAAAGATAAATTAGTAGTTAAATTAGCATATTGACTGGTTGGGTGAAATATGCATAACAATCGACTCTAGCAATAAATAACTTGAAACAAACTATTTTTCGAGGAGTTTTGGAGGTCCTTGTCTATTTTAGAGTAATCATAGAATGGCTATAGTTTGCCCCGCATTGACTTTGTTAATTTGCTCTCCAAGATGTAACTTTCCAAGACTAATTGCATCAGATGCCTTGCTGCAGTAAGCATCAAATAACCAACTATTATTAAAAGAGAAACTAAAACATGATAAATTTTCTTTTGTGCTTTTCATGGAAAATATGATAGGTAATAAAAAGTAAAACCTACCAAGCAAAATTAGAGCGCATGTCAGCCAGAGTTCTATATGAAAGTAGCCTTGCTGAGGATTTCTTTGTACCTAAACATACTCATTTTGTTCATCTTGTATCTGGATTTTTCTGCTTCAGAGAATATCAGTGTGTTATAGGATTGCCTGTATCTAGCAGGTGGTCATGGGCTGCAGGTATCTGTGATCCCAGCTCCCAGGTGCTTCAAATTCAGCAGGGTCTGGGTGAACTAGCTGCTGGTTTAATGTGCCACTCCACTAGAAACACTCCTGGTAGAAACTTCTGACACCTTTTGGATATACAGCACAGCCTCTGGAGGATGGGAAATCAACTACAAAACTGGACGTTTTCCCTCCATCAGAAGACACCTTCTGCAGCCCTTCACTGGACACACATGTTTCAGGCTTCTGGTTTTAACTCTTTTGTGATCTCTCAGGAAAACAAGGCAGAGGGATTTAACTGGGGATTATTCCTAACCATAAAAACTTTTAGACGAGATAACTGCCAGTTTCTGAAAGGAGGAATATTGAAGTATAACTTTCATTTGTCTAGTTTATATTAGCACATAAAGCATTTGTTTTTACAAGTGATTATTACTCTGCTTTTAATTAGAGCTCTTCTTGTGCTGTATATTCTGTGCTGCCTGTCATCATTCTTAATTTCTTTATGAGTCACTGTACAGTTAATGATCCTTCTGCTTTGCTGGGCCAGTACCAAGGCTGAAATCAGATACTGTTTTGGGTCAAACATCTGTTACAGTGGACTTGTCTGGAACAAAATTATATGCATCTCAAAAACATGTTGTGAACCGCAGTTTGTGGATTGTGTAGACAAGCACAGTTCTACCATACTTGGCTTGCAAAAGCTTTTCTGCTCTGAAACTTCCTCTACTTTTTAAAAGCTATCAGATGTATATCCACTATTTATTGGTGCGTAGGTAAAAGGATGAGAGAACACTTTTATTGGTGTGTATATTTTAGGCTTTCATTATCTTCTTAAGGTTATATATATGTGGTCTTTGAAGACAGGTGTGAGATAGATGTAAAGGATTCTGCTGGTGCTCCAATAAGTCTCGAACGTGTGCTTGCCTAGCTCAGACCTCGCACTGTGCTAATAAATCTTGCTGAGAGACACAGTATATTAGTTCAGGCTTAATCATGCGCTAGTATGGTTACCTGCTGAAAGACTATGCAGGCATGAATAAGTCACTCTATTCCCCTGAACTTTTCTTTTAACAGGGCTAGGACTTGGGTAATTCTTAGGCAGAGAATCTTGAGCCTTTCAGATTTTTTTGATAAGAACAGCCTACTTATCCATTTGATTCTCTGAATAGAGATGCTTGTACTTTGTGCTTCTGTGGAGACAGGCATGGCTGGGGAGAGAGGATTTGCTCCTGGGTTCAGATGTGGTGAAGTTCCTGGCTGGTTGTATGGGGTTTTTTTATGCATAGAGTGAAACTGTTCAAGATCACCTGATTTTTATAACTCCCTGTGTCCATTTATAAAATTAAGGTACTTCCCAGAGGAGTTAAAAGGCTTAATTGTGAAAATGTGTTCTCTAGGACAGTTTCTGTGTTCAAAACACAGCTCAAGTCCTTGGATTTTATCCAGTCCTAGCTCTTTATCTGCTTAAGAAAACAAAATTAAGAAACTACTGGTTGCGTGAACAGAGTGCATGACCTTAACAGTAGCATGATTTTTCATGCTTCTGTACTTGACCCTTCTCCCCCAGTGTGGAGTGACCAGAGCAGAGGCGCATCTTGTTCACTTCTCTGCTGCCCTCACAAATATCAGGAAGAGTTAATTATATTTGAAGGTAAAGGGAAAAATAACTAGTGTCTTATTGCCTGGTTAGGGGATACTAGCAACAGGAGCACAGAATACTTTATCTGTGAAGATGTGTCTAAGTGGATGAGTTGGGATTGCCAACCTGGATGCAGTTTCTAGGGTGAGATATGGAGCTGGAGTAGCAGGGGCCCATAAAGCAGCATGTTTCAGAACAAATTCCATGCTTAAAATAAAAATATCCCAGGGTTTTTTTTCTCATAGACCCGTACTGCTTTGTCAACTGTCTGTGGCGGTATCATGGAGTGTTGGTATGAACAGGTTAATTTTTTTAAGCCTTTCTCCAAAGAGTTAGTGCTCCTGAGGACCTAGGAGTGGTCTCTTAAACCCAAGCCTAACGTGAGCTATTCATACCTGATTCCTAGGTGTGTCTCATCACAGCAGAAATATCTAGGAAACTCCTGTTTTCTTGGTGTGTATTTTTGAAGTGTATTGCAACATTAGTGTGATGTGGCATAATAATGTATTAAAAATTGTGAGACCATAAAGTTCCTCAAATTACTAAATGAGAGACATGAATGGAGAAAACAGAACCCTCAGTAATGAGGTGTGTTGTCTAACCATACCTGTTTCTATGTTCTTCATCTTCTGTACTGCCCAATTTAGACTCCTAAGGCAAACCAAATCTCTGACTTTTACTGAGCTTTTAATAGCCTGAAAGGTCTTCAGTCTACACTAATTATACACTGTTTGAAACCTGTATTAATTTTTTACCTTTCTATTTTGTTTTTAGGCTGCCTGTTTGAGGATGGCCTTTGCAAATCTTCTGAAATCTGTGTAAATGGTAAGTCTTCAATGATTTGTTTGCTGATTACTCTGTCCTCTGCTGTATAACTGCTATGTGGTTGATTCAGTACACCAACTCTACATATGAGTGAGGAAGAGAGGAAAGGAAAAAGTACGGATATGACTTTTCTGGGAGACTTAGTGTATTTAAAAATATATATAAATATTCTCTCAACCTTGAACAACAACATCTCTTTTTATGAGAAATAGATTGTAATTAAATTAAACACACTGAAATATCTAACATTTAATTTGTCTTAATACAGGGTGAAAATAACACTTTCATTATCTTCATGTTGCTCATCTTTAGTGGATGATGTTGAGTAATGGTCAGTCTCCTTTTCTGCAAAAGGTTGTTATTTATAATAAGAAAGAAAGTCTCAAAGGAAGACTACCATTATTCTTCATTATGCTGTTTCCTTTTTCTGTGAATTTACTTGAACTATAGAGAAACAGCTTTGTTCTGCTGTCCTTCACAATTTATTTCCAGTAAATCGAAAAACCAACACAAATGTATTAATGAGTCTAATGGAATAGTAGGAAGGACTTTAACAATCTTTGACTATTGTCAGAAAATGTGCTATATGAAATAATTTTAAGTCTTTGTGAAGGACGGACCATGTTTAGAGGTCTTTTGAAGCAATTACTGTTGTAAAATATGTAGATCCATAATTAGGGATTTTATTTTTTTAAATTATTATGTATGAAATTTATCTTTGTGAATGTATGGCACAAAGTAGTAGGTTTGTTTTCCACCAAACACAGGAGCCAATAATATCTAATAATAATAATTATCTATTAATAGATAAACCTTATTAATATCCTAACTTAAACATTCAAGATGAAATGAGATTAAATTTCCAATATTGTTGAATGTCAGACAAATGCACACAGGAGAGGAAATAAAAGGCAGAAATATGGTTGGGAAGTTGGGACAAATTGAAATCGGTAGGTTAGAAACAGTGCAGTTATTAACCACTCCAAAGGTAATTCTTGTGTAAAAGTGTCATTTGATCTTGTTCCAATAACATGCAAAAATTCAGCACTGACGATTTTGATGATTGACACCAGGAGGGGTAATGGCAGTTTCCTGCAGCTGTGCATTTTGCTGACTACCAATGATATTCAGTGCCCGGCTGAACTAAATTCCCCAAAGCAAGCATGTTTATTTGGGTTTTACGATAGACCACCGTTATATCTGTCACACAGTGTATGACGGGGAATTATGCAACAAGTGGTAGTAAAAAGAAGTATATGTACTTTATTGAAGACATTTTGCTATTCTTTAGAGATATAAAGGCTACTTCATACCTTTTTGCTCTACCTGTTTTCTTAATGGAAGATGTGGTTTCTGAAAACTCAGCATGACATTAACAGGCAAAATTAAACTATGGAAATTTTACATTTGAATTCAGAATGGATGTCTTCTGTAGATCTGTTTTTATTTTGGCGTAACTAACTTAAAGGTCAGCAATAAATAAGCCAGTTGATCAATGATAGTGCTTAATGGTTGATCTTAATTTGAAAAAATACATGCAGGGATTCTGTCAATGTGTTTAAGGTCACTGCAAGTTATTTCATTTTTTTCCCCCTAACTGGGCAAATGTCTAGAGTGGATTTGAAATGCTGATCTTGATGCAAGTAAAAATACACCATTCTTGAGGAAAATTAACAGAGTCTTTGGAAGATCATACTTTGAAGTACTAAAATACTGTCAGAATTTACTTTTTATGTGTACCAGAAGAGGGCCATTTGCTTCTGAGCAGTCCTTCCCATTTTTTCTGTCTAAACTTCTTCTTGTTCATGTGTATCTCTAAGTTCTTCAGAAATCCTGATATATTAAAATTGAAGTGCATTACTGGATTGAAAGCTCAGGAACGTAAGTCTGTGCAGGTCACTGTGCTCAGGAGCAGAGCTTACTTTGTGTATTGCTAGGTCATGCAAAGGTTTACTTTCTTTGTTGTCACACAAAGGCGTATTTCTGAAGTACAGTGTGAACGTGGTTAAGAAAGAGCAGCTGCTTTTGGGTAGTATCTTTGAAGCATCTGTGATCTGCAGATCTGTGTCTGACTCCTGCAGGAAGGCTGATAATTTTGATCTTTCTCTTGGCCTCCAGCAAAGGTAACTGAACTGGCCGCTTTTTCAAAAATAAAGCTGGGTTTGCCAGTTGAAGACGCAAGTCACAGTATTTGCTATGTCATGTCATCTGCTGGAGACTTCAAGTACTTGTCATGCACCAGACTTATAAAAGGATAACTAAACCACCATTGACTCAGCTGTTTCTTAACTTAAATACTATTCTTTCCTTAATGTTTATTTTGAAGAAGAGATTACATGACTGAAAGATTTTGAAAAATATTCATTTGTATGAATAAAAAAGGGGTCTTAAACTTTATTGTTAAAAGCAACATAATTCAATTGTAAGATCAGCTATAAACAGCATAACTGTATCAGTTTCATCACTTACATCTGTTCAGGTCATAATGCCATTTTTGCAGGGCAAAGAACCTGCTGTAATAATGTTTGTTGACTTTTCTGCCACTTTCCGTCATCATATAAAGGTCTCTTTAGGCTTCAGTGATCGGTTCTCGCTTATGTTTGTTTAATAGCTCCAGCAGCATTCATGCAATATTAATTTATTTCCATAAACCTTTTATCAGTTTCCTAAGCTGCACTGACTCATCAAGTGGTTAAAAAGGAGCATGTTTCATGTTTGTTTTAATGGCATAAGGATAAGCCAGGCAAAAAGACTTTGATTTCCAGGACTTTTCCTTTGCAAAGCCAGAACTTTGTGAGGTAAAGGGGCTTAGGTGTTGTTTATGTAACTTCTGGTACATCATTACCTCTGTCTTAGAGTTGGAGGAATTGATATGTTCACCCATCTAAAAGGCTTGAATCTTGAAAGCTTGCAGCTAAAAAGCTTGATTTGAAAGGTGGATATGCTCGTGAGCTGCAGCCCCTAACAGATACTAGGCTGGTATGCCATAAGCTTGGAAATGCCTACTCTCGAATGAGTACTGATGAGCTGCTACAGATACCAAAGCAAGCAAATACCAATGTCTTAATTAAACAAGACATGTAGAAAGGAAAAGAAAAATATAAGAACAGGATTTGAAATGAGGCTATGTGTAGTGACGCAGCTGTGCATAAAGAGGGATATGGCATTCACACATGATTTGCTGTCTGGATTAGAAGTCTAAGGAAATGAGTTTGTGTGTGTATTTAACTGAGATGCCTAGAATGTTTTTGTATTAAAACGAAAGAAAAAGAAGTATCAAGAAGGAGTTTTTAACTTATCTCTGAGATAGAGATCCTTCACTTATCCTTGAACACTCCTTGTATTTATATATTAAACCTAGTACAGTTGAATAAGTGGGAATATGTTGCATTTTGGTTTGCATTTTAAGTGATAAGTAAAGCAGCTCACGTAAAACATCAGTTCACGTCACTTCCTCCTTGGAAGGTTTAATGAAACTGGCTCCTGAAAGCAGCAAAGCAAAGACTAGTTCTCCTTTCTTATGAAATCATGCTATTGAATTCTGGTAGTGCCACTGGGAAAGACACTGTGTGGTATAGATAAAAGCATTCATTTCAAAATAACCATTCTTATTGTCCTCATTCCTGTTCGAGCTGCTCACTTAGAATGATGGCATTCTTTCCTTTAGGTTTAATCTCCAGATATTTTGCTTCAGAAAGAAGCTTTGTGCTGTGTTTTATCCATGTGTGGATATCATGATATCTTTGCTCCTTATCAACAGAGCTTTTATAATTCAGGACAGTTTTATTTATGAAAGATGTCATGGCTGCAAGCCTCCTTCCTGCATGAAATCATAACAGGGTTCGTGCAGACAAGATCAGGTTGTAGAAAACAGCTCTGTGAGCTCAACTAAAAAAGTTAATTAAATACAGTCATTGGTGCAGCGTGCATCATTAAGTCAAGCCTCGCTGACAACCACTAAACTCCTCCTAGGAAGACACGGTCTAATGTCTGCAGTAGTGTTTGAAGATGCTGTGCTTCAGAAAGGCTGTATAAACGGCTATGCACAGCTGAATATTGCTTTATGTATGCAGGCTGCACTTGTTAGGAGAGACTTAGGTTAGCACAGTGTCTCAAAGGCATCCAAGCACTGCAGTACAAAGTCATGAGCCTGTCCAAGTTTAGATGTCTCCAGATAGTTCGGAATATTAATGTACTTTCTTCCGCAGCTAGAGAGCTCCTTGAACATTTGGACTATAAGCGATTGTGTGTGCTGGTGATGAGCCATAAATGGTAAACATGTGCTGGTGATGATAAGGGAGAGGATTCAGGATCCCTGAAATGGTTTCTTGAACTTAATGTGTTACGCTTTGAGGTTTTCCAGATCATTGCCTGGTAGGATGGAATTAACGGAGGGAGATGCACCTCAGCATTGTTTAGCTAACAGATGTCTGCAGCTACATCTGCATTTGCAAAGCACTGCTCTTATGAAAGCTATCAAATTTTTGTCAAACGTCACTATAAATCCATGTCTACGATTTCTGAAGTTTTTCAGCAAGCAACAGTGCTTGTTGTAACTAAATTCAGACTTCTGAGAAATAACACTAAGTGGTACATACTGTTGTTTTATTGTGTGTACAGAGAATTCCTGTGTTTTCAAAGGATGTGGGAATTCTTCACAAATAACTGAAGTCTTAATACCACCATATGAGGTAAACCCGATGTAATTTTTAACTTGAGTTCTGAGGTAAATGGAAATACATGTGTGTTTGAGGTAAAAATCCAATCAATTATTTAACTGTAAGGATTTACTTCCAGTGGTTCTTCAACTGAAATCAAGGGTGAGTTAACACTGAAATATTCCTGAAAATCTGTGATTATGAGGATGGTGCCTTAATTATTAGGAATATTTCACATTTCTTGAAGAGTTCACACATACCTGTTGAAATAATTCTGTGGAAATAAACAGCTAGATTAAAATTTGCTCACTTTTCCCCCCACACTTGTTCTCTATTAGGTTATGTGATAGGAGCAAGTAAATGGTACAGAGTTTCTTTGAAGGAAGACTCATGTTAACTCTTGCTTCCCCTTGTCTTACGAAGCTCCAAAGACACCTGTGTTAATGACAGTGTCAGGTTAATGACAGTGTCAGGATTAATGAGCAGAAGAGATGTTGCCACAGAGTTTCTGTTCCAAATGGAGATAACACAATGAAAGGGAGCAGGAGGTGGCGTCTGGAGGAATTTGAGGGTTTCTCAGCGTTACGCCACCCCACCATGCTGCTGCTTTGCAAATAAATTGTACCAACTCAATAGACTAGAGGGGTCTGGATGCTACTGAGTAGACACAGTGTTCACTAACAGGAACACTTTCAACAATGATGCTGAACATTTCTGAGCTACTTCTGGTAAAAGCACTGAGGAAAAAAAATAACCTTTTAGTTTTACCATGAGGTTAAAAATGCCAGTGCTCTGGTAACTTCATCTGCTTTACCTTGCAGTAGAATGGGATGCTTGCTTTCACTTTGAAGAAAAGGCCCATCTATCTTCCAAAATATCTGTTTGTGTCAGTGTGGTGGGGTAGAAGCGTCCAGCAGAACTGGCATTAAAACTGGAGTAGTATCAAAGGTGCAGTTATCTCCTCATTAGGAAAAGATGCTTAGCATAATAATACAACTATGGTTATTCACCGTCCCAGCTGTCACTAAAAGCTTTGTTGTGGTGGGTTTTTTTGCTGGAGAATCTGAAGTTGTAGCTCCTGCAGAGCACAAAACCATCACTCAGACTTCACTGACAGCTCCCTGTTCAGCACCAAACGAGAGGCAAGTATTTATGTTCCTGTGTCCTGTGGTAGTAAATAAGTCTTGGAACTACTGAGTGTTGTACAGTTGACTGCACAGCCCTGCTTTTTCTTACAGCTCAGGCAAGAATGCTGCTGTGTTGTCATATTGAAACTTTCATTTCTATCTTAGTGTCGTGACTTGTGGTAGTGTATTTTCTTGCTCCAAATATCAGCCATGGGTTTCACAGAACCAGGGTAAGCACTGCAAGTGACATTGCTTAACCAGTGTATGTTTGAGAGATTTTGGGGAGATTTTGGTGTTTGATACAAGAATTTTGGTTAAAAGACTCCGCCTCCCCACCTGTAGGTCAGGGGGTTTGTGTAGGAAGAGCCTAGATCATTGGAGGGTAAACTTAATTATCTAGTGTTTCTTTTTCTTTTACCCAAAATATGTATTTGGGGTGGTAAGGTGGAAGAGTCTACAAAATCTAATGCAATGATCTGATATTAAGTAGGATTGAAGTTTGGGAATTTTTGGTTGGGTGGTTTTTTTTTTTTTACATATTCAGTATTTCCCCAATGAATATTTGAGTTGATGTGAAATTTTCACTCTTACAAGATGTGTGTGTGCTTTTACTAGAAAAAACCTCACCAAATCCTATTTGTCTGCTGCTTTTTGGAACTTGTGCAAGGCAGGATACATACAATTTTAGGGTAACTTTGAAGTTGTATGTTACACTAGCATATTAAATGTTTGTGTATTTGAGATATTGTCTGTGTCAGCTATCTTGTTAGTATGTGGTGGACGTTTCTGTTACCTCTTTTTGGGTAAGCTATGTAGCAGCTCTTGGCACATTTGTTGGTCATATTCTCTATTTCATTATTTTACTACACTACCAAAAAAAAGTAATTGTGATATTTGGGAGACCATGGAAAAGTACAGCCCATTTGAAAAAGGCAATAGGAAATCTCAGTAAAACTTGTGCCTGATGAATCATGAAACATGAGAGTCTGAAAAGGACAGTGTGGTCTGTAGAGAAGAGAATGCCAAGAGAATAATGGTCTTGCAATGGAGTGGAAAGCAAATGAACCCTGGTTTGAAGTGACACTGCAGCAGTGTGCCTCTGCTGAAAATCCATTGTATATTCTCCCCTTCCTTCTGTCAAGGTACATTCAGAAGTGTTCTGGATTACAACATGATTAAGATGTTTGGGTTGTGGCTTTTGACAAAATAGGCAGAGGGTTTTTTTTCTTTAAATTGTTTACCTCTAATTAAGACACCAAACATAAAAAACCTGTATAAACATATTTATGAACTAAGAATAGTAATTAAAATTGTCAAAACAAAGGAGATGTGTAATTGGTGAGTTGGCAGTGACAGCTATGCAGACATATTGCGATTATTGGGCAACTCCAGACTTGAATGAGAGATGAAATTTTTTTCCCCGATGTTAAAATGGTATCTTCTGCTTAGCGTGTTGATTACTTACATATGTGTAATTCCAAAAATGAAGTGCATAACTTTGGATCTACTTGATTATTTTGGGCTTCACCTAATATCTGTTAGATGTGAAACGGTGTTATTTATCCCCCTGAATAGCAATGAGTGAATATTGTATCAGTGCAGCAGTGGTTAACTGGGTCAATCAGATTAGTTATTGTCGTTAATTATCAAGGTACTTTGGTAATTAACAGAGGCATTGACAGGAGTATCTAAAAGAGGATAGACTAGAAAACTTTGGAGATGTTTCCTGCCTGAGAAAACTCTATGCTTTTTTCTAATAATCATGCTGTTTGCATCTCTTTCAAAAATTCAGTAATCCTGCCTAATAGTACATATGCTTAAAATATGAATCATGAATCAGACTATATATTTTAAAAATGTACCAATTTTACAAGGCCATAATGAATGACTCGACTATTCACTCTGCATTTTTCTTGGGTGTGTGGGAGGGAAAGCTGTAGATTTCTTAAATGTCTCCTGAATAACATCCTTTTGGATGTTTCTTTAAATTTACAAGTTTTTCTGTGCTTAAGATGCCATACGCTTTTGGGGGTTTTTTTTCTTTATTTTCTTTCTTTCCTAGTCAAGTTCTGTCAAAAATCCTCCCTGTTTGCTGACTGCACATTGGTTGACTGCTGTTGCATTGCAATAATCATTTAACTGACACTTTTGTGTTGCTGACTTCATATCATTTGACAAGCACTAACAGGTTTTTGACTCTCAATCTGCTTTTAGACAGTAAACATAATAGGAAAAAATTATTTATGGTTTGCAGTAGGGAGAGTTGTGGTTCTGGCTAAGTAACTTCTCAAAGAATATGAGAGAACTGAGTAGCAGAACCTTATGACTTGGATCACCTGAAACAGTATCTGCCTCAGCAGAGCAAAGCTCTGATTACAGTTGCTGCAAGTGACTTTTTGGTCTGAAGATAGCTTCTTTGTGAAAATATATTAAAATAGTTAAAATCCATGACATCGCATAAGAAGCTAAGGAGGAGGGAATTACTTTATAATATTCTAAATATGAGATGCGAACTCATAGTCACATAAGAAACGTAACTATATAATATATGAAAATAACTTTCAATGACTATGATTATTCTGAACAGATGAACTAAACAGATGCAACACTTGCTTTTCTTTTTTTATTATTTTTAAAGAGTGTAGAGGTTTAACCCAAGATGTGTATCTGAAACTGGAAGTCCTTAATTTGGACTGGACTGGGTCCAAAGCAGAACATTCATTCAAAGAGAGCTAGAAAATATATACCTTCTCTTTATTCTGATGCTTAGAATAAATGCTCTGTAATAAAAAAACCAGTGAGAGTCTTTTTTCTTCTATGTCCTAGTTTAATAAATAAGAACATTCTGAAAGTGAACTAATCATAGCACTGATTAACAGGTAAAAACCTGTTAATGAAAAGTCATTCTTCATTATAACCCATTTGAAGCCTGTAATTTAAACAGTTTTCTTTGATGCCTCACAATCTCCATGGCAACAACAACAAAAGTTGTTCTAGAGGTAGACAGAACAATAAATATATTTTATGGTCCCAAACTATTTATTGTAGTTTATTCCTTTACTTAAACAGCTTTGGCTGCTGCTCTGCATAAGTTGAGAAATATTTGGTAGCTTTTGCTGTTGTGTCAGCATGTTCCTCAGTTCCTAAGGTAGGATTGGCATAATTTAAGAAGGGGTAACAGCGGTGCACATTAAGGGAGAGTAAGGGAACATATCATTTGATGTTTGAACTCCAAGTTCTTCAAGGAAAGACATCTGTCAAAAGGAAAAGTTTTTGGGTTTTAATGTACAGCAAATATTTGTGTTAATACTGAATTTGCAATATCATGATAACGTTGAAAATGTGTACCTAATTCATTCGATTTACCCTTAGCCCTTTTAAGATTGTATTTAGCCTTTCAACTGTTTAATCTCTGATACAGTCAGTGAGACTATACCATCATAATTTTTTCCTGGAAGTAACAGACAAGTATGATTGTGAACAGTTGCACACTATGAAATTTTTCAATGGCATTTTCAATGTCTTCTGTTAGCTTTCTCTATCTGTTACTGAGCTGTAACTGATTCTTTCTCTATGGTGAACGCTAGAGTAGTTGAGAAAGAGGTGTATTATCCAACCAGAAACTATATAATGTGCTGCTGGGGAAAAAAAAAAAAATGAGGGTAGAGTTGAAAACTGAGACCTTCCTTCAGATTTTTTTTCTTTGTCCTGTAGTCTTCTCTCAACTCTACATCACGCTGCTGTATCTCTCTGTTCATGTAAAATCCGGATAAAAAGGGTATTGGAGTAGACTGACAGTTAAATGGATGGCCATTTGGGTGGTGTGATTACCAATAGTTTCATAGTTTATTGGACACTTAGAGAAGGTGACCTGCAAAACCCAATCACCGTGGAAGCAGTTTAAATGGATTGTGGATTTCCAAAATTGAATTAATTCATTTCCTTTGGAGGTGGAGTGGTTTTTGGGGTGGTGGTGCTTTAAGTAATAAGCTTGACTGTTTCTTGTGTTTATTGTGGCTTTAAAAAAAAAAACATAAACCTTTCAAAATTAGAATAGTCTTCTGTAAGTCTCCTGATTTCATCTTTCTTTCTAGGATGTTGTTTCATTTTCCTTCAATGTTTAACTTCCAAGTTCGAGATGCAAAGATTTACTATGCTTCTACAACAACTAAGAATTCCTACTTTACTGACAGCCTGCCTTCATTTTAATGGAATTGTGTCAATGGCTTATGCTGAGTCACTTAATAGAATAAGCTGTTCTTTCACTGACAATTGCTATTAGAAAAGTTTCCTCTTGAATTTGTACCTATAATTTTGATTGCTTATATGTATTTGGTGAATGATTGTGTTCTAAATGTTTAATTCTTAAGTGAGGTAAACTTTCTTTTTTCACTCTTCCATATATTCTTTCACTTAATTCAAAAATTTCTGTGAATAATGGTTGAATAAAAATGGCCCCATGTGTTCAACAAAACATAATGTAATGCTGATACACAGTTAAGAGATACCAGTCCTATTTCATGTCTCAGATTTTTTTATTGGCTTCAATTTTGTTATAGTAAATTTAACTTTAGATGCCAAAGTTCCACTCAATCTCACTGTTAAAAATCTTTGAAATTGAGTCTAATACTAGGATTTCCTTTCCTTTTAGTAGATCAGTCACTGTTTTAAATAGGGTCACTGCCTTTGCCTTGAAAGCCCAAGAGGCAGTCTTTCTGCTCCTTCAGTTAGAGCTCACCCATACAAACACTTGAGTCAGAAATCATTGTAACTGAGGAAATGGGAACCCCTGAAAGAAGTTTGGGCAGCAAAGAATGTCTGTTTCAGCACTGTTTCACTGGGGGGGTGGGGGTGGAGTGCTCAATGGAAAGTGTTGATGGACATGTTTAATGTTGCGGTACAAATTATAAAGCCATGTTCACTAAAAATGTAATCAGCCCGTTAGTGCCCATTTCATGTCTCTAGATCTAATGCATTGCCAATTACAAGTCACGCCTTCTTGCTGGGCTTTATTTCAAATTATCTGAAAAGAGATTTATATAAGCCCCCAAATGTGTGGTTTTTTTTTTTTTTTAAGGAGTTAGGTCATTGGGTAAAATATTTTGGATTTCATGAAAGATTACCATCCACAAATGATGCAAAAAAAAGATTTACAGGTTTCAGTGTATTTTGTTGGCATGATAATTGAAAATAAGTTATGACTGGAGTAGAGGTTAACAACATATTTTTAGAATGGAAGACAGCTGTAGTTTCAAAAAGGTTGTTCTACCTCAATCTGTAGGCAGAATCACTCTACCACAAAGAATCCTCTTTCTATTCTCAGACATTTCTTGGCCAACATATTAACTAAAACTCGAAGTCCTGGAGATGGTATATGTGCTGGTTTGGGCTGGGATAGAGTTAATTTTCTTCAGGGTAGCTGGTATAGGGCTGTGGTTTGGATTTCTGCTGGAAACAGTGTTGATAACACCGGGATGTTTTAGTTATTGCTGAGCAGTTCCCACACAGAGTCAAAGGCTTTTCTGCTCCTCACTCCACCCCACCAGTGAATAGGCTGGGGGTGCACAAGGAGTTGGGAAGGGACATAGCTGGAACAGCTGACCCCAACTGACCAAAAGAATATTCCATACCATATGACATCATGCACAGCAATAAAAGCCGGGTGGGAGGTTGGGGAGGGGTGCTGCTCCTCAGGGACTGGCTGGACATCAGTCAGTTGGTGGTGACCAGTCATTTTCATTTCCATCACTTGTCTTGGGTTCTATTTCTCTCTTTTCATTAAAATTTATTATTGTATTTCAATTATGAAACTGTTTTTATCTCAACTCATGAGTGTCTTTCTCACTTTTACTGTTCCAATTCTCTCTCCCATCCCACTGGGGAGGGGAGTAAGCGAGTGGCGCTGTGGTGCTTAGTTGCTAACT
Source organism: Bucorvus abyssinicus (assembly GCA_009769605.1). Taxonomy (NCBI): domain Eukaryota; kingdom Metazoa; phylum Chordata; class Aves; order Bucerotiformes; family Bucorvidae; genus Bucorvus; species Bucorvus abyssinicus. The sequence continues at coordinate 5,288,152 of CM020028.1, forward strand.
GAGGTTAAACCATGACATACTTTCCCAGGGCTGCAATGGCTTTTAAAGTTAATGCAATGGTTCCTTCCTGCTTGGCTTAAACAAGTATTCCACAAATGCGGGTCTGCTTGCTCAGATAATACCTTATGATTTCTCACCAGTTATGGGGAGAATGGTTACATTATTTTATCACAGACCAAAGGAAATGATAGTTCAGAATTTTAGGGCTAAGGGGTTTTTGTCATAAATTTCATTTGTGTACAATAGTACGTGAATAAATATTTCCCCTTTTGAAGGTCTCTGCATTAGATATAAACGGGAAATGGGTGTTTGTTAATTAGGCTGCAGTAAGTGCAAATTTCAGTGCCATCACAGGCTGCTTTTTTGGAAACCATGGCAATGACGTTAAGCATTTGCTAAACAAAATCTGCTCCTGTATGTCATGCAGTCTGCATCCTGTTTACTTTTAACGAGTTGTTGGCACAGGCAGAAGATATTTTGTTGAAAACAATAAATAAACAGAATTTTCTTGGTCTGAAATCAGCTGTTTTCAGAAGTATAGTTCTAGATGGAAAAAGAGGAGGCATAGACTTCTTCCTACATTTTCATGCCTATTTTTTTATGAGTCAGTGTGTGTACATCAAGTATTATGATTTTATGGAGCTGCAGCTCTTCTTATGATATCAACCTGCATCTTCAAACAGAGAAATACTTTCAAACCACACAAAAATACAGGTCTGTTCCATTCACGCAAGGGAGGACTTATAAGGAGCCGTTTATAGACATCTCCTGAAGGATATTTGGGACCATGGTTTCAGGTCCCTGTCTGCCTCACAGAGATGGAAATGTTAGTTCTTGTTCCCAGAATGGCAACCTGGGATAATTGCTGCCCTCCTCAAGGCAGCTGGTCATCTTGTGGTAACATGGGGAAGGACTCATGCAGCCAGGAGAAGAAAAGGAGGTGGTTTCATCCTGTTGCATGGAGTTTAGGATGCTCTCTTGGTTGTCAGTGTATATACTACAGAGAATGCTTTTGGGTTAAAAAAACCACAAAATCCACAGATAATATCAAATTTCCTGAGCTTGAACGTTGTACAGAAGTAACTTGCTATGAACTTTGTTTTCAAAGTGCTGCAAACCTTAGTCCCATCCTCAGGTCATATCCCTTAGGCTGTTCTTTATGTTGTTTCAACTATACAGGAATTGTTCTGCAGTCTGTGAACCCTCAAGCTGACTCCCTTGCTGGAAAAAATCGCGTATTATGGCTGTATAATCAATGACATGGTCTAAACCCACTCCATTAAAGGAGAAAAAAATGCAAACAATGTGAGAGAACTCATCTATCTGTTATATAGAAAGATGATTATGATGATATGTGAGGTTTTCTTGGTGGAAAACACAAATTAATGCAGGTCATTGATTTTTTTTTTTTTTTTTTTTAAAAAAGCATTATCCTTTGCTAGACAAGGAGACTTTGTAGGCAGTCTAACATACTTGCAGAGGAGCAGAGCCATATGTCACTGCAGCAGGGTTGTCCTTTGGCTTGAATAAAATGAGTCTGTGAAAGATTTTATTGCTTTGGATGTTAATACTGGTTGTAATCAAGATGAAACAGAATTATCAGTGTAGGAGATACTGCAGTTCAAGTGGCAACAATTTTATGAGGGAATGGATCGATTTATTTCTACTTGTTTACTGTCTGTGCCTGTGGACTGTGCTGTCTGCACAGCTGGGTCCACACTCTGTAGGGGTCTTTGAGCATTGTGCACTGAGTGGCTCATTCTTCCCCCTGAGTAGCATCTAGGAAATGTCTTGCACAGTTGCACTTGAAGAAGCTGTGAAGAGTAGCAATTAGTGGACATTTTTATGAAAGGTGGAAGACAATCTGAGTGGGGGTTTAACAACTCATAATTTTGTCTTTTGCTGTTAACAATATCTGAATCAACTTCAGACGCTACCAAAGAATGCAGCTTTCTGGCAAGAATGAGAAGATGATATATTCAGACTTCTCTGCTCCATACAGCAGCTTTGGTGTGGGGCACAGAGGCAGCAAAAGTAGTGGTTTGCCCTTCTTTCAGCTGGGCTGGAGCCTCTGAACTCAGTGTCGTTTTTTGAAGTCCGGCCATACTGTCCTCACTCTATCAGAGCTGAGTTTGATTGTGAACTAATGCCTTTTCTCCTTGCCATATGCACTGTGTGATCAGTATTTACTACCTGAGAGAAGGGATGCTCTTTTTTCTGCAAATTGTGTGTGGGGATACTGAAAGGATGCTGAATGGGGGAAGACAAATGCATCAGGTGGGAGCCTGGAGACATGAAAGAGAGGGAGGAATAAGTGAGGAAATCCCAAAGGTGGTAAAAGGCTGAGAACCTTGGCTCTTCCTGCCCCTCCTTTCCATACACACCCTCACCCTTCCTTCCCAGGGTGTCACCAAAAGTGAAATTCACTTTTGCGTCAATGGCTGAGGGATCTTCTAGGCAATGAAAGGAGCCTCAGGTTTGGGTGAGACATGACTCCGAGTACTTGTCTCAAAAGGACACCTATGGAGAAAGCATGATGGTGTAGAGGTGTGGAGCCAGTGCAAATAACTTATTTTTGCTTCATGTAGACTGAGGTGAAGAAGCTGTTTCTATTGGGCCAGGCTCTTGGATTAACTTGCCTATTGTCGTCTGCAGCAGCCAGTTGGGTCAGAAGCATGGAAGTTATTTAGCCCGCTAGAGCCCTATAGAGAAACCTTGGACACTGTTTCCATTGACACTTCCTTATACCTCCACTTCCATCCCCAAATCTGTTACTAACCCAAGTTAATATTAATCTCAAATATTTGTTCTTTAGGTTCAAAGTAGCCCTTTACACATCTTACTGTGCTAGGTCTTGACTTCTGAGTCAAAAGTCAGGGTATATTTCTAGCTTAGGCGTTATTAAAAGCTTATATGAACCTGCGAGATAGGTGATGCTTTAGTAAAGCTACACTCACCAGCAATTTTGAAGAGAAAACTGTAAAAAATAGTACTTAATGAGAGTTATTGTATATATTCAGAAATAACATGTAAATACTATTGGCTATAGGCATGCTTTGACTTTTATATTATTATTATATATTTTAATCAACTCAATGTAGTTTAAAAATATAGCAAATTTTATTTTCATATTTTTGAAAAAATATTTACTTTTAAAATGTGAAACTTGCCCTTTTTTGTGGAGAAAAAGTGAAATGCTTTTGGGGAGATATAGTTTACAGAGTTGGTCCCTAATTTTTTTCCGTGAGTCACTGTTTGCTAATGCATCAAGAATGCATGCGTGAGGAAAGGGCTAAAAGTCTTGGTTTACTTCAGGAGTGAGTTATCTTCAGTGCCAGGAGTCTGAAAGATCATATCCAAGATGGGGACCTATAATGAGAAGAAAGTATCTTCTCCTGAATCTTCCATATCCTTTGAGGCCTTATTCTCAGAGAATATGAATTATGAAAAGATACTGAGTTAAATAATTTGTCTAAAGTGAGAGCTTATGAAAGCACATGTCAGAAAAGGCCATAAGACACAGCACTGGGATGGACATTTCTCTTGTTCTGTAGGGTTTGGGGAAGTTCAGTTGTTTGGCTTTTGTTTGTTTTCCCTGGCTGGTCAAACAAGCAAAAATTCTGTGATGGGCTGATGTGATGTCTGTATTTTAATAACTCTCACCTGATACTTCTGAGCAGTCAAGAGTCTGTTTGTCACCAGTGCTGAACAAAGCTAGTAGGCTGGAATAGCAGGTTAAGATGTCTGGCTGTCTCTATTAATTAACTGTGCCTGTTTAAACAGGTTTAGTCTGTTACCGTTGTCTTGCCCTAACCAGCAGTGGTTCAACAGCAACTGGATGAATTAGCTAATCTCTAAATCCCATTACTACTTGTTTTGCCTGATCTGTTAGTTAAGTTAAGATGAAAGGTACCTGTGGCGTAGAGCTGTTAGCTGGACAGGCTCCACTGACAGCCCCACAATGTCATGGTCGTGATTATAACTACTGCAAAGAGAAGCATGCCTGGAGCAACGTAATGCGTGATTCTGCGAAAGCCACCATTATTTAAGTAGTAATGTGATCTGTCAAGGTTGGTGCCAATGTGGTATTGGAGTTGTGGATGGGTGCCATAAAGACAGCTCCATCAGGATTACAGGAAATCTGAATGAATGGATAAAGGCAGATGCCAAGTTCTGCTCCAGAATTACCTAATAGTAATGGATGTATAAAGAAGGCTATTTCAAGTGACAGACAACGTGGAACTGGTAAGCAGGAAAAGAGGTGATTTCACTACTCCAGTTTTAGTCTCTTAAAAATACTTGTGTTCTCTAAGGTGAGCTTGTGGAACAATAACGTGGCTTAGGAAGTACATTTTAGTACCGGATCTGAAATACTTGATATATGTCCTCGTTTTGTTCCTGTGAGATAACTGAATTATCAGACGTAGTGGCATTATGCATGGTAGAAAGGAAATGCAAAGAAATTGTCTTGCCTGAAATTAGTCTGAGAGCTAGAAATACTAGTTAATTTGCCATATATTCAGCCACATACCTTTTCCAATTAAAAACAGCTATCAGAGAATGGAAGAGAATTGGTGAAATTGGTGTGCAATAACTAGGAGTAATAACATAATGGGTGTGTGGAAAGTCGATGGATTCAGAACTGGTTTTGGCAATGAGCAGTAGAGGTAGCAAAGAATTTCATAGCTGCAGAAGATTCAGAGGATTTGATAAAGCTGGCACATAGCAAAGAGAAGAAAGAAAAAAATAGGAAAACTTAGAAAAATAATTCAAGATGGCAAAGTTTTGCAGTAGTAATGTGAACACTTGCAACTTAGCAAGTCTTTGTTATTTGGAATGATTCAGCATCAGCTACAAGTGGCAGCAGTGACTTATACTTTATCGTTTGTTTAAAAGTGTTTGGGTTCTCTTAGTAAGGCTACTTAAGTTAGGAAAAAGTTTGTAAATATTCTAATGTCTTAGAACTAACTTGGTGAAACACAATTATTTTTTCTTTGTGGCAAGCCACTTGTCTTACACCAATGTTTATGCATACCTGTAAGCAACATCAAAATGGTTAAATGTGGTGTGCAGAAAGTGTTACAAAGAAAGCTGGAATTGAGATGTTCTCCTAAGAAGAAAAAGTTAAAATTATGTCTGTGTTATCCATACCTGTGATATAGTTTCTTTGGGTTTTGAAAAATTACATGCTTAAAAGAAGCTGTTACCTGAATAGTAATAAGACGTTAGGGTCCTGGGCATGGCCTCGGCAGACACCACTCTCTCAAGTCCACCTTGTTGGTGCCCTTGTGGCCAGGATGCCCTTTCCAAATCCTAAGCCTTATTTAAGACTCTTGGCTGCTGTCTCCAGCTTCCAGATGCTCCTTCCCCATCCTCCCTGGCATCTTCGTGAGCAACAGCAGACAGCCTGGCTGGTCTCATGAGTGACTGCCTTTTCCTTTCCCTTTTCTGGTCAGAAATACTGCTAATGTGAAAACAGCACTTGCCCTCCCTGTTGTGGCTGGATCATCTGCCTCAGAGTGTCTGTGGCTGATGCTGGCAAGGGTGATGTGGGTTCCCCTTTCTACATTGGACCCCATAAGAGTCATGTCCTGTGTGGGCTGGCAATCCCACAGGGGACTGCAGTCGTGTCCTCTGTGGACATTAAGATGGAGAGGAGTCGCCTGTTGGGCTAGACATACCTTATGAGAACCTGTCTGGCCCTTGGTGGGTTCAGCTGAAGTAATCTTTTTGGTGCATTTAGGAAGACCCCGCTGTATGCCAGAAACTGTTTCCCTTCTGCCACTCTCTAAACACGTAACCACCTAAACAGGTGGCAGGAGAGACCAAGATGTTCCCCCAGGCTTTCAGCATGGAGAGGAAGTGGAATAAGATTATTAAGCTGGGTTGTGTCTTCTACTTGGCCAAAGGTGTGTTAATATTGGCCAGATGTAGCTTGCACATGAACTTGGTGAAAATAGGAAGTCATCTGCCAGAGGCCATGTTGTAATGTCCTATGTGCTAACCTCAAAAATCTGTGAGCACAGAGCTAAGGTGATAGTGGGATTTAAACCTAGCTTAAGGAGTGTGTCCTGCCCTTCTCGCAGCTCCATACCTCACTAAGGTCTCTTCCCACATGATCAGTAATTCCGTAAGCAGAAACATAATCCCCATTTTTGCTCTGAGGAAGGTCCTTTTCTCCTCCCAACCCAGTGGAGGCCCAGACTCGCAGCCCATCACTGGCTATGGTGGTCTGATTGCTGGGTGGACCAGAATTTGTGTTGGGGCTGGGGGCATGAACTTGCCTAGTGAAGTTCCTCTGGATTGTGCCTGAGGCTGCACTGCTGGTGGAAGGCGTCTCACAGCTGCAGGTGATCCCTGCCAGGCTGGGGATGTGGCTTTGTGAAATCCTCCTGTGGCTGGAGATGTGCCCACAGCATGAGGCCACTGTAGCCATGTGGGTATTTCCCCTGGCCCTTTCAATCAAGAACAGAGCAGAAGAAGTATTATCTTTTTTTTTTTGGACCATAATTCTAACTACTGATAGTCAGTCAATCATTACGTCCTTTTAGGGCAGCAGTTCTGATTGTTATTCCCTTCTCCCATATGAGCACAGGGTTATTTTGCTGTACTAATCGCATATGCAGAACTAAGGAAGGTTCCATTTTCAGACAGTGTAGGGGTATGCAGCGTTCATGTTCAAGAGCATGGCTTTAACAAACGAATTTATTTTTAAAAGAGAAATTAGTACTTGCTATCTGGAAAATGTACAGCTAAAATGACTTACGATAAACATAATGGTTATCTTGTATGTGATGAGAGTATCGTCTGGGGAGTAGTTGCAGCAGCAGAGCCATCCTGTTTGCTTATTAGATGACATTCTTATTAAGCAGATGAGTTTATATGAGAGCTGTTTAGGGGAACCCTTGTTGTTAAGGGTCTGTCAGCACTTTAAATTGTTTTATGAATATACACAATGTATTTTAAGCAGCTGATCATCCTTGGTGAGTAATAGGTGGAAGAGAGCCTTATATGATCAAAATGCTATGTTTTATGCGCAATTTTATATGGGAAATAGTTGCAAATAAAAGTAGGGAAAACCTCAAGTGCTAAAATACATCAGTTTTATCCATAATTAAAAGACTGCACCTTTCAATTAGGTATCGTGTTACAGTTTATAGTATTTTTCTGGGTAGTAGTAGAAGGGAAATGAAATGTTTCAGCAAAATGCAATGATTTGCATTATGATGTTTAGTGGGTTTTTATCTCATACTTTTTACTATAAGAGGACTAGTTTTGTTGAAAGGGAATTAGTGTAGCAGTACTATTGTACTTTGAGAGAAAATTATTAACTTCCCATGAAACTTAAAAAGCAGCCTGTTCTCCCCTAAATGAATTGCCCTCTCCTGTTCCTTCTCATTAGTCCCTCCTTGAGTTCTGACCTTCCATTTTCCTGCATTAATGCAGCTCTGTCTCTTGACTCCTCATCAGCCTCTCCCTCTCGTACCTTGCTGAGGCAGGCATCCCTAGGAAGCTGCTCCGAGGAGAACCAACTCAAAGTGGTTCTCCAGCAGGGCCCCGTTTATCCCCTGGTCAGGGTGAGCTGGGGGCACTTTCAGCCAGCACAGGCAGGATGCAGCTAAGGGAATCTCGACTCCGAGGCACCAATATCCCTGGGGGGGCGGGTAGCTCCTGATGCTTATCAGGTGCTGCTGCAAGGCCTGTCTTTTGTGCAAGCTCTGTGCTAGCAGTCAGGGGGCTTGCACTGCCACCATCCACCCCGTGACCACAGTCACAACTCGACTGGTTTCCTTGGAGTGATGGTACAGTCATCTCCTGCCTCCAAAGTTCAAAGGGAGCGCAGTCTCAGTGAAGTTTAATGCTCACTGTGCAACATCATTCACCCGTTAATTCTAAACTTAGAACAGAACATGAGGTCTTTCAAAGTGCTATCAAACATAGCACCAAATGTAAATGCAGAACTATACAGATGTCTAGTTCTGTATATCAAACATTAATACTTTACAAAAGTTTGAACAAAATGAACAATATACAAAACATACTCCTCAAACATTGAGGTATTACAGTTTTACAACCACTGACCAAGGGAACACAACATGATGAGGATTTTTTTCACCCAAACAGTCCCCAGTGCTGCAACAATTGCTTTTGTGCCTTCTGCAGAGCATCATGTTTAGAAGTTGTCCCTAGAGCTTGGCATAGGGCTGTTCCATCCCCACCCTGTGATGCCATCAGTGGATGCCATCATAGAAGGATGCCAGTCTGTTGCTCAGGTGAATCCTACTATCTTCATCACAACATTATGGTCCAAGTCCTGGTCATCACCACTGCTATTAGAAGCTTTGTGGGGAACTTCACTTCTCCGTTACCCTGTAGAAAAAAAACAAAACAAAGCTGGCCTCAGTCTAGAGACTGGGCTCCAGAGTTAGAAGTCGGGGATTATCCACTGAGCACTAATATGGGGCGTGGTTTTCCTGTTCCTGTCCAGGGCTTCCCAGGCATATAAGCCTCTGGGCTTTGCCAGGATCATGGGCACAATGCCAATGGAGGGTAGTTTCACCATTACAGGTTGGCCCACAAGCGTCTGTGAAGCCCACTCCTCTGGTATTTGAGCCTGCTGTCAGTTCAGGTGCCTCTTTAATAGGGGAAGGTCTATAGGCCTGACCCAACAAAACTGGATCTGGAGTCACAGGTTGTTGTAACTTTGAGACCTTGACTGGGCCCTCTTTTAGTTGCAGTAACTGACCAATCCCTTCCAGGTAGGAGCACCACTTCTGTACAGTGGCCTTCTGGGCAGCCCGCTCAGGAGGGGGCGATCCCGTGAGGATTGAATTTAGCAGAGGGAAAGGACTTTGCACTATGATATCTTGTGAAGTACGTAACCTCTCTGCTTCCTCGACGGCCCTGGTAAGGGAGAGAAGTCCCTTCTCCCACTCTAGAGTACCATTGTTCGCTCTCCTTGAGTGAGGTAGATGAAAATAGTAAGGGCCCGGCTGGTCCCTTTGGGCCCCTTTGGAAAATGCTGCAGTAAGAGGCATGTCCTGCAAACCCCCACTCTACCCTCCGTGGGTCTTGTGGACGTAGTGGGCCTGGCCTCTGATAAGCCTTAAGCTCATCCATCAGGACATGAAGGGCTTCTGTATGTTGTGGGGTCCAATGCCATGGCCTGTTTTTCCGGAGCAGATCATACAGAGGGCGGGCGATCACTGAGAACCCAGGGATGTGCTTCCTCCAACAGCTGCTGGAATTCTGTCTTGTTCCTCGGGGTTTGCCCCTTCCCAACAGCTGACGGTGTATCCTCAGGTACCGCAACTGCCCCAGCCACCCACCAAGCTCCTCAGAACTTCAGCTCTTGCCCAGGACCTTGACATTTAGAAGCTGGAACATCCAACCCAGCTTTAGTCAGTGAATTCCAGACAGCCCCTGCTGCCAGCCCGACCTGTTCCCTGGTGTCTCCACCCACCAGGTCACCTCTGTACTGGTGGATGCCAGCACCTGGTGGGACTGTCACCGTGTCAAGCCCTGCAGCCAAGGCCCTGTGGGCAATAGTGGGGCAGTGTCTGTACCCCGGTGGAAGCCGGTTAAAGGTGTATCGTGTTCCCTCCCAGGTGAAGGCAAATTGGGGTTTGTCCTCCTCCCGTAGGGCAATCAGAAAAAGCGTGTCCTTGACATCTCCAGTGGCCACCCACGGGTGGGCGGCTGCCTGGACTGCTGCCACTGTTGAAGTGATGCTGGGGACAGCAGCTGCCGGCGATGGGCTGTTCCTGTTCAATTTTCTACAGTCAATGGTTAAACGCCTCCGCCCGTCGGCTTTACGGACTGGCCGGACGGGAGAGTTGTCCGGGCGGGGGGTGCGTCTGATCTGCCTGTTCCCAGGTCGTTAATCACCGCGCTGATGGCTCGTTCGGCTGCCGCAGGAACGCCCGTAGCTTCGGGCTGCGGCAGAGCGGGGGCGACCTGCAGGGTCCTGGCTCCCACCCCGGGACGGCCAAAACTGCCCAAGCGGCCGCTGGGCAGGTTCTGCTCCTCCCGCAGGGGCACAAAAGAGTTAACTGCGCTGTCCTGCAGAGGCAGGGGGAGGGGGGCAGCCGCCTTTCCCCCGGCTCTCCCGATCTCCCCTCTAACAACGACCAGCGATGGGATGGGGTCGGTGGGCGATCTGTGTAACTCTGCCCGGGAGATGCCCAGCGCCACCGCTTTTCGCCACAGGTCATTCCTTCCCGGGTCGTAGGATGGACCAGGTTTCCCTCCGGAGGGTTCACACTCCCGGTGGGGGGGCAGGTCACTGGGGGTTTGTCACGGAGCTGTCGGACCCTCCTGTTCCCGTCGGCGCCGCCGCCCGTGTCGGTCCGTCCCGTTTCTCGCCCGTAAGTGACTGTGTCGCCTCGTATTCCTGCCCAGGTCAGCACGTGTGCAGGGGGGTCCTGGGGGTTTTGCCGGTTACGTTCTATCACTTTCTGACTCTTTCCTCCGAGAGCCTGGACGTGGATCTTTAAGGCGGCCGGGAGTGCTCCGGGTCCCCCGGCGCGGTGATCGCACCCCGTACCGTCCTCTCTCGTACACGGCCCGGACACAGGCAGCCCTGTGCGCTCCCACCGCCAGCTCCGGTAACCCTTTAACGCGGGTGGTGACCGGCCCCCCCCGCTCTGGGGGGTGCGCACCCCCAGCCCAACCCGCCACTCTGGACGTGACCGACTGGTCGCCTGGCGGCCCATCGCGCAGAAACACCCCGGGACCCCAAACCCTGACGCTTCATCATCATTTTTGAGTGGTTGGTTAATTTTTTTTAATAGAAAAGCAACCTGTTAGAAGGCTGTGGAGCTGAGTCCTTAAAACTAGGATTGCTACAGCATAATGCCAGTGTAACTAGCTAAGTGTTATGCTTCAGTGGTAGCTGAAGCAATTGACAACTGTTAAATCCTTTTATTACGTGATGTGGGTGGCAGTTACACGTGCAGTGTAGCTAGGGAAGCCTCTCAGTAATGCTTGTACACCTTAGGAAGTCTATAGGTAGTTTCACGTTAGTACTGACGTTATTGGTAAGTCAGTATGAATAGGTGTAAATTACTTTAATGTAACATTGTGCTGACCCTGTTTATATCATATACGAGCAGATGGTATTGAAAACATTTTGTACTTATGCCAGAGAAAGGCTACGAGACCGAAAAGTAAACATTAGGCTGAAAGTCTTGGGTGTGATGAGCTCACTGTTAACATCTCTGGCTGAGCTGGCTGGAGAACAGCCTGAGCATCACAACCATGCAGCATCTTTCCTCAGGAGCAGCAAATCCTGCAGAAGGCACTGGATTATGGGCAAGGAACTGCCCTGCCAAGAGAGTTGGAAAAACTGTCAGTGAGATGAGATTGGTATGTAACAGTGTGAGGAGGCTGTTAATTACCTCTCCGTCAGTCAGCCACAAGTGCAAAAGGAAGAGTGGAGGGCTACAGGTCATTTTGGGCTTGCCGTTTTAAACTACTTTAACCTTTTGCCTGCGTAGTTGGGTTGGGAGAGCGGAGGGGTGTACTACTGAGTGGGGAAGGTTTGTTCCTCTCAATGCTCTGATGTGGTAATTGGGTTTTCAGGTTGTTAGGTGAGGATTCAAGTTGGTTCTTGTTGTTAGCAACGTGTAGTGCTAGAGATCAAAATGTGGTTCTCTGACTAGCAGTCAGTGCAAGGAGAGCCCAAATCTAGTACAGAAATGAGTAATTTAATTCATACTAGCACAAGTGTGTAACAGGACAGGTTTCTGGAATGCCTATGTATGTTTATAAAAAATTGTTCAGGTGTATGTCAGCACAAAGATATACCAAGTATATGTCATATAAATCAGCAATAATGTAGTGTGTTGTAATCATTAGAGACCAAACTCAAACCACATGTAGCCTTAGCAGTAAATATTCTGCGGTTCTAAGGGAATTGTAACCCCTGCTTAGATAAAGCTTATTTATGGCTGCATCTCACCCTTTATCTGAGATGCTATAGTGGAAATCCACAAAGAAACAATCCTTTTGAATTCACAAAAGTTTTTACTGAGCAAGAAATCTGTTCACACCCTCTAGAGCCACAGACAGAGATGCCTAGCAATGAGCCTTCAACTATACTGTGAATGGGGAAAGAGTTCTATAAGGATCAAATACTCTGTGTCATATAGGTACAAAGGACTGGCTTAAGGAATGCAAGCAACAACGGTTTTATTCTTTTTTTAGGTGCTTGATCTTGCACATAGAAGTTTTAGGTGCAGTTGTTTCTGAGATGCTTTGAGAAGCAACAGCGGTCATATTATGATTTATATAGTAAATGCTTTAATTTGCGATGTGGCTCTTTTAGCAGAGTAACACTTGGAACTAAATGTCAGTGCTTCACAGGGGTTTCCATCTTCCAAGTTCCTGACTTGTTTCATAAATGTATGTACCTCTGAGGATTATAAATCAGTTAATCACCTAAGTATGTGGCTTCTGTTTACTGGAGAGGATGGGAAGGGATATATTAATAAATGAAAACAGAGCTGTACAGATCTCAAAATTCCTTAAACTGCTGCTGAAAATGCCTTTTGGATAGGCAATTGTCACAACTGCACGGTCCATCTAAAACTGGAGAGGTTTTAGATGTCAGTTTGATTTGTAGCTGGTACTGGTTCATGATAAAGTGATACATTAGCTGTGGAAATATAATTTTCATGTGTCTTATGTTGTAGATTTGTACTAGCCAATGCAGTTGGTTATGTAGTTTGAAAGATGTCTATACAAGTATCTTCCAGGTGGTCTCACGTAATGAAATAAAGAGGATCCATATGCACAAAAATACAACATGATCTGTTGGGTGTGGCACAGACTCTACAGATGAAGATAGATTTATATTAAATGCTTTACTTCTATTTAGACTTCCTCGTATTCACCTTGACGGTATAATGGCTGTTCTGAATTGGAGCAAACCTGCAGTATTAATGATAAAAATTAGTCCTCTTCTGCAGGGATGTGCCAATGTTTTTCTTCCCATTGTTCTCCTCCCATTTAGATCTTAATGAGAAGTATGATACTAATGTTTGCTAAACACTTCTCTCAATGTTCAGAGAGGCTCGTAGTGTGAAGTAAAAACAACTTCAAAAGCATATCCTGTTGTAAATTTTTGATGAAAACCGGTGTACGGTGTTGGAAGTTGATGTGGCATGGGATTATGGTATTGCACAGGAAGAAGAATATTGTAGAGCAGAAGGGAGGAGGTAGGTTGCAATTTTAGTGTGAATAATATACCTTTATGAAGTCTGTTAAATACCTGAACTGAAATATCTTAGATCAATCTATCTGAATCCATGCATCTTAATTTAAAATGAAGAAATTAATTGTACTAAGGGTACAGCCACTTCTATGACAAATTTATATGTGTGCTGTTTCTTCCCCCCCCCCCCCCCTCCCTTAACAGGAAAGTTAGAGTAATGATTTCCATAGAAGCATGTAAATGATTAAATCCCCGTCCATTCTATCTGATAAGTGGCACAAAAATTGACCCAAGGAAATAATATACAGTGCACGTGTGAGAGGGAACATCTTTTGTGAAAGAAGTTTCAGCAAAGACTCAGATGAAGCAGTTTGCCATAATTCTAGGAATACTGTGCTACATCCACTAATTTCAGACTTTCCTTTAAATTTACTATTTATCTTTGCAAAGGAAACACACCAAGTTACATCTTCAACACATGAAACTTCTTATTTTAATTTGGTTTATAGCAGAACGAAGCAGACCATACAGGTCTCGAAAATGAAACCTGTGCAGCTCCGTAGTGTCGTGGGGGTGTTCTTGACCTAAGTAGGTCTATCTCAGATGTGAATTTTAGGATGCAGTTTGCTATGGTTAAGCCAACCATATCACTTTGGGGTGAATCCTATCTCTTCTCCCTCCTCAGCCACAAGCACTCACTGCTTTCCTTGTGACAGATCTGGAAATTCTTCTTGTTTCAGATCTGCTTGGGTTTCAGAAAATCTTCTTGGATAATTAACGTGCCTGCATAATTCTGTGAAAGTGAGACAGGCATCCGTAGCAGACTGTCTGGGAGTGAGGGAACTGCTTGTGTTTGTTGTCAGCATTTTTTCCTTACCTATGATACCTTATTTGCTCAGTTCCAGTAGTGGAATTGTTTTTTCCACACGTTGTGGGCATACCAGTTTGGCCCTCACTGCAGGGGTTTCTGTGCCATAGCCTCTGCTCCTATGATTCTGCAACCTAATTTGAAATAATGGAGTTTAATGAACTTGTCATCTGCACTAGTGCTCACGTGTTGCTAGAAGTGTGGTTTCTGAAATGGTCTACTTTTTTTACTTTAGAAACTAAATTAAACTTATAATGAATAGAGAGAAAAAATCAAATTAATTCTTTTTTTTTTTTTCCAGAGGGTGTAATTAAGAGACATTTAAGCAATAAATCCAAGTTTTCACCATCTTTTATTAAATTGATTTGAGTCAGCAACTTGAAATGAAGTTTTAGTTGGGAACATATGGAAGAGCTCACCATTATTCATAATAATGATGTATTTTAACTGGATTGCATTCTTCACAGAGTAAGGTTGTCCTTTTGATGATAGCATTAGGGAATAAGTAGGTGTACTACTAAAAAAAATTCTAGCTATTTCCAATACAAGGTGCATGTTTCTAGAACTGATTTTATAAATTGAAATAGAAAGCACACAAAAATAAGCTCTGTTATGCAAGAGTTGAGCTTTTTCATTTACAAACAAGATAGAGTTAAACTTTCTCTGTTTTGAGGAAATGCGGATGTTTAATATGCTAGTGTTCGTTTTGCCTTTTTTTTTTTTTTATTTTAAGATTTGGAGTTAGGTGTGCAAAAGGAAGATACCTGAAATTATTTTGAAATTCTTCACCTCATAAGTCTTCTTACTCCTAGAACACAACAAAACTGTGTGTGCTATCTGCATGATGAGTGTTGGACTTGTGGCACTGCTTTGAAGGCTTTATGTGGCTTCCAATCTCTAAAAGTGCATCCCGATTTTAAAGAGATTATCGAAAGGTGTAATTAAATTACATAATTTTGGTGTGGCTGACTCACTGTAAAATGTACTGTGTAGGAGGTATGCAGCTACTCAGCTGAATACTTTTATCTTGCAATGAATAAGGTTATAAAGGTGCAACTTCTAGTTCAGAATTGGCACTTGTGTGAATCACAGCTTGTCCAGAGTTTGGGCAACAAAACGGTCCTGAAAATTTGACTGAACTTCAAGTGAATCTTCAGTCGTGTTGGAATAGGTAAATATATATATATATATATATATATTTAAACTGGATTTTATGGCTTCACTTGAATTCATAGCTTATCAGAAATGGCTCAGGCTACTTTGTGGAGTTGAGTTCAGCTGAGTGCCTCTAGGCTTTTGCTGATCTCACTGCTATCCACAACTCTATTCCAGTTGGGATTTTTACATGCCATATGTGGGGGTAGTTGTTACTGTCCCTTAAAAGTTGTACAGGGCTCATCAAATCACTTTGCCATAAACCAGAAGTCTTTATGTTAAAGGTCTTTAAGCTCCGATACAATGATATGATGAAAAAGTCAAAAGTCCCGGTGTGGCAAGTGTCCAGCTGTGCAATGTCTTTAAACTCTTGATGCCTTTGGTAGACTCTGAATCACTTCATAACAGTATAAGGCATCACTGCCAAAAGAATAAATGTTAATTCTTGACAAGTATTAAGTATTTACAGGCTGGTAGTCATTAGGCTGCTTTGGAATTACTTGTGCTTATCTGAAATTAACCCTGTAATAATTTAATAAATAAATAAAAATCTTATTGGTAATGCAGAAGCAGCAATGCCAAGGCACAGCCCTTCTGGAGTAAAGGGTCAGCTTTTTCTGCCCTTGATTATTTATTTATTTATTGGAGCAACAGAAGGAAGTGCAGTTGTACAGTATCACGATTACATTCAGCAAGCTTTGCGTATTGAATGACCAAGCGTGGGAAACAAACACATCCCCCTGCCCCTGTGCCAACTCTTCTGTCATATATAAATATATAAGCATAGACATTTGTATATATAAAAAAGAAGAAACTTTAAGTTATAGAAGCTTAAATTAACAAAAATTCTCCTTCACTTGTTCTTCCATTTTCAAAGAATTAAGCTTCCGTATTGTAGCTTTTTTTTTTCTTCCCAACAATACAGGAAAAAGCTCAGGTTCATGCATAACTCAAGAGGGCAGGGATGACACTGAGCCAGAGCTTAGTTCTGCTTTATTGATAATAGAGCTGACAGTTAAGAACAAACCTACAGAATGTAATCGCAAATCCTTTAACGAAGCAGCATGCTGAACATCTGCAATGGAATTGGCACCTAAATTAAAGTTAAGCATTAGTTTAAGTTCTCAGAAAGTGAATTAAGAAGCTAACTAGATCTGTAATTGCAACAGAGATTGTAATGAACATAAAGCTGGACTTGGGAACTGGGATTTTTAATTAAACAGTAAGCAATCGTAAACATCTTAATTCGCAAGTACAGTATGTGTTTATGTAAATGAATAATCAACATATTTTGCACGTCTTTCACACTTACATGTTTTCACTATTTATAAAGCTGTAGTAGCAAGGAGCTCTAGTCATGTAGTAGATGCAATAAAAGCAGATGAGAAATGAGCTTCCATGCCCGCTTCCAATGGACGTAGAAAACAAAAAGAGACAAACAGGGACTGTGAGGATTTTGAAACTATAAAGGAAACTAAACAATAATAATCTAATATCCAGGATACCAAATGCATTGATTGAGTATACAATATGGAAACCAGAATGCATTTCTATATGCTTTTTTCTTAATTTCTACTTCTTTAATATATTTAAATAAAATATGTTAATTAAATTAGCTTAAATTAAAATACTAATTATATTATTTAAATATATTAATGAAGTTAAATATATTTTTCCAGTTATGCAGAATGTAATTATCCTCTCATGCTCTGTGCTCTCTTGCCTTCCAAGATCTCTTGTGAAGGAAAAAAAAAAAAAAACACCCTATCTGTAATGGCACTGTTATTATTAATGGAATAATAATTCCTTAAGAGATTTAAGGGCACAAGTCTGGTATAACTATTGGAAAAAAAATCTAGCCATGGTATAAGTTCATTGAACAGATGGAAATGTACATTTATTTTTTTTAAATAATGTCATAAAGCTGAAAGATTTTGAAGTAGAGCTAGCAAAGAAAGTAGGAATATGGCTTGGTTTATTTGGCCTTGTTCTCAGCAAGAGTTAACCAATGTGAAACTAGTTATGAACGGGATTTTAAAGTACAGTTCAGCTTTATTCAGTTTTACAAATTATTAGGAAAAAAATATAATTTCTTTCCTAACAATAAATAATTGCAAATGACACAAGAAGTGGGCAGAATGTTTTTTTGATGAGAGCATGGCTGCTTTCGTGCTTTGAAGCACAAATATTTTTGGTACACCAAAATGTGAAGATGTACTTCTAGAAGGGAATGCGTGCTGTGCAAAACGGGAGGACAGTCTCCCAAGCAGTTCCTCAGTAATGGGTATGGGTTGAAAACAACTTGATATAGGTTTTTAATCTGGAGTCATGGCAAAAAAGGTTACTATAATTCATGATGTGAGAACAAAGAGCAACTCGGGGATGTGGGCAATTGGCTTTGATTTAACTTTCATCAAGTCTAATGGTCAGGGCACTATAAAAATGTTGCATAAAACTGTCATGCCAGTTTTTAAAATTATTGTCAAAAATCAGAATGGAGTCAGAAGAGAGTAGTTGAAATGGTTTTAGGTTTGAGAAAATGTTAAAGCACATGAGACTCAATTTGTTCAATTTCTCAATATTGTGAGAGTGCATGACTACATTGGGATAATATTTAATGCTCATCCTAGCGCAAGGCATTGGCTCTCTTCAAAGCAAGAAAATCTTAATATGAACTGGTGGGCAAAAACTGAAAGTAGGTAAATCGATTATTTGTCACTTGTCTTCAAATAAGCCTGGCGGGTTTTTTTAATATATTTTTTGTCGAATGTGTTTTTCTGCAGTGCTGTGTAGTGGATATGAATAGAGGAATGAAGCTGAAGGCTTTCAGTTTGGGTAAATGGCCAAAGGATCTCTTCTGGCCTGAACTCTGGCTGTTCACTTTTTGTAAAGCCGTAGAACAGATAGGGTCACTTGCTGTATCAGTGCGTAAGAGCACGCAGACTGCAATTCAGGAATAAAGGTTTCTCTAAGTGCACTAAAGGACATTTGGAGTATAATTTGGGAACCAGACAAATCATACTCTGCACTGTTTCTGGTCTGCTTCTGAACTACATGATACTGTGGGGACACAGCTTATCGTGATGGAGTTCGAGCCATTGCTAACATTTTTAACACGACCTTAATCAGATCAGACCACCTCAGATGTAAAGATCCCAATTCCTAGGGCAGGAACTGTTGTGTTAATCGTAGCCTTGCCATCACTAGCAGAGCTGCACTTTTTTATAATGGGGTGAGGGAGGATTTTCGTTAAAATGTCCTTAACAGAGAAGGTTTGAGAGACTGAGAGAATTTTATCCTGGGTCACTTTCTAAATTAATTTTTAGTTCACTGCTTGCTTTGTAGGGAACTTTTCTTTCATGGCCAACAGTCCAGTGTGTTACTTTTGGAGGCATTCTAGTCAGGTTTCTTAATTAATCTTTTCTGATTTAATTTTGTCTCAGAATAATTTATGGGTTTATTTCAGCTTTCTTAGACCTTTTACCATGTATATTATCTATGATAGCCATTCCGAGCCTAGTCCATCCAATTACACTTCTTTGAAAAGAAATTGCCTCTGACGAGAACATTCTTCCAGAACATCAATGGTATCAGCAAGCTGCAATCTGACATTCGAATTTGAAAAACATCTTGTCTAACAGTTAAAAAGTAGGTGTCTGTGTGTTTAATTTCCTTTGCAGACCTAGTGATTGGCTTTTGAAATTTTTCATTAGATCTAATGAAGAAACTGTGCTCTTCTTTTTCCTTTGTGTACGATATATGGATTTACATTTATCGTTGTATTGCAAATTTGTCATAAGTACTTGGACTGTTCTGGCAATGACAGTTACTTCAATTGACTATTTAAATCAGTGAGAGTTGAGTAGGGAGTGAGATACAGAAAGACGAACCTCTAAGTTAATAAGGTTTGATCCAATGCTTATTGAAGTTGAAATCTACCCAAAGCACTGTGAAATCAGCCAGTGTATTTTGGGGATTGGCTTGTCTTCTCCTTTGGTCAAAAGAAGGACTGTGGTCAGCATGTTCGTGTTAGCATATGGGAGGCCAAAGGATGAAGTTGGAGAAAGCTCTGCTTCAGAGACACGTGGAGGGAGATTAATCAGGCTTAACCTTTGGTATTTGCTGTTTGGACACCAGTTGCAGCAGGTTGCCCAAAGGTTCTGATAGAGTTGAGAGTAAAATAGGGTTTTTTAGGTGACGATTGATCTAATATGCTTTAGACTTTTTTTCTGTAAGAGGAGATGAGTTGTTCCCTTGACTACAGCTCTGCAAAAGAAGTGGATAGGATGACTAGCTCTGCTCTGTACATGAGACCTACTTGTAACCATGTGAATCCCATCCATGCTGTCTTGGACAATGGCTAGTTTCTGGTACTGGGAGGCAAAACAAAAGAACCGGCAGGTACAAAGTACCTAATGCAGTCGGTGCTCCCCAGGATAACTGCTGTCCCCTTCATTTGATTGTCTGAAAGGGAAGCTGAAAACCTACCCGCTGTGAAGGAAACTTGCTGTAATTGGATAAAGCAAGTACCAGTCATGTTGAGCTGGTGAAGAACACCGTGTGGACTCAGCCAAAGAATCACAAGAAGTCAGGGATGATAAACTTCTGCTGGCATGAGTAGCTGTCACCTTGCACCCTTTCCTCTTCTCAAACCATGGCTGATGAGACATGCCAACAGTTTAAAAAGCATCAGCAGGAACACCCACAAGTACAGTCTAAGATCTTGGAGCAGCATAGTAATTACTAAGGTACAAACTGCATGGAGCGAAGACAGACTTTTCCTTTTGCTAAAGCTGTTGTATAGAAAAGACAACAAGATTTGCAGAGTTGGAAAAAGGGGACAAGAAGGAATAGGACTGTACCCACGTGACTGAGTCTTGTTCCTGAGAATGTCAAATTTTCACTGAATATCTACTTAACATACAATGCATTAACAACCTTGGAGCAGAAGCTGGAAATGATAATTGCACTCTCTCCGGTCGAATATCCTATTAGGGTGCAGAGTCATGGTTTTCCTTTTGCTCTCTTTCTGGCTCCATGCAGCTTTTCTATTCATTGGCATGGCTTCAGAAGAAAGGAGTTGTCCAACCCCTCTTAAAGCCTAATAGCTAGGGACTATCCTGTGATATGGCAGATAAGGGAGGGAACTCTCTTCAGGCTGAAGAACTTGGATTTTCTCATTTCCTGAGCAAAAGTGCTATTAGTAGGCTGTGTGCGTGTATCCATAAATGTAACTCCCTCATAGTTGCTGCTAGTTGAGCTGTTTTTTAAAAGATACTGAGTATACCCTCACTTTGAGTATTTGGATCCAGTTGGTACTTTCAACGTAATGAGTCCACCTGGGTCCTGGTCTGTTCAGAAGCAGTTCCATTTTGTTACCAAGAATGATGAGAGTGGGGATCATATTATTTAAAGCAGAAAAAAACCAGGGCTTTATTGGTATTTTCTGGGCATTGGCTAGACTTTCAGTTGCGGTTTGTCTCCTGGCTATTCAGTATTGAAGATTTATGCTGGCACTCAGAAACAGAACTGCAAGCACTTGTAGAGTCTTGAGGTCAATCAGGACGATACTTGTGCTGCGTCTACATAGAGATGTATATATTGTTTTTGATTATCTGGTTACTCCTTTTGGGGTATGCTGTGGTTCCCTCCCTGCAAGATACAGAAAAGAAATTTTAAGGAACAGCTTAGACTGTGTGGTGGTAGGCTTTATTTATCCTGTGGTTATCAATATCTTCTGCAATGCATTTTACATTTTAACATAAATGAACATAAATTTAACATTTTTCTCTTCTCTCTCCTGCCCTGTACATAATGCATCAGGTAGGTAATACTCTTTAACTATGTAAAGCTAGAAAAGGAGATATATTTTCCTTTTAGTGATGACACACAACGCTTCTGTGATGAAGTTTTAATTTGTTCTCAGGTGATTGTCACTGATCTGAAGTGAGTAAGTCTGAGGACATTTGATGACCGAGGAAGGAGCTGTGTTCCCCATAGCATACTAAAATTTATTCCTGAGCAGAGCAGTGCCTTATTTTGGGGTTGCTCAGCAGACCAGTTTGGATATTGGTGAATGTATATAGCCGATTCAAAAGTCTTCTCTTAGTTCTACTTAAAGGGCAGCAATTAAGACCCCTAGTAGCACATTTGTTTATGAATCATTGGGCCTTGTCATCACTCAATACACTGGCAGCTGTACTGTGGGAATTGCAGCTACTTGTAAGTCGGTTTGTTGAATATTTGTTGTGCAAACACTGAAGTATTTTGTGGAAAGCTGTTTGATATTTCTGGCCGGGCTGGCCTTAATCATTTCATATTCTGAAAGTGGCTGGATTTACCTTAAGTACTGCAACAATTATTGGTAGAACTCGCTGTCATAACTCTCCATGTGTTTACCACAGCATTAACAAAAGCTTCTGTTTATCTTTGTTTTCCTTCCCTCAGCTACAATCTCTCCCACCCTTTTTCAAAGGCTACAAAGTGCTATTTCTAGTAGTGTTGACAAAGTTAATAAAATACTACTGTATAAAACATTTCCCTTTGCCTTACTAGATGTAATTAATAGAATGTCAGACTCCAGTACGTTCTATCTTTATTGATTTAAATGAATGAAGTCTATGTTTTAAGCTGTGAGTTCAATTTCAGTTTGATTTTTTTTTTCACAATACTTTGTACATTAGTAGTGCTCTTCCACCAGTTGTCTGAAAACACCTAAGAAACCGTATTACACGAAGGTACAGACTGTTGCTAGCCAGTACCTTAGTAGTTCAGCAAGCTTTCTGGGGTAAGTCCACTTGCTGTCTTCTATCAAGACTCTGCTTCTCTGCCACATAACCACAATAACTTTCTTGCCTATGAAATAGAGAAGTAAAGCAAAAATAGCCCTCAAAATGAGAAAAACCTAAACTCTGTTACTGAAATAGTTCTGCAGTTCCTTTAAAACTTGGTTGGCACTGTACTGGGATCTGTTCAGAAACCTCCGCCAGATCATGTTTTCTAAAAAATCACTTCCAGTGACTCTTCAGGCCTTGCATTTCCTTCTTCAATCTGCTGTAGTTGATAATGCTTTGGCTTGTAAACCACCTGAGGATGTGGCTGCTTTGAAGTCATAGAACACAAAACCACAGTCTTGCACTTGGGACTTGAGTACAAGGCCAGGTGAGGCCGGGAAAGGTGGAATTATACCAGGCTAAGATAGGGCCAGCTCTTGTATCTCAGGGATTGCGTGACCACATCCCTATGCCCCTTAGGAAGGTGAGTGTAAGTAGTCACGGGTTATACTCATCTCCTAATGGAAGATAAATGGAAATTCAACCACCTGCAGTTCAGTGACAGTTGTCATCTTAGCCAACTCTAGAACTGGGAGCTAGTTGTGGATTGATGAACTGGTACGTGTGGCTGTCTGTAATAAATTTGCAACATTTTGCATGTATTTTTCATGAGAAATGAGGGAAATCTTATTTTAGTTTACTAAATTTTAGAATGGAATTGCAGTATGTGCTCAAAAGCAGGTAACACACAAGGCTCTGTTTCTACATACCATGGGAATGACGCTTAGATCTTAAGCTATATTTATGTATTAATTCAATTTCTTGCTCTTTAAATTTTACATGAGGTTAATGTACTTATGTACTTAATTGAAAACGTATTGCTAAGTTCTATTACCTTACACTGGGGGCCGTTAAGTTACAAGTTTAGCTCCTCTCGTTAAAGGCAATTGGAACATCTTTTCTGACACGTATATTACAAAGAACCTGTTTTCTACAGAAGGGTGCTCCATTAAAAAACCAACTGGCTAGGCTATCAGACAACAAAATAAGTTTGTTACAAAAATCCCCCCAAAGCCAGATGTCTACTGCTGTTGATTGATATGCTTGTATTAGAAATATGATACACAGGAATATAATATTTCTGATGGAAAAAAATGTAATTAGGAGGTGGTTCAGTTCAGCCTGTTTACATTTATGAGAACTTTTCTCCAGCTAGCTGAAAAAAAAAATCCAGAAGGAGGAACAAAAATTTTTAGGCCGACTGATGCATTCTCTTAGATGTGGGGCATTTTTAGAAAACATTTAATTTAACATCATTTGAATTTAGCAGATCTGTCAGACTTTGCTTAATGTGGTTGTTGTCAAAACCGTAACGGACTACTGCAATTTGGATGCTTCCTGGGTAAAGCAGTAGAAGCTTTGTTAAGAGGATTTTTGCTATTCTTATTGGCAAGCTGGGCTTTTCTGCTGGGATAATGTTTCTCCTGCTCAGCACAGCCAATGTTTCACGTGAGGTAGTCATTTTCGTCAGGAATGGACCTCATGGACGCTACTATTCAGGTTCCAAATAGCAGTAATTTGAACGTAGGTTTGTGTGTGTGTCAGATATCTTTGAGATTCTGTTGGAGAAAAATACTTGTATACTGATGAATAATATGTATATCTTGTGCTACATATTTCATCCTGAGATTGAATGGTCTTAAACATAGTTATGTAAATATTGTTGACCAGGTTACTGCCCAAATTAAAGGGCTGGCTCCACAGCAGAGTATGGGAAGTATACTTTACCCAAAGAGCTTTTTTGACTTCTGTATGCTTATGTGCATTTAGCTAAACAACCTCATACCAACCAGCAATGAACTAGGCTTGAAAGACCTAAATCAGAAATATGTAAAGTTTTTTCAGATACTAAGTTTTTGCACAAGGATTATTTTGTTTATTACTCCTGTTCTGGTGTATGTTATATTTTATCTTGTGTATCAAACTTTACTTTTATATGTTCTAATTATTTTTAAAACTTTCCTTTCTAATTATTTTTTTGCCTTAGCTGAAATATCAATAAACATACAAATAAGTTATTACTTGGTGTTACTCTTAATATTCCAGAAAGCATGCATAGATCTTTTGTGATATTATCGACTTGTCAAATATGCAAGGACTGCCTGCTGTGATTACTGTTATTAATAAAGACCATAGTATGACATTGCATGGACAAACACACACCGTTTCCAGAGGGAAACCCTTTAAATTGATGTTCGACATCCAGTGCTTCAGCCACGCAATTTGCTGATAGCTAGCTTTTACATATTGATGTACGTTTTTATTTAATTTTACCTGGAAATGTCAGGAGGAGAGTTCAGGGAAAACAGAAGAGAGATTTTAATTAATATTGCTCACGGTGGGGCGCAAGCATTGTTTCAGTTTCAAATTAGAGCAGTGCTCACTCAGCCATGCACCGCTAATACGTTATAATTAAGGACTTGCAGAGCAAGGGAAAATTAATGGACAGAATCTCAAATAATGATGCTGTACTTCACTCCTGCGTTGCATTACAGCAGAGGGAATCAATATGGCCTCATGGCTCATCTGTCACTTGCCTTTCTATCAGATTGCTAGGTCTGTGTGTGCTCTAATATATATGTAGATATGTGTATGATTAAAAGTTGCCAAAGGCCAGAAGTTATAAAAGACATAGGGGTTTCCTGTATATGTATGGTCATTAAATAATCAAAAGCTGCTTTTAGAAGTCTAGATATATACTTTTATTTGATACTTGGCTGCAACAGGATATTTAGCACATTGATAAAGCTTTTGTCATCTTATATCCCCAGCTTTAATAACGGACTAAAATATTCCCCACAAAACCCTTACTCTCTTTCAAAGAATCCTGTGCATTGTAATTTTGTAGGTGGACATCTGGAAGGAATATTGGTTGTGGAAATTACTGATAGGATGACTAGTTTTATCACTTTTGCCGTTCCCCTTCATCTGTTATAAGTCAAAATCGAACTTGTTATTTCACAGATACATATGTAAAATTGTAATTATTAGCCACTTCACAGAAATAATAAAAATTTACCATAGAGAAAATAATTCAGGTAAGGGACATTTCATGGAAGTCATAGAAATGTATTTATAAGCATAATTGTAACAACAATAGGGATCCACTTTGACTTACTTGTCATATAGATTATTTAAATCTTTGATCTCTTGGATTTTCTACAATTTTTAAAAATAATAGCTAACCAACCAGAAAAAGCCTTTCTTCTGGTTTAAAAAGCTTCCTCTGAGAAGTATGGCCATGTTCTCTTTGTGTTATGGATCTGAGGATGGCATTGCTGCTCTGAAGGTGGGAAACTAAGTTTTGTATTTGGTTTGAGTTATCAACTGAGTATCTGAAATTGCTGCATCCAGATGGCTAGGAGCTCCTTCTCCATCTACTTGTGAAAAGAGATTGTCAGACCTTGTTTTGGTGATGATTCATCTCTGGCTGACAGTTTTACATGATTATATGATTATCTTCATAACCTGAACCTTATACTTTTGTGTGATGGAATAAGCACATCTTTCATGAAAAACAAGATTTATTATAAACTTGCAGTTTAATTTCCATCCAGGTATTACCAAACGCTTTACTAACTTAAAGACATTAGGACTGGTAACGATGCCTCTGTCAAGGAAAAAGCACGCCTAAGATAAGACATGTGAGGCTAGTAAGAGTCTGAATCAACCATACAGACTGAACTTTGAAAATTGTAGCATTAATAAAGTAGGAATGAAAAAACCCCAGAAAATGAATGGGCAAAATTTGCTATGAAGTTAATTTATCGAACTTTCACTTCTAATGATCAGTTTTATGTACATAAAAAAAGAGGGTTAAAAATTTGTTTGCCTGAAGTTAGAGAGGCATAGGTTTCTTCTTACACCAGTATAGTCTTAAACCTGTAAGTGGACCTATCTGAGTTCCAATGGCTAGATTCAACCAGCATGTCAGGCCTAAAAGCCATCATTTGTTAGCTCTGTGGAATCAATCTGAGAGATCCCCACGCAAGCAATGCTAAAGCAGAATGAGATTACCGCTGTTCACTGTTCCTTAGCCATTTTATGTGGTTGGTTTGTTTTTTTTGGGGGGGACGGGGGGGAGGTGGGGGTGGAGGAAGTTGGGCAGAGCACTGTGAGGGATGTTCCACTTTTCTGGAAACAGTATATGTTGTGCATAAAGTTATTTTCATTATAAGATATCACGTTCTCAATTATTCTGAGAGACTTGTCATAGTGCAAACACAATCCAAATATCTGTTGACCTTTACTGTTTCTCTTCCACCTCGCTCTTCACAAAAGGCACACCATGATAAAGCTGCCTCTTAAGAACATGTATTGTACAAACCCAGTATTTTGGCAGTACCTGCCAAATCTTAAATATAACACAGCAGTAAATCTAGAGTGAAATGCTCAATTTGCTGAAATTGAAATGAACAGAGCTTGTACTAAGTGTTGTACAATTCACATCCCTGTTGTGGAAATTCAATAGCCTCCTGCGGTTTGAGGCTTCACTTGAAGTGTTCAATACTGCCTCGTAATTTGAACAAACTTTTATTCCTACCATCTTTGACTTCCATGTTTACTTTGTTTATTTGTCTGTTTCACTGCCTACATAAATGTGATGACATGGGGCTCGTAAGAGACTCTTCTCCCAAGGATCTTGAGGAAAATACAGTGCACCAGCATTCCCTTATGTAACTTCTTTGATTCTCCAAATAGATTAATTTTTTTTTTAATGACCATTTTGCAGTAACACAATTTAAAGCT
Organism: Bucorvus abyssinicus; assembly: GCA_009769605.1. Classification (NCBI taxonomy): domain Eukaryota; kingdom Metazoa; phylum Chordata; class Aves; order Bucerotiformes; family Bucorvidae; genus Bucorvus; species Bucorvus abyssinicus. The sequence goes on from CM020028.1 coordinate 5,314,973, forward strand.
GTTTGTATGACTTTAGTGTTATAATGCCCATTATCTTTCCACTAAAGAGAAGGTCTGATTTTTTGACCCAAAACTTGAAGTTACCCAAGTTTGTAGACACTTATCTGTAATTATATTGTAAACTGTATATACTAGTATTGTATACTTAGTTTAGTATGTACTAAGTTTTTTAAACTCCTTACCTTACTCTTAATGTAGTTTTCCACATCGTAACTCCGATGAAATTGAAGCCATCTTCACTTATTTGACCTGTCTCAGTAGTGTAGTTAGCTTCATGCCAGTTAGAAAGATTATAGTTGTTCCCTTTGAAAAGCACTTGCAGATGAGAAGAGCTGCCCTTATAAGCCCTCCATTATTCCCTGAAAGAATATCTTCTATGTACCATAAGTCTTTGAGAGCTGTATCCCAGTCTAATATGACTGAGGTGCTTCAGGAGTTTGATGCTAGGATAAGTGGAGCAGAAAGCTCAGACAGATTTCCACTCTGTCTACTGTCTGCTGTTGAACTGGAATGTAAGCGTGTATTTAGACTCATCATAAAATCACAGGATGCTTTGGGTTAGAAGGGACCTTTAAAAGTCATCTAGTCCAACGCCACCACACCCCCTCCGACTAGATCGGGTTGCTCAGAGCCCTGTCCAACCTGACCTTGAATGTTTCCAGAATGAGCCATCTACAACCTCTCTGGGCAACCTGTTTATGTGTTTCACCACCTTCATTGTAAAAAATTTCTTCCTTATACGTAGTCTAAATATACCCTCTTAGTTTAAAACTATTACCCCTTGTTACTTTTCTCTACTATTAAATATGAACCATCTTCTGAGGGACCACAGGTGATCTACCAAGCATAGACAGAGAAACTAGGAAGGATTGAAACATCTATTTTCTGACTGTCTTCATACTATTTCTGTGCCCTTATAGCATGTCCTTTTTCACCTGTTCCTTAATCTTATATTCTGTACTTCTGATCTTTCTGACTTTTGTCCCACTGTGCTCTTGCTATTTTTATATTCCTGCTTACCAACTTGACTTCCAAAGTGATTTATTTTGAAGAGCTTGTGATTTATCTACCTACCAGATCTCTAGGCACATCGAAATTAATCTTCCAGAATTCAGTCTTCAACCCTTTTTTTCTCATGAAGAATTCACAAGACTTGCCATTTTACTGTCTTTTGCACCCATAGCTCCTTTGAAGGTCTTGAAAAGCCCTTTTTTTCTTCCAGAACAACCTGCCAATGGTATTCCTCTATTGCTTTTACATAAATAAATAGCCCAGAGTGTCCTCCTGCATTCTGCTTCCAGCAAGCGTTTGGTAGTTCTATTCTATGTTGCACTTAGTGTTCTTGTCTTTTTGTGTGTACTTGACGATAAAACATTAGAGACCTAGAAATTGCTGTTCAGTTTTGTACGTAAACATACAAGTATACGCCTACAGAAATATGTATGTCTGTACAAAGTGCAAACTGCAGTGAGAATATTAATGTAGTTTTGTTTTGCCTTCAGAATTGGTAAAGGTTCGTACCTGCTTCGCAACACTAGTGGTGTTACTTGAAGACTGTATTTTCGTAATGTCTAGCCAAGTTTTATAATTTACAATGAATTTAAACACTAAGTCAGTGTGTTTTTTAAAAACTTTTTTTTGGTAGAAAATGTGTGCTGACACTTAGCCTTCCTCTGAGTATTTTGGTTTGTGTTTTCAATAGAACTTCTATATGGCTGAGTGAGGTATAAACTTATCATTTTACAGTAAAAACTGAGATTCTCATCTTGAAATGCTTCAGTACTTTGGATTTTAATAGCACCAAAATATTTTGGGAATTCTGGTAAAAAATATAGTTTTCAAGCTGTTGTAGAGGCACCCACAAAGCAGACAACAGTAGCTACCCAAAAATGTGGATTTATTGCAACCAAAGTTGCTCAGCACTGTGACAGACCAAAGTTAATTACAAATTCAGATGTCAGGAGGGAATAAGTCACTACACAACAAATTCCTAAACTTTTAAGCAATGCTCTTTAAGCAAGATGAGCCAAGATGTGCGTGCGCTCACTCATAGAAGGGAAAGTCTTCCACACCAGGGTACCCAAAACCAAGGGGGTCACTCACCAAGAGAGGGGTAAGGGCTCATTCAGTCCCAAGTAGTTTCCTTGGATGGCAACCCAGTCCAAAGGGAGACTCTCCCGTTACAAAAGGGGAGAGTCCCCAGTTGCAAACCTGCTGCTCCAAGGAGGACCGACTCAAAATCAGTTCTCCAGCAGGGCTCCATTTTATACCCTAGTCGAGCCTGAGCTTTGGTCGTTCTCGTTAGTAAGGAGCAAAGGCAAGCTAAGGGGGCCCAGACTGTGGGGCACCAAGGAATAGTCATGAGCCATTGAGCTGGTCTTTCTCAGGTGTTTGTCATGTCCTTGTCAGGGTGGCTGCACTTGCCACATAAACAACTTCCTAATCTGGGCAAGATCGTGTAACAAAACTAGTATTTCTATGAATTAAAAACAGTAACTCATCTGGGTTCTGTTATTTTGACATCATCTGTTACTGGTTTTTGTGGCAAGAGTAACAGAATTTCAGTTGTTGACTAGTACAGATAACTGAAAAAAATGTAAAGCCTTTTGTCTTTAAGAAATCATTAATATAAGCAAATTACGTAGTTATAATATATATAGAATTTGCGTGACCTTCCACATGTATACTTTTTTTTTGTGCCCCAAAGTGCATAACCCAGCAAGGCTATCAGCAGTGGGCAGATCAGTCGTGTGAACACAGGCTTCTAGTTGGCATTTAGAGGAACTAGCACTTACCGTGTAGAAGTGGTGGAAAGCTTGTCCTTAAGTAATTTGCTCTTTTAGACAGATTTCTGCCAGATCATCTTGTGGCTTTATGGCAAACACAGCTCGGTGTTTTTCTCCCATGCATCCTTCAGGTGGCAAAAGGAGAGGGATTAAGAGAAGTTCAGGAGTTTCCAGGAAGCTGTGAAAGGCCTTCTCCAATTTAATTTCTTACTGTGATGTGATCACCACCTTTCTCTACAGATAAACCAGATAAATCTATCTCTACCTGTCCTAAGGCTTTTCTTCAAAGTGGAATGACTCCCTCTCTTTTCTGTACTGCAGTCATGTAGCTAATGAGAAATTCCACCTACTGTGTTTATCCCAAGACATCTAGCAAATGTTGTTGAGGATACTAAAGCTGCTAAATGTTATCACATTTCTTGTTTTTTCTTCTCGAGGTGAAGGGAAATGCCCTGAGTATTCAGTTTTCATCCCACTCTTTTAGTGCCGTACAGAAAAGAAAATTAGAAAAAAATTAGGAAAAAAGTCTACTTTCCATTGATACTGCTCACCTATGGCATTTCTATTAATATTATCCCTGTGCATTAACATTTGGACTCATGTGTATAGCCTCTGCATTGGCTACCAATTGCACTGCTTGTAGAGAATAAATGCAGTTTTGCTGCCGCAAAGCCTCTTTTGGCTCCAGCATTTTATTTTCTTGCTGTTTTGAAGTTGAATACATTTCTGAGGTACCAGATGGCCAGGTATTAAAGGCATAAAGTGCATTATTTCCTCCTTCCCTCTCCTGCAGCAGCCTGTTTCTCTTTAGCTATGCAAATAGGAGTGGTTGAGATTAAAAGCTGGAGTTGCAGCTGATATAAACCCCAATAAAATCAGATGGCATTGAATAAGTCTGAAAAGTAAGCAACTTTTACCATTCTTAAGCTGTTTAGAATAGTGTTAAATAGAATTGTTGGCTGAAGGGACTTTATTCATGGTGTGTTTCAGGCTGACCCCAGAGAGAGGGGTTTGGAGGAGGAGCTTTTCTTTAGTTGGTAATAACATCTGTTTCAAATGACCTGGGGTTGTTCAAAGTCAGTGTGATAACTTGTGTGATAGAAGCCACTCTCAGCTGTTAATAAGGTGAATTTTAGCATGACAGTGAAGAATATGTAGGGAGTTCAAATAGTTAACCATGCCGTTATGGACTTGACATGGTAAGGCTGCAGTATGAAACTGTTATTCCCTTATGGTTGGTTAAAACCTTGTGAAATGCAGAGAAAACTACGAACTCCTCACTGCTCATCTAATATCCAGAGTTAAGCCTTGTATAAATAGGGCATATCTGAATGGCTGGTAGGTATAGGTAACATATGGGTTTCTGGCGTTTTATAGCAGTTCTCAAATAAAAAGCAGCAGAGCATTTTTGCAGACAGTTTAAGCTTGTCTCAGTAGACAAAGTCACATAATGCTCCAGCTTTGCCAGGTAATCCATATCCTCAGGCCCTTTTGCTTCATTGGGTTGAAGTTGTAGATGGCTTTTTAGCTCAATATTTTGCAAATAAAACAACGTACTATAGAGAGAAAAATGAGTATAACAACTTTAAGATTTTTAAGATACCTTGATCTTTAACATGAAAATATGAGGTATAATTTTTTACTCACTTTATATATCTAAATATCTGAGGTGACTTTCACAGCTTTATGTGGATTATTATTGTTTCTAAAGTTTTTTAGTTCATCTCAGGGAAGTGCTCCTGTAAAATATGGGGCTTGCTTTATACAGCCGTGGAGGTTGTAGTATACAGGACTACCGAAATTACTTGTGACCTTGCCTGTCATTCATTAATGAATGCAGCAGCAACATTAATCAAGATGAACTCATTGGAGAATTTTCATCTATAGCATACTGCTCCCTTAACTCTTCCTGTGTTTTTCCTAGAGTCAGCAAGATCTGATGTTTTTAGAGCAGATGTGCAATTTCTGCAAATACTTGTAATTCACTTTACGGAGCACATATGTATATATATATATCTCGTAAGAGATGCTGTGATATTCAGGCTTTAATATATACACCATTTAATGGCTCTTGTGGGATTGACCTCAGTTTATTTGCAAAATAATTTTTTGAATGTTAGTACTGAAGCTTTAAAATACAAAGTATTTAAGTGTCCCTTACTAAGCTGGGTTGATGATCTGTTACAAAATAGCAAACAATACATTTTAGCCCATGAGAATGACTCTGTGGAAGTGCTGAAGCACAGCACCTTGATTCAAATCGGTGCATAAATCCTCCTGATTTCAATGAAGTCAAAATACAACCTGCTGTCTCTCTCACCCCAGTGCCTGTCATGATTGGCTGTGAGACCTCAAGCATCATTGTCTTTTTGAATCCTGGTAAGCTGATGGCTTATTGCTTCTCATCCTATGTGTTTGTTCCAGCACCTCTTCTCTCTGCACCAAAGTACATGACAAATTCATTCTCATTTTCTGACTAAAGTAGGTCAAGTGTAGGTACGTCCCTGTTGTCATCCACAGTTCACACTGCTGGAAGGAAATATCTTAGCGTCTCTCTAATACCTCTAATTCTCAATTTCACCTCTTGCTGTCTGTTTCTTTGCAAAGAATTATGTCTTAAGTTTCTAATGTAGGGTTGTGTTTAGCAGGAATATTAAAATTGTTTCTTTGGGAGTTTATTCAGGAAAACAGGTGCATTTGTTACTCTACAAGAAATCCCTGTGATAAGAAAGGTAGGAAATGTGGTTGAAAAGCCATCTGGTCCCTGCCATTACCCCTGAGGATGCAGATTGGAGTGACTGTTGTGGAAATGGTGTGATTTTAACAGTCACACTGGGTTGTTCCTCCATGTATCCTGCTTGTTCCTTGACTGTAAGCCTGGGGCCCTGGTGAGAAACAGTGCTGGGCTGGTTACATCTTAGTGATCGCACTGCTGGTCAGTTCCTTTGAAATAAGAACAAAGATTACTACAATGCTTATTTCTTGTTCTCTGCAGTCGTGTGCGTATGGATTGCATATACCTCAGGTCACATGTTGTGAGAAGGGGTATTAGGTTCAAATATTGTCTTGCACTCTCCTGTATAACCTCTGTCCTTCTCCCACAAGAGGGAGACAAAACGTGATCGAATCAAAGGAGAAAAGCATCTGGTATGAGGAGATCCTAATTGGCAAGTAACTTTACCATTCCTGAGGGAACGAAACTTGCAGAACGAGTAAATATCAATAGTGTAGGAACATTTGGTATGACAGAATGTTTTCTTGTAAAGGAGAGAGAAGGAGACTGTGTAAATGTGATTATAGATTTTGAAGGTAGGAAAATGTTTCTCGGCTAGATTCTGACTGTGTTTATGTTCACATACAATGTGGTGCAATTGGAGCAGACCTACCAAGCAAAACACTTGATTTGCAAACCTGCAATCCAGGCTCACACAGATTTCAGGAGGTGCTTTCACTTGGGAGACCTCTATCCAGTCCTGGGACTTGAATGCCACTAGTGCTTATTTCCATCAAAAAGGTGGATGTGTGTGCTCCACTGTGGAAACCAGTGAGGGCGAAGCAGAGATTTGCTGCAAAAACATATGACTTGTGAAATACAACACTACTGTAAATACACCTTTCTCCTTCCATTTTTGTAAGTCTTCATGCCAAAGATTGTGTTTGACATGTGAAATTTCATATGGAAACTCTGTCCAAACTCAGGTTTTGTCTGAAATGTGTTTCCTAGTGTGAAATCAAAGGATTTTCCTAGAGAGAAAAGCAGTGAAGCTGGTAGTGTTATACCAACCCAGTCGTCCATTACCGAAATGGTTACCAAACTCTGAAATACATAAATTAATGTTAGACCTTTTTGTAGAAAAGAAGGGCAGAAGAGATGAAGTCTAGTTTGTTTGTTTGGGTGTTGTTTTTAATGATGCTTACATAGGAATGCTGACAATCTCCCCTAAAACAGAGCAGCCTGATTTCACTTTAACCTTTATCTTCTTTTGTGAACAGCCTGTGCAGGCACTGTGGTAACAGGGACCTGAGATTCTAGTAGGTCATCCAGAGCTTTTTTTTGTTTATTCATTTTCCCAACTTGTTTTAAGGTACTCTTTCTCATTAGGAATAAAAGCAAAACCAACCAACGTAATAAAACCTTCCAATGAAATAAAATTGTGAATTATCTGAGAAAAATGGGATTAAATGAGAATATTTACTTCCTCTTCTTACTCCATCTGTCTCTGTGTGGACTTATGACAAAGTTGGTTTTGCTACCCAATGGAAAGAAACAACAGATTACTGGGAAGACGAAAGAATTCCCTGTTTTGTTCTCCCTTCTTCCATACTATGTTTGCAAAAAAGATTAGCTCTGCGTAGTTGACACAAGCATCAGAGGAGTAACAGCTCTGCTGGAACAGGAAAGATGCAAAAGTCAGAAGCCATTTAAGTGGGGGGATTTGAGATCATGTCACTGTATTTCCAGGTGCTTTGCTGTGAAATTTATTCAATCCAGTCTTAGAGCAGCAGTCTTAGAGAAGTCAGAGAGAGGATCTGGTGTCCTGGGAAAAATAAAGGGTAACATAGAGCTAAATCAGAAAAGGCAGATGCATGACAGGGAGAGGATGCATTCTCAGCTTAACTGAAATTTCTGGGAAAAGGCTGAAGTATGTACCCTGCACTCACCTGTTTATAAACCTTTACCAGATTATTAAAAAAAAAAAAAAGTGGTAACAAACAGACAACATGAATTTATTTAAAAAAAAAAGACAAAACAAAAAAACCCAACCCCAAAACCAAAAGGATTTCATATGACTTAATTTCATCCTTTGATAGGGTAACAAGCCACAGGGCTAAGCATAGAAAGTAAACATGGTTAAATCATGACTTTAAGGAGTTTTTTTAACACTTATGTTCTCACAAGCAAGTTGTACCGATACTGTCCATATGGAAGTCCGGAACCTGGAGTGTGCAACTAATGCAACAAAACCCACTCCAGGATGGGATATAGTGCTAGTGGAGACCCAGTGGGCAGAAGGATCGCCTGGTTTTGCCAGCGCTGAGTCCTTTAAACCTGTGACTCCAGTAAGCGCCTCCATGGGGTCAGTTACTGACCAGCTGCATCCGCTTGTTTGGGGATGCTTATCTGGTGCTTTTCAGTGTTTTCACAATGATTTACATGATACAGCTGAGAGTGTGCTTATGAAATCTGCTGGTGATCTACAAGCCAGGAGAGCCTGTCAACATGTTCAAGAACATGTTTGAAATCCATAACGACTTTGAAAAAAAACTGGAGAAATGGCCTGAAATAAGTGGAGTGCAATCCAGTGAAGTTTAAAGAACCACACTTACTGTAGTGTACCACATGTAGAAGGGGCAAGGCTCTGGGCTATAAAGCATATTGCAAGTTGTGCTTGAGTTGGCTCCATCATCCTATTGCACAAATACCAAGCGTCCTGCTGGTATGTGTAAGGGGGAACGTTATGTTGAATGTATGGGAAATAATCCGTATACTCTGGTCAGCACTTTTTGTGAGGCTTTTTTTCTGGAGAAATGCCCGATTTTGGTGCTGGAAGGGTCTGTTTGGAGCAATGTAGGAGTGATGTGAAGAAAAAACAATGAAAGAATTTGGTGTTCTGAAAAAGAAAAGCATTAGAGGTAATAAAAAGCATCTCTCTGTTCTGAGAACAAAACCTTGTAGTTTAAACGACAACAGAGGATATCAGGAGAAGACATGAGGAAAAATGCCCAAACCCTACAGACCCCTATGAGTACACAAATAGATTCCTAGTGAGATAAAACCTATAGGAATGGTTTAGGGATTTTTGCTTCTTCCTGGTGGGTGATGGGCTGCCTGATCTCACGAGGTCTGAGTGTACATCCCACTTTTCCTGAGATGCCAGCTTGCCTGGGTGGAGACCTCACAGAATTGAGAGCCAGAGGAACTGTGTGGAAGAGACAAAAAATGGAAGCAAAATATGTTCAGCTTCCCAGGACTTTAATCTTAGAGTAGAAAAAGACACAGGTGCAACCAAATGATAGGCAGTAACTGAAATGTGCCAGAATACAAGGGTATGCTGTGCTCTACCATCTGTTATATTAGTTACGATTCTCACTGCAGCATCCTTCAAGCCTGGCTCTTGAAAAGGATTTTGCCTGCCTACACACTCGCCTTGTATGCCAGCCTCAAGCTTTAAATTGTCTTTAAACTTTGAGATATGAAAGTTTTTTGTCACTTTGGTCTTTTATATTGCAAATCATTCTGAGGTATCATATGGCTTGTGGGGAAGTGTTTGGACGGTCTAGAAACCTTCCAGATAAAATGTTTCTTGTAGGGTGCCTGGTGTTGCAGTGTCTTCCTTGTCTGTTCTACACTGATGTCTCAAGTACTGTAAATGTAATTTTCTAGTCACTGATATTTCCATTCACTATTGTCGCCACAGGTCCTGTTCAGTTGGATGCTCTAGCTGTGAATATGGGATTAATTTTACCTAAATTTAGTAACTTAGAGGTTTAGGTATTTAGCCTAAACAACTCTAGGCTTCTCTTGGGTGGTAGAAGGCAATAGCTGCTCTCAGACAAGCATTTAGGGGATAATGTTGAAGGAAAGGACTTTGTGTGTGGAGAGAAAGGGGAGTAAAAGCTCTGATTACAAAAGAATGGGGAAGTGTGGTTTTTCACTGATGAGGAAAGTGTCTATTTTTTGTTAACTAGTCCTTAGGGTAATAAATATTGTGGTGTATTAGTTTGTGAGGTTTGGAATATGTTTTGCTTAAAAAGATGAAAAACAACTGAGGAGCTTTTGAATATAATTTTGTTTTGACTTAATCATACATATATTTTAAAGATATTATGACTTATTAAAACAAGTCATTATTATTACTGAGGTATGAATGCAAATGGAACTGCACTGAATAGAGTAGTTACTTGTGTTTTGTTGTGAGTTCATGTATGCAACCTATGATGGAATCATTACTGTGTAAATAGCTTTTTAGGCTCTCTTTCCCTCAAAATTCCTTATGAGATCTGCAGTTTAACCTTTTTTTCTGCTACTTGATAGTCTGGAAGAGGTTGTCTGATTTTTGTAGGTAGAAGTTACAAAAGGTGAAGCCCATCCGTGGAGTTATGTTTCTATGCGAATGCAAACACTTTGCATGTTATTTAAGAAGGAAAATAAACTGTGCTAGGCCTTTACTTTGTATAGTGAATAGCATGCTTAGCATAGTCTCAGGTAATAAGCAACGTCAAAGTTTCTGGGGATTAGTATGATCCAGCTTTGTAACTGAAATCTGGCTTTTAGCTGCTCCTCTGTAAATCGCAATACAGCCATACACGTATAAAATTTGGCCATTTATGGGAAGAAGCATTTACTTAATTGATATTTGCATGATAGATATGTGAATAGTTCTTCGATGATCTTACATATGTATATTAGTAAGTTTTACTTGTAAATTTTGCTTGTGAAATAATAATCTGCGTTTTTGCCTTTGAAATTAAAGCTTTTTGAGAAGCCAGATGGAAATATGCAAAATATTTCCCATAAACTCTACTTTTAATATTCTTTTCATGAAATACAACTTAGCTTAATATTTACTTTTTAGCTCTTATTCATGTTTTCTGTGACTAATTCATGTGAAAAGGATGGCAAAGTATGGACTCCTGCTGTCCAAGAACTACTGTCGCTATGAAAAGGTCTGTAACTGTTGGAAGTGATTTGAGACACCTTCCCATTCCCTTTTGGAGGCTGCCATCTTGTGTTCCGAAATCAAAATTTCCATTACCATTATTTCTCTCACCTAGCCACTGGAGTTATGAAAATGGTCTTTAAATTGTGAACACAGTGTGGATAAATGCTGTGGTATCTACCCAAATGAGTAGATAGTCATATATATATATATATATATATAGTAATTCTTTAGTCTTAAAGCATTGTGATCCTAATAATCTTTGGAGGATGTTTACTCTGAAACCAGTTGCTGGTCATTGAGAAGACAACTGATATGAAGAGCTTTGCAGCAGACTGTTGGATTTGATAGTGAATGATCATTTTCTTGAAGATTTTACATGACATTTCTAGCAATATTTTTCTTATAAAGTTCTTACTGGGAGATAAGAGTGAGGTATGCAGGATATGGTATTCAAGAACGCTTTTTTGGCTACCTCTTCCATGAAACTTGCTCCACGAAAGAAATTTTAAAATTAAGAGTAAAAATGCAAATGCAGATCCAAATTTCACTAAGGTTCTTCTATTTTGTTCTATTATTATTTTAGACTTCTAGTTTTAGGCTAATTGTGACTTCTGCAATATTTGCTTATGTGAAAGGTTGAATGAGGAATCACAAAGGTTATCACATGTTTACTAGTAGATTGTAAAATCAGGATCTTTCAGAGCTTTGAGGGTCAGGGTGAACCAATAATGAATCCCCAAATACAAGAACGATGTGGATTTGTAGCTTCTGCCATTTAGTGGTAATTCAACTTATAGCATGAAGTGAGTTACATTCGGAACAGTTTTAACATCAAGGAAAACGTTTACGGAAGTTTTCAGTGTCTCGTATACACAAAAACGAAAGCTGGAGCTGGACTTGTGAAAGTTGATGTGAACAGGAAGGTTTTGGTTTTTTGCAGACATCCGAGTTGTTCATCTTTATAATAGTATATTTTCCCCAGCTCTTTTTAGAGAGGGTTAAGGAGAACTTTGGTGAAAAATCTACCTCCTATCCCTCTGAAACGACACTCAAAGTGGTATTTGGAAATTCACTTCAAAGTAATATTTTCCCCACTTGTCAAGACGTAAGGACTCTGAATTATTTTTGATTCATCTATGAGGAAAAATGACAGTATATTTGCCACACCCAGTGAAGAGGTGTTGCAATTGTTCTGAATTCATCATTGCTCACGATACAGTTTTAATTTGAACATAGCTACTCCAGTGTGCGGTGTACTCTTAGGATGTTTGGCTTATTATATAAAGCCTTTCATGTTTATTTTTAGCACAAATTCACATTGGGCTGAACGTGAAAACGTTTCATATTACGGTCTGTATTCTCAATCATTAAATAACTTAAAGCTGCTTGAAGCAATCAGTGGCAGGTAACAGAAAAGCAGGGCATTTCAATTGTGAAACCGTTAAGAAGCATGTGCTCAAATGCAAATTTAAACCGATTACTGAATGATGAATAAAGCATAACTAAAAAGCAGTTAGAGAAAATACTGTTTCTGGAGCTAGTGTGCAGACTGTACAGTTGCTCTTAGGGTAATCTGTGAATTGCTAAAGTTCACTGGAGGAAAGAAGAAAGAAGCAGTTTGCAGTGCCAATTTGTGTACATCCCTAATCCCGCAAAGCAAAACAGACTTTTTGAGAAAGTCAAGTAAAATGCACTGTCATTGCATTTGATATCATCACATACCAAAAAAACCCCAAACAAAACAGGGAAATTAAAATCCTGAGTGGTTTTTGTTCTAGAAATGACTCTGCCATCGAAGGTCTGCACGTTTCTGTGTAGCTGCAGATCCCAAAGGGCCAGCTGCAATCCAGCGTGTGTTTATCCAAACGCAGCAACTTTCAAGTCTAGGTAGATAAGAAACCTAGGGTTTGCAATGCTGAAAAGATCAGTAGCTTGTCGGTGGTGCTACATAAAGTGGAGACACAATTGTAAATACAAACTCAGAACAGCTTGAAATTGGTTGCTTTCGTACAGCACCATCAAATATTGCTGTATGCACTAAAGGTGCAAATCTATTATCATCAAAAGTACCAGCAAATCCAGAAAGTCCCCAGGCTTGCTGTTATGCTGGCAGACGGAGGAAAATTGCAGTCATGTATCACTCTTAAAGACAATGCTAAAGAAGAAGCTGCCACAAGGTGTCATCTCCAGATGTCAGGGGAAGGGATGGATGACATTGTAATTAATTTAAGACTACTGTTGGGCTGCTTCAAATTGTTTAAGCTCGTGCCTCACTAAAGTAGAGAGCGGTGCAGGGTGTTTCCAAGGAAGAAACAAGAGTAAATGGGTAGTAATCTGGAAAGATAAAAGCTGCTCTAGAGGCTATGGACTTCCATTAATTCATTTTGGATAAATCCAGAAATGGATTTTCTGCTGGGAAAAAGATTCTTACTACTAGCTGAACAGATCTAGCAAGTCTGTCACTAAACGACTGGAAATATGTTACCTTGCAAATACTGTAGAACGGACTGGTTCAGGGATATGCTTAACATTTTTCTGAGGTTCAGTAGTAGAAACAGCACTTTCACTTCTTTGGATTAACTAAAATACAAGAATTATTCAACTGACTGAATGCACTGAATCCTTATCCTTGTCTGAAACCTGGGAAAAAAAGCTATTCTTTGCTCTTATCATTATTCTGAAACTAATAGAAGTTCTTCCGTTCAATGAGTAGCAGTTTGTTTCTTAGCCAAAGGAAAGAGGTCTTGTCTGCAGTATCAGTTACTTCTTTGTCTTTTTTCTTTCAGCAGGAAAGAGATATAGCAATTTTAATGTGAAAAGTCTTCAATTTCATAGGTAGAGAACAAGGGGAAAAGGTAGAAATTAAAGAAAATCCTGGCTATTACTTGGTGCAGGAAGAAAGAGATGTGTCTCAACTGTTGTTTCAATAGACATGCTATAATTATGTGGCATAATAAAAAAAAAGTAAATTTCCTTATTTCTCTGAGGATCAAAAACATTGAGATGAAATCTTGTAATATTCTTTTCCTAGGGGAAAATATGTGTTTAAAATCTCCTGCTGGATCTGTGGTGAAGATTTTTCTCTCCTCGGCTAGCTACACTAAAAAGAATTAAGTGTGATCCAGTAATCTTTGCTTAAAGAAACAAAGTTGTGGTTTCTTTTTCTGAACTTTAAAAGTTCAGAAATTTCCCACAGATTTCCTTCCCAATTTTTACTGCTCTGGAACATTAGGTTCCTGTGACAGAAGCAAAACAATTGGGATGGAGGCACAAGCTGCAGCACCCTGGAGTCTCTCCATCATAGTGCTGTACGTAAGCCGGAGAAGTAGAAAAGAGTTGGATAAACTGTTGAGCAGCCATTTCTGCTCATTCCGGGGCAGTTGCTAATCCCATGGCTGCAGGAATAACATACACACACAAGGCAATGGGACCAAAGGTGGCAAATGTCCCAGGTAAGCAAGTTCATCTTTTATGGTGCGTGTTGCCTTAGTTCAATCATTTACCAGGTGACTGTCTTCAAGTCACTCAGCATCTCTTGAATACCTGTTAGTGGTAGTAAGCAGCTTGAAAAGAAAACAAAGAATAAAATACCTCTGGAAATTATTTTCTGCCAGAGGGCAAGAAGCGCTCTTTGATGCGGGTTCGCTTCTGGTTTGTTCTCCGTAGCGTCCTGCTTTTCCTTTGCATTGTGTACAGGCACGTTCCTTGAACAGGATGCCCGAGGATTTGTCTGACAGAGCTCTCCATCTGTGGGGTTGTGTGCTCCGAGACACGTCACACTCTAATTTTGCTGTTGGACTGGCACAAGGGGTTGTCCCACCTGCCATGAACTGACTGATGATACGTTTTATAAACCCAGCTGATTCTTCTTTTCCAGCAAAATGCAACTATTTTTTGTAGCTCTTAAGAGATTATAATATGCAAATCAGTAGCGCTAAAACTACTCGTAATTTTTACAGTGTTCAAGGCTTTTTACAATTTTGTGTAGGGCTCTGTCAGTGAGACTCTTCATGTATTTGTCACTTGACCTGCAAATGCAGTGGAACACCGGCAGCAGAGGATTCAGCTGGTGATAGGCTTTGACCAGCACCTTGGGAGTTTGCAAAGCCAGGGAAATTATCAGGTGTTCTTTCTGCCATCCTGTGGCAGTACCGATACACTGCAAAGGGCTGCTTTTGTCAAGTTTGCTTTAAAATGGACTATAGCGTGGTGCTGGGGCTGTAAATCATGCCTCAGTCCTTGTTTTGGATAGAGCCGTTGTTATTCCTGGTGTAGATCCATGTGACGCACACTCGAAGGTGTGATCCGAACAACAGATTCCACTCCCCACGTATGTGGTTTAGCCTGCACAGCAGCTAGCTGCAATTGTTATTTGTTAGCGAACAATGATGTTTATTGCACTTCCTACAAGAAAAACGCAAAGGGAATTTCTTCTGAATACTGCTTTTTGGATTAATTATTTATTCTTGACATATTTCTGAAATAAAAAGGAATTATATAAAGTATTAATGTTAAAATTAAACCCTGACAAGTGGTTACTACTAAATATGCTTAGAAGTAATTAGTCTTTAGCTTTTACTTTAAAAAGAATAATTTTAATGGAATTTTAAGAAATAAATTCTCTTTGGTTTAGTGTTCCCAGATATCCCAGTATTATTGTTATTACAACATTTTCCTTTTTCTGCCCTGGAATGACTAATTTCTGTAAATTTTCTTAATGACAGTTAGATAAAATTTGAACTTTTAGTGACATTTAATGCATAATCACAATATGCTTTAAATTAGACCTCAGAACTTAAATTTCTTAACACCTCTGTGGAATAAACCTCAAATATATATACTGAAAACATGAGATACAGGTGATTTTGGTCCTCAGTTATTGTTTTCTTCAACACATTCCTGTGAATTGAAATTGAGTGGAAGAGCCTGGAGCACAGAGAAGGTGTTTCTGTCAGGCACTGCTAATATAGGTTCCAGTAGATTAGTGAGCTATCTTGAATGCAAAAAACCCCTAATCTCCATCCTTAAAAACTAATTTTAACTTTTTTAAAAGCGAAAATTATACCTCTGTTTATGGATAACAATGTTTTATCTGGTGCTGTGCATGTACTTTGGTGCTCTCCTAGGAGAAGTGTTCAGCTCTCTGGGGGAGAGGGAGAGGTTGTGCACACTGAATATTCAAACAGATTTGAGAAATAAACTTGGAGGTGTCATTCCATATTCTTTGGCACAGAGACTTTGCGACCTGTACGGCACATGGACAGCACATGGATGCCACTCCCGTTCGTATACTGCAGGTTGTTCTGGTTCTACGTGGCGTGGAGAGATCTACATTCTGGTGTACTCGGCGTAACCATTTCAGTTTGTTCCAAGTGAGGTCTCTTGAATGCCTTTGGTTTTCCAAGTCTTCTTAAGTAACTTGGATTACATCAATTCTAAATGGAAAATTTATCTCGGAAGACTTTTCCAGCCCATAAGAAATGTTGGGCTTTCCAGCCTTGTTAACCACCTTACTATTTACTGCCGAGGCATGATGGAACTCTAGAGATAGAGCAATTTTAAGTTGAGGCAAACTCTGGGTATATAATAGAAGCAGTAAAATACAAACAAAACAAAACAATGGCTGAATTTATTCCTTCATCCCATATTCCTTATATTTAGATTTTTCTATCTATGTATTAACTGGGCATTTGACCCTTTTATTTTCTAACATTCACTACAAAACTAAATAATTTCGGAATGCTACAGTCTCTGAGGTCTAGGCACCTACGTGTGTTTTACCTTAGTATATTCATCCTATTTGTTTGAAATAAGTCACAAGTAACTTTCTCTTTGGTGGACACAAATGATATTTCTATTTTCAGCAAGGCTGTTCTGGAAGGGTGAATTGTTTTGTTGATTTATGACACCTATCTATACCCACGATCTGTTCATAGTTTATGTATATATGTGCATTGGGCTTTATGTAACAGTGTGTATTGTACAGCAGAGGGAGTATTTTGTCAGGAATCGAGAAGGCTATTTGTCACTGCATCACTGAGTACTTGGCATATCACCAGCCTTAGCAAGATATACTATATCTTTTTATCAGAAACAATCAGGCACTAGCATGTTAAACAGCACCCAAGTGCAGAGGTTGGATGGGATAAGGTTTGAGTTACTAAAACCTTTCATTTTGTTGGCTTGTACAGAATAGATATGAACATTTCTGAAAATGGACTGGAAAATGGATATGGATGTTAAAGATGAAATGTTTAGTTGCCAACAGTATTTATCTTTTCTATAGAATGGCATTTTATATCTTCTTTATGAATTAACTGGTTTTAAACAAGATTTCTCCTCTTTCTGTTCTCTAAATCGGTATTTCCTAATATCAAAGGTTTTATGCTTTTTATGACTTTTATGCCGCTGTGTGCAAATTTGCAGTAGTCCAATGCGTAGTGGACTTTATGGCATTTGCCACTCTGCTGCTGGAGTTAAAATGCCATATTTTGGGCAGTGGTAGAGGATTTAAACTGTGCAATGAGAGATGCTCCAAATGTTCTTCCATTCATTGTTAAAAACAAAAAACAAACAAACAAAAAATTTACAGTGAACAGGTTGGGTTGAACAGCAGGAAGGAGAGGGACAAAATTAATCCTGATATTCTCGTGACTTATTTAGTATCTTTTGTGCAAGGCAGATATTAAGTAAAACTCCCAAAGAACTCATTGCTTATGCTATGTCAGAAGAGGTGTTCGTTTACAGCCTAGTAACTACAAAGGTAAATTGACTTTAAATTGATGATGTCTTTCTGCCTGTCCCTGCGCTCCCGTCATCAAAACTGATTGTTTAATTCTATTGAAATTCTGGGGAACAAGCTGTCATCACAGTTCTGCTTCTTTTTTCTTTTATTTTTCGTTTTCATTAGAAGCTATTATTTGTACTTTCAACTCTTCATACTGGTAACAACTGCCAGTAAGAAAAGAAAGTGGATACAGTATACTAATGGCTTAAAAGCTTAGCTCACATTTCTGTTATTTCATGTTTCCTATTAGAGTTTCTTTTGAAAACTAGATTTGTTGGTACCTGGTATCACAACAAGAACTGGACAAAACCACTGTCCTTAACAGGAGGCTCTTCGCAATTCAGTCTTATCACAGAAGTGCGTGTCAGCAATGCAGGGCTCAAATCCTCCTGGAATTTATTGTCTTCATTCTTGTACGTTAGGCTGCTTGTTAGGGCTGTGTCAAAACAAGATGCATTCAGTTCTGTGGTGATGTGAGAGACCTCACCTTGCCCTTTTATTTTTTTTATAAGAAGATAGCTGGATTAAAGATACAGAGAAAACTTTTCCACTGAATAAATAGGAAAATGCCTGGGTGCCCCATGCACACAATTTTGTTGATGACTCTGTATATTTTATGTAAAAGCACTGATTTTTCCTTTTATACTGAATGTCAAACAGTTCCCTCTTCCCTATACGACGCAGATCACTGTCTTACCTGGTTGAATCCACTTGGTGCACAAATCTCATCTGCAACTACACCCAGAGTTGAGACCTAGCGTGCTTCCAGGGCAGCTGGCTTTGGTCCCAGCTCACTTGTCATTTCTAGTTTGGGCTCTGTAAGGCCACTTGTTGACACAGATTTGCTATCAGCTTTTGCACCTGAAACAACAAAGACAAACTCTCCTAAGCCTTGAAACTTGTGGTAAGACATCCCCAGGTTTCTCAGTTGACTGTGCTCGGTACTCCATCACGGTGCAAGAACTCTGATTTATACTTTAACTGTTGGCGAGGCAGGTAAGAACCCTGTTGTTTTGCACTGGCTATTACTCAAAGCTGGTCTTCAAGAAAAATAGTGAAAGCCTGGACCTTGTCTCTAGTATTTGCTTACCTTTTTATTTTTTTTCTCAGAGTCCTCTGAGTGTGGCACATGGCTAGTGAGATGATTGTAGCCATCCTGGACTCCAGCCCTGGGGTATTTGTTCCCCTCAGTCCAACTTTTCTCTGTAGCACAACTGTTGGATCTAGTGGTGGAATTTCCCATTTAAACAAAGATCTCACTGCATAGACATGTTAATCCTTCATTTTGATGTCCTTGATAGATGAAGCGAGACGGTGCAGTGCATCATGCCGCTATCTCAGAATAATACATCCATTTCTCGTGATTTTGTTTACAATTTTGAATGCAGTGTGGGGCAGAGATCTCTGAGCTACTGCTGAATAATCTAGCTCCAGAACCCAGAAGTAGCAGAGCAATATCAGAATGGTGCTGTACTGGGAATAATTAGCCTTGCTTGAGAGGCAGGCCTAATTAGCCCATGAACAATGTTGCTCTAACGAGGTTATATCTCTCTGAGACCTCAGCTAATATCCCTGCATGGTGCTGTATAAATGTGCTAGTCTGGCTAGCTCTGACATGGTGTTGCATTGCACTGGATAAATATGCATTTGAAAGGGGAAATGGACGTTCAGAAATAACTTTTTCCTTTTTTTTTTTTGTTTAGCATTTGCAAGGGTATTGTATGCTTATCTGTGGGGTACAATTCTGTCATCCCTGCACAATAGGAGCATCCCGCTGGAATCAGTGGAGCCACTTGCTTGTAAATAACTGAGAAAAAAGCTGTGTCATTCCAGATCTTAGAGTTTCAGACTTAGGAAATTACTTCTAATGGAAATATGTATAAAAATGCATACATTATGTTCATACAAGTTATCAGATCCGTATTAACATGCCTCAGTGGCAGCAACAGACTTTACTTCTCTTTGTTAATTCTGTCAAAATGTTAGACAGATGTGGTTTAGCCAATTAAGAAACTTCCATTTATTTTTCTTATGCCAAGTTGAAAAGTACTGCTGATGACCTAGTCTCAGCGCAGCCTGTATTTCATCATTGTTTTCAGTTTTTAGTCCTGTGGAGTCCTCCTGTTCGCCATAACATTCTGGCACAGACTTGTGGAAAATATATCTGCTTAAGGACCTATTGATTATGGGATTAATTTGTGCTTCTTTTCCAGCATTGTTGAGGCGGATTCGGTTTCAACTTTGATTTTTGTAATATTTTTCCCTTTGTTGCTAATACATGTGTCTAAAGTATTTAAAACCAGTCCCAAAGCACGTGGAATGAAGTACCCTGAAAGACGTGATGACCCAAGTAATCCCCAGATATCTACCTTGTGAATTTCTAAAGCTTTAATTGGGCAAAGTGAGACGTTTGGTACTGGACCGCTGCTATGCCCTGAGGCTGAAAGCTTCCCGCGCAGCGAACAGCATAGATGTGGTGCCAGCCTGAGCGCTGGGCACCATCCAGCCTGTGGGTGCTTAGCTTCCCACCAAGCTATCCAGTGATTGCTGTTCAGATAGCTGACTCTGAGAATAATGCCAGCACAATTATTTCAAAAAGGTATGGAGGAAGGTAATGCTTTTCCATACCTCTGTCAAGGTCTGAATACATTTCATGGACAATATCGTAAAACTTATGACTGCCACTGAAGTGCTGATTGCTCTGGACTGCTCCAGTCCCCTTCTCTCTCAAGCGTGGAACTGACGTTGCTGCTGGCCCCAGTGCTAGGAGAACCGGGGGTCTTTTTTGACCCCGTAAAGAAAAATTTCCTTTCACATGTGCATAGAGTAGTTACATCTCTACAAAAGCAGGTCTTGTATAAAGAATGAACTTGGATTTTATGTGAGGAGGACAGCTGGGGGCATTAAGAAAAGAGTGTCACAATGCCTTGACGTGGCAGTGTCTGAGATGTTGAGGCTTTTTTTGTTATTTTAGGCACTGCAAGTTGAATTACCCTGTGTTTGTCATGAAGAATTGGTGGACGATGGGAAAGTAAAGCGCAAAGTGGAATTGATCATGAAATAAGCCTTGTCCCGACTTTATGGCTCAGCTTAGGAATTATGAGTTTATCAATTAGGAACGTGGAAGTTTTTCAAATAGAATATTTTTTATTTCCAAAAATAATTTTTTGGAAGGTCATCTGAGAAGTTGTTTATAAACTGAAGTTTTAGACAGTAAAATGACTCGCCATGACTGCATATTCCGTGACCGAGATTTGAGTACCGAAGGCAGACTTTGCTGTGAGAATGGCTTTTAAAGAGCATAGCACTCCAATATACAGTACTACTTATGCTGAATGATACGATCTCTTTGGTGGTTCATGAAAGTGTTTACCTGCTATTAAACTATTAGTAAGAAAAGTTACTTCATGTTCTCCACTGAAATTCTTCCTTTAATGTTGAAGGAGTTTTATAAATACCAGTATAAATTATTATACTCCTTTGTGTCGAGATGTGGTAGAAGGGTATGAAATACCTCATCACATAGTGAGCATAGTTGCAATCTTTGGGTTTCTCCTATTACATTTACTGCATATTTCAGTCTTGCTCTTCCAGTACGTATTTGTATAAATTCTTACTGGTTTCACTGGGGATCACTGAAAGGAAGAAACGTGACCTCTAAAGCACGAAAACACTGCTTCTGTTCAATATTTCTCTCTGTTCTTATCCAAGCATGGGTTTTTTTCCCCCCTACATCCAAAGTTGGTTTATATGTCTTTTATCTCAAATACTTAAACCCTTCTGAGATTTTCTTTTATTCTTTTCTTGGTCTATTTGATTCTGTTTTATGTCAGTTTTCGAGGATAATTTTCATCTAAAAAAAGCCATGGTGTCTTAGTATGAAACATGATTTATTTATTTTATTTTGGATAATATCATTTGTGAATTCAGTCACACACTGAGTGCACCTTGCCCAGAATATTAATTTCCTACAAACATTAGAGCAAATAGTGAGATGTACTGTACACTTTGATCATGAGGTTAAGTGAATTCAGCTTACTGCAGAATGGAACATTGCTCCACAACTGTAATTTTGTTTATTCCTGTTGATTACCATATTTAGCTCTAGAAGGAAAAGTTTTACAGGAAAAAACCTGGAGAAGGTATCAGATTTCAGTGTTGGGGGAAAGAGTGGAGTTGCACAGTGATTTTCTTATGTGGGAACTAAGCAGGTTAAATATTTCAATATTCACTTTTAAAGCAAATTAGATCAAACAAATCACTGTACTTTTGATCTGTTTCAAAGGCTCCAGACACTTTTGTCATAGCATTTTGGTTGTCTCTGGTGTTGATGATGCCTTGACTTTTAACAGATACAAACCAACCCCTCAAATATTTCTATTTCGGAGCAGAATACATAATGGTGGACTATAGTTGTGCTGACACCTTTCCTATGGAACAAACACATTTACTTTTTAAATAAAAGCAACCTAACTGGTCCACAGTATCACTACAACTGCATTGCAAGTTTACTGCGGACTTCTATTTCCTCAGTACCCCAGCATGTTTATTGTCTAGGGACTAAAATATCTACGTGGAGTTTGAAGTGTTTTAGAACTTTTAAAAGTTCGGTCTCACTGGGGGCAGACAGGCTAGCGTTCACATGGCAGGCAAATGGATTAGGTTGAGTGTGCAATACATAGTGAGTCTGCACATAACTGCATTCCCCCCGTATCTCCCAGCACCTGAATAGAAATGTTATATTGCAGAGCATTTTGATATCCTACCAGGTTACATGAGAAGAATAACTGGGAATGATATGGGTGTGTATCAGTGGACTGGGGGACCAAATTTACCCAGCAGAGTACCACGTAAAGAGCTGTCTTTACTAAAACAAACATCTACTGAGCTGTAGAAATCTGAGGTAGGTAAGTTCCAGATAAAAATAGATTGCAGATGACCTGATTGCACTCATCCATAATTCTGTCACGAAGAAGCAGGGACAGGCTCCTCAGACAGATACTTGTAGGTCACTTTGCTCACACGAGTTCTTAATCCACTGCAGGCATTAGTCATATGTGGTTATGCTCCAAAACTTCCAGGCTGTACATGACATTATTTTTCTTCAGGTCCACTCCATCAAATTGCCATTGGTTATCCTGAGCAAAATACACAGTCTCGCTCTCAGACAGGGAATGAAGGTGTGCTGTTGCCATGTGGTCTTTGTGTCTCCAGCCCGAGAGTGGCCTCCTCTTGAAGGGATGCTTGTGTTAACATCGTTTTCTGCAAAAGATCATAATTCTTGGGGACAAGCTAAAATTCAGCTCGAGAAACACAGAAGCCAGAGACTGTTTCTAGACCATTCGAAGGTGGGAGTTGGTAACGGAATTGGTAGGGAAACTTTTGAATTGTAATAAAGAAAATGAAAAAGATTTCCAGTAGTTGTGACTGAGTTACATAGCTTATGCCAGTACCCTCAGGATAATGTGCAGAAGCCTTTGGATATTGGACAGTTGGGTGTAGAACTGGAGTGGTTATATGAGCTGAGTGTAGATGTGCGTTGAGGATACTTTCACCAAGCTAAGACTAAACTGCAGCTCTAAGGTTAGCCCAACAATGAAAGCACTACATGTGAATTTAGTAACTGGAAGAGGAAACGGAGTCAGCCAGGATGTGGAAATCGTGGAACTACCTTAAGAACTATAGTGATCAACTTTGAAACTTGACTTTGATCTCCCTTGCTTTCTCCTTTGTTTTTTTCTTATTTTGCTTGTGCCTTTTGCTTTTGGAGCAGACTCAAAGGAAACATGTCCATCTCATGGCAACGCTGGTCTGAGTATGTCAGCCAGCTGAAGGGAAGCAGTTGCCCAGAACTTGTATCTTGGGAAACACTTTAAATTTCTTCTGTTCTGGACATAGTAGCAAAACTTCAGAAAGCTAGAAAAAACCTACCATCCACATCTCTTCAGCCTTGCCCAGTGATTACGCTTTGGTTTTTGAACTGAGTTAATGATTTTTCCAATGTATGTCTTTCTTTTTACACAGGAAAATTTTGTAAATAAGTAGTAAGCACAGAATAGTAATCATATGGAGAAGCCCCATTTTTCATGTCGGTCAGTGCATGTTGAGATTTTTTAATAATGAAATTCAAATGGTAATCTAAGTCAATCTTTCAGATTTTAAGTAATTTTGGTACCTAATCTTAAACCTCAGCTAAAGAAATTGAAGAAAACTGGCACAGGTTCTTTCATGAACACTTTTAGCATTGTATATTCTTATTTTGATTTGATCTGCAGGAATACTTTTATAAATAATATATGTATTTCATAGATATAAAAATAGATAATTTTATAAAGTGTATAGCCAGAAGGGTGGTCTCATGGTGGGATGAAGGAATGTCTCATAATTCAGCTCAAATTTGTCACCTGTCGCATTACTTAATATCTTAAAAATTTAAAAAGTTCCACAGTCTGGTGTTCTCCATTTTTCAACAAGAGAATTAATTGAACTGACAAGTTATAAGGAAAGCATTATAAGTCTTTTTCTAATGAACCTCCATGTCTGAAGCTTAGACCAAAAGCTATAGGCAGTTTTAATCCAAGCTAGGTCTGACTTCTTCTTGGCAATGAATTCTGCCAATATTCTGCTGCAGGCACTTCTTTTAAAGTTGTTATTTTGCCTATAGTATCTTATATACATATAGATCACAAGGATAACTATGCCTAACCAATCTTTGTGCTCTGTGCAGGAGTACATCGAAAATGCAAGGTGGTAGAGAAAATCTTAGGCAGAGTGGTTGATTAGTAGAATTCTAACAAGAATTAATTTCCTTTCTTCTGCTAATGGTGTTTTATGTATGCTCACAACAAATATTCAATTTTTTTCCTTTCCTTTTTTCTCGGTAAGTGGTCGTTCTAGCATTTTTACCTGTTACATTTAGACATGTTTTGAAATAAAGCATCCCGGGCAGATGTGATCAGTGATTTCCACTCCCCACCCCCCCTTTTCTGTGAATAACAGATGTCATAAATTACTGGCCACGCTTGAGTCAGTTGTCATCAGTTTAACTAACACTATGTAGTTACATGAAAATGTTTGCAGCTACTGAATGAAAAGAACATATTTTCTTACCTTAAGGATTTTGAGGAAAAGAGAAAGATAACTGGATCACTAGTGAGCTGTTGGCTTTGTATGGAATTAATTATTGATATTAAAGTATAAAGTATGATGCTTTTATGACAAAGTCCTTTTAAATGCCAACAGTAAATAATTCCATTTATGATATTAAAAAATCCTGTTGTTTCATTGCTGATGCCTTCCAGTCTACTGGAAGCTATATCCCCGCTTGAATTCATGTAGTGAAATGGCAAATTTAATTTGTGCAAGAAAGCAAGCAGACACATTAGATTTTACACTTGTGTCCTCAAAGGTGGGGTTTTTTGTGGCATTATGTGAAATAAAAATATGTTGAATATAGTATAGTATTTGGGACAGAAAAGGATGGAAATCCACTAAATATTCAGCAACAATATTCAGGTGTATGTGAAATTCTTGGTGAATTCTTGACAGTGGAAGTAAATAGCTGTACAGCTGTATATGGTTTTAAAAACTTGAGGGTTTTCTGAACATTTTATTAAGTGTCTGTAGAGGATTGAGTTATAGCATCCTGATTTTCATCCTGAACCTTAATACAAATTTAGTTTTGGGAGCATATCCAGCTCATGCCCACATTCCTTCTATCTTCCCTCTGTGGAAATACTCTGCAAGTAGAAGACTGCACAGGGTTGCCCTTACCACATTGTCTGCTCTGAGTGGTTGAAGAAATGCAGTTGCGTTATCCCACATGCTTCATAAAACCATTAACAGCTAAGAAGCCCCCCGGCCTGAATGCACTTTCCAAATAGCAATTTAAATAATAGTCAGAGGGGACCTGGAGGATAAGTTCAGATGAACATTCATATCTAGGATTGCAGAAAATACAGGGTTATTTTCTTGGGAAAAAAAATTTCTCAGTAGTACTGCACCAGTTTACTATCAGTAAAGAAAAGTCAAAAGCAAGGTGTAATGCCATGGGCAAGAAAAGTCAAGGGCAGAAAGGAAAAGTCAAGGGCAAAATGTAAAACTTTCTCAGACCTTTTCTTTTGCCACTTTCATTTTCTTTCTTACTTTAGTAAATTCTTCGGGTTATGGAAGCTATTTCTTCTATGCTTTTCATGATTCTTGAGCTGACTTCTGTCAAGGCTGGTGTGATGAGAAGTGCTTCTGGTTGGAAACGTTTCATTTCTTTTGGGTATATTAATCTTACACTGTCTGTGCATACCATTCCTTACTCTTATTTTCTGTTCTGTTTGTCTTTCCATTCCTTTTTATCACCCTCACTGCACATTGGGAAAAACCAGCAATTACAAAATGTTGTGCGCTTGTTTATTTTCTAACTTATTATTTAATAATGGGAAACTATCAGTTGTCTGACATTGTCTGTTGGAAAGTGAAGCGATTAATGCTGGAAAGTGAAGCAATTCCTTCACTGACAATGTAGTAAAACCTTTCCCGAGCGAAATGAAGAATATATAGGAAGAGTTTCCGTAGTGTTTGGATTGGTTTCCATGGAGTTACAACTGAGTTATGTTACTGACACTTTTCTCCTACATACCATGCCATTCCAAAATTCTTCTATTTCATACTCATGTGCAATGCCATGAAAGTCGATCACACTTTCTCTATGCTTTCTCCCTGCTGATGTAGTTCGGGTTGCACAGACCAATTTCTTTATTAAACCAACTAAAAAGCCAGACTCTATCAAAGCAAATTTTGTATGCTACTGTGACTGTTCTGTCAAGACCAAAAAGCAGAAGCATTTCAGGACTAGAGTATTGTTAGACTGTCACTCAGATCCCGCAGTCTGTTCACTGGATGTGAACACTACTCTTTTGTGAGTGAGTTCGGTTTGAGGGCTGGTACTGTAACTTCTAGCTGTCGAGGTCTAAACTTCTCAAGGCAGGCAATTGCAGTAAACAATGTAAAGTCAAATAGATGCCCTGGGTGCTTTGCTGTAATGAATATCAGGAAGAAACGTAGTTAAACAGTTCCCAAATCCATTTAATGCACGGATGACCTGCTATTTTCCTCAGAGATGTTTACTTACCAGGCGTACACCATGGTCTGAATGCATTTCCCTGCCAACATAAACAAAGCTGCCAAGTCTATTTAAATTAAATAAGTAACACTAATAATATTTCTTTGTTTCAACACCGCAGAGAGTTTTAGAAATTTAGTTTTTATATTGCTGGCTTCCAAAATAGTTTAGTAGATCTCTGATCTTAAATTTAAAAACTACCTCTCCTTTTCCTGTCAAGTGTTAGCGTACTGTTGATGAAAGCAAGGCATTTGCCCTTTTGAAAGATGATCAGGTGTGTAAACCTAGTTACCCAACACAAATGTTAACAGATGTGTGTGTTGGTACCAGTTGTGCTGCAAGAAAATATCTTTCCAGGAGACCATTTTTCTGTTTAATATTAGAGTTCTGGTTTTCACATGAAGACATTTAATGTATTCCCATAGGTCATATTTGTCCTCCATGTCTATTCATATAAATATAAATCGCTTCTTACCCTTTAGGATGATGTCACAAGTGATATTTATTATCTAACGTTCGGAAGTGACTTATTTTGGGCGTGAGTGGGAGAGAGAATTGCAGTTTTCTGCCCTGTGGTGTCATACCTAAAAGAGGTTGAGAATCATTGGACCAGATCCCCAAAAGCACTTATTCATGTGACCAGACCTGTGCTTATGGAAGTCCACATTGAGCAGCTCTTTGAATGTAAGCATCTGGACGTGTCTGCGCTCACAAATAGTACCTATTCCCTGTTTATTTTCAGCAGTCTGAGCGTACTGCACACCATATCCACACCCTATGCTGAATACGTAATTATTAATTTACTCTTAAGTGTTTCAATGTCAATCACGACTGTACTATTTAAATTTTCCAGCAAGATTAATGAGTGTACTCAATGGAGGAAAGTGATATTTCACCAACTGGGAAATTGGAGACCAGGGAGAGTAAAGCTGATACTGTTAACACTGGCCATGTACAATTTTTTTTTTTTTTCAATCCCCGAGGCTTATAGGTACATTACATGAGAGCAAGTCTTACCCACCCACCCCCCCGCCCGAAAAAAAACCCCACCCAACAACAGCAACAAAAAAAACCCCAAAAACCACCCCACCTTCTTGGAGCTGAGAATCATAATCTACCCTATACTAATCTCTTCCAAAAGGGTGGAATGATTGTATTGGGTTTAGGTTTGGGTTTTTTTAAGTACTTCTGTATGAGGATGTGCAGGGAATTGAACTGCTAAATCAGCTGCTTGTGTGACGGTTTCGCTGTAAGGGGCTACAAGTGGACCTAGTAGTGCTGCTGAGGATGGCGTTGGACTGCACGGTGATGATACTGATGTGCCCCAGGGCGCGTTCCCCAGCACGTGCTGGACCAGCCACCTGATCACGTCAGAAGGGGGCTCTAGATGGAGGATTTGGCCATCCAGGCCTCAGGTCAGGCCCTTCTGCTGGGGCGATATTGGCCTTCCTGGTGAGAGAACATGCTCTGATTGAGACACTGAGCCACTCTGCCACCATGCGAAGGAGCTGCAGGAGACAGTGTGCAGCCTATGGAGATGAGCAGGGTTTTTTCAGAGATTTTGCAAGGCAAAAGCCCAAACCCTAAACTGCAGGGAAGAAGGGATGGCTGCACCTCACTGAGTAGAGTCTGGAGACTCCTGAGGTGGGAGGGGTTGGAAACTCGTGATTTCCAGGAGGAAGGAGGCTGTCTTTCTATTTGCAGAGGTACCCTTATAGAATATACATAGGGCCATGGTAACAGGTGAGGAGGAACCAGCTCCCTCTGGGGAGACATCGGCTAAGACCAAACCACTTAAAAGCACCAATAGGAAATGAATCCCTTCTTGTCATCTCTAGGATAGTCAAAGGGTGTTTTGGTGAGTGTAGTTCTCGGGCACCCCACAGACTATGCACAGTCTGTAAGGGCACGGATAGAGTATCTTCACATGAGTTCAACACCTCGCCTGCTTGCTCCTGTCTTGCCAGTGAGGACCATATTGTTAGAAGAGAAATGCTGCTTTAGCAAATGGAAGATGAATCATCCTCAGACAGGTCACTTGACAGACCTGCTTCATTCAGTGTCTCTTCACTCCCTCTTTACGTATAATCTGGACCTCTATGTTATATGACACTTTCGAAAAAAAATTCCACATTCTTTCCTTACTAGTAAACGTCTCAGTTTGAACTGTACACACTTACGACACAAATATATAACAGAAAATTTGAAATGTATGTAAGTAATCTCATGACTGACCTTTGTAATTTTGTTGAGGTCCTTTCTTTGCCCTGTTGATTACTTTTTGAGTTATCTTTGAAGTATCAAGCATTCATTTGCACTGATGTGCAACATCCATTTCATCTTTCTTATCTTATTGTTGGTACTTATCTGAGATGTTTTCAGGCAAAATAACAGATTCAATGTCCTTTATCCTGAAGAATAGGCAATATTTCTTCCAAAGGTTGCACGTCTTCATAACGTATACTAACACTGCAGGTCCAAAGGGCATTCTTTTAAAAAGTCATCTGTGGTCAATGACTGGTTTAGTTTTATTACACATGCATACTGTCTTAATTTCTTGAAGTTTTGATAATTCCTAGATCCTGAAAACATTGTTTTTCCTTCTGTGTTGTCTCATATACCTGTGTTTTGCCAGTTCTGACATCAGTGATACTACAAGCATTCTTTCTCAGTATTTGGTTTTGAATAAAATGTCACTGGGTGGTGAATCCACACTTAACTCAGCCTGTGTTATAACTTAACAGCATTATTATGAACTAGTGCCCAGCTCTAAAAGCTTTCTCATTAATTCTTACTAATTTGTTTTTGAAGGCTAACGTTTATATGTCTAGCTATAAACATTGCTGCAATCTAGTTGAACTCAGCCATTAAACTTCACCTCATTTATCATATCTCCTGTCCTAGGTCCAGCAAAAATAGTTTTATTATGTATAACCAAACTATTAGTAACGCTCATGGGTGAGTAGAGCGTGGCTGCTCCACTTGGTAACATGGCCAGGATAACCACAGAGAGGAATGCAAGAGTAAACAGTGTGTGTGAATGGAATATCCAAAACTGCCTCAGAGGATGTTTGCCCAAAACCTGGTAGTGCTAAAGCGAAAATTAAAAAGAACAAAGTTTGCTTAACAGGACTGTCAGCTGGTTTTAATGGTAACCAGGGAGTTACCCAGAGACTTCGGGAGCAATATATTAAAAAAAAAAAAAAGTAGCTTGAAAAGAAGTCTAAAAGAAGAACTTTCTACAGCAGAGAGAGAGAAAAATGGGAGCAGAGCAGCATCAAAATGAGGTTTGCCAGTGCTGGACGTTGCCCCACCTGCATCACAGCCTGCGTCCAGGATGGTGCAATTTCCCTGACCGAGGTTGTGGGTATCCAGCGCAGCTGGGACCCACCTTGGGGATTCATACATCGTTCTGGGAGATCTTGTTCACTGCCTTGCAAATTATTCCACTGAAGAAAGCAGGACAGGTGCTCACAGAGCTGGAGCCCCCACACCTCCAGGAGGTGCTTGTAAATGGAAACTTGCGCCCCAGAAGAGGGAGATCCTTGTACGCTCTCTGTGAGTAGGTTGTGAGTGTGCAGGCAACTGTGTGAATGTGGTCATGGGGATTAGAAATTTGGGGAGTTAGCAGTGGAAGGTGATCAGAAATTAGTAAGCGTTTGCTGTCATTTTGTATGTGCCCAGTATTACGGTTTATCTGTTGTTTTGATGATATTGATCCTGAATGTATAGCTCACTGACTACCTGTTAATTACATACCATTATATAAATCAATAAACCACTTCAACCCTGATTTCATTTAAACCATGGGACTTGGCCAATATTTTCCTGCAACAAGACTGTATGTAAAATTGAGGTAAAGGAAGATAATATCTCCAGAAAATACATAATGAAAGCCTAGTTTATTTAGCACATCAGTTTTAGGGCATGTGCGGTTTTATCAGTGGCTCAGGCTAGTGTGTTGAGAGAGTGACATGGGCTTTGTTCCTCCACTGTTCCTGTTGTTTTGGTATGCGTGGTTGGCTCCGATAACTCCCTCAGTGTGGCTATTTTCATAAAACCAATATAAAATAACCATAATCTTTTTTCCATTTAGAAGTTCTGATCTTTAATTGAAAGTATAATCTTTCATAGTATTTTAGCATTTGTTGTCCTGTGCTTCAACCAAATTTCCATTAAAACTTCAAGTACCTCTTTGAATTGGAAAGCACACCTGGGAACACGCTATTCTGATCACTCTATGTTGATAGCCATAATCACTTTCTGCAACATCTCAGTCTAAGCCATAGCTCTGGCAATTGCTGTCTAGGTTTTGTCTGAAAGTGGCTGATATAAAAAAATTTTAAAAATCTTATTGGTACTTATAGTACCTGATGATAGACTTTGTACTTTTAGGAGGTGAAAATTGCAGTGCTCCACACCCATAATGTCTATCTCTGTATCTGGTTTGCATATCACAAATTAATAAAATTGAAAAGTGTTTTGTCAGTCAAGGTTATATATGAAGGCCAAAGAACCAGGAAGGCATTTGAAAAGTATTTAATCCCTGAGTACATATGCTATTTTCAAATATCCAAGCTTAGAATTACAGAATTAATGACTGACTTGAACTCTTACTGCTCTTAGTGACGTTGTCCTTTGTGTTTCAGCTATGTAACAGTAATTCATGCTGTGAAATTTTTCTCCAGTGGGCTGGTGTTCAGAGATGCCTCTGAGACAGCGTTACGTAGAGAACTGCTTCATTAAATTTTAGTTCTGGCTCTAAATGAGTGCCTTGAAAATGAATTGCACTCTAGGATAAGAAAATCCTTTTAGATACGTATTTCATAAGGACTGTTTCTGCAGGTGAGCGAAACTAAAGGCATTGACACATGCATGTTTTACTGTCTCTAGCTAATGACTTGTGAAGGATGCGAATATGGGAATTCTAACATTCATTGCTAGTGATAAATTATACCCATTAAATAATTTCAATAAATTGTTCCAAGTTATGTAAAACCTCTCAGAAAATATCGGAATAATTTTTTGTTGATAAAAAGCTCATGTTGCTTATCTGCAGGCTGTGAATTCAAACTAAACTAATAAATTAGAGGGACAAGATCTAGAAGGAGAAGCAGAGCTCAATGCTTCTTAGTAATATGTGTGGGGAAAAAGAAAGATATGCAAGCCCTGGAATGGTCATTGAAACAGTTTTATAGAGCAAAACATTTTGAGTTAAAGTATTGTAGGCTAGAATTGTACCAGTGTTGGTGCCGTCATTTTGCTTAACATTTGCAGTTTAGCTAGTGAAAGCCATCTTCCTAAAAAAGTTGCAGGTTATTTTGAAAATTGAGAACAATACATGCAGGTGAAATTTTTGTCAGCAATTTGCTTTTGCTACTGCAAACCTTCAGATTTGATTTAATACCTGTCTGCCCAGAAAATCAGCTTCACTCTGGATGGTGTAACATTGGCATGTAGTAAGAGAAAGTCTGCTGTATTTAAATTTATGACCTCAACGGGCTATTTCTTGTGCATCTGCAGATTAATCTATCATCAAAAGCACTTGGAAAATTTTTCCATTATTGGGTGTTTTGTGACCACTGTGGTGACAGCTCCATTCTTACATCTCACATCACAAATTCAGCACAACCTTTTATACTAATTGGCAAAATGATCCAGAGTTTCTCAGGTTATGGAAGCAGAACTGCCCTTCAGTGACACCGGGAATAAATTCAGGCTTGAGGCAGGCTGGTGGTGGCTAGTTGTACAAAGAGGCCTTTCTTCAGCTCTGTGGAAAGCTGGAAGTTCTTAATCAGGTCCGCCCAATAACTTCTGAAACACTTCACAGAGGTGCAGGTTGTGCACGCTGCCGTGTGTGCACTTGGAAGATGGTTTCCGGGGACTGCACAGGGAAGTCTGAGTGTTGACAGATGTTGTATTCACCTTGTCAGGAGCTATTCAAACTTAGTTATTTGTATAAACTATGAGCATTTTCTATAAAGCTAATAAATGGTTGTTATGGCTCAACGCAGATGGCATCAGTACCTGGTTTGGGGCTTATGAAATGCATATATATATATATTTCCATAGATAACATTTCTCAGAGTTTAACAAACTATTAGAAAGAGCATTATGGGAGATTGGTATGCTGTGTACGTACTTCTGAGACCTGAATTCTGCCCTTGGGGAATTGACACTACTGCTACTCAAAGGAGAAGCTATCAAGGGAAAAAAATATTGAAAATCCAAACATGAGCAAATAAGAGATATTTTATTTCCCCTTCTCCTTTTTCCATTTGCAAAAGATTGGAAAATAACTGATATTGCAACCGTAGTGGCAGAAGCCACTGAGAAGAAAAAAGAATCTGAGAAACAGCAAATAATATTAGTGCTTTGTTTCATATTATATCTTCATCCTAACGTGCTGGCATTACAGTCGTACTGTGGCTCTGACAATGGCAGGATTGGTTTTTTCCCAGATTAATGTCATTTTTCTTTCAGTTATTGTTACAGACTATAAATTACATAGCTTTGCAAATTTTCTATAAGGTACTGCCAGAGCAACTGGGAATATACTTTTATATTGCATGTAATTGCCGGTTTTTTGGATTTCCTCACTCTATAACCTGAGTAGATTCTAGATCTCATATAAGAATGTTTCTTCTATTTAGAGATTCATTCTCACCCTGTCCCTAGAAGACAGACAAAGAACGTGCAAAAGAAGAATCATTTATTCCATATTCAATTTGGTGAGAACTTTGAATCTTCATGAGAATATTTGTCCCCATTTCAAACATTATATCAAAACGTCTCGGTCCTGCGCATTTGTCATTTGATCAACACAGATTATCTATCATTCTGAATCTTTGTGTGTTGAGAACTCATACATTTGTGTAATAAAATGGAAAGGATGTTTTGATCATAATTACTTAGTGGTTTGCAATATTAGAGCAATGTCATCAAAGTATATATTTTCCTGCGGTACAGCTATTGTATACAGGAGGTGTACAGTAAACGGATTTTGTGGCAGGACCTTGGCCTTTCTTGCAGTGTGTAGCAATATTCCTTATTGTCAGCCCTTAGTTACGGTTTGCTGCTCACCAGTTTGGAATTAGTCAGCGATTCATTGAAAGCCTTGATTCAGCAATTGCAAGTGGGACTCTATGATGGTTTTTTTTGGTTTTAAAGAGACTTTGCACAAACGCAGGAGTTTATCAGCCCAATCTGATTAGAAGATTTAGGATTTAAGAAGGAAGTCAGATGTGTGACATAGAAGGGAAATATCCAAGAATAAGAGCTATGATTGAGGTAATTTTAAGCACACTTCTTATTGGTTTTATTACTGAAAACTTTTTTTTTTTTGCTGGCAGCTTTGTCAGCTTCTGTGTTAAATAACCCTCCAGTACTCAGTTCCTGTTGCACCCTGTAGATTGAAAACCAGTGTGAATAAATAAACGGCAAGTCAGATGGTATCTGTTTTAATCCAGGGTACTAGAAATAGAGACGTGACTTTTAATGCAGGCACGGGTACAGCTCCTGGCCGAAAAGGCTGTATCAACTCCTGCTGCTTTTTTTCTCCCCTTGCCCCTCTTTCCCATGAATAAGTTCATGATGGCAATTGTGCCACAGCTACACCTTCACTTGGATGATTTGTTCTCTTTCGGCTGCTATTGAGTAATTCTGGGATGCAGACAGGAAGCTCATCCCAAATTAATGTTGTTAACCTATCTGTTACACCACAAGCTCAGAAAATGTGTGTTGCAAGATGTTACTAAAGAATTCACTATCATTGTGGGCCTTAAAGTTATTAGAAATCTAATGATAAATATTTAGTTACTATACATTTTACAATCACAGGCTCAGAATCATTAACATCTTCAAAAGCAACTCAAATCTATATTTAAAAATACACAATGTGAAGATCTGACATCTATGTATATCTCTTTTGGATGGTGGATATCTGCAGCGTCCAGCTTAGCAGGTCCACCAAGAAGCTGATTTAAAGGCTTTTCATTTTTACTTGTATATACTAGTCGCTGATGCTGAAATGTTTCCAATACTGCTGTCATTTGAATGTTAGCTTGCATTATGGTAAAGGTACAGAGTGATTGAAGTTATGCTATTCTGTATATATGCAATACATAATGTATGTTTGTATGGACAGTACCACATCTCCTTAATACATACATGAAGTGTTCTATGCGAACATTACTGTGGCAGAGGTGGTGTAAAGGTTAAGCCTGTTTATGAGGTTTGCATATAAATATTTTAATTCTGACTGTATCACAGTGTTATAGGAAGAATATACAGGGATCCGATGAGTGTGTGGAGCATGGCATTATCCTTGATGAAGTATAAAAACTGCTTCTTGAGATTTCTGAAGCTGAAATAACCAGTCAGTGTTTCTGAATGCCGAACTACTACACAAGAAACATCCAGAAGGCCAGTCATCAGAAAATCCCTTTATCCAAGAAAGCACCATTTGCTTCTTGTAAGTCTTAGCTCACTGATCTTACTGCTAGTGGAAGCAGAGATGGAGCTGAACCACTGCTGAAAAACAGATTTAAAAAGACTCTGACAGGAAGAAAAGAAAACGCTTATCTTCCCAAGGGTGATTGTTTGGTTTTTTTTTTTTTCTTTTTCTGTTGCCCCTTTCCATTTTGTTTGTAGGTATGGAAATTGTTTGGGAATAGATGGTAGCTGAGGTGAGCGTGTGTGTGTTGCTGTGCAGGGTACTATATCCTTTGCTTGACTGTACTTGTGATTTGGCCTTGAGTTGCAGCCGGTTTTCCAAGACCTTTCCTTTGCAAGGGCAATGGAGTCTGAATTCTCCACAGTGCTGCTGTTCGGCTTTCACTGGCCCCATGGTAGCAATGCTGTGCACATAATGAATTTAGGGTCAAATTTCAAATTCCTTATTAAACTAGACTGCACTGGTTGCATTGCATTATGAGTAGTTAGGTGGAGAAAAAAGTTTTTATGAGCTCTTGCTTTAATATTTTCCTTTCTCGGTATGAGGTCTCAATCCTCACCCCGACTGCCAGTTTTCAGGTCCCAGTCTTTTTCTGCATTTTGGGATCAAAATCCGAGGAGCACACAGAGAAGCGCCTACGGTATATTCATATATCTAGTGAAAATAGATTTTTAAGTTAATTAGCAGATGGCGTTTCAATTTCTCTGGAGTGCCTTATTTAGCAACTTTGCATTAATGTGAGTGATCCCATTGACTTCAATGGGAGTCTGTATGAAAGGCTGTATGCTCAGGAGCCTTTTGCCAGCAGCTGGCAGAACTTGGAAGGGTATTTCCTCCAGTCCTTTCTGCGGATATGAGAATAAAAAGATATCTGTATCCAAGAGGCGATGCACTAGAAATCTCTTCACTGTTCTAAGATTGGTGTCTCTCTCGGCCCATTGTCTGCTGTTAAAAATGAGGCTGCTGGCGTTAGAGAAGCACAAAAAAAGCAGCCTATCACTTGTGGGCTCTACCAGCAGTAGGCCTGTGAATTAGGGCAGGATGTTGACACTGGTATCTTTTTCCTCTTTAGAAGCCTCCGGTCCCCTTTGGGAGCACTGTCTATATGCTATTAAGCAGTAAAAGCATATGTTAATAGCATCTTACTTTTTGATCCTCGGAGAGATTGACAAGTTCCATCTGGCATACGCAAAAGTGCTATAGTGTGGGAGAAACTGGAAATAGAAAGGCAGGGGGAAGGGAATGACATCGTTAGAGTTACGGTCCTTGCATCCCAAGACCTGCCAAAGTGGCCGTCTTGTTCCTCGCGTGCTCCAGCCGGAAAAGCGTCTGTCCAAACTTACAGAATCACTCCTCTCTTTCAGCATCGCAGGCACAATGCTGCCTGTGTCAGAGCCGGAGGCAAACTTAAATAGCTGCAGATATATAAAGGAACAAAGTGGAGGAATCTTTTGAAGCCCAGAAACCACTTTGAATAATTTAAGGATCTTCCTTATCATCCTACTGTTTTAGTTGGCAGTTTAGATGTACAGATTCAGTGGCTTAGTTTGTCAGAAAGAAGGCAGAGGTTGAGTGAATGGAACGGCTCAAGTTTGGTTTTGTCTGTAGTTCATTATGCGCAGCCTCTTTCTCCCCCTGTTGGAAATAGCCAGCTTTTTCTGAAGATGTTATGTTTTTATGAATTATGACGAGCACTTAACATAGGGTTGGTTTTTTTTCCTCCTGAATGCGTTTATTGTAATGGTGCTGAGCTCTCGGCAAGGAAGTTTATGACTATAGATTTGCATTTTGCAGTTTTATGCAAATATCTCATTTTTTGCAAAATACTTTTACTTACAGGGCATATTTTGTACTTAATAATCCATCTTTTACCGAACAAAGTGAGAATGCTTTTTGAAAAAAGGTGCGCAGAGGTTTGAAATATTCATGAGGGTCGAAAAATGACTACTGACTTTTGTTTAGTATAGTTTGCATTGGCTTTCATGGAGACAAGAATCGGCTTTTAAAAGAGAAAACCAAATCCCTCCAAACGCTTTGTTTTGGGAAGGAGGGGGAGAACCAGCTCTGCCTGATGATTTGTTTTCATGAGATGTCTGCATTAGCTCTCAAATTACAGAGCTGATTTGATGGAAAATTGCAAGAGGCTGCTCATTTGTGACTGACCCTGCCATCTAACAAGAAGATAGACCTTAGGCATAATTGGGTTGATGCTGATTTGATCGCACACACAAAAAAGATTAAAATAAGTCTTAGATCTGCAGAAGCAAGGCAACGCTCTGTCCTTAAACTGCTCCTTTTGTGATTGTTACAGGGTTTTGCTACACTGGGTGACTGCTTATTGGAAATCATGTGCCTCATTCAGTGAACTGAGGATAAAGTTATTTCTATTGATGCTTTGTGCAACTCTCTTTTGTCTATA
This sequence comes from Bucorvus abyssinicus, assembly GCA_009769605.1. Taxonomy (NCBI): domain Eukaryota; kingdom Metazoa; phylum Chordata; class Aves; order Bucerotiformes; family Bucorvidae; genus Bucorvus; species Bucorvus abyssinicus. Next base: position 5,352,199 of record CM020028.1, read on the forward strand.
TCTTTGGAGAAAAGTATTTGCCCAACATCACTCCCCAAGAAATGCCATGCACCTTACACTGTGTAACTTGAGAATAAGTAAATAAATCTAGGAAAACTTCTCACCCGCACATTTTAAGTAGCCATGCATTAAGAAGAGGTAAAATACCAGATTTGGCTAATGAAGGTAACATGAGTCTTGAATAGTTTATTGGGAATTGATATTATGGATTTGTTTCGCTTTTCACTGGAAATCTAAGAATGCATAAGACCACGAACAGGGAACTTGTCTGGGAAGGAAAGGCAGTGTGTATTTCCCTGTGACTTGTAGGGGCAGGGCTGGTTTTACAAAGCAGAGAGTGAGTGAGGACTGGGAAATCTGTGAGATCTGTTAATTCGGCACCTCTGCAAGCTAGTCTTCACTACTCCTGTGGAGCACGGCCAGGCAATTAAACCGCCTCCACTCAGCCACTGGCTTTTGCTCGGATGCCCGTGTAGATGCAGACGATTGTAATTTGCAACTGCCTGTACAGGTGAAAATTTTATCCAAACACTTTGCTGCTTAAGGACATAGACTTCTTGCTTCCAGAAAGGTTCATAATTATTTGGAAAGTTCATGACTTGCGCTAATAACGGGCTTGCAGAAAGATATTTTGCATGAGGTTGAGAGTATTTTGCTCAGAGATCTGATTAGAGATGTGTATAAACGAAACATTGTTTAAACATAAATTGATATTTTAAACTGCTGTTATTCTGAGGCCTTATATATTGCAATGGGAAAGATTTTTTAGGGTCATTCTCACAACATTTCAAACGATGCTGCAAATAATTTTCAACTGCATTTTAGCATAGTTGCAGCAAGCATTGCTGTGTTTGTAACAGACTCCTCACTTTGATAAGGGAGTAAATTTGCATGGCTGAGTTAAGCCCTCTAAAATAAGGGCTTACAATGAATAAAACACCAATGTACTATACCCCTTTAATTACCATAGTTCTAAGACAGCATAGTTATAACATGTAATTAAATTTCATTGTATAAATGGAACATGGGCTGTGGTAGGCACAGCTTTCATCTTTTGATGTATAATGACATTCAAAATATTCTCTAGTACTCAGTTGATAAACAACTTGAAGAGTCAGGGTCTACAGAGTAGCTTGTTTGATTTTAAATTTGTAAGATTGGCACGTGGTCTCTTTTGACGATACTGCATTCTGATGTGATCCATTTATCTAATGTCATTAACAGTACATGCTGAATGTATAATTAAGCTTGAAACTGTCAATGTCAGTGGCTTTTAAAGAAGGGTTGATAAAAATGAGAAGAGGAACCGCTGTTTTGTAATAAGCATCTGTGTTGCTTTTAAGTCAAGAAAAAAAAAAATCAATGAATTTCAATATATTGCTGTCTTCATTGCCAATGTAATTCAATAAATATGTTAATTCACTTTTCTGAACAGTGAAGAGAGTTGAGAGCTTTTTGTGTCATTTATTTTTGTCAGTTCTGTTTTCCGTGTTTTGTGGGTTTTTTTGTTTTAGTTAGACTTCCAGCTTAAGTCTAGTGATAAAATTGCTATTAAATTGAAGTAGAGAGGAAATATTCTATATTTTGGATTCTTAACAAACTGTGGAATTATTTTCTTTATTTGTTTGTTATCTGTGAAACAGCAAGCCAACAAAGAATGAATTTATAAGTTTATCATTAATTCGCTTCCTGCTAGAACAAAAAAGGAGCACTTTGAGCTTCAACGAATACAATTGTCAGTCCACGTGCAAGTTTCCGTGCAGAAATTTGTTCCCAACATAGACGGTCTTTACCATGAAACATGACAGATAGACTTTATGTATTTTAATCGTATTTAGGAATTTGTGTGTTCTGTAGTTGCATGAATCAAATCTGAATTATTTCTTTAAGAACTCTTTATCATAATACCATTGTTACATAATGGATTATGTAAACTGGTTGGAGAAATACCTGTGTTTATATCTCTCTACCAAGGTTCCCTAGTTTTGTAATAGTTACATCTGTTTTCTGAAGTATTACTAAGTGTAGCCATATAGGAAAGGCACAGAAATCATGCTGACTACTGTAATAAACTTTGCCACTGTGGTTTCCAGAAAAAAATATACGTGTGCAAATACTGGAAAGGAGATGCCTACTTGTGGGCGTGCAGAGCTGCAAGCTGCAGTGTGTCTTGCCATCAGCTCAGTTGCTGTGTTTTGGAAAAGACCGAGAGGTGATCGCTGAGTGAGTTGGGAAGAGAACCTCTATTAGAAGCACAGAATGCTCTTGGAGGCATCTATATGTATTAGACTTTTCTTTTAGCATGTAAAATCCGTTGAGAGACACAGTTGCTATTGCATCAGACTTCTTCTGATTCTTATTTCTTAATGCTTTCCTGATTAATCTTCTAAATAAGAGACAAGAAGCTTACTTATCAGAATGTATGTGTATTTACATATATTTTTTTGTTTCGCCTAGTTAACGGCTGTGGCTGCTCGGACCATGTGTGACTAAAATATCTGACTGGTAGTAGTTATTCAAAACGTGGCCTTGGACATGGACGGGAGATAAACAAACAAAGCTTTGGTTCATAAACTTACTCTTCACTAGTTAAGATTCCAGGTAATAAAGTAGCAACAGATTTGCTAGCTGAACTGCCTTCATGCCGATAAAGGTTTGTAAAGGAGGCAATCCTATGTCTCTGTCAACACTTTGTCTTGATTTTTATAAAACTGGTGTTAACCAAGATGAGTAATCATTAGCAAAAACGGGAATTACTATAACTAAAGTAAACCCCCTATGGGAACTTGGTGGAAATAATCTCTATCACAGATTCCTGACAGAACTGGTGCACCAAATGCTGGGTCTGGCAGCAAATGTAAACACAGCAACAGAGTGGAGAAAAGGTAATATTGCTTATGTTTAAGGCGGCAGAGAGTGTGAGGCAGGCAAATGCAAGTCTGTAAATCTGATTCAAGTGAAATGGGGAGTTGACAGTATAAATCTACCCAAGATGTGTCATTCCAGTGACCTGAAAAGGTTTGCTTTGTTTTGTCCTGTTTTATTTTTGAGGGAGAACTAACTTTTCTAGGCAGGAGATGTTGGCATCAGCATTAGTGAAGCACTTGGTTAGTCTGTATAAGAAACTTTTTTTAAAATTTCAGAGTAGAAAGACTGTGAAAGGAGTTGTGAAGTGAATACAAAGCCTTAACAGAATATCGCAATGGGTAGTATTGATGAAAGAAGTACTTAGAATGAGCTTTGTAAAAGAATTTCTGGAGAATTGATTTTGTAAAAGATCTCACTTTATATTTTTATTACTGACTTTAGGACAAATATTAAGACAGTGGTGACAGAAAACTGAGCTACTTTCTTGATAAAAAGAGAAGAGGAATATTACACTGAAAAGAACGTGCAGCTCTGAGAAGTAGAATGGCAGAGTCATATGAATAGTACAAAGTGAAAGGTCATATAGTCGAGGTCTAAAATCTCGACTGGTAGAACATTCTCAGTGGAAATGGCAGAGGAGAAGGGCTTCAATGTATTTTTCAGCTGCGGGATAATTGCCCATCCTTGCCATGATGTTACCATGAAAGACCACGGACAATTTTAGTACGCATCTATCTGGGCCATGGAGGAAGAGATAAACAAGTAGCGCTGTACATAGCCTTAACAAGACACAGCCTAGAATACTCATATGGACATTTTCTTTCAAATGTATTCAAGAAGGTTTAGTTGGAACGAGGGCGTGCAGAAAAAAGACTGGTTAAGATTAGAGAATGAAGTCTCTCATAAAGTGAGGTAACTAGAGGAGAACATTGTATTTAGCCTTGCAGATTAAACCTGAGAGATGATATGTGATAGGCATATGATACCGGATGATGCAGCTGTGTCTGTAAGAACATCATTGAAAAATACCAGGGAGAGAAAAAGGCTGTTTAAGCTAAAGGCCAGTTTTAGTATGAAAATGGATAGGTACTAACGACTCATGGTAGGTTCAGAATCAAACTTAGAGTATCCTGCCAAGACTTTGGGCTCTGGAGCTGCCTTCCAGACAGGAACTTTGAAGGAAGAAGTGAGAAGTGTCTTAAAGGTGAAGTCTAGTGTATTCTTATCAGAGTAATCACGTGCAAAATATATCAGAGGAAGTTCCTTTCATTCTTATCCTACACTTGCCTTTAAACTCAGTTGCCACACTGTCCATTAAACAAAATTGCGCTTCTGTTAACGGTGTCAGATACTCATGAGTTGCGTGTTTAGTTAAAGGAAAAAAGTCTAGAGAGAATTGATATTGTCTGCTGTTTATGCTGTGTTCTTTAAAGTGCATGACTGTATGGGCGACAGAAATGACCAGGGCCCACTGTCTGGCCCTGCATCTGAGCACAGAGTGGTCCATCTCCAGTCAACAGATGGCCAGGTATGCACTGCCTCCTGTAAAGTGCCTCTTGAAACGTAGCTCATGAGCTATCCGTATGGTTAGCGTGGGAGAGTATTAGCTGGGACAAAACCACGCGAAAGACCTTTCTAACATGCTACGGATGCGGGCCAAACACCCAGTGCCCGGGAGGGTTCTGTAGCGTGGTTCAGTTTACCAGCGCACACGGAGCCATTGGGCTTTCTCTTAGAATGGGACTGTGGCTGGATGAGCACATGAAATATAAATTCTATTAATTTATGTTATCTCTGATGTAAAGCAACACATCAAATATTAATCTACTGCAGAATGAAACAAATTTTTTTAAAAAGATCTTGAACTGCTACTGAATAATTTTCTTAGAAATCCTGCATTTCTGAAAGGTTTTGCACTGAGCTTGATTCTACTTTACTAAATGAAAGAAAATCAATAATACACTAAACAGTAAGATTTCATAAGAAGTTACTAATTTGAAAAATACGGGTTTTTTAATTTGAAATGTGGCAAAATACATAGCAAATTTAGAATCTCTGTGTTTAGACACATAATTTGAGAACTTTTCTTATCTTGAATAAAAGCTTAGAATATATGAGACTTATTTCCTATAAATGATACAGGTTTCAATAGCTTTTTCTATTTTACCAGTTACCTCAGGCTTTATCTTCCTTGTATTCATTTTGAAATAAACACCTTTGCCCTCCTCCCTTATATCCCCCAAGTTTGGCAGAAGCTGTTTGTAGCCATTCATAAGTCCACTCAAAGCTGCCCTTCAGATTTCTTCTTGAAATTCTCCTCTGTGAAGCGTACAAAGCATGTTCAGGGAGCTGGACTGTGTTTAGCATTGCTTGTCATTCTGGCTGATATTGGCAAGGTCTTACTTGTGTTTCCATGTCTGAATGCCATCAATACTCATTTATGAATGTCATCTCCTTGTGGGAGAGTTTTCTAAATTACTATTTTATTTTATATGTATATATAATATTAAAATATAATGCATATATGCACATATGAAATTTAGTTATATGTAAATATATAGATGGATGGATTTTTTGTTGTATGTTTGCATTCCAAACATATTCCCTGAACAATTATTGAGGATGCTAGGCACTAACGTGTTATCAATAATTAAAACTACAGGTGTAAAAGATACGCTGGAAGACTTGTGAGTCTTACAGCACACGTTCCTTTTCTTTGGTTCTTGGTACTATTTATTATATGTCTGGTACCTTCAAGGAGTGTACCGTATGCAAATTTTATAGTACCATCCATCTGCTTTGTTTTGATTTATTTCAGTTCTGACTTTAACTACCATATTATGACATTTACCCATTCCCTGGAACGGATGCACTGATGGGCATTATTAAATAAGTCTCATGTTAAACACAGCTATGAAGCTCATATTTTTAGCAGTCATTTTTTTTCTAAAAAAGATTATCATTTTTTACCATTATTTGAAATCAATACAATTATTTGAAGGAATGTCCTCATGTTCCATATTTCATGTTCACTTACAGTATCAAATGCTCAGACCAATGGATCCTGTTCAGTCAAGAATAAACAGTTGATGCATAAGTATAGTGTATCCAACTGGTTCAGCTGTAGCAGGTACTTCTCTCCGAAGTGATTTAAAAATTAACTCTTAGAAATTGACTATGACGGAAATCACAGAAAACCAGTTCTGTTTTTCTAAGAATAAAAATAAGACTTGAAAATGTATTTGAATACACTTAAATAACTATATTTAAGAAAACCTTGCCTAATGCTAGGAAATTAGCAGTCATTCTGTTCATTTGGAATAGAAATGCCTTCAACCTTTTAGGGAAAGCAAGAGCAAATTACAGCCAAATTTTCATTTCACAAGTCATCCTCATCCAGGGTAAGCCAGGGCCCCAAGGTCAATTCTTCAATTTGGTATCCTATTTCCATAATGTTATTCTGCAGTGTACTTTCATTATTACTGGAGCAGTGCTCGCTTTCCTATTAGTTTTATAAATGGCTATGTTAATGCCTTTTTGCAGACAAAACCACCTTTTGTTAATATCCCAGTGGATTTCTTAAGGATTAAAATATATTTTTAAGCAGCCATTGGCTCTATTTATATTTTTTCATTGATCAGCCCTTGTCACCTACCCAAAAGTGGCATTGTTCAAACAGAGATCAAAGCAGTTTTTAAGAAGATGTGTTGAGTGATTGGCTCGACTGATAGAAAAGAAATAATTAGAAGCTGAAAATTCTAAGAATCTTTGTAAAATTTAGTAATAACTAAAGCAATGCAACAGTAGGGGGGAAAAAAGAGGTGGGGGAAAAATGTATTCTGGCCAGGGAATAACCTATTTTAAGACATGAAGTTCTACAGATAAAGCTGTTTTCCTTGTCATTCCTGTACTCCTAGTAGTGATAAGGTACCAGTTCAGCTCAGCTGAGGTACAGATGTTACCCCTAAAAACTTGACTGTTTTGTTTTAGTTAGATATTTACTTCTACAGTTGTAATATATACATAAACTATTACATATAGTATCTTATCCAAGACAAAAATGGATGGAAGATATCTGCAATATAGTAGTGTACATCCTTGCTAGAAGGATTTGTTTGCTGCACAGCCAAGTATTGAGTAAGAAGTTCTTCTCAGACCTTAGACACAGTGGAACACTGGTTCTTGGGAGCCATATTGATGAAATTTGTTTTTCTGGGCTGTCCTTTGATGAGAGGATTAAATGATTTATATCCATAAAACATACATTTATTCAAGAAAGTATGGTGAAAGAAGCTATTGATGGATTACCTTGATTTTCCTTAGTCTACATATTTTATAAACACCATGCAAACATTCTAGTAAACATACAACACAATCCTGTTCATAGTAGCATAATAATCTGTTTTGATTTCTAAGGTTGAGCTTCAATAAAATATTTTGTTTGGAAGGGACCTACAATGATCTTCTAGTCCAACTGCCTCACCTCTTCAGGGCTAACCAAAAGTTAAAGCATGTTGTTGAGGGCATCGTCCAAACGCCTCTTAGACTCTGACAGACTTAGGGCATTGACCATCTCTCTAGGAAGCCTGTTCCACTGTTTGACCCCTCTCTCGGTAAAGAAATGCCTTCTAAGGTGCAGTTTAAACCTCTTCTGGCACAGCTTTGAACCATTCCCACGTGTCCTATCACTGGATACCCGGGAGAAGAGGTCAGCATCTTCTTCTCCACTCTTCCTCCTCAAGATGTTGTAGAGAGCAACAAGCCTCCCTTTCTCCAAACTAGACAAATCCAAGGTCCTTAGCTGCCCCTCATAGTACATCCACCAGCTTTGTTGCCTTCCTCTGGATGCATTCAAGGACTTTCACATCCTTCTTAAATTGTGGAGCCCAGAACTGCACACAACACTCAAGGTGAGGCTGGGCCAACACTGAATACAGTGGGACAATCATGTCTTTTGACCAGTTCGTTATGCTGTGTTAAATCCAAGTTAATATGTTTATGAAGTGGATTTTTGTACAGAAGATGTGTCTTAACAGACACTTCATTTACCTGAGAACAGCTATCCAAATGACTGTGTTTAATTTCTGAAATCGGACTGATAAATGTTTGATACCTGACTGGAACAAAACAAGTCGGCTTAGTACCATCAAGACAGGGCAGTCCTTTGGCTTTGTTCAGCATAGCTTCCTCTTGTGTTTTAATCAGTTTTTTTTAAAAAGAGAAACCTTTACTATCAATAACTTCTTTGTATATCCTGACATTTTTGTAGGTCTCAGACATGTGATCTAGTAATTTGTCATGGAGCTGAAGCGCATCTGACATATTGCCTCTGATGGAGTTATTTAAGTTGAAATCTTCAAACTTGAATGCTTAAGTATGAGTATATATATGATGACTTGATAGCAATCTGCTGAGTATGGTTTGCTGTTGTGTCAATCGCTACTTGGGATAAGCAAACAGTTTAAAGCAAAGAAGAGCACTTTTATTATCTAATATTAATTGAGGTTTTCAAGGTGAACTGTCCTCTGCTTTGGAGCAAATTTCAGAGGTCCTTGAAGTGAGAGAGCCTTGAACTAGCATCCCACACTGTACAAACAGAGCCAGTTTAGATCCTAAACATCTTTGCGGTCTCAGAAAGGCTTATTAACATGTGTGTGAGAGAGCACTATTGCAGTTAAATTACTTCTAGACCTCCACTGCATGCTTTTATGTAACTCCAGTGCACCTGCTTTTTGGGCTTTCCCTAAATGTCTGGTTCCTAAGTAGGTGCTGGTGTGAGCACATGCTGTTGGAGATATGCTCTAGGTTCACCTGACCTTAGTTTAGGCACTCTGCTGAGTGCAAGTTAAGAACTGACAGTCCCTCCAGAGTCAATGTTAGAGGTGCTTTTGCAGCGTAAATCATCCTAACAAAAATTTGAAATATCTTCTAAAGGTACTCCCCTCTCTCTCTTGCAGATTCTCTTCTTGGAGACTTTCCCTGTAGTGTTCTTCATTCCTTGTAAAAATCTCCATAGGTCTTGTGGCTTCCAGTGTATACGTGCTATCTATTAGTTAAGATACTTTTTATTAAAAACTGTCACAGAAAGGAAAGCAATTTCACACGGTTCCCAAATTAATGACAGTCTGCTTGCACATTGGTTGCTTTCTCTTGGCATCTGGGTCCTAGTACAGACTGCCATTCTTAATCATATTTTAATTTTCAAATAAATTGCTTTCATTATCCTTTCATTTACAATACCATGTGTGCATTACTGCTCATTAATGTTTGTCATCTACTTTGCTGAGACTGAGTTTTAAAATAGCCATGGTTGCAATGCTGTAATTAAAAATGATCCATGTTGGTTTTGTAGAAATTATTCTGAAGCCTTCTTACAAAAAAAGAAAAAAAAAAAATCCAAACCAGAGTGCTGTTGAATTCAATTCCTTAAATGTATGGAAACAGCTTAGCGTAAGTGCTTTGCCTCTAGGTAAAGAGACAGCACTGCTAATGGTTCTACTAGAATGATGCCTAATGATGGATCTGTATGGAAACTATTTCTCTGCAGTTACTGGCAGGCCTGTTGTTTTTGAGTATAAGATTTTATGCTCGATGTAAAATAAGATTTTTTTCATATTGTTTTGCAAATTTTTATTTCAATATCTGTTTAGCATTGTTAGCCAATTCCTTTCCCCCTTTTTCCACTCCAGATAGCAAAAGCATGAAGAGACTGAAACAGCAAGACAGGGATTTTAAAATTACAGCTTTGGAACAGAATCCCCAAAGGACAGAAGTCAAAACAGTAGCAGTCACCCCTGCCTTGATTTTGGCCTGGCCATCTTTCGTAGGTTGTACATCATAATATGGAAATTCTTCCTGTATCTGCACTTGCAGTTAGTATTTGCTCGCCGAGGACACAGCCTGTATGTCTGACTTTTATGCGCACACAAAATTGTGGATCTCCATACCTGTGCCTATCTGATATTTTTATTCCTTTGCTCCTTAAGTATTTGTGCTCAGCTTTGGTAATCTGGCCCTTAAGGATCCTGATGTGAATGTTCAAAAGTGAATGACACAGGAACAATTATACATTATTAAAATAGAAAGTTAAATGGATTTTTGAGATATGATACTCTTTATGATCTGCTTGAGAATTAGTTCTTTTTCCTGTACTAATATTTTAAGAAGTAACTTCAGGTGATGGCCACGTTCTAACATAGCAGTATTTGACTTGTTGGTGCACTGACCTTGATGGGACTTGAAACTTGAATCCTGCGATCACCTGCAGTGCTACTGTGCCATACTCTGTGGTCACGGCTAAAGAAGTCTCTCATGTATATCAGGCTGCATTTGCTTCTGAGGGGAAAAGATTAAATACATTCTGCTTCTTTCGGTCTGTGCCATCATTTGCTCTTAACGAACCTTGATACCTCTCCAGGACTAAGGTCTTAACACCCTCTCCTTGGCTCAGAGCAAAAATCAAAAGCCTTAAGAATCAAAATTACCCAGGTTTTTTCTACAGTTTATATATCTTCATGAAAGTGTGGTGAAAGGAATATTTGAAAATACAAAACTATTGTTTGTGTAGTGAAGGAAATATATTTGGCAATACAATGGGGTTTTTTTGGTGTTGTCACATTCTTGTTAAAATAATGCTCCATAAATTATTCAAATAGTAATAATTTCAAATAGATAATTTCGAAGAGTGATATATCAATACATCCCAATTAGTAATATATTTATGAATTTACTCATTTGAGCAACAGAAGAAAACTCAAAACCTCTCCGTTTGAACCTTCTCTAACTTTCTTATTGTACTTAAGCAAGTTGAAATATGTGTAACACCTCCTCTAAGTGTTCATTAGTTGAAAAGGTTGAATCCACAGATTTTTTTAAAGAGTTTGTTCTTCTGATATGGCTAATCCATTTTTGAAAGCCTTGTGACTTTATTCATATCAAGACACTCATCAATTTAATGATTTAGATTTTAGTTTAGCCAAATCTCCTTCAGAATGTGCCCCCCCCCCCCCATTTGGTCGTTCTAGAGGAAATGTAGCAACTACACTCCCAATTTGCCTGTCCAATCTCATATGCAAGGTTTGGTGGGCTGCATCAGATTTAAAAACACTTTTTTCTAAAACTCAGGCCATTTAGTCTGAAAAGAAACATTGCCTTTATTTGTTACTAGAAACAATACTTTCTCTAATTTGACATTTCTCTATTCTCATTAATGGTGAAAAACGGAAGGAGGTAAGTAGGTGGAGAAGTTAACCCTGCTCTAGGTCATCTTAATATGTTGTCCAGATAAAACTGCAGGGTTACTAGTGAGGGTGCGGTGACCTTTGTGTGGTATATCTCAGAAGTTATTTTTCACTGAAAAAAGACCAACGCTCTTGCCTTTGTGACATGAACCCATCAATCCCATTCTAAATGTAAGAGAGCCTGTAGCCATATCACATATCATTTCAACCGAAGTGCAATAAATACTTTGAAATCACATCTGTATGGAAAAACTCAGTGCCAAAGAAAGGTGTGTTTCTGCTGTGATATTCTGTGATTCTTTCTGTGATATTCATCCTATGGGCTCCACATTAGAGCAAAGCTTTAAAATTTCCTGAATGTTATGACACAATGCAGCATTTTGCAACTACTTTTGATTTTTTCTTGTTTTTCTGAAATTGTGGAAAAGCCATGGAACACTGAGGCTGCAGTAGAGACAATTGCTTAAGTAAATAGTTATTTTTAAGCATGGAAATATTCCCAATAGTGCCTGGGAAACTTGCAATGAATGTCAATTTAGGCATGCTCTTGAGAGTAACTGAATGCACTGGAGTTTGTGCGGAAAATACTGGTTAACATGATATCCTTCAGAAGTACCTCCAACCTCAAATACTTATAAATATTAACCTTAAATCCATATGTGAGCTTTGTGTGAAAGACAGAGAATTCCATGAGTGTGTGTGGGGGGGGGGGGACAAAAAAAGTCAAAGACAAAACTTTGAGGCATCTCTTGGGGGTGGTTAGTCATTCTTTGGAATGGAACAAAGAAAAATGAATTTATTTTCTAAATTGGGCAATATATTATGAGGTTCTTTGATAGAGTGAGTGTGTCTAAGCATATTCTTTTACTTATTTACCACTTTTTCCTGGGGTGGCTAGTGATATAATTCTGTATATGCTGATTATAACATGCTAATACAATAACTGTTAGAATTCATGATTCTGGTTGACCCCAGAGTTAAATTTTAGTAACCAGATATTCAGAAAAGGTGATTATACCAGAAAATCATAATCAGAAGAGGTATAATAAGGCTTTTCTATTGCTGTTTGAGTACATGAAGAGTATAAATTTTCAAACTGAAAATCAGAATCTGTGCAGAGATACAAGACAGGAGAGAGAAGTAGTAATGCTGTTAAAGAAATGTAATGTTGTCAGTTTTGCATAGATTGTCTTATTCTGGTCATGGTTACTGAGGTTTGAGGAATATCTCACCTGCTGTGAGAAGACATCCCCTCAAGGCATTGAAGCTGCTGCAATAGCTTTAGAATAAGCAGCGAACGCTTGCTTTCCAGTACTGTAATAGGGATATGCACAACCCTTGTCTCTCTGTATAAGAGGTATCAGTAATGTCAGTGAATTGCTGAGGACCTGCCAGCAATGTTAAAAAACCCCTTGTTTATGTAGATATTTTTTTCTGTTTGTTTTGTGATATTAAAATAAGCAGAGCAGAAAATGATAGATTTTTTTTTCTTTTTTTTTTTTTGAGTAACAGTCACTGTCCAGATAAGGTGAGGGCTAAAAGATTTCTCTTCTTCATACCACATAATATGCCATTTTCATTTTGTGCTGCTTATAACCCTGAGTGTCACAGCTTTCTATTCTAGTCTGAATAGTCAATGAAACACTATGAAGCCGATAAGAAAAGCTGGTCCCTGTTACTTGGCAACGGCTGTTAAGCAGAGCTGAGTGCTGTTGATTGAGAAGATTAGCTGCCATAGATAAACCTCCTCCTTTTGCTGCCCTGCTGCTTATCTTTCCACCCATAACAAGTTGCACCAAATATGACAGGAGCCAGTGGTTTAGGCAGAATGTGAACTTTGCAGCAAATGAAGTTTCAGAAAAAGACTTAGGGTGCAGCCTTTAAAATCTTGAATTTACTAAAATTTGCAGATTGTTTTCTGGACAATCCTTTCTTGACTTTGGGGTGGACATTTTTATTTGAAGCGGTAATGCTTCAGATGTGAGGGAAATGGGTTGTTCTGCTCCTGCATTGTCCATTTATAAACACTGAAAATAGCAGCAAATATTTTTAACAGTTGTCTCTGGATCCTGTTCTTAGTGACACTGAAGAAATAAATGAAATGCACTCTAAAATTACTGCAGTTACTAGATATGCAGAAGTTGAATTAAAAGATAAAAATTGACAATTTTGGTAGATGCCTTTTGGAGAAAATGCTGTTGAGGATTAAACAAAAATGTTGGGATGCATCAAAACCCGTTTATATCTGTACATGGCTTGGAAATCTCTCCAGTTTGGTATATCCAAATTACATTTAATCAGAGAAGGATTTTGTTGACTGCCAAATTAGAGCTGTTATACGGCTAGGGATAGAAGGTGGTGGCTTTTTCAGGATTGTTATTTCTTTTTCCTCTCACAGGTTTAAAATGTTGTTTTATCCTTTTGCTGTCATTAATGATGGCACAGTTCTGATACATTTTTGCCTTTGGAGAGGTCTTAGCAAACCTTTCTGTTGGCCACAATGGGAGCATAGGCTGGGCTGGTTGAATACCTGGGGAATGGCAAAGCACTGGCAGAAGAGTGAAACTCTGAGGTGACATGCTTAAGAAAGATTGTCTTTGTGCGGAGATCTGGGTGAATAGCTGTCCATCTCGTAAGTGTCATAAGTTCAGCAGTATTATTTAAATATGAGTGGTTATTTTCAATAACCCATCAGAAGCCTCAGAATAAAAGATTTTGGGTAGAGGCATTTTCCTTCACTTAGGATTGCAATCCAGTTTGTTAGCTCCATCAAAGCATACTTAAATAAGAAGTGATGGTTTCTGCCTGGAAGAGCGTTCAGCTGTAGTATAAGAACAGACAACAAACAGATATACTATTTTCTGTGTGGTTTTGTTACCCCAAGCAAGAATCTGGCACTTCATAAGCAATAAGAGGGAGAAATTTAGGAAGATACAGTGTGGTGCTTATTAGTAAAATACTATTTCAGTGCAGTTTTTTTGCTGATCATGTAGTCCTGTCTTTCAAGTTTGGGTTTGTTGTTTTTGTTTGGTTGGTTTTTTTCATTTTGCACCTTTGAACTGTTATTTCCTTCTTTGGTAGCATAAATACTTTGTTCAAAATTACTCTCATTATTCTGTCTTCTTTTAAGAAGTGTATATGCTTAAAATACAGCTTCTGTACTTAACCACTCAAATTGTAGGAGAATCTAAAGCTGTGAACAGCTTAAGTTTGGCCCCCAAACTCCAGTTAAATAATGGCTTTTAATTTTATAAAGTATTGTACAAAAGCATATTACAACTTCTAAGTATGCTCAAATGTTAAGTATTTTCTGTGAGTTGTATGTAACCGGTGACTAAAATAGGAAGCAATGTGGGGTTGCAGATTTCACAAGCAACTGAGGGACCTCCGCACCCATTGCAAAAGCAGAAAAATCTTGCTGTAACACACAAAACTGAGGAGAATTAAATACTTCTGCAACTGCTCCCAGTCCTGTTCCATATCTCTGTTCCTATATCATTTAATCTCTCTGCGGGCTTACTTATAGAGGCAAAAGATCATCCTCTATTCAGAAGACTTCTGTACTGGAAAAAGCATTTTCCCTTTTGCTCCTCTCAGTGTCCTTTCCAAAATTTATCACTTATTGGACACCAGAACTCTATTCCCACACTGACATCATCAGTGCTGCATACTGAATGATGTCACCTCCTTATTCCAACTTATTGCTGTCACGTTCATATACCAACAAACGTTATGAGTGCTTTTGCCCTAGTATTCTCTCAGAGTGAGCGCTGGGGCATGAGCCAAGCAAAGAGGACTGTAATGTCTCATGCCCTTCGCCTTTTGCCATTAACAAAGCTACGGGTGGTGCTACGTGGCAGGGAGACATCTGCATTGGGACCTCTAATGCATAGTGACAGAAATAACAGCTTCTGATAGGTGCTCCTAGGTAGGTAACATCATATTTAGCTATTTTAAAGCGCAGTTTTCTTGAAAAGTGTCAGATTTTTCACGTTCTCCAGACTGTTCAGCGGAAACTGTTAGCATCCCTCTGTCAAAGTTTGAGGTGAGGTTCTCAGCTGTTCCAGTGCCCATGCATAAACTGCCAGCGGCAGCTTGACGTGCCATGGCTTGTATAGGTGTGCTGGTATTTCATACTTGAGCAAGGTGCAGAGATTTCTGAAATAGCTCCAGTTTTAATCAGTCCACAGGGTGCAGCACTCTGTGAAGTTATCCTAGCTTATAAGAGTTTCCCCTCCCCTTTATAAAGGAATGCATTTAAAATTTCTGCTGATGTGTTCAGGTTGGCATAACATAATTTTCCATAATTTTTGTAATACTTTGCAGCTAGGGAACAAGATGGAGATCTTTATTACTATAATTTCATGCATGTCTGAAGTCAAATCCATTTAGGAATAAATTCAGTAGCTCAGATTACAAAAGTAATCTGCTGTCTCAATAAATACTGGCCTGAAAAGATTTAGAAAGCTGCAAGTTTGGCAACGGTCAGAAATAAACCAAGTTTGCTCTAACTATTAGATATTGTATCTGATGAATATGAATGGAATGGTCATTAGTCATGTTTTCACGAGAACATCATCTCCTGCAAACCCATAATAACTAACTCTTAAAATATAAGCTCTTGGCACTTAGACAACACAAGTTAAAACTTTCACTATTTTGTTTTTCAATACAAAATGAAAATTAATGCAGAAATCCATTTTGCTGAACATGTTTCCTTGCGGAGTTATTTTTGCCTTGGGAATACAGATGCGAGAGCAGCTACAGTCTGATCACACAGTGAAGACATTGCCAGCACCGAAGTGGTTCTTGGCACCAACCGAAAATGTAATGGGGATCCTTGAAGTGACTGAAGTACATCTCAGTGATACTTGGAAAATTATTGTGCATAAATAAGCATTAGTGTATTTGCATCTCATTGCTTCCATAAATATATTCTTAGTCTCTCCAATAACCTCTGTTCATAAATGCATCTTGAGTAAAAAAAAAAAGAATTGTTCATGTTTCATCATTCCTCATTGCTCTGGCTTAATAATTTTAAACAGTGCAAGCAATAAGAGCACCATTACTCTTCCAGGAGGGAGTTGAACAGCTTCAGAATAGTTTCTCCTTGCTTGAAACTTCTTGTGATTGAGAGTGTTCATTTTTGTCTCTTCACTCTATTTCTCCCAATAAAGTCAGAAATAATTAATCGAACAGGTTGCATAAACTCAGTCTTTTCTCATAAAGAATCAAGTAGTTCAATGCTTAAGGATCTATGTGGCTACCTCCTTTCTTTCCTGTTTTCTCTGAACTTATCTGGTTCATTTTTATCTTTCTGGTAATGATGTGGTCAGAATTTGGTGTGATATTCTGTTTTTCTTCAAAAAACCAGCTTTTTCTAGATGGAGAGTGTTATATGGCTCAGATTTCTCACTAATGAAATGGCAATGTAAACTGTAAACTTACATGTTAATCTTGCAGTTCAGTGGCTAAATATATTAAAGGAAAAAAGATAGCGTCGTAAGCCTACTAATACTTGCCTTACACTTGAATTTGAAGTATTTTTCCTCTTGAAGGAGGATTTATATGTTTAAGTCTTTCCTCCCTTTTCTCTTTAGGACCAATATTGACAAAAAAAGGAGTTGCTGTTCAGATGATTTTGATTGCAAGCTCTTTTTTCTTAGAGACATCATAGCTGATATTGAATATCTAGTTTTGCCTAGAAAGGTTCTCTTAATATTTTATCATTAGAGCTTCTTGGGTTTTTTTGTCAAAGGCTTTCTGAATTCTGGATTGGTCTGTCTGATCAAAATTAGAGGTGGATTGTTTCTGTGGCTTACAGACTGTAGTGGTTGTCTGGATATGGAAGATTTTTATTCACTCACTGCTTTGTTTTCCTTTCTTGTCCTCACCGTGGGGCCAAAACAATTGTTTTCATTCCAGACACTTACCTAGGCTGTGGAAAATTCAAGTTTGGTTCTCTAAGTAGTACCAAGTTATTTCAAGCATTATTCAACTTGAACGTTAGCTCTGGTAGTAATAATTTAAGCCTTGCTTTCATTTCATCTCTACTTTTTCTTTACTTTAAACGGCCTCCCGTCCTTTCCTCCCAAGGCATGGCCATTATTTCTGTGGTTGGGAGGCCTGCGTACAACCTGTTAATACCAAACTTCATTTCTGTGCTCTGAATGACAGAAAGTAGGCATTGAAATCTGGACCTCTCATTCTTTTAGCTGAATAATTTAACTTGGGAGCTTTTTGGAAGCGGGCAGCACTTCTTTTCTCCGTGAACCTGCTGTCCTCTTTGTTGAACTGTAGCTAGCTTTTTCATGGTCTTTTCCTTCCCTGCTTTTGCTGTACGCGAGAGAGAAGGGGGTTTTAGTTACTTTCTCTACAATTTCCATTTTTTTCTGGTAACTTAAAAAAACCTCTCAATTGAAAGTGTGCATAATTTCTCGGGTCTGTACAATCCACCACTTAAATTAGCACAGAAATAGTTCCTGAAATGTTATTTCTCCTCGTTGAAGGTTATATCTTTTTTTGATGAAGGAAGAACAGTCCTCCAGAACTTGCTCGCCGAATTACTCCTTGAGACAAGGGGACTGTAAACCCCAGAGGAACTATTCGCTCTCAGACATGTCTTGGGATGATTTAGAGCTTTGCAGATCCCAGCCCTATCACAATATTTGCACAACAGCTAACTAATGTTGCTGTTAATGTGAACTTTTATCTTTTAATATGAGCACTTTCATAATCACTAACATGCCGTCCAATTCTTTCAATCTGCAGAAATATTCTGGAATTTCAGGTTTGCGGATTTTTCTTTGAAAGCAGGCTGGACATCCACTTTTTGCCTTAAATATCTGTGTTCAAAGAGGTGAGGAAAGGCGTTAAATCTTGTTAGAGCCCTTTTATAGGACTGTTAGGTGGTCTGGCTTTCAGCAGAGTTTACGAAGTGTCCTTTGCCTTCCAGGCAGCAGTTTATTTAGTAGCTGAGGAGGAGCGTATTTATTGGACTGTTAGGAAGCGTATCCACTGCACGGTATTTTCTTGTTGGATAATATTTTTTTTCAAGCTTACAACGTCTTGCATTGTTGTTTTCTACTTCTTACAGTGTTTCTATTACATAATTGTACAAAAAATATGCTTTGTTTTTTATTTACAGTTGAAAATTAACTTCTATTGCATAATGTTTTGTGCCTTACTATCAAAAGCGGAATACCACCAGAAACTATTTTTAAAACAATCCCTATGCACTTTGCTTGGTTGTCTTAATAATGCATTACTTCCAGAATCAAATATCGTAGGTTATTTTATCTTGTACTGTATTTCTTAATTTTAAATAACTGCCTTAAAGTCTTCCACGTGCCTATCAGCCATATGGCTCAGGAAGACTGAGGGTGGCTGTAACTGCGTAGCGGTGTATTCCAGATGAAGTCCAATGGATCAAAAAGCAATAAATTTAGCAGGTGAACAGCGCGTGCTCCAGGACCGATCCCTGAGCACGGAATGTCCACCAGGTGCCACTGTGACCGCTCTGAAACGGAAACAACCCGGGACCACTGAGGCTGCTCAAAGCCAAATCAAATGGTGAAAAGGTTGTGCAAGTTTAACACGGGGAGCTGCCTCCTGGGAAGGCTGCGTTCTCCGTGGAGCGCTGCAGGTTTGCAATGCGGTTAACCGTGATTGCAAGCAGCAGCTTTCTCGACGAACAGCTGCAGTGAGACTTGTAAGCATTTGCTGTTTGAAAGCATTGGAGCAATATTTTCAAAACATTGCATGAGAAATTACACTGCAGAAGCCACTGCTGCTGTATGAGCTCTACCTCACTTATACAGAGAATTTAGAAGTAGAGGTATAAATTATGAACACATCCTTTTATAATAAATGGAATATTACAAATATGCTGTTTGCTGAAGACCTTACTTGTAGATGTTGAACGTGGGTTTGTGGCTATGCCTTCTGAAATAAGCCTCCTGGTAGGCAACTTAATGTTCTCCTCAAGGAACTGTAACATTTAATTTTTAAAATGGATTTGAAAACAAACACCTTACTGGAAAGAAATAGCAAGGAGAGAAGAGTAAAATAACAATCTCCATCATACTTCCTAAAACATTTAACATCACAGACCTTGAAGTCCACAATCATGAGACTCTTAAGATGCAAATATTCCCATTGGAAAATGGTGTAATCTTTTCAGAAGGCAACGTGGGCTCTCACCTTGGGTCCTAAGACATCAAGCACTGCCTACCCTTTTCATTAGTCCTTGACTCCTTTTGGACCTTCCAGCACCTGAAACCAATAGCTGGGGGAAGGAGTACAAAGTAATGTCCATATTCAGTGAGAAGAAAGAATCCTCCTCTGACAGAAGGTTAAGTTGCTGAAGAATGATGCCCACTGAAAACACAGCCAAAGGCGGCAGCTGATGCCATTCGACACCCCGCTGGGTCGGTGGGATTTCTTGTTCACATTACAACCCAGAAACAGCACAATGCCTGCAGTGTGGGGCAAAACTTACCTTTTTTACAAAGCTACTCTGTAATTTTTTTAACAATTATCAGGTAACTAGGGCAAGGAAGCTGAAGTGTTTATCGACCCATGTATGCAAGCACTGTCACTGTCTGGAGAGCTGTTTCCTTTTCCAGTTTGAAGAGCAGAACTGGGTTCTTCAAAGCATCTGCTTGAAGGCTCCTTTGCAAAGGTCACTTGTCACTTGTCATGTGAAAATTTCATTGCATGTAGATTAAATAATTAATCACTGCAGAACGCAATCTTTTAATTTACATCTATCAAGCTTTCATCAGCCTGCAGACAAACTTCAGTGTCTCTACCAGTCCTCATGGCTTTGCTCAGTAGCAAAACACACTCGGCAAGAACTCATTGCTGCGGTTACTCAAAACTGTGCCAAGTCTTGTATATGTCTTGGTTTCAGATGTCAGATTAGCCATACTTAGTGGTTTCAGGATGAGATATGTTTCTCTAGCCAAGGACAGTTTATTATACACTGGGGTTGGTTGGTTGGTTTGTTTTTATGGAGGAAACACTACTTAAAATGAATGAATCAGCTGCACTCAAATAGTCTTGCCCTCAAGGTGAAGGTGTTTCCAGACTCTTCAGTAAAGTGTGTGATGCCTGTCTACCTTACCAAGTGAACATGCTGGCACTGCCAGCTCTTCAAAACTGTTTCAAACTATAGTTCTTTGTGCTCTCCTTTTACATAATTCAGTACCTAGATGCCAGTCATGAACATAACATGGTGCTTCCTTCCTCAATAGGTAACAGAGGTCACAATTATCCTCTAATTAATGGCAAATGGGCAATAATAATGAATTAAGATGGGAGTTTTCTGTTTGCTTCTCTCAAAAATCACCCTTCTAGAACCTGTGTTTTGACTTTTTCACAGTTTAATCTATCAGTTGTAATTTTTCACAAGAAGTCGATAAATATTCAGTGTAAATACATGTACCATGCTTCAGGGTGTTACGTCTAATAAGAGAGGTTCATCTGCCACTGATTGAGATATTATTTGGCACCTGGGTTATCTTAAATTTGTGTCTTATATTACAAAGTTAGATACCAATATTAAATGTTTGTCAAAATTAAAGGTTTTTAAATAGAAGCTTGTACAAAATTCTGCTTGCATTTTTACTTAAATATTAAACCTGTTAGCAAAATAGCCAAATACATAAAGAAGCATCTCATTGTCTCCTTGGGTATATTATTCTTCTGTTTTAGTCTCTTCTTTGGAAACAAATGTAGGAGCTGTCTAAAAGTCAACATTACCATGATGTTAGCGCAGATGTTTCCAGGTCTAAGTATAACTTATAAGGTATTACTGTGGAAATTTCAGATCCTGCTTTTTGCTAACGGTTAGCAAGTGATAGCACTCCGATAGCAACCGTATGTGTCTCTTGATCAGCTGATCAGCCTTCCCTCATTCTGGGCATGTGTAAAGAGCAGATGTATTTTGTGTATTATGTTCTTTCTCAGAACACAATTTTAATCAAAGTTCAGTATGAACACGCTCTTAATGGCTATAGACATACAGTGGATGGCAGCTATTAAAGCATCAGTCATGCTTTGAACTTCCTCTGCTGTATGACTTTTACTCTAAAACGTGGGAGCTTTTCCATTTTCCTTTTTGCTTTGTGGCAACTTTGGGCAATTCGCTGATTGGAGACAGTTAGAGCTCAAATGGGTGTATGATGGGGTGCTCAGACACCAACACGCTGCACAGCCCCACATCGCCCTGTGTTAAAGGTGGGTGCAGCTGCTCTGGAAAGAATGAAGTTTGTGCGGGACCAAAGCCATTTCTTAATTTGGGCCACATCAGCCAAATAGATTTCTTGGAAAGAAAAAAGTGGGGGAACTTTTACAAATATATTTTTGTAAAATGGTTCTACCTTGCCTTTTTTTCCTGACAATCTATGTGATTTTAAGAAGGTGTAATTGAAAGGCACCCTGAAAATTAGATGCTCCAACTCAGTGTAATTTTTTATGCTTTAAATCTTGCCACAGAAACCTTGCAATCAAATTATAAATAAAAATCAAACAAATGAACCCCAACAAAAAAACCCCCAAACCCCTGAACAAATAGAAAAACCTAGGAAAATTCCTACTTTTTTTAAAAAAAAAGCTACTGAACTATGAAATCTACTATTTGCACAGCTCGTCTAACCGTAATCCCCACTATAAAGACCCTCCGTATTTTAGAGATGGTATTTGCCAACTGCTCCTTGGGGCATACTACTCCTTCTCCTCTCTCCTAGTGCTGCATTTAGCAGAGCAGAGCACTATTTGTGATTGCAGCCTCTTCAAAGCTTATTATGCCCGTATTTCAAGTACAAAAGCCAAAATAACTTGCAGTTTCTCCCTAAGCAGCCCCAGTGTTTTTGGCTGGAATATATAAGACAGCTCAGACTCATGTGCTAATTGTTAATTTTAGAATTTGAATAGCTTTTGTTTTATTCAAAGGCATTAGGTTAAAGATTTCTTAAAACTCTGGTTTTAGAAAAAAAGGGTTAGGTCTCTTACAGAGTTTGTGAGTGAATTAGGTTTTGCATCCACAGAGATATTTTTAAATGATACTTAATACAAAAAACTTTAATTCGTGCTGAATGTGTATGCTTTTCTGGACTGTAAAATAAGATAATAATTATTTTTAAGGTACGTTATCTTTGAAATATCACAGAATATTAGTTGTTTATATAAACATAGATTTTGTCCTAATTATATGTCGCCAGTAATGGTGGTGTTCCAAATTAGAGCTGGCTATTTCAAGATATGTTTCATTTTGAACAATCTTGTTCTTAAACACTGAAATGTTCTATTCCTTTCTGAATCAGGACCTTATTTATTCCTGTTATCCATCCATTTACAAGTGACTGATATTTTATGCCTTGCTTCTTTCCAATTGCAGAAGTTTTCTAAATGGAGATGGATATTTATTCTGCTGTTAGGCTGCTTTATACATTATAACGCAGAAAACCAAACCAGATCTGTGTATGCAGGTTCTAAATTAAACCTAGTTTCCAATAATAAAATTAGACTCAGAGGTAAATTTTTAATTTGGATTAACTTAATTTGGCAGTTGTAAATGACGGGAGGATTTGAAAGGCAGAGAAGGAGAAAGTTGGCTAATTTCAATGAGGTATTTGCGTTTAACAGTGAAGGCTGATAATGCCTTTTTTTTTTTTCCTTCACCCTGGATTAGTTTATTTTCTTTTATGCCATTATTTGTGTTTAGTGAACAGCTGGGCCAGCAGTTCCCACTTGTAGTCTTTTAGCTCTTGAAGTAGCAGAGAAAGTAATGGACGCTTGCAAATTAATACTTACCGTTATTTTCTGCTAATCTGATGTAGCTATCCTTTTGGAGCATAGACGTAATATCAGAGCAGAAGTAATTACTGTGTTAAAACTAGTACTGCAGCAGAATATTTTGCTAATTAAACTTGTTGCATTTCAATTGCTTCCTTTGGATTACTATATAGGAGAGAACAGTTTTGAACAATAAATGAAACCGCTTTCTTTCGCAGAGGCCTAGAATTGCAGATGGTCAGATTGTATGTGAAGCACCTAGGGTCTGAATAAGCCTTTTGTATGAAAGAAAGAAAGGTAATTTGAATGTTTGAACTCCCTGTTCCTCCCACACACACACAGGAAGCTTGTCTCAAAATGAACAATTCTCTAAATAAAGACTAATAAGAAGCTAAATTAATTAGGAGGTGTGATTTGAAAAGACAGTGATGAGAAGAGTCTGTCATTTTAGACAAATGGAATGGAGCTAAATAAATGAGGCTACATTAATATCTCGTTGTTCTGTGAGCAGCTTTCTTTTATTGCATTCGTTAGAAGGTACTTCTTGAAATGAGCCTTTACTAGCCATTACGGATTCGGTTCCCATTTACCAATGCCCAACACACAGCTCCTGCATTAAAAACGTTTCAGTAAATCCTCATAGTTTCTGCAAATTAATATTTATATTTCTGGATACTGCACTTTTCATCTGCAACATAGTAGGCACTGAACATTAAGGTTTTTTTCTCACTGAATTGTCAGTAAGGAAGTCTTACATCAAAAGATTTGAGAGGCAGAAGTCTGGAATTACTTTATAAAATAAACCATATGCGTAACTTGTACAGTAGCATCTTTCTCCAGCTAATATTCTTTCCTGTATTTATTTATTTTGATAGAAAATGCCCTGTCTCATTACTTCAGTAGTCCTTTGATAGCTTTTTAAAGTGTCTTTTCGAAGGCTCCTTCACTGTATAATTAGGACACATTGGAAATGCACATCTCATCATGTATTTCTTTCTCTCAGAGAACAAAAAGTATATTTTTCCTTTTCTTTTTCTCTTTCCTGCAGATGGAATATTTGGGAGATGTCAGCGAGTGCCAGTAATAGACATCTATAAATATGACATTTCACCCCCTGTTCTTCAGCGCCTAAGAATCATCCTGGAGAAGCTCTCACACAGAGGTATAGTAAAAACTCTGGAGTAGGGTTAGTTGCACTGAGACTTACAATTATTTTGTGCTCCCTCTGAGGTGACATGTTCAGAAGTTTTTGAACGGGCCCTTTCATAAAAGTAAAAAACCTTCTGATTCACTCAATCTGCAACAAGGACTTGGTGAAGCAACTTCAGGAGAGGTGCTTCCTCCTTACGTAATGCGTGTTTGAAACTCCATACAATAAAATTTTAGCATCTATGAATGTTGGTGTCATATAAATAAATCAGCAGGAAAGAAAAATAATTTGCCATGTATACTTCTGCACCACAGTGTATTTCAGGGTGCATGGGCAGAATACACAACTTCTCTTTAGACAGAAACAGTTCTTAACTTTCTGATGAATTCAGACAAGTAGAACTGCTCTGTTTTCATTACAAGCTGCATCTACTCTGTTCCTTTTAATTTTTATTCAGCTATCTGTGCTGTTTCCAAAGCTGGAAAAGGATGGTCAGGCTTCTGAATGGCGTAACTTGAACTTGAACTAACAAATCAAAACTTGGATAAAGTGAAAGCTAATAATGTGAACAAATTTTTTAGGTGTTAATACATGAAAAAAGCCCTCTGTTGTAAACCGCTGCAGGACCAGGAAATTTCTGTAATCAAAATTGTTCCAAGACGACTGTTGGAATGGTTAATTTTGCACTTGTGTGTTTGTTCCTAAGTATTTTCCAGTAATAGTCTTAGTATGATACTCATTTAATTAAGAGGAAAAATTGATTTCTTGAGGGTTCATGGCTATACTTAGAGACTGGACTTCTAGTTTGGAAACACTGATTTAGAGGTTTCAAAAAATTTATAGGGATTTATTTCCTGTCCAGAGCCCATCCAAATGAAGCAAACTCAGCAAAACTTGGCTGTAGTAACTCTTGGCTGATTAACAGTTACTTGTGGCTCTTTCACTAGCCATTTCCTAAAGGCTAAGTTAAGCAAGCTAATTTATGAAAATACTAGTTCATCAGAGCAACATTGTATGAGTGGAAAAGCTATCTGCTCTCTGAATATAGTGAAGGAGGGGGTTAAATCCATCTCACGAAGACACCTAAATTAATGTCTAAATCGATCGTGCTTGCATGGACAGCTAGCACTAATTTACACTGCCTGAATACTGGAGATGAGTCCTATGTAAAGCTTCCTCCTTGGGGATGTCAGAGGTGAGAGACCTGCAGGAGACACATGCTCTTCTGGCAGGCCACATGTACAGGCTGATGGGATACCCCAGGCCATCTCAAAAGATGCTTACGTGTCTCTGTCACCCTGACTACCAAAAGATTTTGGTTAGTTAACTGAACTGATGTGACCTCCCCCTTCTAAGTGTTTCTCACATCCATAAACTAACGCTTCCCAGGACATCTGTTATCAGCAACCCACCTCCCTGAATGTGTCTGTGGCAGTAAACTGCAGTATGCTTCTTTTAAGGAAACTTGGGTATTGAAATTTGGACTTGTCTCCTACTTTTTCATAGCGAGAGAATGACAAGGAACACACAGATTGAAACCTTGGTGGAGAATGAAAACACTTTTGCTTTTATCTTTTCTTACTCGTGACATTTAGAGGTGCATACACAAATGTGTATATGCTTTGAACTGATATAAAACTTTTGCAAGCAGTTTTTGTGGCCTGTGGGTATCCCAGAGAAGGGAATCATAAATATAGCGGTAAAAGATAATAGAATGCTAGAATGGTCTTGTTCAAATGATTGATGTGATTAAAAAAAAAAAAAAAAAAATTTTTTTTTCTCTCAGTATCCATGGCAGATTCTGAAGTATTTAGTGAGGACAGAAATATGGAAAGAGTAGAATCAATACGCACTATCCCATTAAATGGATTACTGACATCACGTTGCTCAAAGACAACTCTGCTGTTTGTTAGTGCTATCAGATGTAGTACATCCAACTCTTAGGTCATGTTTTCTGGCTGTGATGGTCCCTTGCACAGTTAATGCCGTTCTCCTGCAAATTGTGTGCAAAACACCACGACCATTTCTGCAGTACAGGTAAGAAAGATGTTGTCAAGACCACACAAATGTTTCAGGTAACCTCAAGAAAGGGTTTCATTTTTTCAGAGGTCTTGTTTCCTTTATCAGTGTAATAGCCCATTCTTTGAGTCGTCTCCAAAAGAGCATTGGCTAGCTTCACTTGCTGACGCCCACCTTCTCTGGAAAGGAAAGGGGACAGCATCTTTTCTCTCCTTTTTGAACACAGCAGGACAATTTTCTCTTAGAAGACTATATAGGAAGTCCCGTGATAAGGAACACTCTTAGTAATGTCTATATTGAACACTTTTATTAGGTTTGTATACAGTTAAGGACCAGATATTTTGGAGGTTATTAACTTGAGTGGCTTTCTAGGTCCTTATTTATTTATTTTTTTTATTGTGACTTAGTTTTTCTCTTTTGTTTCCTTCCTGGTATCTTCTTGCAGCTTTACTAATATCCTCTTTTTTACTAGCAATTTTCTGTTGACATCTGTTTCCATAGAATTTTTAAAAAATCCATAAAAAACTTTGCAAAATTTACATCCTCTTTCTTTCCTATTTACTGATGACTTCTAAGTGATGCCTATATTTGAATCATGGTGCAAATGGAAGATTTTATGGTCAGGTGCTATAAAACAAAGGACAACATGATACAAATAGCAAATACAATTTGTGGTTCTGCCAGCTTGGAATGTTACTACAATAGGGACGCACACAACAGAGGCTTAGGCGAGTGACCCACCTGATGATAATCTGTTTAATAAAGGACTTTGACTGAAATTGAATTCAGGTTTCATAATGATATAGCTTTTACGTCTTCTTTACACGTTTGAGTCTATCTTTGTCTACACTATCTACTAGTAGATTGATGATAGAAATGAATGCCTTGTAATATTAGACAGTTTCCTACTAAGAAATGATCTGTTAGCATTCAAATACCCTTGCTCATGGCATTTTCAGTCACTGTCCTTGCATCAGTCAAATATTTGAAAATACCATTCATATAGAAGATTTTCTGAAGATACGCAGTTTTTATAAATGTGACTATCTATACGGGAAAATCGGTTCTTGCAGTTGCTAAAACATGATGGATCACTTTCTAAAGTTGGTAGTGCTGTAATTTATGATTTATAAGGAGTTGAAACATTTGTCATTGTCTAATAAACAGTAAAATCAAAAGGATGCTGTTTAGATAGGACTAAATCGTTGGAAAAGGGAAATGAAGGAAGTATCAGCATAAAGAGTTGAATGAGTAGTGCCTGAAGGAGGTGGAGATACTTATTCCCGCAGTTGGTCTTCTGTGTTCTCTTGTCCAGCTTGGGAGAAGATACTTCTTGGAATATACCAAGAATGATAGTCATCTATGCACTTCTCTGAGCTACAGTGCACGAAATACTTTTTTTTACTTAAATGGATTAAATAGATTATAAAATGTTTTGGTTTTTTTGTGTCCCAACGATACTATTGTGAAGGCAAAGTGATGCATCACTAAGATTCTTAGCAAGATTGTGTTTTCACACTGATGGTTGACCTGTAAGTCTAGAAGCATGGAAAATGAGACAGGAGGACTAATCACAGTACATTATAACTCAAGCATGAATGCAAATAGTACTTGAAGTATAAGCATAAACAGCAATAGAAGTGAAGGGCAGTATTTCTCCAAGAAGGGCTTACATTTGTTTTGTAGAATAGTTTCTAAACGGTGATTCAGACTGGCTGATAACATGGTACTAACGCTGAAAATGCAGCCGCCAAATATCAATGAGCATTGCTGGATGAAAGAGCTCAGAGATGGAGCCTGCAGGACGTAATTCCCTGAAGATATCAGAACAAGGGTGTTTGCTCAGGGTCACAGCAGTTGTCCATCCGATGTAGGATTCTGCCTCTGAGAGAGGCCACAGTGCCTGTTTAGAGAAAAAGTGTAAGGGAAGTTCGAGCATACAGAAGTATTTTGCAGTGTTTGAACCTTTTCAGCATTATGCGCTTGGTGGCATATGGCTCTCTTGAGCTAGAAGTCCTATTTTTGTGTTTGCTGAATGCCCTATGGACACTGTTTCTGGCACAGTTCGACAGGACACTGCATTAGGAACAAAGCATGTTACACTAATGATTGATAGCTCGGCTTCTGTCTTCTGTTTTAACTTAAATATTAACTAAATTACAGCTGTTGTGAGTGTACTTCAGGAACTGTGCAGCATGACTATTTCAAAACCAAAATGATAAATGTCTTTTGTTTATGTAAGCTGGAGTCATTACTGGATGATTCTTGAGTATGGTTGTTGGTACTTAATTTTTGCTATTACATCTTCTTGTACAAAACTTTACTTTCAAGGAAAGCAATTTCTTTACGAAGAAAGTCCTGCGTAAGATATTCAAGAATCAACAGTGTTATTAAGAGAATCAAAAAGAATAAGACACCTTTTTAAATTCATTTAGCTTAAGTCAGCAAAATATTCTGGAGAGGCTCATGGGCTGTGGAAATAGGTAAGGGATTTACAGACTGTATGAAAAAAGTAACACCTTTTTTCTTCTTGTTTGTTTTCTTTGCAATCCAGGAAGGTCTTGACAAAAATATTTGTGCTAAATTAATTCTAACCAGTTAACTGTAAGGTGATTAATATAACTTTGCTAGAAATAATTTTATACTCTTACAGCAAATTTGTTTTAAAAACTAAAATGATTTACAATCAGTTAACTTGAAAATTAAAATGAATGTGACTTGTCACATGCAGCTTGTGAATTACTAAATGGTTGCTAAATATTTCAGTCAGGACTATTTTTCAAGGCAAGGTATTATTTGTTGCTGCAAGAAAGGTAACAAGCTTGAAAGTAAACCTTTATAAGCTCAGTTTTGAATTAAACAGAATAATGCAGTTCTTGCACATATTTGCAAGGTGATTATCACTTCATTATGGAGGTAAATAGAAAACTGAAACAAGGAGAGGTGGGAGAAAGCAGGTTTTTCTTTAAATACAAGTATTGATGTAAAGGAAGGCAAACTCTTCTTTAGGCCTTCGGGGGAAAAAAAAAAAGTTTTACTTGAGAAATGTAGTGCATTCACACCAAATTTCCCAGGCATCAGCTTGCTCCAGACATCTGTGTACAGAGGAAAGCCTTCCCCTAGAAGGCTGCTGAGGCCAGGAATTGAAGCATAAACCCCATGAACATGCTACACTGGAGGAAGTCAGCTGGGACTGGACATATTTACCTCCTCCTGGTATCCCTGTCACGCTGCCTTAACTTTTTGGCTCAATGGACAGTAACGCACTGAAAAGGTTGCGAAAAATTCCTGCCTTTGTTAAGTGCTAAAGCACCACTGATATTTTTTTGATCTTCAAACACCTAAATAGAACTTCAGAAAACGAAGAATGAGTTTCAGAAACAGAAAAAGTTTTATTTATGAAGCAGCAGAAAGAATACTGTTTGAAATCCTTTTCTGAACTCCTGTATGTTACACAGCACAGATTAAAAAAATGCAGACTCTTTTTTTTCTGTTTGGTTCCTTATATAGCTCCCCTGTTCACCAGGCATAATCTGATATGGCATCGACTTGCTCTTTGCCATATTTGTGAAAGATGTGGAAATTGGTATTTACAAAGAATGTATTGGTGTTACAAAAACTTATTATAGGAACTAAGCAGATTCTATGTATTGTGGGAAAGATGTTAGAAAGTACAGAAGAAAACTTTTTTAATATATATTTAATCTGCATTCATAAGGTTGTGTAAAGATTTTTGATTTTGCAACGTGTGAATACTGCTTTTTTGGAAGATATGTATGTCATCCCAGTAGCATCATATTCCTTTTGTTTAAAGAAAAATGATCAATCAGAGCTTTCACTTGTGTTTTTGATAAAATATCACCTTAACTAATATGTTTGATAGAAAGGAGAAAAGGTCTGCATGTCTCTTTTGTGTCATGTTTCTGTCAACTAGCTGTGACAATTGGACTGGGATCAGAATATATCAAAATCTTTGTGGCCCAGGTAACTTTACATCTCTTCTGCCAAAGGAAACGTAGAAATTGGAGATAATATAATGCAAATATGAAAGGCTGTCAATCAATTCCTGCCTTGCCTCCTTTGTTGTGAAGATTTCTGTGGCACCTCATGGATTTTAACCTCTGCATTAATACTTAGTCTTTCCCATGAAGCTCTCTGTGCTGGCTCTTCCACAGTTTGTTCTTTCTGATCTTTGAAATTTGGAGACTATCCCTGTTTCCTCCTTCTGTGGAAGAAACTAAAGATGTCTCTTCTTGTTCCCATTGGACTTCACTGAGCAAGCTCACCAGGCGTTCTGTGGATGGCCTTGCTCTCAGCATTAGACTGAGCAATGGCTCAATAGCAAAGTCGTTGTATTTAGGTTATTCGTTAACATGGTGCCCTGTTAATGATGTCACATGCAGCTCTGAACTTCTTTCTTATTCTCTTAGATAATTCCTTAAAAAAAATTAGCACCCTCCACAGGACCATTTGACTGGGCTTTCATTGGGCGTAAAGTGAAATGGGTACATAATGCGTTTTTAAAACACTCTTGAAAACGCAGCAATCAAATTGCAGTTCATTATCAGTTGTTCCCACACTCGGAATGTCAGCAAATATCAATTCAAGCATGAGATTACTTTTTTAGCTGCTATATTCTCTAATAATGCTACTTTTGGAAACTGTGAATAGGAATATAGCACATCCGAACTAATCATGCCATTTTGTACAATTAATCTATAATTATAGCTCATTTACATATTCAACATAAGACTGGTTTTTATCATTGCACTACCAGTGGTTTTTTCTGTACTTTTTTATTACTAGGCAATTTGTTTTCCTTTTCTATTTTTTATGTTCATTACATTTCCTTATCCACAGCTTTTATCTCTATCTACATGGCCTCCACTTTCTTTTGAGGTATCAACTCTTTATGACACTTAGTATTTGACATATTTGACAGCTTTGTAATAGTACTCTAATTTCTGAGATATTTAGGCTTTTTCACAATCATGATTTTAATCTTATTCATACAAAACCTCAACAGGTAGATCACGTCCCTCGCAGTACACCGCAGTATGACCGAAGCTTTGCTTTATTTCACTAATCAGTATGAATTCCCACGAAAGTTCTTTTTTCCCTTTGCTAGACAGAATACATATACACACACTGCTTTCACTTAAGTTGTTTTCATTCTTTATCTCATGGCTTTGGAAGGGTGCTTCTGACAAATATAGCTATGCGTTGTTAAATATCTTTTTTAATTCCCCTTGGGTTTTCTTTCATGTTGGTTCTTAACATATACTCACCGTATTTCACAAGTTTCTCCTTCTGTTTTGTTTTGCCTGTACATATGTGTGTGGTCATGGATAGACCGTGCAGTTCATGATAATAGAATTGCACTTTCCCTCCAACAATTGTCTATTGCTCAATTTCACTTTTCCAGCTTCTCACAGTCTCAAAATTGCAAAGAGGACTTTCCCCCTGTTTTTAGACTTTTATTCCTATTGCTGCCTGGTTTCTAATTAAGCATTGCACAGACCTACACTGCATAGTTAGCTAAAGTGTCTCCAATCTTTTAGGAAGGTTTTGAATGGTCTTCCTCTGTTTGGCTTAGCATATGTCAAATATATAGATATTAAATTTTTTTTTGTTTACCTGATTTTGTGATTTCTTTTTTTTTTTAGCTTGATATTTTCACATTTCTTTAGTATGATTAGATAATTTATTTTCTTTTCCTTATTTTACTGCACATTTTAACGCAAAGCCTCTGACTCAGAAAGAAAGTGCAAGGTTGCTGAGCCTGCATATTTTAGAAACTTATCTTCTTGTTTCTTTTAGTTTTTTGTAGCACCAGTTATTTTGTGAGGAGGCAAAATTCCTGCCTGAGCATTGTCTAGTTTTTTGATACGTTCCTAGAAAGCCAGCTTGTCTTTAGATGAGTCTTCATATTCACTATTCTCTACTTTTTTCTCTGTCTAATAAAAAAGTACTGTTAGAGATGGAAGCACTTTCTGTCCATCTATTATTCTCTCTTCTAGTAGTTTTTTTTTCCAGTTTAAACATGATTTGACCAGATTTGAGCTTTTAATGTGGTTAAAAAAAAAAAAAAATCACTAAATGCTTTCCTGGAAAATCATTACCTGTGTAGAGGAGCAAAAGGGCAGTAGTACCACTGCCAGGGTAAAATCAGCTGTTAGCCGTTTGTTCAAAAGCAGCTGGCCCTTGAATATGATAGAATGATAGAACCAATGCATTATGGCTATATTTTGGAGCTAGCCACACCCAGCCTGTGTTTTACCCAGCTGAGAACCAAAAAGGCCATCTCAGACGCAAGGTGAGGAGCCACAGATACTGCAGAAAAGCGTGGTGTCAGGCAGGGGGAAAGCATGTGGTACAGGGGAGTAGTGTAGGTGCTATTCAGAGCTGAGAGGATTGTACGAGACAGATGGGCTCAGGCTGCTGACAAACCTTTTTTATAACTAAAGGATTTGACTAAAAAGGCAGTGGATGGAGGGTGAGGGACTATAGATTTTTTTTTTTTTTTTTTTTTTTTCCCCATCAGGATCCATCCAGCCAACAAACAGCAACTGATTTGAGTCAGTGTGTCCCAGATCTGGCCCTTGAGAGGGCTTCTAACCTTTATGGATACCATCACACTGATTGACTTGATTGATGTCACAGTTGAAATGTCGAAAATATAAAACAATCTAAGAATTATAAAGACATCTTAGCCTTAGCCAAGAATTTAATTCCATAATCACTGAGTTTTATTTAATTATGTTAGGCGTTATTTTTTTTTTCTCACGCTAAGTGCCTGGTTGGTAACACATTGGAGTATCTTTGCTGTACTTCAATATTAAGAAACAACCATGATGAACAAAAGTTTGCATTAGTTGTGATAGTAAAGGAATGGAAGGAAGGTCACACATAGTCACAGATGGGACCTGTGCCTGCTTCTGTACAAGACCGATGGCACAACTTGAAACTGACTGCAGCTTATATGCTGTCTTGGCTACTCAACTTTCTGAGTTCCCAGGCAGTTTGCATTTGCTGAGCTATTTCAACCAACACATATTTTGCAACAGATTGTTTCCCCTCTGTCTTCAAGGAGCTGTTATGTTGCCATTTATTGCTGTATTTGCAGGTTAAGATCTTTTGGCAAGGTATTTTTCACAAACTTGAAAAGCTACATTGGTCCTCATTGAGAACTGTTTATGTCCTTCGTGGTAAATGTCCAATATGCAATATTACATACCTGTCTATAGTGAAAAAGACTTTCTGAGAAATTACTAGGGTATGTAACTGTATAATTTCCTTTGGTGGTGTCCTTATGTGAAAGGTTTAGCAACTGCAAGTCAAATAATTACTATTAAATATATGGAACTGCTTAGAGGAATCACAGAAGTGCTAGTTGGATGGAACTCTGGAGATTATCTAGTTCATTCTCTGGCTAAAAGCAGGACAACTGGAAGCTATACCAGATTGCCTGCTTAAGACATGGAAGCCTCTAAGGAATGGGATTTTAAATTCCTTTATGTTTTACTCTAAGTTTGACCTGTGTCGCGGAGGCACCCACAGAACCAGACAGCAGCAGCTATCCGAAAAAAAGTGGATTTATTGCAAGCAAATGTGCCTGGCACTCCGACTGTCCAGGTTCAGATGTCAGTTGGGAATTATCACTGCACAACAGATTGCTGAACACTGAAGAACACACTCTAAGGAAGGATGACCCAAAATGTGCCCAGCTCACTGATAGAAAGGGAGAATCTCTCACCTAGTGATACCGAGAGGGTCACTCACCAACGCCGGGGTGAGGATCACTCCATCCCAGGGTGGTACACTGAGACGATATCCCGACTCGAGGGGAGAATCTCCAACCACACTGCCTGCTGCTCCGAGGAGAACCAGCTCCAAATGGTTCTCCGGCAGGGCCCCGTTTATCCCCTGGTCAGGGTGAGCTGGGGGCACTTTCAGCCAGCACAGGCAGGAGGCAGCTAAGGGAATCTCGACTCCAGGCACCAATATCCCTGGGGGGGCGGGTAGCTCCTGATGCTTATCAGGGGCTGCTGCAAGGCCTGTCTTTTGTGCAAGCTCTGTGCTAGCAGTCAGGGGGCTTGCACTGCCACAACCTGTTCGGCTAGTCCCCAGGAGAAGAGGTTCTTGCCACATCCAACCTAATCTTCCCAAATTACAGCTTTTGGCTTTTGTGCCTTGTTTTATTATCAGCCAAAAGTAAGAAGAATTTGGCTCTATAGTCTTTCCAACTACCCTCCTTGCTGCTGAGGGCTGCATTGGACTACCTGTAGCCACTCCAAAATATGAAAGTAGCTCCTCTCTTCTTACTGGTGATATGATTCAATCAGCTTGCTAAGCCTCTGCTGGACTTTCTCCCATGTCCCAGTTTCCTTACTGAACACCAGTCCAAGAAACTGGGTCCAAAAAATGGACATAGTAACTAGATGTGGCCACACTGCTGCTGAGTCAAGAGGGGTAACACTCTCCTTTGAACTGCTGCCTGTTTTCCCAGTGCAGCCCATCATGGGCTAATAGAATCACTTCTATTTTATTAATTTTTTAGTATGCCAGGAAAGCAAGCCAGGAGGCACTCCTTGGGCTGCATTGTCTCTTTCATAAAGTATTATTTGAATTTAAGTAAGTACTAAGTTGGGGAGCATTATTTTTCTCCATTGTTCTGAGAGCTGCTTAGGCGTGTGGTACAGATGCTTTCTCTCCCCCCTCTATCCCTTCCTTAGTAGCAGCAGCAGACTTTAGCACTCCAGCTCAGCTTTTTCAAATAGCTTGATAAGTTTCAGGTCTTTCCAGGCAGAATCTTACTGAACTGTGTTAGTTTCTGATAATATTATAGTGACATTCAACATGGTATCAAACATTGAGCTTTTAGTTCCGTTTATAGTTATTAGGTTTTAGCAAGCATCCAGCTAATAGTCGCATTCAAGATGTTAGAGGAATTTAATATTAGCCAATACTGCAAAACAATCTAAAAACACCCCCCTCCTAAATCAAAACTCTATATGATCAAAAGGTCAGTTATTGTGTTCAGCCACATGCCTTTTCGCTTTGAAACTTTTCATGAGATAGGTCTGTTCTCTGTAAAATTCCTGCTTTTCCATTCAAGCAGCAGTGTAATTATATAAGCAAGATATAATCCCAAACCAAAAAAGGCATCTTTTTTCATCTCCTACTTTTTCTGCCCCCCAAATGTTAGCTGGCAGAGCAGCGCTTCCCTGCTTCCATGGGGCCCCCCTGCTGTTACCCACTTGCCCTCGCTCCAGCACAGAAGCAGCACACTGACTGTTCCTGCGCAGAGACCTGAGTTGGTCACTCAGCATGTGGAGCCCTCCTGAATCTTTGCTTCATTTTTCTCTGGGGTAGTTGCTACACAGCATCCTTGCTGTCAGCGTCCCAACCCCTCCATCTTCTCCAGGATGCTTGCTGCTTCTACGAGCTCTTTTTCCATACAGTATGTTCATGCAGTGCCAGCAACCTCTCCTCACCTAGGAGGAGGGTCGGTGCAATATGTGCTAGGTGACCCCTTGGGCCTCTTCCCCTCACTCTCATCCTGATATCTCCTGTAGTTTTCTTCTAAAAAAGGGCAAAATTTTAAAGGCTTGGACTTTTCCTCTTTAAAGAATAATACTTAGACTCTTCAAACAGTATTTGATATTCATCATCCATAAATTTCTAACCTGATAAGCTTGTTATGTTTATCCTCATTTCAGAAAAAACTCTACATATACGAACTTGCATGAGTATCACCATTCACTGGAAGTATTTGGTAAGGTCAGTTCTATGTGGCTTGGGGCAGTCACTCCCAGTGGAAAAAGAAACGGAGCTTAAAACATTCATTATGTTTAAAATTGTTCACCTAAACAATTTATAAAATATTTATGGATAATGAACACTTTTACAGAAGTCAGAAGTGAATTGGAAACAGTTTATAAATAGAAGGGTTAAACTCACCACATAATGAAATCGTAATGAGTAAGTCAATCAGCTCTACATAGGAAGGAAAATGCATCATCTTATGTTTTGAGTTATAGCTCGGACATTACCACCAATATTCATTGGAAACTCTCCGCAAAATTGGGCATTAGCATGTGTTTGCGTATATGTTGGAGAGGTGATGATAAAATATTCTTCCCTTTCCTTCTGTTGAACCGAGCTTTGTTCGGACACTGCCTGCAGGCTTGAGCAGAGGGCAATGAATTCTTAGAGAGCAATACACTGAATTTAAATTGAAATTAAAAATGTTCATCAGCACTAAAAACTTCTTACTACCATCTCATTAACCTGTGAGGTAATTCCACCACTCGATAGATAAAAATGGAATGTGGCCCTCAGTGTGGGTTGCTTAAAATGGGAGAATTTTTGTTAAGCTGAGAATAACAACAGAAAGACTGAATACCAAATTCAATTCAGATATTAGGAAAATACACTTGAACCCGTCTTGGTGGAACTCGGCTTTATCTCCCTTGTGGGCAGTGCAAAACCTGTCTGCTTTTAAATTTTAATTAAAACTTAGATTAGTTATGATCATCTAATCTTTCCTTTGCACTGCAGTGTCTGATCACTACGTATAAGCATCCAAAGTTTAATCTACTTCTGGTCCTCCTAGATTTGACAGTCTAATTAAGTGCTCAACTTTAGCACTTAGTATATTTCAGTAAGATTTCAGATAAAATTACTCACTTACCTGTTCTGCTGAAATCTTTCTGAATAAAGTTATTGTTTCATCTCTACTACTTCATTCGTCTGCTTTAGCAACCAAGCGATTTCCTTCCTGCATTATGCTAAAAAATTTACTCAAAGGCTCAGCGGAGCGTTGGTAGTAAAGCATTACTGACATCATACTGAGTTGTCTTAAAAACGTATGTTCAGTATCAAAATTAGTATAGAAATATATGTGAACATATGAATATTGGTTCCAAAACTAATGGCTCATTGTTTATAAAATTCAATCCCTAGGGAGTGGTGACCTAAAAACACGTACAAATATCTCTTTGTTATTTCTTGCACGTGACCTTGACCTTCTCTTTGTTGCTCCATTCTTCACTTTCCTTCTGTCTGGGACTCTGCCCTTCAGCTCATCCTTGTTTCTTGTGACTAATTTTTCTCCTTTGAACTCTGGGGAGAGATGACATTCATTTCGTATTCTTAGACCAGCAGCTAATCACCATAAAAAGCTCTAGCACAAGTTTACTGTCTCCTCTTAAGGAAGTAGATCTTTTTCCTGATGCCACTTGGCTCAATGTGTAGGCAGGTGATCCGCATTCTGGTAATGCCAGCACATATTACATGGATGGAGATGTTATTTAAATTGATTTTAGTAACTTTGTTGATATCAGGCTTATATTTGCTCTATTGGAAGCCCTCTTGACTCAAAAATATTTTTAAGGTGTGGTAGATTTGCAAAACTGTTAATCCTCCACCCCTTCACTTCCCCCTACTCCGCTGTCCCATCCCATTCTTAATGATGATGAGTACCAAGACGGTGCTTCAAGCACTTTGTCACCCTGGGTTGACTGTGCTGTTGCTGAACTGAAAATGTGTTCTCCAGCTGTGTGGATGGCTTCTGTCTGACGCAGCCGTAAGTCCATAGGCTCTGTATACTGGGGATATCGTTATCAAAACAGGCAGAGCAGCAGGCACCTTTAGGGTGTGATTCATCTGTGTAATTTCAGACACCTGTAGGATGAAGGGAATCGTATCCTAGATGACACTGTCCGTATTGCTTAGCTCTCTGTTAACTAAGGAGTCCATGTCTGATTACCTCTGCTGTTTTATTTAGTTAGATGGTTTTTTTCATTTGTATCTCTGAATGCAATATTATATTCAGCCATGATCCAGGCTTTGTGGAGAAATGTTTAGAAGAATTAAGTTGTGCTTTAAGGATAAGTAGCTTCTGGTACAACTTTAACAGTCTTACCAGACAGAACAGAATATGTGGAACAGTTTCAAAATCCCAGTGCCAGGGTCAGTGGGGGGAAAAAAAAAAATCAACTTT
Organism: Bucorvus abyssinicus; assembly: GCA_009769605.1. Classification (NCBI taxonomy): domain Eukaryota; kingdom Metazoa; phylum Chordata; class Aves; order Bucerotiformes; family Bucorvidae; genus Bucorvus; species Bucorvus abyssinicus. The sequence continues at coordinate 5,390,282 of CM020028.1, forward strand.
GCTGCAGTTTGCCCTGGCCCATATTCTTGCAACTTTTAGATTGTTTTTTGGGAAACCTCTGGCCACTCATCCGTGTAGCAGCATAAAGTAATCAGTGCTCAAATTCTGACCTTTGTTGGATAACAGGTCCTCAGGCAATTTCTAATCCTGCTGTGTTATTTTGGCAATTTTTTGTGTGTGTGTTCAACGCATGCTGGAATATATCCTGGATTTATCTGGAAGTTTAGTTTGACAGGTCATGGTACAGGCCCTTGCCTGACAACTGATGTTATGAACGTATCTTCATTGGAAGGTAGTTCAGCTTTTAGCCTTGAGAATATTCTTGTGATCTTAAAAATTCCGTTATTTTATACTTCACCACTTTTCTTTAAATAAGGGACAAGATAAACCTGTCTTTTATTGTGACTCAATGTCACATAGTATTATTTTCCATTTTCCTTAAAACAATGCTTTAAACCTATGCAGTTGGTTGACTTGGATCTTTCAGAATGTTTGTCTTTTGTGGGAAAAAAATGAAGTTATTGTCTCTATAAATTTCACAAACATGGAAACAGATTTGTTGGCGTAGTCAAACTGCAATATTTTCCCTGTTACAAAGAAAGGAGGTCTGGAAAGTCCTTATTTGATACTGTTTAATTAATTTCAAAGAACTGCACCCATCTCTGTTTCTATGTTAGTCAGTCTTTGCTAAAGCTACAGAAAGCATCAATCTTTATAATAAAACCTGCCATTTTGGAGGCTTTCACCTCTCTGGTGTTTTACTGGATAAGTTGCCGCTGAGGATGGGTGATGCTGAGAGCGAAATGGCACTGATTTTCTACATTTTTGTCATACAGGAGAATTTTGAGATATTTATTTTTATTTTTCAAGGAATCAAAAAAAAAAAAGGAGAAAAATACTCAGAAGTACAAGTTCTAGGCCTGTGAAATCAAAGCATGCCTGAAAAAAACCCCAAGTGTACTTATTTTCTGGAGGATTTGTTGCGTACGCATTGAAAGGCTTGGATGAACTAGCCTTTCCAGACTCTGTTTTACAATGGTACAACCATCTAGGGCTTGAGATGTCAAAGGGCAAGAATTGAGAGTCTCTTGGTTTCCAGTGTGGATGACTAGAGTAGTAGGTCAACAAGCTCTTCCTTTAAAATGAAACTTCTTGCAGAAGAGTAACAATATTCATTCTGGGAAGCAGCATATCATTAAATCAATATTGCTTTTAGAGTTATGCTACCAATGTCTAATGGCATAGACAGAGTTTGCATTAAGAACAAGGTATAAGCGTAATTGCTTTATTTATTTTCACTGATATTATTTTATCTAATTTTAATTTTTTTTATAAAAGAGAAGTTTTTCGCCTGCATAAATAATCTCACAAATGTATCTACATAAAGATCTGATTGGCTGACTACTGTATGTCCTCTGACAATGTACTTAGGTAAGGTGGTAAGTTGCTTTTACAGGTAATTCTAGGTATGAAAATCAGACATGATGTCAGAAACCAGATGAACCCTTTTATGAGTCAGAGCATTTATAACCTTTTGTAAGAGTTTCCAAAACATCCAACATCACCCTGTATAGATGCTGCAGCTTGAGTGGCGCAATAAAGAGCGAGCAGCAGGTGGAGCATGCATATTGATCTTCGCACTGCAGGACATTGAATCCTACAGAGCAGAATTTAAACAAAATACAGGAAGCCTGAGAGTAGTGTCACCAGTCATGAGATGGCAGAAAATATCCTGAGGCTATTATCCCTGTTGTAGATGGTAGTATAGACTTACAATTATCTTCTTGGTGTGCTTGCTGAATTCTGAATAACGCATCTTATTTTCCACGTGCTCTTTCAATTTTTGGAAGATTCTTCAGGTGTCTGTGTCTACTTTTGAAAGAAAAATTATTGCTCTGAGGTTGAATCACAGACATATGGAGGATAATCAACAGTCTCCTCACCTGCTTTGCTAGAATGCTTGTTAATGGATTTATGTTCAGTATTTCTAGGTTTAGTTTTCATATTAAGCACAGACCATTGTTGCACAAGTGATGCCTACATTCTTTAAGATTTGTGAAACGCGTACTACAGGTCCTATAAATAAAAGATTTAAGGAAATTTAGAGCAAGTTCAAGTGGATCCTTCATCTCCAGTCTGCAGAATTGCTCAGCTGTCATTTGCTGAGTTGGTTAGGCAATAAGTCAATCATTGCAGAGTGTGTGTATGTTTATAGGCTGCGGTGTTGGAAGGAGGCTAATTTTTATCAGTGGGTTTCCTGTAGCTGGACCATGTACAGCAAGCGGGCTGTATGTATTCATTCCATCAGGACTGCTCTTACCCAACACCAGTTAAGGTTACATGGTTCTTTGTGCCAGTAATTATTTTGTAACTCATAGTTTTAGAATTGTGAAAATTAGTTTCTCAACCTCAGTAGTGATTTTCATTAACCTATTTGCTTTGTTTACAAGTTAAAGGGTGGTTGGGACTTGGGCCATTTGCTTCAATTGTCCACCGTTACATCCAGTGTTTCTAATACTGAGCATTGCGAACTTGACCTGCCGTAGGATGATTCGAAGAGCGTCTCTGAGCTGCTTGAATGATTCGTTTCTGTTTTGCTTCCCTGCCTCACGCAAGGTGCAGAATGAAATCCAGCTTGTTTCCATGGTTTGGCAAAGTGGGGTGAAAACTTTGTCAGAAGGTACCTGGAAGATGCAAAAAGCACAATCCCATCATGTAGCTGGCTTTTTTGGTTACAGCTGAGCTTTGTCTGAAATAAGCTTTTATTGTTATTACCCCAGGGCAGCAAAAGTCTATTTTGAATTTTCATGTTTTTCTGCCCTCCCCTCTAAGCTATTAGGTCTGCTAACATATTTCTTCAGAATGAAAGGAAAAATCCAAAGTGATCGTCTGTTTTAACCAGCTAGCAACTCTGGACAGGTGTAAAGCCGCATTACTCTGGGCTGGTAAATGATGAGGAAATGCAGTATTAGCTCAGTCAGATAATTCATCTAGCTGAACATCCTCCTCTGGCAGTGATTGGTAGTAGATCTGTAGGGATATAGGGAAGGAGTGCAAGTATACAGTAAGCTTTGTATACAAAGCAAGCATGCAATGAGCTTTTCCCTTCTATGACTTCCGACAGTAGATTAGGGACTTTACAATTCTTGTAGGTTACTAAGGAAAGTCTATTTGTAATATGTAGAAGCAACTAAAATACTAATATTAAAACAAAAAAGCCATGACCTATGATGAAATAGCAGGAAAGATGAGCAATAGTTGCAGCCAGTCAGCAGAGACTGTGTTCCCTTAAAAGTCATTTGTACGTCAGTGACATTCAGCCTCTTTCTGAAATTCAGTCTATGAATATTAGAAACATTTTTTTAAATATTGCCTTTCCTCAAGCAAAAAATCCTTATTTTTCATAATGACTGTTTATGTCTCTCAAGAAAATGATATAGCACATTTCTGGGATGACTGTCCTGTTTTTTATTAAATAACTTCTACAACAGTTAATAGTTTCCTCTTTCAGCCAGGGCTTACAAAGCTCATTGTGAACACCCCTTGGCATCCCTCAAAGTAGCTGAGTTCTTCTGAAGTAGAGCCGCAGTTGGAAAAATTTCTACATTTCCAAACATTGCACTGGTGCCAGAGCCCAGGGAGGGTACGCTACTTCCCTGCCCGCTCCACCGGAGGATACTTTCTCCTTAATTCTAATTACTGCAGTACGGCATAAATGAAACCTGGATCTAGTATTTTTATGCTAATTTTTTTTTTTTTTTCTGTTCTCTCAGGAGTAAAGGTTGCTTATGTTAATAAGTGAAGCTAACTGATTTCTTGAAGTCAGATTTGTAAGTGATGATATGCATGTGAGTGATGTGTTTCATGGGAGGCTTGCTTCAGGTTCAGGTTTTCCCAATAACAGGACATTGGACCACTGTCCCATCCTCACTTTTCAGGATATCACATAGACATTTCCACAGTATTTTCTGTTATCTTACTTTGGCTGTATCATCACTGATTCTCATTATGAATTTTTCATACATCATGTGTTTGTGCTTTTAATGGAAAAGGAAAACATCAGCACCTTCTGGTTTGGGTAGGGAAACAGATGGACTGGTTTTGCTGAGACGATGATGTTGTGGAAAAATACAGGAAAGTTTAAGAGCAAAAATGAATCTGCCATGGATCCATTTCAAATCCTGTTTTGGCACCCCAAGATTAACTGTGATCCAGCTGTGGAAAGGACTCAATTATTTGCCCCTTAATCTTTCGCAAACCTAGTTCCTGGAAGCTGTGTTCCATCTGCCTTGAAATCTGTGTCCTGGCTTATTTTTCACTAAGAAATGCTACAGCCTCTAAAGATGGACAGCTTTGGGATTCAGAGTGACTATGCCATATGATACATCATTTGACTGTTAGACAAGCTGTTTCTTTACGGACAATATTCTTAGTAGATAATCTAATAGGTCCATTTACCCCTTAATTTCTTACATTGCTGTTAATTAGTATCAAACTCTGGCTGCATTGAAACACTGCTGTTGGCCCCACCTTCCACTGCTATCTCTGGGATCATGTTTCATTTTTAATATTCTATAGTGAATATTCATTGCTATAGAAAAAGAATTATTTTTACTACACCAAAAAAAAAAGGGGGGGGGGGAGGGGGGAATTTTTTTCTCTTTTTCTATTTTTTTTTTTCTTTCTGTGTAGAAAGTGTCAAGGCTGGTGCTTAGGGAAAATTTTGTTGGGAGTCTCATATTAGCAGAAAAGCACTGTTGTGATCCTGCCAGAAAAAGCATGCCAATGTACTCTGGATGCTGCCCCAAAACAGTTTTGCAAGATCTGGGCTTGCAGTGTCTTCCTTACCTATATTTTATAGGCATATATACCTCTTTATGATCATTGCTATGGGGTGTGGCTTCAGATGACAAGCCTTTTTAAGACACTTTTTTCGTTACCCACTAACTGGGTATGTGTAGTAAGCATGAATTGTAACCGGTGCTCTTCTGGAAATATTTCAATCAGATTTTTGCCCTATGAATTTTTGAAGAAGCTGAGCTCACTGAAGAACACAGATGCTGCTGGCATACTCTGCCTCAACTCTGCTAAGGGAAATGCTAGAGAAGGTGGCATCAATTCACTTGATGCTGCCCACAGCAGAGCACACGTGTCTTAATGGGAGACACCTGGGTATCTCTTTGGGCTGAGGAGTGTTAAGGGTTTCTCTTCTTCTCAGAGACCTCAAGGATGTCCCAGGATCTCTGAAAAACATGTTACCAGGCAAATAAGGCAAAACTGAATTAGTTTGACAATTTTGCTTTAGTGTTCCTGTTGAAGAAGCATGTTCATCTAAGTACGGCAGCATAAACATGAAACAGAGTGCTGGGATTTAATGTTACAATTTATGAGAAAATCATAACTGTCGAAGACTTAAAAGGTTCAGCATCTGCTGTATCATATATAGCCTGCCTTTGCGGGGGGATTCAGGGCAGCATATTCCAGAAAAGCAGCAATAAGAAAAAGGCACTACTGAAGTTAGAATCCTTTCTTTGTATCTGAGGAGGTTTACACGTAAGACTAACACATCACTGAGTCCATCTATGTTTCCCTCAACTCCTCTGATTTTAAGGCTTTCTTCCATTAAAAAAAGGTTTTTTGTATGTTTTCTATTACAGTGAAATCTGAGCACCTTTTAATTTTCAGTGTTTGTGTTCTCTGTCTCTGACAGAGAAAGATTTAATGCTATCCTCATCTCACAGATGGGACATGGAAGGACTAAAGGGTCAGCTGCACTGAAATATGTAAATGTTTGTATTTCCATTGATTTCAGTGACAAGCCTCCTACCTATATACAATGGTTAAATATGTTTTTGGTCATGGACTCAGTGATTAGCTGAGATACTACAGGAAATCGGTAGTGACACAGGGATCTGAACCCTTCAGTGTTCTTTGAGTTCCTCTTTTTTTGTTGCGTGCTTGCTGGGATTATGTGAAGTCTAAGCCTTCCATTCTCACCAAGCTGGCTTTAGCATAATGGGACAGAGGTGGAGAAAGCTGCTTTGATACTCTTTGCCTTGAGCATTATAAAATAGAATTGACTTTAAAAAGACATTTACAAGTGACCTAGTGCTTGTGGGGAGGTGGCCACTGCTGTTGGAACAAAAGCTAGAGAAGATGCAGCTTCAGGTCAGAAGTAAAATCTTTCTGTACTGTTAAAAGAATCAGTATCAGAAGAATTGGAGGGAGGCGAGGGGAAAGCACAGAGAAGGTAAAAGTGGTAATTTCTGAATATTTATAACCTCTTTTGTGCTCTCGCACAACTGAACACAAAGAAGATGGAGTCTGTGTTCATAATTAAACTCTAATTCTGCAGGTCAGCGGGTAGGGTGACCTGTTTGCGCTATCTGCTTTTCAGGACAACATATGGTGTGGTTGATATTGGCTCTAAGGAGCAGTCCTCATACAGCTGTAATGATGGGGATGTAAATATGATATCAGTTCTCTCGGGAAAACTATAAATTTAACATTGGGGGATAAAGTGAATGCAGTATCAATAAAAAGATATTGCTGCTATTTTTGTCACTTGTGTGCTGACACTCGCAGTATTGGCAATAACACGCAGGTCAAAGCACCTTCCAAAATGTGATGAAGAACTGTTGCTCTGTTCTTCAGTTTCACCATCTGGGAACACAGATAAATAAATAAGGTCCCTTGCTTCCACTTTGATGTAAAGGCTGTTGATACAGCAACAAAACTTACTTGAATTAATTCTGGAGAGGAATGTATCTACCAAAATGTAGGATAACAGGAAAATTATACTGATTGTTACAGAAAGGGTATTTTCTTCGTCTGCATGAAACCAAGTAGTCTTTTCTGTGTTAAATACGAAAAGGAAGAATAAAGAAAAGGCTGTTTAAAATAAGATATAGAAGAGAACAGTGGAAAAATTATAGAAAAAAATCTGCCTGCCATCAAATACACGGTTTCTGAGTTCAGGAAGGTGATACATGATGCAGGGCTACTGATTTAGATTGGAGTTGGCTTGCTCCTAAGAACAGCATCGTTTTTCAATCCTTTTTGTCTTCAAGGATAAAGTTGAAGATAATTACTTATTCAGTATCTATATCTTTACAGTACTTCTATTTCTGTGGTGAACGCAATTGTGAAAAGTGAAGCAGACTTTTCTTGTGTACATGCAGATTAGGGAGATTCTTTATTTTTAAAAAAAAAAAAATTTAACTAAATTTATTAAATAAATTCCAAAACATAGGATTGTGGTTGTTTTAACCAAATTCTACAGTATTATCATAGTGATTGGAAGCTCTCCTTGCGGGCTTTGTTTTGGTTACTACAGTATAGAAACAGTACAGACAGCTTCTGGAGAACCTACAAATTAAGAGACAACAGTTGGAACCTTGAAAAGCACCAGCACAGCATGCGGAAACTATGGAACAATATGGGTCAGTCTAATAGACAGTAATTTTTCTATGGCAGGAGCCCTGTGGAGATGAGGAATGGGGGTCACGTCTTTGCACGAACAATTCACTCTGTCAAGACTTGAACACACAGCTTTAGGCAAGGCTATTAGAATACCTCGAGTCTGATACACACAAATGCATTTTTCCTGATTCAATAGCTTCTGTACTTTCCAAATATTTGGGGAAAGGAAATTGGTAGGTTATACCTGGGGTTTCTGGCTGATTTTTCCTTCCATTGAAAGTCCAGGAGAAAACCGAGAACTTACCTGGGGATTTTAATGGTGAAAATTCAGAACTGCAGCCTTATTATCATTCTGTTATGGATTCCCTTCATCTGGTATCTTGAAATTACCACTTATAGCAGTAAAATTCTTTCAGGTTATTAAAATAAGTGTTTAATAACATGTAGTTGGAGAAAATCAGAAGTGCATGCTAATGTCACTGTATTGACAACCCTTCATCCTTGCCACTGAACTGCCTGTATTTATGTTCCCATTCAATGGGAGGTTCCCTAAATGTTTGAGGCTGAAGTGGTAGTGAAGACATTTCTATCAGGTCGCTGCTGCTTACTTAGACAATGTTGCTTTCACCAATTCTGCCCAAAAGTTCTACTCTTTAAATAACAAGCTTTATCAGTGACTTGAGTACGTAACACCATGTGGAACATGGTCTACAGTCTGAGTATTTCTAAAAATTCAGTATGTAGATATTCAGAATTATATTTAAAGTCTCCTTTTCAGTTAGAATACTGGCAGAATAAAAAGTTGTGGTTTGCCTGGTTTTGTAACGTTTGCACATATTTTTTAGAAATAAAATTTGTATGCTGCTAATTAATTGGCTGAGGCTTGATTGACAGACCAAAATATTTTTAACTCCGGATCCTAAGTGTCATTTAAATCTCATTTCATCTCTTCTAAAGAAGCTTGACTGATTAAAGATATTTCATTTCATTGCCAAGCAATGGATATGATCTTAGAGCCACCTTTTTTCAGCTGGCTTTTCAAGGCCAGCAGTGGAAGTGAAGTCAGTAGTCCTGAAGAGAGGCAGAGAATTATATAGTCATCTGAGTATGAAACTTTAGTGTCTCACCTACAAATAGTAATGACAAAATTTGAAGAATAAGACAGCTTAGCGATGATCTCTTTTAAAAATACACCTCAAAACTGAATAAATAAAAGTTATTGTAAGGGTGATTGTCGAGATAACATCTATCATAAGAAAAAATGTTTTTTAGAGTGATGGTGTTAAGAATGCAACTCCTTCCTCTCTGGACTAACCAGCTGAGATTTACTGCAGGTGATCTGAAGTTACTTATTGTCGTATGATTTGGGAAGTATGAAAGCTGTTAAAGGTAATACCAGTTTGAGTGATGTATGCTTTGGGTGAAAAGGTAATATGATATTTGAAATAGCTGCTATACTTGAGAAATAGTGGAAAAGTTTCTGATGTGTCAACTTTTCTTCTAAAGTATAAAGGTCAGGGGTTGAACAGGCGTAGGAGCTGAACTGATGTGCCCCTAAATCGGGGCATACTGTTCAGACATTTAAGGAATTATGCTTTGGTATTTCCCATGTGCTAATTGTTTTGTGGGTGAGGCTTTAGCCTCTAATGTTGACAGTCTGGTGGAGGTCACATTAATCTTTCTAGGGGAGAAGGAACATCTCTTTGTAAGTGTTAAGAGGAAAAGTTTCTGTACATGGAATAACAATGCAAATTGCAAGTGGATCAAAGAACTGTACTGGCCCATGTAAATCTCTGTACTTTGATTGTCCAGGAAGGTGGGAAAATTCCTGTTCCTTATTGGTTCATCTAAGTCTGTATCTCACTTCTGGCAGCGCCAGGACAAGATACGTGAAGGAGACATTGAAGATTCAGTAGGTTCTGTAGATTCTGGGCATTTTCCCTCTCCTGTGTTAACTAGCAGTGCTAGTGGAACAGTGCTGCAGAGTAGCTTCTCCTACATAGGAGGACCTTCCTACAAAGGAAGTCTGTCACTTCTGTCTGGTAGAAATGGATATCTTTGTATTTACTCAAACAAAGGAAATTGAGGTGCTTGAGCGTGTTCAGAGAAGGGCAACAAAGCTGGTGAAAGGGTCTGGAGAGCAAGTCTTATGAGGAGCTGCTGAGGGAACTGGGGTTGTTCAGCCTGGAGAAAAAGAGGCTCAGGGGAGACCTTATTGCTCTCTACAACTACCTGACAGGAGGTTGTAATGACGTGGGGGTTGGTCTCTTCTCCCATGTGACAAGTGACAGGACAAGAGGAAATGGCCTTAAGTTGTGCCAGGGGAGATCTAGGTTAGATATCAGGAAGAACTTCTTACAGAGAGGGTCGTGGAACATTGGTACAGGCTGCCCAGGGAGGTCATGGAGTCCCCATCCCTGGAGGTGTCTAAAAGCCGTGTAGATGTGGTGCTGAGGGACATGGTTTAGGGAGCCTGGCAGTGCAGGGTGAACCGTTGGACTTGATGATCTTAAAGGTCACTTCTAACCAGATGATTCTGTGTAATGCTAGTCTCCTACTGGAATATCCATGAAGTCAGGTAGCAGTGAATCCCTCTCAATTATTTATTTACGTGGTGTGATTTTGTTGGTTTTTTAATGCAACATTGTAAGGGTGGACACTGTCTGCCCATTGCGTTAGTTCAGCTCAGACCTTCAATAACTTTTCTCTTTATTAGCCAATTTGACAGAAAGGCAAGGTCTCAAACACATTCAGTACGTATGAACTTTGCAGAAACCTGTGGCTGGGTCAAGGAGGGACTCCCAAGTGAGAGAGACTGCTCAGTGGTTTGGGTGATGTCTTTGGCTGGGCAATATGCAGATATTTTGAAACCAGCCACAAGATGCAGGGAGGCACCTGAAAGAGAATGAATGTTTTAGAAGAATGAGAAGAGTAAATAAAGGTGAGAAATATAGATACTGGGGTAGGAACTGTGGTGACATAAGGAGAATGGTACAGCGTTGCTGGAGAAAACAGCAGAGAATGCTTGAAGGGAGTTGGTATTTCTTTGGAGGTGGGACATGTACCTGAAGGAATAAAGGCTTCAGGTGTAAAGGAATAAATGCCTTGAGTGTAAAGGAATAATGGCTAAGAGCCATTCCAGTCTGTCTTCATAAACATGCTTCCTATTTCTTCAGTTGTTCTCACTGTCTAGTGGTGAGCATGTTCTTCCTTTGTTTTTAGATAAGCAGGGCAAAACTGCTCGAAGTATTTTAGTGAGGGCATTCAGACATTTTAATGCTTTAGGACTAGTAGCAGCCTTCCCGTGCTTTTCAGCACTTTTTTATTTTCCATAGTCGCACATAGAGAAGCTTTCCATTCATTCCCCTCCCCCCTCAAGAGAATTAAATTGGTTCCCAGCAACATACAGGCATAGATTATTTTGTCCAATGTATGAAAATCTGCATTTTTCAGCAGTTAACTTTCTGTTTTCTCAGATTGCCACATGTTGTCAAGAACCTGATTCTTCACACTGCTCTCAGATTTTCCTTAATCTGAGGATATATATATATGTGAATATGTCCACACCACCTGTCACACCACCTTCATAGACCATTATTAAATAATCCAAAGATCCTAAGGGACCTTATATGTCAGCAAGAGCACTGAAATAGAACCATTATTTATATCACTGTAATTACAAGAGAAAAAGGGAATTCTCCTAACTGCTAGTTTTAAGTTAAATATCAACATTTTACATAACACAAGTGTTTATTGGTAGGAAGTGAAAAAAATATTTATGGAAATGTTTAAGATAAATAGCAGGGAGGAAATGCTTGCCAGTGTCTAAATGTGATTAGAATATTTTTGTTCAATCATTTCTTGAATTTACTCTCTGAAAATCAGTGTTGTCACTACCGAAAGCCCGAGGAAGAAGACAGGGATAACTGAGTGCTTCTAAGAGCTGGGGGACATTCCTCCCTCTCCCCAAACTGCCCAGATTGCCATTTATTGCCTTCACTAAAATTGTCCTGCATGTGAAAACCTCCTGGAAATGGATATTGGTAGGAGTTTCCCGACCGGTACAACTGTGCCAGCAGGAGAAGAGAATTTAATCCCTGTTCCTATAGCTGCTTTCTGACTAAATGAAGATGTGCTTTGAGAAACAGAATGCATTTGACACTGTATTTACCATTCACGTCTACTATGAACAGAATTATTTTATAGACAGACACATTGTTCTCTCACATATTAATTTTTTTAAATGCATTTCACTTCTGCTGACAAGCCATTAAAATTCAACATTTAAATGTCACAGTTTGGCATGTAATTTGCTGTCATGAAAACAACTATGGATTTATTTTCTGGTGAGATTCTCATTAAGTATTGAGCAATGTGTCAAAACCAAAAAGTGTCGTGATTTCTTAGAGGGGGAAAAGGGAGAAATCCCCAAATGGTATGGAATATCAAAAATTACCTGCTTCGATAGGAAGAAATTTAACAGCATTCATCTGTTTGTTTGTTTTTTTAATATGAAAAAGGCAATATAATTGTTCTGGTGGGTTGGAACTTTGATAGGATTCTGAATAGGTGAGACCAAGAAAACCACAAGTTTTAATTATTGCAGCTGAGTTAAGTCAATTCTCAAATGGGAGACCACCAGTGACAAACTGAAGATGCTATACAAAACAGTTGTTTTGTTGCTGTTCCTTCTTTATCCTTATTTTTGAGTCTATGTAGCATTAAAACAGTAATCTGCAGCATGGCTCTAAAGAGAACTGAGCTGTTTCAGGCACCGATTCTACCGTGGAGTATGCTGCCTCGATCCCTTCTGAATTTTAAAGATGATAGACACCTTTTGCAAGAAGAAGAATAGAAATTTCAGTGACTGACGCAAACTGAATTTGGACAATTTTCTTTCCTAAATTCCTCCCACACCTGTACAAAATCCGTTATACTTATTTAACTGTTGTCCTTATCAGCTGTTCAGTTTTGCTTTATGCTGTCAGACAGGCACTGTATTCCAGCCCACATAGGACAACATATTAATCTCAACTGAAAAATAATAATTAAAAAAAGCTCTAATTTCCAGTGCTTTCATACTAAAAGTTGTTGGTAACAGTAATAAAAATTATTTTATGCTTAATACTTTTTGATTTACTAATATTTTGAAAGTCCAGCTAACAGCTTATTTTTCATTCCCACATTATCCATAGAAATCACTTTATTCCTTTCATTTTCTTAACGCTAAAATATATATGAAGTGAAACCAAATAGAATTCTGGTTTTTTTAAAATATTTTCACTGTAAATTGTTTTCCATGATGTGCAATAACATATCTAATAACAGAGAATGTGATTACGTTCTTAGATAAATGTTATATCATCTTCCAGGCTTCTGTAAATTTCCCTCCCCCAAGTGATTTCCTTGGGTTTTTTTCTCTTCTGTTTTTCATTTTTACTGGAAGCTCTAACAGTATGCCTAGATTCTGTGTGGCTACACAACAGGTTTTCACACAGAAAGTACTTTGAAAGATTTTTAGTAACATTTTCTTTCTGTCAGGTTACCCTTTCTTTCAAACAGCCCTTTTAGAAATGCTGCTAAAATGTGTGTCTCTAGTGTCAAGAGCATCAGATACAGGCAGGGGATGAGCAAGCGTTCAAAATGACCTGTCATTGCGAGAGGGAAGTGGTAAAGAACAGTACGCTGCTTTGAAAGAAACCTATCTGTGCAAAAGACTATAAGAGATCTTGTATGGAAAAATGGCGGGGGGGCGGTGGGGAATGGGGGGACGGAATGCATGTCTGTAAAATTTTTAAATGCAATTGTGATTTTTATTTTGCGTATACAATAATTTTTAGAAATAAAATTAATACTATGGCAGTGGTTGTTACAGAAAACTCCCAACCTGGATTTTGCTTTTAGAAGTCCTTCCACCCTCTGTTACAGAAATCAGATATTAAACAGGGAACAAAACCTGTCTTGTGTAGGGAAAGATGCCTGCGTTATACAGGCACGTCAGCTGTCGGTTGAGATGGAGCTCAGGGATTCGGCACCGAGGGCACTAACCTCGTTCCTGCAGGCAAAGAGGTAATAATGTAGCTCTACAAAGAAGTTATAATTGTTAATGGAGATAATGAACAAAGCTTCTTCCCAGGGCCTCATTGGCATCCTGGTTGCTTTTACAACAAAATCGCGTTGCAGTTCTAGTAAAGCTCGTGTTCCTTGAGAGCCAGGACTGGTATCGGCTGAATGGAGACAGAGATACAAGAAGGGGAGAAAGTGTCATACTCTACTTTTAACAAGGGAGGGGAAATATGATAATCTGAAAATGAGAGCTGGAAAGTACCCGATCCCCTTCTTAATTAAACCTCAGGTCGAGGCGAGCTCACCTGGACGGGATGCTCTGCCTGGAGCAGTGACTGGCAAGGGCCAAGTGAGAAGCAGCGGGAGGCCGTATGAAATCTCACTGTGATTGCGATAGGCAGTTGGGCTGCAAGGTTTATGGGATGAATTCTGCTGTTGCCCTTACTCCTGGTTATCCTGCTCAAAACAGATTAGGGCACTTGCTTAAACCTGGGGAACTTCATGGAAAACTAACCTGCGTGATAGCCTCCACTTGGAGCCTGTCAGAAATCCAGCCACGCTGTGGCAAGTATGAACAGCGTAATAAGAAATTACCTAACAGCATAAATAGCCGATAAAACAGCATGGTAAATAGCTGTCATCTACCTTCCATTTCACTGTTCCTATGGAAGAAGAACCCAGTACAGAATTTTAATCCATATCTTTTTCCTTCTGCTGTTTATCTGGTTTTGGAAAAGGGGACGTGAGTGCAGGCAAGACGAGGTCCAGTACCCGCTTGTGCTTGCCATAAAACTGTAAATGCAATTGAAGCAAAAACAGTGCTCAGAACGCTCTAAATCAAGTTCAGCTTTCAGCATGCTCAGCCACTTCCAGTGAGTGAATCCAGGTAGAAATGGTAATATTAAAGTAATTAATTAACATCTCCAAGATGTTTTTGTCTTTGTTAGAGGAATATGCTTTTACATCTTTGCATCTGGTTAGTGCTGAACAAGATTGGATAGGATTCAATATAACTGTGTCAGCATAGTGCTCTTCCTGGGTTAATTAGCCCTACTAAGCTCTAGTGCTTTGTCTTATATGCATTATAGCTTTGCCAGTGCCGACTTAAGTATCTCTTCACAACAGTCCATTTGCTGTGTAGATATACTATTTGTGGTCAGTTTTAGAATCTCTCTTTTTTGGTTTGGTTGTTTTTTGGTTGGTTTTTTTTTTTTTTTGCATTAAAAATGTTAATCCCTTACCTTAAAATTCTACTAGATTTTTCAGGTATCAGCTTTGTGCTTAACCTGTTTATTATATTTACTTATGTTTTGCTTAATTTTAGTGATTTCATTATAGTCATCATTAGAATTACAGTGGGTTGTGCATTATTGCTTAAATAGGTTTCCTAACAAGTCCTATGTGTATGGACTTCCTGCTGTAAACTAGCTCACAATGTGAAAAGCTGATCAACTTTACTCTTTTCACAAAGGAAATATTTTGTTTATTGATAATTTACTATGGGAATCAAACACTTACAGTAAAATTCAGTCTGCGTGCAAGGAACCCTTACAAGGCCAGTATCTTCAAATTCACCATATGCATCTGTTTTCTGGTACTTCTCCCTGAGGATTTTTTTTGTTTGGTGTGATAGTGAGTTTACATGCGAGAGCTTTATTTTCCTTTTATTCGC
Organism: Bucorvus abyssinicus; assembly: GCA_009769605.1. Lineage (NCBI taxonomy): Eukaryota > Metazoa > Chordata > Aves > Bucerotiformes > Bucorvidae > Bucorvus > Bucorvus abyssinicus. The sequence continues at coordinate 5,405,442 of CM020028.1, forward strand.
TAGCAGTTTTGTAGGTTTTAAGATTTGTGATCCAGTTCAATATGAAATGTCCAGTTTATGAAAACCTGACTACCAAAATCTCTGCCTTTGCAGCTGATTTCGGTAGAGAAGCCAGTGCATGGACAGGTCCAAGACTGAATGATGAACAGTTGAATTTGATGGTTCCAAATTAGTGAATTAATGCTTTTGTGCTTTGGCCCAAGAACATAGTCCTCCTCCATCCCTGCAAAGTAGATAACTCGAGGTTTAGATGCTCTTTACAAGACCTGGTTTTGCCGCTCCTGGCTCTAAATGAATGGGCTAGCATTGGGTACTTCCCCATGAATCCCCTTTAAATGGGAAATGAGAGGTGAAATAGCCTTATGTCACCCTATCACCCTGTGCACAAGGAGGAGTTTTACCTAGTAGATTTGGGAGAAATTAAACTGAGACAAAAAGACAAAGATTTTAATTTTGTTTATTTTTTTATTTATTAGAAGAGTCATGAAAAGGAAGTTTTGCCACTTATGAGTGTTCATCTGTCCGTATCTCCAAGGTTTATAATGTTATTACTAGATAATTGATCCAAGCGTTTGCTCTGGTTATAGTGGATCTGAAGTGCTCACCAGGGAGATGCTCTGATTTGAGGCATAGCCCTTGTACTTTTCACAGAGCATTCTGCATTCCAAAACACAACCTCTTTCCTCCCATTTACATGGCATAGACTGATAGTTAGTGCTGTCTAAATGCTGCAAATGAGCTTCTTGCAACTCTAACAGTTTCTAGGAGACATAGATTATATTCCCAGGCCTAAAACTGTTTACCGCATCCATCATCAATACCGTTAAATGGTCGTTCATCTAATCTGCCTTAAGGGACACAAGTGAATTCTGTCGAGGTACTCTCAGACAGATGATTGTACAATATACATTAGTTCTCCACAGCTATTCATAAATACATTTTAAGGAAAAATAAGTACTGTGGGAAAACCAATTGGCTTCAAAAGAAATAACAAATGAACATAGCGTTACCTGCAAAGCATGGCATTCATTCAATAGCTGTGCAAGCAATCAGGCATTGCCAACAGGGATGTCACGTTTAAATTTTACTTCTACACCGATGTGTGTCTAAATGCATCTATGATAATGTCTCTAACTGCATAATCACATCTAAAATTTTACTATTTTACAGTCTCAATTAAGAACTAGATATTTATTTCTTCAGCTGAGAAGTTCTGGCCAGTTCAGATGCCCGGGCCTGAGAAAGATCTTGTTTGTGAAAGGCACAGGGTACCTCCATTCAGAGTGAGGGATGCCAGCTCCCTTCAGAAGCAGACTGTCATTTTGCAGGAGGGAGCCTCAATGCCTTACACTGAATTGTAGAAATCTGTGTCAGGAAAAAGGCTCTCCTCTCCCATGGCCATGACAATAAAGTAAATACATCTGAACAAGTTCTTTGAAATATTCCGCAGACTTTTCCGCAAGATCATACATTGTTAGATGAAAGAATGGCTCAATGCCAGGTTTTTTTCAACGATTTACTAGTAAAATCAACTCCAAAACCAAATTGCTTTCAAGGTAGCGTGATGGACCACTCCCTGGCTTATTTTCTATTTTCAGACCTCAATTTTTCAGCTTTAGTACTGTTTGAAAGAGCGAAGCATGCATATAAAAGGAAAAGTGGGATTTTGACTTGCTCTTGAAATGCCAATTTTAGGGTACTGAAATTCTTTTTAAGAAAGAAGAAGGGAATAATCTTAGAACCCCAAACACAGAAAATATTATTCCAAAAGGGATTTGTATCCTGTGAAATGGAGATAGGGTAAAAGCCCAGAATATAAATTATTATATAAGAGAAATGAGTGCATGTGGTTCTGTTTCCTACTGACTTTAACTGAGGCACATTTTTGAGGCCTAAGGATGTGGGAAAGGAGGAAAGCAATCCAGAGAAACATAAGAGGTAGGAATTTAAGCTTCACTTTGGTCATTGTTTAAAATTGTCTTTGAAAGAATTTTCCCTGAAATGGATTGTGTGACTGTCCCACTTAAGTACCCTGTGCATTTACATTGTGATGCACTGGAAAGGCAGTGACAATCCCATTAATATGTGTGGCTGTTTTCTTAAATTTTGGGTAATATGGCAAAATGTGCCACTTTATCTTATCTTGGAATAAATGAATTGAGGAGTGTCATGATAGCAGTATTGAGCCAGAGCAAATTGCAGGGCAACAGATTTAGAGTAGAACTAATCAAATATCGGATGTGGATTGATGTATGGAGGGAACTTTTGATCGTTCCTAAATAAATTGAAATATAACTCAAGCCTCTGGGATGGGAACACCATCACTTTGAAGTCCTTATAGTTTCAGCTCCCGTGGATTAAGGAATTGCCAGGATTGCCTGGTTCTCTGCTGGCAGGCTGGGGCTCCCAGAACTTCTCATATAGCATTTCTTCCTAGGTGAATGGGTAGGAAAGCAAGTTGCTGTGAAATATTTTCCAGAATAGTTTCTAAACAGAGTGCCTGTCTCTGACAAGTTCTAAGCTATTACAAGATTCAAATCATGCCTTCTTTTGTGTAGTCACTGTTGTCTGCTCAAAGCTAACAGTAGTACAATAAAGCTATGGGATTTACTTTTCCAATTTTTTTTTTTTTTCCCCCTCAGTATGGGGAATTGTATCATTAGACCTGAAGTCGAAATATTCTCCAATAACACTGAGGAATTACCCCAGATATGCCACACCTCTCTGATAGACAATCACTGCTTCGTATAAAGTGGAAAGAAGAGATTATTGATTGTTGGAGTGGGGAGAGAAAGCCTTTGGGTGAGGGAGCATTGAACTCTAAATCACATTAATATTGGTTAAACTATTTTGTCTGGAAATTGAGCAAAATGGATAATGTCCTGTATGGTTTGGGGATGTCATTAGAAAGAAAGACCATACTCTAGTGTGGCCAGTGATCATCTGGGGATTGCCCTTGTGATTTCCTGCTAAATCCGATGCAGTGCAATTAAATTTTCAGTGATCTAGGTGTGGGTCGTGTCTCTGCCGTTATTTGCATAGTCAGAGTTACACTCGCACGGTGGTATTCAACAACAGTTAAACTAGTGCTGTGAACAACTATGATTACTCTCTGCCTTTGATTAGCAGGAGGAATATCTTCCTGTGACAATATTCAGACACCTACCAGAAATTTAGCATCTTATGGTGGTATTTTTCACCACTAAGAAGGTTTCATAATCCTCATTGGAACAATACTCATTCCAAAGGTTTGTTTCAGAATCTAAGAAACTTTAAATGAAAAATCTGTTGTCATTATTCATTATGTAAAGTTGTCATGCAGGTACAGCAATGAAAAACATACGATTGTGATTTAATTATTTTATTGAAAGTCAAGGGAACAACAAGGCTAAAACCCTCCCTTAATTTACACTGATTCTTACTGACCTTATCTATTTTCCTATTGAGATGGATAAGATAATGCTCATAACTTTGCAAAGAATATGATAAAATAATCTTACTAGGTGAAGAAGGAAGAGGTAGCATCTTTTCCATCAGTGGTTTCAGTGCTACTGCAAGCAGTGTTAATTTTTGCTTGAAGATGGGACCCCCTTGTGTTGAACATGAGAGATTGTTTCTCCGCCATTGACTTAATCTGAGAAAACTATGAAACAAATAACAGTAGAAGTCATAACAGTGATGTTCCAAAAGTCCACAGATAGCGGTGCTATCAGACACACTACCCAGGTCACTAATGCGTGTTCAGTGAACAGCGGTGTCCCTTCTGTTAGTCCCTCTGTGAGATCTCAATCAGATGTTTCTTAAAAAGCCATGCTGGTGAACATCCTGCTTTGTACTTTCTTCAAGGTTATGTTCCCAGCTAATACTAGGATTCCTTTTGATTCCCCAAAGGGTAGTTGTCATGGAGTTCAAGTTGTCAAAACGTATTATTAGGATTGTTGGAGGAAGAATACAAAGCTTTGAATAATCATTAGGTGAAGCTGGCAAAGATACGTACATGGAGACACCCGTTTTAGTGCAGAAGGTGAAAGATGATGAAGAGGAGTAAGACAGGTCATGAAGGCTGTTTGCTATATGCCCACTTCTAAGGATGCTGTGAATCATCTTTGCATATAATGACCTCGGATCTTGTAACTCCTCCCAGCTGTTGCTATGTCCTGTGGGTGACTTCAGTGCAGTGGAGAGACAGCCTGGATTACTACTGTGAGCAGCTGAGTTACAGCGGGAACTACTTTTTTTGGGTCAAGAGTAGTATAAACATAGGAAGACAAAGCTTCTTACCTGAAAATGGGTCTTGAAGAGAAACACTACTTTTCAGTTGTTCACTGGAAAGAATTAGGATTATAGTGGGCTGAATCTCTGTGAGTTTACCATTTCTGTGTCAAAGGGGGATTCTTTGTGCTGTCAATGCACAGAAGATGCTGCTGAACGTGAGGCTGGCTAGGTGTTATTGGGTAGTTTACCATTTTGCAATCACTCTGGAATCAATGGACTCTTCAAGTATCAGTACATACTTGAGTTTCAGGCAAACATTGGTAATTATTACAGATCCCCTTCTGATTATCAGTGGTTTTCTTCTGTTATCTGTTTCCTCTTTGAATGAACTTCTTTGCAGTCATTGTACCAATAAATACTGTGAAGACTTAAAAAAAGAAAAGAGGAACCGAACATAATGCCAGTAATCAGAAGGGTTGTTGTATACAAAAGGGATGAAAAATAGGTCTTTGTCCATGATACATGTGATAGAATCCTTCTTTAAGTTCCTCTGCTTTGATCTTGCTGTGAACTGGGGAGTTAGAGTTGAGAAGTTAGTGACAAGCGTGCTGAGCAACCTCATACTGTCCTTTTCCTCAGTGAAGGAAAAGAAAGCCAAAAAGGCTTTGACCCCAAACTGTAAGAAACATTTTCAGACCTGCCAGGCTTTTCTGTTCTGTATTGTTGGGATAATTTCCTACTGAGGCAGATACAGCCAGAGAAAAGAACAAAAGGTTTCAAATATGTTACACTGCCTTTACTGCTTCTATGCATTGAGTTGACTGCTTGGAGGAAATTGTTGATGAGTTGAGAAACTTACTTGCTGGGACACATGAGGTTCAGTTCCCCTGATCTTCCTGGTTCAAGGCAGTCAGGAAAGTAATACAAAAAAATAGAGCTCTTCAAAGACACTGAGGGGTGGCAACTTCAGAAAAGAAACTGAAACGAACAAGGCTATAGTCTAGATGCCATAGTGATAAATCCCTATAGTATACACAGTTTAGTGTGTGCACACTCGACAATTACATGAAGGCCATAGGATTTCCTCTGCAGGGCAAACACTGTTGATCAAGAGAAAATCTGAGCTCCTTAGCACAGGAAAGTTATTGAGAATCGGGGAAAAGGAGAAACATAACAGGATCTAAAAGTTGTAACACTATTATTTGGAGCAGGATGGCTCTTTTGAGCAGAGTTATGCCATGAGCAAAGAAGCAAGCTGGGTCTGAGGACAGCACTCTCTTGCACGTCTATGGGAAGAAACCTGCAAGATGGGGTGAGAAAACAGTAAAATTTCCTTTGGCATGGGAGCTGTGATGAGCATTTTGGGCTGAAGGAGTTGGGGAAGGGAGGGGACGGAAGGTAAGTTTTTAGGAAATACTCATTTAACTGGAAGTTAAATAAAAGCCTTATACAGAACCAACATCCCAATCAACCAAATTAAAGGCAATCTGTACATTAAAGAAGTCAAGAATATAAACAGGGGGGTGGAGAGATAAGGTATTTCAAACACTTTTACAATTACCCTGAAACTAGATTAGAGTGGAATCCAAAGAGAGATCTTTTATCCTCTGTGGAACGTATGAGCAATTCTTGTTTCATTAAAAGTTTTCATTTTTAATGATGTTACATTAGCATTTTTTTTTTATCACCTAAAAGATAAGAGTTGATTAACAGTGCAGGGAATTTTACTTCTGTCTTCTTACCATAGTTGTTCTGGAAGTTTCATGGACTTGCCTCTTCAGCCACGTTTGGCTGGTTCAAAGACCAGGTGCTGTGTTCAGATTGATCAACAAGGGAGAAGGATAAAGGGCTGGAAGCAATTTTGTCCTGATGTTTGTGTCGGCTGAGGATTTACATCTTCCTTTGTCTGTGGTGTCGCTTAGAGTAGCCTGGGAGCTGCCTCTATTTGTGTTCAGGAGATGGCATTTTCCAAAGGACTGGGTCTCCACTGACTGCTGTCAGGGCACTCCCGACACTGGTTTTGTATCTTTTTTCCTTAATGTGTGCTATCTGAGAAATTTCTGCCAGCTGAAAGGAGTCATAACATAGAAGAGGATTTGTCAGAGAGTCTTAGGTAGTTTTGCATCAGACAGGATGAAGCATCCAGTCTGTGCTTTTATTACCTTGTTAACCCACCATTAATTTACAGTCTAAGCTGGGAAATAAGAACAACAATGCAGTTTCGATCTCCACCTTGCTTCCCTTCAACCTTTTTGACCTAACAGAAGCCATCTGGAGTTTGAGAACAGACTGAATGACCTTGCTTGCAGCATTAGCAAATATATCTGCAAGTTGTTGTGACATTATGTACTTTACTGTCCCTTCAGAAATTAAGTTCAAGTGAAACAAATGTTGGAAAAAGATATATGGCTTATGGGGACAGGTTTACTCTCTAGTGTAAAGCGGAGTTATTAAACGAGCAGTGCCTGCCAATTGCAGAAGAGTTGGCAGGGATATGTTGGCACTGTATTTTTTTTATTTATTATTTAAAAGTCCTCATGCAGGACTTCTGAATATGGCCTTAAAATTCTAGGCAGTGTACGAACATATAGGGTCAATGCACAAATTACGTGTTGTGTTATGAGCAGGAAGAGTATGATACTACAAAAAATCTCTCAGAAGAGTTAGTAGATGCAGTAATGAAAAGATCTCACCTTAACAGACTAGAAAACCCTTTTGTAAAGGTTAAAACTATGTAAATGAAAAGAGCTATGTTTCTAACCTTTTCTGAAGTCAAAGCAGAGAGCATTCCTTATTTTTCATTTACTACATAAAATAGACTGATTAGCAGGAAAAAACGAAACAGGCAATTTAATTCTTTTATTTTCTTAGGAACAAGAACAAAAAGAAATCCAGAATAATTAAGTTAATTTGGAATGGTTTTAAGAATCTTAGATTGGTAAAAAACCATCATATTTCCAAAGTATGATCTAGCTGCTAGCGCAAAGGAATCCCAACATATACAGCAGCAGGTGCTTCAATTAAGAATCCATCTTATTGTTAATAATGGGATGTATGTACTTATCCCAGGGAGCTCTTACTTACCGAGATCCAAAATGCTTTCCGACTAATACGCTTATGGAATGCTTGATTCTTCTGAATCTCTGCATAAAGCCAACAGAACAAAACCAAATATTCTTTCGAAAAATTAGATGGTTCTGTAGATATATACCCTCAGCAACATTAAGAGTGTAGTACATTTAATACTTTTAAAATAATAGTTCACTGAAACTACCGTGTTTCCTGGACAGCAGTTTTCAAGCTGGCAATAAGTTGCAGAGGCAGCTTTGCAGGAAAGTCGCGGACGGTATCCCAGGCAGAAACTTCCATGGGTTCGGATCTGCAAGATGACGGTGTACGTTCAGTACCACTGAATGACCAAAAACTAGACCTGCAGTCACCTACCTCCTGAATCACTCTCTTGGCCTCAGGCCACAGGAACACTTGCACTTTTGTCTTTTTTTTTGCAATTTATTGCAAATACTCGATCCTGTATTTTCCCCCCCCCTCATATTCATTTGCCTTTATTTTAACCGAAGGCAAGCTATGCCCTGATATTTTTGTTTGTCATATTTTTATGCTAAATGTTTTCCAGAGGGGGAAAAAAAAAAAAAAAGGCATTCTAGTGCTGAGCTTCTGTGTAAAAATGACATGATTATATGCTTTGTAGTTTACTTTTAACCATGTTGGAAAGGGTTGCCTTTGTACAGGGGAAGCTTCAGCTCTTTTGCAAAGCCGGAGCCTTCACTTTCACTGGAACAAAATGTATCAACATTGGAAGAAACCAAGTCCTATTTAAAGCTGAAAGCCTACTAGATGGGACAAAACCCTGCGTTTTTAAAGGGGGAAAAAGGAGTGAGAAAACCATTCGTGAGAAGTATAAAATGTAATTTTGTTTTAAAGCTCGCTAAAAGCTATATAGGTCATGAAGACAATCAGTCTTTTATTCTTTGAAATAATTCACATTACAGCCCTATGTATTACCACCCTTATCACAGAAAAGCCTTTAGATTTGTGTTGGCAGATAATTACAAATTGATTTCTGGACCCTCATTTTGACAACGGTTTTGAAAACCTTTCCCCACCCCCCCCTTTTTAAAAGCCTCTTATGATTTCTCCTGCATCATACTGAAGAGGTACTGTCACGATGAGCTGGCCAGGTGTACTAACCATTTACACCAAAGAGCCATAGAGTACGAGACCCCAAATATTCTGGGAATGAATTGTGAAATGCTGCAGGTAACCGCAGTACACTTAATTTACATCTGTCTTCGTCTTTCATATCATTCAAACTTGAAATTATTTCAAAAATAGATGGTAATTTAAGAAATCGGTAACCTAAAATTTTACAACCAGCAGCTTGCTCCTTTCACTAGCATACCAAATCCTGGTTTCCTCATGTTTTTTTCAGCATTTAACACTATCAAAAAGTCTCCAGGAACCAAAAGGCGTAACCCTTTATTGCTCATATTTACCCTTATGGGGTCAAGTCTGTTTCCAAACTTCCATTGAGTGATTACCAAACTCTTAGGCTGAAAATCTATTTTACTGTCTAAGACCTGTTCTGCAGGTAGTAACAAGGTTGGAGTGGTAATCCCTGCCTTTATTTAGGAGCCTACAGTTTAAAGCTCAGCCCTTTGCGGCTGAAAAACACGCTCAGGTAAAGTTGATGAGTGGGAAGGAAGAAGATGAGTAACAAAAATAACTAGATATCTTGGCATAGATTTGCTGTGTGCACGATCTGCAGTCAATGGGTGACAGCAAGCGCAGTAATCACTACTCGCCACCTGCTTAGCTGTGGTATTTTTAAAGTATAACTGAATGACAGCAGTAGAAGGTTTTTTAAATTGTTTATTATTCCAGAGCATTAAATAGCTTTATCTCAGCACTTGGGATTCATCTAAAGGACTGGCAGCACTAAGAATATCCTAGGCATGCAGGTACGTGAAGCAGCCTGTACAACATGCAGTGAACACTGACATAGAGTAACTGGAGGCTGAATTGAATTTTTTTACTATTGTAGACTTTATTGATTTGGTTTTGAATTGTTTTCCTTTCTAACTCAGACTTCATATGTTATTAAAATGTTTGCAGAACATCAAATATGATACTATTTTTCCTAGGTTTGTTTTTCTTTCGGGGGAAAAAAAAAAATCTTTCAGATATATGGAAATGGTGGCCATTAGCTTTAGCTAATAACCCACATGCATGCCTTTAAAGTACATTTTTTTTCTTACAGCTCCCAGAAGGATGTAATTTGTAAACAGTATTAAGAAAAGCATATGACGTGCCACTGTCTTCAACAATCTGTAACTGTCAAGGGAGGATGCATTTTGATCATGCTTCTCATTGATCTTGAATCTGGATCTGAATAGTACAAAATTTTCTTTTCTTTTCCTGTTCGTTTTTTTTTTCCCCCTGTATATTTATAAGTAATCTCCTCCATTAACCATTTCACCTTCCTTTTACATTTCAACATTCTGTTTCATTTCATTAGTCTGCTTTGGGTAAAGAAAGCATTCCAGTTTAAAACGAAATAGAAAAAAAATAATCATTTAAAATGGCCAGAGGAATACGTAAAAATATATGAAATAAAGCTCCTAAATGTTTGTGTAATTAAAGTAATTCAGGAAAACAGGATGTAAGCAGGTTGAGATGCACTTTTCGTTTCTCAGGGGCAGATCCTTAGCTGAAATTGATTATCAGAGTTCAATTATTTCAATGGGCATTTAACAATTCATACAGCTTGGAATCTGTCACCTCATTTCCTCCTTTTTTAAGAGTATCTGTCACTTTTGTCTGTCCTGCGTTATATTGTGTCCCAGAATATGTGTATTTCGGTGTATGTTTATATATGTATGAATGATACTTGCTATAAGCAGGCTTTATTTTTTCTAGACGAGACAGTTTAGGATCCTTCTTGGACTATCACTGTTTGTCTTCATGAGGATGTTGCTGTCTTGTTGCTGACATGAACTGCTGTAGAGATGCCAGCAAAAGGCAGGAATTTATGTCTGCATTTAAAGTATTTAAAATCAGAAGAAAATTGAGGAATGAGGGGAAAAGCCAATTAGGAATATATTCTTCCCTTATCCTTCGAATGAGATCAAAAAAGAGATGTTGTAAGTGACATGGCTTTTTTTTTTTTTAATTAATACCATTTGAAATGGGCAGGATTTCCATGTTCTGAATTCAGTTGTGTGTGTTCTGCTGTGGACGTTTATCAATAGAGGAGGGATTGCATATATTGGCTAATCCTGCTCAAGTCTCTCCATCTCTCAGTCAGAGGGAAGAGAGCAGTATAGCTTGGGCTGTGCAGAGTCATCTTCTTTTGGACCAGTTTCTATGCTCTGGCAATGCAAATGCAAAGATTCATTTCTTTGCTGTAAAGCCAAAGCTGAGACAATATTGCAGAACAAACCGTTCCTTACACAAAGGTTATTTTCTCTCTGGAGCATTCCCTTTTTTACTGAAAGGCATTGTAGACTGGAAATTCTCTGAGAGTTCATGACATCCTGAGAGCCTTCCTTTCAGAGACAAGCTGTATAATAATAATGTAGTGACAGAAAAATCGAGGAGAGGTGGCTTTCTCTGATAGAGAATTTGCCTTTAATTCTACCCTGAAGAGATTGCAATGGAGCGCCAACCTTTGTTCTTACTGTAGTGCTTCACTGCTATACCAACCATTTGTTAAATGGGAAGTAATTGAGGCTGAAAAAGAATTGAATGAATAAAGCTTTTGGCAGGGAAGGGGAGGAGGCAAAGTATAGGTTAAAGGTTATTCCTTGCAGAAATTTCGTAAAATGAGAGGTAATGTGACTTCTGAGCTAGAATTGTTCATGCCTCTGGAGGGGGCTTGCAGAAGAGAGGGAGAAGAGCAGGCTGGGGGGAGGGAGACAGAACCTGCAGAAGCACAATGAGAATAATAAAATAGCGTCAAATATTCAGCTTTGTGGCATCTTATTGATTATATCACAAATTTCACCCTGAGATCTGCAGCCTTGGCCATCTCTCTTGGTGAACACAGAGCAAAGGAAGAGGAACTGAGAAGGTGTGAGGAGTAGTAATGCAGATACCACTTAGGAGCTTTCTTACCCAAGAAATATTTTAGCATTGCTGTAAGTTGCATTTGTTGCTTTCACAGGAATGAATGGTCTTCATGTTTCAGTACTTTGTGAATTCTGTGGTTCTGGTAATGTAAAAAACAATGAAGTGTTTTTTTGTTTTTTTGTTTTTTTTTTGCTGTTACGAACTCTCAAACTTCCTCATTCCACTGACAAAACTTTTTTCTCTGCCTTCCTCCCAAAAGTAAAAAAGCCTGTCATGAAATTTAATCTTGCATTATTTTGAGCCTAGGGACTCTGGGAACAGGCAGAAAAGATTTATACCCTTGATAGAGGCCATGTTGAATAAAATATCACCATTCTGGAAGCATTAATGTACTTCCTTCCAGTGTGCTTTCTATACTGTATTTCAGTTATTTGAAAGTTTTCGTTTATTCTTGTCTTTGTTGTCCAAATGTGTATAAACATGTGGTACAGTATTGTTCTGTGTTCTTCTAATTGACATTGAATTGTGCAAAACACAAGGTCTAAAGATTTTTGTTCAAAAGGAATTGATTTTTGAGGACCACTGTTTTTCATACACGCATTATTTTCATACATGGCCTTTACATTTCTACGTGATGAAGCTCATCATTTGGTATGCCTTGGAAAGTCTGGCTTTGCATATTTAATATACGAGTACTGAATAGTAGGTTGCTTTCCATTCCCAAAATAATAATGAGACTTAAGTAACAATGCTTTCAGTGAAATTCCTTAGGGATAGATGCTGGCTCAATTCTCATCCAACTTGGTCAATAGGTTGGAGATACACATATACTAGCTGCCAATAAAAAAAACTTCCAGATGACTTATAGCCTATTGGAATTGTGAATAGTAATTAAGGTCTACCAGAGAATTTAGGATGATTACCAACATGGGCGTTTCAAAAAAAATGGATAAGGAGAATGCAGGCTGGGTGTGGCAATGAGGTTGCAATCTGTTCTGCCAAGGGCTTGTACTTGAGAAAGGTGTTAGGGTCATACCAGACAAGCAGCTCGTCGGGTCTTTCTATGAGAGCTGAGGCAAAGAGGGCTAATATGGATCGTGAATATACAGATTAGAATAGTGTCTTAGGGAGAGGGCTGTGATTTTCTCCATACATACTGCATTAGTCAGGCAGCTACTGGAATATCTTGTTCAGTTTTGCGTCTGCACTTGTTTAAATTTTGTTGGCAAATTGAAAAAGGTGAATGGATGGTCCAGAAAAATAATTTAGAGAGAATGCCTTATAATGAGAAACTTAAAAGCTCCATCTCTTCTGCTTTTTTCAAAGAGAGAGAGAGACGGTTTGTTACCCGTGCAGAAGGGCCTTAATGTGTCACAAATACTGGTTACCTCTATAATCTAGCAGAGAAATAAAAGATTTGGAAGTGGGCTGGAAACTGAATCCAGATGAATTCAAATGGGAAACTAGAAACAAATAAACCACAAAAGAAGCAACCTTAATCATGGAGTAATACTTCATGAAAAATGGAAGTCAAGATACTAATTATTTCCAGTGCGAATAAGGCAGCCCTCAGCACAGTATCACCATGGCCAAACTTGGTAAATAAATGGAGGACAATGCACAAGATTATTCTGTGTTGACAGAATATCATCCTCTAAATTTTAAGAAGATCATAACTCAAATTTTGAATCAGCCACATTTTTGCTAGCAGCCACTAGCAGTGATAAATGTGATATTTTATTGTTTTGTGCATTACAACCACCAGAGTGAACAGCTTACTCCATGCTATTGGAGCTTTGCTGTTCTCTTAAGCAGGAGAGGTCCTTTGATTTAACCACTTGAGACTGTTTGGGAAGGCTTATATTATCCGCAAAAGTTGTCTGTATTCTTACAATGGGGCTAGTGCTCCAGCTTGTGTCCGACATTGCAGCTTCATCCAGCTAAACAGGAAAGTAACGGCAATATCTGCAAGACACTGAACTGAAGGTTACATTAGCATAACTTGGACTGCTAATTTAATAAAGCATTTTCTTTGTTTGTCGTGTTCAGGATTCCCTACATCACATCATAGTCAACAGGTCTGAACGTGAACCTTTGCACGAGTCCAGGCAGCTGGTTATGTGCTCACTTGAAAATGCTCCGTGCAGGGGCTTGAGCAGCCAAAGCCTAGTATCGCTTCCTGCTGCTTCTAGGAAGGCTGAACACAGAAGAACTATTATTAAAAAACAAGTCACAAATCATTCATGGCTGAAATAACTTTAAAAATTGGGGTTAGCAGATATAAAATATGTTAATTCTGTAAGTAATGTGTTACAATTAGAAATCATCATTAATTAAACACACTCACTTACAGAATGAGGTATTTTCTTTGTGGCGTGTCTGGCTGTTCTCTTGTATTTTTATTTCTTGTAATTCCAATTTATTACTTTCCATAAAAATGATAATTTTCAGACATCCTAAGTTAAATGAATGATTCAATAATTTAAAACTGGGTATTTGTTATCTTTGAGGACTGCAAAAATGAATTGCACAGTGTTGAATTTAAAATGCCAGTCTTGTGGATAAATCAGTCCCTGGGGAAGCTGTGAGCAGCACTGTCACAAAGAGAGAAGGGGAGAGGTTGCAGGGTACGGATATTTACTTCTATTTATGGGCTGATTGTCAGAGAGGTTGAGTGTTTGAAGATTCAGCTGAAGTGAATTGAGTTGAAGGTGCTTCCCAAAAATCAAATCTTCATGTATATGTTCTCAGTTGGCTGGAGGGAGAGAAAAGTTAAAGCAGAGAAATATGAGTGGGGAAAAGACTCAGGCATGAGAGGAGTCTGAGTTGTGTGAAGTGAAATGTAGGCTGCGTTTCATATCTTGAGAGATCGGAGAGATTCCCTTTTTGTCCGAGTGGAAAATTTCATGCAGGTTTTGGAGAGAAACAACCTGCTGTCCTGGACCAAAGTCAGTGCCAGGGACACAGTTCGACAGCCTGGACTTCAGCCGGTTTGTTTGACTTTTACTCCTTACGCTGGAGGTTTAGATTCTTTAGCACCCTTGGGGTTGGCAGGCACTATATAAATGTAGGGTACTGTGTTATTAGCAGCAGTATCACTTCAATTACTCATTTGCAGGGATTGCCCGGACATTCCCTAGCGCTTTGTGGGTAATTTTAGGAGGTGGGTTAAGCAGAGAGCATATAGCACATGGAGCAGTTTCGCTGAATTCAGTGGAAACAGGATCAGTTCCTGTGTAATTTCTGCTAATTCATTTGTTGTTTCTTCCTCAAACTCTTGAACTAACTCAAAGCATTACAAATCATACTCTTTGTCGATATGCTTCATGTAAAAAGCGGCAATCGTCTGTCACGCAGGCAATCATGAAGATGTTTTAACACGATGATACACGAGCTGTTAGTTTCTGGTGATCTAAACACGTGTGCACACATGTATTTAATCTCTGTTTTTTCTCAGTTCAGGATCACATATTCAGGATTTTCACTTAGATCTTAAAGGAAAAAGGAAGGCTGAGGCTTTTGGCAAGGGCTGAGAAGGTGGCAAAACTAATAATTGAGGGGCTTGAATATGAAAACCAGCCTTTTGTCTCCACCTTTGACTAGAAGAGGAAGTGAGACGATTTTTATCATGTGTGGATGTTGTTGTCTCCTTTGTTGAAAACAGAATAAATATCCTGCCTAAATTCTTTCAAAAAAAAAAAAAAAAAAGGGAAAAAGAAATTACTTCAGCTTTATCTGAAAAATGGATTTATTCCCTTTTCAAATTAGTCATTTCTGCTACGCATGGCATCTCCTGCCATTCAGTACCTTAATTGAAACTGTAATAATTGATGCCACCTTTACATATTTATTTCCTGTAGAAATAGTTTACACAGAGTCACAGATCTGGTAGATAAAAAGAGCATTCTGGTCATGGGCTTCTCTCCTAGACTCGCTGCGATGATAAAAGTGATTTCCTGTTAAACAGGCAGCCCAGGACTGCAATCGCACGTGCTTGAAGCTTCTGATTTACAGGGGTGCTTAGCACCCTGAGCTCCAGTTTGATTCAGTGGGAGCTTTAGCACCAATAAATTAAAGCCAAGTATGTGTTTGAACATGTTTTCTATACTGCGTGACAGGTTCTGATTACTTTCATTGTTGTACAAACTCAAGCCTGCTTTCCCCCCCTCCCTTACTAAGTACTTTGTAGTGTGTTTCTAATGCTTATATAAACTATTAGGAAAAACCACAAAAGCAATTCCCCTTCCCCAAAAGCTCCTGCCCTTCTTATTCTATAGGTGTTCTAGCCTTTGCTAAGGCACAGAATATTGTTGGAACTGGTTGATCAATGGTTGTTAACGATGCGTCTGACTTAGTGAAGTGGCACAGGTTTACTGTATTGTGACCAAGCTCAGAAATCGCTTAGAGAGTTACACCTGTTTTCAGTAGCACAGACCGTGGAGTCACGGGAAATTCTTGAGACATCAGTGTTTATGATAATTAGGTTAAACATTGTATGTGAGGCAATCAAGTGTTCATATGCATGAGTGAGCTGATATGCAGAAGATATAATATCATTAACCACTGGAGTATCCATGTCCAAGTAAGAAAAATGCCAGGACAATTAACAAGCAGGAGCTGCACACGAGAAGTCTCATTATTGCCCAGTACTGCATAATATTCTCTGTGTGTGTCATACACAATAGTTATGATTAACCAAAATAATAATAAAAGCCCTTCTGAGGACTGCAAATCTAATGTTCAGAAGGTAGACGAATGTAATTCTGGCATTTCCTGTACTGCCTTAATTTAGCCTCCTTGTGCTTGTGTGTTACAGTGCGGTGTCTGATTATATGATCACATCCTATTCTTTCCACATCATCCCTGCATCTTTTAGTGCAGGAGGAGAACCTCTTCTCTGGATCACCTGGGATCTGAAATAGCTCCATTTGCAAGCTGATAGTTTAAACTCCCAGCAACCCAGACATGCCTACATAACCACCAAGCTTATCTAAGGTCTTCTGTCTCAGGAAACAAATTAACCCATTCAATCCCAAAAGCTAACTATGAAAAAGAAGAGAAATCAAGTCACGTATTTTTATTTAAAAACATTGTCGTTATTTAGTGCTTTTCTTACAATTCGAAGTCTCATTAATCTCATATATTTATTGGCAGTAGGGTGTGAGCATGAATGAGTGAGATGTTGTCATAAATGGATTGCTGTCTATATTGTTTCCTTCAAAAATTGTAGGTTTTATTTATCATTATGAAAAGGAAATTATTCTATGTCAAACTCGGGCTGCTGCCTGGAATACAGGCGCACAACTGCTTTTCTGGGTAACATGTTAAATCAAAGGTACATTCCTGAATCGAGATTTTTTTTTTTAATAGGAAATTTAAGTGGTTTTGAAACCGTAGTTACTGAGAATGCTGGAGGGAAGGAATGTGTTACTGTACCTACTTCTGAGCTGTATTTTGAGAGAGAGAGTCTGCATGAGTCGTCAAAGGTGCCTGTGTGAGATGTGACCTTTTCAGTTCGTATTTATTATGTCTTCCCAAATACACACTGTAGCTGTACAGTGCCTGTCAACATTACATTTGGTGGAACTGGTTCTCTGAAGGGAAGAGTTCTCTTTTAATCTTTAAATACTCCCTTTCTGACGCTGGTCCTGAAAAAAAAAAGAAACACCTGGGAAGGGGAGGAAGAAATATGTTTAAACCTTCTTTCCCCGCTTTGTTTTCTAAAATCCTTTCTCCTGTTATCTCATAATTCTCCTTGTGATCTATTCTTTGATATTTCACTTTGTTCTTCTGAGGGCTACCTTAAGAAATGAAGTGCAAGTATCCCATCTCCAGCAAAACACCGTGCATTTATACTACACTGGATATACACCACGTAGTGCACCTCCCTTCCCAGAGGTGGCTCAGCCATAGCACCTGGTTGTTGCTGCCCATGCTGATAATGGAAGAAGGTATCAGAACATTTTCAGCCTTTTCAACACTTTTGGTGTCTCCTCTTAACTTGCAAGGCTCTAGTCATAGCCCTTAAGATCTAGCTGGGGTTGGGTGTCTGCAACAGGGTGATCATAGAGGGACCAGAGCCGTGGACAAGAAATAATGACATGTAATTAAACCCATTGAAAACATGGAAAATATTCTGTATTATACCCCTAGCTACCTGATCAGTATGCCATCCTATTTCAACATTGTGGATGAAAACCCTTGTGACATACACCGGCTTGGTGAAGACTTGTCTTAAAGCTGAAGTGGGGCATTCCCCGCTCTATCTGCAACTAAAAAAAAAAATAACCATGAAGTGTAAATACATGGTCTGACATTCTGTGAGGTGAGTGGTTATGGTTGGATTGGTTTCAATTCTGAACAGGAACATTTTGGAAACTAGCTTTTAACAAATGCTGGTCAGTAGCGTGAAAACTTATTACGTATATCTGAATGCCTGAAAGGAAATCATATCAGATGGTCTGATTTGTGTCACTGCAGTTTCTCAAATCTTTCAGTTACATCAGGCTATCAAAATCTTCAGCTGTGTAGTTGGTCTTTATAGCAGCATGTCCTTCCTAACTGCCCACTGTGAAAACAGTTGTCCTCGGGTGGGCTGGATCTCATCGTGTCTAGAGCAACCTCATCTATCTTACTGCTTCGCACAGCTGCACACAGGGTGGAACAGCTCTGAGCACAACTGGACTCTGATCAAGGCCTTTGGGCAATCCCATAATGTTTCCAATAAATCAAAATAAACGGGCCAGCTGCTCTTTCATGTCCTCTCATTGTGCTGTATGTCTTGTTTGAAATGGGAGAAAGTCTTTTATGGATTGAGTATTTTAGCAGGGCAAGAGAAATAGCCTCCAGACCTCTCAGATAGCAAGTCTGGGTGACGGGAAAGCAGCTGGCAAGGATTAAGCTTGCGAGTGGCTGGGGGAGCTACATGAGTGCTGCGGGAAGAAGGAACCATAGAGGACATAAGTTCTTGATCTTGTGGTTGCAGAGCGCATCCTCTACAGTGTGGTGCCACAGGAGGGCCAGAGCTACTTTTTGTTATAAGGAACACTTTTTGCTCTCCACAAACATCACTGGAGAATGGGGATACTGATGTACTGGCTGAGATTTACAACCTACATGACTTTGGTCTTTTTATTTATCTTTTATTCATCCATAAAAGAGTCACAATTGACCATCTGAAACATCCTTCACAGTCCTCGTGGGCATACTTCAAAGGGGTTGTTGGTGCAGATAAGTAAGCAGCAGCATCTGTACATAAAATGCTTTTTGGGTCTCATCGTTCTTTGCTTTGTGTGGGCTTTGCGCTGTTGTGGCTATATGGGGTGGAGTGCACTTATTTTCTCATGTATGAATCAGCAAATAGTCCTATTTTCTTCTCTCTTGTTGACCAACTGGAAAAAAAAAATAAGGTTGGAAGTAAATATTCCCAAACTTCTTTTTTGTGTTCCAGCTTTCCACAAAAATTTCTGCAGGTCTAACAGCTGTATAATGTATAAATCATTATAAACAAGGCTTTAAAGGAACTTCACTGTTTATACTATAGCTTCCCTGCCCTTTAGCAGTGATGAAAACTGAAAATACCAGTGCATCTTGAATTCAAAGGAGAGAAAAAAAAATAGATGAGAGATCATAAAGGGGTAACGCGGTTCAGCTAGACTCAGTGTTCGGAATATTAAGCAGATTTGACCCATGCTGAGAAGAGTCTGAAGAGCAAATTCTTCTCAGCACCATCTCTTATGTTAGGACCCTGATTAACAAAGACATTTAAATAATGTCACTGCACTTCATACAATTTGAGCCTATTTTCTCTTTTGTATAGCTTGTGAATGTAATTTTTTTTTTACTTGCCATATTTGACCTCTGTCTCCTAATAGTGGCAGGCAATGATACTTTGAATTATTATGCTGAATATAAATGTGAGCTTCAAAACTAACAAAGCTTTTGTTCCTTTCCTGATGAAAGCACAATTTTGTAGTTGCTTTAAATATTATAGCTCTGAGTCTGCTGTTGCTACTTCTACTAAGGATTTCTCAGTGAATTCATTAGGAGTGTCTGTTTTCATAGCCTGGCTTGTACAAATAAGAAGCAGGGATTTGAAAGTTCAGGGTATATCTTGCTGTGCTTAAGCTGCAGCAATGTTAGATATGCTGAACCTGTTTTTATGTTACTAGTGAGGAATAATGCAAGCTGAACTCTAAATTCCCTCATTAGAGGTTTAAGTCTCTAAGGCTAAAACTAAGGCTGAGTTTTGATATTTGTTAACAGAATCCTGTGTGAATTAATATATTGCAGGGAGCACACAGAATTTTGAAAGAACAGTTCTAGAAAGATAAAGGGAAGGAAAAGCCACATATGTTTTCCAGGCATGTGAAAATAATTTCAAGGGTCAGTGACTTCGCAGTTGGAATTAAAAACATGGTAACAGAAAGAGGAAGAGGAGAAGGCAACTGCAGTTCCTTTTTTTTTTTGTGTAATGCAGAGAACAGTGATGTTCAGAGAATGTCCCTAATGAAGTAATGATGTTTCTAGAAATACTGGCTTTTTCTTTTCATGACATGGATTTTTAATTTTTTTTTTTTTTAAAACCTTCTTAATTAGATCCATTTCTAGATGGAGAAGGGATAGAGGAGAAATGAATGGACTAAACCTGTCAGGTCTATTTCAAGCTACATCTAGAGATTCAGGGCACAACAATCTTCCCATGATGATAATGTCACCTTTCAAGTGGTTTTCTACCTTTCTAGTTTTGGAAGAATGGAAATGAAACTATGGTTCATTTGA
Organism: Bucorvus abyssinicus; assembly: GCA_009769605.1. Taxonomy (NCBI): domain Eukaryota; kingdom Metazoa; phylum Chordata; class Aves; order Bucerotiformes; family Bucorvidae; genus Bucorvus; species Bucorvus abyssinicus. Next base: position 5,425,527 of record CM020028.1, read on the forward strand.
TTGATATATCTGAAAATGCAAGTGATTTCAGTGAGAACCTAATCAAGTATCTAAATCAGAGTTTGCCCAAAGCCCCTATTCTACGTTTCGAGGTAGTCTGAGCTGTAGCGAGTGACTGCCAACTGTCCAGATGGAAACTCTAAATCAAGCAGTAGAGGAATGTGGGATTGCCTCTGCAAAAAATAACATTTTTCAATTGTTTTGCAGATTAGGAACCTGTCATACTTCATCTCCATCATACAACCCTAAACATTTTGTAGGGAGATCAGGGAGGAAAGTGAAGAATATGAAATGACCACACACATTCTTATGAAATAGGAAATTGTATCTTATTCAGATTTCATTGCAATCCATGCCATGGACAGGTTGTCTTCTTCCCTCAAGCCTTATTCTAACCGCTTAATTCATTGCACTTAGAGATCGTTAAAGATTTCCTCAAATAATTCCAAATCAAGGCTGTCAGTTCCAGTTGTATGGAATCAGCCACGAAGACTGGGAAGATACTTACAGAGAATCATTTCTTCCTTCCAACAGGTTCTCACTTCGTTGTCACGTAGCCAAAGAGACTTTGTGAAAGGGCACCTTTCCAGCATCTTGACACCTGGCTTTCAGTAATTTTCAAATAGAGGGGCTGGAATCTTCCATTTATCAGCTGAGATATCTTCAGGGTTGGTGAATGAATTGAAAGACTCTTTGCATTACACATTTACAAACTTTGTACCATATGTGATGCTTTTGCCAATATGTACTGGCTGCCATGTAATCCACTTCTCCTGCTATTGTTGCATTAAGATACCTATTTATCAAAGCATACAGGAATCAGAGAAGACGTGGTACGTGCTTAAGCTTTACAAATCACTGCATGAAGACATCAAACCTAAATCTGTGTTGTAAGGGCAGTAGGTTTATCTTTTATTTAGAATAAAACAATGCAGTAATGTAATAATCACGTTTTCTAGAGTTTCATGGAGCACAATAAATCTCTTCATACCAACTACAACATACTGTCCCCAGGGATGTTACTAAATAGAGTAAAATTGCTGACTTACTAATAGCTTCATCCTACCTGTGTGTCTATCAAGTGTTACTACAAAGAATGGGAAAGAATTAGAACTACATTTTTCATTTTTTCTTCTTGGTTTTTTTTTTTTGTGAATGTCCTTTTTTTAACTCAAAAATAAAAAGTAACAAAGTATCTCGTAATATTTTTGTCCTCCATTTTCCTGAATGTGTGCTTGAGGAGTAATTTTTTGCTCATAATCACCATCTAGGCTGTGGTTTTTTGTTTGCTTTTGAACTGTTTCCATTTCAAAGACAGTTTTCCATTCTGAGGCAATTAGCAACCTGGCAGCCATCAATAGACGGAGCCTTTTTTTTTACTTCTTCTAGCAATAAGTGGAAGGTCTTGATTTGAATCAATGTGGGTTTTTTTTCCATTTCGCTTTGTATTTTATCAATGGCTATCACCCCAAGATTTCATCTACCATTAAAATGTCATTTCTATGACAAGCTCTGCCAATTATTTTCTGTGTAATTAACATGTTCAGCACATTTGGGAGTGAAACAAGTATAGGTTTTGCTAAAAAGAAGAGAAATACTGGTTCTGGTTAGTGAGGGAGGTGTGCTGAAGATAGGTGTGGGTCAAGTCATGAGAATGACATGTCCAGTTTCTCCCCTGAAGAAAAGATTCTTACAAAAAGAGTGAGCAAGGGCTGCTGTGTTCCCAGCTCTCTGTGGCTGGGAGGATATAAGGTGCTGAGGGGATCAGAACTCTGAAGGAGGGACACTCCGTTGCTGGATCTCCATAGATGCTCTTTATGTGGTCACTTTCCTTGCACTGTGCTGACAGCATTTCTCCTTCGGAAAATTTGCCTCTAACTCTAAGAAATCCACCATGGGCAAAAAGATGATATAGCTCTGCCATAGAAACATATCATTATACTAAGCCAGTTGACATGCTCTTGAAGAATACTATTTGCTGTATAATTCAGAGCCCTGAACAGACTACCCCACACTCTTTTAAACCATGGCTGTTACAAAAACAGCTGGAAAATGAGGACATTGCAATGCTTTCCTTGGAAAAGCATTTGGGTTGCACCATGTCAGGCATGGCAGCAAATCTGGACTGAGCAGCTCTGCTTTTTGGTGATGGGCATCCCATTAACACCAAGCAGACTCTTCCACAGTGTAGAATCCACTGGCAGTATTTAAGAAGTTAGAGGAGATATGAAATTTTTTATGGTGCTGCTCAGTTTTTGTATTTCATTTCTCTTTGAACATGAAGATCTAATAAAAATCCAGAATTATGGTTCAGTAAATGAAGATACATGCATAGGAAACACAAATAAAGATACAGCACATGAATACAGCCAGAATATTTTCAAAATGTTGTTAGCTAGAAGTAGGTATTGTAACTTTGTATTTTTACTTTATTTTATATTGACATTTATTTCAAAAGTTGCTTAATGTAATACTGAAAACATGTCAAAAGCAACTGACTGCTTTTGGGCAGGACATGGAAGACACTGGAGAATATTCCAATGGAGGATGGAAGTAAATTAATGGGCTTTCTAGAGGCATATTTCACTGAGGTTACAGTGACTGTCTGGAAAAAAAATAGACAAGGTTTCCTGTTCATATTTATCTTCTGCATTTAGAGTAACTTTTTCTGTCTTTCCTCAGTGCTTCTGGTACATTGCATGTGTGTTTACACTGCATGTGTGTCGGAACAGGTTTCTAGAATTTGGACTCAGATTAAAACACGTGAATTCTTCAAGGGCAAAGGCAGCGTCGCTTGTCATTGATTCTGCTGAGCATTTAAGAAGAAGTGACATTTACCAGAGCTTGTTTTGAAGATTTATAAATGCAATATAGATTTGGCAAGGAGAGCTGCTTCAATAAACGTTGTGCTGTAGCATGTAAGCATGGGCTTTACCTCCAGCAGATTCACTAGCACTTTGTCATCCAAGTAAAAATAAATATTCAATAAACAATTTATTAGGGATGTGAGTTCACTTCTGCTTCATTCCACTTGGAAAGACTTGACATCTATTGCCTACATAGTGTTAGTAAGGACACAACGAAATGAAGACAAATTAATTGTAGAATTGTCAAAAGTATGTCAGGGAAAATTTCCCTGGCTAACAAAAATAATGCAATGAATATTAAGGATATACCTAGACTATATAAATGAGGATGTTTGGTGTAATAGCTAGGGTAATTGACTCATAATACCTGACTAGAAGCTATTTTTTCATGTTCTAATGGACTTCTGTTTTAACGAAAGTGCTTTGCATTGCTTGGGTGGCATTTGAAGAACTTATACTAAAGGTAAATAGGATTTACAACCATTAGGATCCTCATTTGGACTACCAGATTTTTGTGAGATGGCATTAATGTGAATGATAGCAGGAGTAATAGTAATAGGTACTGCTTCCTATTCCTGTTAGCAATGCAAGCCCAGGTAGTGTGGGAAGAGTGGGAAAGGGTCTGTTTTAGCTTTGTCAGTAGAGTAGTTATGCAAGTTACCCCGTAGGAGCATTTTCTTGCACTCATTCATCCAACCGTACCCTACAAAGCCCCACACCATCAAAGGTCACACAAAGAATTGGGGCAAAACCTGTTCTGGGCAACTGTCTATCTAAACTTCACAAGATCTGATGGAGAGAAAGGTTTATTGTAGCATGTTTATCCACGCGGGATAACCCGTCAAAATAACCTGCTTAGTCTCTAGGAGAGCCATGGAAAATAAGTGGCCCGGCTTCTGTGCCAGGTCCTGCTGGGGAAATCCTGGGTGGCATTTGAACGTGCGAGAGTGGTACTTCAGCAGCAGGGACATCTGGTGACTGTGGCTCGCCTGGCAGCCTTGGTTCTCAGGCACCTGAAATCTGCTGTGTTGAGACAACTTTAGTCTCAGCTGTAATGCAGGATAAATCCCAAACCTTGTGCACACATAAAGCATATAAACATCACAGTCAAGAGAACAGATTTTTTTCTAAGTACAGAACAGATGAGGAGAGAGAAACTCTATTGTTTTTGATGACGTGTCAATGTGGATAGGAGTAACCTTGGAAATCTTGATGAATTCTAATGTACTTTCAAGCAAACAGAACAATCAAATATTATCTGAGCAGCACTCAGTACATTTAGCTTTTAAAAATGTAAAAGATTCAAGGGCATACCTTGGTACTGCATATAGCGAAATGAATTAAACCTGACTAACTGTGAAACATAATGTAAGGTACAAAAGCTGCAGTCTTATTTGGCTGACAGGACAGGCTTCTTCGGCTTATACATTTGAACCTTTGGCATTTCGTTAGGAAGTAATTGATGGAAGGAAATATTTTCTTTCATATATCACATAATGTAAGTAAAGTCAAATCTGTGTCTGTAAATGTAGTTTATCTTATCTATATAGACATAGAAGTAAATGGTGAGAAGGAACGGCACTTTAACGGTAAATAGTTGAATTTGCAATGCCCCATGTTTCTGTTTTATTTGTTGTAGTAAATAAAACAAGTTAATCCTAGGTTCTCCTTGCAACAAATAGTCCTACAGTGTAAAGTGAAATTATGGTTTCTCTAGAAAACTAAAGAGAGTATCTTTTTTCTGTTTGATAGTGCTAATACTGTGTGAGGGACTGCGAATAGGGAATACCAGATGAAGGCCAGATTTATAGCGTGAAAATGACCGAAGCAGGACGTTTTCAATACTTTATTCACTCATTGCTCTTTACTTTCCAAGATTTGTGCCTTCTGGGGAGAAGATAGCAAACGTTTTCTGGATAGATTGCCTTTCTGAGCTTCAGATTTGATGATCTGAACCACGAGCATTTCAGAGTGAGAAAAGGGCAATTCTTTGAGGTTTGATTCTGGTATTAGGAGGATTGTATGGAGCTCTTGGACACCTTAGGCGTCTGATCCATTTACAGGGACATTTGCTCATAATTTCATTACTAAGGAGTAGAAGTCTTGTCAAGGAAACGGAGAACTTACATTAAATAACAATATGCTTGTGAAATACATATGATAGTCTGGCTTTTTAACTTTGCATCTTTTGTTATGAATTAGCTTAAACCGCTATCAAAGCAGTCAGATTGATGCTGCAGGTTTTATCTATCGTGACTGTTATAAGCAGAGGGGTAACAATGCTGATAATTAAGGCCACGTTACATATTCCAGCATTATCTATATGTCTATTGGAGTAGTTTATAGATGAATAGAATAATCAATTCTTATTACTTGTTATTACATTTATGTCTCTCTTAAAAAGAATTAATATGCAGGTTTTGTTTTTTTAATGTGGGAGAAAAATGCCTGTGACATTTAGCCAAGATACCCTGAGGAAGTGGAAAATAAGGTACATGAATGCTCCACCACATCAAAAGTATGGTAATAGGTAGCAGTCGATTATCTAGAAATACATCACTGTTTCTTAAAGCTGGCAGCCACTGATCAGAAGACTTATCTTCTAAGTGAAATAGAGAAATATGAGCTACATCACCAATTTTTTAAAATGCTTTAACAGTAGTGCTGGTTCACTTCAGTGTTTGCTCTAAAGGAGGTTTGCTGCTTTTTATATGCCATTCAAAACTGCTGATGGACAAATTTCTGGAATCAATGGTATTTCTTGCTATTAGTTGCTCGTCTTTAAATAGCAGAAATACACTGAAGTTAAGGAAGAAAAAGCAACTACCTGCCATTTAGTCAATGACGTGTTGCAGTAGCTCCTGGTGGACTCTGTTTTTGTCACTGTTTTTCTTCTTTGTGCTAGCCCAGTTCTACAATATTTTAATGCCTCACAAAATGCAGTACTACTTTAAACCCTGAAATTGTTTTTTATTTTCTGTGTGTTGCAGATAAGAGAAGTGAATCAGAGTTTGTGTCATGCTGCAAGTTGAAGGGCAGATTCAGTGGAAGGGAAAGGTGCTTTCAGTCCTCTCTCTCAGTGCTCACTCTCCTGTGGCTCTGACTGCAGGTCCAGGCTACAACTCAAACCATGGTCTTTTGCCCAAAGAAAGTTCTCTCTAGTTCATCTTGAGCACAGTGGGTATAGCAGGTCTGTGCAGTTAATGTTAGACCTTGGTGGCATGAAGATAGTGGAGCTGTTTCCAAATATTCAGATTTTAGCTGAGCATGGAACAAGCAAAGGTAAAATTGCTCCCAAGAATGAAGAGATTTCATATTTCCTCTTGTATATTTTTCTTCAGCGTTATGTCATCATGACATGTTTTGAGGTATTTTGTTAATGTCAGAGTTTTTAGTAAATTATAGTTAAACTAGCATCTTTTGATGGTTATGAGCAAAAAAATAATGGAGCTTTTTGAATGAAGTGATATGTTATTAATAGTCATCAGCTGGAACAGTGCTCACAAAGACTCAAATTTTAGGGGCTTTCAGTTCATATCTGATTGTTCCAACTCTTCCAGTGTAAATATTTTAATTGATAATCTTGCTCAGAAACTCATTCAGAAATAATAATTTTAAAAAATTTCCTTTCTAGCAGCATTGTGATACCTTGTAAAATTGAATCACAGCTCATAGCATGGAATGTTTTAAATATTCAGAGACATCAACCCCAGAAGGTATTAGAGAGGCTAGAAAGAACTAGAAATCAGAGTGCATGCAGCTGACAAAGCCTCAGTGTGGATCTGTGAATCAGCATTACATGAATTGTCCAAAAATATTATTAAACCTCATTGAGGTATTAACTCCATAAAACAAGAGGGGGAAAATGAATACCAGCTAGGGAAATCATGTCAGTCAGAGCTTCTCTTACTAAATCCTTTTCATTGTCGGCTAAAATAAGTCAAATAATTTCATAGTAAACCCATGGACACCAGCTAAATACATGGGCAGGCGCTGTACCTTAGCTGACAAGTGGTACAGTAATTTGTTAATTGTAATTGGCTTGTAAATCAGAACCCTGAGATGTGAAAACTGAAAATGCTTAAAAGAAGAAATTTTCTGTCATACAATGTACAATAAAGTCCATGTCATCCTTCATCGCAATTGTTGTAAGGTCAAAACTCCAAAAGTTTATGCACGCAAGAGAATAGAAAAAAAAGATAATTCAAATACTGCTCCAGCTGAAAGTAAGATGTTGCCTTTCAGCATTGCACAAATTCAGAGTGTGTATTTTCTGTACATGGGGTGATTTAAAAAAGAAACCCGAGGAGTACTAATTGGGTTTTTGCAGGGAGCAGTGCGACCTGCAGATTGTTAATCTTTGCTTCAGGCAAAACGACTTGGCCAACGAAGTTCCCTGGAAAAGTCCCAGCTTTCAGCCACCAAGACCTTTACGAGGTTCCTAAGGGAACCCTAACTTCTGCAACTGCTGTGTTTTTTATTAATAATAATAGCAGCAATAACAATTATTGTTATTGTTGTTGTTATTGCTGTAGAAAGAGGCTGTACAAATGCGTGCAATATATGGCCTCTTCCTGGAGGAATTTACAGTCCGAGAGAAGTGGCTTAAAAGTGGAAAATAGAGGATATAGTTCCACACAAACTATATATAGACTTTCTGCCTATCTTTTAAAATAAAAACATTACCTTTCTATTGCTTTAGTTTGCATTGACCTTGCAGGATGGAGCACAGTGAGGAGGAGACCAAAGGCTATTGCTAGAGAAAGTGTTTCAAGAGGGTCTGATTTCTCTGTGTGAGACACTGTGAATATCTGCAGAAGGCTTTGCTCTGACTCCTTCCAACATCCCCTCCGTACTGCTGATAACAGTGGTCCATGAATCGGTCTTAAAGACTTAGTCCAGAGCCGAACACGGAGATGCACTCGCATCTGCAGCCGTTGCTGCGCTGCCCGGTTTGGCTCTCCTGTATATTGACTTTGCACGTGCGATTGAGAGCACTCCTCCGACAGCCGAAAGCTGATTTTTTTCGCGAACGTCAGTGACAGTTCAGCAGTTACATAAAATGAGGGTGAGAACCACTATGTGGAGCTGAAAGAACAGTTCTATTCGTAGGCATTTAAAAATACTTGAAGAACTGTAGATCTGAGATGAATTTGCCGGAATATATGTAACCTGTATATCCACTTAATTTTCTATTCTTATTTAAGTGCCAGGACATTTCTGACCAATTCTGCCTTGTTACAGATGATGTTTTAATTCCCAGAGTTGAAGGCACTTCAAAAGTCTTTTCCTAGGAACTATATTTTTTGTGACAATAAGACTGTCATCCTACTGTGAGCAGGAAGTGAAATGGATAAAATAAAATGAGGAGGAAGACCTGCTGATTTTATATGCACTGTTAACTGCTATTTGGACAATATCTCCATTTTTAGCATTGTACAGTCTAGCATTACAACCAATTCCTGCACACTAAAGAGATCCTGCATTATGAGATGATTGAATGAGAGTTTAGCATGGTATAAGACATCTCGGAAAAGAATAATAAGATAGAAAAGGAAGTAGAAGGGAGCAGGAAAATGAAGGCTGTTTTGACAGAAAACAAAAGATTGCCACTTCGTATTCTAAAAGGAGATTGCAGAGGATTAATGTAGTAAAGAGAGCTGTTTTGCAGTGTAGAACTAATGTCAGGCTTCTTGGGTTAAATTTGGAATAGTCACGTGCACTTTGATGTGATTGTCAGCTAACACAGGTGGGTTCAAAGCTCGGTGAAACAAGCAAAGCAGTCTCATCATTATTTCAGTATCGCTACTTTGGGTGCACGTGAATATTTCCTCACGTGCATGAAAACTCCTTGGGCTGACATCACTGGGGAAAGGTCTGTGCGCCGTGCAGGTTCCAAAGGAAATGGAGGAATAAGAGGAGCACCTTTCCTCACCATATTTTAGACTTGTTTTTTTATAAATATGTCCCAGCCTAGACACCACAGAGAGCCATTCCAGTTGAAGACATAACTGACCATCAGTTGAATTAAACTTGACCATTAATTTGAAGCTATAACCACTCAAGAAGCCACCTTTTGCATATCTTCCCTCCTAAAAAGCATGTATGTGAACAGAACAATTTGCTTTCAATGGATGGATGGTCATCAGTTTGTGAAAAGGATTAGATGACATGGTGAATAGCATAGGATTTATCTCAAGGATTTGGGAAGTCTTTCTTCGTGTATCCATTCTGTTCTAGTCTTTGGAAAGTAGCCTATTCTAGTTAGAAGTTAGAAGAGATATTTTGCATTATCATATTATTCTTTTACTACTATCAGCTCCAGAGGCAACAAAAATTATGTAACACTTAGAAACCTTCTCTTGTATAAACCAATTATTTGTAGCTGTCTACAAAAGCTGAAATAAAGGTAAGGGAACTTTGCATACTGAGTCCTGTGAGAGCATTTTATAATCTCCTTGGCAAATGAAGCACTCATTTGGCTTTTTCAAATAATAGAAATTAAAAAAAAAAAAAAAAAATGCACAGAAAAGCCTTCCCTCCACCTTCAGGGATAGTTACTTAGAGTAAATTAAAATCAAGGCTGAAAGAAGATCATGCTGGTAATGTAATTCTATGGAGGTTATCACTTTTATGTATAATAAAACAATATATGAAAATTTGAAACCGTAATCCTTAGGCATCCCTTTCATCTGTTCATTCAAATGGAAGCTCTTTGCCTTTGAGTGTGAACGAATTGCTACTGAATGCAGCAACTGAAATTCTTGCCTATTATAAAGACCCACTAGAAGCTCCAAAAAATGACAACAAACTCGCCAATGCAAATCTGGTACTCAGCACAGCTGCTGGAGAATGCAGTGGAAAAGGGCATGAAAGAAACCAAAAGCTTCTGAGGACTTCCAGGAGAGAATACCACAGTTCCTGCTGAAGTGGATTGAAACAAGACTAGTGATGACTGCTTATAACTCCCAGTCATTTCTTCAAATATGGGCTGCACCAGATTTTCTTTCCATCTAGAAGACAATACAATACTTAACCAGAGCAAACAAATTTAATTAGAGTAAGTTTTTATGGAAGTGCAGTGCAAAACAGTCTTGGCAGATTTTCTTCCAATCTTTAGTCACGATTTTTAAAACAAATTAATTTTCCAAGCCAAATATACAGGGAGATTAAAAGGTGGTAGTTTAAGAGACGGGTTTAACTTCTTTATTTCTATTTTTTCCATTAACCTGCCATTGTGAGCTGTATTGCAAAATTGCTTTTGGAAAAAGTGCTGGTTTTCTTTTATTTTAAGAGTAAATGTCAGGATTTTATCTTTTGGCCGCATTCTTAGGTAGAAAATATAACAAGTGAGAGAATTAATTCCGTTATACACACAGCAACCTCAGCATTAAAGCTACAATTTTGACTTAGCCAGTGCTGAAATATGTGAACAATATTCTGTATGTCCTTGAGCTCTGAAAACAGAGGTCTGGGATGAGAACAAGTGCAGCTCCTCTGGAGGACGTGGAAAGGCAGGCTGCAGAAAGGCATGTTTGTATGTTGACCTGTCTGTTGTGAAAATAGGGAAGAAAGCCAATCATTCCCAATTCTGCAGACACTCTGACAGCTAAAGTAGGCATTAACAATTTCCAACACATGGCGTGGGGGATGAAAGTCTCTGAGCTCTACAACCGAGAGTTTCCTGGCTGAAATGAAGTAGCAGTTGAAGGTAGCTCATAGAAAAACCTATTTTATCATCCACACTGTAGGGACAAAATGGATAATATTACCAAAAACTGGGGGAAAAGTAATGTCACAACTCAAAAATAGAAACGTGTTCTGGCTTCAAGTCTGAACACATCTGAGGTTTTTTGGCCTTTATGCCGGGATTTTCCTGGCAAAGAAGGATCAGTTTTTAGTGTACAGGTTCTGGCCATATATAATAATCTCCTGTTGCTTTGAATGGACTTGGTACATAAAAATAATTTTGTTGCTAATATACTGGTGCAGAACTAATCCTTTTGGATTTTGACTGGTACAAGAGCTGCAAGAGTCTCACAGCGTTATCCTGTCCGACAGAGGTTTCACTGGATTCGCCTGCACATCCCCGTGCAGCCTCAGCCAGGCTCATTGGGAAAGGGGTTGGGAGTATGAGCAGGAAGACTTGCTCATCCAACTGTTATTTCTGTAAAGGACTTAAATAGGGCTCTGTTGATTTACAGCAGAACTCCTTTGCAAAGTTAAAAAGATGATGGTTTTTTTGCTTCGGCCTTCAGAGGGAATGAAGATTATTTGTATGAATAATTCTGAACTAGAATAAGTGGAGATGGAGAAGTAGAAGATGAATGTTTTCAACAGCTGCTAATATAATTTTCATGCATTAAAGATATGGTCAGGTATTTGGAGAGGCATCAAGTTTCTCTAAGATGAAAAACAGAGTCAAAGGCACAGGAAAGAATGCCATTAGAAAAACTGCAATATATATTTGAACTTTGATTATTTTTCAAGAATTCTGTGTAATTGGCATAGCAGCAAAGCCAGTTTAGCAGGTTAGAAGTGAAATTGTATGATAAATGTGAAAACAATTTTGACTTTAATTTTGGAGCCAGTGCGAATCTGTGTAAACGGTTTTCTCCACTATTTATTCTGCTTGCCTTTGATTTGATTTCAATTAATAAAATAATTCTTAGACATATACTCTCTGATGATATAGTCATTGCTAAACATTTAACATGATGGTGGCCTAGACAATAATAATTTCATTGTTATTTTTGTAATTGTGGGTGGCAATAATAATAAAAATATTGAATTAATTGTGCTGTGAAAAGAAAAGATCCAGGGTGATACCTGATGATAAGGAAAGACAATGTCGTATCTGGAGCACCTCCATGGGTTTTGCTGGGCAGGTTGGTTTACTCAAGGTGTTAATGTCTTGTCTTCACTGTCTCTACGCTAGCATTCTCTTTTCACTTACATTTATGTTATAAAGTTTCAATGAAATAGAGAAAGAATTAAACCTTGGGCTCTGACACCAGTGAAAAGTGCTTCTTTTTGTGGGGAAAACTTGTACCAATGGACATTTTTGCTGGGGTCTCACTACTATCAGGGATCTTCAACTGGGAGCAATTTTCTCTCTGTTGCCGTTGTCATAATATTTGCGTCACTCCAGTGCCTGCCAGATTCCTTCTCTCTCTCTTTCCTTGGCATTGTCCGTCTGTGGGAATTCACGGTTGGGAGATGCAGGTCCTGGGCAGACCTGCAGCAGAGGGGATGGTTATTCAGGGGTTGGGTGTCCCTCCATACTGGTCCCCGTTAGTGACATGGAAGTAATGTGCGTACAAGAGCACTGCTGTGATCCTGCTCAGCCAGTGGAGAAAAATTGTAGTAATTGGGTGGTGAGGCAGGAGCTGGCACTAGGTGTGACGGCAGAGACAAAGGGAACAGGAAATCGCCATACGGCGTCATATGCTCCTTCTCAACCTTAATTTTGATTGCAGCTGTCAGTGTGGCATTATGGTTCTTGAATGTGCTCTTTTATTGAGCTCAGTGTGTGGGAGAGATTTTTTTGAAACTGAAACAATGCTGGAAAATGATTGGCATAATGTTAGCTTTAGACACATTGCAGTTCCCGAGACAGTTGCATAAGAAACAGCAGTATTAACTTATTGACAAGGGGATTTCTGAATTAGTTAAAATTTGCATTTTTCATCCATGTCTTGTTATAACTTTTATGTGAGTTAGAAGCTGTAGGACATACAGCTGAGAGGGCATATTCCCTCAACTCTAGTTTCTTATGCTCTGTTTTTCTTTCCTCTGTTTAATGCCACAGTCGTGTTCCTTTGCAGTATTAAGGACGGTATACTTGTACAGGTTTGAAATGCTTTAGGAGAAAACGTTAAAATAATGCTGCAGGAGAAAGAAAATATACTGAAGTTAACAAAAGATGCATCGTGAGCATCTTGTATCAAAAACATTGTTTTGTGAAGGCACAGAAACATAACGGACTATGGACCCCTCTCTGCAGCCATAAGTATTGCTCAGGATTGAGAGAGGTGAATTTCCTGTCTGGATGCAGGTACCGCAGATGAACTCTTCTTGCTTTAATTTGAACAAAACTCTTCAGAGTAATTTTATGTCTTTTGTTTTGAAGTTTTATTTATTGAGTATTTTTTAGCCTTTAATAGCGCTAGTATTGGCTTAGAGTTATAAAGTGAAACTATAGTGATGTTGCACACATAGTGAATAAATTAGTAACTTTATGGCTGTGCTAATGTTTTTAATATGTATGCATCATAGCCAAACTTTTTTTGTTGCATATTCTTCTAAACTTGGATGTTATCTTGGTACTTATTCCTGCATGAATTTATAAACCAAACAGAAATGTGTAGCACTAGGCAACAGAGAAGTAAACTCAAACATCCAGATATATATATATAAAACTTCCGTGTAATAATCAATTTAACAACACTACACCAAAATAATCATAGGTACATTGTGACTCATTTTTGTGAATTCACATAACGTGCTCTGAGCAACCTTAGATTGAGATTTGTGAAATTAGTTCAATCCATCTACTCACATGGCACATTTGAAAAGGTGAGATTTGCATTTGAAAAGGATGAATCAGAACTAAAAATAAATGAGATCAAGATTCTTCCCCCTCCCAAGGGTCTGGAGTCATTTACTGTAGCCATTAACATCTAACATGATTTCAGGTGAAGTGTTTCCTCAATAAACTTGAGTCACCTTTTTATTTAAGAGAAGGAGGAAGAAGGAGCAAAATCAGAGTGTCAGAGAGATGTCAGAGAGCTTTTTTGTTTGTTAAAGCTTTCAGGCATACTTACATTGGTTTTAGATTGTTCATTATTATTATTGTTTTCATTAATGAAAAAAAAAAGTTTGGGATGCAATCCACCTAAATCTTGCCCAAATGAGGACTGCATTTCCTAAAACTGGTCTAAATCTCAGACAACAGCACAGGCTGAATACTTCCCAGGCCTGTCTCATCTTATACCCAAATTCTTTAAGTATCTTCTCCTTAGGCTGAAAATTCGATAAATATTAAAGCAATCTTTACTTCTGCATGCTCAGAACTACCTACTTTAGCAGAATGGACAAATCTATTTGGACTTTTTTTATATTTCTGTGTTTAAGTAAACAGACAATGAACTCCAATACGGTGGGTGGGAAATCTGAAGAATACAACCCTTTTTTAAATAGCCCACCGGATAAAGCACTTACCCAAGGGATGAGGTGGCCAAGTTCTGGGTTCTGCTGAGACTGGTGATGCTTTAGCTGCATGCTAAGAGACTGCTTATACCAACCAATCTGATGTTGACTGCAAATAGTGATGAAGCTTATAACGTGTCTATGAAATAGAGACTGAACCAGAAACCCGCCTTCCAAGGCTGAGTCTAACAACCAGATACGTCCCCTTCCATCTGGCACTAGACAGCATTTTTCTTAGGTGGTTTCTTAAAGGAAGATGTTAGCAGGGTAACCATATCTGGGACTTTTATCAGCACTCATTTGAGGGTTTTGTGGTGTTTTACTGCATATGGCAGAAAAGCAGAAATTCTCTTCAGTTATGTGATATTTAGTTATTAGATAATTACAGATAATTGCAGGGGCAAGTTCTATGAACTAAAATGTTACCGTATCATCTAAAGTCTACAAAATCATGTAACAATTATGTTTGGAGTTACAGTATTATTTCAAGTATAATTACCATGAGATTGGCGGTGCATGTAATTAATGAGTAATCACTGGACTTTGCCTTCATAGCTGCTCTTCCCTGTTGTTGTAAAGCTCTTTGTCACAACGTTTAAGTATAAAGATAATATAAATTGACCTCCACGTGTGTTATACTAAACCTCCAAATACTTATTTCCACTGCAGTTCTAGCTCCTTAGTGCTCTAGAGGCTTAGTTTCATGAAGAAACCAGAGAAGGGACAGTGTGCTGTGAATGGGGAAGAAGTGAAGCAACCTTTAAATAGATACCAGCTAGTGAGAGAACTCTTCTACAGCTCTCCAAAGTAACCCTTTATTATTCATTAAAGCTAGTTTGTAACTAGCTAAAATTCTGCTAAGGGTAAAGTCTTCAAAATCTCTTCACATCATCTACTGTCTGCCTTCCATTGTAAGGAAAGTTGGATTAACAAAATTTCATACAGAAGAGAAGATTCTGTAGGTCACTCTTGGATTCCAATTGAACAAAGCTTTTTTTTTTTTTTTTTAAAATACTATTTATATAGGACACATTTATGTCAAACTTCCAAGTTATTTAATAGTGGTTTTGCTTCTTTTTTCTTTTTTGTTTGTTTTTCACTATTTATCAGGTTTTACCTGGCAAGATGATTATACACAGCATGTTATTGGTCAGGAACTCTCAACCATTCACAAAACCCACAACAGACACCCTGATATATTTGCATCTGAAGAATCTGACGCAGGAAGGTAAGTTTTCAATGGTGTTTTTGCCTGGTAGGTTTATGGGAGGGTTTGCATATGATGGAAAAGAGATTGGCACTGCAGCTTTATTAAACACATCACCAAAACCATTATCTATAGGATAAAGGGAAACCAGTCTTACAACAGCATTGAAAACATCAGTAGGAGAACAGCGAACAGAATGAATTAAAACCCTCAACCCTCCTCTTCTGATTATCATCGAGTTAAGAAAATGTGCCTTCTATTGGTAATTTAGGTGTGATAATTCAAAACATCAGGTCCTTTCTCAAGTTTAGGAGGTGTCTATTGTGAGTTCAGCCAGCTCTGCTTCTGACTGGCTGTAAAAGGAAGATTTGTACAGCAGCTCATCCACAGCAGACATTTTATTCTGGAACAAGCCAACAGAAAGAAACAAAAAGAAGTATTGAATGATATTCTGAGCAACTTATTATATTTTCAAACTCATATTCTTCCAAAACATAGTTGTAATTGATTAAAATTTCATAGATTCTCAGCTTTAGTTGCAAAATTTGTCCAGGAAGGAGAGATTCATGGAAGTTCCCATGACAGAAAACAATGTTGGGACATTTCTATTTATTCCTTGCATTATAGAAGCCATTTTCCTCATGGCTTGGAAGATATTGAGAGTGGCAAGAGGCACAACTTCTATAGTTCTGTGGAGTGATATTGATGTAGGACCTGCAATTATATCTTCTTCAAATACAGAAAAACATATAAATATACTGTTTATCTGGTCTATTATGTCCTATAGATTTTTAAGTGTAACCCAACCATGCAAACCCCAGAAGGAAATTTTCAAATGCATAAAATTTTAGGAACAGTAAAATTGGTAAATTTTGCTTTCTCCTACATTATTTTAAGAAATGCAATCTCAAAATTAGTGAAATTGAAAGTCCTTTTTTGTAAGAAAACTTTCTTGGTAGTGAGACAAAGCTTGAGCTTCTAGACTGGATGGGCAGGATATTGAATGTTGGAGTTTAGATCTTCATTTCCTGCAGTATGTGGTTTGCATATACTGCAGAAGCATTTCTTTTCTAGATTGTTCTTTGATGGAGATACAAGTGCTGTGTAATTGATACTGCCCAGTGGCTTCAGCTGTGTTTGCCTCTCATTTGATTTCATTCATAGAATTTGACGTTGTGCTTCACTGATTCAAAATCATTCCTTAAAATCACAGCACCACAAATTTCAGGACTGCAGTAGAGACTTAACTTCTAAAGAAGATACTGGTCTATAGGTTACCATAAAGTTGATAACAACATGTGGTTGAATCCATAAACATGTTTTCACTCCTTAGATACACAAAATGCCAACACTGTATGGATTTCTCTCTGTACATGGAATCAGAAATGATTTTTAGTATCTTCTGGGGGCTTTGTTTTTTTTAGAATGAGTGTATCTAAAACTTTTATTCAAGAGAGTAAGACAAAATAGGCCAGATTTCCACGAGAACAAGACTGTGTTCTGCAGTGTTCCAGATTCATAGTTACATAAAAATAAAACATTTGAGAAGATATAAGAAATAACTCTTTTTTTAGACTGAGAACGGATGATTACTTTTAGGAGTTCCTGTTGTGATCAGCTAGAACTCGACATTATAAAAAAAAATAACCCACTTTGTGTATTGACACTTTAGGAACATCAGAATTTCAAATGTGTTCCATTTACAGCAGTTCCTATTGTGGATAGATTTTCTGAAGTTACCAAGCTGTGCTTCTGAAAGCATTATCTTATGTGCCAACAGTTTAAAGCATTAATTGATTTTTCTGGTTGTCCATTTGCAATGTATTCTGTAGGTCAGAGAACAGTAGGAACTTTTTCT
Organism: Bucorvus abyssinicus; assembly: GCA_009769605.1. Taxonomy (NCBI): domain Eukaryota; kingdom Metazoa; phylum Chordata; class Aves; order Bucerotiformes; family Bucorvidae; genus Bucorvus; species Bucorvus abyssinicus. Next base: position 5,442,670 of record CM020028.1, read on the forward strand.
TTGGCGTCTTGTAGGTTCTGATCAAGTTTGCTGTATGCTCAGTGTGCTCGATGTGCTTGCTAAAATCTGATCAGGTAATAATTAAATAATTAAAAGGCAACAGTGTAGGTATCTAATTATCAAAGAAACATTATGGGAGGAAGACCTTTTATTAAGGGTAACGTGGGTAATAAGACAATATGAAGTCATACTAATGAGTCATTAATCCCCACAGAGTTAGTGAGAGCAAGAAAATAGACTCAGACACTTGAAAGGTAAATTGACTTAGTCTAAATTAGTGTGTAATAAATCTGATGAAACAGAAGACATGGATTTCATCTTAAAAAGATGCTGAAACTGAGAGCTTGATTTCAAGATGAAAGTTCGTTCTTTGGTGTCTAACTAGAGTGTACATAGTATTTCCTGAGCCCTTATTAAATTTCAAAAAGCTCCACTCTTGAAAGAAGATCCAAGATAAGGGAAGAAAGTCCATTCTGCACTCAGGGAATAAATGTCAGTTGTGTTCATCGGTGCAATTAGGCAAAACCACAAATGTTTCCAGCAAACTTCAATGAATGAAATGGGGTATAGCATTGTTTCTATAACAAAACCATTATTAAGTCAGTAATAAGATTCTCACAGCATTTAAAAAGGAGAAACTTTATTCTAAAAGGAGTGGTATCTATTAATTGAGAACATTCTAGAAATATGTGAGATGCAGTGATTTAGATATTTCCACATAACAGCTTCTAGAGTGCTGATTTTTATAGGAAATATGTAGTTATTTCTGTGGATAAATAATTCTATATGTCAATGGGTTTATATCCTAAAGTTCATTGTATGCAAAGTCCTTTTCCAATTTAAACACTGAACAAACTAAAACTGAAAAACTGAAAATAAGTGCACAGTAAGAACGCAGCTGACAGGCATTGCTCCTGCTCACCAGGTGCTTTTTTATGTTTGTCTTTCATCCATTTTCCAATATCACTTTGTGAAATTTAAGAGAAATATTTTAGTTTAGTTGTAATAGTAGCTCATTTAATGAATTTTTCTTTCTCTGTTAACGAGGTGAACAACAGTAATACACTAGTGAACTACAAAAGTTTTTAAAAAACTTTTAGGGGTATTCATAGGATTTTATTAAAGTTGCCATCAAATGAAATGCGATGCTATGTTAGACACATTTTAATCATTTAAAGGTTTATAGCATAAAATATGACATCTAATGAGGAATTTAAACACAATTTGAATTCAATTACTGTCTCCTTTAGAAAAATAAGAAATCTTAGACACCAGATTTTGCTTCTACCACCAGTGTGAGTGATTATATACTGCAAATAATGGCTTGAATAGCTAACCTAAACTCTGTCCTTTATCTGTGCCTTCAGTTCCCATTAGCTCCAGTGGAAATCCTTGGAGCAGAATTTGGTCTGGTATTTCGATTTTCCCTTTCTTTTCAACGTTAGTGAAGAAAGACGAATATAGGTGTCAGAATTAATTGATGAATCAAAGAAGAATGTTTGAAATTGGGATACCTTCTGTGATGAGAGCTTCTTTGGATTAGTTCTTCTCTATTGAAGCAGAAAGCATACTGCCCAGCTCTTTCTAAACCTGCAGAACTGTTTTAGTCTGGCTTTAAGTTGAAAAAAAGGTGGATAACTTTACCTGCATGTCCACCCTACATCATAAGGCAGAATTTAGAGCTCTGGAATAAAAGAAGAGAATGAACAGCATGAGGAGGAGCAAGACTTATGGTGAATTAGATTGCTATAGTGCTCTGTGCAGTAAACCTGCATTTTACTAGTTTGTGTGCCTATTGCGTAGCTGGTTTTACACTGAGGAGAGGTGGAGGATTCTTCTGCTGCTTCAAAGTGAGCAACCCTGTGAGCACTATTGGTTGCAATGCCACCACAGTAAATTAAATTATGAAATATATTTATTGGTATTAAATTAGTTGGGACATGCATTTGATATAACTGCGAGCATGGAAAGAAGTCTGTTACTTTATGCATAAAGTAATGTAGTTAAACCTAAGACTTGGAAGTGCTCACCAAGCCACTTTCAATGATCTACCAACAGTCCTGGCTAACCGCAGAGGTACCAATCGACTGGAGGTTAGCCTGGAGAAAAGGAGGCTGAGGGAGGCCTTATTGGTCTCTACAACTACCTGAAAGGAGGTTATAGAGAGGTGGGGGTTGGTCTCTTCTCCCACGTGACAAGTGACAATGAAGAAGACAGGAGGAAATGGCCTTAAGTTGTGCCAGGGGAGATCTAGGTTAGATATCAGGAAGGACTTCTTTACAGAGAGGGTTGTGAAGCATTGGAACAGGCTGCCCAGGGAGGTGGTGGAATCCCCATCCCTGGAGGTGTTTAAGAGACATGTAGATGAGGTGCTGAGGGACATGGTTTAGGGACCCTGGCGGTGCAGGGTGAACCATTGGACTTGATGATCTTAAAGGTCTCTTCCAACCAGATGATTCTGTGATTCTATGACATCATGGTACTCTCTCAAGCTGTGCCCCCCACATAAGCACCATGACATGGGCTGGTATAATAAAATTGTACTTACAGTACACTGAGGTATTGAAAGTCAAATGAAGCCTCATCTTCCTGAGCTGGAAAGCTCTTCCACCTGGAATTATTCTTCACTGAAGAAGTGTATGGGCATGTGGGTAGGAAAAGGTGACACCAAAAAGATGATTTCCCTCAAAACAATGTGTCACTCAGGGAAGGATGCAGACTGGGAGCCGGTTCTCTGCTTTCTAGCACAAGGAGTGAAATAGTTACTGGTGTTGACATTTAAATTATCATCATCATTGACATGTTGTTGAGATAGATGGGGAGAGCCAGTAATAATTCAGATTCATTGCATCCAGCACTCTGAATCCCAGATAAACACCTCTGTGCTGCTGCTGTTTAATCACATTTTTTGCCAACATCACCAAGATCTGTCCAAACCACTCAGGAAACACTGCTATTCTGTGAATCCCAGGCACATGAGAAGATCAGAAGAGATACTTGTTCCATCTCATTATTCACTTTTTAAGCCTTTTGCTGGAGCTGACTTGCTCGGTCTCACTGCATTCTGTAAATTGGTGCAGGGCCAAACTGATGTTGAATCTCATCATCATCCAGCAGTATTTTAAGTCTTAGAACCATCTTGGATTTCTTTGGGGCGCAATTTAATCATGCATATTTTCTTTTTACAACATTTTCTTTTCTTCCAAATATGGCTTTGCCTTAATGTATGCATTTTGTTTGATTTAACGTCAGATCATTTAGCTTGAATCATGCAATAAATTGTTAAAAATGCAAGATTTTTTTGACTGCTATTGCTGGAACATTGAATATACTTTCGTGATTGCTAAACTTTTGAGTGACTTTTTTGTTATCTATGAAACTAACTTCCGTGGTTTGCAGTGCCTTTTTAGTTGGGCCCTTTGTACATTGTACAGGTTGGTAACTTTCTTTTCCTTGCTTTTGCTGTGCAGGACTTTGGGACAGAATGCAGATAATGAAAGAAATTACGGTCTGGAAAACGATGCCAACTTGGCCAAGTCTCTTCAGCAATATCTTCAATATCTCGGTATTCTCTCCCAGTCTGCAGCTACAAACTTGTATCCAAGGAAGACCAGTGACAAAGCTTCTGTCAAGGTAGTATTTTTAATGTAGTGCCTACATTCTGTGATTTTGGCTTCTTTCTCTGAATTCTCCTTATTTCTCAATTTCCCCTCCTGTCTTAAGACCAGACATGGTTTCTTACTGCTTCCTCCAATTAATTATGATAACTGGACAAACCCAAGTTCTCTCCAAGTGAGTTGAGTCAGAGTCAGCATTAGAAATGATAGGGCTTTTCTAATCTAGAGCATTTTACCTTAATTAGGGATGGATTGTGTGGGAAGAAGCAGTAAGAGTGGGATAGAGATGGTAACATCTTCACTGGCTGAACCAAAATCCTTCTTACAGTATCTGAACTGCTCTTCTCCAAAAAGCTGCCTGAACTACCCTGTGAATTTTTGCTGGTGTTTATGGGGCTTACAGTACAAGTAATGTAATCTTTAGGCAGGTTTTGATAATGAATCTGATAAATTGTGCCTCAACATTTCCTACTTCTTATTGATCATAAAGGAATCCTATAATGACCAATTAAGGTTCATATGTATACATTATAAATATACAGATAGCTAGGAAGGTAAATCACAACTATTAAATCTTGAGTATTGACTATGCTAAAAACCCACACTAATGGCTATTTGAAAACCCAAACATTTTTTTTCTTTCCTAAACAGAATCAGTCTTGTTCTAAGATGGAGCCTGATAGATATATAAAAGTAATTGGATGAAGAGGTGCATATGACAGACCCTTATAGTCTTTTGCTAAAAAAATGTGTTTAACCAGAGCACGCTATTATTTTAAAGAAATAGGCTGCTATTATAGCCATCCTTCCAAAAAAAAGTGTATGTGCTATTTGCATGAATACAGAGTAAATGCAACAACCTTAGCTAAAAAATATACTGAAGTTTCAGGGGAAAAAAAACAGGCAAAGAAAATATAATGTCAAAGCCCAACTGTTAGGTTTTTTTCCAGGAACTAACTCAGAAACTCAGAACAACTGCAGTGTATCTGCAACAGCAGTATCACTGGTATTAACTATTTAGTCATGGTATAACTGAAATGTTAACAGAAATGTTGTCAGAAGCCACAAGTTTCCAATTTCACTGATTGGCATAAATAGCTCTTATGGTTTGTGGAGTATGTCATGAGGTGTTCATCTGGGGTAAGAGAAACTTGCAGGCAGCAGCAAGGCAGGTTTGGGGATGGGTGAGTGACCACTTTTCCTCCGCTCATGGGCGCTGACTGCAGTGAGGATGCCCTGCTTTGAATCACTGGCTTTCAGAGACAAGAAAACTTACTCAAGAAGTATTTCAGTGGGTCTGGTGCTGTCATGCGAGTTCATAAATAATCCATATGCCTGAGACCTTCTGTGGGGAAGCCTGCTGTGATAACACCACCCACCAACCTTATCGAGTGTTGCTATGGAGATGGGTACTCTGAAGCCTGGGGGCGTGGGATAAAGAGGAGAAAATCTGGAAATAAAGCATGTATAGGAGCAAACCATAGACTTCTATTTACTAAGGAACATTTTAAAGCAACAGACACTGAGTCAGATGAGTTACATATAATTTAAAATTAAAAAAAAAGGGGGGAAATTAATAATCAATTATATCCCTATCCTCTGCAAATCAAATGCCGCTGCTATTCTTTAAAAAGAAAGAAGAGGGACACGGTATTTGTACCTTGGTTCATTGAGTCATTAATGGGATAACATATAAACAAAAGAGAAACCAGGATTTTTGCTATTCCAGGAAGCAGAAAAAAAATCTGTAAAATTTGGTTATTTGAAAAGAATAGGAAGGAAAGTAACTGCAAGAGCTGCATTTCGTATGCTCATACCACTTGAAAATGGCTATCTTACGCACTTTAATTGGATGCTTCAACAAAATCTTGGTACCTTATTTTTGTATTTCATATATGGATAAATTATGAACCCACATTAAATAATTGTGGCACGGTCTTATCTTTTTAATCTTCTTTACTTTTCTGCTAAAAATAAGAGTAAGACAGAGGCGCTTTACCCTACTTAAACTTAGAATTGCAGCTTTTGGGCCTTTGCCCTTAAAAATAATTTTCTTTCAAGTATATATTGACCTGTCACTTCATCCTTGTTGTCGGGTAGTAGGAGGTGTAACGCTGCTCTGGTTGCTTTGATACCTTACCTGCTATGAAGTATAGCTGAGTCTGGCAGAAATTTAGTGCTTCTAGGCACGCTCCCTGAGCAGATTCTGATTTGTTACAAAGCTATTACCAGAGGATGCTGGAGAAGAGTAAAACAAAGGAAGAAAAAAGACAGAGGCTTTACAATTATATTCCATAATTGTTATTTAGTATATTAAAATAAATATTTTTAATCAAACTGTTTTACAAACTTCTGGTCTTTAGTTTTTCTACGATCTCTCACATGTATTATCAGAATAAAACTACAGAGCTTCAACATTAGCAAGCAGACAGCATACACAGAGTTATGCATAAAGTTGCAGAATAAGACATGGCAGAACCTAGAACAGGTAAATCTTTTAATGTTTCCCTTGTTCAAACAGTTGTCAGCTTGAGGCTCAATACAACAGTAAAATGATGCTATTAAACTTAAATCATGTGGTGGACCAAAATTCCTATAATTTCTACCATTTACTGCAAGAGCTTCTTTGAGTTCACTTGAAGTTCATGACTAACTTAGAATTTTTTCTCAATATTTAGACAGAATTTACTGCAGGCTGTAATCTAGCCTGTTGACAATGACTCTGCCAGTGGATAAATAGCAGGAAATCAAGGATTTTGTAGGTAGTGGTAAGGAACATTTCACTTTAGTTCAGCTGAAGAATTGTTGAGAAAATATGCACTTGGTGGCATTTGTTACTTAAGCATTAGCTAGGGGATTTTTGAGTTTGGTGTCCCCCCCATTTGGGCTTAATGAAGGTTTTACCATTCACAAGATGCATTATCAGTCTTGTTGATTCCTTTCTACTGAACCTGGATTAATATGGAAAATAACATGTAACCAGGCACATACTCATGATGAGAAAGCTTGGTTTATCTTATCTACTGAGGCAGTAAACACGGAGGCTTCAAATCTCATGTGAATTCCAGCACCCTTCTCCCCTCCAGTTAGAACAAACCCCTCTCATAGAAAGAAACTCCAAACCAAAATGATTACCCTGTTGACATTACTGCAGAAACTGGGAAGCAGAGTTGTTCTGGGTTGGAAGGGACAGCACACAGCTGATATTACTAAAGCCAGTCAGCTGTAAATGGAGAGCTTGCTTGCTTGGCTGCTGATGGCAGCCCTGCTGGTGAGCTCTGTGTGAGCCTTTGCAAAGCAGAGGCATGTGGGGAGCCTTGAGGAAATCTTTAAGTAAAGGAGCTGGAAAAAGAAAAAAATAGCTATGTCCACAGCGGCTGTTACAATAAAGCAAAAGAGAAAGGCAGTAAATATGATCAGTGTGGAAACAAATGCTCCTGTTGCCTGCTTGTTATCAGCCGTTAGCCAAGGCAGTGAGGAATGATCTTACATTATGGTTTTTTAAAAGTCCAAATGCCTGTAGTTAAATAGTATCGGGAGATTTCAACTATAGTGCTTTCATCTGACCAAGAATAATTTTTTAATTATCACAGAAAGAGAAAAGATTTGAAATAGGATCCAAATGCAGGAAGAAAAGCCTCAAACCCTTTACCTGGAACTGCTTGTTTTTTTCTTGAACTAGCTGCCGTTTTTACGTATTCTTTTGCCTTATGGTAGCCTGACTTGTTAAGTTTTTGATGCCTCAGTCTGGCAAAAGTGCACTGCTTTGGTGACATAGCACTGCGCTGGGCTCATTTCAGACACAGTGGCTACAGCACGCAGCAGTCACGTCCACCACACCACACGGCTGGACGCTCTCTTCCTCATGCTTCTGATCTCCCAGCTCCACTCTGTGGCTGGACACTCCATTGGCTCCTCCGGGGAACCTTCTGGACAGGCTAGAGGAATAAGGGGGTTGGCCACTACACTTGTGCTAGTGCTGCATTTCCTGTTGCAGGTGTTTCTGTTTGATGGTTTGGTTTTATGGCTAGAAGTTTCATGTAATTGCTGTTATTCCTTCCCCCTGACTTGGCCTCTGAGGTCTTCAAACATGGGTCCTACCTGCTGCTGAGGTCTTCCTCGGGCTGGTATGCCATTCAGGCCCTAGTATGTAGTATAGGGAAAAAGAGACAGTTATTTCAGAGTCCTCAGGGACTTTCATCCATTTTCTGCTGTTTCTGCTTTTTTGGGTTTTAATTACTTAGATTAATTTTTAAGGTTGATTTTATGTATAAATATTATGATTGCAGAAATCTCCAAGTCTTAGAGATTAGAAATGTTAAAGCAAAGAGTTTTGGAAAAACCAGAATCTTTACATCAAAGACGTTGCTAATAAAGATAAAGGTCCTTGCAGAATCCTGAAGGGAAAAAGAAACAGAAAGTGACTGGTTAGTGGCCGAGAGGTATGGCTAGTTGTTAGAGCAGAAGTACAAAGGCTCTGAAAGGGGAGAAGCTGCAAATAAAAACCATTGTGGCAGAGTCAGTTTTCTGGAATCTAGAAGAGTATGAAGGTTAGAGAAGGCATTTGGTAAAGATTATATTTTGGTCCTCAGTGCAAGAAGGAACCTTCCACCTATTTTCCCCTTTCAGATTCAGGGAAGAGTACTCATAGCTTTGCTGGGTTGAAAATCAATTGTCTGATGCTTTGTGATTGATCTCCTGAAAGAACTAGGATGTGTGATAATTATTAAAAAATATTACTTTTTCTTTTAGAAAATCTGAGTGCATAAAAATGGACGCTGAACTTATCTGCAAATAGTAATTACTGTGATTAACTAGTAAGAAATTATGCATTTTAATCTGGCGCTTTAATTCAAAAAACCGTCACCCTTATTTATCTAACACTGATTAAACCACAGTACTGAATGAAGATCATCAGATATTGATTTGATGGCTGACTGCTGACAAGTCAAAAACCTTTCTGCAATGTATATGTTTAAACTCTGCTTATACAAATGAAAAATTTTGTATTTCATATATGTGAGATTATGTATAAGTAAGGAAAATGTAATTCACCCTGTGCCTAAACACTTCCATAAAAATATCGGAAATAATTGATAAAGGAGTGTCTCCCTGAAGCTACAGAAATGCCCGTCTGTTGGCATAGCTATAGAAAAACCATTAGAGTGATATCTGAATGTCTCACGAGCATTGTATTTACTTACCTAATGAGATTACCAAGTAGGGAAGAACTAATACCTCTACTTCACAGAGATTAGATAGCTTTTCTGAGGTCATGCAATAATTTTTGGTAGAGTGTGGATTAAAAGTTAAGCCTCAAATCCCAGACAAGTATTTCAGCCCCTCCATGGCTCTTTTCAGTAAAATAGAAAAATGAAATCTCTTGGAAAAAACCCCAAAACCAACCAATCAAAAAACCCCAAACAACCCCAAATCCCAACAATCAAACAAAACCCCATAAACACTGGAGTAGAATTCTTGTGACCAAATATGAATGTTTGCATTGGTGCAAGTCAGCCTAAACTCATTTTCTGATAAGTGGAGAGAAAAAAAGGTCACCAAGTGGTGATCTGTTCATTGTAATTTAAACATACAAACCAAGACATTGTAAATGCTACCCTGTCAGCCATCCTGCACGAATCTGGTGTAGATAGCAATTTTTTCTGGGAGGACTGGTACCCATACATTTGGAGATCTAACACAGTCATGGCTACAAAGTCTAGTGTAATAGCAATCAGATTGTTTTTGCCATAAATACACAGTCTGGTGATCTAACGTGACCTGTGATTTAATTTTCAAATTAGTAGAATTAATAATTTGTCAAGTGAAGATTCTAGTGGTAGTGTTGCTCTCTTCAAGTCTTAGACCTAACTCCTACCTTTACCTACAGCCTATTAGTTTATGTAAGATGTCGTGAAAGAATTTCCACATCTAACATAGAAATCATTATTTCCCTTATCACACAGCTATCTTGTAAGAGTAATTATTTGTACAATGATTTAAGATACAAGTGTTGTAGAAATGATATTATAAATTATGTGTGTCAGGTCTGGAGGCTTGTTTTAAAGGGCAGTTAATGAATTTCTAGTAATTCCCAGATGAAATGTAAGTTGATATTTTTAAAATCTCAAACACTGACTGGACAGTAAGATTTGCTTCTTTTTCAGATCCTTCCCCACTCCATCAAAATCAGCTGGTTTTTGCCACATACCACATGAGTGGAGTTTTTCTTTCTGTCATTTCTCCTGCAAGCTTGCTCTTTGTCTTGCAAATATTTACTCACAGTACTTCAGTACACTGAGCTCAGTAAATAGAAGATGGTAGAGCTGGTACAAATTTTAAAATGTATTCCATATTTATTTTCAGATCATACTCATCAAATGAGAGGATAGAGTTCACAAAAATTTAAACTTATTTTATCTAACCTCTGTGTGAGAGTGCTGGTCTAAACATTTCAGGACAGGGCCAAATTTTTTTTAAGAGGGGAAAAAACCTCACCTAACCTCAAGCAGTTGTCCAGCAAATGGTTGGTTGCTTTCAGGGCTTGTAGAGCAATGTTGGAGACATGGATCCTTCAGATCTCTATTCACTTGCATTTCTTTGGGTGAAGTATTCTCTAGATTCATATGTTAGAGTTATAAATATACTGAATTGGTGCTAATGTGCTCAACTTTTGGCAGATGAAGACTTTCGTGTTTCTATGTAAATCATCTTTAGATAGTGAGTTAGCTCAATATACCAGCATATGCCTACAGAAAATGTGTTTAAACATCATCCACTGAAATCTTAAGTAACAGACTTACTGACATATGAGCAAACTGCTCTCAGAGAAGGGAAGCTGGTATACCCTGGTATATCTATCTATCAGCATTCATCGCCATGCTGCACAATTTCTACCATCCACGGGGGGCTGAGTGTCACTTTTTGGTTCCTAGTCGTAATGTTAGGGAGCTTTCTCAGGAATTCCTGACAGAGGCAAAGCTGCCTCAGGTCTCTGTCCCCATGTCTAGCCAGTGGCCAGGTGGAGCAGGTGCTGCCAATAGGCACCACAGGACCCATAGTCCGACTCCAGTTATTGGCACTCAGCCCACCATATACACGCACACAGAATAGAGCTTCTCACCCAGAAGAACAGTTAGAAATGGAGTTTACTGAGAAGACAGGACAGGCTGTGGCGATCAGACACAAGGCATAGTCAGACCTGGGCAGCCCTCTTACATGCCGCCAGTGCCTTTTACTCTCTTTTCCTGCTGTTTTACCAGCAGTTCCCCAATCCAGCTTGGTCGTCTCTCTCTGGTCCTTTATCTAAACATCCCGTAATATGCCTTGATCAATGACAAGATGATCTTGACATCCCATAAGGCATCCCACATCCTTGTAGGCAGTAACTCCTTCAATCTGCAGGATGATCCAGAGAGCTTCTCCTGTAGACTCACCTGGTGGGCAGCACTTGTGGACATCATGGCTGATGGCTTGCTGTGATGGCCTGGGGAGGAGCCGTGGCAGGGGCGTTGATGAGGTTATTGGGGTTCATCTGCCCATCATTTTTCTCTCCACACGTTTCAGATTTTATGTATAGAGACAAGCCAGGTAATGCGATGTGTAAAACGAACATTCTTTGTTTATGATGAGCTAATAATGAATGAGAGGAAATACCATCCAGCACTTCTACACCAAAGGAAACTTTGTTTTAACCCATAGGATGGACATTTGTCAGAAACAGAGAGAACAACCAGCAGCTATTTTTGTAGACTAAAGGTGGTGAATTTCTCAGGAATACAAGAAACAACAGGTAACAGTAAAAATTATTCATGCAGGAGAGTCTGTTGGAGAAGGATAAAGGGTAGACATGCAGCTAAGATCATCCCAAAGGAGATCAAGAACGACTGGGAACATCTGAGACTTAAAAGTGAATTTCTTAAATAGTAACTTATACATGAAAGAAGCCAATGTATTTATCCTCTCTCTTTTTTCTTTTGTTTCGGAGGGTTGTTTTGTTTAAGAGTGTTAGAATATGGTGCTCACAATCAAATCTCTGTCAACTGAAATTACAGAAGTGTAGATTATTGAATGGTAAACAGTCAGACCCCAGGCAATCCTGTTATGCTGCAGTTTCACAACCAGAATTGGGAAGCAAAGTCATCAGTAGTTTTGATCAAAGGAAACTCTGAGGACCCCTTTTTCTTGATCGAGCTTTTGACACTGCAAACCACAGGGTGTTAATTAACAATCTTTGCCATCTTTACTTCTCTGATGTAGTTCTTCAGTGGTTTCAAAGCCGTTGTAATTCTCAGAAAGAAAATAGGAGATAGTTACAGAAAATTATTAGTGATATAGGTCAGATGAGATGACTGTAATGGTGCCTGTTGCCTAAAGACTGTGAATCTGTCAAAAGACCATGGGCTGATGCTATCCCATTGCCTCAGGAGGCACTGGTTTGGTGTCTTTAAGAGTTTCTGGATTCTGAATAGTCTTCCAAGTTCTCGGTTTTTTATGCATTGTATAATGTCATTATCTATGAGTGAAAAGGTCATTATCAGCTGGTAGAAAAGGCTTTTGCACCACCACTGCTCAGAAAATTGAATTCTTTCATTGACTTTACCTATTATTTTCAGACAAGCTTAACATTGAATTTGATGCAGTGTTTAACATCATGTCTGCAGCACACAGAGGCTTGTAAGCAGAGTTCTCCCCCTTCAGCTAGCTTGAACCTATCTGGAAGCCTGCTAAGATATGCTCCTGACAGCGCAGCACTGTGTGGGAACAGCAGCTCACCAGCCGAAAGAATTAAGGCTTTGTTAGCACGGGACTGGCTACCTCAGCTGTGATGCTCTGAGGATATAGCTGTACTGCTTACTCAGGTCCATGCTAGGGACTTTTGCACTGTAATCCACTCCACGACATCCATTTGTCCCTCAGGTTTCATGGTTGGCTGGACTTCTCTCAAAGTAAAGGTAAATTAAGGTGTACAAATTCACAGCCCACAGTCCAATGTAGCAATCAGGCGGTGGCACTTGTGCTCCTGTTTAGTTAGGGGTTCACATGAGTACATGTATTTCCCATGTAGTGAGTTTACATGAAGCAAGCGTGTGAGGGTCACAGAGTATCTAGACTGCTTCTGTTAGAAAAAGCTAAACTTCTACTCCACGCAGTGAGTTAAAAGAGCCTTTGGAAACTTTTATTTTATCCCACCGTTGCTGCAGGAGGGCTTGGTTCCAGTGTTTGTTGTGTTTTTATTTTCCAATTTCAAAAAGCATATTGCCACCATCTCACATGGGCACCATAAATTAAGTATTGTAGGTGGAATCATGGTCCAGCCAAATTCAGGTGGTAGCAAACATGCATTAATATCTGAAAATGCATCAAACAGAAAAAGCTAAATAAAATTGATGGAGGAAGATTTCTTCTTTAGGCAGTCCTAAGGGATTTTTTGTTAGCTCTGCATGCCTTCAAGATTTAGCAAGAGCATCCTCAAGAAAAGAAGTATTTTTTTAATGAATTTAATTCCATTCTTTCTGTACTTGAGTGAAACATTCAAATCAATTTATCCCTTAGTGGATAAATTGAACAACATTTATCTGTGCCTTGGGTTGAATGTATCTAATCCCGTCCCCTTTTTTCCTTTTTTAATTCTCATCTTTTTAAAGAAAACATGTAGCACATAGACTATTGCACAGTGCATCTGCAGGGTGTAATTTAATGGGCCTTTCTGTGAACTTTCATGCAGAAAATGTCAGTTACTTACATACTTAAACCATACAAGGCATTGCCCTAACAATTCCATCTTCAGAAAGGTTAGTGTGTGGTGTTTTTTGATAATGTGTGAATTATTGAGATAGCTTATTTGAAAGGTGGTGGAGAGGAAAATCCTCTGCAGATAGAGAAATAAGATTTTTTTTTTAAAACTGAGTTTTTTAAAAATTCAGAGTACTTTTGAAAGATGTTGCATCAGTGACATGAGAAAATTAAACAGTATCTTACCTATTTAGAAAAAAAAAACCAAACCAAACCAAAAATGCTCCTGATAGTAATAGGGACTTGTATTCTATCCCTGTCCAGTATAAACCATCTATATGGAAACTACAGTATTCTTTCTTAGTTCTGCACATTTCATTTAATGCTAGTCTTTTTTTTTTTTTTTTTCCCTATTGCTGGCAGTACTTTATATAACTCTAGTTTAATCAATGCAGAAACTCATTTTCTTTTTACAATTTCCCTGCTCCCTGTTTCCCTCTGCTTCTCCATAATGTTAGCAGCTTCTCCAACAGCACCAAGGGAATTTGCAGATTCTTCTTTTCACTGACCATGGATTATGCCATTTAGCTTTGCAGTAAGTCAAACTAGCAATGTCCATGTTCAGGAGGTTAGATTGCAAAAAGACTTCAACTAAGATTATCACAGTGCTCGGCAATTGTTATTAATAACTCAAGATGTAAAATGTCACTGGATTCTAAACTACATATAATGGATTTTTTTCTCCTATCTTTTTCTGTAAAAAATAGATGATTTTCCCCTTAGACAAACCCACAGTCTAGGGTTGTATTTAACTGTGCTGCAATTTTTCTTGGATTTCGCCTTGCGTATTTCAGTTGGCACTTATACTTTTGGTGCTGTGTTTTGTTTGATATCAGGGTGGTGAGGGACGGGATTTTTTTCTCCTTTAAGTTGAGGTTTGCCATACAGTTGTGAGATCCCTTTAATTAAGCTGGACTAAGCTACGTCAGATGGGATGATGTCTGAGCACCCTGTGAAGACAGTTGAGCTGTTAGTGCTGTACTTTAATTAGAACTTTTAATATTTCATCTTACTACCTGAAGTGTGACCTGTCAGGCGGCTGAGAGGCTGACCCTTCTTGATAGAGGTGCAGAGCCCAGGACTGGAACGAACTTATATCCAATTTGTGTACAATCACTTGCTGGTTTTGTTGCATTTTCTTTCTTGATGTGCTTATTGTCTGCAAGAGCGGGAAATCACAGATCTGTTAATGTTAAAGGATATTTGGACTTGTTAAATAGCTCATCAAGAGTCAGCCCACATCTCCTGACCCTAATCTTTTACAAGTGGTTTGAGGGCATCTAGCAGTTTTGCTACCCCTAAGACTTGATTTATTTGTAAAGCTTTAAGAGGCAAAAGAGGCAGCAGGATAGAGGTCCAAATTAGGGTATGGTTGCAGAAGATGTGTTGACCTGACTTGATGTCTTTCCATGGCTGAATAGGGAATCTCTTCTTCATGTTTATTCCTTTCCCAGCGCCCCGTTCTTCCTTCCCTTGTCTCCAGAAGGTCCTCCAAAAGGTGACAAGGTAGGGAGTACAGGTTGAGAAAGGCAGACAGCAGTTTATGTGACTTCTCTGTAAATTACTTGGTGTGCTGGGACTGCTTTGTGCCATCCTCTGCAGTTCCTTCTGGGGTATCATTAAAGAGTTAATTGCCTCATGCAAAGACCCGTTGAAATTGAGAGACAAATACTACAACTTAGTAGTGTTTCATATCTAGGATTTGCTATTAAGTATGTAAACAGCATTCAACTTGTGTTTTGACAGTTGGCTCCCCTCTTGGTGTGGATCAGAGCAGTGCATACCCTGCAGCTGGTGCACTGAACCAGAGCTACACTGCTGTTGTTTGATACAGTTCCCAGGGAACGTTAAACTATTTCATATGCAAAGCTGCTTGATCTCTAGCTCTATATTCTTTGACACTGTCTTACTCTAGCCCAATTTCTTGGCATTAACAAAACACGTTTCTACGTTAAAGACCACCTGCAGAAATCGAAAGTGTTGTGTTGGTGGATCATAAGTCAAAGAAGCATAAAGTTGCATAAGCCATAAATCTATGTCACGATGTGGAATCATGGAATGGACATCTTCAAACATTTCTCAAGGGGAAGGGTAACCATTTTGGAAAGCAATGGTTATGAATATATATTATAAAATCGACTCACAGTTATCAGAAGAAATTAAATTGTTCAGATGGAGAGCCGAATTACTGTCCATATGTAAAGAACTAGATAAAATCTCAAAGTTTTTATTAATATGTGGAATAGCTTATCAGCCTTACTTATTTTGCCTTTACAAACTCCATTAGGAAATATAAAAATAATGATTTTTCTGGCTGAATTCTACTAATTGCTCTCCTCTGGGGTGTATAGTCTCTGCACTCTATGTGTATATTCCAGCTCTTTCTGTCCTAAACCATTATGCTATCAGTGCACAGAGACGTCAGTGATCCACTATAATATATAGCAGTGAGAACTGAAATAATTCCTGTCCTAAGTTTCCCAATTGTAATGTAATTTGTGTGACAGTTTAACCAGGAAACCTGTGCTGAGAAGCAGGACCCATTCTGTAAAGACATACAGTATGGGTTACAACATCAGCAAAGTGTTCTGAAGGAATTAAAAACTAAGGATCTAATTGGAATAATTCTGAATATAAGTAAAACTCTCAGTTCAAATTTGTATTTAGCAGAGAGTGAAGGAAAAATGTTTTTTAAATTATTTAGGAGGGTGGAACTTGTTTGTTAAAAACAAAAGTCCTGCCTTCAGGTTGTGATCAGAAAAAAGAAAAAGTCACTTGGATTAAATTATAGTAAATGTATTACTAATTAATGAGTGTTTTGTTTCATGTGCTGGAGAGAGATTAAAGTACCTAAGGGGAATTTAGAATTTGTCCTCAAAATTAAATTTCATCATCAACATTAACAACAAAAAAAAGGGTCAATGAAAACAATAGATTTTGTCTTGCAATGCTAAATTCCCTGGTGCATCCTCAAAAATCTGAAACTGAAAATACAAAACACTAGTGCCAGCCCACCTTTCCACTTTTTTTCCCAGCACTTTTTCAAAGAACATGTGATTTTAGCTTGATTGAAACATTTGTGATGTTCTTGTTTAATTTGCTGAGTTGTTTTACCTAAAAATAATAAATTAAATAAAAATAAGTTTGAAGGCTGTTTTTACATTTCTTGGTACTGTTAGAGGACATAAGGATTAGAGATTTAATTTAGTAAAAAAAATTACTTCATTTAAAATAGAATTAATTACGTGTATATATAAAGTATATAAGTATATGTTTGTATATATGTATATACAAAAGGATTGTTTTGCTTTCTTGGTGTTCCCCAAACAATGTCATTTTTTATTTGATTTGCTAGTTTTTGTTAAGTATCCTGTAAAAATTGTTACTCTCGCAGGTCTCGTATAAAACAAAGGGAAAGTGGCTTTACTGGATTTTCTGTGACCGACTGAATACAAGTAGTGCATATATAGTTAACATCGAGTTTGAATGGTATCATCCTCTCTCTCATCTCTATCTTGCTTTATAATGATTTAACGAACTGTTATACCAAATTTGTGCCGAACTAATAGTGCCTCTTTAAAGTAAGCTCATTGGTTTGAGGTTTGCCATCTACATACACAGTAAAGATTCTAATTATTATTTTCCTGGTTGGTAAAACACTGAGGGTTATGCCTCTGA
This sequence comes from Bucorvus abyssinicus, assembly GCA_009769605.1. NCBI lineage: Eukaryota > Metazoa > Chordata > Aves > Bucerotiformes > Bucorvidae > Bucorvus > Bucorvus abyssinicus. The sequence goes on from CM020028.1 coordinate 5,459,760, forward strand.
TTCCTGCATAACAATAATCTTTACAAAGCAATAATGACCCAGTCCTTTTTTCCACCTTCTACTCTCTCTAGAGCTATGTCTACAATGATCCTATTAGGTACTACACGATGCAAAAACCCAAGGAGGCAGCACCTGCTTTGGCCCATGCATCATCCCTTCAACAGCACACTGAAAATCTCCGCGGGAGGACCCTCAACCAGCCTCTGCCAGACAAGTTATCACCAGAGTCAGAAATGGGGCTTGACCGAAAGACTCTGATGGCCGCACTGCATACGTACTTCACTCAGAACTTGTCAGCACAAAGCAATGATAAAAACTCTCACAGCAGGACTAAGGGGTCTCACATTTATGCTGATAGATTCCACTCTTTGCAAGTCAGTCCTTTTGACGGAACTTTTGCTAAAGGAAAATCAGAAGACTTTAAAATGAAGAAGCTGTTCCAGCCAAGACCTGTGTCTGGCGTGCTGGGGCCAACCCCTGCGATGCTGAATCATAAATCTGCTTCCCAGGATGATTCGAAGGACCCTCTGAGTGTCATGGATGGTAAAGTTGATATTTACTTATTTTAAATTATCTGAAGTTTCCCTCACGTTCACTGAGTATTTTTGAGGAAAAAAGATAAAATAATTAGACATTCTGATGTATCTTCTACTATTGGCATATTTATATCTACCATAATACTCACAGTAATATGTTTGCCATTCTAACTACTCTTTTGCTGCAAACAACTACCCACAGTCTTCAACCCACCTTCCATATGCATGCAGAAATATATGGTACTCAGGACGACGTAACATTTATGTAACTTGTTATATTTTCAAAGCATATTACAAACAACGCATATTTATGGAAACATTCTTGCTATCAAATCTTTTATCCGTGCATCCCACACTGTATATAGGTAATATAGAAATGCCTGGTTTTCCAATTCTCTGTATTTAACTAGAAATTCAAGCACCATGGGTAAAAGTAATTGACACAGAAATTAACGCTGAGAGAAATTCTGGTGCAGAACACAGAGCAGGGAGGAGTCTGTCAATTATGTGGACAGATGGACACAGAATCATACAAGAAGGTGGGGTTTCATCCAGTTTTGGTTCGACATTCTGTAACAAACAACCCATTTGGTGAATTTTCATCTTTTTTTGCTAATGCTGTTTAAGAATGACCAGATCCTTATTTCTATTGTATGTGATATTTTGACAAATGTTTAAATGAAGATGGAGTGTAACATCCCATGGGATGCTGTGATACACTTTAAGCACGGCTTCGTAGAAAATAACTCTCATTCATTTTATTGTTTTTTTAAACTAATCTAACTATTGGTGTTATTCCAGTGGTTCAGAATGCCTGAAAAATGAAGGAATTGATCCTCAGCCATTGCTAAGCAGTTACATCTGTCACCACTGTAGTCACCACTATCCCAATGGATTTTGGCGATATGTAAGAGGGTTCCTTTGAATCCCTTCCGTAGTTATTATCAACCTTAAAGTTCTTTGATTTGTTTTCCGTTTTTTTTTTTAAATAAAAACAACACACAGAAATGTCAAAGTTGCAGCAGAGGACAAATAACGTTTGCAATCTAAAGGATGCTCAGAAGTGAAAGCATACTTGGTATGGTGCCCAGAGATAATAGGTTTCAAGGAATGAACTATAATGTAAAATCAAAACCAGGTGGCACTGTAAGTCTCTTGCACAGGTTAGACAATTTTGTTGCTAGACTCAAAACAAACTAGGCACATGCTGGTTTCATTATCCTCCAGCTGTTCCACTTCACCTTTCCTGGTAGGAGCCAACTGGGAAAAAAATGCTTAACACTTAGAAGGAATAACATGTTTTACAATTCATTGGGTTGTACGGCTTTGACTTCACACACATAATGTGCCCTGTAGGAATGTCTTCTGTTGCATTAGCTTTTAATGTTTGTATAGATGTAAAATTATGAATCGTTTGAGAAGGAAATAATATGATTTCCTTTGTATTTTTGATCAACTTAATACTCTCATAAGGAAGTGGTGAGGATAGACCCCAGCGTATTCGTTGTTTAAAATGCTGTCCATTGGAATGATGATGGTTTGGATTCAGATTTGCCAGGCTGACCGCACTAACTCTTTCTGCTTTTAACTTTTCTCCAATCTCTCTGGTGCTTCGGGATTTTTGTAAGCTTGAGGGTAGTTTCTCTTTTGCACTACGTAAATCACAGAAGTGTTTGAAACCTGGAAAGCATGGGGTGCAGTAACATGAGCTCAGTTCTCTGCTGAATCTGGTACAGGATTAGACAAAGGAACTTGACCGCAAGAACAATCCAGAAGGTACTGAGCAGATCAGCACTGATAATTGCTGCAAAACAGTGGCAGGTAGATGAGCTAACAAGGCACCCTGAGGGAAGAATACATGAGAAGGAAATGTGGAGCTATTTTTCTATCTGGTTTCGAAACGGTTACCTCTAAGAGTAGCGTGAAGTGTGTGGGTACTTCCTTTGTAGTCGCTGTATGGTGTGGTTTAACCTGGCAGGGAGATAAACACCACACAGCCGCGCACTCACTCCCAACCCCTACCCTTTCCCAGTGGGATGGGGGAAAGAATTGTAAAAAAACCTTAAAATTCATGGCTTGAGATAAAGACAGTTTAATAGGAGAGAAAAGGAAGGGGGGTGGGGGGTGGAACCAAAGCAACCACTGCGCAAAATTGTTAATCTGTCTTCTGTGCCAGCCGTTTTTAGAATTTGGCTCGGGTTTAGGTGATTTGTTCTAGTCTACTCATTTTTGGTGTGTTGAGTATTACAGAATAGATCTTTCTGTTGCTTTGGAAAGGTCACAAAATTAGTAGTTCAGATGTCTTTTTCAAAAATTAACAAACTTCCATGTTTACAGAGCAAAGATATTTTTGTACGTCCTCTGTCATGCAAAGCTGTGGTCACCAATTGGTATGGTGCTCAGCCGCTGAGAGCAGCTAGTATGTGGTCAGTAGGGTGATGGTTAGAAGAAGACAGACCACCCTGTGGGACTGATAGCAAAGTTACTGCTGGCAGACCATTCAGTTGTCAGGCAAGCTGTCTTTGGCAGTTGGGTCAACAGAGTATGGAGCGTGATTTATATGCTGTACAATGCAAAGCTGTTTTCCCTTGCTAAGCTGCTATTGTTACCCTCCAGGGGGATTCTATTGGTGAAACTGATATTGAAAATTACATCATCTAAGATACACGTGCCATTACTGTTATCATGGTTCCAAGGCAACTATGAAAGGCAACTTCAGTTCAGAAAGGCTTCTTCAGTTCAGAAGCTGGAGTTAAGGGAGAAATCTGATTGGAAGTACAAGCCCTGTGAAACATGGCTGAGCACTGCCGATGCTGTTTAGTGGGAGAGTATAAAGGCTGTGCACAGGTACGTGCACGTTAGACTACATATGCTGCCTAAGTGAGGTTCTGTTTCAGTATTCATCTGCTTTTTGGTCTTTCTCCAGCAATATTTTCTGATTTTAATAAATTCGTCATAATTTCCTTTAATTACCCAAAGGTGTTTGTAAATGGATGCAATGATATTTGTTTGTGTATCAGCCTTATCCAATTATAAGCAAAAGATACACAAACATGGGCAAGTGCGATAACAAGAAGTGGAAACATCCGTATGTAACATAGACACGTATTAACATCATCTCGGTACCTTTGTGAAGTTAACAAGACTCTTTACGTGGACCTCCATTTCACCGGGCTGTTACAGACATTTTAGTGACTGTTGCGCCTAGTATCCTGAAAACATTATTTTCCTCGTTGGTTATCACCTTTGGTCCTTGACATTTTAAGTTACACAGTTCAGTAGAGGTAGCATGTAATGCCTAAGTTTTACTCACATTGACACAAGTATTTAGGAGTTTGTTTGATAAACTGTGCCCAGGTGGCATTGACCAGAGAAGGAATGGCAGCATCAGAGAACCAGAAGGCTCCTCTGTAACAGGTTTGTTTAATGAACCAGGAGGACCTGCAGTGAGCCTGTATTATCTGGAGTAGGGTCTGTGGCCGTTCATTTTCTCATGTGATTCACTGCCCCGTTTCCCCATTTCAATTTTGTCTGAGATTGAGACTGCTTTGTAATTAACTATGAACCTGTGGAAGTGAACTGGAGAGGTAAGACTTGGCTCAGATAATAAGTGCAGAGAAAGTTACTTTGGAAAAAATGAAATGAAGTGGAAATGGCAAGGCCATATTGACTGCGTGTTATTGAGTACCTCGGTAGTCTTGACAGCTGGCTGTGAAACAACTAAAATAAACAAAAATATAGTGGTGCTACATTAATATAGCCCTTTTAATTATATATGTCCTGAAATATAATTCTTTTTTAAGATTTATCTTCAAATACTGATGTTTTAGTTGAAAAGTTTTAGTTTTGATTTGGAACCGACATATATTCTGTCTTTTCTTTGCTGACTTTATTAGCTCTCCTTCAATAATTCAGGTTTTTCTGTCAGGTTATCGTCCAATAGTTCCTAAGCAGACACAAGGCTGCTGTGGTAATCTGGCAGTGCTGGTGTTTCCTACAGCTTAATTTCCTGCATTGCTGCTATGTGTGACATCTCCAAATGCTGTCTTCCAGGTAGCAGTTGTGTTTCTTGAAAACGTTTCTTGCTCTCCGTTTGATCAAGTCTAGTGAAAACTTTTATTGCAGCTTGATTCAATCTGCTCTGGTAGATTGCCTTCCTAAACAAAAGCACTTGGTCATTGTGGTTTTACTCTATTATTAAAATCATAACAGCAAATGGGTATAATACAATGAAATGTGGAAAGCAAAGTATCCAAAGTTTTCTGTGAAGTGTTACTCAGCTTCTGTAGAAATTCAGTCCTAATTTTCCTGCCTCCAAATAACTTGGCTCAGAGAGTTTGACATCAATCATGAGATTAAGTCTTTGACTCTCGTTACTGAACACTTGCTTTCCCATACAAAGCACTTTGCTGTTTCAGTATGGTACCGTAATCTTTGTTGGCTGCCACAGTTTGAAGCAGCCTCATAGATTTAACCTATCTTTTTTATTAACTTATCTTTTATATTGACCTATCTTTTTTATTGATAGTTGCACTTGAGTGTGCTTAAAAATATGGGTTTCTTAAGTGAATTTCAAAAGTTCACAGCATACAGCCTCAGCTGAATTTTGTAATGAAATCAGTAGAAATTTGTAATATCATCATGGTGGATTATTGGAAAGACATAGCCTTTTAACCTGGAAAAGAAAGAACATCAAAGGACCACCTTCCGCATGTGTCAAACTCCTCTTTGAGTGATACTAAACCTACTCTTTGAACTGCTTAAGTTAGCTTAGTTTATAGTGACTAATTTGTTCAGGGAAAACATTAGTTGGTGAATTGTGAGCCAGGTCAGAGGAAATTAATCTCTGCCTTAAGATGGCATTGAGAAGTTGATGGTCAGCTGCAAGTCTAACCTCTTCAACTAACACTGAGGGGTCCAAAATATCAAATAATCCTTGATTCTTGTCTCTCTACAAAATCACAGGGTTCTGCTGTCTCTTGCCTGGAGCAGAGGAGTCCCTAACTACTTTACCTTTCCTAATTCTAACTACTTCTTCCTCCTTTGCTGTGAAAAACAAAACCTTCTCTTTAGTCCTTTTTCTGGTAGTGTTTTCCCTTTTGCACACCTGCTTTTTCATTCACTCTTGTGTAAGGCTGAAAGCTGTCCCAAAGTCTTGTCTGCAGATGATGTCTGCAAGTCCAACCACAGGGCTTAACAGGGAGATTGTTACTGTAAGAAAAAAGGTTGGACGTTGCCTTCAAACTGCTTATATATAAATTCATGCATTCAGCAGCCCATATCTTCCTCTTCTTACACAATACCACCTATGTGAGTTTTCTTGCTGGCATGCATATGTACGCTAAATACCTGATCAGCATGAGTTAGCGGAACAGAATTGTGATTGAAAACGGTTTCGGTATTCTAGCCAAAGCCCTACATTTGGTGTCTCATGCTCCAAGGGACATTAGCTGAGTTTTGTGAAGTTACACAGACTGGAACTGAAATACATATGCAGTCCAAAAATACCTTCCCCAAAGAGCTGTTATGCTACATCTTCTAACTCACCTTTAATATCCATTGTCCTTGAATTTCCTCAGCTTCAAAACTTTTTTCACATACAGGTTGTTTGGTGGTGGTGGTGGTGGGGATGGGTTGTTTTGTTTTGCTTTGTTTTCCCTAAATATAACTCCATTTGCTTTTCCTGGTCTGGAATGTCATCTTAACATTTTTTTTTCCTCAATGTGACTGGTAAAACATTCAAACCAAAGCAGTAAAATTCACTTTTGACAAAATACATATTTTCCAAGAGAAATTAATACAGTTTAGAAGGGTTTTTTCATTACATTTCCATGTATGTAGTGGACATATATCCATATCCACTTCTAATTGAAGAGGAGGTTCTGATTGCATGGCAAGGCAAGATAACGACTCTTTTCCCCAGCACTCTGTATAGCGATTTATCTTGCATAAAGGAAATCACCAAAGAAACACGATCTCCAGTAAACAGTAGTGTTGTTTGTGCTATCTTAGTGCAGCTAAAAAAAAGTTAAGCCACCATAACACTTCAGTATTTTGAGACAGTTTAGACTAGGAAACAATGCTCTTCTTGTAAAGGAAAAGGGACAACTTTATAGTCCTCCCTCTAGGGCAAATGGCTGGGTTGTAGTGGCGTACCTGCCCCAGCGCCTGACACCGATTCATCTTGTCATAAGCTCTAACATCCATTTACAGTACTGTGTTTTCAGTAAAGATGGCAGCATGAGTGTGTATGCACTCTTTTGGAAAACAGATGGTCTCCATGAGGAAAATATATCGTGTAGGAAAAATGAAGGGTACTTACTGATACAACACATGTGCTTCATGTACGCAGCTAAATCTTGTGCTTATGTTGTTTTGTGATCCAGAGACACTTATTAAATATGTAGTGAAGGACCTAGAGAAACACCAAGTGAATGTGGAGAATCTCAGCTCAACAGAACTGGATGAGATCGCTGATACTATCGCCAATGCAATTCAAACCATCGGCATTCAGGGAGAAACAGAAGAGGGTGCTGGAAAAACTAAAGAAGACAAAGCAGAAGCACAAATGATGACAGGAGATGCTCAAGGACGGGCAGAGGTTTGGACTGGATTAACGGAAAACAGTGTTTATATACCAGGTATTAATTCTAAGAGTTGAGTACAACAAAAGATGGCTAATTTTCCTTTATTGTTTCACATTAGTGCTAGACTTTTTAAAATCAGCTTTAAAGAAGACAGGAAGTATTTTCCCTGAAGGCTGCAGAATTTTAGCTGCATTGTTTTGTTTTTACAGCAGGTACTTTATTTACCAAAAATGCATCTGTTTATGAACTCTTGATCTTCAAGCTTCACAAACAAGATAAACCTACACAACCAATTATATTGAAACACAAATGGCTTTATGCTGTGTGGTATAATTTCCCTTTTGTGAAAATGAGATGTTTAAGCAAAATGATAATGAAAAATTATTAGATTCCAAGAACGTATTTCAAAATGACAGGTACAGATAGAAGACTACTCATTCCATTTCCTGCTTAGGGAAATAAGAGTTATTATGGTTATTTGCTTCTGTCTGGGCACATATTTTCTTGGTGATGCAGATTCAGGATCTACAGCAATCGCCATTAATGAGTTGATACCACAGTGGGACATAAGTTGCCACTCACCCATTCTCTATTTTAGAAACTTTACGGTATCTAGGACACCAAAAGCATATGCTATAAGTCATAACTTACTGACTTCTTTTCTGGTGATATACTAAAATACTTACTAGTTAGGGATATTCTGGTTATTTTAATTGCCAATTCTTTTCGTAGATTAAAATGAGCAGACTTGAGGGTTTGTCCTGAATCAGTCTGGGAGAGATGAATAAGACTCAGTTCATAAACCAAAGATCCAACATTGTTTGACTGAGATTAATGATGTAACTGCGTATGATCACTGTAGTTAAACTGTTACATGGTTTTGGTAGAAAATATCTATTGCAATAAGTTATCTTCTTCCACTAAAATATGTGCGAGGAAAGTATGCATTTTCTTTTTCTTTAATGTAAATGTCCTTTCGGATAACTACAGCCGTTTTATTGTAGTTTTCTTTTTTTTCTTAAATATTGATAAACTGATATGAAGACTGGACACTTAATTAGCAAAATAACACTATTACATTGGCCCTTAAAGTACTCTATTGATCTTACCTTAATTTGCTATCGAAGTGGGGTTAGAATAGCAGTACTGAATTATGCAGTGCTCTTTACTCTGCCCTTTCAGCTTTGATGTCTTAATGTTTAAACTGCATGAAAAGATCACGACTACAAAGCAGCTTATAAGCGGTGTTTGTTTCATACATGATGTTTTCCCTTCATAACTTTGTGTTTGTGGTTTTCACACCCTACAGACAATGGAGTGCGTGAGGCCAGTGCGACAACTGATAAAGAGGTAGAGTACCAGTATTTTAACAAAACAAGTACTCCATCTCAGAATGTCAGGTGTATGTGCAGTGAAGGTCAAAACCACACTTCTGAAGTATGAGGCTTGTTTTGTGTCTTGCGTGGCTACAATTCAGTATTACAGCATAGGGATATTGTGGATGCATTGAAATATTAAATGAACATTTATTTAAACTTTAACCAAAATTAGTTTTGCAGTTCAAAAAACCAAAATCAAGTCCTGTTTTGCCTTTCTTTCATTAATGAACAGAGAGAATTCATAAAAGGTACCAAAGTTCAGACAAATTCGGGCTTTTCCTCAGGTTAGTAGGTTTTGAGTATTGAAGTGATCATGAAAGCATCCTTCTGTCATCTGTCCTTTGGATCTTAGTTCTGGGCAATGTAAATATCCTTGCTCAGATAATCTCCCTGGTTTTCAGAAGCAGATGAGTAAACATATTCTTTCTGAGGGCATGTGTTTGTGGGAGGGTTCAAAATTCTCTCTCCTTTCATGGGATCTGTCATTCTTCACTTTTTCATTTTTCCATTAATTCTTCCAAATTGTTGAATATCAGAGGTATTTCAAAAGCTCTAGGCACCACATCTCATACCCTAAGTGGTAACACCAATTTGGGGATTTCAATCACATTTTTACACTATCCCTCATGAGGTTTGAATCATATCTTATAGATTTATGTCTGACATTCAGCCATTTTTGAGGTATATTCCTCTTTCTTTTTCTGTGCATGGAGCAGAAAAATCTCAAAGAATTATGTTTAAAAACTGCTGTGAAACTTCTCCTACTACATAATTTACCAAAAGCTAACACTGCAAGACTTGTAAATGGGCAATCCCTCTTCTGTTCACAGTCAAATCTCTAGTAGCTGCCCTTCTACCAGGCAAAGAAAAAACACAAGTCGACAATGTGGCAGCAACTTTAACCACCCACATGAAATTCTTCAAGAAATGAAGGGCTGCATTCACAATAGTCTTACAGAGGATCCCGTGTATAGATTTCTTAGTGACAGTTTGAATAGGGGGTGTGATAGAAAAGAATATATTGTGACACAGAGCACAAAGGGTCCATTAGCCATCATTTCCTCCCAAATGCTTGGCTGCAATAAACTTATATAAGAGAACGAGCTACAGCTTGTTCCGGGGATGTGTTTTGACTTTTGCTCATTTGCTTATTGTTTCGATTTATTAGACGGGATTTTTTTCTGTGATCATATGTTTAGCTTAGTGGATCACTCACAAACAATTTGTCACAATTTCATGATAGCTGAATAAGTGAAATTTGTCACATAATATCTGATTCCTTTCCTGTGTTATGACTTCTGAGACCCAAGAGGTATGCACGTTTCCAGTCCCAACACCTAAGCATATTGATGGATATTTCTGTTATTCCTCCTTTTCATTCATCTATTTGATAACAAAGTTTTGTTCTCATCAATACTGAAACACACAGACACATGAAAATGAACACTACGAAAATACCATCAGCTTTTTCTTTTGGCTATTCAAGACAGAGAAAAGGCTACCTAGATTCTGTGATATTTGAAGAAGGAAGTAACTGTAAACTATGGATTTTCTTAGCCCTTATTAAAACCATTGAAAAATACAATGGCATAATTGAATGCTCTTTTGTTATTACTGAATAAACATTATGTACTAACATGGTCTGGCAGCATATAGAAAATGAGAAAATAAATGTGGCATTTGTATGAATAGACTCTACCATATCAATAAGAGTTGGAAAGATTATATCCAGATTTGGTTCAGTGTAACACTGCTGTGTTTAGTTTTAAAAATAATAATATTCTTTTAATACAGGAGAACACTACAAGACTAGTTAACTTCTTGAATGAGAATGTATTACCTGAAACTATGCCTAAAGACCTTGTACCTGAAGAATCTACTAAGACAGAAGCCAAGAAATCTGAGGACACTGACTCTTCGTCCTCAGAAGAAATAAGTGCTGGTGTGGAAAATGTAAAAAGTGAGACTTTCACAAGGGAACTGACAGCTGCAAAGAACAGTGAATCTGACTCCAAAGACCTGAGTGAGACCCACTACTGGATTAAGAATGCTTTAATGCAAGATGGAAACTCTCATGAAGAGCCTCAAAAAGACATGAGACAAGGCTTACAACTTGAAGTGAAGTCTTCTGAGGAGAAAGAATATGGCTATATTGTGACAGTGAAAGAGTAAGTATAGCAGCCAATTTGAATAGCATTTTTAACTGGAGAAGAGATAAAGTCATTGCACCTAATGAAATATGAATGTACAAGAGGAAAATGCCACAGGCCTGATTTTTAATACATCTGAAACTGTTTGGAACCTATTCAGTACTTTGATGAAAATACAAGAAAACAGTTCCATTTTCTTACTGTTGCCTTTCCTCCAATGTAGAAGGTATTTAGTTAATAGGTCTTTCGCTTAGACCTCTCTCTATCTTCTCATGTTCCAGTGACCTTCCAATATGTCAGTAAGTGTGCTTATGGTTGGGATGTGGGCTTTAAATATTTGACTTGAAAGTAGCCTAAATATCAATGCCTGAATCATTCTTTCAACAACAACAAAAAAAAACAACCAAAAAACAACAACAAAAAAGGACATGCAATAATAAAGTGCAGTATTTTCTCTGTGGCTTCATTTTGATCTCAAAATAACACTTATAGGAATCCAAGCATCACATATGCAGCTAGTTTAGAAAGAAAGACCTAATGATTTCAGGTCATGTCACTAATGAATTTGACATTTAATACCACACTTTCAAAAGACAGCTTCTTTCCCGCAGTGATATACAGTTTATTATAAGAACATTTGGGAGTTTAGAACAATCCTTTTTCTTCCTGTGAGAACAATGTTATATTTGGGTAGTGATCTCAACTCATCTGTTAGAAATTAGGAATTTCTAGGATGGGCTTACAAATCTCTGCCCAGCATTACAGAAAAACTGAGACAGAAACTTCTGTACCATGGATTGATTCTTTCGACTGCCTCAAACTTATTAGTAGGAACGAAGGCAATAGGGTTGCAGGGGATTCTTGGTTTTACCACATTGTGTTGCTTTCAAATACATGTGGCTGGATATCAGAGACAACTTCTTTTTCACCTTCTCCCAGGGACCACACTTGAGAAAGATGGGATCACAGAGAAAGGATGCCACTTGAGGGAAAGATATTTTATACGGTGCATGGAAGGACAGGCAGAAGAGAGGAGAGTGAAAGGTGAGGCTTGATAGCCTGCAAACATCGGAGACAGACAGAGACTTCTCAAAAAGTAGGGAACGAACATCTGCTCCTCAGAGAGAATGGAAGGAATGTATTTCCTAAGGAGTCAGAGGTTACCCTGCAGAAAATAAGTGCTACTTAGTTATTGGAGTGAGAGATGCTCAAGTTAAATCTAGTTGGTGGCCAGTCACAAGTGGTGTTCCCCAGGGCTCAGTAGTAGGGCAGGTTCTCTTTAACATCTGTATCAATGATCTGGATGAGGGGATCAAGTGCAACCTCAGCAAGCTTGCAGACACCAAGTGAGGTGGACACGTTGATCTGCTTGAAGGTAGGGAGGCTCTGCAGAGGGGTCTGGACAGGCTGGGTTGATGAGCTGAGGTCAGTTGTATGAGGTTCAACAAGGCCAAGTGCCAAGTCGTGTGCTTCGGTCACAACAACCTCCTGCAACGCTACAGCCTTGGGGAAGAGTGGCTGGAAAGCTGTACAGCGGAAAAGGACTTGGGGGGCTTGGTTAATAGCCAGCAAAATATGAGTGGCCAAGAAGGCCAACAGCATCCTGGCTTGTATCAGCAGCAGTGTGGCCAGCAGAAGCAGGGAAGTGATTGTTGCCTCGTTCTCAGCACTGGTGAAGCCGCACATTCAATACTGTGTCCAGTTTTGGGCCCCTCGCTACAAGAAGGACATTGAGGTGCTGGAGTGTGTCCAGAGAAGAGCAATGAAGCTGGTGAAGGGTCTAGAGATCAAGTCCTATGAGGAGCGGCTGAGGGAACTGGAGTTGTTTAGCCTGGAGAAAAGGAGGCTCTTGAGGTAGGGTCAGTCTTACTCCCAAGTAACAGGCAAAAGGACAAGAGAAAATGGCCCAAGTTGCGCCAGAGGAGGTTTAGGCTGGATATTAGGAAAAACTTCTTTACAGAAAGGATTATAAAGCATTGGAGCAGTCTGCCCAGGGAAGTGGTGGAGTCACCATCCCTGCAGGTATTTAAAAGATGTGTAGCTGCGGTGCTTAAGGACGTGGCTTAGTGATGACCTGGCTGAGCTGGGTTAGAGTTTGGACTTGATGATCTTAAAGGTCTCTTTCAACTAAAACAATTCTGTGATTCTGTGATTCTGTGAAAGAGCTCACCTTGTCAGGACATAGCAGGGATCAGTTATGTTAACAGATCCTTGTATTGCTATTGTGTCCCACCATGGATTTTATTTTTACCGTTTTAGTATGCAATTTTATTCACTTCCTAAAGAAACCCAGCTCTAGAGTTTAGAAAAGACCTTTTGAGTGTTTTGGAGTACTTGCTTTGAGGAAAGTCCCACATGATTTGAGGTCCTCCCACCTCTCTTAAGTTGTCTGTATGTCAATAACCATTGTTAATCATTATTTAATGACCAAGTGCTTTGGGTTTAATTAACCAGTTTTAAACTGTTTTTGCAATTACACTTTTCATTTGTTTTCCTGTAACCTTCATTTTCATTGACTGCAGCAGGCTTGATATTCTCAAGAACCTGCTCCAGGAGAAAGCTAGTTATTACAAAGTATCCTTAGAGATCCGTCATGTCTTAGTGTTTCAGGTAGGTAACATCTCTATTTCTTTTTTGCCAAGGGTCACTCAATTGTGTCATTCTGTTTTTTTGAAATCAGTCTACCAGAAATTGATGGAATACCCTAGTTTAACCAGATGTCTTGGTTCCTGCCTATGGATGCTATGTGAAGCAGTAGAAGCTAGTTTTTCCTCAGCTCAGTGCTACCTCCCCCAGGCTTTTAACTGAAATCAGCCTGGAAGGCCAACAGTATCTTAATGACACCACATCCCTTGACCGTCCAGACTTACTTGGCTCATAAATTCTCTAAAAGCTTAGAGCTTTCACACTCTATGTAGTGGGAGATGTTCTGATTTTCTTCACAGCATGTAGGATCTTCACTGTGTCATCTTATCTGGTTTTCTTCCTAGCTAGTTCTCCGTTCATGGGTTTCCCCTGAATTATGTCTATTATTCAATAAAACTTGCTGAAGGTCTTTTGTCCAAATGTTCTTGGTCCTAGAGGTCTCCATATACACAAATATAAATTAGCATAGGTTTATTCAACTTCTTTACCATTTTCAATACCAGAAAGACAAAAGTACTTTTCATGAGTACTAGATTATTACAATTTTAGTAATGTTTGGGCAAGATGCTTTTAGATAAACATGGGTATGTTGTTTAAAATGCTCAGAAACTATGAGAAAAAATTTGCAATAAGTTAGTTGAAACTACTTCAAATGGTTTGAGTTCAAAAATACAAGTTTATCAAAACAATTTTAGTTTTTAATAGTAACCAGCTCGTTACACAAAGCACATACTATGTATATTCAGAAAACTTCACTGATAACTCCTATCTACATTCCTAGCACTTTCAGTACAATTAGATGTCATCTTCTCCAAAGTCACTCTAGAGGAAAAGAGAATAAGCTTTCATGCCTTTTTTTTTTTTTCCCCCCTAATTCCTAATCTAGGTTTAGTTAATTATTAAAAAGAATTAGCTGATTGAGTTGAATTAAGGAAAAATTCCTTTTGTACCGGGACTATGTTGTAAGCAGTCTGCAGCAAACAGTTTTTGTTTCAGGTTTCTTAGCCAGTGATTTGAAATTCCTCAGCTTTTCAACTCCAGAATTTACTGGTTTAATTTTTGTTGTTTTTGTTAAACTTGTTTTGATTAGGTATCTCTGAAATGTAAGAGTAAGATGAGAACGGGATATTTTTGTAAAACAAAATTTATATATTTTGTATTTTTATAAAAACAAAGAAACCTGTTCAGGAAATTCCACATGCTAAAAATGGACTTGTCCATTCTGCAGGAACAGTGAAATACTTTCTACAGCGGTTGAAGGATCTGTTGCATGCTAGTATTCCCCACAACCATTTCTTTAGTGTATAAAGAACAATTGGATCAGTGTAGCTGAGAGTTCCAGTGAGGACTTGTTTTCATGAATGTTGCTGTAATTGTGTTTTTGCTTGGTGGGGAGAGGATAGAGAAAGGGATGTTTGTGAACTATCACTGCACAGAAGAGAAATTTTAATATTCTTTTAAGAAACATTTCTTTAGTAAGCTTCCTCTATCATTAACTTTTTGTGCTGAAAATCTTACTGGCTCTTTGCAGGAAATGAATAGTATAAATAAATAGTATAAATGCTACACATTTGTATATAACTGCACATGAACGTTATATTCATACAATGAAGTAAATGGGCTGGTGGAACTATTCCTAGTCAGATCTTAAATCCATGTCTGCCTGTTTAAGAGGTGATTGTAGTCTGTCAATACTCAGGAAATTGATTTTACATCTAGTCTTTGATATTTTATGGCTGGACTCAATGATCTTGAAGATCTTTTCCAACATAAATGATTCTATGATTTTGTGTTTAGATCTTTATGCTTTTTTAAAGTTCTCTATTTTAAATAGAGAAGAAGCTGGAGCTAGGGATGAAATAAATCTTTCTAACAGCCTGAGTGTTAGACAAATTCATATGTGAATTATCTTTCTTGCAGCAATTAGCATATTTAATATTATAAACCTAAAATTATGATTTAGGTGGGGGTTTTTAATCCACTCTTAACTTGTGCACACAAAACGAAATGCCAAAATATAACATGAGAGGTACTTTTTTATTTTCCAATACTACATCTTTGTATGGTTTTCTTCTTCTTCCATAAAGCAGTATGTCGCAGTTTCAATCCATCAATTTTTATTTGCCACGATTTTTTGGTTCCTCGTTTTTACAGTTGAAACAGTGGTCTTCCGGTGAGAAAGGGTAGTAGTCCAACATATTCGTACACTGGGGATAATGGCTTGAGTTCTTTTCACTTTCTGATCTGAAAATGGAACTGAAAAGATTTTACTCAGTGGCATAGTTGACAGATGTCGGGGTGATCCATTCACTATTAGATTCTCAGGCTTCCATGGCTTTGCAAGTGTGATCCAAGGAGATATTAAGACCGCTCCATTGAACTCCTGAGATGCCAGCTTTTAATTGTGCCACAAAGCAAAGATAAACATTTCCATGTAATACTTGAAGAAAAGTTTTGTGGTAGTTTAAAGACTCGTCAAAATGGCAGTCTGATTGTCAATGGCAAGAACAATAGGTCACTCCTGCTGTGTTTGTCGAGTGACCTTTCAGATGGTTGGAGCAGTTGCAATCCATACCAATCCATAATATACATCAGCACTAAGCTTCGGAATGAATTGACAGTTTCAGTGTAGAAAATTGTCCAGCAAATCCTCCACTGTGCTACTTCAGCACTTTATTACGCTGAGAAACAAATCAAATGATTTACTTTGTTTACTGTTTTCTGCTTCAAAAAGTTGGTATTCTACCACTGCAGGATTTGTATGAAAGAGATTTGTTTCTTTTTCAATGTAAATAATTTTAGCTCTGAAATTCTAAATGTTATAAAACAAAGTAATCTACAGGATGTTATTTTAATTTGTATGCTGCTTTGGCCATCGTTATAAAACACCTCTCTGTTATAGTGGGGATGCATCAATGTGAGCTCTCAAATCAGAGAAGTATTTGCCTTTGGACAAAAGAATTCCTATTTTCTGAAATTCAAGTTCTTCAGGTATGGAAAACTGATTTTGGGATTGGAAAAAATGCAAACACTCCCATTTGTCTGGCAGGATATGTTCTAAGCTGAGGTCCAAGATCCTACAATACAAATATTTAAACAATGTTTAGCTTCCTGAGTCTCTCATGAGGAAACTCGAAGCCTGACTTTCCAGAATACATAGTTCTTACCACCTCCAGTAAAACTAAATGCAAGCAGCTTGCATGCTCAGCAGTTGAAATAGTCAAGCTGGTGTGCAATTTCTTAAATATGAGATTGAGTAGTTAGACTTAAACGCACTAAGAAAAGTCCCAATCTGAGAGCAGAAAGTTCATCTCTCTACTGCTTATCACAGTTTTTCAAGCTTCAAAGTCATGCCTTTCTGGAGCCATGCTTGGACATGCAATGCAGAGGAACCTGTCCTGTTTTGTGATTTATCAGAGTGCTTGAAGTTTTTCATATAAATACAAGATCACAGACAGCCCGTGGCAGCTCTGTTAGCTTGTGAGCCAACTTCTGGCATTGTGGTATTAGTCAATTCCTAGATATTTCGTCATACGTTAATTCTCAATTCCAGACTGTCTACGTAATATTATATAGGATGTAAATCTGTTCACAGCATGTTAACTTAATTGGATCATACATGCATTTCTGTGCATTTCATTTGAGGTACCTGAGATTCTGCTCAGATGCTGTGAAAAAGCTGAAAATGCGTCTTGTGTTCATAGGATAAAATTGCTGTAGAATGTGATTAGTCTGACCCATTTAACGTGCTGAAGGGTTAGGTTAATTCCAAATGCTTGATATTATTTCTCCACCTTTACAAAGGTGGTAAATGATACTGGTTTGCATATAATGATTTCTTTCTGCAGGATGGTGTTCAGTTTATGACCCTGAAGCTGGGTTGTACAGAACTCTTGGTTTCTCCCCCAAGTCTTCTGTTTTCCTAGGCAAGTCATTAAAGCATTGTATTTTTATGATCTTCATTATTTGTTTTGCATACCAGGTTAAAATATTCAGTGCATTTTAATTGCATTTAAAAATGGAATTTAAAATAAATAGGAGAAAATTAATCACAATACCTACAGCAGTGAAACAGGGCTGGTAGGCTTTATTGTCCTTTGTTGCTGGAAGGTCTTGAAGTTTCTTAGAAGCTGAGCTTTTGTATTCTGTAAGGCTTTTCAGCTTTTTTTTAGAGAATAATACAAAATGTTCTTGTCCTTTAATACATATATACAAACAGAAACACTGATTTGACCTCCTCTGCATATCTCTATGTCCTCTTTGAAGTTGCTATTCTACCTGCAAGTGCACTTTACCCAGGGAAAAATATTTGTGCATATTCTTCACTTCACTTCTACAACTAGCTTTGAAAACTGAAAGGAATTATACATACACCAGAAAGGCTCTTGCTATTAACAGCTGTTAAAATCAGCAAGGGACAGCATTGCTCATATTAAAAAAGAAGTTAAATGTAAAATTTTTATTCCTCACTTTGTCGCTTTCTGTAGCAGTCTCTACCCTTGTATAAATAAGTTCCATAAATGTCCATCATTTATTTTAAAACCAAAAGTTTCGCTTCTGATAACATAGCTTGAACCCCTACTAAATAATACAGATGGAAAGTACTTGCCTATGAATTTATCCAGTAGACACGATTCTGTCATTGTGTCTCAGCACCATAACTGGTGGTGAGACATAAATCTAGACTATTCCTTGGCTAACTCTTCACATATAATTATTCACAATCCCTAGAGTTTTCTAGACATAAAATCATTTTTCCCTCTTTAATCCTCCAAGTTTCCTTGTGATACTTAGAAAGTGACAGAGATCATATCCCCCATGTTACTGCTTCACTGTCTTAATTCTGATATTATATATTCCTGTAGGAAAATGATACTTCATGCCTCTTATTCATGCAGAAGAAATTAACAGAAAAACAGTAGTTACTGTAGCTTTGCCATAAAGACCAATAAATACTGGATTTTTTTTCTTTCAGTACTGTCATGGTTTAACCCTAGCCAGCAACTAAGCCCCACACAGCTGCTCGCTCACTGGTGGGATGAGGGAAAGAATCAGAATAATAAAAGTGAGAAAACTTCTGGGTTGACGTAAAGGCAGTTTAACAGGTAAAGCAAAAGCCGTACACACAAGGAAAGCAAAACAAGGAATTCATTCACCACTTCCCGTGGGCAGGCAGGTGTTCAGCCATCTCCAGGAGAGCCGGGCCCCATCACACCTAACGGTGACTTGGGAAGACAAACACTGTAACTCCAAATGTCCCACCTTCCTCATTCCCCCAGCTTTATATGCTGAGCATGACATCATATGATCTGGGATATCCCTTTGGTCACTTGGGGTCAGCTGTCCCACCTCTGTCCTCTCCCAGCTGCTTGTGCACCGCCAGCCTACTTGCTGGTGGGGTGGAGCGAGGAGCAGAAAAGCCCTTGACTCTGTGTGGGAACTGCTCAGCAATGACTAACTCATCCTTGTGTTAACACTGTTTCCAGCACAAATCCAAAGCATAGTGCCCTACTAACTACTATGAACAAAATTAACTCTACCCCAGCCCAAACCAGCCCAAATACAAGAGTTCAGCTTTGTAATTTTGAATCTCTTATTCTCTGTTTTATGTGCAGAGATAAGATGATAGTCTGTTCTACTTCTATTGCCATTTATGCTTCTGAAATCTGTTCTAATACATTATCCTGGACATGATTCTCACCTGCTGATGTAGATCACTTTACAAGAGAAGAGTCCTCCAAAGCGTCCACCTTTACCTTGTCTTAGGGCTTCACTTCCCCAGTGTTTTCCTCAGCTTTCTATTCAGACCAACTATGCATTTTTACTTCTAGAAGAACATCCAGAGCAAGATTTTGAATTGATGTAGGTGGTGACCAGCTGATCTGTCACACTAGCAACACTAATGACAAGGGATCATTCTGGTCCCTTGAGTCAAGGAAGGTCAACGGGTAATTGTAGAAATTTGCTTGGAGTGCCCAGGAGTGCCACTAGGACTAGCTCACCTTTGTATCTCTCCACTTAGCCGAACAAATACGGCTGTTGGTGTAGTTTCCCAGAACAGACATTCCCAGACACTCCCACTTCTGTCTTTCCATGCAGTAGCGTCCTTTGTTTGGGTCTCATATGCCAGCTGTTTTGGGAGATCAGCCAGCACAGGTACTCCACAACCTCTCTGTGAACAGGTTCAGGTTGCTCTGCTGACTCCAGGCTATAGACCTTTAGTTGCTGAGGCTGCATGTTACATATCCCGTTACTAGGGATGAGGCTGGGAGCTGGGCTATGTTTTTATAAACAGTGGTAGTCATTAAAAGCTTGAGATGCTGCGATATCTCATGATACCATATGGTCAGTACTTTTAGTATTTCACAGTGTGTTTCAAGTAATTAGCATGTAGTTCATTATAAAACAGTGATGAATTTTAAGCTTTTTAAATGAGTGAGAAGGAGAAAGCCAAAGATCAGGATTCCTGGGAAGGCAGCAAACTGAATCATAATGCAGTCTATTAGCTAGCAGAACTTCTTCATCAGTGCTGTTGTGCTCAGTCCTGGCAAGCTCGGATGTAAAAATGCCATCATTTAATTCTCAAGCCTGATTTTTTTTTTGGAATTTCTTAACTCAGATAATGTGTGCGTAATGTAAACACCTAAACACTAAAAATTAGAATAAAGTCCTTTTAATCTCACTCTAAATAATTTTTATTTAATGAAAATGAATTTTCATAGGTAGAAAATCAGTGAGGACTAATTCAGAACATAGAGAATTAATAAGAACAGAGAAAATATTTTAATTCTTCTTTCAAGTGGATATTATGGCTTTCCACTGGTGCCTGTTTGAAGAAGGTGTGCCACAATCCAAATACTAGGTATATCTGCTATAGAAATAAATTTAGAGTTATTTTCTTAATAGTGTGGAGAATGATTTTTATAAAAAGTTGAAAACTCATTGAAGTTTGGATCTCTTATAGAAAAGTTTCTGTTCCTTTAACTTCTTTTGACACTAGGTTGTCAGATATTCTTTGTCATTTTTAATTTAAACCATTTGCATTATAAATTGGTCTAGGCTTTAAGCTGCCTTGAAGGAAGAGGGAAAATATGAAGGAAGGGAAAGAATAAAAAGCTGGAAGTGCATTAAAATATGTATCATCAGTTGTCCTCAATCTTATTTATTAATTACCTGCATAAGGGAATAATTTGATATGAAAGCATAATTTTGCATTTTCAAGGCTGTTTTGCATCAGAGATTCAGGATTCATGACAAGTGGACTCCAGCACTGTTTGTAACATTCAGCTGAAAATGCACTAGGGAGTGCTTTAGTGGGGTCCACTTCAGTCTCAGAAAGGAGGACATCACAATTATGGCACAGATTATTGCTGTTATTTCCATGTTTCTGCTAGCGACAAAGCATCTGTATGAATTTGTTGCTATTAGCACAGCTGGAGGTAGTGTGTCATTGAAGTAAAGCGAGTACAGGCTGGCACAGTGTCACACTTCCATTATAACTCTAGAGAGTTGATCCTTCTTGACTTCTCTGTCACTCTTGTGTTTCCATGATGCTGTTATCTTCTCTGACCTTCATAGCCTGACCACTGCCATTGATTTTTACCGAGTGTCATCTGGGTTACAAATTGGTCTGGACTTGAATCTGTCTGTATTAAGAGGTTTGAATTCACACTTACTGATGGTGGGCAAAGAGGGAAAAAAATATGGAAAGTGAGAATTTGCTGAGCTGTTAAAACAGAAGTAAGCTTAAAAAGATTTTATGGCTAATAAAGCCTTTGAGTAAACAAGCATAGAAAAATGAAACTGCAGCCCAATGTAATGAAATTGCAGTGTCATTAAAATGATTATGATAACAGTGCTGTGAAGTCAGGCAGCTCTCAAACAATCCTGGGAGTAGCCCTGTGCTCAGAAGTTATTTGGTTGCTTTCATGCATCCATTTACAAAATTAATCATTATTTAACTAATTTTAAGGCACAGACTGTGTTCAAACCAAATTAAATCCATTTAGTGCTGAAATACATTCCTTCTCTAAGTCTTTACTTTACTTTACTTTACGTGTGCTTCAAGGTGTATGAAACTACACTGAAACGTGGACAAAAGGCTCAAACTCAGACAGACAAGAGAGGCTGTTCTAATGCCATTGACTTGAAGCATCAGTGCTCAGGACTGCCATAGATTATCGGATGAGCCACTCTGAGCGGCACTTCCAGACTAAAGAAATAAATACAATTTTGGTGTCTAAATTTTTTTAGGCTTGCTATGCTCAAAAAGAGTTTAATGGCATGCTATGAATTACTTTGATGTTAAAATGTTCCCAGTAGTCCTTGCTATGCCACTTATCTCCTCTGATACCTGGGGCAAACCATTCGCATGTCTCAGTTTCTTCTCTGTTGTATGGGTAATATGCATGTCTCTTGTGATAAGTGAGGCTTCCTTTGTGTCTAGAAAAAGAGAAGCAGCAGTTGAAGAAGGCTGGATTCAATTGTTTTCTACTGGTGGTTGTGAACCTGATGAGAATGGGAGAGTCATGTCACTGTGTTGCCATGTCTTCTCTGATTTGCTGTGTGCTACCTAAGGTGCCAGGAGGGCATGGGGCATATCGAGATGATGCCAAACATCATTTATTCCTTCCTCAAGCAAATGCGACACCTTTCCTCTGGATTGCAGGGCACATGTCTCAGATGTTGGTAGCTAGCAGCTGAATCAGCCAGGTTTGGTAAGTGACCTTTCAGATCAGAGAAAAGTGGTGTTGGTGTACTAGAAGGTTCCATGAAGCCAATTCCCAGGAAATAGGAGTTGGTGGGAAGAGGGGAGTGAAAATCTCTTGAGGAACCTTGGCAAAGCTACACCTGTTTATTGTGATGGCATCAGCAGCTCTTTCATAGTTCAGTTACTACTGAAAGTTCCACTCAAAGAGGTTCACATCCTTCTATTTCATACTTCAGTAACTGAGTTTCCCATTATGGTGCTTGTTAAAATATTTCCTAATCTCAGCAGAAAAAAGAAAGAAGGAAAAAAAAACAGAGAAAAGAGAAAAGAAGAAAACCCTTAAACTGTGTTCTTAAACTAAAAGCTTTCCTAGAGTTGTTTTCAGCTTCTCTGAGCTGGATAAGTGCTATGATCACAGACTGAGATCATATCAAAAATAAGCTACTATTCACACCTTAAGTCTTGGCTATTTGTATCTCAAGGCCACCGAGCCTCGGCCTCCAGGAGGCAGTGCCAGGCACCCCCTCTTCTCCTTGCAGCAGCACCGTACCTGAAAGACCCTCAGGAGCGAAGCACCTTCTGATGACATACATCACACTCTCCCAGGAGAAAAGCCGCTGTTGCAGCAAAACTGTGAGTTGTACCTACCCTTCAAATCAACAGGAGACAAACGGGGTGCTCTTCATGCCGACTTTAAGGAGAATGAGTCACAGAGCAAGAGCCAGGGTGTCACTGCGGATTAAGAACTGGTTATGAGATAGGAGAGAAAGATTCATCATGAACTGCGGCTTCTCAGCATGTAGAGAGATTGGGGGTACCCCATGGGCAAGTTGTCTCTAGGAAGAACTATGGAGGATTTAAAAAATTCCCAGGCGTATTTAAATACAATGAGGGATTAAGGAGCACAATGGTAGATGAAATTCAGTTCGAATAAGTGTGACAGAATAATACACATTAATAAAAATAGTTCTTTTTGAGAAAAAGAAAAAAAGGTGTTCTTAAAACTCCTCTTAGTCTGGGCTCTGAGGCTTTGCAAAATTTTGAAGAAAAGAATTGCTGTGTTCGGACATCTGAATCCTGCCCTTGGTATGGTGGCACATATTTTCAGACTTGAAAATTTAAAAGAAAGCGTGCGAATCCTGAAGTCAGTGACCCACTTCCCTGCCGTGTATTTCTAAAGCATGAACTAGTCTAATAGGTGTTACTGAGGTTAAGAGTTTAGCAGGAGATTTTTAAAAAAGAGATTTTTATAAGTAGTGAGCGTATACCTAATCACATTAACTAATCGTTTGTAGAATTATACCAGCATCTTATTTACTTATTTTCAGAAGGAATAGTCTTGCTGTGGTTATAAGGCAAGAGGGACTGACTTCTGATACCTGTCTGTTCTTTGTCGAGGCTGCAGTGCAGCGGGTGCCTGTGGAAATAAAGTACGTGAGGTTCGTGTAAGGATAAAATGGCACCTTTCTGTTGTCTGACGACTGGAGTCAGATACTGAATCAGCTGGCATCTGGTATAAAATTATCATTTATTTGGGCAGGTGTCTCTAGTACTCCTGGGATAGAATATGGGTGTTTTGCTACTTCTTGACTGGGCTTTGGGCAACTGCTTCAATACTGACAATTCCATAGCAACTTTCAAACCTTGTAAGTTTTTTCTCAGGGAATTGAGGCCAATGTTGAATACTGTTCCTGGTCAACTTTGTTAACATCTTTCTTTCTTGATTTTTACCAGCGTGAACACAACAGTGCCCAAGACAAAAAAAACCCCAAACAACAAAACAAACAACAACAAAAAACCCAACCCAAACCACCAACATTAAAGAACTAATAGTTTCTGCATTGTTTTTCCCAGGGTAGACTGCTCCTTAGGTAGTCCTTACAGAGAAGTATCTCAGCTGACCACTTCTCCCACTCTCCTTCAGACCTTTTCCAGAATTATCTTGGACTTTATTTTAATTCTTAGGTATTACTTTTGGACTCGCCTGTATTTACTGCTAGCTTAAGAAAAACAAGCAGTAGCATGTCTGAGGTGGTTTAAAATAACCTCCAGTCTTGTGCTGGCGGCTGCTGCTGAGAACTGACTCAAGGTCTGGGGTTAGTATGTACTGCTGGAGACGTGCTACCTTCAGTAATTGCTCATCTCACTCCTTGATCCCAGCAGCAGGAACTGGAAATGCTTCCCTCTACGCTTTTCTCTTGACTGCTTTTAGCAGGCAAAGTATTCATAGTTGGTATGCATCAGCCCCTTGGCCATGGAAAGGCAGTGCTCAAGTCCTGGAATTCTGGCTCTTCCACTTCTTGCCAAACAGGACGCTGAGAGTGGAGATATGGTGTGAATGGAATCAGCCCTGATACTGGCCCATGAAGGCAGATGGTTAAAAGTGCTGAAGCTACTGTCACCTGTTCAAATAGACCCCCCTCTATTGGAATAAATCTTCTATATTCATTAGAGCAAATAATAAGCAGACAGTTCCTAGCATTACTGTAAGGCATTTTAAAGAAGCTCTTTAAAAGTTCTTTTTTTAAAAAAAAAAAAAATATATATATACTGTAAAGAAATACCTCCATACACCTCAGAGTTTATCACTCAGCCTGAGCCCTGTGACAAGCTCTTTTCCAGGCATGGAGGGAGGATGGCAGCCTGGGCTGTAGCTGGCCGAGCTGCCCCTCCCAGCTTCCCATCAGCAGGGAGTTTGCCTGCGGACTGATCAATGTCCATGCTGCTGCCAAATGGTTTTAGCAACCAGAGAAGACTAATCCTCAACATTATTCATCTAAAGGCGGCCTCTTTATTTGTCTTTCTAAAGGATTCCAGATGGTATTCCAGACCCATATTTCTGAACTTTGATTTGATATTTTTTTTTTTAGGTTTAGCTTTATATCTGTAGTACTAAGGAGACCGTGCTGCATATTAGGAAAGGGATGCTGTTATAGACTGTTGCTCTGTCAATGAGGGAAGCCAATTTGATGTCATTGCACAGGGACATTTTTGAAAAATGGCCAAGTGAAACTTTCTTAAATAATGATTTTAAACTACGGAATGCATCTTTCTTAAAATTCAGTATTTGAAAAGACTAGAGAGAAAAATAATGTGTCTAAGATCAGTATTAAAAAATCTTCAACATGAAAGAAGCTCCTCATCATTGAACTCCCCGAGATGCAAGCTCAGGGAGATTAGGCACCTTCTTTCCTCCACTGGTAGAAGAAACTTTGGTGACTCCAAAAGACAGCCCAGACTGCAAAGTATCTCTCAGTTTCACTGAGATATGCCGAACAAGTAGGATGCTGTGCGATCCAGTGTGTCTAGTGCTCCTCTGCTGAGAGGCACCATGAGTAGTATATTCTACGTGTCTTCTGCTTGTTACTGAAGGGACTGGACAGTGAAGCAGGAGATGGGAGAGATCTTACTCAAGTTAGTCTGAGCAGTTTTAACTTCCACATCCTAGGAAAGTGCTCTAGGTACTAGCCCTGAGTGATAGCACTGTTCATCATCCTCTTCATGGCCCAGAAGTTCATCTTCAGGCATAAAAGCAACTGAGAAAGATAGACAACATGCCAAAGAGAACATAACTCTTAACTTGCAGCACTCAAGAGGAAGGTCCAAACTTAGTTTTTGAGCATGTATGCATTTTACATTGGTAAATATTGAAATTGTTTTTAATGTAAACATTAGCCTAAATAAAAAAAAAGTCTCCTCCCCAAAAGTCCTAGGAGCTGGGTTCAGGCTCTACCTTCCTCTGGTTGAGCTATGGGTTCAATACTGTTCAAGATGAACACAGGTGGAGCCAAACTTTTGAACTTTATCCAGGGGAAGTAGGTGGAGTGGACATGCCACTGTGCTTGAGTCTGGATAGCAAAGGAGAGGCTGTGTGTGAGAGTGGCATTTACCTCCCCAGAAAATACACTTTCTGATACTGCCAGGAGGACTGTCATTAAGCACTCAGGCAGCTTTCCGGCTGTAGAGAAATGCTCTGCAATTTTAGTTAAGTGCATTCTTAAAAATGGGCAAGCTGGACTTCATTGCCCATGTCCCGATTTAAGCAAATTTTAGATGGATAGAACCCTTCCTTAAGGTTTCACTGGGGATTAGACTGACGTTTAGGTTTAAGGAGCACAATTCCCAGTGTCAGGCCTATTTCTGTACTGTAGATTATTCTTCATTTTTGCAGAAAATGATTCAATTGAGCTAATCTGACAGGGCTGACTGGATGTCCGTTATAGTGCTGCATTACAATTGCTAAACAGAGCATTGGAAGGGCACTAGGTACAGTCTGCTAAAGACAGTACGTAATTTGAATGACGGCACTGAGGGAGCATTTCAGAGTTCAGTAAGTGGGTTTCCAAAGACACTTGGCAGTTGGGAGGAGGAAAAGCAAATGAGGGCAACTGCTTGTGAGACCAACACAACCTCAGCGTAACATTGAGCTATGTGTTGCTATCCTTGGGCTGGGAGCAGGCTTGGCAAACGCTGGCCATCAAGCCATCTGTATAACTGGATCAGATTTTTCACTACCAAAATGGATCAATTTATGGGATTGTTTTGACAGGCATGTTGGGAAATACAGAACATATAGTTTTCATCATTGTTTACTTCTGTTTTTCCTCTTGTTCCCTTTGACATTGCCCACTGGCTTTTATTAGAGTTTGAGTTCTATTTAGCTCCGCATGCAGAGCTGGCCGTGCTGCCAGAGTCGCTCCCCGCAGAACTCCTTCATTTACGTGTTTCCTTCTCATTATTTAACCAGAAGGGAAAGTTTTGAGAGTTGAATGTATAAATCATTAGGTCCAGGTCAAAAATAGACAGTCTATTATTCAAAGTGGTTATTCTTATCAGATTTGTGAATTTCTTGGAAACGCGACATCCATTTGTAGCACTGTTTGGATAATTGCAGTGTGAAGCTGAACTGGTCTTAAGATCAACATTCAATATGCAGCTCTACTCTTTTGTTGAAGTGATCTAACTGGCCGGTCCTGAGGCACATCTGGTCTGTAAGGCTCATCTCCTACTCCATTTGCCCGCAGAGTGCATTTAGCAAGGCTACTAACTCACCAGTGAGGGAGGAGTTTTCTTCACCTGGATCTGGGTGCTTTAAGTATGCTCTGAAATCAGCCAGATGTGCTCTAAAACCAATCAGATCCCCCATGTGAAAAAGTTTGGAACAAAATTTTTGGTAGGGGAATGAGGGAAGTTTTATTATAACTAAAAGCTAATTTTTGTGTTATGTGGTATTTGCTACTACATCTTCTCCACATTTGGTAGGGAGAAATATGTATAGCCTTTAGGGACAATCAGTAGTGCTGCTCTTTCTATTCTTAGATCTAGAAGAGATGCGAGTCAAATAATAACAGTCTTTATATAACAATATTAGTCATCTGACAAAGAGAGTTGGTATCACTGCCTTCATTTTATGGCTATTGAAGTCGAAGGTCAGGAAGATATCTTGATCAGGATAACTTCCAGGTGAAGACATATTCTGTTCCTCATTTGTAATTTGTTCAGCAACAGATATTCTCTCAATTATGTATAAAACCACTGAAGACAGTGGGATGGTATCGGCAGATTAAAAAAATGGCTAGCAAATTCTATACGTTTTCTAGCAGTGACTGAGAAGAAAATCACTTAATGGGATTGTTCTAAGTTGTGCCAACTTTCAGGGACCAGATTTTAGAAATTACTCCTCATCACTGTATTTTTCTTGTAAATTGAGCAAATGAAAAGTGAAATTTGTAATAGACAGTAGCAGAGGAAGATTATAATCCGATGTTCTATTGTTTAAATTACTTCTGTAAGTGGATTGTTCCTTAAAATATTTCTCTTTACATCTCCAATATAGATATTGGAAGATACAGAATATTATTTTCATCAGACAATCTAATTTTCCTGTATTCGATATCCAGTACACTTTTGTGGAGACATTTTAACAATTACATAAATTTGGGCTTCCAAATCCACTCCTGAGCATTTAAATGTATTACAGTAATTTTCAGAAGTGCTCAGCAGCTCACATTAAAGTTAAGAGGTATTTATTCCTGTGTTTTCATTTCAGATTAATCTCTAAATAAAATAGCTTTATAGCCTAGATCTGCTTTTTTTTTTTTTTCTTATTAGACAAAACTCCTGATGAAGTTGTAAGGAGCTGATTGACTCACATTTATTTTAGCTCAGAGAAGTAGGTATGGATTGGATTATTTATTTTTCACATGGTTAAAATGGATGGGGAAGTTTTCATGGTTATGTCATGATGTTAAATCATTACTTTGGTCTGAGCTGAGGAGTCATTTTATCTGAAGGGATAATGTAGCACTGCCATAAAACATTGGCTGTTTTTAGCAGAGATATAAGCCATGTGCTGCAGCAGGTATAACTAGTTAGTGCAAGAGCTGTGCCCTGAAAAGTGAGATGAAACAAAAGCACCAGCGAAATAGTTTGCAGATGACACTCTGCCAGACTTTAAAACTATATATATCTACAGGAACCCCAAAGGAAATATTTGTATTTCTCTTCCCATTTATTTCTTCATTGTCATTAACCTGTCAAACAAAGTATATTCTACAAATAATATGAGATAGAGGTTGGCATCTGAGTAAGACAGAGTTCTGCTACTGGCTCAGTAGGGTCTGAATCTGTCAAATGAAAAATAAAACTGAGGCTAGCACTTGCAGATAGAGATACCATTAGAAGATAAAGCAATGGAAGGAAGTTAGTTATACATGAATTTTTTATAGTTTCTGACTCTCTTTTCATCTTCCAAGCTGCAGAAAACTGTAGACGGAAACATAAGGGCATCAAAATAATTGTTTTAAACTGTAAGGTATATCACATTTTGTTTTAACTGCTGTTATCATATCTTAGCACAGTTAACTTGAAAGAAGATGCAAAGGAGAAATCTACAGCAAGTGAAATGAGAGCAAAGGTAGGAAACCCAAAGTATCCACTACCTCAAGATCTCAGCTGGCAACAGCTATGTCATCTGCAAAAAGGTGCTATGCCATCCAACAGTTTATTCTTCCTAAGGCCAAAATCTAGATTGGAGGTGATTAGAAGCCTTCAAAGCAATCAAAAAAAGTAGTGGTAAAATCAAGAAGGACTGTTAAAGACACTGCAGGAGCTGTTAATTTTCTTTGACATAGAAAAGGTTAGCCAGTCTCAAGAGAACTTGTGAAGCACAAATAGCATCCATGGGCAGGCCTTTTGATGCTTTTGGTTTTTACCAGTATACTCTTTGTATCTCTGAGCCCTAAGTTGTGATTTCTTTTTTAATGTTTCACCATTACTGGGGTACCAAAATGTGTTAGCACAGGCTCCCGAAAGAAAATGCATATGAGTTGGACCTGTGTTGTAGCATCTCTGGAAACTGAGGGGCCATAGCCAAGAGACTCATTGTGTACCAGACTTCTCCAAATGCCAGCAAGGCCCGTCACCAAAAAGAGGTTTCAGTCTCTCCTCCCCCACTACAGGAAACTTAAATGACCATCTTGACAGTTCAAAGTAGCGTGAACCCTACCCACACCCTTAGCTTTCCTCCAAATCGTCACAAAGTGGTTTCATCACCAGGGTCATCTAAAGAGTGTTCTTCCTACTATTACAATTTCTGTCTGGAATATGTCATTGTTCCTTACCAGAACAACCATTTTTTTTCGTTCTTGGTTTATGTAACACTTTCCTTTGAATTAATTCCATAGTTATTGAACCCTCACAATCAATAGATGAATTATATTCATGAGAAAAACCTCACTCCATAATACAGAAACTTGTTCCCACGTAGGACCAAATCGAGCAAGCTGAGAAGCAAGCATAATATATGAAAGATCACAAACATGTTACATGAGTACTGTGTGCTTGCACTGGGAGCATGTGGGAGGACTATGGGCAGGAGTATAGGTGATGTTTGCAAGTTGTCCTCTGGTAACAGTCCTTGTATAAAGCTGAAATCAGATGGGTGATGTCAGTGCACGGTGCTGTTGCAAGGTAGGCTAGTGTGCTTAACACTGTGCTGTTGGGAATGGAGTATTCTCTCTGTGTAAACAAAGCTACAGGCAATCTCTGTACGATCCACGTAACACTGAGCGGAATGCAACGCTAAACAAAAGCAAAGCAGAAATATAGTGTGGAGAATGACGTTCTGGCATTTGTAGAGGAAGGTTTTGAATACTCAGCTCTCCTAAAATACAACTGTCACAGAATTCTAATAAACAATACTAGTACTTATCAGCGTTAGGAAGTTGGAAAAATTGCATTCGAAAATAAAGTTATATAAATTAATCATTCCTAATGAGAAACCTCAAATGTGAGAGTGTGTGATCAGTAAGAGTACTGGTACCAAGCAGTGCTGGTTCTGCAGTTTTCCTGTGATGTTAAGAATGACAATTTCTTAGCCTAACAAACTGCATGTGAGTTTGTGAATATACGTGATTTAATCTGATACTGGATTAAAGTTGGTATTGGATGAGAGTTACTAAGACTACTCCTGGATGCTTAGGCTTGAAAAAAAATGGCCTTCCAGCACCATCTTCTCTTTCATTGTCTCTCCAGCATTCTTGCTGTGTTGTAGCATTCAAATACTCTGATTATGTCCCCCATTGCTGTTGCTACATTGGCTTGTAGCGGCATACCTTGTTTTTGAAGCTGGGGAATGTTTTTTCAGGGGAGAAGGGGTAAGCAGGGAGTAGGAGGTTGAGCTTTTACAAATGAGACTCCCTTGGTAAAAAAATGACACCAATGTACGCAGCAGTCTGCCTGCACCGCTGCGTAGACTTGCTATTACAGTAAAAGCCCACTTGCTGACACCAATCATTTCCATAAAATTTAAACCAACATCTTTGGGAGAAAAGATTTAATTAACACATAAGCCCCTGAGTCACTATGACAATCTGCTTTCATGGTGATGGGAATAATCACATTTCTACCCACTGTCAGTCCTTGAAATATAGGGGTTTTATGAATAATCCATAGTACATTTTTTTTCCTTACAGAAACAATCAGATTCCTTTGTTACTTTCACACAGGAACATTTCTGCCTTAGACATCTAGAAAAACTCTGGTTTGTCTGGTGCCTTGAGGGGCTACCTCTGCTTGTGTGACAGGAGGTCTCTTGAGCATTTTGGGTTAGTAGCATGAAGGCAGGCTGAGCGATTCCATCCTAACCAAGATCCACATGAGACGTCTCATTATTTAAATAGAGGTGCCCTTAGGGCAGTGTATGCAGAAATCAGTGAAATAAATAAATAAATAAATAAACAGTGCTCACTGCAAACAATAAATAAAATTGTGGCAATGATTACTGTGATATAAAATTAGATTCAAAAAATTCCACTGTGAAGCAGAAATAATAACCTAGGTAAGGAGTTTAAAAAAATTTTTTTCCCCTTAGTCCAGTTGAAAAGATCATGTCTAATAGTACATACTTCTTTTGACACTTACTTCTCCTCCTTGTTATAAATTCTTGAAGGAAAAAATACAGAACGTTTTTTCCCCTGGGTTAGTCTCTTCAAAGCTGTTTCTAATTTACCGTGGCATGAGATAGATAAGTATCAATCTTGTAAGGTTTAATTTTATGATCTTTGGGGCTCTAACAATGTAGAGAATAATTCTATAATCACAATTTAGACAGAGAATGCTGTATCTGTTGTTCTCACTGGACATTCTTATATCCTTTCCTCATCTTTTTACTTTGCTAAGATTTTTGTGTTTGGTTCCGCAGTACTGCACCGCAACTAAACAAGGTATGGTCTGTATATTAGGGGCAGAATGTCCTCAATGCATCTTCAGAGTTGTAACAACTCTAATAACCTGAAATTTTTGCAAATACAAATTTTGCGTCTAGGTATGTGCTTTTTAAAATGATAGCAGTTCTCTTATGTTAAGCTTGATTGCAACCTGTTTTCTAAATTAAAAAATGTAAATGTGGCATTGACAAAGGTTAAAAAGATTTAAAGCGGGTTCTGTCAGCAGTGCGTGCACACACCAAACTAAATCCTACGTATCTAATCAGTGTCCTCTGGACTGTGTGCCTTGCTCCATTGTTTACTTTCAAATCCATAATAATTTTGTATCCTTTCACTGGGCGACGATCCATTTTAAAAATAATGAGTTTAAAAATACGCTTTTCCCTTGTCCGTTTGATACCAAGCCTGCTATTTGGCTTTCATTGTTTGTTTCCCTCCTTGTCTCGTCAATCCTTTTCTCTCTTTCTGTCTTTTTACTTTATTACATTTTTTATTGAGGACTGAGATGAACTGGTTGCTGCATCATGGGCCCATTACACTTCCTAACAATTCCATTTACACCTTATTGTTTGTCTTATTGCTGGAAAATTCAGGTGATTCATCATGCCTGAAGAAGCACCTGATCCCAATTCCCTTGGTATCACGATCATTATGTGACAGGAATACAGTTAGTGGTGGCTTTCAGACTCGAAGAGGCCAAGGTGATAACTCTTTTGGGACTTTTAGCCTCTCAAGTATTGATGAGTTCCAGTTTCGTAATGCTCTGTTTTCTTGCTCCCTTTCAACAGCCCCCTGAGTGTGGAAAAGGGCTTGGAGTTAATAAAGGAAGTGGCATATCTCCTGAAGCTGCAGATGAGTGCCTTCGACGATGTCAAGTACGTACATGGAATCTGCCCCTTATTGTTTTATTGGATTTTTCATTATTTTTGCATAGTTTGTCTTACAAGGAAATATCTGCCCTTTAATGTCAAAATTAATGAGCGTGTGTGAGAGACAAAAAAGAATATCACTAGGATCTTTATAACGCCCCCTACACACAGGAACAAACTATTTTTAAAATATTATAAAGATTTAAATTTTCCTACGCTTCTGTCGGGAAAAATAATCTGTTCAATGAGCTGTAAAAATATTATCACCCTTATGTAACGATTTCTAGGTAAGGAAAGTCTTGTGAAGGCTCATTATACTCAACAATGCTGAGGGGGGAAAATGACATCAGAGATGGATAGTAACTTGGATCCCTGACTTTGCGTCTGGCACGTGGCACACTAGGTCGTGCCGCTTGGTCAGCTACTCATTTAACAAGTCACAGGGAGTTCAGCTATGTTGAGCTACAGTTTTTCTTCACACGATTCATACTGATGAGTGCTCTGCATGTTAATCTTCTGAATGAGGAGGTTATGATTCGTCCTGTCCGGTAAAAGTTTTTAGATCGGGGTTTTTCTAAAAATGTTTTGGTGGGAACGTTTACTTCACAGAACTTAATTCTTCCTATGTAAAACAGAAAATAAAAATAGTTTGATAGAAAAGTAATGGATGAGAAGGGTCAGCTGTGGGAGGGTTTTGACAGCTTGCTGGAAAGAAGTCACATCTTGGAGCAGTGAAAGTAACTGATGTCTGGATAGCACCTAGTTCTTGCCGATGTGTCAGAGGGTTTGGGGCTGCTTGTTTTAGCCCGTGAGTCAGGTTGCTGAAGCGCAGCATCTCTCTCAGCCTTGTGCTGCCATCAGCTTTTTTTAACCTTCAGTTCCAGTGGATGTAATTCATTGTTTAATATTGTGATTTAAGCCATAATCTGAAGAAGTTTCATTTTTAGTGGAAGTATTTCATATTAGTAGGAAAAAAAAATCTACTCCTTCTATTACCGTATATGTAGGGAGAAATAGACTACTGATGGGAAAATCTTTTTAGAAATCTGACAAACACCAGGCATATTGGCTTTAGTTGTTCAGAAGGAAAATATATATAACAATTGCTTGCGTTGTTGAAAGTCTTTTTTTTTGTATTTTATGAAAAGTATTTTTTATGAAAACTGAGTTTTGAACTTACAAAAAAATGACAATATTATATGATCTTCCATGTAAAGAGAATTTGTGACCTTGATTTTGATTATTAGCTGATAGTCTGCTGTGCATTTAAAGGGGTAATCCCATGGAACAATTTCTTTGCTGAAATTAACGGGTTCTGCTTCATTAACTTCATTCATTTACAGTATAAGAGCACTTCCACCTACCTTTCTAATTGTTAGCATAAAACCTTTTTGTTATTTTTTATCATTTGATAAATCACAACAACATCGCAACTGGCAGCCTGTGGATTCATTCTCTAATGAAAAATATCCCTCCAGTGACATAGCTAGCTATGAACAACAGTTTCTTTTTTTTTTCAATGTGCAACATTAGGGAAGCTGCTTAGTTTGTGTCCATTAATGTGCAGTCATATGACTGTACCAAAAATACTTGTATTTTATGGTCAGTATTTTAAGTGTCTTGAATGATAGTAACTCCAAACAGGAGCAAGTATTCCATCAACACAAACACAGTCCTTGCCTTTTCAAAAGATCTATGAATCTGCGAAAGATTATCCCAAATCTCAAGTTAGTGAAGAATTCATCCATAGTAAATTTTCTTTATTCGAGAGAATGAGATGCTTTGACTCCAGGTAAACCCATGAAAAGCTAAAGAAATATGGAGCTGGCCAGAAGTAGTAGAGACTTTAGAAAAAGGCCGCATGAAGCGAAGAATTAGCAAATTTTTTTATTTGTTTTTTTGTTTTCACTACACGGCCATCGTTGGAAAACTGTATGAATTGAAAGGCTTTTGTTAGCTTCTGAGTGGCATCATGGAGAGGGATTTCAGAAAAGACTTGATGTCATGGTTATTCCTCATCCACCTTTGACATACCGAAGTGTGAGGCCCCTCAGGAAGAACTTTTTACTTGGCCTAAAGCATTATGAGCAATTTAAATTATTTTATTTTACTGGCAACTAAAAGTGCTCTTTTTCTTAGGGATTCAGCTTTTTAAAAGGTCTGCTTTCAACTCCCACCCGAGTATTAGCTTGGTGTAAAATTCTCAGTTCTCTCTCTTCCTTCCAAGAATTCTGAATGGTAAGAAAGTAGCAGTGTAGACCTGAGTTTTTTAGACTATTGCAAAGATTTCAGAGTAAAAGCATGCTGATGAGAATTGCAGGATTAGTTTGAGTGTATAGACAAAGCTATCACGTTCAATAAGAACAGTGTAAGAACTGAGGAGAGGGAGTAGTGGTGAGTTGTTCTAAATTCCTTTAAATTCTCAATCAAGAGATTCTTGTCCTTTTCTCTGAGAAAAAAAAAAAAATTAAAGGGACTGCTTCACAAGTGCATTGGTACCTTTAGTTAGTTTTGTCTGCCAGTATCTGTTGTTCTTCCCTCTATTTTTTCTTCTGTGCTTTGGAGTTATGTAAGTAAACAAGTGCTTTTGCAATGGATACCTACTGATTCCTGTGTTAGCTCTTGATGCATGGGAGTAATCAGTTTATTTTATCTTCTCTCCTTCACAATCTTGCCAACTTTAACGGATGATCTGCAATTCACAGTGTAGCCTCAGGCTTGGCTCTCAGAGTGTTCAGTCCACTTCTACAGTTGGTTTGTTTTCAAGTTTGTATTGACATAAACTTTGCTCTCCCTGTGAAGCAGATGAGTGGGTTTGGGGAATTCATAATTAGAGATATTTCAACGTTGAGGAAAAGATCCAACATGTTAACTGTCACTTTTGGATACAGCCTGAATCTTTATGGAAGTAATAGTTATGCTTAATATGTTTTGTTAATGGTTATGTAGCTGTCAAATAAATTCCATTATTTCTTATTACATCATTAGAGACCATTAAAAGGATATTAGCATGCTGATGTAATTATGCAAGCAGACGTAAAATTACTATAGTTATGATTTTATAATCTAATTATGGGTGTCCAATGCCCCTGGTGATTGATTGTTGGGCTGGTATCATGGATGGAAGTCAGATGGATAGTTGTATTAGGAGGATTTGTATTTATTTAACAAAAAATAATAATCTTTCCACTGCTATCTGCAGGATTGACCTTCTTCATGTCATTACAGTTCTTGACACATTATAAAGTAAATTTCCAAACATGAGTTATTATCAAGAAACATCCAAATATGATAAAAATACTAAATCTGTAAGCTAAACTATGAGGGTAGTGGAAAGGACACTCAGAATCTATAGTTAAATTCATTGAGTTAGAACATACATGTTTTCTGATGAGAATACAAATTATTTCAGAATTTTTATTTAATGTTCTACTACTTGAGGTATTTATAGAGAGAAAACAGATTATTCTGATTTCATAGTATATCAGACTGCATAGCCTACCATTCTCAGCCTCCAGTTAAGAGTGAAATTTTCAGCTGAATATTACACTCTCTGACCGATTCTGCAGTAGCACTGATTTTTTTCCTTTTCCTTCTTATTTCTCTCTTTAGCCTGATATGATTATCCCTATTGCTGTTGAAGAACTTTTGATCTAGGTGTCTTTTTTCCCTTTGTTTTCTACTGTTTTTACTTCCTCCACCCATTCATCTCAATGGGCATCTTTGTCATTTTTGCCTTCTAATATACTTAAAGTTAGTACTCAAAGAACTGTCCTTTCAGGAGGTGTGATAACTTGAAAAATGAGTGTGCCCATTTCCATATGTAATTTTTCAATGGAAAATCTGTGGCAGAGCACTCTATATTCATTCCATAAAATGACATTAATATCTATCTGCTGCTTTTGATTTGAAGTGTAGCAGTAATTGCCTATATAAGCATATAATCTATATCTATAATGTTGGGGATGAACAGGATGCTTATGCTAAATTTCAAATGGTAATACAAATAGATTTTTCAAGTTGAAAAAGCTGATTCTGATTATCTAATATAATGTCCCGGATTGCAAAGCCATAAAACTTAACCAATGATCCCTTATCATGTATGGTTGGTTGCATCTATATTGTACATCCAAAGCTAAGTTAAAAGGCCAAATCACTGAGCTTTCAGAGTCTAAAGCTCAAGCTCCAAGGCCTTAGCTTGGTTATTCAGCTTTCATCTGACTGCTCTCTCTCCTCACACTGAGACTAGAGGTGAATTCAGTGTTTTGCTTGAATAGTTCATTATAAGAAAAATGAAAATTCAAGTTAACTGCAGGTATGTATGAAAACTGTATGGAGGCTTCGGCTGAAAAATACTTTTCAAAATTCGTAGCAGCCACATCAGTGTGGTTTGACATTTTGCAAATAAAATACTATAAATTTCAAAGTAATGACTACTTGCAAAATTTAGCTAAGTTTGGCTTATAAGGAAAATGCTTTTATTTAGGTGGTAAGAATAAACAAAAAAAATTATTTTGGACTGAACTCAAGTTATTATTTCCATTTTTTTTCTTTTTTTTTTGTTCAGCTGACCAAAAATATCAATGTTTCGATAATTATGATATAGTCTAACTAATTACGATATAGTCTTGAAATCTTTGATCATATCTATGTATTTTTCTACAACCTTCTGTCTTATTCCATATGTAGGAAATAAAATGTTCAGTTAAATGAGCAGCTCTTCAATGTTCCATTTTATTCTCATTGTGCAACCTGTGGCTTCAGGCTTTATTTATTGCACATTATTCAAATCCTGCTTTGAGGTCAGAAAACCCGTTGTTGTTGTTGTTGTTTTGTTTTTTCCTATGGTGCTTTTCACTACACTGTCAAAATGCTTGCCAAACATGAATTGATATACTTAACTCACATGAGATACAGAATATTATTAGGACGTACAGAGCTGTAGGTGAGTGGGAAGAGATTAATGTCAAAGCATTTGCCAATATGAGATGTCCAGTCTGACGTCTCAGGGTGTAGCTTATTCAGCCTCTTTGGTAAGGAACTTCACTTATTGCCACAGAGATCCCATTGGCTTCAATTACCGTTCGGAGTGTTCAGTAGCCCCAGAAGTCTGCTCTCAGTTTAGACAGTGCTACTTGGTCTGTAAAAAAAAAAAATTGCCTGAAATGTCTTGGCTTCAAATGAGCTGAGTCTGAAACTGAATCTGAGGCGGATCTAGATGGTAGCAGCAGAATTCAAAGTAACCATAGGACCTTTACATCTTTATAGTTCCGTGCCTTATTCACAACATACTTCCTGAAGTCTGATAAAAATGAAGTTGAGGTCCCTACTTGACCACCATTCATCCTCAGATGTCGGGGATCCTGTGGAAAAAACCACTTTGAAAAGACAAACTGTATATCTAGCTGCAAAGTAAGTCAAGATTGATTTTTCCTATTACACTGTACTTAGATCAGCTACGTTTTTTATGTATTTTTATGCAAACAGTGATCTAACAAGAGCTTGAATTTGGAAGGCTTATCATGAGGACAGCTCCAAGCACTTTCTTGCCGTACTCACATCTCTGTACTAGTGCAGTTATAGAGACAGTTTTCACCTCCTTTTCAAAGAAAAGGCCTTACACAACCAACCAATACCTATCATTACCCTTGTTATTAGGAAGGGCTGAAACGGTTGGGCTGTAATAAATATGATTTGAAAACCCAGCCAACCATCCCAGTGAAAAGAACTTGAACTAAAGAAGATGCCTGAAAATCAAACCAAGTAGTAAAAGTTTGGAGAAGCTTTAAACACATTCAAATTGGAGGTGTTGAGAAGGCAGACAGATGAGTGGAGCCCCCAGCCTCACCTATTATGAACACGTACATTGGCTGTAGTGTCCTAATCACGCTATATCGGTTTTCACTGTTTGTCATGTTATATTTCTAACACCCGAAAAACTCAATCAGGCAGTTAATCATATTCGGTCACCCAGAACCTAAACACTGGAACAGTATTTGGTATTTTCACTTCATCATGCTGATGGATTATGACATGTGGTATATGTGTGCTCTAAATGTGAACATCTCAAGAAAATATTGGTAGTTTGAGAGGCAGGATAGTGTGATGGAGGATTATTTAACCGCTGAGCAGTAGTGGGACAGGTAGCACAGTGTCTCGTTAACTTTGTATCTGCAGACTTCCCTCTACTGGACAGATTCTCCATGATCCCTTTCTCCTTGAATCAGTGTGATCTCTTCTGGTGTTGTATGTTGAGCACGTGTGAATTAATACTATTGAAGCACTTTTTCTAGATTGACAGATTCTGGATTCTGCCATCTATGCCATTTAGATTTACTGAGAGGAGTGTTCTAATATTGTGCTTTTGAAAAAACATACAGTCCGTCCTGCTCTCCTTAAGATGCTGTAGTACAAACTAGCAGTGGATTGAATTTTTATTGGCATTCTGTCTATTGGCCAGAAATTAAGCAACATTTTTATTTCAATTTGAACTGCACTATGTTTGGTCTCAGTAAAAAGATATAACAGTTAAAAACAGTTGAGCAATATTTGTCATCCGTTCTTTGATTTTAAATAGCAAACCAACAGAGTAAGGCTATTTGGCATAATCTTGTTTAAAATGTTATAAAGGCATAACTCAGAAGTAATGGAACCACTTTTATTCAAACTTGACTTCTTCCACAGATTTAATGAGTCTGGAAAACAAATTGTCTGAAAAATGTACTGCTGTAACTCATTGCATGCAGGCTTTTATAAGAAATTACATTGTGTTTTCTGGTACATGTTGTCTTACTTGACAACTAATTTGTAATATAAAGATACATCAATTTTAACAGGAATGAGGGTAGGGAACAAAAATAAGGTGGAAGTTTCAACTACGCATTCCTTTACTTAAAAATGAGTGATTTCTCAACCTTAGCATTACATTAGTCTTGTGGCTTTTCCCCCTGAGGTACAATATATTTTCTCTGCTTTTCTTTAATAAATGTGCATACAACCAAGATCATTTTGCCTTCTCCACTGTAACTTTCCTGCTAGAAAAATGTAAAAATACATTAAAATAACAAGAAGGATTTTGGCCTGCAGCATTTTATGAACTCTAGGTGACAAAACAGAAAGACCATAAAAATCTAGGGATAGTCTTATAAATAAAAATGTATGAAGTTTGGCTTTCCGTTGCGACATTTCATCTCATTAAATCGGAGGATTCGTACCTTTGTAATCAAAAGTAGAATGAAATCCGGTGTTGTAGATGTTCCCATGTACTCATAGGTCACTACTCAAGAGCAGGTTTTTACAGAAAGTAAAGTTTATCTTTTTTTAACTTCATGTTTCTGTACTACTCATCCCTCTGTGTGACTGAGAATGACATCATATTCCTTTTTTGATAAAATTAAAGTTCATAGCATTATAGGGTAGGCAGGATATACTCCTTTGTTTTAAGCAAGTAACTGACTCTGTGCCATTGCATTTAATTTATATAACATTTTACATATTATTAACAGGTAATCGCTTCCATTCTACAGATGAGTAAACTGAAACTGAAGACAGTTTTCTTGATTTTTCCCTAAGATGGTACAGAACTTGGTGACAGATATTAGAATAGAAACAGGGAACTGTGATGCTCACTCTCACTCACTAAAGCTTCGTCCACAAATAGAATAACTAATATTAGAAATGGAAAAAGATGGTCATGTAGAGATTTGTTTAAATGAATTGTCCCTTATAAGAAATAGACAAAATTAATCTTATGTCCATGTCTTTCTTGACCCTCCTGCCCTTGGCTGCCTGGTTCTCCTACATAAGCAAATGTGCACACTTCTTTTCCTCTGTCACCTGTATGGGTGAATGGATTTCATGAATATTACAGACCTGTTGACTCAGATAAGCAATTTTTCTGCACATTTTTCTTACACCCTAGCAGTAAATATTGCCTATCCAGGCCTACGAGCTGCACCACAACCTGTTCTGTGGAAGGGTTTGTATGCCTTACAAGCCATAAAGGCAGTCGGAGCAAATACACATCTGTAGGTGCCGCTGAAATTCCACTAAATCCCAATAAATTACACTTGCAGTGCCTCCTTTGCAAAGTCAATGTCTCTACCTCACAGCTGGCAGGGGAAGCTCAGGTCTTCTAAGTGATCTTCTCAGAGGTAAAGGAGAATCCAACAGGTTCCTAAGAGGGCAAGCAGGATGGCTCTGGCTGTAGCACTCAGAAATTTGTAGCTTTTTGAATTGAGGCTGTAGCAGTAGGTTTTTTTGTGCTGCCGAAGAAATTTGTGTCCTATTTGGCTTCTATGCTATGAACATGCTGAATCTTTACCTCTGCAAAAGTCCTAACACGAGTCACATTCTTCATTAATTATTAAAAGCCATTTGTCCAAACAGCATAAAGTGACTGTCATCCCAGTAGACAGACTTTACATGTGATTTTCAACACGTGATTTCCATTAACAACACAGGTGTGCAG
The DNA here is from genome assembly GCA_009769605.1 of Bucorvus abyssinicus. Taxonomy (NCBI): domain Eukaryota; kingdom Metazoa; phylum Chordata; class Aves; order Bucerotiformes; family Bucorvidae; genus Bucorvus; species Bucorvus abyssinicus. The sequence continues at coordinate 5,500,835 of CM020028.1, forward strand.
AGGTTAAGTAGACCTGAAGTCAGTAAAAGTAAAATGCATTGAATGCTTACTGGCTAAAAATTAAAACTGTCTGCTGTTTGCGTACCAGGCAGACTGGTAAAAGGAATAAAGAAGACCGGAAATATAAGCAGAATCCAATTACCTTTTTTTTTCTTAAATGACATAACTTTTTTATCGTTTAGCTTAATCTTTGGGGAGTGAAAGAGTCACTGTACATTCTAGCAGCATTTTGAGACCATTTTCCTACTCTCTCAGGGTCCAAACAAGACTGTAGCACTTGTATGGTTTGTTCTTTTAAATGCTGTAATTAAGAACCTTATTTGCACGGTAGGCAAAGTTGGCAACTTTCATCTATCAGCATGGTCAAAATGTCATGTTTCATAGCTTATGACAGATTAATATAAAAATAATTTTAAAACTCTGCAAATTATTCATAGATATTGTGTAATCACCAGAAGCTGCGTTTCGTGAAGGATAAAAACAGGACAAACTGAGTATAGCATCAATCTCTAAATTGAACGTTGTTTCTTTTTTAAATCTTTTAAACTGTAGGCTTAGCAAAATAATCTTCACCTGAGATGAAGTAGGTTGTAAGATCTTTAAAATAGTCTTTCAGCATCTTCTGTACTATAAATTAGTATCAGTGTACTTAGTACAATTTTGATGCATATAGATTGAATCATTACTGTAAAATTAATGATTAATGTAAAATAATAAAAAGTCTGTCATTTAGTATTGGTTGGTAACACAGACCCACCAAACATGGACTGCTGATGCTGGAAACCATCCCTTTCTAGATCAGTCATCCCTTTTCTGTGACTTTACTCTTGAAATTTTTCTAATGGCAGTAGTGTGTCGATCAGGACACATTTCGTTATTTGGACACCTTGTAGTGCCCACTTCTCTCCCCTGAGACGATGCTCCATGAAGTCCCTCTGCGGCACTGATCGTTTCAGGAGGAGAGAAGGTGGCACTACAAGGTCTCCAAGTAATTACCTGATTTATGAAGGCTGTAGATGTAGCTTGCAGAGTCAAGTCTAAGCTGCAAATGTACAATCCAGACATAAGTTTTGTTTCCATGTAGTTACATTTGCAAGATGTTGCTCTGAAACTGTCTACCTAATCTTTGTGGTCTATCCATTACACCTCACCCATGGTGTAAACCACTCTAATGAAATGCAGATGGTGATAGAAAATCAACCACTAACTGGCGAGTGCTGCAATTAATGTCTTTCCCCTAGCAGGGATTTTGCTTTTCATATTTAGTACTTGGTCTTTGTCAGACATAAAGGGTGAAGTTAGTACAATAAATCTTTAACTTTCTCTGTGCTACTCTATGTTTAGTATAGGACCATGTTTCTCTAGACAATGTTGCAAACAGTTCATGCTTAGCGTATGTAAAGATTATAAATATGAATAGATAATATATTTTTGGCCGTATTGCAGCATGTTGTGGAACACTGTGTGTCGTTCTGCATTTTAAGGAGCCTGTTAAGAGTTTCCAGAAAAGGGCTCAAGAAGCACCATTTGCTAAAACAGAAAAAGATTTTTTAATTGATCAGTGGCTGTAAGTACATAATATGTCAATAGAAGTGTGAGGATACAACCAGCTGTACATTGACATTTGTCCAGTTCAGGTGCAAAATGAAGCGAACCTTTGAACGGTAAAGATATTACCGAGTGAGAGATGTGTGTCTTTTTAGTATCAAGCCTGGATGATGACCAATATTCTCTAGTCACAGTACAGGGAAGTTATTTTGTAGTAGGTCAACTCAATACATTTTTCGCGAATTTCCTGAATCTTTGAAGTGTAGTCAGGTACCTGCTTATGTAATGCTTCACAAAATAAATTTTGGTCAGCATTTCTGGTAAAAAAAGAGTTGGTGAAACCTGAATCCAAGTGGCCAGTGGATTTACAGCTGATCTGAGTAACAGAAAGAGAGCAAAATAGCCAGTGTACACTGCTTTATTCATTTATGTATTTTATGACAATGACCAGCTGCAATTTTATGCCTTTGCTTTGCTCTGTAAATCATGTCATATAAATACAGTGTATTACAGAAATGCCTCTTTTAATCAAGTGCTTTTTCCCATTAATTCGATTTGACATAACTATGTTTATTATCCTAGATCTCTATAATACAGCACATTTACATTTTAATTTTTCCAAAACTGAGAAGGTGAAAAGGAGGCTTCAGAGTAATATAAACAATGGACATCAGCTTCAAATTTCTAAACACAGTAAGCACAGAAATGTATACACATTGCAAGTCATTAGTTCAAGCCCACCAAACGTTTCCTGAGACAATTACCTTTGCTGCTGTAAAATTTACTTTGCACAATCCTATGGAGCGTTACTAATTGCTTTTCTTAACCTCCAGAGATTAAAGGATTTTGAAATGAACATATAGACAAGTAGTGACTCTAATTTCAAATCTAAGCTTTATTACGGCGGGCTCTGTTTTTCGAAATAGGGTCATTAAGAGAATGTTTAATTTTGGAAATATCCAATCCCAATCTCCTCATCTTCCGCCAATCTTGAGAAATTGCACTCTGCCTGTATTTTTAAAAAAATGCAGTGCAACCTCAACTCATTTCCATCTGGCATCAGCTCTATGTCTCATCTTCAAGGATACACATAACCATGTTGGGACTTGTTTCTCAAATCCTTTTCCACTAGGGGGTATGATAGACTGTGACTGTATTTCACTGTAAACCTTCTGTGTGATAATGTAATACTAAAGGATACACACATGAGGGAGAAGAACAGGCATGAAAAGCCTGGTACGTAATTTATGGAGATTTAAATCCCGTCATTCATAAATATAATTATAACCTACGGCTTGAAAGTGATATGGACCTCACCATATTGATCATGCTCCAGCTCTGTTTATTCAGATCATTCATTTGTTGACAGGCAAAATATAATAAGAATGTTGTTAGTCAGTGAAACAATTAATGAAAGGAAATACGTCTATTTTACACAAAGAATATTGTGTGTTGCTGTGCATGCTGTGTACCCTCCCACCTTCAGATGGGAAATATAAACCCAAGGGGAGGGGTTATTATTAAATCAGCAATCAACCTTCAAGTCATTTCGGTATAAACACTGTAATTATTTCATCTCTAGTAAACAGACTATAAGACAACAGCACATAAGGGCGACAATTTGCAATATGCTTTGAATGTCTTTGTTAAAAAAAAACCCCAAACTATTATGGCTGAAGGCAACATTACTGAAATGAAAAAAAAAGGAGAAGTTGTGACAGCCAACAGAGGGGGTAATTAGTCAGTAAATTTCAAGTAATAAATTTAGCAGATCATTGCAACAGACATTACATTTTGCGTGGCAGAAGTCACTGTTTATTAGCCTTGAAGCCAAACCTGCTTACCTTTATTAAAAAAATATCATAACGAAGCATTAGAAAAATATGGTGTGATGATAATAGCGTAGTCCAGATGCCTTCTGAAACTCACAATCTTTTCTTATTTAGGTGGATGTAAGTCCACTTATGGCAGAAGAGACAACTACAAATTTACATATGTGCAATTGTGGCAGCATACGGCTTGGGAGAAAAAATAGACAAAGAACCTGCTATAAAATATTGTCTTTTTTGATCACAAGTACTACTACCTAACATTTTTAAGCTCAGTTGCAGCAGATGCATGTCTTAGCTGTAGGTTGCGTTTCAGCCTGCACGTTGTAGTTTGCGTTTCTGGTCGCTTTCGCCGCCACAGCTGGCTGAGCGCTGGCGGGATGTAACCTGCCAGCCAGGAGGGATGCCTCTGCTAACCAGCAGCACCCTCCCTGATCTGTGGGAATGGTTTGTTTGCAATTCATCAGGTCATAAACAATCGTGTGCACTTCAGTGAGCCTCCGTATTTAGAGTGATGTAAAGACAATTGCCATTAATATAGCTAGGCTTCAGAGGGTTTGACAGCCGTGTGAAAAAGCAGCCTCATCTATCTAATTTAAAGTTCCTGTTAGGAAGCATCAGAGGTGCCTTTTATACATCTTAGGACCTTTACTCAGGCTGGTTGCCCTCTTCTTAAAACTCTTTTAAGAATTTTTTTGCCATCAAATAATTGCTGGTTTTGTTTAAATGTTCTCGTCCAGCACATAATGAACAGCGAGGAATTCCCCGAAGGGCATCTATTGTTATTGAAATGTTTATTTATTGAGTGCTTTTGCCAGAAGCCCCTCATGAGGAAATTCTCATTTTATGAGCTCCTGAATCAGTCAGTTCCCAAAACATCCAGCAGAAATGCATTTTTGCATTGTAATCTCAAGGTCTTTTGTTTGCTTTCAAATAAACAGCAGAATACCAATGTTCAAAAAGTTGTGACAAGAGCTGCTTTATTTTCTGTATTTTGTACGTATTCCTAGGGAAGCTGTGCTTATGCAGTGCTCGGGTGATCCCTTATGTTTAAGCATTCAATTGCTACAGTAGAGAAAAACAATATTCCACAGAGCAAGATATGAGTGGGATTTTAAATTATTCTGAGACTTCTTCTTTCCTGCAGAAGAATGGTTTTAACCCAATATCATCTCGCTTGTGTAAGGAATGTTTTTCCCAGCCTGTTTTTTGCTCTTTATTTCCCTACATTTTCTCATCCATGGCAAGAAGAAATGACAGACCTTGTGGCAATGTGTACACGGGCCGGACTTGGATCCTGTCATGTTCCTGGGTTATCCAGGTGGAGTCACTAGAGAATAGTGCAATGGTCCCTGCTGGGATTCACTCTGAAATCCCTGCCTCTCACTGCCTGGGCTGGATCACTGAAATGATCCACTTTTAATCTATATGACTCTAACGATGCCATGAAGTGCAGAGCTACTGTGAGTGAGGCAGGAGGACAACTGAGCAGGGAAGGAGCTCTGGGCCAGAGACAGAATTAAAAAAGCTCAGGCAGGGGAAGGAGGAGAGGCAACTTTATGTGTCTGTGCTGATAAAGCCGAAGTGTAACTACACTGTGCATGAAACTTTGCACTGGTTCCAGGTTCTTGGTTGTAATGGAATATGCAGTATGAATTAGGGGGGAATATCTGGAGTTGTTTTTTCACCCTATCCTTGACATGGGACAGCTGTATACTGGGTTGGTGCCTGCTTTTATTTAAAGCAGACTGCTAATTACACTGTAAATGTCTAAGCAGCCAGAGAGGAATCATCATTTCTCTTAGGCTGGCAATGCAGAAATGAGGACAGTGCAAAATTAGTCATATTCAGTGTATGGTATCGTGAAATTCCCAAGTGCATTTCATGGTTGATTATCTCCATGTTAGTGACAGAATCAGAGAATGGCCTGAATTTTTGTAAAGCAGTTACCTCAAAAGAAATATACTTTGTGATTCTTCAGTTTTATAACCTGAAATATTATTTAAATGATGCTGATAAATACTTTATAATTACCTAACATTATTAAAATACATTTCTTGTACATTAATGACTTGGCATCTGGAGTGTCCTTTAGCAGTCAAATCTCTCTGTTTTCTTTTTCTTCTCCCTGCCGCCCCCAAAGAGTATTTACAGAAAAATGATTGATTAATGACAGTTCCTATTAACTCCAGAACAAAACGTGCACGGTGCATGATTTGCTAGTAAAAGATTGAAATTATGTTTCTTAGTCTTACTCTGATTCCCTTTGTGACCTCAAAGCAAAGTCTTATGGTTAATAATAGGTTTTTCTTCCTGAAATGGGCAAAGTTTAAAGGTATTCCTGTCTAGGATACATGTGATGCAATTAAGCACACTTCATTAAGTGCTCTCTGTTGTATGAATGCAAACTATTAACACGTGGCTAAAAGAATAATTTAATACTTCATTTCAAGCCCTGCAACAAAAGTATTTTTCAAGTTATTTCTTTTATGCAGCAATTTTCCAGACTTCATGCTCTCATAAGCCACAGCTGTAGGAGGTCAAAGCATGTTACATGTGTGGTTCCAGCCAATGTGCTTCACCTTTTAAGCAGGGTTGCTATTCATAGTATAAATGTAATTCTTTTCATTGATTATATGATTAACAAAAACTTAGAAACTCACATCATACATAGTACATAAGTAAACTTCTGTAATCATCTTTGTATAATTTGTCTTTGTTGAGCCCTTGCGCTCTTCTCCTCTGTGAATTATTACATTATACTTTCTATAGTCTCTTGTTACACATAAATTTTCTTCAAATATACATTTACTATGTTTGCATATCTGTGTATTTTTCTTCTGGTTTTCGTATATCTGTACTTTAGTATAATTTTAAGGCTATCAGAACTGAAATTTCTTTATTCCTTTCATCAGAGGTTCATGTAAGCTGGATATTATTGGGATGGGTGGAGAACGAATGCGACATTACATATACAGATTTATTTTTCTTTAAAAATTAACAATGAAAATTTTTTGTGAAACCCTGAATACTTTGTTATTCTTCATCTGACTAATCAGTACCTTCCTCTGTAAATGCGTTATAGATTTTAATGCCATAAAGGACTATCAGGCTACACCAAAAAGGTCAACACAGAGTCAAATCGTTTTCCCTTTTAAGTTATTCAAAGAGGTGATTACCTCTGTTAAAAGATAAATCCTTTGTGGTATCTTTCTGGTCAAAATCAGTCATTGGATCAGATATGTCCAAAATCTTTTCCCCACACAGGTTCTTGCAGAACATGGTCAAGATAAATATTCTGAGCTTCTTTAACATCCTTCTGACTTACAATCATGACAACAGGTTTAAGCTTGTATTGATGGTAGGCATATAAAATTTGAAACTACACGTAATCTGCTCTGGATGCTGAATTCCAGTGATGATTCCAGTCTGTGCTGTACTTGGGTGAACAACAATTTCATTTTGCCATCTTCATAATAAGAATAGTATTTACAGGAGTGTTGTGAAGTTTAGTTAATGTCATTGAAAATCTTTCAGACAGGCACAAGATACACACAAGAAACCACGAGAGGTATAAAAATGTATGCAAATGTAGCTAATGAAGCAAAAGGAGGAGGGCTAAATGGTGTCTTAATAGGTTCTCTTTAAAAACCTATTTTGATAAGGAATATTATGCCATATCTCTTGATTAGGAATCTTACATTTTTTAATAATCTCTTCCAGCGTGCTGGGACCAGCTGTGACCTTCAGAGTGCACTCAAACCTCCAAAATATTTCAACTGCAGATGTTGCCAAAGCAGCAGGTAAGTCCTTACCTCCATTCCCAAACGGTGACCTTCCACGTGTCCATTTAACGGGCAGTAGCACTACAAACAGCACAGAGACACCCCATTCTCCTAGAAGATTGACATTTAAAGAGGGAGACAATCAAGAGGTGAGTGGCACATATCGGAAATTCAAGTGTAACATCTCTGAGTCAATTAAAACTGCCTGAGACCTTCTTGTTTCTCAAGAAAATCATTTAAATAGAGACTTGTAGTCAAGGCCTAGCATGGTGAAAAACTCTTCAGTGTTGTCATGAACTCATAAAAACATATTGGTTACGTGTAAAAGATGTAATACTTTCACCTTTCTGCTACTTTTTTTTCAGGGAACAAAAAATATTACTACATTTTAACCTTAATTTCTGGATAAAAAGATGGTCGAAATATGCCTTTGTCAGTGTGCTGTTTAGGCAATTTCAATGACAAGTTAATCTTAGGAGTAAATGTATTTCTGGAGCTAAGCTGCTTCTGAATAAGTACCACTGTTCTAAGGACTCCTGTTGGCTTCTTGTCAACTTGGCTGCTAACTGTATTATGGAGTTGTTGACCGCAAGAAATGTTTTCTGCAGAGTAGCTGACTTGATAACTGATGTGCTTCCAGACTGCCAAAATGATAGGTTTGAAAAATTATGAGTAAACAAGTTGCATTGTTGCTTGGAAAGAGAACAAAATATTGATCTAAATAAACACTGGGAGCCCAAAACTGTCCGTTAACCTCTCCTTTTCCTTCATCACGGATGAATTTAGTTATAGAAAGAAATGGGGCAGTTCCCACGTCAGAACTTTGCTTCGCAGGAGTCATTGGAAAAGGGTCTTGTTAACTGGTGATCAGAGAGTAGCAAATGGAACACTATTTTTCTTGAAAGGCTTTAACATGTCAAAAAGCTGTAGATGTGTACTGTCAAATGAAGTAATTACTGAATTATGGGACATGTGAATGTGTACAATTCACCTGGGAAAAAAAAAATACAGCTTTTTTGTAGCAGTGCCCTGACTGTTGCATCTCTCTGAAAGGATCAACAAATATAATTCAGCTGGTAGAACCTGCCTTGATTACTTCTCATAAAGTCTTTCACTAGCAGTTTCTAAGGAAATTAGTTGTTTCTTAGAATATGGAACAGGAAAATGGTGGATCTGTAATTGGTTAAGAGGCAAGAAACAGAGTTTAGGAATAAATCATTAGTTTTCTAATTAGCCATAAGTAGCAGAAAAGTGGAAAGATCTCTGCTGGTGCTGTTGCATTCAACATAGTTATAAATGAGTTGGAAAAGAGGGTGAGCACTGTGATGAGAAGTCCTGATAATACTACTAAATTATTGACAGTATTAAGAGCGGAAGTTGATCTTAGAAATGTATAAAAATCTTACCAGACTGAGTGACTGGACTCAAAATGGCAGATGAAATTCCTCGTAAATTAGTGTAAATAAAATGTATGTCAACAAAAATATACCTTTACATATGAAATTATAGGTCTAAATAGACCGTTCCTGCTCTGGATTAAGAACTTAGTGTAGTAATAACTAAGTTAATGAAAATAACAATTCAGTCTCCATTATCAGTCAAACAAGAAAATAGTTTTTAAGAATTATTTGGAAAAGAATAGAAAACAGAAGAATATAATTTGTTCTTGCATAAATCTATCTCTTGCCTGTATTTAAATACAACATACAGTTCTGCTTCCTATGCCTCACAGACTTTGAAAACTGGTTGAAATGGAAATATCCAGAGAAAGGCAGAAGGCATGACTGCAAGTATGGAATATCTTCCATATTGCAAATGGTGAAATAAGGCAGGAATCTTTATTTTGGAAAAAACAGATGATTATGAAATGAAAAAAGGTCTGTCAAGTCTAGCGTGGCACAATAACAGAATCACACAGAGTCATTTTGGTTGGAAGAGACCTTTAAGATTATCAAGTCCAACTGTTATCCCAGCACTGCCAGGTCATCGCTAAACCATATCCCTCAGCACCACATCTTGGCCACCTGGGCACACTGTTGGCTCATATCGAGCTGCTGTCAACCAACACCCCCAGGTCCTTTTTTGCCAGGCAGCTTTCCAGCCACTCTTTCCCAAGCCTGTAGCATTGCAGGGGGTTGTTGTGACCCAAGTGCAGGACCCAGGACTTGGCCTTGTAGAACCTCATACCATTGGCCTTAGCCCATCGATCCAGCCTGTCCAGATCCCTCTGTAGAGCCTCCTGACCATCAAGCAGATCGACACACCCGCCTAACTTGGTGTCATTTGCAAACTTACTGAGGGTGTGCTCAATCCCCTCCTTCAGATCATTGATAAAGACGTTAAAGAGAACAGGCCCCAATATTGAGCCCTGGGGAACACCACTTGTGACCGGCCACCAACTGGATTTAACTCTATTCACCACCACTCCTTGGACCCAGCCATCCAGCCAGTTTTTTATCCAGCGAAACGTATGCCTGCCTAAGCCATGAGCAGCCAGTTTCTCCAGGAGCATGCTGTGGGAAACACGTCAAAAGCTTTACTAAAGTCTACGTAGACAATGAATGTGGACAGGCTTGTGCAGTGGTTGTTACAATGCAAGAACAGTTATCCGGTAGAAAGCAGGTTCAAGGTAAGAATGCAGTCTGTAGCTTTGCCTTCGTCTGAAGCTTACTTGTGTTCAAAAATTTACACGTAAACAAGTTCATGGACTAGACTTCCTCTGAAATTTAGCAAGTCCATAGAAACATTGTCAAGTTCAGGAGGTTCCTGATGTGCCTTGGCTTATTTCTAGCAAGCTACTCGGAAATGGATAGATGTCGCGACTATTTTAGTTCAGCAAAACTCAAGAAGTAACATTAGTTTTTGCTTACCGCTGGGATCAAAGTCGTTGTTTTCAACTTCCTTAAGTTAAATATTGCTGACAAAATAGGGAGCTTCTGAGAACAAAAAAATGTCACCCCAGAAGAAGTTCTACAAATTCACCAACTTAAATTAATCTTTTATATTGTAATTTTACTTACTCTATATATTCATACCCCAGGGATTAACAAAATTCTGGTTTTTAGTAAATTAAAATCTTCAGGTTTTGATGGCTGAAGAAAGAGGTTTGTAGGAGTCTTATATCAGCTCCTCTCAGAGAGACACATTTCAAGCAAAATTCTTACTTGCAGCTCTCTAAAGCCAAAAATAAATTCAGTTAAAAGATCAACAGCAGTATATACCTACATAAGTTTTTTCAGGCTTTAGTTGTAATTAGAAATTTTAAAAGTCAACAGTGTCTTGAACAAAAGTATTCCAAAAATTTAATTTACCAAAGGAAACCAAAGCAGAATAAATCAACGCATACTTCCAGGGTAGGTGCAGGAATATGCA